>OZ005683.1:10043299-12443299 GCA_963930675.1 Gnaphalium uliginosum | reverse complement strand
CACGCGAAAAAAGAAAAAACAAAAAGAAAAAAACTGACCGAACGTCGGATAACCGACGGACCAAACCAACAGACCGAACCGACGAGCCGGTGCCATCGGTGTCGGTTCTGTCGGTTGAAACCGACGAGAAGTGACGGTGCCCGTTGGGAGGGCTCTTAACGATACATGAAATTTTTTATAAAGATAACCTCTTACTGCTGTAGTTGGAGTTTAACCATCAATTCTTATGAAATCGCTGACAAAAATAGTTAAAATAGTGAGCGTTAACAACTTAAATTGTTGTCAAACTATAATTTGACCACTCATAATTTAAGGAAGTTCTTAAAAAATTATAATTGAAAATTTAGGAAACCACAATGAGAGTGCTCTTTTTTTTTTTTTTTTTTTTTTTTTTTTTTTTTTTTTACATATAGGTAGTGTTAATTAAACTAAAATATTATACAAAGTTATATATTTAAAATTTATGTACGGTTATTAACCCTTAACAAATGTTAGATATGTGTTGGTATAAGCAATGATATAATGAATATATCATGATTACATGGTAAACTAAATTTATCATGATAAATTCAAGATATCATGCAATTTATCACATGAAATACTTCACCATTTGAATATAAGGTATAATATGTTAAGACTTCTAAGGAATTTAAGGGTGTTTTTGTTAGTAATGTCTAATGTGGATGTAGAGTTTAATTGGATTGTTAATCCTTATTACATGTTAGGTGTCAACTTTGAGATGTTTATGTGTCAATATTTTGAACACTCAAAATAATACATAGAATGAAAGAATACATGAGAGGTACTGAAAAAGATATATGGTTATGATGAAGCACTAAACTGAAAAAGCTAAAAGGTAGTTGGAGTTTGAATTCTATTCTGATATGAAATGAGTTAATAAGGTATGTATCGTCGAAAGGAGGACCGTACGTAAGCATCGTCATAGGAAATGATACGATAGCTGCGGACGAGAGAGGAAGATAATTGGTGGGACGACAAGAATAAAACTAACAACTCTACAAGAGATCGAAACATACGTTGAAGAGCCTGACGAAGTCAGAAATATCATGAGTTATCAGAGAAGAAGGAACGAGAAGTTTATACAAATCGAAGCCTACAAGGAGTTGACAACTGAAGAAGGAACGAGAAGTTTATAATTCCTATTAATCATGTGTGTGAGTATACACTCAAGAATTATAGGAAAACATATGGTCAAAAGTATATTATGAGCAATAAACAGGAGTGAACGATGGTAAAGTGCAAAATTTTAAATATTTTCTCTATAATAAGCTAAGGCAAGGAAGTGGTGGTGATCATCAGAGGCATGACAGGTGGAGCTGCGAGGCAACAATAGAAAAGAGCGGGACTGTAACATTGGACGACTCATTGTGAACTGTTATATTTGATTTAGTCGCGGTGATTACAGAAGCTTCACGAGATGGATAATTGCAAAGTTAGGCGTAAATGATAAATTATGAAAAATTGAGGGACTAAATATGAAAATTCAGAGCTACCATTTTATGGCTAAATAAAATTACATTTATTTCCATTTCTAGAGTTTTCTCAAACAAAAATGATAGGTGTATGTGTGTGTAAGTGATGGGATCTCAATAACAAGGAAGAATTCAACATTTATGGAATTAAAGGAAGAATTGGAACAATGAACCTTATAATTTGGTGTCATCCATAAATCAAGAAGTTGAGATAATATATTCTAAACCCATTTGAAACTTTAGGGTTCATGTATTTGGAGGAATTTGTTACATGTTAGAAGAAATAAATTTAATAATGTGGAACTTTGATGTTAAATGAAATTTTTAGAAGTAATGGAACCAAGTACTTGGATTGATTTTGGATTTTATCTAGTAGTGTTATACATGATGTTGGATTTTGACCCAAATGAGTCAAGTTGAATGATTTGTTAGAAGTGTTGATGCTAGGGACTAATACATGTTAAAGTTGGTCTATAATATGTTATAAAACTTGTGTTTATGAACTATAAGTGTTGGAATCAGGTTGAGAATGTTGTGGATTAATTCAAGAAATATACAAACTGTTGTGGGTCAATTCGAGACATTCACGGGCTGTTTTGAGTTGTTGATTTACAGCAGGCCCGTAGCTGTACAAATTAACTTCAGGACAGTTTCACAAAAATTATATCTAATCAACCGTAACTCTGTTTGAGGCATATTTTATATCTTTTGAAAGCTTGAAGAGTCTACTTTTATATAAAATCAGTTTCAAAATCTAATTCCAATTTTTAGATGGCCAAAAATTGTTAAAATACTACGTGTCAATGCTGAAAATGACGGGTTGAGTCATAATTGTTGCATAAGGTGTTTATGTGTTTACGGGACAACTTAAGTCATATAATTTGCTGTTTATAAGTATGTGAAGGACTCTTTTAAGGTATCTAAATCTTATAGTACTCATGTGTTAATAAATGTGTTTGTTTTGTATCGATAACATTTTATACGATTGAATTCGATATGGGTGGGGAAGGATATGAGATTGACAATATATGGCGAATGTTGTTTTCTTGTTTTAGCTAGAGAGCTAATATGTATTGCAAGAGCAATCTCCAGGTGAGTACATCTCTTTTCTTAAGCCTGGGGCACACTCAAAAATAGTTGCTTTTTATATATAACTTATGCACAACTATTGTTTTACAACTACTACGATAATATGTCGAAGTGGCAAAAAGGGTAATAATGCCGAAGTGGCAAAAAGGGTGATAATGCCGAAATGGCAAAATGAGTGTTTTAAGTTGCGTTTATTTATATTTCAGACGCTTTAATAATAATTTTCGTTAACGTTGTATTTATACCGGCACATTGTCCCCGTGCAATGCGGTGGTAATAACTATAATGTCATCTTTGAATAGTTGGAATAAAAAAATTCTATTTAAAATGATTTTCATTTATGAGTGTTAAAGGATAAATGAGTAATTTTAATTATCATTTAAGAGTTAAGATTCAAAAATATGGGACATGCTTTATATAATATAGATAGTTGTTGTTTTCAAGGTGTTAAGACTTTGTACTCACTAAACTTTCGAGCTTACATGTCTTCGTGTGTGTCCTTAGGTGTTCAAGTAGGTGAAGGAGTTTAACCTAATGCAATGCTCGAGGATCGTATGGTTTGTGTTCAAGGGGTGTAGTGACCGGGCCGTGATATGAAGCTTGTTACTTTTTTGTCAAACTTTTATAAAAGTATCCAAAAGTGCAAATTTTATAAGATTGCTTTTGTTAGTCAATGGTTGACTCGTTTTGAGGAGGACCTTTGACCACTTTTGTATGTTGACCCGTTTGGTATTTGTTGTATAAACTTTTGACCAGAACTTTATAATAATATAATTGTTTTCAACTCACATTTGACCCCTTTTGGTCTAAAATTAAAATAGATGTAAAGCTATGCCTACGTAAAGATTCCATAAATTGCATATCATCTCAATCATATCTTTGTAATGATAATTTTTTATTGCAAAGTCTTCTCTATAAATAGAGGCTTCAAAATGATTCAAAAGGACACCGATGTTCAATCTTCCTTTATCTTTCTCTATTACCAAATTTTTATTTATAGCTCTTAAGCGTACGTATCAACCAATTACATCTATCCTTTAGATAGTGTAATAATCTCTGTAGTTCTTTAATTAAGAAACTCCTTCTACAAGATCATATATCTGTTAATTGCTAAATAGCACAAACACAATCTACACTTATCATAGCATAGGTAAAATATGAGACTAACATTCTCACAACCCTCAAAAAGGGAAGTTGTTCGGCTTTGTTTCAGAGATGTACGGCGTAAAACCGATTATACACTAATGTAATGTGAGTTACCAAAATAGGGAATCACCACCCGAGACAACAAGATCCTTTCACCCCTTATTCGTCCTAACAAAATCTCTACTTTCTTGAGTGGTACTAATATTTACAGGTCCAAATCTATGATGGTGATAACCCGTTACACGGTGATCAAGACACATAACCCGAGCCTATAAAATATACAATATAATGATATATTTGGTGTCAAATCTATCTCACCCATATTAAATCAATCCTTAAATAGTCATACGTATTTTACCGTTGAACCCAACAATCAACTTAAGTTGGACGTTCTAAACGTCCAACAACATGTTATTATAGGAGTTCTATAACAGGACATAAAAATCTACATCCACCAATATGTCACAAATAATTGTGGCTAATGCAACACATAGTATTTACATAATTGGTCTGAAAAAGTGATAGTTATGCTAAGAGAAGCTTTGATGGTTTCTAATCATGATATATAAGAAAGACATACATAATATTATATCATGCAAATAAACCAAGCAGTAGAGGATGCTGGGATGAAGAATCCCCTAATTGGCATATTCATATTCTCGGGCCTTTATGTTTCTCAAACTCATCTATGACTCTCTGCGATTTACCTAATTGCCTGGTTTGGTTGAGAGTAGGTTGCCCTGCACATCCTTGCATAGCAGAAGAGCAAAAGTACAATGTCTCATTCTTTTTATTTTTTACAATATTTATACTGTGTACAAACGTATTTGTCCTAGGTACAACTAAATAACGCTCAAGTGGAGTTGCTAGCTATCCAACGTTGTTCCAACTATATTTCATTGTAGTGAAACCACACTTAAAGAATATGGAGTGATCCACTTAAAGATACACGACATGGCTACGTTAAGTTGTATCTGTAAGTGCGATATACAATCTTTCATTGGGTCCGAAATGAACCACCAATACCGTTGCAAGAATGAGGTAAACCTGCATTACTCCTTTGGGTCTCTAAAGTGTCTAACTTGAAAGGCTCAAAATTGAACTTTATTCTTGAGCATTTGCTAAAAAAGAAATGTTAGGCTGAGTTACACAACCATAGTTATCAAGTCATGCAACATTTATCATGATGCAAACATCTTGAATTACGATTTAAATAGACTTTAGGTGGTGTTTAGGGGATTTTATTTTCCAAGTTTATTGCTTATAAGCAAATAAGTTGGAAAATTAAAGCTTATTTGAAGCCTCTCATAAATAAGTAAATAAGCTTCAAAAAATGGGCTTATCCAAACACTTATAAGGGAGCTTATTAGGTAAAAACTAAATAAGCAATGAAAATAACCACCACCCCCCTAGTTTTTCAAAGTTAAAGAAGGTCAAGTTATCTCATTCGTCACTGTTAACGGTGTATCATGTATGAACATAAGAGAATATTTTTTCATGGATTACATAACGAGTTCGAATTGAAATATGAATTGAAGTTAGACAAACTAAGTAATGGTACCGGAGATGGCAGTAATCACTATTCCAGCACAACCACATGGACATAACGGGTTGGGGCAACCTCATTAAAGTCTAACTCTTCCATTAAGGTAATATGTTTCTCTATTAAGTAATCTATGTATGAATTATAGTCTCGAGTTCACATCAGGTAGCTTTAATTTTTTTTATGCTTGCAATATACAGGTTACCACTTGACAGCACACATAAACATGTGTATATAGTCCAACTTGTATATGGGTCGAAATTTTAATAAGATGTACAAGCTCAACATGGTCAGACCACTATGGGTGAATTTCTTATTCTTTAAAAACTAAAATATCATTTATTTAGAGCAAATTGCACATATCGTCTCTGTGTTCTGTCGAAAAAGCACAAATCGTCCTTTATAAATTTTAATAGCATATGTCATCCTCGTGTTCTCTATATATATCACAGATCTATCTAGATAAACTTGATGTCGTGACCTACTGGTCTTCATTGACATAAAGAACAAATTCCGAAAGCATGGAAAAGGAAGAAATACTATCTAGATATAAATTCCCAGCTAGGCCTATCGATCCTATGGTTAGAACTTTGAATGCATAAAGTACATTTAAAACAACATTTTAGTTAACGATCTGTTGTATGGAAACGAACAAGTTGACTATTGCTAGCATTGGAAACATAAAATCAATCCATTTTCTATGGCTTCAAAAGTGATCAACATGAACTTTGTTGGTTGTGGTCTCAAAGACCTTAACTCATATGCTGCTCATTTCAATTACGTCGCCTCTGTTACCCTCGATATAATATCATAGAATATCATAACATAAATCAGCTATCACCTCAATATCTAACCTGGAGTCGGTTGAAAAACGAATCGAATAATGATAAATCATCTTCATTAAGTCTTCATATAATATCTTCAATTCTCATATATATTTATCTCTTCTACTCGGCGAGTAACTGCTCGGGAATTCTCCTAAATTGCACCTAGCCCTCGAACATCTTCATCTTCATCTTCAATACTTCAGCTCTAAAGTCCTAATTATACAAGTATAAACAAATTAAGTACAAAATCTACATCAAATATCTAAAATAACTAATAAAATAGATTCAAATAGTACATAAAAACGTATACAATTACAAACTTATCAACTAACTTAATTTAACTAATTTTTGTCTAAGACATTTTATGTCAAGTAGATAAAATTGCATCATGTATCTAAAAAACCAGGTGTTATATTTTTATTTGCCAGTCACAAAATTGCCTTAAAAACCATATTTAAAGAGATTTGGAGGAGCATATATGGAAAAAAAAAAAAAACAAGATACATACCGAACGTAAACATAACATTAGTTTTCATATATTACATGGATGAACATCTAAACATACATAACAGTAACGTTCATACATAACAACACTTAATCAACTTATTTAGTAACCATACCATTCTAGTAAAAGTTAAGCATAAAAACCTTAAAAATTTCTTAACGAGTGTGGGTATAAACATAACAACTACACGCATAAAAATCACGAGTAACTGAACCCTCACACGCAAGGGCGACATCATCTTCCTACGAACCAACTTGTGAACATAATTCCCTCCTCTCATGGTGTAAACGGTCAATCTCATTCATATACATCATAATATCATCTTCACGAGACGACACCCTACCTCGAAGCTCATTCACGCTCAGCCACACTCCTTTCCCTCCTTAACTCATTCACAATCATCTTAAATTCCTCGTTTCAGCAGCCAATAAACGATATTGTCTATCCAACATTGTAGGATTCACGATATTTGCCCCCAAATGAGCATACACTCCCTCTTGAGCAACAACATGGTAAAAGTGTATGCCCCTCGCTTGATCATCACGACCAACACTTAGTTGAATACCTAAACTAAGGTATTGACTTACATCTTCCTCCGGATCGACAAACTCTACTCCCGTATTAACATTCAAACCATTACTATTCATCTCAAAGCTAACAACGTCACCCTATCCCACATGCTATAACTAATGGTGTTCAAAAAATATCCGTATCCGAATTCGAACTTCATATATCCGAAAATCCGATCCGAAAATTCGGATATCCGGATTTTTGGATTCGGATTTGGATAGCAAATTCTAGAAATTTCGGATAATTCGGATATCTGAAGTATCCGAAAAAAGTATATATTTAATATATGTATGTTTTACAGTTCCAAGTTACTAAATATATATGAACTATTACCCCTTCGTTCTTAAATAACCATAAAGTATCCTTTCATTTCAACATCAGAAGACACAAATTGGTGCCACCATTGCTTACAGACTACTTTCCGTCAAGTTCAGATCTCACTCGCGTCTTAAATAATCCCCAAATTGAGTCTCTCTTTAATTCTTAATAATTGTAGTGTTGCTTTAATTGTTTTATTACTGAATTTCTACTGTAAGTACTTGTATTCCGTTTCAATTAATATCATAGAATGTGAGTGAGTGTTTCTAAAATTGATTGTTAATTCTCAAATAAAATATTCCACTTCCCTTCTTAAATATTTGTTACTGTGATTTATTTGTTATTCTCAGATTCTAAATTTCTCACTCTTCTCGTTATTTTAAACCTCATATTTTCTCGATCTCCTTTGTCGGGTATTTCGAATCATCTGATATCCGTATCCGAAAATTCGAATATCCGATTTCGGATTCGGATTTCGGATATCATAATCCGCTATCCGAATTTTCGGATATCCGATTTTGAACATCCCTAGCTATAACAAGTTGGATCTCCTATTACAGGGACTCTTCGGGTTGATGTTGTTATTATATGCTCGCTATTATATTCAACAAACATACTCATACCAGCCACCATCACCAACAAACACAACTCATGTATCAACAAACAAATTGTGAACTTGCATCATTAGCACTTACAAACATATTCGTATAGATCCCCTCTCCAAATATTTAGATCATAATGAGTTCCAGCATTATTGAGATCAACAAACGAGTTGCTGCTCCATAGTCAGCTCCATAGTCTCCTGGAAAAACACCAAATGACGGTGACAAATTTCAAAAATGTATAACATTTTGATCAAATGCCAAAAGTATCATTACCTCAACATATGTAACGGGAACATTACCTGTGATATCCGTGGCAAGTTACTAAGAGTGAGAGCAAGATAAACACAAAAGATTTTACGGCGATACTCCTAAGTTTTCCAGACTATGAATACCTTGAATACAAAGTGAGTCAGTTCCAAACACACTATACAAGGTCGTCCCTGAATTTATTGAGGCCCTATGCAAAACTTCGAGATTAGGCCCTACACAATACAAGACAATAATACTTGTAAACTTCTATCAATTTGTGTAACCAAAAGTACGAAGTACCTGTATTTTTTAATTAAACCAATGAGAATCTGCCTTCACTCTTTTCCTTCGATTCCTTTCTAAAAAATTAATCTCACGATAACTAAAATATAAGAAAAATAATTCCGCGCCTGTTAATAAGTAGCTCAATGACTTTTATGTGAGGCCAAAACTTTTATATAATTCTTTGCACTTTCAAAAGATAAAAAGATACAATGACAACATATTGCTTAAAACAGTGTCACTATTATAGCTTTTTAATGCAAAAATCTTCAATAACTTAGTATCATTATAATTGGCTATCATTGTTAATCTAAGTATTTTTAACATTATATGAAGCAGAACATAATTAAGTGATATTTTAATAACTTTAATTTAGAATAACTTAATGTACTGATCAAACACTCACATAAATACTAAGTTCTTTAAAAATGTCTTTCTATTATCAGCACTTTACGTCGCAAATATTCAAATTCAATATGTGTTTTGACTTTGAGTTTTCGTGTCAATTGTTAGTTATTGATTTTCTATACACATTAGGCTCAATGCTTTTATTATATATGACAATACTTTAATTGAGGCCTCAAAACATATATTTATACGTACATAAATATAGATACATATATAATATATATACATCAAATTTTGAGGCCCTAAAATTCGGAGGTCATGTGAGCTCGCACCACTTGCACACCCTCGATGACGACACTAATACTACACTACACTAAGAAGAACCTAAACAATAAACACAATTCAAAGGAGCATTATTACCTACATATAGATAAGTTCAAAATTTTGAGGAAAAATATTTGAACTAGTTTAAATAAGAAACATAAATTCTTTTTAAAGAGATAAGAAAGAAGCATAGCATTTGAGTACGTACCATCAAGTTGCAAGAATTACTACTAGGAATAAATGACGACATATTGATTTTTTTGGATAAAGTACGATGATCTTAAAATATAAAAAATACCAAAATTTACAAGCCGAGGAAAGATTGAACCATGCAAGCAATAAACACTTGAAAACGTTATGGTCATAGTCAATAGCCAATAGCCAATAGCCAATAGCCAGTTCGTATATGCAGTTACGCCACCCCATATTCACACAGGCACTTAAAGTCAATTGTCAATTATACCCTTGGTACCCATTTTCTATACCTTTTCTTCTCCAAAAGAAAAGAGGTACACTAAAACCCTTCTCTATCTCTCCATTCCGAGTTTCCGACGCCTCCGTCATTCCAGGCAAACTCACCTCACCGGCGTTGTAATGTCGGCATGCCTAAGCTTCACCGCTTAACATATATGAATTGTATAGTGAAAGAAAACCCACAAAAAATTGGGGCTTTTATTTGCCCTCAATTTGTCTATGGAAATTGTTTGTTTGATGATGAACAAACTATTTCTAAGTTTTAAACTCTTTGATTTACTATTATAAGGAACTAAAGAAAAAAAGAGAATCTCCTTGTTCTTGATAAATCAATGTTTCTTGGTTAATTTTGCCTAGTTTAAGACCAAATGATCGGTGTATACTTGCATGCAGAGGCGGAGCTAGAGCGGGACAAGGGGTCAGTCGTCCCTCAAGATATCTAAAATTACTGAAAAAATATTTTTTTTAACGTAATAAGATATTGTTTAGAAATTTTGACCTCATAAATGATAGAAAGAAAGAAAAACAAAAAAATTGCCCCCTCGTATAAACATTTCTAGCTCCGCCCGTGCTTTCATACTTTTTTGGCCTTTTGGGTACTAAGTTTAAATCCGTTCGAGACGGAATGAAGAACGGTTGTTGAATAAAGTCACGGTCTATGATGGAAGTTTTAGTCTTTGTTCGGTGAGAAAGAGAGAAGCTTTTAATTGTGTGTAGGTTGGGTGATTTGGGGGTATAAGTGTCAATTAACTTTAAAAGCATGTGTATGAAGTAAAAGAACCTGCGGCAAAATCACCACCCCATATAAAAGCCTTTCATATAAAAATTAACGTATGTCAAACAAATATAAAAATTTTCATTTTTATAGTGACTTCGGGGACTTAACAGGATAAGAGAAAATTTTTGAGGTGGCCAGTCAAAGTAAGAGTTAACCCACATGGTCAATGTCGGAAAAATTAACGTATGTCAAACAAATATAAAAATTTTCATTTTTATAGTGACTTCGGGGACTTAACAGGATAAGAGAAAATTTTTGAGGTGGCCAGTCAAAGTAAGAGTTTACCCACATGGTCAATGTCAGAATTATTTTCCTTATGGTAGTCACTAATCCCGCAGAAAGAAGCCAGCGGACCCGTAGGTAATTGTAGCCAATAAAAAAACGCCACGTGTACAAGAGATCCCGCGGTCAAGCAGAAATCCCGCGGTCAAAGTGAAATCCCGCGGCCAATTTCCGCATTTAAGAAATTCCGCTGTTTAATACAAATCCCACGGTTTTACTCTAATACCCGCGGTATACATTTTTCAAATATGAAATTTCCGCGGTTGTCACCCTAATTCCCGCGGTATTGTTGTAATATCCGCGGATAATACCCGCGGTATTAAAAAGGACGCCGCTGTTTTTTTGTAATACCCGCGGTTATAATATCCGCAGTTAATAAAGGATCCCGCGGTTTTTTCGGATATCCGCATTTTTTCGAATTAAAGTTGTTTTTCATTTCGATTTCAAGTAGGAATCTATTTGTTTTTTGTTTTTTGTCTCTGTAATTCCGGGATGTTAGCGATTTCAGGCAAGTCCAGATAAATATTGGTTTTTATTGGTGGTAGTTCTCGGTAGGCTCTTTCCAACACCCGCTATATACACGTTCATGCCATTTTTTTCTTCTTCAGGTTCACACCATCCTTTTTGTATTAGGTAATTTTGTAGTACTTTGTGCAATAAATGTATTTGTGCATATATGTGTATGATGTATTTATATATGTAGTCTTGTAAGAGGATCATTTGGTTTATTTCATAGATACTCATCATTTAGCAATGAATTTGTATGTTGAATGCTACATCTCATTATGAACTAACAATATCAAATGGTTCACTCTTGTATCAAATTAATTTATAATTTATTTTGGTTCACTTAGTTGTGATTTCCTACAAGTTTTATGAAACCGTTGTGAGATGAAATCAACAATGAACATAGTAAGTTCTGTAAACCACACATAACTACTTGATAGGTATACGAAGTTGGATGTGATGGGTTTTCTATTCCCCTACTAGATTAACATACAATGCGGAAATAACAATTAATCTAGTGTATGAAGGAAACTAAACCCTAAAGGATCTTAACTTAATAATAATAAGCAACAAAATAAAATAAATAAGAAATAAGAAATACTAACCTTTGAGAAAATTGGATTTCTCACACGCAGACCACCTTAGCAGACCTTCTTGACTTGGAGGCGATTATTGAAACCAGAGCACCTCTAATGGCTCACACCCACTAACCAAAGAGAAAATTCCAACTCCTAAGGTCCCGAATCTAATCGAGTAAACTCTTACAAGGAGTAGGAATGAGAAAGAGAGAATTGTGTACTTTGAAACCATGTCATGCCTCCTATTTATATAGGGAGAGGGAGGCTAGGGTTTCTTCTAGAATCCGATGCGGGACAAACTGATTCGGTCATCCAACCGCCGGTTGGAATATCCAGCCGCCGGTTGGGCTTGCTTTCTGCCCAAGTACCCGAGCCACGACCCGCGTGCTCCACCGCCTCACATTTTGGACTCCAGCCGCTGGTTGAACTTTCCAACCGGCGGTTGGATTTGGCTTCCAGAATTTTTGTTTAATTTCTTTTTGTTCCTAATTAATTCATCAACTATGATAATTAATAAACCAAATAGTATACCATAATATTAATTCCAATTAATATTATCTCTCATTTATTTCTCTTTAACTGTTTGTTGAGGGCGACCCAAAAAGGACTCTACTTTTAATGATATACTTACCAATTAGTTATGAACTTGGACACTATATCTAACAGTCTCCCACTTGGACAACTCATTAACTAGTATTGGTCTAAGTCTATTCCATTAACTAAGCAGGGAGTGCCATCCAACGTAACTGCCAAACTCTGAATCATATCAAGAGACAGCCTTTAGATAAGTGATCAAATATTCCTTTATTCTACTGATATCGTATGAAACTGAGACATGGATTTTAATCAATCTCAAGATTCAAGATTATGTTTTCTGATTTCCGATTATTTTGACTATGTGGGACTACTGAATTGTGCACATCAACTTAGTCTCGGCTAGGCCTAGCACTTTAGAGTCAACTTTTAATCATCCAAGGGCCCATGATATCGCTTTTCCATTTTGGCAAAAGGAATAAATAAATTTCGACTACATAGTACTAGTCAATTCATCATGTTACACCTGGCATACCCTTTATAACTGACATTTACGCGCAGCGTTTGAATAAACTAAAGTATAACAGATTTGAAAAACTAGAAACTCAATGTATCTCCATTTTAAGAATAGAGGATATTACCATCTTAAAATCACTCGTGATTTTAATCCATGAAGTGATCTCTTTAAGTACGGGTCTCTCCTATACTTAAATCCCCATCAAGTACTCATGAGTGTTCTCCATGCTATGTTTAATCTCCATAGACAATCTACTAACACTCCATGACAGTCTTAAATTAACATTAACTACCTGTAGTATGAACGACTGAGGAGGTTCGAGTAAAACTAATTACTCGGGAAGTGAATTCTAAACATGCAAAACGAAACACAATGACAAACAATAGTAAATAGTAGAACTCTTTCAAATAAATAAATCTCTATTATTTAGTCACCAAATCTATTACATTTCAATCATTGCTATAATGTTTCAGATTCAAACTAACAACTAAAACTTTATATTATCTCTTAAACTTATGCTTCTAGCATGTTCATCGTGTTTGGACCTTGCCAGTGCCTTTGTGAATTGATCAGCCGGATTATCCTCTGATCGTACATGCTTCACAATCACGTGTCCTTCTTCTACCTTTCTTCGAACAAAATGGTATTTCCTTTCTATGTGCTTTGACTTTCCATGATCCTTGGGTTCTTTAGTCAAAGAGAGTACACTTTCATTGTCGCAGAATATATCGATGGGGTCTTGTACTGTTGGAACAACTCCAAGATCTCCAATGAAATTCCTCATCCATATGGCTTCATTTGAAGCTTCGCAAGCTGCAATATACTCAGACTCGCATGTGGAGTCTGCTACTGTATCTTGCTTTGAACTTTTCCATGTCACCGCTCCCCCATTCAGTAAGAATACCCAACCAGACTGTGACCAACTATCATCTCTATCTGTTTGGAAACTTGCGTCACTATAACCCGTTACTTTGAGTTCTTCTTCTCCGCCATAAACTAAGAACCTGTCTTTAGTATTTCTTAAATACTTAAGAATGTTCTTTACAGCTGTCCAATGATCTTCACCAGGATTCTGCTGATGTCGACTCACCATGCTCAAAGCAAATGAGACATCAGGCCTTGTACACATCATGACATACATGATCGATCCTATAGCCGAAGCATATGAGACTCAACTCATTCTGTCCAGTTCTTCCTTAGATTTGGGACATAGATCTTTACTAATCTTTATGCCATGATGTAAGGGTAGATTCTCTTTTTTAGAATTTTCCATTTTAAACCTTTTCAAATTTTTATCTAAGTACGTGTCCTGGCTGAGTCCTATGAGACGTTTCGACCTATCTCTGTAAATCTTTATACCAAGAATATATGTTGCATCTCCCAAATCTTTCATAGCGAAACATTTTCCCAACCAATCTTTTACACTTTGTAATGTTGGGATATCATTTCCTATGAGTAGTATATCATCCACATATAATACTAGGAAGACTACAACACTCCCACTGACTTTGACATATATATAGGACTCATCTTCGCTTCTAGAAAATCCAAACTGTATGACTTTCTCATGGAAGCAGAGATTCCAGCTCTGAGAAGCCTTTTTAAGTCCATAAATGGCCTTTTCAAGCTTGCACACTCTTTTAGGATACTTTGCATTTTCAAAACCCTCTGGTTGTGCCATAAACACATCATCTGTAAGTTTTCCGTTAAGGAAAGCGGTTTTGACATTCATCTGTCATATTTCATAATCATGAAATGCAGCTATCGCAAGCATTATCCTAATTGACTTTATCTTTGCTACTGGTGAGAAGGTTTCTTCATAATCAATCCCAAAGGTTTGAGTATAGCCCTTTGGTATCAACCTAGCTTTATAAGTGTGTACCTTCCCATCCATGTCTGTCTTCTTTTTGAAGATCCACTTACAACCTACCGTCTTAAGACCGGGTGTAGTGTCAACCAAATTCCAAACTTGGTTTTCATACATAGACTGAATCTCGCTTTTCTTAGCTTCCTTCCACTTGGCAGCCTCAGGGCCTGCCATCGCTTCCTTGTAGTTAGTAGGCTCATCCAAATCAACTAGTGTACCATCACTAATCTTGTCTTCTTCTTCAATATGGAAACCATAATGGAAATGAGAAGGATTGCTGACTCTACTACTTGTTCTGCGAACGGGTAAGGATATGTCTTCAGGTTCAACAGGTGTCACCACCTCTTGTTGAGTGTCAGTGTTTACTATAGGTTCTTCATCGGTCGATTCTTGAATCTCTTCAAGATCTATCTTACTCTCACTGTCCTCTTTAGATATCATTTCTCTCTCAAGGAACACTCCTCTTCGAGCTACAATCACCACATTTTCCTTGGGTCTGTAAAATAGATATCCAAACGATTCTTGTGGATAACCGAGGAAAAGACACTTTTCAGATCTGGACTCTAACTTGTCTTGAGTTTCTCGTCTAACGAAAACCTCGCAACCCCAGATCTTGATGTGACCAAGAGAAGGACGTTTTCCCTTCCACATCTCATAAGGTGTCTTTGAAACCTTCTTAGTTGGTATTTGATTTAAGATATGTGTGGCTGTCTCTAATGCATAACCCCAAAAGCTTATTGAAAGTGTTGCCCGACTCATCATAGATCGAACCATGTCTAACAGGGTTCTATTTCTCCTCTCCGCAACTCTATTAAGTTGTGGTGTTCTAGGAAGAGTCAATTGTGAAAGTATTTCACAGTTTCTAAGATGATCAAGAAACTCGATACTAAGGTATTCTCCTCCCCTATCGGATCGGAGTACCTTTATCTTTCTGCCCATTTGATTCTCTACTTCGTTTTGATATCTTTTGAATAATTCAAAAGTATCAGACTTATGTTTAATCAGATAAACATATCCAAATCTACTGAAGTCATCAGTAAACGTAACGTAGTAGCGATTTCCATCTTTTGTTGCGCATCGGAATGGTCCACATACATCTGTGTGTACCAAATCCAATAATCCTTCTCCTCTTTCACATGATCCAGTGAATGGTGATTTAGTCATCTTGCACAGTAAGCAAGATTCGCATACATCATCCGATTTGATGTCGAATGATTCCAACACTCCATCCTTTTAGAGTTCAGCGATGCGTTTCCTGTTTATGTGCTCAAGACGATAATGCCACAATTTGGATTTATCAAGCTCATTACACGAATCAACATTTAAAATCACATTGCTAACACATTCAACATTTTCATATATGCCTTTGTAAGGAGAAGCTTTAAAAATAAAACAACCATTTAAATAAACAAAAATATCTCCATTCTCATTATCAAATGAAAATCGATAACCATCCTTGAACAATGCATAAAATGAAATTATGTTTGTTGTCATTTCTGACGAATAACAGCAATTATTTAAATCTTACCTAACTCCAGACTTCAGCATGAGCGCGAATTTTCCAATCTTGGTCACGGGCGTGATTTTCCTGTTTCCCATGATTAAATTGAGCTCTCCATGCTTCAACCTTCTACTTTCCTTTAGTCCCTGTAATACAGTGCAAATGTGAGTACCACACCCTGTATTTAGTACTCACGAATCAGAAGTTGTAGTATTATGGAGTTCGTTCATAAACATACCTGAGTGACTACTCTTTTCGACCTTTCCGTCTTTAAGGTCATTCAGATATTTTGGGCAGCTACGCTTCTAGTGCCTTTTTGTGTTGCAGTAAAAGCACATTGCTTCATTTGGATCATTTGTAGGTGCAATCTCATATTCAACCTTTCTCTAGGAAGTACGTCTAGACTTTCCAGTCTTTCCTTTTCAGGTTTTTCTTTTCTTTGCATTGTGACCAATAGCCAAGACAGGAGCTGCTGAGGTAGAGGGCACATCAGCTTTCTTGATCCCCTTGCTCAGCGGTTTGCAGCAAGTTATGGAGTTCCATTATTGAGGTTTCTTTCTCATTCAAATTCATTTGATATGAGATTATAAACTGATTGTAGACAGCTGGTAGGTGAGATAAAATTATGTTTATCGAGAGCTCAGTATCAAACATTACGTTTAAAGATTCCAACCTATCAAAGTACCCTTTCATCTCCAAGACGAAAGCACAAATAGAGGCTCTAGGTTTGGGTTTGCAAGCCATGAGAGATTTAACCACATCAAGGCGTTCTTTGCTTGCCTTTGCCTGAAACATTTCCTTTAGCCGTTGGTTCATTTCATAAGCCCAAGTATCCTACAAAGTCTTTTGCAATTCAGGGCTCATGGAAGATGCCATGATACAAGACACTTTGTTTGCATCATCATAATGTTTTCGGTGAGCTTCAATCTCCTCTTGAGTTGAATCATTATCAATTGTGAGTTTCTGCTCATCGAGAACATACTCCTTGTTCTCGTACCTATGGGTAAACCTAAGGTTTCGCATCCTATCCATATATTTTGGACCAGTGAGTCTTTCCCTCCCAAGAACTGAGAGTAGTGAGAAGTTCGAGTTATTTGCGGAACTGGGAACGGGTTGAATAGAACAATTTTCAGTAGACATCTATAATATAAAACAGTTTTAGTTAGTGTTGAGACATGTTTTGTGACAACAGATCTAGCTTGTAATAGGCTTTTGGTTACTGTAATCAAGTTGGTACATTGGTTTTGAATTGTAAATGAAATATATTGCTTGGTAAACATTTTAGAGTTAAATATCAAAATGTTAAAAAATGTTGACCAAAGTTGACCGCGAACCGAGTCGGTTCGCAGGACAAAAATGGCCTGCGAACCGAGTCAGTTCGCTGGGCCAATATGGGCTGCGAACTGAGTCAGTTCGGAGAGCCCAGTGACCTGCGAACCGAGACGGTTATATATGCAAAAATTAGGTTTTAAACCTAAAAAACTTTTGCCACTTTGCTGATCTGATGTCCTTGTGATTCCAGAGAGTTTTCCAACGTTCTAAAGGCTAGGTATTGATCGTTAACATTCGTTATAATCGATACAAAGCAATTAGACTATTGATTCGCTAATATATTGCGAAAGAATTCGTTATAGATCCTATAACTAGTATTGAGGGATTCCGCACCTTAATACCTTAGATAACCTCGTTATCGATCCGCCACAACCGGACTTACAATTGGTATCAGAGCCTATGGCTAGATACGCGTAGGTTCGAGGTTATTCGGGTTAATAACGTGTGATTTCGGGTTGTTTTTAGTGCATTACGTACTTATTTACGACCAAAATCACTCTCTGGACGTTTTTAGTTTTGTTTACGATCGAAAACTTTAAGTTTTAAATCGTAAAAATAACTAAAATTTTCGTTTTTGGAATTTTCAGCCGTTTCGCGAAGTGAGATTAGGGTTTCTGCGAACCGAGATCACTTGCGAACCGAACCCAGTTTGCGAACCGAACTGAGAGTTGCGAATTGAGTTTCTGCGAACCGAACCGAGATCGCGAACCGAACCGAGTTCTCGCGAACTGAGTTGAGTTCTGCGAACTGAGTTTCTGCGAACCGAACCGAGATTGCGAACCGAACCGAGATTGCGAACCGAACTGAGTTCTCGCGAACTGAGTTGAGTTCTGCGAACCGAACCGAGACTGCGAACTGAGTTCCTGTCAACTGAAATTTTTGAGTTTTCTGAAATTTCTGATGTGTCTGAGACACAGAAGGTTGTTTATAAGGATCCATCATCCGATGTCAGTACGAACACACCATTCCCTAAAGTACGTTTTGTCTCGAGTGGAATGATGGTTGATACTGATATAATGATGAGATTATTAAGGAACAAGAAAATATACCTTTAGTGTCTAAAACTCATACTGAAAACGAAAAGGCAAAAGTGGTTAAGTCACGTAAGCAGATATCGTGCTTCAAATGTCACCAAAAGGGGCATGTGGCTTCTTGTTGTCCTAATAAGAAGTTGGAAGCATCACATAAGCTCGTGAATAACCATGAGACACCGAAAGTCTCTAGTTCAAATGTAGATAGGTTAGGTACCAAACCGGGATTTGATAATAAACCTGTAAACATTCTGAAAAGAGATGTTCCTTATAGTGTCTCTCCACCTAAACCTAAACGGCCTTATACTCTAAATGACAATAACCCTAGAGATAAGACACCATCGAGATTTAGGACTCTAAGTAGAAACCACAGTCAATTTGAAAGTGGTTCTACTTCATGTACGCATAGAGTTGATTATGTGCCTAAGAGGTTTTCTACTCACTCTCCTCAGAGGCATAAGACTTCAGATCATCAACAACCTACAACTTCTTTGCCAGTTACCAAGACTATTCACGATAATAGTTATGGTTACTTTAAAGAAGTCCAGATTGTTGATGATAAGGGACAAACCAAGACCGTAATGGCTTGGGTCCCTCTTGAGAACTGATTGTGTACAACTTGTTATGTGCAGGAGCAGACTGTGAACAAGGACAGTTGGTGGTATGTAGACAGTGGATGCTCTAGGCACATGACCGGTGAAAGAAGTCTACTGAAGGACTTCAAAGGTGGAATGAAACAGCGAGTTCATTTCGCTGGTGATAAAGGAGGAGTAATAACTGGGAAAGGAAAAGTTTCAAATGGAACTTTGACTCTAGAGGATGTGAATTACGTTGAAGAACTAACTCACAACCTAGTGAGTGTTTCCCAAGTCTGTGATAAAGGTCATTCTGTACATTTCAATGAGACAGAAGCCTTAGTCCTGAAGCCGGGTTTCACCATCCCAGAAAAATGGATATTAATGAGGGCTCCAAGGAAGAAGGACATCTATGCCATCAACATGGGTGTTCCTAATACTTCAATGGAATCTACATGTCTTTTATCCAAGGCTTCTGAAGCCGACACACTTTTATGGCATAGGAGAATGGCTCACCTGAACTTTCGTAAAATGAACTATATAACCAAGAATGGTTTAGTTCTGGGTGTACCACAAAAACGTTTCGAGTCTGAAGATAAGTGTGTTCCTTGCATGAAAGGAAAGCAACATAAAAATCCACACAGATCTAAGACTGAAAACTCAATCTCCTCGCCATTTGATTTGCTACACTTGGATCTTTTTGGCCCAATAAGCAAAAGAAGCATAGGTGGCAAATGGTACTATTTAGTTGTTACAGATGATTTCTCTAGATTCTCTTAGGTATTCTTTTTGGGATCTAAGGATGAAACTCCTGGTATTCTTATGGAGTTCTTAGATCTAATTGAGAATGTCTATAGAACACGAATTAAGAGAATTCGTAGTGACAATGGAACAGAGTTCAAGAATTCGACGTTCAATGGCTATTGCTTAAGCAAAGGGATACAACATCAATTCAGTGTACCGTATGAACCTCAACAGAACGGTGTTGCTGAAAGGAAAAACAGAACGTTGATTGAAGGAGCTAGAACGATGCTTGCAGATTCAAAGCTTCCAGTCATTTTCTGGGCAGAAGCGGTGAATACAGCATGTCATGTTCTAAACAGAGTTCTTACGGTTAAAAAGCAGAACAAGACTAGTTATGAGCTTTGGAACAATAAGAAACCTAACTTAAAAGGGTTTGAACCCTTTGGAGTTTCATGTACTTTGCTGAAGACTAGCACTCAACCGAAATTTGGTGAAAAGGCTGACGAAGGATACTTCCTAGGTTATGTACCTAATTCACCAAACAAACGTGTCTTCAATAAAGCTACGAGACGTGTGGAAATAGTTTATAACATTGAAGTTACTAGCTACACACATGACGTACATAAGGGATTAGATTAGCAATTCGACTATTCAGATCTCTTTAAGTCTTTTAATGTCCCAATCAGTGACTACAAAGTTGACTCAGAAATCTCTAAACATTTATTGTCGCGTGATAGGGATATTGGCCCTGCACCAACATCAAATGTTCCTAGAGATACAACTTCTGTGGATACTAATCGTGCATCA
The DNA here is from genome assembly GCA_963930675.1 of Gnaphalium uliginosum. NCBI lineage: Eukaryota > Viridiplantae > Streptophyta > Magnoliopsida > Asterales > Asteraceae > Gnaphalium > Gnaphalium uliginosum. Next base: position 12,422,473 of record OZ005683.1, on the reverse strand, counting down.
ACGAGTGCCACACAACAATCTTCTGATGAGGCGTATAATTCTGATGAAAATATGCCACCATTGGAAGAAATTGGCACTAATCTAGAAGAGGAAATAGAACTTGAACCGGTGACAACAACAAGAATTAAGAAACATCACCCAACTGAGAATATCATTGGGGAGCCAAATGCATCTGTTCAAACTAGGGCTAGTATATCTGAGTACACTAGCCTGTATGCTGAAATGAAAGAGACAGGGGTTACAAATCTATGTCTATATTCATGCTTTATCTCACAAGTTGAGCCTAAGAATGTCCAAATGGCGTTGAAGGACAACTCATGGGTAGAAGCAATGCAGGAAGAACTTTCTCAGTTCTCAAAACTGCAAGTTTGGGAGTTGGTTGATTTACCAAGTGGTGAATATCCAATTGGCACTAGATGGGTCTTTAAGTGTAAGAAAGACGATCGGGGAATCGTGATTCGCAATAAAGCTCGTCTAGTCGTTCAAGGTTTCATTCAACAAGAAGGGATTGATTACAATGAAGTGTTTGCACCTGTGGCTAGGCTTGAGGCAATTAGGTTGTTCTTAGCATTTGCAGCTTCAAAGAAAATGAAAGTTTATCAGCTGGATGTTAAGAGTGCCTTCTTGTATGGCAAGGTCAAGGAAACGTTGTATGTTTCTCAACCACCAGGGTTTACTGATCCAAAGTATCCAAATAGAGTATATCGTCTTGATAAGGCTCTGTATGGATTACATCAAGCACCAAGAGCGTGGTATGAAACACTATCAACTTATCTTCTTGAGAATGGTTTTACAAGAGGAAGAATTGATAGTACACTTTTTGTGAAATGGAAGAAACAGGACTTTCTACTTGTTCAAGTGTATGTTGATGACATTATCTTTGGGTCATCTGACGAAAAGATGTGTCAAGAATTTGAGCAAGTTATGAAAGGCAAGTTCGAGATGTCTGCTATGAGAGAGTTGAATTTTTTCTTAGGGTTACAAGTTGACCAAAAGAAAGATGGATTCTTTATTCATCAATCTAAATATACACATGAGCTGTTAGAACGTTTCAAGATGGATGAATCTCGTATCTACAAGACTCCTATTCCAGAAAATCACGGACTCGGTCCTGATACATCGAGTGATCAGAATGTAGATCCTACTTTATATAGGGCTATGATTGGATCACTAATGTATCTGACTGCATCTAGGCCTGGCATTATGTTTGCTGTTTGTATTTGCGCAAGATATCAGGCTAATCCGAAAGAGTCACATATGCAAGCCGTAAAAAGAATCTTTCGTTACCTCAAAGGGAAGCCGAAGCTGGGTCTTTGGTATCCGATTGAAGGAGACTTAGATTTTGTTGCTTATAGTGATTCAGATTATGGTGGATGTAATCAAAATAGAAAGTCTACGACCGGAGGATGTCAATTCCTAGGAGGTAGACTTGTGTCGTGGCAGTGCAAGAAGCAAAGCTCAGTAGCCATTTCTACATGTGAAGCTGAGTATGTTGCAGCTGGCAGCTGTTGTTCCCAAGTATTGTGGATATGACAGCAACTGCGAGCTTATGGGCTAAACTTTACCGATACTCCTATGATGATCGATAATGAATCGACGAGAGAAGCATGTATTTACTTAGACTTGTGATTCCTCAATTCAGGTTTCAGATATGTTTATTGAATTGTTGATTCTTTATTATGGTGATTTTAACAAATATAGATAGTCTCTTGTTAAGGTTAACTAATCTTAATAAACCTTAGCTTAATACTAGATTTTCTCTTGAATACACTAGAATTTCTCCTATGTGTTATTAACCTAAATCTTATTCAATTAATACTATCAACAGATCATTGAGATTCATTTAGCAACCTCGTGTTAATGCAAGTTTATAATTGTTGGTTAAATAATTATCACATTAATCAGGTTATATTAATTGCTATTCTCTTAACCTATTACCTGTTACAGTCTCAAGCCACAATTAACTAATAAATTACTTAATTGCAGATAATCAATCAACTCATACAAACCCTAGTTATAACATAAGTCTTTTGACCATGTTAAGTAACAATTAATCAACACACAATTAATATGGATCTTTCAAATAAACTCAATAATCATTCATAACTGAAATCAACATATGCATATCATAAAACCTTCATCTATTAATCATTCATCTAAGCAAATACAATTTAAGAATTAGCTCATGTTCAAAGTAATTAAAACCAGATCTAAAAACATGCAATTACACATTGTAAATAGAAAATAATAAGAATCAAACTCAAGAACCGAACTAAATCTTCGTTAGGGTTGAAAACCTTCAAACCCTAGCTTCCTAGCCTCCAAATAGCCTCTTCAGTCGACTTCTAAACCCTAGAAATGAATTAAGGTTTTCTTAATTCATGTATGAAAGTGTATGGTTTATGGGTTGATTATGGCATCTATTTATAGATTTCAGATCGCGCATCCAACCGCCGGTTGGATATTTCAGCCGCCGGTTGGATTAACTTTTTACTCACGAAACCCGGATCTTGACCCACGCACTCGACCGCCTTCCTTATTTATGTTCAACCGCCGGTTGTATAATTCAACCGCCGGCTGAATGGTGGTTCCAGAATATTCCATAATCGGGCCAGGCTTTCTTCTTGGGCTTCTATCTTTAATAAATCCGAATTTAACTCTTTTTCTTGGCCCGATAATCAAACCTTTTGGGTTTAATCTTCTTTCTAAGCCCAGTCTTCTTGGATCTTATTCTTCTCTTCATTTTCTTCAGTTTTTAGCCTGTTTTTTATCCTTTTCTTTATTTCTTTAATTTAAACATCTTTTTGCAGATATAAATGAAATCAGTAATATATATAAATAAATTGCAATAAAAATGCTTAAAAGTAAGAGAATATTATTTTATAAATATGACATTAATTGATGTTATCAACACAAGAATACCATTATGGAATCAAGGAATGCTTCATTCTTTGAAAATGTGTTCCCTTGTCTAACTTCATATGAACAACCTAACGAGGTTAATCATTATGAACAATCTAACGAGGTTAGTTATGATGAACAACCCGAGGTTAATCATGATGAAAGACTAGATAGTCAAGATAGACAAGAACAATCAAAGGAAGAGAGCTAGGGTTGAAAAACCGTTTGGTCCTGAATTTGTTTCTTTTATGGTAGAAAGTGAACACAAAACCTATCAAAAAGTCGTTACTTCTTCCGAAGGACCTCCCAGGAAAGAAGCCAACAAAAGTGAAATAGATTCTATTTTACAAAACCATACATGAGAGCTAATGGATCTTTCTCCGGGATGCAAACCACTAGGTTATCGATGGATCTTTAAGAAAAAGATGAATACGGATGGCTCTATTGATAAATACAAAGCAATATTGGTGATCAAGGGTTATAGGCAACGAGAAATTCTAGATTATTTTGATACCTACTTGCCAGTGACAAGGATAACTTCCATAAGAATGGTACTTGCTATTGCCGCCATTAGAAATTTGAAAGTTCATGCTGAAGATATATGCGGGTAGTAATATTTACAAGTGATTACCAAAGACAACTTGAAGACAAAGACCTAAAGACGCTAGAGCTATTGTCAAGGGGGAGTCTGTTGAGACATGTTTTGTGACAACAGATCTAGCTTGCAATAGACTTTTGGTAATTGTAATCAAGTTGGTACATTGGTTTTGAATTGTAAATGAAATATATTGCTTGGTAAACATTTTAGAGTTAAATATCAAAATGTTGAAAAATGTTGACCAAAGTTGACCGCGAACCGAGTCGGTTCGCAGGACAAAAATGGCCTGCGAACCGAGTCAGTTCGCTGGGCCAATATGGGCTGCGAACTGAGTCAGTTCGGAGAGCCCAGTGACCTGCGAACCGAGACGGTTATATATGCAAATTAGGTTTTAAACCTAAAAAACTTTTGCCACTTTGCTGATCTGACGTCCCTGCGATTCCAGAGAGTTTTCCAACGTTCTAAAGGCTAGGTATTGATCGTTAACATTCGTTATAATCGATACAAAGCAATTAGACTATTGATTCGCTAATATATTGCGAAAGAATTCGTTATAGATCCTATAACTAGTATTGAGGGATTTCGCACCTTAATACCTTAGATAACCTCGTTATCGATACGCCACAACCGGACTTACAGTTAGTATGAATATTCCTTAATTGTTTAATTACCCAATTCTAAATTAAGGCTAGGATCCATATTTTCGATTCGTTTTATGAAGAGGTTTGTCGTAATCATATCACGAATTTATTTTAGGTAGATAATGCTTTTGTCAATTTCATTCTCTATGAACTTCCTAGTTCTTTTGAGATTCATTGATTCAATCAATGGCATGTTAATCTCGGATATGCTTATCTACCATTAATGTCAATTTCATGTTAAACCCGCGTGGTCCCCGACCCGAGTACGCTCGAGAATCGCGAGTCTCACATAACCTCTCACTTATGTCCTCTCTTTAATGTGTCGGTAAACCACACACACTCCATTAATAGTCCATATGAGAGATCTGTGATTTTCATGGGCTAGCATACAATTCACATTTGTTATACTTAAAACGGGATTTTGTTTTTGTACTGTAAGTCAATACTTTTGATCTTGACATTATCCTATCAAAAGTCCTCGGTAGCTCCATTGAATGCACAAAGAAGCGGAGAAGCAGGTCAGCGCGAAGCATATTAAAAACCCACTTCTTTAGGGAAGTAAAGCGTCCCGCCCTATACCTCTCTTATAGTTTGTTCACTATGGGTGAGTCGATTTATCAATTGACTGACAACGTATTTAGACTTTAAATGATACATATATATATATATATATATATATATATATATATATATATTGATCGTAATATATATAGGTCTCTTTAAACTTTTAAAGTTTAGGGTTCTTCTTTAAACATTTTAAAAATTTAGAGGTATCATTTAAACAATTTAAATATTAGTATTTACTCTACATCCATATTAACATTTAATGATCATATAAATTTATTTATGGATTACTGATTATAATTAACCATTAACTAAGCAGTAACTCTATGTTAAGTGCCTATATTATTAAGCTAAGGCTCTGATACCACTGATGGGTTTTCTATTCTCCTACTAGATTAACATACAATGCGAAAATAACATTTAATCTAGTGTATGAAGGAAACTAAACCCTAAAGGATCTTAACTTAATAATAATAAGCAACAAAATAAAATAAATAAGAAATAAGAAATAGTAACCTTTGAGAAAATCAGATTTCTCACACACAGACCACCTTAGCAGACCTTCTTGACTTGGAGGCGAGTACTGAAACCAGAGCACCTCTAATGGCTCACACCCACTAACCAAAGAGAAAATTCCAACTCCTAAGGTCCCAAATCTAATCGAGTAAACTCTTACAAGGAGTAGGAATGAGAAAGAGAGAGTTGTGTACTTTGAAACCATGGCATGCCCCCTATTTATATAGGGAGAGGGAGGTTAGGGTTTCTTCTAGAATCCGATGTGGGATAAGCTGATTTGGTCATCCAACCGCCAGTTGGAATATCCAGCCGCCGGTTGGGCTTGCTTTCTGCCCAAGTACCCGAGCCACGACCCGCGTGCTCCACCGCCTCACATTTTGGACTCCAGCCGCTGGTTGAACTTTCCAACCGGCGGTTGGATTTGGCTTCCAGAATTTTCGTTTAATTTCTTTTAGTCTTTAATTAATTCATCAATTATGATAATTAATAAACCAAATAATATACCATAATATTAATTCCAATTAATATTATCTCTCATTTATTTCTCTTTAACTGTTCGTTGAGGGCGACCCAAAAAGGACTCTACTTTTAATGATATACTTACCAATTAGTTATGAACTTGAACACTATATCCAACAGGATGTTGTGCGAATTTGTTTATTAGAGCTTTTGCAAGTTGGATTTGTTGATGGGAATAACTATACGATTGTTGACGATGAGTTACTACGGTTGGTTGAAGATTTAAATGAGTGGGATAAATTTCCATAGGGTTCCTATATCTGGCGTCCCACGTATGAGTCACTTAGTGAGGACATGAAGAACCGAGTAACAGATGATCCAAAGGATACAAAAAGACCTCCGAAGTATTCACTCAGAGGTTTCATGTTCGCTTTCAATGTAGTTAATCTTTGCACTACGATTTTATTAATCGTTAATAGTTTCCATATAAGTGTGTGTAATAATTATGTATAGTTTGCGTTAATAGATATGGATTTTAGAATTGTTACCGTGTTCCAGATTGTTTCATGAGAAGGATAACATTTTTCCCGTACCAAGAGGTATCGCTTGGACCCAAAAGAAAGTTTATGATTGGTCGGTTTGTGTGAAGTTCGATAAGAAGTCTAGGGAGGTATATGTTGAAAACAATTAGATTAAAGATTACTTATTTGTTCGTCATTTAAATGTTTAGTTGTTTTATTTTAATCCCAAATGTTTCATTTTCTGTTTTTAAGCGAAATATACACCGAAAGATATTAGAGCGACACCTTTTGAGAGTCAAAGGTCCTGGTATCAGGATACCATGCGGTTCCTTGAGGTGGATTCATTATTGGCTAAGTTTGAAAGGCGTTTCAATTTTGTGGAATCTAGGCAAGAAGAGAGGTGTTTCAATTTTGTTGAATCTAGGCATAAAGAGAGGCATTTTCTAATATTGAAAAGTTACTTGAGGTATGTGATCTATCATATCCATTGAAGATATTTAAAATTTAATGTGTTTTCACACTGTTTTGATATTGTTATATATAATATGTTTTGTGGAAGAAAGCATATCCGAATTATAATATGTATGATTTTGAGCTTACCCAAGAAGAGTTTGAGCAATTCTTTGATGATGAACAACTGGCTATTGTTAAAGAGCAACCGGTTATTAGTAATGTACAACCTGTTGTTAAGAAAGTAGAAATGGTGTTTAGTAAAGAACAACAAGTTATTAGCACACAAAAATTGCTTAATAAACCGGATGACGAGTGGACAGACGAAGATCTGATTAGGTTTCTTGAAAGTTGCAATGATGAAGTGAGTATATTTTGACATATTTATTATTAGGTTTAGGTAAGTTATATTTTAATATCATTTATTGTTTTAACTGTAGGCAATGATGGATGAGGATGTCGGTGCTACCATGCATAAAGTAATACTACCATGTACAACGCCCATTCGTGAAACTGTTTTTGAACCTACGACACGAGAGTTCTACCAATAGGGTGTTGACAATGGAAATCCCATCGACCATTATTTATTTGTCACAGGTTACCCCTATCACTTGGATTTGGACTTTTGGGGTAGGCTACTTAACCTCTCTGGCGATGGTTGGCTACAAAGTGAGGTATGTTATCAGGGCCTTAATTGTTGCTTTCCTAATTGTTTTATATATATAATGTGTAGTAAGTTATTTTGTGATTTCTTGTAGCACATTGCCATCCGGTCAAATATGGTCGCTTCATCACCTAAGAAGGATCAACGGTGTGGCATCCTTCCCGTCGATTTCCATTACATACTGCACGATTGTGAAAGGATATATGAGTTGGCTAATGGCACAGAAGGACCTTGTCTTCCTTGGTGGACTCTTGATAGGGTATGTAATAATGCAATAAAGTTAACTCACTTAATAATGTAAATGCTCATTAGATTAAGTTGAATTGGTTTGCAGGTTCTTTTCCCATTGAATCAATTTAGTTTGCACTGGATGCTTGCTGAGTTAGACCTCACTTTTTGGAATGTGAGGATTTATGATAGCAAAATTTTGTTTGACCCAACAGTACCAACTCCGAGGATGATCTTTTTGCGCGAGATCCACGATAAATTGCAACAACTCATTCCATTTTTTTTGGACAATCTAGATTATTGGCGTAAAGCTAATGTCGAACGAGTGCATAACATACAAGTTAACATGCAGTATCTTGGGATCAATGCCCCTCAACAAAGTGATAGTTCTAGTTGTGGGATTTATGTTTGTCATTTTATTGAAAAATTAGCACATTGTCATCCGGTTCATATACAATGCTCTGAACATGTCTTTGAAGTGAGCTATAGGGAGTATCTCGCTCAGACTATTTATGCCACTCAATGTGGTTAAAAATTAAATGTAATTTTATGATTATATTTGTAGTTTCGTATTCAAAATGGTATTATACATAATATTGAAAATGAAAAATACAACTAGTCGTTCAAAATATAGGCTAATAAAGATAAACGACTTAATAGTTGATATCATAGATACATTACATAATGACTTAATGAAACAACCTTCTTTGTGAACATGAAGGTTCACTTTCATTTGTTTTGTTATACATGTTTATGGTTGAGTCAGTGTTACTTGAAGTGACTTCAATACGTGAGATGTAAACTTCAATCTCTCTAGTCGTTCCTCCGATGTGCATCAACATTTCAATAGTACCATTAATTTCGTCACGCAATTCATGTAGTCCAAAATCTAAGTTTCCATTAGGATTCTTGAAATAGAAAAATCTATTTGAAACTTCATCATAGCCCAATTCGGAGTATATCTGATCCATTTGCTCAATACAAAATGTTGAAAAATGCAAACAATCGACGTAAGTGACCACTCCATCATCGTAAGTTCTGTTAGGGGGTGGTGAAAACGCTCCATAGTGGTCAAGTTTGATGGTGAACAAAAAAGGATCATCACCTACATTAATAGTTTGTTAATTGGTAAATGGGTAAAAATAAATACATTGTTAAAAAATATAATTTAAAACAATTTTACTTACGATATCTCTTGCCAATGATTTTAGGCTCACATGGTAATCTAAAGAAATGTTGATACATATTGTTATTCTTCAGTAAAGCTACTTAATGACCTAAATTACCCAGCGAGTTTATATATAAAGGTTTGAATATCGCAACACTTACAGGAATTACCGCTGGTCACTTGAATTGTCATATCATTTTACGAATTGTCTCTACATTTGTACGAATTCCGGCTGGTTACTTGAATTGTCTTGTCATTTGTAACAATTTCCGCTGGTTACTTGAGTTGTCATGTCATTTGTAAGAATTCGCGCGGAAATGTTGAATTGTCTCGTCATTTGTACGAATTCCCGCTGGTTACTTGAATTGTCTTGTCATTTGTAACAATTTCCGCTGGTTACTCGAGTTGTCATGTCATTTGTAAGAATTCCCGCGGAAATGTTGATTTGTCTCGTCATTTGTACGGATTCCCGCTGGGTCATTTGTAACAATTCACGTGGAAAAGTTTAATTGTCTTTTCACTTTTTCCAATTTCCGTTGGATGTGTACGTAATTTTTAATCCTACAACCCAACTATAAATACACAACGCAAATATGAAACGTGATCATCCAATCCCTATTCCCCCAATTTTTAATATTTCGATAATATTTTTCTTAACAGTATGCAACCTATTTTTCTTACAATTGACGTGTTTTACGGTGGCCAACTTAGATATGACGATAAGGAATACGAAAATGGTATGAAACAAACATTTCTCGAACTTGATGTAAGTGAGTTTGATTTAAAAACATTGTTCGCGTTTCTTAGAGAAAAAATAAATTTTACCTTTATTGATGTATACTATTGTGAACCCGACAATATTGAAATTGACGGTGCTCTTATTCTTATGTGGGATAAAAATTGGAGGAAGATAGTGAAAGACGCTAAAAATTATTGTCAAAAAATTGAGTTATATCTTATATATATGGATGAAGATGAATTGAATTTCAGTGACTATGATAACGATGACAATAACACTCATTAGTTATGAGATGTCACGTACTTTTTAAATTAATGTATTTTGTGATCTTAATTATGTCATTGTACTTTGCTAATTAGTAGGAACTATGTTCTTAATTAATGTAATGCATTAAAATTGTCTAGTCATTCGACTAAATCCCGCTCAATTAAATTATTGTAATCCTCGCTGGTTAGTTGTATGAATTTCCGCTTGATAGTTGAATTGTCTTGTCAGTTGATATGTAAAATATAGTTATAAAATAAACAAAGGAAAACCGTAATAATAGAGCATGACACTGTACAAATCGTAGTAGTTGGTGTCATCTCATAAGCCATGGTGGTGTACCCAAACAAATACAAACCTTAAAGAATAGTCTAACAGAAATAAATAACAAATTAATAAATAATGTCTAATAAACACCGGGCACGCAGGCCCTCATAGTGGGAACCCACCCTGGCGTGAAGGATCTGAAGGGCCAGTCGAGTCATCCTCCTGTCGTGCATGCATCCGCCTCTGATGCTCTCGCTGAAGCTCTAACAATGCAGCGTCCCGATCATAAACTGGTGCGAGATAAACAGCCTCAGGGGAACCCCAAAATGCAGGCTGATGGTAGGGTGTGGGCTCAAAGTCCTCCTGGCGAGTATACATGCCCTCGTTGTTGTGCAACATCCAATCGCTTTGATAGCGCTGAACCCCCATCTCATATCGCATCTCTCGCCGAAAGTCAGCCTCTTCCTGCCAATGGTGTTGGGTCTGCTCCCATCTCTCAGCACTCTCGACTCGCATCGCACTCAGACTCTGCATCAGCTCCTGAACCCAACTCGGTTGCTCCTGATGCTGCTGTGAACTCGTGCCCTCATGAGGCGCGTCATGCATCGGATGATCATACTCATCCTCCTCCTCTAATCGATCATGCTGCTAAGGTGGTGGCCCCTGATTACTAACCCCTCTTCGGATTGGCTGTGAAGTACTCGCAGAAGAACCTCGAGATGTATACTCAACGTACTTACCCTTCACCTTTGAAACGGCCTTTGCGGACTTATATATATCATAACCAACCACCTTCAGAGGATCCTGAATAAGCGTATAAGGATGCTCTCTCGGTGTAAGAGCCACCTTCATGTACCTTGCAATCAAAGTGATAAAGTGGCCCCCACAAACCTTCGACGCACCACGAATGCCACTACCATATAAATGTAAGTATGCCGCCACACAATAAGGAATGTTAATCCGTTCCCCCAGCCTAAATCTCTCTAAATACCACATGTCGGGAACGCTATCCTTCTCCGTGTTCTTCCCTCGAAGAGCAATAGTGTGTGAAACAAACTTATGAATCAACCTCAAACGCATACATGTGATCGCCCTAGAGGGATTATCCCCCAATGAATACTCGGACCCACTCAACCTCCTCCAAACCTCATGAACATCAAAACTCTCATCAAGACAAGCTCTGCCCATGATATAATCCTCAAAATACGGAGCTTAGAGCTCGTCCTCGGTGTAAATTCCTAAGCACTTGGCCATATCCCGCATTGACATCTTCTGACCCCTTCCACCCAACCTAAAGATTAAGAAGTTATTATCATCCATGCTTGTATCTTGTCTGTGCGCAATCGTCGAGTAAAACTCTAGGCACAACTCCCGATAAATGGGCTCTCGAATAGCAAAGAGCTTCTCCCACGACCGAATCTCAATAGTCTCAGTTCCCCAATTCATTGTTTGCCCAATTTTATGCCTAATCCCGCTAGCAAGTCCTGCTTCCTCTAACGGGTGCCAATCAATAACCCTTGGACATGCAAATTCCTTATCTTTAATCTTCATCAACTTCTCATTATATTCGTTGAAGAAGCGAGGTGTAGTCCTCTGGTTGAAATTAAGAACCGGGTGAATATGCTTGGGAACTAACTGTGAGGTGAGACTCATGGGAATCTGACGTTCCTGTTCCATCCGAAGCGGTTCCCGAAGTGGACCCCTTGGTTTTCTTTCCTCTACCCCTCTGCAAAACACAACACAACAACGAAAACATACAACTAATTAGAAGCTTGTAAGCAGCAAACTATATGGGAATTAACAACCTTCAACATCAAACAACCAAATCATCACAGTTAACCTAATTGCATAAACCCTAATTCATTTTAATTTACAATTAATTGAATTACTAACTAAATCGTGCAAGTTCAACACTAATTATCAAAAGGAACGTACACATTGATATTCATCATCATTTTATTAGTGATTGTGCCGAGAAGAAGCTTATTAGGTTAGTCAAAGTTGCCTCTTTTGACAACTTGGCAGACCTATACACTAAAGCTTTCGACAGGGCGCGTTTTGAGACATTAGTTCAACTAAATGGAATGAGAAATCCAGATTGACTAGTCTTCCAAAGGAGTATGTAATAGTTAGTAAGTCTTAATTTTATGTTTTAAAAGGGGTTGGCGTATGGCATTCATTTGCTTGTTACCTAAGGGGAATCGTCTCCTATAATATGCAAAAAGAAAATAAAACATAAAAACTTTAAGTTCTTATCTGCTTCATATGTGAACATTGATGTACGTTTTATTGATAAAGAAAAAATGTTAAAAACTCTAAAATTCACGTCGTAAAACACATTTGAACCGATTTACTCACATGATCGTTCACATGTGAACACATATTTGTATTTTTGTGTTTTTCGATATAATTTTAGGAATTTTTTGACTTTATTATTTATCAATAAAACGTACATCAATGTTCACATATGAATGAAGTTAATCACATGTGAACAAATACGTAAACTAGTAGTTCTCAGAAGTTTTCAACTTTTTAGTTGGTTCTCATTTCTATATATATTGGGAGGTTCAAATGAGAACCACTTAAAAGTTAGGAACTTTAAAAACCACTAAAATACATGATTGTTCATACATGTATAATCTCAAAATATTTATGAAAATGTTAATAATAGTCAATAAAAACCTTGAAAATCAAAAAATTATGTGTTAAAATTTATTTTATCTAATTTTAACTTTTTTTTTTTTCCACATGTAAACTGTTCAGTTGTGAACATATGTGTTATTCGTATTTTTGTAAATAATTTGTGATTTTTCACATTTTTTTATTTCTCATTCGAACAAATGTTAATGTTCAGATGTGTATAAAGTTAATTACATGTGAACAAACATATTCTTGTGGTTCTCACAAGTTTTCAATTTTTGAGTGGTTCTCATTTGAACCTAAGGTTCAAATGAGAACCAACTAAAAAGTTAAAAATTTGTGAGAACTACTAGTTTACGTATTTGTTCACATGTGATTAACTTCATTCATATGTGAACATTGATGTACGTTTAATTGATAAATAAAAAAAGTCAAAAATCCTAAAATTATATCGAAATATACAAAAATACAAATATGTGTTCACATGTGAACGATCATGTAAACAAATCAGTTCAAATGTGTTCTACGACGTAATTTTTAGAGTTTTTAGCATTTTTCTTTCTTTCTAAATCTATCATATATCAATGTTTACATATGAATGAAGCGAATCACATGTGAACAAATACGTTATCTACTATATATATATATATATATATATATATATATATATATATATACATATATATTACATATATATATATATATATATATATATAGGATTGGGATCATGTGAAAACAAAAGAATAAAATAAAAATAGTGAAAACACTTTTTAGCCCTTAGATCAAAATATATATATAAAAAGGGGTGGAGATAAAAAAACGGTGAAAACAAAAAGAATAGAGGTTCACATTTGAAAATTTATGTGAAGCAAAAATAAAAAAAAGGTTCAACAATTTTTTTTTTTTTTGTGAATCTAAAAAAATTAAGATTCACAGCTAAAAAAAATTTATGAAGCTAAAAAAAATTAAGGTTCACAACTAAAAAAAAATTGTGAAGCTAAAAAAAATTAAGGTTCACAACTAAAATTTTTTTGTGAAGCTAAAAAAAATAAAGGTTCACAACTAGAAAAATTTGTGAAGCTAAAAAGAATAAAGCTCCACTCCGTTGTAAATTTATGTGAAGCTAAAGAAAATAAAGGTTCACAAGTAAAAAATTTATGTAAAGCTAAAGAAAATAAAGGTTCACAAGTAAAAAATTTATGTGAAGCAAAAAACTATAAATGTTCACAACTAAAAATTTATGTGAAGCAAAAAAAAAGAAGATTCACAACTAAAAGTAAATTGTGAATGAAAATTGAGATTGTTTTCACCGTTTTTATTTTAACTCCTTGTTTTCACCAGAACCCAGCCCTATATATATATATATATATATATATATATATATATATATATATATATATATATATATAGTGGGAGGTTCAAATGAGAATCACACAAAAGTTGAGAACTCGTGAGAACTACTAGATAACGTATTTGTTCACATGTGATTCGCTCAATTCATATGTAAACATTGATATATGATAGATTTAGAAAGAAAAAAATGCTAAAAACTCTAAAAATTACGTCGTAGAACACATTTGAACCGATTTGTTCACATGATCGTTTACATTTGAACACATATTTGTATTTTTATATATTTCGATATAATTTTTGGATTTTTGACTTTTTTATTTATCAATTAAACGTACATCAATGTTCACATATGAATGAAGTTAATCACATGTGAACAAATACGTAAACTAGTAGTTCTCACAAATTTTCAACTTTTTAGTTGGTTCTCATTTGAACCTTTTCATATATATATATATATATATATATATATATATATATATATATATATATATATATATATATTGCTTTAGATATCAAATATCTAACAAAATTATAAATCTTGACTATTCACGAGTCCTCAAATATCTAACAAAATGACAATCACATCTTGTTAGGTCATGTTGTATTACCAAGAACTTGTAATCAACAAACAAATAGAGTTTCAAACGTTTAGTACTAAATTGATTAACAATGTTAAGTAGATTTAATTTGTTGAATAAAAATAACAACAAATGAATTCAATAAGTTTGAATATTATTGAATTTTGAATGTAGGGATTACAATTACAGAATCAGATTTTTCATAACCTAGTGATCCCTATTTATACATATATTTAAGATAGAAAATACAATCTTACCTTATTTCAAATAAATCGGTTTCTAAAATGTATCATTTAAATACTAGTAAATAACTTCAAATCCTTCATATGTCAACTACAAATATTATCTTGTATCTTCTAAGCTTTATCTTTGAATTCTGGATCTGAAACTGTAAGTCTGAAATATGTAAGTCTGAAATCCATTGTTCTTGTTAGTCAGAGTCTGAAGTTTTAGACTCAATTCCGAAATAATCTTCACACCAAAAATTAATACTTAGTTAATTTTTCTTAGGCTTAGACTTTTGACTCATCAGATTTAGAAAAAATTATACGGGGTGTCCCTGTAATTTTCTCTAAATAACACTCCTCGTCTCTATACTTTTTTTTTTACTTAGATCGTCTATGTGGTTTCAGTTTGTTGCGTAGAACATCCTTTTGTTTAACGACTATTAGTTTAGTCCGTTAAATGATTGCAAGTGTAATAACATTAATGACGGGAACTATTCATGTAATTTTTATTTTTCTAATTTTTAAAATCATTTAATATTCTATTTTGATAAACTTGTAATTATTTTAATTCAATTGTTTTTTAATAAAATTTTCATTTCAATTTAATTATTTAATTGATTTTTTTTGTAATAGTCATTTTTCGTGTGAAAATTGAAATGATCAACTTGTTTCTTCTAGTTTCGATTTTAAATATCTTATGTCCGTTTTCAGTATCTACATATATTTATATGGGTTAAATTCATATACTTGTTTATGTTTTCAAATTCAATTTTTTGTTTCGACTTTGTGTATTTTTGAGGGTTGTGCATTAAATGGGAAGAACCGAAAATACCCGAGGACCGAGGAGGAACCGGACCGTAACCGAAATACCCGAGGATATATGGTACGGTCCATGGTCCATAGCTTTTTAGATATTCGGGACTCGGTCCGGTCCTGGACCAAACCCGAGAAAAATGAAAAATGGACCGAACCGAATATCCGTATACATTCATTAAATATAACATATAACTTCATATAACTTCCTTATGTATCATCAAAAAAACAATTGTTCATTCAAATTCCTTTTTACTTATATGGGACTCGGTTGGTTATTTTAAACCACACCTTTTTTAAACCACACCTTTATTGCTTCATAATTTGTTCCCTATAAATTTTATATCTAAATTATATAATGGTCAACATAACCATCACCAAGGTGGTCTATTGGATGACATCCTGATACCCGAATACAAGAGGTCTTGAGTTCAGATCTTTTTAGCAATACATCTTGGGGTGGCTATTAAAAGCGTTGGATTGTTTATTTAACCAAGGTGGCCTATTGTTTAATTTCTTAAAACCTTTATACTTAGATTTGTTTATGCACTTATCCAAAATATATAGCTCCTTTATTTAATCATTATTTGTAAAACTTCAACCCTTAGAGTGCCATCAATTTAGACTGTCTCACAACTGAGAAAATGAGATATGAAAATGCTTAAGTAGCTTTTTACCCCTTGAACCTCATTCACAAATTATAATCATACACATAATATATGGCTTTAAAGTAGGCTCCAAAAAAAGACTCAAATACATGAATCCAACAAATAATTCCCATGTAAACTGGTGATTAAATATTTCTCACGTCAACAGCCACTAAACATCGGCTAGACACAAAATGTCAATGAAATCACGCATAACCAATCGGGTCGGTCTTTTGGACCGAACCGAGCAGGCCCGTTTGGAACCGAACTGAACCAAACTGATGACATATGTTCCGGTCCTGGGTCTCGAGACCGAACCGAACCGAGACAGTTTGGTCCGGTTCTAGACTATGCACACCCCTAGTATTTTTGTTTGATCTAGTTTTTGTTGCTTCAAAGTATAGGGAGGGGATTGTTATTTAGGTCAAGTCAAAGGGACGACCCATGTATTTTTCTTTTTTCTCAAAATTATAAGTTGGGTTTAATCATTGTTTTTTCAGAAGTTTCAACAGCATAATCATCTCTGTCTTTTTTTTCTTCCCCTTTTTGACATCATCGGTATACTGCATGAGGAGCCATGAACTTTATCTCTTCAAATATAGCTTATTGCCACTATTTCACTTGCCCAAAATCAGTCTGCAAGCCTTGATACATGACTGCATATCATCTAGCTTATCCATTTCTGACTCTACACATATTAACCTCCTTTCCAGACTCATCAAGTGTTAATTATTTTTTTCTGAGTCTGACATTTCCTTTCATCCCTCAGTTCATTAGAAGTGTATTCATCAATTCCCTTACCTCCTCTAGCTTATTCCTGATAGAAAAATTATTCTTTAGGTTGTTTAACTTAGTTTAGCACACCTTCAAAATTGTCATCAAACTTTATATGTATTGTTGACATTGCATTAAAAATGCTTTGCAATATAACAGGTGGAATACTTGTTGTAGAAAAGGGTAAGGTGGTAGATTCTCACATATATTCTTGTGATTAGGAGATAGATCACTAGAACCAGAAGGGTTTGAGGCTTGTATATCATCTTATGACATAGATGATGCATTGGCCGCCTGTGCTAGAGTGTGTAAGTTGTATGTATCCCGTGACATGTGAGCCAAATTAGCGCCGGTGATATAGATGTGTGTAATCATATTTAGAGTGGTTTGACGGGGGTAGTTGAGCTCAGGATTGAAGAATCGCCTTCAATGCTTGTTACATGTGTCTGTGCAACATCAATATAGTTGGCATCCAAATTTACTATTCTAATAGGTGAAGGCTGGCCACTGATAAGCGTGGAATTTTATATGTTTTCAAGTAGTGTTTATGTTAGTTTTGTTAATAATTTAGTATATTTATGTTAGAAGTTGGTATTCATTTGTTTATATTTGTTTTGTTTATAATTTGAAGCTGAAATGGAGAAAATGAAGAAATTCAAGGACTAAAATGCAAATATTAAAGATTCCGGGACCAAATACTCGTCGAACCTATTTAATAACTCGCGGAATGATGTGACGTAACAAGTCATGTTTCTACGCAAGAAGACTAAAGTATAGACGATGCTTCAAGAATCAACTAAAACGGTCGAAAAACGTGTAAAATTTAACAAATACAATCAACGGCATTCTTGCTCGTTCCTTTTAATGGCCTATGCTCTATAGCTTGAGATATTACTCTAATTAGTATCATTTTTTTCTTTAGTGAATTATGAGAACGTGGACGCAAATATTGCTAAAAATGGACAAGAAACGAAGAAAATACAAAAAAATAAATATACGGATTACAATCCCACACATGAAGAAGACCGAGTCGTACCATACGGCACCAAGGGGCAGCATACGGCACCTTAAGTATCGTATAAAGTACAAAAGAGGGCCGTATACGACACCCAAACCCGTATATGCCACCTTTTGGTGCCGTATACGGCACTAAGGTGTCGTATTTCAGTACCAAGATGTCGTATCCTACCCTTCGGTGCCGGACTTCGGTGCAAATTTGGCATTTTCGCATATCAGGTTGATTTGTGAGCTTCCATGCCTTCTGTTTGCCTATAAATAGAGACTTCAACCTCCTTATTTTACACACCTCAACACATCACAATTTACACACACTCACTGTCTCTCTAGTTTATCTCTCTAGTTAGTTTTAGGTTAGTTTTCAGTTAAATCTCGGTTAGTATTTAACGAGATTCTTAGAGGGGCATATTTGAAATATTGTTGAAAATATTTGGAGGTCGGGTATTTAACAAATGAAATTAAATTATAACAATTATCAATGAATGAATGTTATCACTTAATATCAACAATAAGGTTAAAATCAGTAACTCCATGCCCCTTAGCATTCAGATTCTTCACACTACAATTAATCTCTACTTTGAAGCTTCTGTGAAAATTACCAGAACCTTGCAGCTTCAGAATACCTTAATTGCACATATCCATTGATTACAAACTTTGGTTAGAAAATACATTTCGCATAACATCGTCGATTCTATAAAATAATGCACGTTTGACACAATAAAGTAAAACGTCAACAACTTTTCAAAGCTCCACATTTCTTTGATAAACCATCAAATCTTGTTATGGTCAGTTTGGTTGAAAGTGGTCAAAATGAACCAACTTTGCATTAATCAAACTCTCGTTTTGAACCTGGTAAGACATTCAAATTTTAATTGAAGTTGTAGTAACTTGTGAAAGTCATTTCTGGAGCCGAATTCCGCACCATTATCTTTAAAAGTTCCATAAAAAATATGTTCCAGATCTTTTATTTGACTCAGAAAAGTCAACCAATATAACTCTGAAACATTTATACCATTGAAACAACTAAACAAGAGCCAAACACCTTCTCCACTGCGTCTATCACCGACACAGAAGCGAATATACAACATACCATAATTCCCAAACAAACAATCTCATCATTTGCTACTTAAATCCAACAACATATACGCTGCTGATAACATTAGTAAACTATATTTTTATTTTGGTAGCATTAAGTCGGGATTAATATTAACCAGTTTTGATCTAATATTCATAAATTTATGTTATAACATACAGAAAAATGTTCTAATTTAATCGCAACGTAAGTTGACACACTTAAAAAAAATGTTCTAATTTATCTCAGAGCCTTAATACTAGAAGCTAATTGGTCTTTATGGTCAATAGCCAAAAAAGTAAACAAATGACTAGCATTTAGCATCTTCAGAGCCATAAAGAACCAACTATACAAGCCTAAAAAGAAAAACTATACATTCCCACATCTAACTGCAACCATGTAATAGCAACCATGTAAAAACTGTTGCCAAGACCAAATACACGGTTTCAAGAATCTGATATGGCGCGGATACACTCCCTGTAGGACCTGCTGGTCCAAATGCTGGCGGACTGAACCTACCGCCACTCGTGTTAGAACTGTTGAAATGCAAATTTTTACAGGTCAGAAATTAAACTAAAAAGAACAAAGTATGACACATGTGAGGATCACATAACGGTTTAAAGGTTCGTGTTAACTCACCTTCCTGTAAATATGCATGATCCATAACCTGTAAGAGCCAGACATAAAGTAATTCTTGTCAATCCTAAAAAAATTACAGTCCAATTCATTTAACGTTACTCTCCATTCCAGGGGTACCAAATGTTGCTCGTTTACTTATGAATTGGTCGTTTCTAGTTGTGTTTTATCTTTAACGGGCAAACAAAAACATTTAATCAAAAGGGCAATGACCACCCAAAATTGATTTTGAATAATTGAATGGAGCGTCTTAAATCGTCTTATTCAACTATTTATGTTATTGATATATAAAATGGTTTTGGTAATCATTTTGACCGCTTTATTTACCAAAAAAAAAAAAAAGAAAAAAAAAAGAGGAGAGAACGGAACAGTGGCTCCTTTCAATCTGAATCTTTTTAGACCTGTTATCCAACCTGGCCATGTTATCTCTCCAACTATAATCTACAATGATGGGAAGAGTTATTAGCACGTACTTGGATCAACATTAGTCGTTGTGGCCGTGCCACCAAAATCGCAGGTTCCACCAACGTCACGCCTTCTTTGATAATAATCATTAAAAGCATAAGAAGCATGGTTTTGTATCGTATTCGGCAGATAGCATGGCTGCCCAGACTGAATGGCGGTGCAGTTCGCCTGCCCTTGGCCACACGCCCAATTCAAACCATCCTGCAAGCTAGCGGGGTCCGCCCCTTTTCTAGCAACACAAAATCCACTTGATGAATTCACCATGGAATCACCCAGATCAAGATTATAAACCGAACTCCCATTGCCAAAAAACACTCCATAGTTTGGCCTTTTGTCATCATTAAACATCTCGTAAATGTACGAGTTCAATAAAATGGAGGGTTGACTCGGTGGGCCCGACCCGCTCAAAACTCGCCGGATCAAGTTATTGTTAAACGTCTCAGCGTTTTCCACATTGGCATCACTTTCATTGGCACCTCCAGAAGACGGCCACCCTGTTTCAGTCACGATAATCGGTATCACGGAAGCATTAAAAGCGGCTATGGAGTAATAGGTAGCATCCACCATAGCTTCAAGCATACTTTCATAATGGAAAAGAGTGTTCGGGTCAACGATCTGTTTGACCACTGGAAGCGGTTGAAAAAGAGCATATTGAATTGGAAAAATCCCATTGCTTTGTACATAACCATTGTAAGGATAAGCATTTAACATGTAAAAAGAATTAGTGGTTTTCAAGAAATCAAGAATCTCAGAAATAGTTGAATTTAACGAAGTGTTAAAAGTGGCAGTAGATGGCGGAAATGGCTTGGGAATAATATCCATTGATAAAGGGGTTGAAACTTTAATCTCGTCATTTAAATTTGAAGCAACCAAAGCTTTATGAATATTACTCATGGCCGTAACAAGAACGGTGGCAGCATTGTTTGGGATCGCAGAAAGAACTTCACTACCAACAGCAATTGCAGTTATGTTGGTGGCTGGTTTAAAAGCTGCTACGTGCGTGTTAATCCATGAGGCAGCAGTTGACGGTGATTTTCCGATATCCAAGATTTCATTGTTGGTAACGCTAATCATAACTTCAATCCCGGTGTCTGATAGTGCAGTAATCAATTTGGCATTAGAATCAAAAAGGCGCACGTGTGTTATTTGATGGGCTCTGAGGATTGCCACCACCAGCTCAGGTGATGGTAGGTTTGAACCATTATATCCAATGTTTATTCCTACGAAGGAGTCTGCAAATTCGAGAATATGAACTTATATCCAAGGGGGGAAACTCGATTTTACATTAATCCTACATTTAAGTAACATAAGTCCCTCAATGGGGTGTATGGCGTCGCGTTCTGAAATTAATTATGTGACATGGAATAATGGTTAAGTGCTTCGAAATGTATCGAACTAAGATACAACAATAATAGTGTGTATCGAACTATTCGGACTTGTATTGTGTGTAATGAACTTAAAATTTATCGAATTTATATATATTTTTTGGTGACATGACAACTTGTAAAGATGACACATGACACCTTATATAGATCAATAGATGACACGCCAGTAAATTACCATAAATTACATGCAATAGCAATGAACTCTTTGAATGTCGGACCTTTGATAAATTTTGGTGCAGTTAACACAGAATAATACGAATCCAAAAATCAGCCATTCAACTCTAACAAAACGGGCTGCACAAGATAGTGTTTAGGTATGCAGTTATTGTGTTTGTGAAATTCTAATTACTCAAGGACTTGCATGTATAATGTCCCCCTAAATAATCACATATATGAAGAAGCAACAAAATTCTAAACGGTATATGTGTGCCTAAAAACATAATAATCAGATAATTATTTTAGAGCTCTATGCCAGATATCACCATAATCAACATTTGACTTCAAAGGGTTTCTAACTTTGGGAGTATGAATGTATCGAAATTTGAATATAAACTAATAAGCTTGACAAGTCAACGCGCCGATAATGCGAGAGAAAATGAAATTTACCTACTGCATTAGACAAAGTAGCAAATATATGCAAGAGAGATCCAAGCCACAATATAAGCCTCATTCTCCCAAACTGGAAACTTATAAATTAACATTCTTTACCACCAAAGTTCATCATTATCTGTCACTTGCTACAAACAACCAAGCAAAAACAAGCAATAATCAAAGGCAGACAACAATAGTACAATACTTGAAACTATTTTATAATCATATGAAAAAGATAACCAATTAAACAAACATTAAGATTCCTGAATCATACAAAATGAATGAAAAACAGCACAACAGTTAAAGAGACAGAATGAACTCTACACACAACTAAAAAGTACAGCAACCAACTTTTGCCAGTAATGAACTGGTCTTTGAAGTTCTTTGCAGCAAAATAATAAAAACCCATATCAAAAAATGTTTCTTTTATGACAAAAATCACATTTTTATAACACCCACATGTGTTTCTTGAAAAAATTCAAGAAACCCATGAAAGAACAGAGGAAATAGAGAAAGAAACAAATACCAGCAGTTTAATACTCAAAGATGGTTGTACTGTACAAGTTTTCAGAAGCCAAAATAACGCCAAACAGTAATGAATGGAAATGAAGTCCAATAGAGAATCTAAACCAACATATAACTGTTTTCTAAAGCATTTACAGAAAAGCTAGAAACTTTGAGAATAGTAGATAATAATTTCCTTTTACAGAACTCATATCATTTATTACATAATTATTGTGCAGGACAAACATACCCTACCACCCAAATAGCATAATACTATATTATATCTACAAATATAGTTTAAAAATGTACAACACGTAATAAATAATAAATTAAGTTAAAAGAAAAGAAGCAGTACCTACTACAGAAGTAGTCAATTGCAAATACCTGTGCACTCAAGATTGTCCTTTCTGTTCTTTGGCTTTTGTTTATCAAAACACTATCATACAAATATTAGTTTATCTTTTGCTTTTTTGTAGTTTAGAAAGCAATGATTTTTGGGTGTATGAGATAAGAATATGGTATCTAAAGTAGATGGAGCTGTTGGAGTTGGTAAGCTTCATTGTTTTATGTATATCTTTTATTCAGAACAATAACAAAAATGGCTCTTATGGTTTATCATTTCTTTATCAATTTCGTCCATCGTTACATCGTTAAAACCTTATGCAAGTTTGAAGCAAGATTATGGTTATATTAACAATTAAAGTTACAACCTTACAATTATAGTTGTATTTAACAAATGTATATATAATGTGGATTTGAGATCCAAATTAAAGTTACAATTGAAGCAAGATATCTTCTTATGACTGCAAAGAACATATCAATACAAATTTGTATATTATATGAGAATGAATATTTAGAGGTTAAATATGCATTTGATGTTGATGTGCACCCTTTCCACCTTTTCTGGTTCTTTACCTTTTATTTTAATAAAAATATATATATAGGTTGTCAGTGATTACAACTTTGGAACAAAATATTCCCTCCATGTTGGGATTTTGTTGGGTATTATTAATGTTATAACATGACAAAAAAAACTACAGTCCAAGAAAAATGAGTGATAAAGAAATGGATTCTCACATATTCTTGTTTATCAATTGACGTTTGTTTTATAGTTTCAACTCTAGCATTAAAGATATTGATATTGAGTCTCTTTTTTGAGTTGGGTTGTGATTTGATTTAATTGGAGGGTTTATTATTTCGTTATGCGCTAACTCTGGACATATTACTATTATATACTCTCTACTTTTAGACAACTTTTAGACAATCTATTGTAGGAGGTTGACCTTTTAAAATATTTAATGTATATATTTTTGCGTATTTTGGCTACATAAATTGACTCATTTTTTTGTGAGTTCTATACATACATAGAAGTTAAATGTATAAAATAAGAGGTTTAGAAAGTTTACATCATACGGTAAATGGTTTAAAAGTCAAACGCATGCAATAGTAACAAGTTCAAAGTTTAATTCATAACAAAACAATATACCCTTAATTGGATAAAGGTGTTAATTTAGCTCATAACAAAACAATATACCCTTAATTGGATAAAGGTAGTTCAGCTATTTAATAAATGTAAATTTAATTTCCACTTGCAAAGTTTTTATTACATATTTTACAAAGCTTTATAGAAACATATAGCTCTCCACGATTCTGCAAGTGTGATTATTTTATCGAGTAGTCACGATGCTTTCATAAAATAAACTCGCATGAATCTTGCTAGATTAAACTCAAGTTCAAGAAACTCCAAACAACATAAAGCCAAATCAAGTTCAAGACTAATAGAAATCCTTGAAACACCGCCTAATATTTTAAGTAAAAAGTACGAATACAACTACTACCAATACCTGAACAAATAAGAAGCATGAAACACAAGATAACCCTTTTCGCACCTAACTCGGGAGTCAAGAGCGACTCAGGGGCTAACAGAAGCATCCCTGTTAGGTTTTGCTCTAGAGTAGTTACGGGCACCAGGACTTGTGCTTCTGCTACGGCTTGGATCCCTAGGTGACAGATTCGCTCTTTCAGGACTTTGGGCCGGGCTCCCAGAACCATTATAAGGTGGAGGAGACCTCTCTCTGATGGGACTTCGGCTGCGACTCCTAGAGGCACCGTTGTAAGGTGGAGAACGCTCTCTCACTGGGGATGGTGAATATGACCTTTCTCGACTGTACCTTTTTCCTCTGGGTGAAATGGACCTGCTGTTCCTGATAAAACAATAACATCAATCAGCAGATCATGACTTGAAGATAAGTTGCAATCCTTGAGTTTTAACATTTCAGTGAACTTTTCAAGTGTTTGGATTAGGCTTACGTGAAATTCTTGATAGCTTATTTAAATTAAAAACGAATTATAAGCTTAAGTTACGATTTTGAGGATTTTCGATAGAACTTAACGCTTTCAATTTAGCTTATACCCAAACACCATCATAAGAAATAAAATCGATAATTCTCGATGCTAAATAATTCAGAAGTGAGAGTGTTTCACATGCCAAGTGAGAGTGTTTCTCGATGCTTTTTCACAACTACAAGAAAGCCATATAGGGGAATCAAATGGTACCTAGAGTGATGAATTCTCTTGGGTGGAGGAGAGTACTCGCGGCTGTGGGACCGTGATCTAGCATAGCGAGGAGGTGGAGACCTAGCAGTACGTGGTGGTGATCGCCTGCGATCATTATATCTGCTGCCACTTCTGCGACAACAATAACCATATCAAATGATTAACTGAAAGAAAACAGAAAATCGTATATACTAGAGATTGCAAAATGGGAAGGTTGGGCAACTTATGTAATGGGTCAAAACAAGCAAGCTTTAGTATGGGTCAAAATCGGGGCTTTTGGTTGTTCTGAAACACCATTTGTCCACATATTTTACTCCGTAAGTTTTACTTAGTTAATGGAGTGTCATGTATGACTACAAAATTAGATTTTTCAATAATAATCTAGTTTTTAATTAAAATAAATTGCTAGGACTTCTACATCAAAAATACACTTTGGCGTCTTTCGATCCATTTGACCAGTTCCCTTTTGATCCATTAACTTCGGGACAAACTAAAATAGAAATGTAGACATTTAGTCCGGGGTGAAGAGAGTATTCTTTTACCCATTTGACCTATTAGGGAAAAAGCATAACCCAAATAGATAGATACATTCGTGAAAAAATGGGTCAAAATTGCCAACTCTAATATATAAACCCACTACAGCCTACCATACTCTTCAATATTTACACCCCACACTCTGCATGACTAAAAGAACATACTCATAAAAGATATCAACACTAAGCATGAGAACATACATCTAAAAGACGATAACAGCATACCCAATGGTAAACTTTGGAAATGCTTTTGCTACAATGGTAAAAAAGCTTTTCAAGACTTGAACCCATTGAAAAACATTAAAATAGTAGTATGAGAAAGGGTGTGAAATTTGACTAATAGGTTGAGAAGAAAAAGGTAACACATTATCTCTCTTATTACTTAATGAGTTTTAAGTTTTAAAAGGCTTCATTCCATTGGAACAAAAGCTTTGCAGAAGAAAAAAAAAAAAACTTTTGCGAAGTTAACCATTTGAGAATACTAGAACAAAGCTTCAATCGAAAATTGAAATCGACAAGTTGCATAAAACCAACCTCCGCTCTCTTTGTCTCATATCAGACGGTTTCTTCCGATTCTCCTCTGCAAAAACAACTGTCAGCTCTCGGCCTTGAAAGACCTGACCATCCATCTGGTATTTCGCTTCTGCAGCATCAGCGGGATCTACAAACTGAACAAACCCGAAGCCCCTTGGTTCCCTGCAAAATCAACCAAAGAAAGAACTTAGCTAACTGGAAAGGTCAGATACAATTTGCATCAACAATGTAGTCAACTTCCAGCTGAATAACCATTGTTGCGTGTTCAGATACATACTTTTGCTTCTAAATGAGTTTTCAAGTAGCTTGCTTAACATGATAAAAAAACCAACAAACAATAACCAGTGTTATGGAAGGCCATCACCATAAGCAGATAAAGCAAGCACATAGCTGCTGACCTTGCATATGTCAGTATTAATATGACTTGAAATTCTTCAAGACTTGGAATCTTGAAATCTTCCAAATGTAACCAAACTCTATTTCCTTCACATCTTCACTACCATAGGCATCACCTTGAACAGGACTCTTACTACTTGATTGGTAATAGTTCAATATATCAAGAGAAACCTTAATACTTGATTGATGTCTTCAAAACTTTTACTTCACTTCACTGCTAATTGAAAATACTTTAATGGAGAACCCAATTCGACACACAAGAAATAAAAGGTTAAAAAATTCTAGAAAAATATAAATAGAAGACGAAAACAGCCCCGTACCATACTCAATTAAAGATAAATGGTACAATAAGTGAAAGATCTGAGAAAGCATGACATCAACAACTATAAAACAGTTGAAACCAGATAACAAATTTAAACCAAGAACACCAGGGTGACACAAGCTCACAAAATATGCAAATCATTGACAAAAAAAAATGGAAGAACGATGGATATAATTTTAAACATTTGGTTTATATCATTAAAGATGGGAGTTTTCACACCAAAAGTTATGAAGGTTCCTGTCAAAATGCCAATAAGTCTAGAAAACTATAAACATGTAGGCTGTACAAGCTCACCCGCTATAATAATCCCTTGGCAAGTAGATATCCTTTAACGGACCAAATTGCCCAAATGGCCTCCGAAGGTCCTCTGGCCTGCATTAACGGGCAAATATGTATGTTATTAACAATCAAGACCACCTACAGCTGTGCTTGAAAACGAAAACTCCTATTCGATCAGCTATGCAGATATGAACACAATACTAAGAAATGTCTCACGAAATCAAACAAATGTCACGCCTGCGCAAAGCTACAGTGCTACACAGCTGACAAAAAGTTTGTTTTATCTTCACATTTAAAATGATATTCAACGGTACATGTAACGTTGTTAATACTTACAAAGTCAGAAGATAGGTTTTAGGCTCAAAGAGGAAACAGATAGAAAGTCATATTTTAGACAGTTCAACAATAACGAACTTCAAACAGTTTACACAATGTCAAGACACGACAGAATGGACGCTGTATCCTCCAAACAAAGGTCACCTAGGGAAAAAAGCAAGAAAATCCCCTCCATCTAGAGTAATCCTTAAGAGCATCCACAACAAAGCCTTTTCTCCAAATCTTTTTTCTATCAAAAAACTGGTCATAGCATTTTTATAAAAAGCTTTAAAAAAAGCGTGGCTCCAATGAGAACAAGCTTTTCTTACACAAAAATCATTATAATATATTAAAATAGTGAGGAACGAGAGTGTAAAAGTATAAAATCTCAACCTATTGCAATCTCTGTAATATTTTAATCAATTCAAATGCTTTTTGTCTAAGAAAAGATTTTTCTAATTGGAGTCGTAGCTTTTTCTAAAGCTTTTCAATAAAAAAGCTATGACAAGTTCCTATTAAAATGCCCTTTAATGTGGATGCTCTTAGTTACAAATTCTGCAGATTGGAAACTTAGTGTTCTCAATATCATTATCACCCCTAATACCACCAAGTGGTATATATATATGTAATAAAATCAACTACATGTGTATATAGCCTATGGCCAAAACTAGAGGACTCATTTCCTAAATAGATCAAATTCACACAAAGCAGATACGGTTACAAAAAAAAAAATATGTCAGTCAGAACATACCTGCAATCAAGACGAAGATTACGAACCAAAAGACTTGTTGGAAGGTCTCTTCCAACATCTCTTCCACGGCTACCACCACCGTATCGGCCCCTAGGACTAGGACTCCTTCTCCTTCTCCCATAACCACCCCTAGGCGGTGAAGGGGTATAGCTCCTTCTACCCATATATTACCTCTGTCCGATTAGTCTAGCAAAACAGAAAGAAAAACATGTATCAATAAACAAAGAAAAGAATGTCAATAAATAATAAACTGCAGGACACAATAACAAGTAGTTCGGCTGCAGGTGAAGTTTTTTGTTACACGAATACTAAAAATAGGCCTAGTTTATACGGACAAATTTGTAAAAAATAAAGGTATGTATCAACTGAGAAAAGTATATGTTTCCTATTCATTCTTCTCAATGGTGCCATTTATATACTAGGTAGCAAACAAACATACAAAAGGCATTATAACAACCAAAACTAAAAATTAAATATGTAAATGAAAAGAACAATCAAACCTGTCTAACAAACTCAATTTACCAAAATACAAACAGACATTACTCATAAACCCAAACTACACATAGATACAAACTATGTATACAAACTATAACATGATTACCAACAAACTAAGTGACTATATATATAATGAATATTTAAACGAAATTACGCGTATAAAGATATAAAATCAGATGCGCATATCAATCAAACGGTAACGAGTTGTAAACGAACGAGAAATCGTACAAATGAAAGTGAAAAACGAAAAATTACATAACGATATATGAATATAACGGTTACGAGTGCGGTGAATTGCAGGGTTTAAACACGTAATGTTTCGAAAAATTGATTCTTGTGGATTAATTGGGGAGGATTAAAGAATACCTAAGAATTTGAAATTAGGGCTAGCAAAACGATCGATAGGTGTGATGCTGCATTCGGGTTGGGGCAAATATAAATGCTGGGACTGGAATTCCTATTTTGTAGTAGTCACGTGCGATGTGTGTTCTCTTTTTTGTTTTCTTTCCTTTTTTTACTTTTTATTTTATTTTTATTTTATAATTAGAAATAATAATTAATATAATAATTATAATCTTTATATTGTATGTTATATTATATTATATTATATATATATATATATATATATATATATATATATATATACTAGTTTTTATACCCGTCCGATGGACGGCTAAATTATATATATATATATATATATATATATATATATATATATATATATATATATATATATATATATATATATATATATATATAGTGTTTTAGATAATATATGAAATGATGTAGTCAAGATTATTATATTTGTCAATAGATATATTAAAAGTTATCAAAAAAATTTTCTTATTAAAATGCAAACGTAGTGTCTCAGTCAAAATGTACACTTTACTTTTTAGAAATCAAATATCATCTATATGCAGTAAAGTTTATTTTTTATTGATTAAAAATCAAAGTAGACACTTATAATGGGACAACGTGAAATAACATCCCGCCACCCATGTGATGCACGGTGAAATTTACGATTCATAGTCAATAATCTTGAAATTAAAAAATTTAGTAGCTAAAATATAAGTAGATTTAAACATTTTTTCAATTTGAATGACACATGGGATTTTTTATAAAGCTATGGTAATGACACATAAGATTTTTGTTTAGTTGTCAAAAAATTAAAGGTGATACATAGGAAAGAAGTTATCCTCAATTAATTATACAGATATATATTATATTATATAATTAAAACAGAAAACTATAAAGTAATTTAGGCATGATTAGGTTCCTTACTTAACAATCCAACGGTGTAGATTAGATTAGAATAATTAAACTTTTCACCCCCTAAATAAATTAGTTTATAATTATCAGTTAAATTATCTCCTAATATTAATATTAATTAAATAAATTAAAAAGTGCTCATTGATAACACCAAATAATCGGTCGACTACTAAAGTTTCGTTTGGATAAAAGAGCTTTGATTTTTTTTTTTTTTAAGCTCCAAAAAGCTTGTAAATGAAAAGCTAATCCTACAAGCTTTGAAAATTGAAATAAGCTTTTAGTGAAGATATTTATATGATTGCCCTTGTCATTGATATTTACAATCTGAGACTAGTTAGTTTATCGACACTAGTATTCCAAATGATTTTTCGAAGTTATTGTCCTTTTTGTTTTCAATAAATTAATAAGGAATCAAACCTAATTAATTATTAACAATACTAACGACCTGACGTCCCTCAAAATATTAGAAACACTTTTCAAAATAACGGTAGACATATTCATATTAGCACTACACGAAATAATCATTTTTGTATCCAAATCAAATATTTAATACATATACATAAATTTTGATATTTAAGAGGTGATATTTGAATCATTATCATTTTTCTTACACTAAAATATTATTTGTCAAATTTATATTTAGTTATATTTATTATTATTTTTATATTCATATACACATATACTATACATATTATTTCATATTATTATTATAAAGTAGTTTCATATTATAACTATTAACTATACATATGTTTTATAATGTTACCCTAATTATAAAAAATGAATATGTTAACAAAAAATATAAATAATTTAGTTATTTATATTAAAAATATAAATAATTTAGTTATTTATATTATATTATTATGAGTTATATACGTTAAATATATATATATATATATATATATATATATATATATACCATTTAATTTTATTTTATTTTATCATTGTCCTTTATTGTCATTTTACTCATTTCAATTACAGCTACATCTACTTTACCAAACACATTTAGAAAAATATATCTACAACTTACAGCTTAAATTAAAAGCTACAACTTACGGTCTACGGCTCGTTTTGCCAAACATAACCTAAATCATAAAAAAAAAAATATTTTATATATATTCCACCAAAATTTTTTTCTAATTAAAACTCTTGATTCCCATTTCTATATATAGAGTCAATTGCACAGAAAGTCCTTGTGGTTTACACATAGTACTACCGTTGATCCCTATCTTTACATTTTACATTGACAGTCCTTATGATTGTAAACTTGTTGCGCGCTTCATCCATCACCCTAACTCCCGTCTATTTACCGTTAAACTTGTTGCGCGCTTCATCCCTCACCCTAACGGTAAAATAGACGGGAGTTAGGGTGAGGGATGAAGCGCGCAACAAGTTTACAACCATAAGGACTGCCAATGTAAAATGTAAAGTACAAAGACTTACGGTAGTACTGTGTGTAAACTACAGGGACCTTCTGTGCAATTAACTCCTATATATATATATATATCATTCATAATTCATCTTTTTCTCATTAAATTTTTTTCTAACATTCATTCACATTCATATATGGATCCACTAAAATCATTTCACCTAATGAAAAGTAAACTATTGTTAAAAATTCAAAAACACCTAAAAAATAGAAAGTATCATATGTGCATTATTTAACTTATAATTCATTATTTGTATTTTTTGTATTTACTAATAATTTTTTGTATGGATTCGTAAATAAAAAATGTTATTTTGTTGAAGATTCTAAAAGTCCCAAATGTTTGGAAGGTATATTATATGTTGAAACTCTGTGCTATTTTTTATTATTTGAAGTACATTCTTTAACTTCTTCTTTTATGTAGATGAAACCGCATGTTTTTATGATTGGAAGATATATTAATACTTTTATGAACAGATTCGTATATGGAAATTGAAATTTTATTAATAGTATTTTAACCTTGTTTGTAGATGAATTTGATCATCAACATTTTATTGTTTGAATAAAATTCAAAGACAAAGTTGTTGAAGAAGTTGTAAAAAAAACTTATGGAGAAGGTCATGAAATCGATAATGACTATTAAATGGTAGATTATAATAGATGGCTTATGCTTGTTGTGAGCTTAGGGTCCATTAGAGTTAGATTACTATGTTTAATGTTTTTAATTATATTATATATTTTACAATTACAATTCTAATAAATAATAAATTTTTATTTCATCTTTATGTTAAATGTTATTTTCTAATTTTCTTTATTATATGAATTAATAATTGTTATGCAAATTCCATTGTTATTGCCATCAAATTTTATCGAATTAATTATTTGGTTACAAATAACGTCCAGATGAAAACGAATTTTTATTATGCCTCCATCTAATTTGTAGAACATATGCGTGATAGACCCAAATATATCATTTTTATTAGTCATTTACACAACTTTAATTCGCCCATAAATAACTTCAGTTGTTGTACTTTTAAAAAATTTAAAATTAATAAGGAAAAGGAAAATGTTAAACATAGCCCTTAGGGCTATGAATAAAAAATTCAGACATGCATAAATTGTTTGTACCTTGATAATAACCACTTACCATCTGAATATAACTGCTCTCAACAAGCTTAATGTACCACCAAGTTTAATTATAACAATATCAATTACCTTGATAATAACCACTTACCATCTGAATATAACTGCTCTCAACAAGCTTAATGTACCACCAAGTTTAATTATAACAATATCAATTTTAAATTTATAACAATATCAATTTTAAATTACTAAATTACCATAAATATATCTTTCACATTTAATATTCAAATGAAATACATTAAACAATTTATTGATCATGAAACCAACAAAATATTCAAAAATTTAACAAAAATATATGTTATAATATAATGTTAAATTAACATTATTTAATATGAAAAGTTCAAAAATAATGTAAAACAAAAAATATTAAAGCTCGCGTTGTCGCGAGTTTTTCACCTACTTAGTATAAAAAGAAATGTTTGGGAAGGATTCGGGTATTGCGTTATGATTATAGGAAAATGATAAAAGAACGAAAAATTACAAAATTATAACCAAACATATGAGTTGTATCGATGAGATGAATTGAGAGAACCGTGAAATATAAAAGAACTTTTAATATGATTAGACCACACACTTGTCACATCATTTTATGTGTTCTTTTGTAAAAGTTATGTAATTGTAGCATTTTACTCTAATATGTAATTGTAGAATTAACATAAATTTTATAATTGTTTTTTATTTAGGTAATTTTTTACAATATTAAAAAAAATATGCCAAACATAGTCAACATCTTATTTTCATTTATATAAAATTAATTTTAAAAAATGATAATCGAACTTACTTCGTGATATACAAACTTTTATTCTTGGTACATAAAGTTTTTAACATATTAATACACAAACAGATACACACAATATTACAAATTATAAACAATTATTTAATCAAAAAAATACTAACATAATTAAATGATTAATAGAACCCAAAAGTCATAGGTTGGACCTAATATAACGGGTGTGTTTGGAAACAGCAGGTTGGAGCTGGGGTTGGAGCTGAAGTTTATAGCTGGAGCTGGAGTTTGGGCTTCTATTCAAAAGCCATTTTAAAAAGTTTCTTGTTTAAGGGCTTCTGGGGGCTTATTTTTTCAAGAAGTCTCATATTTGTTTTGCTTCCAAATAAGGCTTAAGGGTTGGGGCTTATAAAAAGTAGAAGGTCAAGCTCCTAAAAGTCCTTAAAAACTTTGTGCCAAACACACCCAACGAGTTAAGATGCCATCTACTATTGATATTGATGATACCTAGATTTACGATAATTTTAGACCGTTCCCAACGGTTTCTTCGGTTGGGAAGCCGACGAAGGCCGGCGAACCGACGCCGATGGCACCGCTTCGTCGGTTGGATGCCTTCGGTTTGGCGACAAAAGGCGACGGATGGTTGTGGGGTCCCACGCGGTTTTTTATCTTTTCTAGCCGTTAACATAAAAAAAAATTAATTTTTAAAAATATAACGGTAATATATCCGTTTTTGTGAAAAAAAAATTTTTTACTCCTTTTATCCAACCTCAAACACACTATAAATAAACACATAACTAAACTTTAATTCACACACAATTTCCTCTTCCATTATCTCAATCAAATACATTATTCCACTCAATTTTTCTATATAATTCAACACTTTTCTTTAAATCGTAACAATGGATTCAAGCTCCTCTTCGAGCTCGTCCGAAGACGATTATATGCGACAATATTTAGCGGTCACGTAATGTTTCGATCCGATTGCGATGCTCGATATTGTTGATACATTGGATAAACCGTGCTTAGTTTATTTAATTTTTTTTCAATAAATGTATTATTTTTTTACTTATTATATTATTTTATTTTAATTATTGTAATATTTTTATTTTAATTAATGTAATGTTTTTTAAGTTTAATGAAATAGTTTTTATTTAATTTGTGTTTAAAAAATTAAATTAATAGTCAGTGGGTCCCAGAAATGAAACTGAAGAAAGGACTGTTGGCAGTATTTATACAGTCTTTCATTAGTTTTGGTTTTGCTGACGTAGCGTTGAGTTGACAAAACTAAAGAAGCAACTGAAGAAGCAACTGTTGGGAGTGGTCTTAGTTATAACCCAACAATTTTTTAACATTTAACAATATCCAAGGAATAATATGAGGACCAAAATGATGGAGCTACAAGTATTATTATAACGAATGTCGAAAAAGCATTCAAATTTATGGGTTATCCTATGAGAAATTTTTTTAGGTGGTCAGTCAAAGCAATTGTTGCCAGAATTAGTTAGGGAATGGCCGGAATTTTACTCCGGCGAACGGACCACTTTTTCCTTCGATTTGAAAATGATTAAGAACCCGCAGTCCACTTTGAACAAACCCGCAGGGCACAAAAACGAATTATGCGGGATTAGAACAAAGGCTGCGGGATATCAACGAAAAACAACGATTATTTCCTTTACACTCCACCTGCGGGATATTGAAAAGAAGTCGTGGGTATTTATGTTGACTGTGGGATACTTGTTTGACTGGACATACACGTGGCATATTTTTTAATTAAATCTGCGGGATATTTTGAAAACCGCGGGTATTTTTACTTGGTCTTCGTTCCGCGGGAATTATTCATTGACCGCGAGATATATGTTTGACTGCGGGATATTTTAAACACGTGGCTTTATTTTATTGGATTTCATTTCCTGCGGGTCCGCTGGCTAGTTTCTGCGGGATCAGTGACTACCATGTGGAAAATAAGCCTGACAATGACCAGTTTTAGTTTTTGGTCCCGTTCGCTCTAATCCCTTTAATCGCTGTGATGGTTAGGGTTTTGCTGTGGTTATTGGTCCCGTTTATGTGCCGTTGTTGGTGGTTAAGGTTTTGTTGTGGTGGTTAGGGTTTGTTGGTGGTGGTTAGGGTTTCGAAATCCCACGACTTATAGGTTATTGCGGTGGTGTTAGGATCTCGCAATGGTCAATTCAAAGGAGCTTAATTTCGATCGAAGTGTCGTACGTAACTGTTTATTAGTTTATTCATATATATTATTTTCACGATATTGATTTGTTATTGTTAGTTTTAGTTGTATGTCAAAAACTAATTGTTATGGTAGCATTGTTAATGTTTCAATTGTTATGTTCACGATATTGATTTGTTAATATTTGCATTGTTATTGTTAGTTTTAGTTGTATGTTTATGTTCGCGATATTGTTTACATTGATATTGGTTTAACATACACTTCGGATTTATAATTACTTGTTATGTTGCATTGTTATTGTTAGTTTTAGTTGTATGTCAAAAACACAAGCTTCAAAAACTTCATGTATATGAACTCTCAAAGATCATACGTTGTTGTAATGTTGTAGAATGAGGAAAGAAACTTTTATGTAATCATTTTCGTTGTAATTTTGACAAGATCAACCTTGCCTAACACTTAAATAGGCTAATTAATATTTAGCACACACTTTACTCTCTTATATATTTTGAGATTTCAGCATATTAATATTTTAAAATTTTGGATAATGAATTGAAACATTAGTACCCAATTATTTTAACATTTTGGTTTAGCATATTTGTTGAAATTTTATACTTAATTTGGTTCCACTAATATGTTATGATTTTGATGAATGTAGAGGTATGAGGCAGATATTACTCTTCGTAGTAGATTTGGTATGTTGAAAGATATTAAAAGGAAGTTGCAAAATACACCCGGAGAAGCCATATTTAAGAGTACATGTTTCGGACATTGGTTTGATTATGAGGAAAATAACGGTGATGGTTAGGTGGTACATTTGATATCGTAGGCACAATTGCCTCTTGACGATGGACATCGCGAAGACATTGATCCCCTTAGATATGATGTAGGTGGTCCTAATATTTTAGAATTTGGGCCGAAGGATTTTTGCTTAATTACTGGACTTAGGTTCGGCCTGATTGGTTGGAAGGCATATGGATCACTTGCTCGCCTGTTTCAACAACGTGTTTTTGGCCACGTTCGTGGTAAGGTTTCAATAGACGACGTGAGATGTGTTTTTGAGACAAACGAATTATTTTGCTCCCTATCAGACGAAGATGTTGTACGTGTTTGTTTGGTTGTGATTGTGGTGTACATATTTCTTGGTCTTGGTGGTGATAAAAGTTCGTTGGTTGATCCTATTATCCTGTATTTAGCTGAGTTTTTTGATGAATGGAACATTTTTTCATGGGGGAGCTACGTGTGGAAGACTACTTTCAAGGCACTTAAAGACGTTATCCCTAAAAAGAGAAATGCTCATTTAGCAAAACTTGGTCAAGATAAGGGACCAAGTTACTTCATAATGGGATTTCCTCATGCTTTTAAGGTAAATTTATTTTAATACTTTTATTCCATCTATATAGTTTTATATCCCTAGAGGCGTTGCGTGGTCGAAAAGGATGGGGTTTAGCAAAAAGAATCACGATTACTTTTATGCATCCTTTCCTAAGAAATTAGTGCCCGGTAAAATGCCTGAAATGACTGACGCCGAGTCCAGCACGCCGTGGTGGGTAGCAAGTGTTCCTTATTTTGACTCTAATGGTAAATTTCCTCCTCCACTTCCACCTGGTTCACGCCATCAACCTCCACCTGTGTCATGCCCTCTACCTCCGCCTGTGTCATGCCCTCTACCTCCGACTGGGCCACCTTCTGATATGAGTCGTACTCGTAAGGACAAACCACCAACCGGTTTCATACACGTTCCGATAGATGAATTTTTCGAGTTACAAGCAAAGGTTAACAATGTACTTGATCATCTTAAATCCTTGGAGGAAAAGGTATCCCTAATAAAATAATATCCTTTTTCATTTAACAGACTTTATATTATTAATCTTATATTAATTCAACATAGGTTTTTATTCCCGGATATAATACTAATCCGAATATTGGTTCCGGAGAGTTTTATACTTTATTGAGAAATGCGGAGGTGCGTTGGTATTCTAATCCTTATCAATTTTAGTTTATTACGTTACTAGTAATTTAAATGATTCTATAGACGTCACATTTAGTACTACATATAATTAATATTTTCTTATTGCAACGTAGGGTTTACCTAACGAAAAGAGCGTGAATCCGAATAACAGTTTTGGAGAGTTTTCTACTTTATTTAGAAATGCCGAGGTGCGTTTTTTTTTTCATTTTGAGTTTGATATGTTAGTAGGAGTTTAAATAATTTTATTTCCTTAATAGATGGACTGTGGTAATGATGTGATTGGCACCCAACCGAGCATTGGGAACTCTCTTACCAACATGTTTGTTGATATGGTAATTGATGGTATTTTCATCTTACATTAAAAATGTTATACTTTTATTAATGTAAGTTAATACACCTTTATATATCACAGGATCGTAATGGTGGGATTTTGCGTAGTTGTTTTGATCTAAATGCTGACTTGAACGGGCCCAATAAAGACCTACATTTTGACTTCACGGTTGAGCGGAACGTGCCTCTCGAGACATTGTTGTCATG
The DNA here is from genome assembly GCA_963930675.1 of Gnaphalium uliginosum. Classification (NCBI taxonomy): domain Eukaryota; kingdom Viridiplantae; phylum Streptophyta; class Magnoliopsida; order Asterales; family Asteraceae; genus Gnaphalium; species Gnaphalium uliginosum. Next base: position 12,384,357 of record OZ005683.1, on the reverse strand, counting down.
TTAGACGCAAGTGTCAAAAAATACTCATGTATTATCAAAGAAGTTGGAGGATACGGGTCAATGTCTGGAGGTTTGGATTGTAGTTTTAACCTTATCTACTCTTGTACGCATGTAGTTTATTTTAAGCATGATTGGCTATACTTACATATATCTCTATAAAACGTTGTCTTTTTGGTTGACCAGAATGTGCCTCCCGAGACATCCTTGCCATTAGAGATGCAACCGTCACAAAATACACATGTATTAGCAAACAAGTTGGAGGATGCGGGTCAATGTCACGAGGTTAGAATTTATCTTAACGTTATCATATCTAACTTTCTTAAATGAGTTATCCAAAAATTTTATCTGATCTAGCTAGCTTTCTGTGAAACTTGGCAAACTTGGGAAATTAGACTATGTTTGAACATGCGTATGTCTATCTTATGAAGTTACAGTCTTCTGATCCACACGAGAACAACGACCCATCACACACAAATAAGGCAGCCGACAACGATGATGCAAACCACTCATATGACGCAGATTCTTGGGATACGGTAAGGATTCTGATAGGCTAAAGGAAAACATTTTATGTAAACTAGTTTAGTAATTTAGAGCCAAAGCATGTTAGAACAAGATGCTATAGTTTAATGGTTAGTGAAATTTAGTTATATATGTGTATTTGCGACGCTTTTTATCCTGTCTTTCATACTCTACGGACTTTAGAGCCAAAGGCAAAGAGGACAAGGTTCATCGGACCGTACCAAAAATCACCATACACAATAAACTTTTCAGAGACTACACCTCTTGTTGCACCCAAAAATATGCCTCTGCGTTTAATTACACCGTTGAATCTATTAATGCTGGAATCCCAAGATAGTGCTGAAAACATGGTCAAGGTATGGCATCATATGCTTACATATTATTTAAACTTACTAATTTTTTTTATTGAGTTTTTACGAATTGAGTGGTGTTGTAGGATGTTGCACTCGGGAAGAAAAAACAAAAGCATGTTGTGTCACCCGTGAAGATTTCACTGTCAGAAGAAAGGAAATATAAACCACCAATTTGGAACGAGGTGTGGATCTTTTATATAAATCCAAAAAGCTATTTGATAAGGTACGCGATCGCGTACCCTTGGTAGGATCGCGTACGTTTCAAAGAAAATTGATCAGAAGATTGCCCGCAATACGTACGCGTTCGCGTAACGGCCATACGTGATAATGTACGCGATCACGTACCCTTGTTAGGATCGGTACGTTTCAAAGAAAAGTGATCCGAAGATTGCCCGCAATACGTACGCGTTCGCGTAACGACCATACGCGATAAGGTACGCGATCGCGTACACTTGGTAGGATCGCGTACGTTTCAAAGAAAATTGATCAGAAGATTGCCCGCAATACGTACGCGTTCGCGTAGACATTTACGCGTTCGCGTAAGGGCAATACGCGATAGGATACGCGATCGCGTACCTTTTTCAAATCGCGTACTATAAACTAAAAACGAACATAAACTTTTCTTTACTAGTTAGTGATCCACTATGCGAACGCGTAATCAACAAGTATTCGGGTTATTGTCGCGAGAGGTGTTGCATGATGTTTTTCTTGTTGAAAGTATAATAAAAACTAGCATTACATTAAGACGAAATAAATGTTAAACATTACATAAGTTAAATAATTAAACAAGAACGCATTACATTAAGACGAAATAAAAACATGACATCACATAATTGAAATCGTTAAACTAATACGCATCACATTTCATCTAAATCAACGGTGTCGTTGTCAAAAGCGAATGACCGTGAAGAATGTATCGGGGCACGACATGTACCTTTTTTATGATCCTCACCACCACATCGTGAACAACCATTTCACGTCGGAACCTCTCCCTTCGAAGGTATCCGAGCTTTTGCATTTTTTTTGGGTCGGCCTGAGTTGCATTTATCCATTACGGGCGGTAGAACTCTTTGAAGGTCGGCTGTAATTACCTAGTCAGATACATCTCCTACAAATTCAATTGCTTCCACATACGTCTCCTTATAAGTCAATATCGTGAACCATCGTTGTGCTTGATAAGCACAATCGGTAATTTGAGAAACTCTAAAACTGCAATTACTTGATTGCAAGGTAAACCCGACTGAAATGGTTTCAGACATGAACACTCGTTTGTCTCCAAATTGACAAGAAATTGCGTCTTTTGATCGCGTACCTGGTAACGTGTGGCGTCCATCCCATACACCTTGCACCTCTTTGATTTGTTAATTCTCTTCTTAACTTTACCCGTCGCCCATGGCGTTAGTTGTTCTGTTGACATACTTACAAGTAACAGTCGTTCGTAGTACCACATTTGTACCTTAGCTCTAAAAAACTCAAGTAGCATCGTAATTGGCATTGACCTTGCTTCCAATGTTAGTGCATTCATCGACTCTGCACTGTTAGAGGTTGAATAATTGTATCGAGCTACAGGACAATGGGCCCTAGACCATCTGTCAACACTAATTTTCAAAAGTGCTTCGTGTGAATTTGGTTTAACGTCCTGAAACAGATTCATGTATTGATCAAAATCATCAACTCGGTGAGCTTTACATATCTTCCAGTACAACCAATTGAGATCACTCTTTGCTAAGCCGAGGTTCATCTCTATATGCCGACAACATAACAAATGAATCACACGTGGGAAACACGTCTTACAGCCAGCGCAATGGATGCATGCCTATCAGAAATGACTATCATATTTGGAATATCACCTATGCATTCCCTCAACTTGGTAAAAAAACCAACTCCAAGCATCACCTGTCTCACCTGGAGAGACCCCATAAGCAATTGGTATAATACGATTGTTGCCATCCATGGCTACTGCTAACATATTAGATCCAATGTACTTTCCCTTTAAGTGAGCCCCATCGACCACTATCAAAGGTCTCAAATGATTGAGGAAAGTACGTATATGTGATGATATATTAAAGCATAACTAAGTTATCAATTTAATAATACTATCATATGAAAATCAATGTGCAAGTAAAGTTAAACTTCATTACTTACCACAGCACCTATGGCGACAAAAGACATCTCGAAACGTCCGTAGTGATCGGTCTTGATATCGGTGACACTTCCGGGATTTTTAAGCTTCAAATTGTGTAAATAACAAGGCAATTTACTAAACGACTCTTCATGAGAACCCCTCAACTTCTCCAAAGCGTTAGCCTTGCCTCGCCAAGCTTGTTGATACGAGATCTTGACGTGAAAATTAGCACCAATATCATGAACTATGTCTTTCGGCTTGTAAACTCGGTTGGGATCTCTAAGTTGTTCCATAAGAATATCACCAAGTACTTCTTTTCCTGCATTGCGATGCTTGGGTTTTATTTGAGTTTTTGAACACGTGTGGACATCGCACAAAGTGCTAATGTAAAATCTGGGGCCATCCATCGCCCGATGTGTGAGTATCTTCCATTGACACCCTTTGTTCATACATATAACATCGTACCTTTTACCGTCCGATTTTCGAACTTTGTACTCATACCCATCATCCATGGATTTGCAAGAAATAGTCTTTTGACAGTCTTTTTTGTTTAAAAACCATTGACCTTGCCAAATACATGCGGTATCACCACTATTTTTGGGGTTCTTTTGTTCTATATCAGAAGTTGATGTAGGTATTGGCTGTGGCATATGAGAAAATGTATTTTTTTCCATTCCTGGGGGGATATATATTTGCCTTTAATGTCGTATTCATCGCCATCCGACCTTTGTTGTTCACTTTCTTCACTTTCTTCGCCTCTCTTTCCTCCATGTCTTCTTCACTTTCTTCGCCTCTCTTTCCTCCATTGTCTTCTTCAATTTCTTCTTCAAACACCACATTTTCTTCGTCATTGTATTCTCCCTCAAAGGACCGTCCTTTTGAGATGCCGACGTTTTGAATCATATTTTATGAACTTTATCATTTTGATTATGTTAATTCATGTGATTTGGTTAGCTGCCAAGGAAGTTACGAAAAGATATTCTAGGATGAAATTACCTTTGAAGTTTTTTTTGGCGAGTGTAGTGATTGGTACTTCGGAAACAGTGAGTGGTGGAGAGAATGCTCCTCATCTTTCAGAGGAAGAGATGAAGCAACAACTATGTTAAAAAAAACAGTAATCCGTCTGTTAATGAAGAACTAAAGCCATGTGATACACAACAAATGTCACCTTTAAAAAGGAGATTTACCAAGTTGTCTATAATCAACAAAAATTGTTATTATCTCCTTTTAAAGAAACGTCATCACTTGTCAACAAAAGACGTGTCAATAAAGCTGCTGAGAAGAAGATTCTCGAGGATAAATTTGCTGAGAATAATGTTACTACAAATAGTATTCCTGAAAAGAAGATCCCTGAGAAGAAGCTTCCTGAGAAGAAAGGTACAGAGAAAGATGTTACTGATAAGAGGATTCCTGAGAAGAAGACCCCCGAGAAGAAAGCTAGGAAGAATGTTACTGATAATAGGATTCCTGAGAAGAAAGCTAACTAGAAGAAAACTGTTGTCAAGAAGAGTGTCGTTGATTTGAAAAAGGAAAAGGAACCCGAAGTTGAGAAACTAAAATCTGCTAAGAGGAAGCTTGCTGATGATGTAGGTACAAGTGGTAGGATTGTTGTATCGAAAAAGAAATCAAAGGTGAAAGAAGAAGGGACTGAAGAGGGACAGAAAATCAAGAAGAAGAGTAATGAGAATCTTTTTAGTGTGCTGCGTAAGAGGGTCACTCCAAAGCCATTGTTTACTGCCACACGTAACCTAAAAATGATCAGCAGATGCTTTTACGAGATATAGGCTTTGGATCCATGATTAAATTTCCTTGAAGGGAATCTTCCTGGCGCACTTGGATACTTTTTGGTTGATCGATTTGATTATAGACGAATGAAAATCAAGTTGGATTTAGGCTCAATAGCTATTACAAAAGAATCGGTGCATGAAATCTTAGGTATTCCGATTTGGTGGTGATCCTGTGTTGGAGTTGCCAGAGAGGGATCTTACTGATTTATGTGTTGTCGACTGGTTCAATCAGTTTGAAACTAAAGAAACTTGAGCTAGCCATATTGTTACTGTGATTCAAGATTCCGATGATGCTGGAATTATATTTCTTCTTAATTTTATGGTGTTGTTTGTAAATACAATGTGTATGTGTGGAAACGAAGGTGTTTGTTCACCGTCATTACTCAATAGAATAAGGGAAGGGGTTGAAGTTCAGAAGCTTGATTGGTGTGGATTCGTAATTGATTGTCTGAAAACTAGTGAATTGAATTGGAAGAAGGATGATACGAATTCTTTTTACTACGGTCCAATTACATTTCTAATTGTAAGTTAATGCCTTCGTTTTGTATTGCTTCTATTGACTATTTAATCTCTGTCTAAGTTAATTTTAGTTAGAAACAAAACATGTTTTTATTTTATCTTTTAGCTTTTGTATCTTGATGCGACAAAGTCTTTGAAGTTCCATGTTGTTCGTTCACATCCTGCTATAAAATCAGTGACCTCTCATTATTTGAATAAACGAGCGAATGAAGAAATTAGTTCCGGTGCTTTTGGAAAATTGGAGCTTTTGGGGCTATTTTCAGAAGATGGGGAAAGCTTAGAGGTTCCATTTTTAAGTTATTTTATGTATTTTTATTGTTTGTTTATTATACTTTTAGTACTGATACTGTATGTATTTGACTCATATGATTTTTAAACACTCACGTGTTAATATTTAATATATCAATACATAAAATTTTGATCATAAAATCACATTATTAGTTTCATAACATCACGTGTGATTATGTCACTCCTTCACATGTGATTTTTATTTATAATATTTTATACGTTTCAGTTTTTGCAGGGTTATTCTAAAACAATTGAAAAGAAGTTTTCTGACTTTTTAGAAGCAAAGTCGGATATTGAACTCTCTTTCGTAGAAGCTTTTGAGAAGTATACTAATGTTGAGAAGTTGATTGAACTTCGTGAGAAGTTTTATCAAATGTGTAACAAGAGAGATTCTGGAATTGAGAATTTTATGACTGTTTCGGGATCTGCAGCTGATCTTGGTAACGATGATGATAGCAAAATGGAAAAAGAGAGGTCTGATTTTAATAAAGATGCCGAGAGCAAGATGAATGAAGATGGTTCTAAAGGTGGTGATGAAGGTGGGAATCAAGACGGAGGAGACAATGGTGAGGATGTTGGGCATGATGATAATCAAGTTGATAATCATGATCTGGCTGATGATAAATATGTAGATAACTTAGAGGTTGTTCTGGGTTGGGAGGAGAGTTTTTCTCAAATTGATCCGGTAGCTTTTGAGGTTTATGAAATGACAACCTTTTTCTTTATAAAAGACACCTTTAAATATCCCGATGATTACGACTTACCTTTTTCTAGTTCTCCTCTTGGTTCAAATCAGGCTTTTCCTAGTGAGGTTGATTTTGATACACCCATGCCTAAGTTTCCTGTTTTAGAAGTTAAATCGAAGACCGATGATGATCCAAAGGTTGGTTTTAACCTGAATGCTACTGATGTTTTAGAACTCCGATGCCTACTGATGTTCTCGTTGCTGGTGATAAACGGGTTTCGAAGCCTTCGTGGTATTTGTGCTCTCCTTACATGAATCGAAAGACGGAAATCATAGATCACGTTACAAAGATGGAAATGCGTCTTTCCAGCAACATCTTTTCTATGATTGAAGATAAGTTGTAAGATCATATTTAAACTTCTGTTTTTAATTTAGTCTATATACATCACATGTGACTTTTGCTATATATTTTGCTTTTTATCTTTTTTTTTTTTTTGTAATAATGAAATAGTTTTTCAAACCAAGGAAGGGCAAAAATCAACTCGTTTGGACATGGAGATCTTGGCACCGTCTCTGTGGCTCTCTGTAAATGTCCTTGATTGTTGGTCGGCTGTGTTGTATTATGAAGAACAATTTAAGTTAGATGGAAAATTTTCAAGATTGTTTTTACATGCTTAACTAATATTATTTCCGTAATATAAGTCACATGTGATTTAGGTAAAATAACATGTATTTCCTTTTGTTTTATCTTAAAAGATAAGCAAATGTTGGAAGGTGATTTGAGTGATGAAATTTTTTTTGAGGTTTTTGAAAATTTACTTAAGCGTTCGTTATATGACAACCCAGTTGTGATGAGCATGAAGACCGTGGATCTTGTATGCATTTTCTTATTTTATTTACAGTTAGTTTTTATTCATACCTTTTATAAGATTTTTAATTATTAACAGGTGTGCTTTTCAATTTGTGTAAAAGATCACCTTTTAAGATCACTTTTTTCTATTGGTTTTCAACCTTGAAAGATCTGGATTTTCAATAAATGATAGTAGTGCTACCTGTGATGATTATGCAGTGAAGTATAAGGAAGTCAGTGAATTGGTGGTAAGTCACATGTGGTTAATCATACTGTAATTAACTGAAATATGTGATTATTTCTATTATATAAGTCATATATGATTGCATTATTTGTTTGTTCGACATTTGGAGACTTATGATCATCCCAAGTCCAAGACCATATTGAACATCAAAAAGCCTTCAATTTTCAAGATGAGGTGGAGGACATTGTTCAATACACATGATTGTGGTCTATTAACTTGCTTCATATGGAAAGATTTAATGGAATATAAATCTTGATTCTGAGGGGGTTGGACAGAAAAGACAGTTGCTGAGGCTGAGGATAAAATTCTTGACAAAGATGCTTTTACTCGACTGTAATATGCAGTTGTGTAAAATGAACCAGAAGACCTTGGAGTTTGATAGGCAGTTCACCAAAGAAGAGACCGAGAATATCATCATAAATGCGATCCAGAATTGTAAAGAGGGGCTCTGGGGTAGTTTTGGGTTGTAAAGTCGATACGTATTACTGTTTGTAGTTGCAGCACAAGTGATTCATTTAGTAAATGGTGCATGTTAAAAACACTTGTGCTTTTATGATATGTTTTTTTGCTAACTTTGCAGTAGACTTTATGATGTTACTTCCGTATATGTTGAATTTTGTGTAATTTGATATATAAATATCCTATGAATCTCAACAATAGTAATTTTCTGGATGCATTGCTTTTTTACATTGTTTTATATCATATTATGCGATCTTTGTGGGATAAATATAGGGCATAATCACTTGTGATGTTTATAGGGGAAAGTCATGTGTGATTTTATAGGGCAAAGTCACTGTCACACCCCCAAAACGGTCAACGTTGGTCAGCGGAAGCAATTGTGTATGGAGGTGGGGGCGTGACGTGAGCATTGGACCATACATTCACAGAGCATCTGATTATCACAGAACAGAATAATTAAGATGCCATAAATATAGTTATTACAAAAGCTACGACTTTGAAAGTCGTATTTATAGTATTGTTGAATTACATCAGTTTAAATAGTCACCATCTTAATATCACGGATTTCGTAAACATGTTTCAAAAGTGGCATCCTAATTCGTCTTGGGAGGTTGTCATTCCAAGATGCATGCAGTCTTACATGAGTGCTAATTCCCTAAAAAACATAGTAGAAATCGTCAACAATAATGTTGAGTGAATTCACAGGTTTTATAAATACGGTTTGTTATACCAAGTTCTTTTTATAAGTCGTTGACATAAAAGTCAAACACGTTTCGTTTTGTTGGAATGTTATCCAAAAATATCGATTCGTTGGGATGTTACCCAAAATTATAGTCTCGTTGGAATGTTATCCAAAAATATCGATTCGTTGGGATGTTACCCAAAAATATAATCTCGTTGGAATGTTATCCAAAAATATCGATTCATTGGGATGTTACCCAAAAATATAGTCTCATAGCGTGGAGGTTCGAGTCCTCTTCAAGGCATAATATTGAGAATGCTCATTGAATGAGCAATTCAATAAGAGAGCTCGGATAGCAATACCGATTCGATCCGTTGTTGCTTGTAGGAAGACATAGACGGTGATCCCCCGAAAGGTGAGATAAACCTGACGAGTTAAAGTAACGCAACCCAAACCCATAATCAAGCCACGACACAATTCGTTGTTTGCCTAATCGGACATTTAAATATACGCTCCGCTCTTAGTTGAAGGGGTCGTCACTCCGATAGTACTATCCGTATATTCAGGGGCTAGAGTCACCTAGCTAATGATTATGGTTGTAGCCATAAGGTCTTTGATGCACTACACATGTAAATCGGGGTTCGTACTAGGATTCGTTGTCATGTTCCCAAAATAGTATGAAAATCATTTCATGAACAAATAGTGTTGTGTAATCATATAAAAACATTCATCAGAAACTAAGTTTTTGCATATAGTATCAAAACAGTTGGTATGTTTTCCACCCTTAGTTTAAAAGCAGTAAAATCAGTAAAAGTAGGGGTTGTGAACTCACCTCGTAAGCTAAGTGTGAGAGCTAGCAAAGTGGTTGTCCAAGTAAGGTCTCTTAACGTCCTATACGCAAGAGATTGTTTATATAAGTAGTTGGCTAACTACCAAAACATGTTAACTGTTCACTCGTTTCGAAAGATCATTGTGTTTAAAATGTGTACGATACGTTGGTGACGTTTTCAAAATAATAATACATGATGATATTATTATATTTCATGTTTCTTTGTTTACTTTGTAAAAGTACAAGTCGTGTATTTTCAGGTTGTTTTCTTATGTAGTTCATTCGTCGTTAATCGTAAAAATCGATAGTTTGTAACAATTTAACTTGGGTTATTTGGGTGATGAGACACTAATGTAGTGTCGCAGAGTCGTGTTGCGACACTAGGGTGGTGTCGCTAAATCCACAGGTGCGACACAAGTGATTTGCTTCAGATTTTATTGCGACACTATTGCTTGTGTCGCTATAGTTTCTACTGCTTGGTTTCAACTGTTGGTTATAATTTAGTACTGCTGGCCCTGCGACACTAAGGTAGTGTCGCAGTGTGACGGTGCGAAAGTTGTCAGTCTATGCGACACAGACTCAGATTTGGAGATGTTGCGACACTAAGGCTAGTGTCGCTAGATCCACAGATTGAAGGTCACAAACTGAGATCGAGGTGTTGCGACACTAAGGCTAGTGTCGCTAAGCTCGTAGACTCAGTTTCACGGACTGAGCTTCGGTCTGTTTAGTTTTATTTGTGGACTTGGTTAAACGTTCTCGACTTGACCCGAAACTTTTACACAATAAATCTTAATGTTTTAGTACTTGTAAAAAGTAAGTTTTACAATTTTTGGCAAATTGAAGGTGTTCGTTTTTATCCTTGGGAATCATTAACAGATTTGGTTCAGTTTTTCCTCTAAAACACTCGGTTTTGTGAGCTCATTTTCAAAAATCAAAGGTCCAAGATAAAATTCAAGAAAAATCTCGGTTGTTCCCCTATGTCTTGGCTACTTACAGTAATTTTTACAGAATTTTTGAGTAAGTCTAAGTATTTTTAATAATTCCATTTGTCCTCTGAGGTCCAATAGTGACCAATCTGGACGCATGCATCAAGTTTGAATTTCTGGGAAAAATATAAAGTTTTCAGAGGAAGTCATTCAAATGAAATTTGTACCTAACATAATTTGTGAGATTTTGGCGAAAACCTCATGTCATTTGGAGTTGTGTAGCTCGAGTTATGGACTCGAGAAGTTGGCACAAAAATCTGACCATCAGGTCAGTCCGGCGCAACGTTTTTGTAAATTCGTGTTCGGATATCAAACGGTGTCAAAAAATTATGAAACCACTTGGAAAAGAAAGCTAACATCTTGAACTTAAGTTTAGACTCTTGAACCGACCATTTTGGTTAAGTTTTGAATACGAAACTTTCAGGAGAAAGTCGTACTAATTTCTGGACAGGATTGCATGTTGTACTTTTGGCTTGTTTGGTTGTACAAAAACGTTTTTGACTTGGTTTTCGGAAAAGATCTTTATAGAGTGAACTCTTAACATGTTTTTACATATTTTTCAAGTAACATAAAAGAGGATGAAAGTTCTTACCAAAGTGTTTTGTTGAAGAGAAAAATAAGTAGACGTTGTGCTCGTTTCCTTGCGATTTTTCTTGAAGATCTTGGTGGCGGTTGATGGTGGCTCTTTGGTGGTTGTATGGTGGTCTTAGGGTGGTGTTGGGGCTTGTGGTGGTGGCTCTTGGCCAAAATAGAGAGAGAGAGGGGAAGGGTAGGGAGTTTTTTGGAGAATTGAGTGAAAGTATGAGTATCTGTGAGTGTTTGTGTGTGTAAATGACCAAAGGCTTGAGTGTAAGAAAACGAAAGAGAGGTGGGGAAAGGCATGCATAGTCTTGGGCAGATTTTTATGTGGGTCCCACCCCATGTGAGTGTGCTAAATTAATTTCCCAATTTATATTACGTATTGTGGTCGTTTACCCGTTAATTGTACATTGTTTATACGTTTAATTTGTTATCGGTTATTACGCGTTAATTCCTTTCGAAGTATTATTTCAAATACTTTATTTTGAGTTTTCAAAATATAAATTTTGATTCGTTTGGTTGTCAGGTTCGATTTGCGTATTTTCATCGCGTACGTTACGTTTTATTGTAAATGTATAATCGCTTACGTTTATTAAATTTCGTATCACCAACGATCGTTTAGTTGTTTGGGTTACACCCGATTGTTTTCGCGTAATTATACATAATTACAAAATTCGTAATACCTCGTGTATTAAATTAGTGGGATTTGCTAGACTTATCTCATGAAAATAGTTTGGTTTACGTTACGTTGGGAATTAGCCTAAGACATGCATGAATAAAATGTACGGTTCTGTACCGTAAATGGAGGGTTGTCACAGTCACGTGTGATTTTACAAGTTACAAAGGAACGAAAATTTACATCTAGCAATCACACTTTTTGGAAAAAAATAATGCATTCTCTATTCTTTCATTTTTTTTATTCTTTACAAAAAATTTTGTCTTTGAATCCACATATGAGTAGTATCACATTGAACTTTTAATATGCAAAAATCACAAATGAATTTTGTAACATATAATCACTTGTGATTTTTATAGGTGAAAGTCAAGTATGATTTTATGGGGCAAAATCACATGTGCTTTTATAACTAATAGATGAATGAAAATTTACAACTAACAATCAAACTTTTTTTAAAAAAAAAATAATGCATTCTTATTTCTTTCATTTTTTTTATTTACCAACAATTTTGTCTTTGAATCCACATATGAGTAGTATCACATGAAACTTTTAATAGGTAAAAATCACAAATGAATTTTGTAACATATAATCACTTGTGATTTTTATAGGTGAAAGTCACGTATGATTTTATAGGGCAAAATCACATGTGCTTTTATAACTAACAGATGAATGAAAATTTACAATTAACAATCACACTTTTAAAAAATAAAAAAAATAATGCATTCTTATTTATTTCATTTTTTGTATTTACCAACAATTTTGTCCTTAAATTTCACACATGAGTAGTATCACTTGGAACTTTTAATAAGCATAAATCACAAATGAATTTTGTAACATATAATCACTTGTGATTTGGTATACGAAATCACAAGTAACTTATAGTATAAATCAAAACAGACTCTCTAATTGGATTTTCTTTTGCTCTTGTCTCTTCTTCTGCCTTCTTCTTTGCTTTCTTCTCTACCTGTTCTTTTGTTACTTTCTCGCAGTTCCTCTTGTCATGATTCCTTGTCATTTTTTCACATCTTCCACACTTTCTTTTTTTCTTCTTCATTCCTTCTTTTACCTTCTCTTTTGTACTTTTCCGTAGATCTTGTGTTCCATATCCTTCGTTCCTTGAAATTTTTGGATTTTCAACTTCAACAGTGACTGGCTTTGTAATCCCAACCAAAACTTTAATAACGTCCTCTTTTGTCCTTGAAGGTATACTTGGCAAATCATTCTCAGTTTCAGTTTTGAGCCTTTTAAGCTTTTGCACAAATTCCTTGAAATTATCTTCGTGCTTGCTCAACATGTTAATGCATTCATCTATTGTGCTTGTTGCTTCATTGGCAAGTTTATCAATCTCTTCATTTGACTCCGCATATCTCTTTCTTTTGTTTCTCAAGTTAGACGGGATTATATCTCTTGTCCAACGCCTCAATATGTATTGTTTGGGTATCTCTTCAGCGTTACAGTTTTTCAATACGAAAAACGCATGTCGACAAAGAATGTCGTGACGCACAAAATTCATACAGCTACAAACAATTGTTCCATCTTCTGTATTACGTATCACCTTCATACACATGGGAAATTAAAAACATATTAGAAAAGGTATTCATACTTTAAGGCATACGTGATTTAGTATGTATAAACACATCCAGTACTATCTAAATTATAAGTGATGTATTTTGCATAATCATTTGTGATTTTTTATGCATTTTTATATTATATGAAAATCACATGTGCTTAAATCATGATCAACAATGATTATTCAATTAAAATTACAAATTTTACAATCTATTTCTTGATTTTCTATGATGCCAGTCACCTCAGTTTCTTCCTCTGCAACTTTCTTCTTGTTCTTTTTCTTTTGTTTAATCTCCTTTTTGGCGTTAACAATATAAGACTTACTAGCTTCTTCAAAACTTACAGACTTAAATGAACACGACCACACAGATTCGTATATTTCCTTTTGCACGAGCAGAAACAGTGAACGCGTGTAAACTTTTGATGCATGTCTCTCGATTTTCAGTGGTGTTTTGAACTTAGGATCTGTTTCTATAGTCTTATGATCTAAAATCTCTTGCCTATACCTCTATTTTTCCATTGCAGATTCAAAAGAAATCATAAAATTGACTAATGTTGATCCTCGATTCGCGAAGTTGGAGAAGAAGGAGTTCTCACTCTCAAATCTTGACGTTGTCCTCATCAGCCCACACAACTGCATTTCTCCGAAATATGCAGCTATCCATCTGTCCCTTATTCTGTACATATACTTCAACCATTTATTTTCCTTTAAGTTGAAATCTTCCATCAGTTTTTCCTATCTCTCCTCAAACCTTGCAGGTATAATGTACATATTCCAAACAATTTTGTTCAATCTTTTCTTAAAATCAGTATTTTCCAATATACACTGTGACAACCGGCACTTATGCGTATTAATTTTGTATAAAACGTACCGTACGCGACAAAAACGCGCGAATCGCGCCCGACAACTGAACGAAACTCAATTTGTATTTCAACAACTTCAAATGAAGTATTTAAATAAAACTTCAATCAAGAATTTACGCGAATAAATCGTTAACGAAAAACATAACTAATAAACGTTTAACGTTTAAACGAACGACGAAACGAACGGGTAAACGAGCACCGCACGTAACGTAAACTTGGGGAACAATATTTAGGCAACCCACACCATGTGGGGCCCACAAAATCTGCACCATACTCAAGACATCCCCACCATACCTCTCCCATCCCCTTGTTACCCCATACCTTTCTTCACTTATTCAACACACAAACACAATCACACAAACACACTCCATCTTTTCTCTCCCTCTCCTCTACTCTCCCTGCGATTTCCAGCTGCTCCACAGCCCCCCTATACCACCACAAACCACCATAATCACCACCATAGCACCTCCATTTCGGTTTGCAAGAAAACGCAAGAAAACGAGCTCACGACTTCCATTTCTTCGTGTTTTCATCATCTTCTTTGTAAGAAACTTCATCTCCCTTCTATTTTACTTGGAACATGTTTAATTTCATGTTATAATGTCCATCTAACAAGATCATGTCCAAAAACAAAGTCGAAAAATATTTTTGAGAACACAAAAGTAATAACAGTTTCTGGGCCGAAACTTAGCCCGAATTCAAGGGAAATTTTCGTATGCAAAACTTAATGAAAATGGAGGATTCAAAAGACAAATATTAATTTTAAGATGTTAGCTTTCAGATTCAAGTAATTTCGTAATTTTTTGACACCATTTGATACCCGAAAACGAATTTACAAAAACGTCGTGCCAGACTAATCTGATGGTCAGATTTTTGTGCCGTCTTCTCGAGTTCATAACTTGAGCTACACAACTCCAAACGATATGAGATTTTCGCCTAAATCTCACAAATTTTGTTAGCTTTAAAAGTTGTATAATTACGTCTCGTGAAGTTTTGTATATTTTTCTCAGTAATTAAAAGATCACACCTGTATCCGGATTCGTCATTTTTGGACGTCAGTGGACTTTCCTAATTATTTGACCAACTTAACGTTAACTAAAAATTATGGAAAAATTACATTAAGTATCTAAGACATAGGAGAATCTCTGGAAATTTTCTCAAATTTTATCTCGAAGCTTTGACTAGTCAAAACAAGCCACGAAAAATGTATAAATTTTGAAGAAACAACTCTAGGGACTGTTTTGACATACTTTTGAAAACGACACTTTCGGGTTAACCATAAAACGTAACTCTAATTTTCATAAGTCATAAAAACATATTTGAGAGTCATGTAAATGTCTCGGGCCAAACCGAGCACGTTTGAACAAGTTCCCGAACCCGAAAACACATCAGACCCTTAGTGTCGCACCAAGCTCAAATCGAGTGCGACACTAACCCTGTGTCGCTATTTTAAAACCAACAGTATTAAGTTGTGTCGCAACCTGCGACACAAAGCCTAGTGTCGCTAGCCAGCAGTACTAACCTGCGACACTACCCCTGTGTCGCACATCTAATTGAAATCACTACTTGCGACACTAAGTCAGTGTCGCAACCATTGCAAATGTCGTAGTAAGCTGCGACACTAACCCTCTGTGTCGCTTAAAACAATTTGATCAAGTCTATGTTTTCGCAAAGCATTAAACACGCGTAACCACAAATAACAACGAGTATTTATATACGACGTTACACGCAATACATATACTCTTATAAGTATACGATGAAACAAACATAATAATAATGTCTTCGGAAATTATTATTACAAACCTTCACCAACGGGTCGTACACGTTTTCTAAACACAAATGATAAACAAACATTTGGACATAACTTGTTGAATGGACAACTAGCAGATGGTCTTTTGAGACATCTACTTACTTATAACCTTATGCGTTTAGGGCGCTAGAAGGTTACTGTTTGGGAAACACTTGTTTGCTATCTGCAAACGCTTTGTACCAGACTCAAGTGAGTCTCATAGCCTCACTTTTACTTTTACTGTTTTACTTATTTTGGGGTGAGAATACACTGCTCTGTTTTTTTTATGAACACAAGTACTATGAATACTTATACGGATTGCATGGGTAACTAAACCAAACTACGATGGTCTCCAACAAATATCATAGTCAGTTAATACTAAGCGCGAACATTATGGATAGATCTATCGGGAACTGACAGTCCGTCGTCCTGGGTTAGTCGCTCTAACTACTATACGGACGCATAATAATTCGTAAATCCGAGTGTACTGGTTTATACAATTACTGGAGACACCAACTACGGTTAAGCTTCGAACTATGAGCCCATGGCAATAGTATACTTTACTTTCCTTTGCATTCGTGCAAACTCTGAAAACTCTGAAATCTTGTGGTTCATACTATGATTTTAACTACGTAAACCTATGAGCTCACCAACATTATTGTTGACATTTTAGCGTGTATTTCTCAGGTTCACTGACGCAGTAGGATTGCTTGAGGAAGCAATAGTTCGAGTCGCATGTTTTACAACAACTTTCAAATGGAGATTTCCTTGCATTACTATAATTTGTATAAAATAGTTATGTATTAGAATCTTCGGACTAGATACGAATTCTAGGAACTTGTTTTATATTGTAAACAGGGTAATGTATTGCCTCTTTTTGAAACGTATTTTCAAAACGACTCATATAGAGGTTGTTCGATGTAACTTTATGTGATGATTCCTGATTAGTCGCACCCCGACCCGATTTTCGCTGCATACGAAATTTGGGGGTGCGACATACACGAACAAATCTGCAAGATGTTAACAATTTTTTATCATTTGTAAAAATACAATATACATATGGTAAATCACATGTGATTAAACCGACACTAGTGAATTATAATTACAATAACGGCATACCTTATATGGTAACTTTTGTGTGATATGCCACATGCACAACCTATGTTTTGATTCCGTGAAAACAGCAATAACAACTTTTCTCATAGCTGCATCTTGATCTGTAACGACAATTATTGGTTGTTTTCCAAATGCTTTTAGAAATGCATTAAGCAACCATTTGTATGAGTCGGTATTTTCTTTACTGAGCATTCCAGCGCCTAATGTCACATATTTTCTATGGTTGTCGATTCCAGTGAATGGAACGAACACCATATTGTACCTACCACAATTTTTTATTAAATTAACATTTCTATTTAAATCATTTGTGATCTTATGAAAAATCATAGTGATGTTATGAATAACCACATGTGATATTATGAGAATGTGATTATTTAAGGAACAACAAATGTGATTACTTAACTTTTTGTTATCTGTTAAAAAGTCATTTATGATTTTAGCAAAAAAATCACACATGATGTTATCTGGAAAATTACTTTTGTTGTTTAACTTCACTTGTGATTAATTTCAACATCAGATTTATTACAAGGAAAAATAATATAAAAACTAGTGATATATCACTTATGATTAATTCATAATCAAATTTGTAAAAAAAAATCACATGTGATACTTACTTGTTCGTGTTATACGTTGCATCAAATGAGATGATGTCTCCAAACTCCAAGTACAGTAGTTGCATTTAGCGAATTCATCCGCCCAAAACAATGTACACAATTTGTTGTTTTCAACTTTGTACTCAAAGGAGAATTGTGAAACGTACTTTTTTCGGTTTTCCATCTTGTTTACAAGCATTTGAGCGTCACCATCTCCTATTAAACAATTGATGTCTCTCCTGAAGTTTTTGAAATCAATTACCGTCCCACGTACTAGGTCGTTTGAACCTTTCATCCCCATATATAGATGGTGTGCTTTTGTAGCTCCAATATTTGTCGTCGCCGCCTTAACAATAAATCTTTGTTTCGAGTAGTTTAGTTGTCTCTCTTTCCTTAAGAGATGTCTGTAATATTTTCCCACCAACATATGATTATGCATTTCTGAAATTTTCACCAACATGAATTTTGTTGAACTTCCGGGAACCAACTTGAATATAACAAGAGCTTTGCATCCCATTTTTTCCAGATTTGAATTTCTGGTTATTTTATCACTATTTTTTTCATCCAAAGTGTTGTAATTTACTTCTGTAGGGTTTCCAGCTTTGCTACACAAAACATGTTTTTCACATATGATCTCACTCCTTAGCTTTTTTTGTGTTGATAGCTTAACATTAAATCCAGATTGATATCCGTAGATTCCATACATACTTATTCCATCTTCAAGAGTATCAAATACTTTTCCAACCACTGGTATTAAACTTTATATCTTCAACATCTGGCATCCATAATATGGTTCCACCAGGAGTTCCAACCTCAATTCCAGTGTCATATGTGATCTCATTAGTTGATTTTGAACATGAAACAAACAGATTTGTAAAGAATCACAAATGATTTTATAAAAAGTCGCATATTATTTCAAGATTAGATGTCCCAATTCTTTACTGTCACAAATGATTTTAAGACAATTAGATGTCCCAATTCTTTACCGTTACATCTACAAGATACATAGTCATATGTGATTTTAACTCATGGATCTATTTTCTATTTTATGAACTTACTTGTTTCGCCTTCTTCCAAGCAAACATCTGAATTGTACGAGTTTTCTCCACCTTCTATTTCTTCATTCAACTCCATTTCAACCATTTTATCTGCATCAAAGTATTACATGTTAGCAAAGTAACACATATAATCATCTGTATTAGTCACACTTGATTTTTATGCACAATCACATGTGGCTGTCATTTTAAATACTATATTAAATTCGAATAAAACGATCATCATATGTATTAGACACACGTGAGTTTTATGCAGAATCACATATGGTTGATGAATGTTTTCTAACGAATGTCTAGTGAAACACATGTGAAGTAGTTGCACAGTTCAATACAGTTGGTCAAATTTTTTAATGATGAACGCTTCTAATGAAGATCATGTGATTCAGATTACATTAAAAAGTATGAATCAAATTTTAATATCAAGTTCATCACCTATGATATTACAAATTCTTAAAAATTGCATTTAAAAAAAAATCGATGATGATCACGAGCAATGTGAAACTAACGGACTTATCTGTTGATGATCATTTGATTCATATTAGGTTAAAAAGTACAAATCGCGTTCGAATTTCATATTAATCACCTCTGATTTCACAAATACTTCAACAATTGCATTTTTTGAAAATTAGTTGATGATCACGATCATTGTGATACTAACGAACGTTTCTATTGATGATCACGTGTTCAGGTTGCCTTAAAAAGTATGAATCGCATTCGAATTTCATGTTCATCACATTTGATTAAAATCGCGATCAATGTGATACAGTTTAACATTTTGACGATGATAATGTGATTCGAATTATGAATTGCATTAATATTCGGATTTAATTACCTGTTGATTTTGATGATCTAACGTACGAATTTGATTGTTGACGATAAACCCTAATTAGCAGAATTGGAGAAGAAGATACTGTACGTGGGTGGGGTTCTACTTTTGAATTTAATGTTTGTAGATCGATTTATTAAATAACATAATTACCCTTCCCTATTAAAATGAAATGCTTGATTGTTATTGGTTCCTTCATTCCATGGTTTTATTCAATTCTCCAAAGAACCCACTTCTAAATAATATTTATATTAAATTTAGATGTAGATGTATGTTACCGGGGCACACACCCTACATACAATTATAATGATTAATTCTTCATCATATCTTTGTTGTTCATAGAATTTTCAGTGGAGTATCACATTTTCCCAAAAGCCCCACATATGGAGTGGTATCAAAATGCTATCATGGTAGAAATTTCAACTTCATTTAGTAAAATCCTAAGTTGTTAAGAAAAAAATCACATATTTCATTACAAAATGATGAAGTTGATGTTTGATTCATGATCGTTAACTTGTTTGCTCTTTAGATATTTCAGGGAGTAATGAGTAACCTTTTAAATTCTCAAGAAGGAACGACAACAACATCTGTAAACCACCCTTCCCAAATGAATATTTGAAATCAAACAACACATTTCATGTTTCGACCGGTTGGTTGGAAAAGAATAATCCAGAACAAATGCTAAAATTTTCGAGTTCTAAGGTGTTGTCACAAAGCACGCACGTTGGCAGGCCATCGAATGTTTCTTCCAATTATAATTTTACAGTCACCACTACGTAATTCTCAGTCTCCACCTGCTCTCTATGCTAGATCACGGTCCCACAGTTTGAGTACTCCTCCACCCAAGAGAAGACATCACTCCAGGTATGTATTTGATTCTTGATATTGGTCATTTTGTAAATACTCTTTATAGCAATATCATTTCCTATTTGTTGCATATATAGTTAACTTTATGAAGTTTCGATACTTAATCGATTAAAATAGAGTAGTGATCTACTGAGTTTATCCAAATCACGTCGTGATTCTTACTAATCACGTCGCGATCTCATCATCTTAAACAAATTTAAGATGATGCTTCTTGTCGGCCAGAGCAGTATATAAACGAATTTAAAACATATTTATTACGTTACTTGTTTTTCCATCCAAATTGAGAGTAGAGACCACAACTTTTAGAGACATGTTGATTCCAAATCCGCTACATGTTTTCATCCGTTAGAAGAGAGAAGCTTGATTCAACATCATAACAACACGTCATTATCATTGGTTTGTTTAATTTTCATTCGATTATTAACTTGCTTTTGACTATGATTTCTTGTTAGACTACACCCATCACAATGTGCAAAGTTCTTAATGTTTCTTTAGACTTAATTAGCATTTAGTAGTTGGGTATTCATTCGTGATTGGGTTTATAGAATTTGATTTCTCGGCAACGATCTAACAATTGATATTATTGGTTAATTATTTCATTCAAATAGTAAACTTTATTACTTTGCAATTAGTGAAAGCTTTGTGTAATATTGTTACTTTATCAACTGAATCTTTGGTTGTGAACTCTAGTTATATAATTAGAAGATTTGAATCGATTAGTTGATCGTTTATATTGGTGAAATCATATTTTGAGGTATCTTGTATGGTTAATGATTTTTATGAAAGTAAGATCATTAGTTAACTTGGGATTTAATTAATTACATAATTCATAGTTAAGAGATTTTAAATTATAAGGATACTTGGATTGTATAATCTTAACTAGATGATTGTTAAGTGACAACTTGTAATTCGAATTGTGTTTTCTAGATAGACTAATCTTGATCCAGTATTTAATCCGTATATCCAATAGCTAGATGTAAACGGTCTAAACAAACATATCTTCTCTATTTGAAGTAATCTATCTTTAATTTGCTTTACTTTAGTTAACTATTAGTTAATTAAACTCATTTTAACTATATTTCATTAAAAGACAAAAACTCTCAATCTTTAATTGCTTTTAATTATTAGATAATATTATATCTTAAAATACACACATTGTCCCTTGTGGAGACGAATTTAACTGGGTCTTACCTCAAATATATTATTGTGCGATTATGTACACTTGCATAGTTGTGTGTTAGTCTAGATAACTGATATTTTTCTTATTAAATTTTATAGCGTGCTTTTAGCACATCAATTCTCCTATCCGTCTTTCTTTTGGTTGTGAATTAGCATATTTCCATGAGAATTAGCATTTTTATTTCTTACGCGAGTGTTTGGATAAAGCTTATTTAAAAGACCTTAAACTTTTTCAAAAACAGAAGCAAACAAGATAAGCGGAAAATACAAACATAAAGATTTTACGTGGTTATATCCGATCTCCAATGGTAGATTAGTTTATTAGTCCACATGCCAAATTGAAGATTTTTCCTAATAATTTTTGTAGTACAAAGGTTTATAGTAGTGCACGTACGTTGACCACATGGTATGCACGTGCATACCCTGTGAAGATTAACTTCTATGCGATTTTTTTGAAATATTAACTCTATAGGAATATTTAATACACTAGTGCATAGTCCAAAAAAAACTAGTGCACACCCTTGAGAAAATCAGTGCACAACCCGGGTCAAGCGGCTCATTACCTTTCCCAGCTAATATTCTTATGAGTCACTTGTGAATTTTTAGTAAAATAAAAAAACCTAACCCGAAATTCTCTGCATATTGATATTTGATTTGACATATATTAAAAATCAATTATATGTAATACTGATATAATATATGTCAAATCAAATATCAATATGCAGAGAATTTCGTGTTAGGTTTTTTCATTTTACTAAAAATTCACAAGTGACTCTTAAAAATATTAGCTGGGAAAGGTAATGAGTCGCTTGACCCGGGTTGTGCACTGGTTTTCTCAAGGGTGTGCACTAGTTTTTTTTGGGCTATGCACTAGTGTATTAAATATTCCTATAGAATTAATATTTCAAAAAAATCGCATATAAGTTAATCTTCACAGGGTATGCACGTGCATACCCTGTGGTCAACGTACGTCCGCCACTGCCCAGAACTATCAAATTTGAATTTTGAAACAACCCTTTACGCCTAAAACTCAACATATATAGAACCATTTTAATCACTTTTCGACAATCACATTTTTAACCAAAACGACCAAATTCTCGTATATGCTATTGCTCATTTAGTTTAAGACTCACTTAATCAAAATTTCAATTCATTTACACAATAAGCATACTCTTTTATTCAAATTACCAAATTCTTAAAAATCATAACATTTATAAATCCAAACAACCCTTTGAACCAACTCATCCAACTCTCCTAAAACAAGTATGAGACTTTTTACTAACCAACTTCAAAGAGATTTACTTTGTTCAGAATTTTGACATTCATTACGACATACACTCAAATGGGTCATTTTTACCACTTTACTCAAAATATTATTTCAAGTGACAACAATCACATTTTCCACCAAATTTTACCCCCTATACGCGACACGTGTCCAAATGGGTCAAGTACCACCATTTAACCAAATCATCAAAATGATCATCAACTAATCATCCACATCAACATTTGACTTCCATAATACATGATTATACCCCACATTGACCCAAAGGTAACTTTGACCCTTTTTAAAATGTTAACAACCAACTATTATTGTATTCGATTAAAGGGCTTTCTTTAATATAGAGCATGATTAAGGAAAATAACTTGTTACTGAAGAAGCTACAAACCCACCACTAGCATCTCAGGGGTGTCTTACCCAAATCTTCTCATTGTCCTCTTGATTTACCTACAACGTATAACAACAAAAACGTAAGCACATTTGCTTAGTAAGAAATGGACGATATCAACATGCTCAATATCAACAATATACTCAATATCAACAATAATTAAGGACAATTAAAATCCTCAACTTTCTCACCATATTAATTCACATGGAATTTACCTCTAACCATCAAGCAAATAATTATTTAAACAATCGTCGTATCTCAAATATTATTGTTCGGCTCTATCCATCAAGCTAATGACATATAGTCATTACTTGGCTCAAACCATTAAAGGATGCACATTGAACACTCATCGTGTCTCAATGTCATCACCTTGCTCTAACCATCATATCGATAACATTGAACACTCATCGTTTCTCAATGTTGACAGTGAACTAATCAAGATCACTCAGCAATGATTAGAATCACTTAGTATTGATTAAGATCACTTAGTATTGATTAAGATCACTCAGCAATAATCAATAACAATTAATGATCCTTAACTCTCTCTCTCTTTTTGTCAATTTATAAGAATCAACTTCTCACCATCAAGTAAATGTACAATTGAACACTCACGTATCTCAGTTGTCATTACTTGGCTCGACTCCCAAAATAATAGACAATTGACTACTCATGTAATTCAATTATTAATATTTCATTTAATCATTCATTTACTTACTTTTAGGTTGATCAGGAAGGTGTTTACAAGTTCCTCAACTCTTTTATCACCTTAATACTTAGAATTACGAGTTTATAAACCTAATTTTAGCTTGATTTCATGATCAATTTGGCAAAATCTTGCTTCTTCCTTCTTGCTCGCCAAAACCGACATCACATATGCTCATTTCTTTTTTATTTTTGCCAAGTGAAATGATAAATCTGATTTTAGTGTATTTATTCACAAATTTAAGTTTCTTCACCTTGCAGAAACCTCATATGCCATAATCAGTCCCTCAAGTTTCATTTTACACTTTCAACCTTCTTTTTATGTCCCACTTACATTCTAATCCCAATCTTTATTTACTTAATACATATTATAACATTTTACTTTCTAAGTAATAAACATTATTATTTAGCTAAACAGTGAAATATAATACAAATATCAATATCTTAAATTTTGGGGTGTTACAAATCCTCCGGTCGTTGACAGCACCAGCAATCCGGAGGGATCATTCTTTATGTCGCTAGTTTATTCTATCTATTATTCGTTTAATTCTCTGCTTTTAATCTTTTTATTTTTTTTGTTTTCTTCTGTTTCCTTACCTATTCATACTTTGAATCTGCCTGTTTCGTTTTCTATAAACTAAATCACCACCGTAAGTTTGTTAGAGATTATTGGCGAAGCCACTACCACGTTTGCACCATCCGACGCAATTGAGTTGCCCACTCTCTCTACTTTTACAAATCTTCTATTTCTTAATTGCTATATTTCACTAATCCCTTGTTTGCCTTTTATTTTCTTTGAGCACCCCCACAATCAAAAATATCACATGAGCTTCAATTACATGAGCTTTAAGTCCCAATCACCCTAAATTTGTAATCATCTGATCATCGGCTACTTGTCGGTGATTTGGAGGGACCCGATCTATATATTTTCTATCGCTTTGTTGTTTTCTTTTATCCAATAAACCCTATTCTGCAAAACTCTAAGGGTCAATCTTGTTTTAACATCGGAGATTATTGTTGTCTTCAAAAGTAGTTGATCAAAAAATTGTCGCTCCTACCTAAGGCAAAGCAAGTCATGACGTAAAAAAAAGAACGTTACAGAAAAGAGGAAGTCGTCAAGCAGTATACAACTTTGCACCGAATACAACTTTATTGTTGTGCCAACAACAAAACGAACGAAGCAAAGAGTATCAAAGAAGAAGAAAAGAAAGAAGAAATAATCAACATTTGCACTAGTTTGTTCGTCCGGAAGTTTCCCGTTGAAACTGCGAGGGAGTATTAGAGGATATACTTTAGAGATATTGTTTAAACTTATTAGTAATTATATTTACTTAATATTTATTTAGATTAGTTTGATATTGTTTCCAATTAGTATTAGGTTAGATTATTTGTTTATCAAGAATCTCTAAGCCTAGAAATAAAGTCTTTTGTAATATGTTTTATGAGGAGTTCAATAATAATATTATTCGTAGTTTATCAAATAACACATTATAACTTACGTGATTTTTCATTATTTAAGGGCGCGTTTAGTTACGGAAAAGTATATCCATTTTTCATTTTCTATTTTTATAGAGTTTTTTGTCCCTTAAAAATCATAAGGGGTTTAGAGAACGCGTTCAAATGTAAGAGATGAAGTTTTCATTTTTCAAATTAGGAAAGCTAGAAAACCTTAAATCATATATTTCATTTTTTTTAGAAAACTCCTCCGGAAAACTCCAACTTAAACACGTTTTCTAATTTTTCAATTTTCTTAAAAAATTTTCTAGAAAAATAGAAGAATTTTCAGTAACTAAACGCGCCATTAGAGTTCCAACCATTTTCTTCGTTTCTTTCACGTCTATACTCTTACCGCTCCCCAACCGCGAATCTAGTATTCTTATATATCTTCTTGTAATTTCTATTTCAACGTTGATTACTTGCCCCCCTTCCCTTTATCATGAGTCTTTTAAATTCTGTTATATTATTTTATTATTTTTATTAAAAAATAATTTAAAAAAATCGTTGTTCGTAACTAGTTAGCGGCACAACTTTGATTTCAACTAGATCTCCTTTTGTTTATGCAACGTTCTTCTATTACTCCAAAAAAATAAATTCTGCTTTCCACCATATTCCCTTCGGTGCTCTAAAATGTTATGTCTCTTCTTATTTGTGTTTTGATTTTTAAAAAATAAAAAACAAAATTGCTTTTTGGCTACGCTATCTTCCTTTCTTTTCAATTTTTCAAAAAAATATTATCAACACCTTGATCTCCTCATTTTTATACCTTCTTCTAAAATTCTTTCTCATCGATTTTTCAATCATATAAATTCTCCTTTATCGATCTTTATACCAAATCTCTACCTTCTTTTAATTCTACTTTCCATTCTTTCCGGATTCTATTCTTTGCTACCGAATTTTACTTTTTTTATTTGTGTTATGATTTGATTTAAAAAAAAAACACACACAAAATATGGTCAAAGATGTTGTTGTTGTCGCCCAATGACCATTTCATCTTTTGCTCCGCTTTATTTTTCTTTTGTTACCAGTTTGCTTTTGCAGCTGCTGTCTGAAAATTCACTTCCATTTGTTGCCGGATGTCTTCATCAATAAAATAGTTATAAATTTAATGTATTAAATTTCTACTTCAGTCCGAGCTTTCGCGATTTTGCCTCTCGTATTGCGGAGGATTATTATATCGTAGATTAGGTTAAGATGGTATGGTCCGACCTAATTGTATAGATGAGTTGAGATCCATTAGGGTTTAGTTAAATTTCAAGTTTACTCAATAAATTGTTGCTAATAACACATTATAACCTACGAGGTTTTCATTATTTAACATATTAATTGGCATTACCAATAAGGCAACAACGGAATCTTGTATATCCCAAAATCACCATCAACTGCTGGCCAACTGCATCGTCGATTAACACACACGTAGCAGTATTTAAACCAGTCACCAATATCACCTCCATTGTTGTTGGTAGTGTAGTTCTTTCTTTGGTCCCAAAAGCTGCTGCCGGGGTTCTTGTTACTGCCATGAATAATATTCGTAAATCTTTGGTTGCTTCAAATTTAAATGACGTGATGAACGTTTCGACCCCTTTATTAATGGATATGATTCCCATGCCATTTCCGCCATCTACTGCCACTTTTAGTGCTTCGTTAAATTCACTATTTCTTAGATTCTTGATTTCTTGAAATTCACTAATTTTTTTTATACGTATATTTAATAGAATATAATGGTTATTCTTACGATGGTTATGTACAAAACAATGGCATTTTTTGTTGGTTGAATGTTGACACAGTAAGCCGATTATAATGGATCATGGAGCAGTATCAGGAGCAGATCACCCATGACAAGTAGTGGAGCAGTTTTTTAGCATTTTCAGTTATTTCTTTCTGTTTAAATAGTAGCAGTAGTAGCTAGTTATTTAATAATTTTTCAAGAAACATTTTTTCCTTTCAAGTTTTCACGTTGTAATTCCTTTAAGAAATTAAGGAAACTTTTCTGCTCTAAATCCTGGTTCCAATTTGTTAGTTATACGTTTATAATCTCACATTTGGTATCAGAGCAAGGTTCTTGATAAGTGTATGCCAAAATTCATCCGATCCGACAAAATGGCCCTCGTAGCAGAAAGTTCAAACCAGAAGGAAGGAGGCATGATGTCATTAAAGTGTCCAGTATTGACAGCTACAAATTACACATCGTGGGCCATAAAGATGGAAGCAATAATGGATGCCCAAGGTCTCTGGGAATCCATTGAGCCACCAGAGGGAAAAGAAGTTGATCAGAAAAAGAGCAAATTGGCTAGGGCATTTTTGTTTCAATCGATGCCCGAAGACATTTTGCTGCAAGTAGCAAAGAAAAAGACTGCACAAGAGGTGTGGGAGTCTTTGAAAACGAGATACTTGGGAGCTGACAGAGTGAAAAAGGCAAGGTTGCACACTCTTAAAAGTGAATTCGAGGCACTAAGAATGAATGATGGCGAATCCATCGATGATTATGCTGGGAAACTTTCAGGCATGATATCAAGATACAATAGTCTAGGGGAGGCTATTCAGGATAGTGTACTCGTGAAGAAATTACTAGATACAGTTCCGGACAAGTTCATACATCTCGTTGCTTCAATAGAGCAATATTCTGATATAGAGACCATGCCATTTGAAGAAGCCATCGGGAGACTTAAGGCATTTGAAGATAGGGTCAAGCTTCGTCAATCAAACTCAACAAATGAAGGAGGTAATCTGTTACTGACTAAGACAGAAAACCAGGGTTGTCCTAGGAGTCAAGGCAGAAGTAACCAAGGTTCATGGAGAAGTAACCAAGGTTCGGGCAGAGGTAACCAGGGTGGTAGAGGCGGATCAAGGGGCAGAGGCCGTGGTAGAGGTAACCGTGGCAGATACACAGGAAATCAAGAACAGGGGTCGAATAACAGAACCAAAGACAAGAAAAATATCAAGTGTTTTAATTGTAACGAATATGGTCATTACGCCTCAGAGTGTAAAGAACCAAAGGAGAGAAAAGAGGAGGCGAATCTTACCCAAGAAGACGAGCCTACTCTACTGCTATGTGTACATGGAGAAGAAGAGCAAACTATGGCGCTCTTGAATGAAGATAAAGTGTACCCAAAGTTGCACGAAGGTGGTCAAAACACTTGGTATTTGGACAATGGCGCCAGCAACCATATGACCGGGTTAAAGAATGCGTTCGCAGAATTAAATGAAAGAGTGGCAGGTCAAGTAAAATTTGGTGATGGCTCGAACGTGCTGATCAAAGGAAAAGGCTCATTGCTCTTTCGGTACAAGAATGGAAATCAACTGATTATACCAAATGTTTACTACATACCTGCACTAACTAGCAACATCCTCAGTTTGGGTCAAATGACAGAGGAAGGATACGACATCAGGATGCATAAAGAATGGCTATGGATGCATAATGAAGATGGACAACTGGTCCTAAAAGTGCAGAGGTCAGCAAATCGATTATACAAGATAGTACTGACTATTGCTAAACCTGTATGTTTGAAGTTGGATTCAAAAGAGGAGTCATGGTTATGGCATGCCAGATTGGGGCACGTCAATTTCACAACAATCGAGTCAATGGGAAGGAAAGGATTAGTGCACGGAATGCCGCACATATCTCACCCTTCGGAGATATTCTCGGGATGCTTGATAGGAAAGCAAGCAAGACAAACATTCCCAAATGAAGCCAGTTGGAGGGCATCAACACCGTTAGAATTGGTTCATGGAGACCTATGTGGACCCATCGAACCTGAAACTAGAGGAGGTAATCGTTATTTTTTCTTGTTAGTTGATGATATGTCACGCTATATGTGGGTGTTCATGTTGAAAAGGAAAGACGAAGCTTTCGAAGTGTTCAAGAGATTCAAAACTCAGGTCGAGCAAGAATCAACCCACAAGATAAAGATGTTACGGACAGATAGAGGAGGAGAGTTCAACTCAACAAGATTTAACAATTTCTGCAAAGATGAAGGCATTAAACGACAACTCACGGCGCCCTACACCCCTCAACAAAATGGGGTTGTAGAACGCCGGAATCGAACCGTGGTGGAGATTGACACGTTCGATGATGAAGTCAATGGATATGCCAGATGATTTTTGGGGTGAAGGCGTTAGAAATTCTGTGTATGTACTAAACAGAATTGAGACAAAAGCAGTAAAGGGTATGACACCTTACCAAGCCTAGAAAGGTAACAAACCTTCAATTCAACATCTAAGGGTGTTCGGCTGTGTAGTGCATGTGAAAATTCCAGTAAACCAGTTAAAGAAGTTAACTGATCGAAGCTCAATGATGGTAAATCTGGGGGTGGAAGAAGGATGCAAAGGTTATCGATTATTTTGTCCTAATTCTAATCAGATATTGATTGCAAGAGACGTTATTTTTGATGAAAGAAAAAAATGGGAATGGACTGACAAGAAGGAGTCCATTAATTTTGCTCAGGCCCAAAACAGTGAGCCCATCAATAACTGGGCAAATATTTCAGTCAACGGGGCACAGTATTCTAGTCAACAAAAACAAAGTCCAGCTGATGGAGATGAGGTAAATACCCCTAATTTTCTTACGAGCCCTAACTCACCTATTATTCCATCTCCAGTAAATCAATCAGATAGCGAGCTTGGATCACGCTTAGGATCCCAAGTGACAGATTCTTCATTTGAAGTTGCTTCCTTCGATGATACACCTCCCAAGGGTTTTAGGTCACTTAGCGATGTATACCAGAGATCGGTTCCATTCACAGAAAATCAAATTGAAGACTTATATAATCAGAAGCTGATGCTTATTGACGATGAGCCAGTATCGTATGACGAGGCAAAGGGCTATGATGAATGGAAGAAAGCGATGGAAAATGAGCTTGAGTCCATTAGACGCAACAAAACTTGGACTTTGGTTCAATTGCCACCAGGGCACAAGGCAATTGGATTAAAGTGGGTTTTTAAATTGAAGAAAGACGCAAACGGAGCTGTGACAAAACATAAGGCTCGTATTGTGGCAAAGGGATATGTGCAGAAAAAGGGAGTCGATTTTGAAGATGTATTTGCTCCAGTCGCCAGAATCGAAACTATCCGTTTGTTGTTAGCTATTGCAGCAAATGAACAATGGCGCGTGCACCAGTTAGATGTGAAATCAGCATTCCTCAATGGGGAACTCAAGGAAGAGGTGTACGTTTCTCAACCAATGGGTTTTGAAGTTAAAGGGAAGGAGAATTTGGTGTGTAAACTACACAAGGCATTATACGGGCTGAGGCAAGCTCCGCGAGCTTGGAATGCTCGATTAGACAAATCATTAAAGGAGCTCGGATTTGTCAGGTGCACGCATGATCAAGCTGTTTACAAGGTACAAAATTCTGAATTCATTGTTATCGTTGGTGTTTATGTTGATGACTTGATCGTTACTGGATCAAGTGAAGACAAGATAACAGTGTTTAAGAATAAGATGAAGTCAGTGTTTGAAATGGTTGATTTGGGGGAGCTGGCTTATTACCTAGGTATTGAGGTTAATCAGTACAAAGGTGGGATAACTCTGAGTCAACAAGGTTATGCAAATAAAATTTTGAAAATGGCAGGGATGTCTAAATGTAATGCAGCAAAGTGGCTCATGGATCCTAAGTTGAAATTAACTAAGGATGAAGATGGTAAGGAAGTAGATGCCACTGAATATAGAAGGTTGATTGGTAGCTTGAGGTATCTAATTCATACTAGGCCAGATCTTAGCTACTCAGTGGGTGTAGTAAGTAGGTTCATGCAAACACCAAAAGAAAGTCATTTAGCAGCCATTAAGCAAATACTAAGGTACTTAAAGGGGACTGTGGATTTTGGGTTGAAGTTTCAACAGGGAGGTGATGGAAGGTTGGTTGGGTACAGTGACAGTTCGTATGGGACTGATTTGGAGGATAGACGTGGCACTACTGGTACAGCCTTCTATTACTCGAAGAATTTGATCACATGGTCCTCTCAGAAGCAGCAAACGGTTGCACTCAGTTCTTGTGAAGCCGAATTCATGGCTGCAACATCAGCAGCATGTCAGGCCTTATGGTTAAGAAATTTGGTTAAGGACCTGCTTGGAAAAGAAGGGGAGCAGGTCAAGTTATTTGTGGATAATGAGTCAGCCATTGCTCTCATGAAAAATCCAGTTTTTCATGGTAGGAGCAAGCATATAGATACAAAATATCACTTCATACGGGAGTGTGTCGAGAGAGAACTTATAAGTGTCCAACATATTAGTGGAGATCAGCAGAAGGCTGATATGATGACCAAGGCGTTGCCTAGATTGAAGTTCATAGAGATGAGGGACTTGCTCGGAATTGAAGAAGTGAAGAACAAGGTCAACACTCAAGGGGAGATTGTTGGTTGAATGTTGATACAGTAAGCCGATTATAATGGATCATGGAGCAGTATCAGGAGCAGATCACCCATGACAAGTAGTGGAGCAGTTTTTTAGCATTTTCAGTTATTTCTTTCTGTTTAAATAGTAGCAGTAGTAGCTAGTTATTTAATAATTTTTCAAGAAACATTTTTTCCTTTCAAGTTTTCACGTTGTAATTCCTTTAAGAAATTAAGGAAACTTTTCTGCTCTAAATCCTTGTTCCAATTTGTTAGTTATACGTTTATAATCTCACATTTTTCCTATTCCATATGCTCTTTTTCAACCGCTTCCGGTGGTCAAACAGATTGTTGACCCGAACACTCTTTTTCATTATGATGGTATACTTGAAGCTATGATTGATGCTACCTCAGAGCTGTTTATAATACTTCCATGCATGATACCGATTATTGTGACTAAAACAGGGTGGCCACTGTGCAAAACGCTATGACGTTTAACAATAACTTGATTCGGCGAGTTTTGACCCGGTTGGGCCAACTAAGCCAACCCTCCTTTTTAATGAACTCATACATTTAGTAGAGTTTTAACGATGACAACGGGCCAAGATATGGTGTGTTTTTAACAATGGGAGTTCGGTTTGATGATTCCACGAGAAATACTTCAAGTGGATTCTGCATGATAGTTAGAATTGGGCGTGGGGCCAAGAGCAACCATGCTACCTGACCAATATGATACAGGACCATGCATCGTATACCTGTAGGGAAAGTCAATTAGTAAAACTTTTTATGATGAGAACAGAACGTATATATTTTTTTTTTTACTTTAAAATTACCTAATTTTTTTATAAAAAAAATTATATCAAAATTATTATAACTTTATGCTGTTTAAAATGAGATATTCTTTTCATAAAAATGTGATACACATTATAAAAAATTTAGTGTGTATCACAGTGTCACACCAAAAAGTTATGAATATACAACTTTAAGTTGTGTATTATATATATATTTTTTATATATAAATCAATTTCATATTTAGCAGAATAAAATTCTAATAATATTGATATTATTTATTTTGAAAAAAATGTACATATGATGAAATTAAAAATGAAAAGATTATTCCTACGATTCCTACCATAAAGAATAATTCTACAATAACCCTTCTCTATACGTATACGTATAATGAGCATTACATAATAAGTTGTGTGGAACCTGTGATTTTGGTGGCACGATTATAATGACTAATTTTGATCTCGTAGTCAGGTTGGGTAAATTGATAAGGTGGTCAGGTTGGATAACGGGTTTAAAAAGGTTTCGTCTGAGAGGAGCAACTCTTGAAGAGATTGGTTAAGGGGTTGTTTACTTTTTTTTACATTAAGTTATATATGGATATAAATGGTAGTATAGGTATGGAAGGACTATATACGTATATACTTTTCACCCATTTATAAGTAAACAAGCATATTGACCGGTGCGCAGTGTATAAACAAACATGGGTTTATATTATATACAAACAATTTCATTATTTGCAATATATATAATTAAATATTATTACATTGCGTAAGAATTATGAAGTAAAGTAAATTATAGGCTTAAATTTTAAATATTATAAATTATTATACTAAGATAGATTAATAGGTAGATTACCTCAATAATTACAAGGTTTAGTTGGAACGCTCTCAAATAGATAAATAGATAAATAAATAAATAAATAATAATAATAATAATAATAATAATAATAATAATAATAATAATAATAATAATAATAATAATAATAATAATAAATAGGGATGAGACAAATATATATAAAAAAACATTCATTGGAGTATGTTTTTGATTATGAGAATATGTTGATGCATGACCCCTATGATGACAACAATTTGATTATAAAACAAAATATTTTTGTGTACAATCGGTATATAAATTTCAAAAGATATTGTAAACAACACACAATTTTGTTCTGTATGCTGAGTCCATGTAAATTCTGTGAGCTGGTTCTATACTAGCCAGCACAAAGGTTATAGCTTGAACAACTTTCATGCTCATCCAATGAAAGTTATTTCCTGAGCTAGATATACTATTATTCATTCAACTAAGTCAAAGATGAAGTTGAAGATAGAGATTGAAGACCCAACGGTGGGATTGAAGTCTATATGAAGTCAACTCAGAGAATGAAGATCATCATACTTGTTGCATATTCAATATGATGATATATCCAACACTTTGGAGCACCAAGGTACATCCATACAACATCTGAGACATAATACAACTGTACATTACTGTGTAAGATGGATATTTGTTGTGTGGTGTCCCCTCTACTAAATATCAACCAATACATTGGCGCGAGCTGCACACTCGCGACATGAACTACACAGTGCACATTCTATCTGCAGTACAAGTCGAAACACACAAAGAGCATGTCCTGTATTCTCCAATAAGAATTCAAGGCACGTATGGAAAAAAATATTATTGGCTGAAGAGGTTACAATGAGCATGCTAGCTCTCCTATAAATAGAAGACTTCATTATTGAATTTAAGTGTGAATTTACTTGTGAGTTTGAAAGCATAGTCATAACATTATTAACATATCTGTATAACCAGCATAGAGTGTGTTCTCTAGAATTGGTACAGTGTATTAATCTGTATTCAACAATTAGTGATATAACTAACTTGTAATTCTTTGATTCAATCAATAAACAATTAAGTTAAAATTTACACTGTGTTCTTATTACTCGTACTCATACTATTAAGTTACATAATCAGAAAAAGATTGTATTCACCCCTCTCTGCAACTATTTATTGTTAGTTTGGGAACAACAAAATATGATATGATCATTGCATTTTCATTAGTTAATAATTAATAATAAGGTCTCTTTGATCTATTCGAATCGTACATTTCAAAAAATTGGTCGATGTTTTTGTAGTAAATAAGAATTCTATTATTTTATTTCTTTTAAAAATATCTATCTTATTAATTAATTAATTAATTATCGCGAATTTAAAAATTAAGATTTATGATGTTATATTTTCCTTAATTTTAGCTAATTTGATAAAATCAATCTTATTGGTCAATTAATTTTCGATGACATCATCAAATGTTTTTTATATTATTTTTAAGATAATGCATTCAAAATTATTGACAAAACCATTTTCAAAAATCAATAACATAAATATTTGAATAAAACGATTTTAGACGTTCTATTAAAAATTTATTTTGGCTGACTTTCAATTGTTTAACTCGTTGCCCTTTTGGTTAATTATTTTCGTTTGCCCGTTAAAGAAAAAAATAGAAATAGAAACGACCAATTCATAAATAAATGAGCAACATTTGCCACCCCTAAGTACCGTTACTAATGAATTGTACCCTAAATTTTCTGGGGTTGACAAAAATATTTTATGTCTTGCTCTTATGTCTTATCACCCTTAAGTACCGTTGTTGATCACCACGTGTCATACTTTGTTCCTCTTTGTTTACCTACTAATGTGTTAAATGTTTGTTTAAAAAATTCAAACACGAGTGGGGATCATTACAAGAAAAAGAGAAAAGAAGACGTGGAGCTTTTAGTGACGACTAAAATCGTTGCTAAAGTCATTTTAGTTTTTCTTTTCACTTTTTCATTTTGACTCCAAAAGAATTCTTTTTCCCGCGCACTCTTTTGGGACGATTAAATCGTCAATAATAGTATTTTAATATTTTCTTTTATATTTTTGGGTTCAAAGTGAAAATCATTTCTTGGGTTACCTTTAGCAACGATCTTATCGTCCCTGAAGGTATTTTGATAATTTTTTTTTTACTAATTTTTTAGCTCCAACATGAAAATTTGTTCTCATTTAATTTATAAAATATAAATTATCATCAAATAATTTTCATATGATAAATTAGTGTATGTACAGAAGTAAATTAATGTTAGGTCTAGGTTGTTTAAAGTTTATCGTTTAGAGTTTATAGTTATGATTACACCGTTTTGATTAACGATACGACATTCAAAATTTCGTATGATAAATTATGTAATCATAAAAGGAGTTAGCTAGGTTGTTTACGATTTAGCGTTTATTGTTTATCGATTAGGGGTTTGGGGTTTATCGTTGAGAGTTTATCGTTTAGGGTTTGGTGTTTAGCATTTAAGGTTTTGATTTATGATTACGTCGTTCTGATTCACAATACGACATCTAACCTTTTATATGATAAATTATGTAATTATAAAAGTTGTTCGGTTGTTTAGGCTTTTAGCGTTTAGGGTTTGGGGTTTAGTATTTTAGGTTTAGATTTAAGTGTTATGATTATGCCATTTTGATTATTAACAATACGACAAATAAACTTTTATATGATAAAATATGTAAATAAAAAAATTAAATCTTAGTCGGGTTATTTAGATTTTTAGGTTTAATGATGTTTAGGGTTTATAGTTCACGAAATTACTATCGATGGTTTACATGTATGCATTATCGTAAAGTTGACCGGTTTATCGACCATGCGTTATTTACCGAACCCTAATGACCGAGATATAACCCTTAGGCGTTTTCTCTACGTGTCACTCAATATATGTTCTTGACATAAAGTAAAAGTTACGGATGTTATAGTATTGATCGAGAGAAGTTATTGCCGTAACATGGGTCGCTTTGTATCGGCCATAAAGTAATTTAAGTTCGTTTAATAGCATAAGAATTAACATTATTTATACATATTGAATAAACGTAGTTCGATCATAATTTACTAGTTACATAATATATAATTTAATAAATAAAATTTCAATCATTTTAGAATATAAATATATACTTTTACATAAATTAATTGAGCATTAATTTAATTAAGTGTATGTTAGAATAATTTAATAAACAAAGTTTCAATTAATAATTAAATAAGTTTATATGTTAAATACATTTATGAATTAATTAAATTACAAAACTTTTCACCACATTCATCACCACACCTTCACCACCTCACCACCGCTCAACCGCCGGCAAGCCCCCTTGTCTGCTGCCCCGTCACCGGCGTCCCCTCCTCCTCCGGCTGACCACCATCGTACACAACCACCACCACTCAAAATTTGTCTAACTTCTTAATTTTGTTAATTTTGTGATTTGATAAAGTGAGTGTATTTTTGAATGATTTTGTAAATTTTTATGTCGTTTTTATGAACTAGTTAAAGTGATGCTATGTATCTATTTGTTAAGTATATTTTTAAATTGATTTAGTGTATGTATTTTGTTAAAGTTTATGTATTTCTTAAGTATATAGATTTTGTTAAAGTGCTTGTATTTTTAAAAGTGTATGTATTTGTTAAAGTGTATGACTTGTTAAATTGTATGTATTTGTGAAGTATATAGAATTAAAGTGAGTGTATTTTTTAAAGTGTATAGATTTGTTAAAGTGTATGAGTTGTTAAATTGTATGTATTTGTGAAGTTATAGATTTAAAGTGTGTGTATTTTTTAAAAGTGCATAGATTTGTTAAAGTGTATGTATTTGTTAAAGTGTATGAATTGTAAATTGTATGTATTTGTTAAAGTGTATGTAATTGTATAGAATGATTAAAATGATTATTTATTTTTTAGTTAGGATTTGTAGGTTAATGGTTTATGTATATAATTGTTAAAGTGTATAGTTAGGATTGTATGTAGATAATTGATTTAGAAGTGTTGAATATATGTATTGTTGTGTTAATTGTGGAATTAAAGTATGTATATATGTATGCTTATTGAATTGTCAAAGTGTACACTTGTTAGAACTGTTAAAGTGTATTCATTTAGATAGAATTGTATCTATTTAATTGAATATAGGTGATTTAGCGATTAATTTCGGGAATTCCATATTTTTTACCGTAACTACGAAATTAATCACTCCCGTAGGAAGCCCGTTCAAAATTGATTTATTAGAAATTAATATCGAAAAGTCCCTAATTTAGGACTGCTTTTTGAATGTTCTGTCTCATTTAAGATATGGATACGTATAACTAATTTGGGACCGAGAAACCATGATGGAAGAGAACGAAGAAGATGTTATACATGACAGTAATTCATCTGATCTTGCATTGGATGCTTGTGATTATGTATTCAGTTTATGTGTTTACAACTTGTTAAAGAAGGGCAATATCCTGGACTCGTCGAAACTTGCAAGAAGATGCATAAGAAGAAAGGTAAAGGTGTGTGGCCCCACGACGATGCCGAAACTTGATATGTAAGTATAAAATTGTTAATCCATGCTTAGATTTGCTATAAATTGATTGATGATGATTTTTTTGAATTAAAGTAATGAACTTTGGGTCATCTAGTCATGCTTAGAGAATATTAATCATGCTTATGTTTAAATGTTTTGTAGGTGAAATGTGTCGAATGGGACAAGTGCGTCAAGTGGGTCAAATGGGTAAAGTGGATTATAGGTTAAATGGGTCAAATGGGACAAGTGGGTTAAAGGGGTCAAGTGGGTTAAAGGGGTCAAGTGGGTTATAGAATTAATGTGTGAAATGGAACAAGTGGGTCAAATAGGTCAAGTGGGTCAAATGGTTCAAGTGGTTTATAGAATAAATGGGTCAAGTGAATAATAGTCAAATGTGTCACATTTTTAAATGGTTCAATGGAACATGTAGGCCAAATGGATCTCAAAGTTGTAATATGAGTGAAGTGTGTCAATTGGGTCAAATGGCGTACCATGAGTAACAAAAACTAAACACTACAAATTATTTTTGTTTTGTAACTTTTAGGAGAACATTGTAGATTTGCGAGATAGCGAAACGAAGACTATGGATGAGCATGATATATTAGGAAAAGTGTTGAGCGTGCGTAGTGGGTATAATTCCAGACGAGGTAGAAAATTACCAGGTAGAGTCGTGACATATGCATCACTTTGGTGGAGAAGTCAAATGGCACAAGATCAAGTTGATAGAAAGATGGTTCGAATCGTGACATATTCTAATAACCAATTTGATGCGTTCTATAGTGCTTTAGAATTCGCAAACATTAGAGTTTCCTCGTATAAGAAGCTAGAAGCTCAAGACTTTAATGAAGACGGAGATGACAATGAGGAGGAGGAGGAGGAAGAGGATGAGTAAGTTGATTGGTTAGTCGTTTCTTAGGTTTTGTAGAGACAATATTTGTCTAAACAATTATTACTTTAACTCTTTAAACTTGCTGAACATTCGGTGATTTGTATGTTTGTTTAAACTATGGATAATAAATATGTTTGTTTAGTTATGTTTTGATTGAGAAAATTGCAAAAAATTGTTTATATAGATGCTCGAAATCTGCGGATTGAAACATGAAAACACCTAGGAAATTTGAAAAACAGAAAAATGTTGCCAATTAAGAATACGAAACAACGACGACTTGTAGGGCATTAGCAACGATTTTATCGTTGCTAAAGATATTTATTAGAAAAAGGAAATACAAAATAAAAATAGATTTAGTGACGATTTTATCATTGCTAAAGTTATTTACTTAAAAAAAAAGCTTTAGCAATGATTTTTTCGTTTTTAAAAAGGGCTTTAACCGGTTTAACTGGGGCCTACAAAATCGTTGCTGAAAAAAATGAATCGTTGCTAAAAACAATTAAATGCAACCTTTCAAGGATGATTTTTTAGTGACGAACTAGTCGTTGCTAAAGCCTTTCACGACAATTTTGGGGTCTTTAGCAACGTTTTTTTTCGTTGTTATTTAGGCCAATTCTAGTAGTGGATAGGTCAGTCCGCCAACATTTGAATCAGTGGGTCCTACCGGGAGTGTATTCCCTCGACATCATATTCTTCAAACCCGGTATTTGATCTTATTCACAACAGATTTTATATGGTTGGTGTTAGGTCAGTCCGCCAACATTTGGATCAGTAGGTCCTACCGGGAGTGTATCCCCACGACATCATATACTTAAAACCCGATATTTGATCTTATTCACAACAGTTTTTACATGGTTGGTGTTGGATATGCAACATGTACATAATTTTTTAGTAGGCTTGTATAGTTGATTCTTTTTTCTCTCAAGATTTTGAATGCAATTTACTTGTTTACTTTTTTGATTCT
Source organism: Gnaphalium uliginosum (assembly GCA_963930675.1). Taxonomy (NCBI): domain Eukaryota; kingdom Viridiplantae; phylum Streptophyta; class Magnoliopsida; order Asterales; family Asteraceae; genus Gnaphalium; species Gnaphalium uliginosum. The sequence goes on along the minus strand of OZ005683.1, from coordinate 12,344,722 downwards.
AGACCATAAGGACCGGTTACAATTAGAACATATTTTTGTAACTTTGTCAACTAGTGTCACATTAGTTTGGAGATGTGACACGTTTGTCTTATTCTGATTATGTTATTTACGATGATAAATAATTGTTTAAATACTATAAGTGCCAATAAAAAGTAAATTGGTTCGTTTATTTAAAATTAAAGGAGACCTACAAATAGAGCATATCATATGTTTCTAGTAGAATAATATTATTGTCAAAGTCATGTTCTAAGAAAATTGAAAAAAAAACCACCCGTAAATACATTATAAAATTTTATGTATACACACTAATATCTACAACATACTATATTTGATGAAAATCTAGATTAAAAAACACGGAAAGAAAACAATTTATTTCATTTTTTTAATGGCATAAAAGGGGTAAAATATTAACATGGATATTTCATATATTTCAAAGCTCAATATGGTAATTATCATCCTCTCAACCCTAAGTAGTTCCATCATTAAATCAACGCTTCTCTTTTTCTCTTTGAAAAGCCGCCGCAGCAACCAATCTCCCCTCCGTGCCCTGCCTAACATAGCGATTTAATTCTGGTGATTATAGAGTTTTTCTTTAAAAATCTTATCATCATTGATTCCTACAAATAATCATATATATTCATGTTCTTTTTTTCCATTTCTTTACGAAATTCTTTTTTCATTTCTTGCTAATTATATACTAAATTTTGTAAACTCATATTGGATCTGTTCGATGCGAATTTGTTTTTTTTTCCAGTGAATCTATCTATACAAAATCATATATATATAGATGGTCAGGTTTGACGGTTTCATGTCTTTATTTCCCTGTTTAGAACATATATCATTGAAAAAAACTACCACATACTACACATCAAGATCTCGTGAGGCGATTTGAAGCCGGTATATAGAAAGTCAACCGTCATTGGCTCCAATTCATCATCGTCGCGTCTAAACCACAATTATAGATGGTACATTCCTTATTTCTTTAAATGTGTTTAATTTTGTTATTGTTAATTTGGGTTAGTGCTTTAACTGAAAAGATAGACTAAATTTTGGTAAACTTCTAATTTTTTAATTTAAACATATTAAATAATGTATAACTACCATCATCCAAATCATATTCTCCGCGTAGCATATTTGAATGTTTTCTAGTAGTAGTAAACATCCGATCAAAGAAATCTTATCAAAATTTTGAATAGAAATGGTAGTTTGAAAGGAAAATGATAATAACACAAGGTTTTATATTATTTTATTTAGATTTAGATGAGATGAGAATGATATATACAGATATGCATAATTTCAACTAAACTATTAGAAAATAAACATAAACTAACGAATGTAAATAAACATAATCGAAAGTTAACGATCATGTTATTATACGTTCACGAAACGTAAATTAATAAATGATCTGTAAAATATAGTCTTATATTTATAACACATGATTAACTTAACAACAACAACTAGAGACTAGTACACATATAAAACAGTGAACCTATCGTGATATGGTATAGTCGTGTATATTATATCGAGGTCGGTCTCTCAAGGAATGATTGTTAAAATTGCAATAAATACGCTATTTATTTAATCAATCTACAAATAATATTATATAAATACTAAAAAATATTTATATTCTCTTTACTCTGTTTGTTCTATAATTATTTTAACTTTAAACTTTCCACATTATCATAATTATAGTAACAAAAATACATATTTTTGAAAAAAAATGCAATCATAAGTTTTTATTTATAATTTCATAATAGAATCTAGATGAAAGTTACTCAAATAATAAGAAGCTCCGAAAAAGTTTTAAGAAATAATGTGTAATGAATATTTTAAAATCATTCTTAAATTCATCAATTTTTCACGAAATTTGTTTTTCTCATTTGAAACATAACCTAGATTGTGTTAGGGTTCAATAATAAATGTTCGATTAATATAGGTAAGCTTAATATAAATATTTTAGTTATCTATTTTTGTAATAAAATTAGAGATATGGAAGACATACTTTATAAGCTATAGCTAAATTTTCTTTTCGTTTATGAACAACAATGAATTGTTAGATATAATTATTCATTTTTTCAGTTTTCCTTAAAATATAGAATGGTTAATATGCTACAGTTAAACTTAATTTTCATGTTAGTAGAGTCTTATAACTAATAGATAATTTGGTTCTTAATAAGGGCTTTTATTCAGAAACGTCACCTTAATTCTATAAGAACCATGATTTTTCCAAGGAACATCACCTTGTTGGACTTTCACGTAGATCTTATCGAATCTAACTATACTTTCAAGCTTTTAGCAAATATGGAACTTGGTGATATTTTTTAAGAACACGTCCTTGGAAGCCTATAAGAGATCGTGCTAACACAAGTGAACTATATGTTCGAGGAGGTAACAATTAATGCACATACACACACAATCAAGTTTATCATGGTTTAAGAAGCAAATACAATGCTAATGATTTTGTTGAGTTCTATGATCCAAGTCATTTTCTTTGGAAGTAAAATGAAAAATCTTCAAAATTGATTGTTAAATGTAACTTTAAATATATCACCTTACATAGTTCATCATGGATGTTTAATTTTCCTTCCACTTTATTCTTTTAATTCCTCTCAAATCAGTGAATTTGCGGTGAAACCTTCAAATCTTAGTTTCGTGAAAGTTTGTAATATAGTTCGAAGCATGAAAGTAAAAATTTTAAGTATAATGTTTATAGTTACTTACATTATACTTATAATATAATGCTTCGAGCTAGTTTACAAGCTTTCACAAAATTAGGCTTCAGAGGTTTAGTGCAATTCAATATAATAGAGGAATAAATAGAAAAAATAAATAAAAAGTCATGGTGAATTCTGTAAGGTGGGAATTTAAAGTTACATGTAACTATCAAGTTTGGAGATTTTTCGCTTCACTTCCAAACAAAATGAGTTGATCATGTAACTCAACAACATCATTAGCATTATATTTGCTTCTTGGACCATGATAATCTTGTGTGTGTGCGCGCGAGCAAGAATTGGCCCCTCCCATACAATTTACATGTGCTAGCAACGACCTCTTATAGGCTTATAAAGACATGTTCTTATAGAATACACCAAGTGCCAAATTTCCTAAAAGCTTGAAAGTTTAGTCCGATTAAAGAAGAATATACATGAAAGGCCAACAAGGTAATGTTCCTTAGAAAATCAAGGTTCTTAGAGAATTAAGGTGGCGTTTACGAATAGAAGTTCTTATTAAGAACCAACTTACCTAATAATTATAAGAGTATACGAACATGAAAATAATATTTAAATGTAGCTTTTAAACCAATTTAGATTTTAAGAAAAACTCAGATAAGGAAGAATTATACCTAACATTTAATTGCCCTATACATCCAAAAAGAAAATTTAAGTATTGCTTTAAAACCAAATTAGGTTTGTAAGGAATATCAAGAAAAGGAAAAAGTGCAGATGACACGACACGTTTTTCACATCTCAAAATATACTACAAACATAGATAAGTAAACTATTTACATTAAGTTTATCAATATTATCTGCAATTTTATTATTGAATCCTATCAATATAATTAGGATAGTCACAATGTAGAATCTCATATTATTCGGTCGTTAATTGTGTTTATCAAATGTTTGAGACAATCCCATGTTAAAATTAAAAATCACATGTGATTTATGTGATTATCAAGTTATTGTATGTGAATATTTTCAATTAAAACATATAAAATAATGTCAAGCTGTCATCAACCAAAAAACTTCTTCACAAAGCATATTTGAATGTTATTCAGTTGTAGACATCTTCTCGAAAGAATGTTATCAAAATTTTGAAGAAAATTGGTAGCTTTAAAGGTTCATAAAATAATCTCAAGGTTTTATATTATTTTCATTAGATTTTTGATGAGATAAGAATGATATATCCAAATGGGAAAAATAGATGGTGCTACCAACAACATGTGCTGTTAGCTAAAAGTAAGGACTAAACTTGTATTTTTTTAAAGTTAAAGGTTGTAAAATATAAAATAAAAGGATCTATTTATTTTGTAATTGGTTAGCTGCGCATTTCAATTGTAATGTTAACATTACAATTGATATCCTCATACAAATATGTGTAAACTTAATTAAACTACTAGTAAACAAACATAAACTAACTAATGTAAATGAACGTTGGTGTGCTGCCAATCGGTCGTCGTGTTACCAACCGGCACACACCCGTGTGGGGTAAGTTTTAAATTTATATTTTGTCGTGGGCCTAAACCTTTGTACTACCTACTGGTACTAGGTACGAATACCTGATATTAGTATGTGGAAAGGATGATCCAGGGTCGTTCCTCACGACGGTCGAATTGAAACATAGCTCGTTCAGATAGCTTAGTAATCAAGCTAGGTTTGGATAGTTGGATAGGTTTATGTTTTGGTTTTTTGTCTATTAAAGATTACTAAAACTAATAAAACATAAAAGTAAATGGAAGCTGGCATATATAGCACTTACGGATAACGAAGACGTGGTTCACTATGACTTAGGATAGTGTATTGTTTGGATGATGTTTATTGGAGACACATTTAGCTAACAGACAGATAAACTATAGGTGTAAACACTATGAACCTACTTCTTTAGTCCACTTCTAAATTCGTATTTCACTAAGTCCTAGGCTATCTTGATTCTGATAAGAGCAGTTGTTTTAAACCCCCCTCGCTATCTTTAGAGACCAAGTGACCCTTTTTGGATAGATACATCTTCGGTGCAGGAATGAGGCAACAGACCGTAATTATATCTGAGTTTTCTTAGCTCCTAAGTCTAAATGTTATTATCTAATTGTGTAATGATTTTTACCTTTATATTCTAAACTATCGGCTAAATGGAGTTAAGCGGTTTAAGCATCTTAGACTACAGCCGAGTCTTTGCTTTCTTTTCAGAACTCCATATTCAATTACTGTAAACACAAATACTTCCGTCATGAATTAGACCCTCCTTTACAATCAGTCATTCATCCCTAGGTGTACTCGCAGTGTACAATACTGTAGTATTTCTACAACTTTAGGGTTCCTAGAATATGTTCTAGAAGGGTGACTTCTAGGTATCCCATGATGAGATAGACCTTCGACATTTCCTTAGCTTCTACGTATTTGTACTCCACCTGATGGTGTGTTCCAACGCTATACTAAGTACATGGCCGTTTTACGGATATCTCATAGCTTTATACATACCCATTAATTGTTAAAGTGTATAGTTAGAATTGTATGTAGATAATTGATTTAGAAGTGTTGAATATATGTATTGTTGTGTTAATTGTGGAATTAAAGTCATGTATATATGTATGCTTATTGAATTGTTAAAGTGTACACTTGTTAGAACTGTTAAAGTGTATTCATTTAGATAGAATTGTATCTATTTAATTGAATATAGGTGATTTAGCGATTAATTTCGGGAATTCCATAGTTTTTACCGTTAGTACGAAATTAATCACTCCCGTAGGAAGCCCGTTCGAAATTGATTTATTAGAAATTCATATCGGAAAGTCCCTAATTTGGGACTGCTTTTTGAATGTTCTGTCTCATTTAGGATATGGATACGTATAACTAATTTGGGACCGAGAAACCATGTTAGAAGAGAACGAAGAAGATGTTATACATGACAGTAATTCATCTGATCTTGCATTGGATGCTTGTGATTATGTATTCATTTTATGTGTTTACAACTTGTTAAAGAAGGGTAATATCCTAGACTCGTCGAAACTTACAAGAAGATGCATAAGAAGAAAGGTAAAGGTGTGTGGGCCCACGACGATGCCAAAACTTGATATGTATGTATAAATTTGTTAATCCATGCTTAGAGTTGCTATAAATTGATTGATGATGATTTTGTTGAATTAAAGTATTGAACTTTGGGTCATCTAGTCGTGCTTATAGAATATTGATCATGCTTATGTTAAATGGTTTGTAGGTCAAATGGGTCGAATGGGACAATTGCGTCAAGTGGGTCAAATGGGTAAAGTGGGACAAGTGGGTTAAATGGGTCAAGTGGGTTATAGAATTAATGGGTCAAATGGAAAAAGTGGGTCAAATAGGTCAAGTGGGTCAAATGGTTCAAGTGGTTTATAGAATAAATGGGTCAAGTGTATTATAGGTCAAATGTGTCAAATTTTTAAATGGCTCAATGGAACAAGTGGATCAAATGGATCTCTAAGTTGTAATATGAGGGAATTGTGTCAATTGGTCCAAATGGCATACTATGAGTAACAAAAACTAAACAATACAAATTATTTTTGTTTTGTAACTTTTTGGAGAACATGGTGCGTTTGCGAGATGGCGAAACGGAGACTATGGATGAGCATGATATATTAGGAAAAGTAATGGGCGAGCGTAGTGGGTATAATTCCGAACGCGGTAGAAAATTACAGGGTAGAGTCGTGACATATGCATCACTTTGGTGGAGAAGTCAAGTGGCACAAGATCAAGTTAGAAAGATGGTTCGAGTCGTGACATATTCTAATAACCAATTTGATGCATTCTATAGTGCTTTAGAATTTGCAAACATCAGAGTTTTCCCGTATAAGAAGCTAGAAGCTCAAGACTTTAATGAAGACGAGGAGGAGGAGGATAACGAGTAAGTTGATTGGTTAGTCGTTTCTTAGGTTTTGTGGAGACAATGTTTGTCTAAACAATTATTATTTTAACTTTTAAAACTTGCTGAACATTCGGTAATTTGTATGTTTGTTTAAACTATGGATAATAAATACGTTTGTTTAGTTATGTTTTGATTGAGAAAACTGCGGAAAATTAGTTATATAGCTGCTCGAAATATGCGGATTGAAAAATGAAAAAATATGGGAAATTTTGAAAAACAGAAAAATGTTGCCCTATTAACAGTACGAAACAGCTACGACTCGTAGGGCTTTAGCAACGATTTTATCGTTGCTAAAGATATTTATTAAAAAAGGAAAAACAAAATAAAAATAGGTTTAGTGACGATTTTATCGTTGCTAAAGTTATTTATTAAAAAAAAAAGCTTTAGCAATGATTTTTTTCGTTTTTAAAAAGGGCTTTAACCACTTTAACTGGGGCCTACAAAATCATTGCTGAAAAAAATGAATCGTCGCTAAAAACAATTAGATGCGACCTTTCAGGGATGATTTTTTAGTGACGAACTAGTCGTTGCTAAGGCCTTTCAGCGACGATTTTGGGGTCTTTAGCAACATTTTTTTGTTGCTATTTAGGCCAATTCTAGTAGTGGATAGGTCAGTCCGCCAACATTTGAATCAGTGGGTCCTACCGGGAGTGTATTCCCTCGACATCATATTCTTCAAACCCGGTATTTGATCTTATTTACAACAGGTTTTACATGGTTGGTGTTGGATATGCAAAATGTACATAATTTTTTAGTAGGCTTGTATAGTTGATTCTTTTTCGCTCTCAAGATTTTACATGCAATTTACTTGTTTACTTATTTGATTCTAGACCATAAGGACCTTTTACAATTAGAACATATTTTTGTAACTTTGTCAACTACTGTCACATTAGTTTGGAGATGCGACACATTTGTCTTATACTGATTATATTATTTACGATCATAAAAACTTGTTTAACTACAAAATTAAATATTTAAATACTATAAGTGCCAATAAAAAGTAAATTAGTTCGTTCATTTAAAATTAAAGGAGACCTACAAATAGAGCATATCATATGTTGCTAGTAGACTAGTATTATTGTCAAAGTCATGTTCTAAGAAAATTGAAAAAAAAAACACCCGTATATACATTATATAACTTTATGTATACACACTAATATATACAACATACTATATTTGATGAAAATCTAGATTAAAAAATACGGAAAGAAAATGATTTATTTAATTTTTTTAATGGCATAAAGGGGTAAAATAGTAACATGGAATTTTCATGTAATTCAAAGGTCAATATGTGAATTTTCATCCTCTCAACCCTAAGTAGTTCCATCATTAAATCAACACTTCTCCACTTTTTCTCTTTAAAAAGCAGCCGCCGCAACCAATCTCCCCTCCGTGCCCTACCTAACATAGCGATTTAAGTCTGGTGATTAAAGAGTTTTTCTTTAAAAATCTTATCATCATCGATTCCTATAAATAATCATACATATTCATGTTCTTTTTTCCCATTTCTTTACGAAATTCTTTTTTCATTTCTTGCTAATTATATACTAAATTTTGTAAATTAATGTTGGATCTGTTCGATGTGAATTTGTTTTTTTCCAGTGAATCTATCTATACAAAATCATATATATAGATGGTCAGGTTTGACGGTTTCATGTCTTTATTTCCCTGTTTAGAATATATATCGTTGAAAAAAACTACCACATACTACACATCAAGATCTCGTGAGGCGATTTGAAGCCGGTATATAGAAGGTCAACCATTATTGGCTCCTATTCATCATCGTCGCGTCTAAACCACATTTATAGATGGTACATTCCTTATTTCTTTAAATGTGTTTAATTTTTTGTTAGCTATGTTAAATTTTGTTATTGTTAATTTGGGTTAGTGCTTTAACCGACAAGATAGACTAAATTTTGGTAAACTTCTAATTTTTTAATTTAAACAAATTAAATAATGTATAACTGCCATCATCAATATCATATTCTCCGCGTAGCATATTTGACTGTTGTCTAGTAGTAGTAGACATCCGATCAAAGAAATGTTATCAAAATTTTGAATAGAAATGGTAGTTTAAAAGGAACATGAAAATAGCACAAGGTTTTATATTATTTTATTAAAATTTAGATGAGATGAGAATGATATATACAAATATGCATAATTTCAACTAAACTATTAGAAAATAAACATAAACTAACGAATGTAAATAAACATAATCGAAAGTTAACGATCATGTTATTATACGTTCACGAAACGTAAATTAATAAACGATCTGTAAAATATAGTCTTATATTTATAACACATGATTAACTTAACAACAACAACTAGAGACTAGTACACATATAAAACAGTGAACCTATCGTGATATGGTATAGTCGTGTATATTATACCGAGGTCGGTCTCTCAAGGAATGATTGTTAAAATTGCAATAAATACGCTATTTATTTAATCAATCTACAAATAATATTATATAAATACTAAAAAATATTTATATTCTCTTTACTCTGTTTGTTCTATAATTATTTTAACTTTAAACTTTCCACATTATCATAATTATAGTAACAAAAATACATATTTTTGAAAAAAAATGCAATCATAAGTTTTTATTTATAATTTCATAATAGAATCTAGATAAAAGTTACTCAAATAATAAGAAGCTCCGAAAAAGTTTTAAGAAATAATGTGTAGTGAATATTTTAAAATCATTCTTAAATTCATCAATTTTTCACGAAATTTGTTTTTCTCATTTGAAACATAACCTAGATTGTGTTAGGGTTCAATAATAAATGTTCGATTAATATAGGTAAGCTTAATGTAAATATTTTAGTTATCTATTTTTGTAATAAAATTAGAGATGTGGAAGACATACTTTATAAGCTATAGCTAAATTTTCTTTTCGTTTATGAACAGCAATGAATTGTTAGATATAATTATTCTTTTTTTCAGTTTTCCTTAAAATATAGAATGGTTAATATGCTACAGTTAAACTTAATTTTCATGTTAGTAGAGTCTTATAACTAATAGATAATTTGGTTCTTAATAAGGGCTTTTATTTAGAAACGTCACCTTAATTCTATAAGAACCATGATTTTTCCAAGGAACATCACCTTGTTGGACTTTCACGTAGATCTTATCGAATCTAACTATACTTTCAAGCTTTTAGCAAATATGGAACTTGGTGATATTTTTTAAGAACACGTCCTTGGAAGCCTATAAGAGATCGTGCTAACACAAGTGAACTATATGTTCGAGGAGGTAACAATTAATGCACATACGCACGCAATCAAGTTTATCATGGTTTAAGAAGCAAATACAATGCTAATGATTTTGTTGAGTTCTATGATCCAAGTCATTTTCTTTGGAAGTAAAATGGAAAATCTTCAAAATTGATTGTTAAATGTAACTTTAAATATATCACCTTACATAGTTCATCATGGATGTTTAATTTTCCTTCCACTTTATTCTTTTAATTCCTCTCAAATCAGTGAATTTGCGGTGAAACCTTCAAATCTTAGTTTCGTGAAAGTTTGTAATATAGTTCGAAGCATGAAAGTAAAAATTTTAAGTATAATGTTTATAGTTACTTACATTATACTTCTTTCTATAATGCTTCGAGCTAGTTTACAAGCTTTCACAAAATTAGGCTTCAGAGGTTTAGTGCAATTCAATATAATAGAGGAATAAATAGAAAAAATAAATAAAAAGTCATGGTGAATTCTGTAAGGTGGGAATTTAAAGTTACATGTAACTATCAAGTTTGGAGATTTTTCGCTTCACTTCCAAACAAAATGAGTTGATCATGTAACTCAACAACATCATTAGCATTATATTTGCTTCTTGGACCATGATAATCTTGTGTGTGTGCGCGCGAGCAAGAATTGGCCCCTCCCATACAATTTACATGTGCTAGCAACGACCTCTTATAGGCTTACAAAGACATGTTCTTATAGAATACACCAAGTGCCAAATTTCCTAAAAGCTTGAAAGTTTAGTCCGATTAAAGAAGAATGTACATGAAAGGCCAACAAGGTGATGTTCCTTAGAAAATCAAGGTTCTTAGAGAATTAAGGTGGCGTTTACGAATAGAAGTTCTTATTAAGAACCAACTTACCTAATAATTATAAGAGTATACGAACATGAAAATAATATTTAAATGTAGCTTTTAAACCAATTTAGATTTTAAGAAAAACTCAGATAAGGAAGAATTATACCTAACATTTAATTGCCGTATACATCCAAAAAGAAAATTTAAGTATTGCTTTAAAACCAAATTAGGTTTGTAAGGAATATCAAGAAAAAGAAAAAGTGCAGATGACACGACACGTCTTTCACATCTCAAAATATACTACAAACATAGATAAGTAAACTATTTACATTAAGTTTATCAATATTATCTACAATTTTATTATTGAATCCTATCAATATAATTAGCATAGTCACAATGTAGAATCTCATATTATTCGGTCGTTAAATGTGTTTATCAAATGTTTGAGACAATCCCATGTTAAAATTAAAAATCACATGTGATTTATGTGATTATCAAGTTATTGTATGTGAATATTTTCAATTAAAACATATAAAATAATGTCAAGCTGTCATCAACCAAAAAACTTCTTCACAAAGCATATTTGAATGTTATTCAGTTGTAGACATCTTCTCGAAAGAATGTTATCAAAATTTTGAAGAAAATTGGTAGCTTTAAAGGTTCATAATATAATCTCAAGGTTTTATATTATTTTCATTAGATTTTTGATGAGATAAGAATGATATATCCAAATGGAAAAAATAGATGGTGCTACCAACAACATGTGCTGTTAGCTAAAAGTAAGGACTAAACTTGTATTTTTTTAAAGTTAAAGGTTGTAAAATATAAAATAAAAGGATCTATTGTTGGGTCACAAGGTTCCCAAAACTTAGATACAGATTAAATAACAGTTATCTTAACGTGTCAGTTTATATCCAAGTTTTATATCAAACAAGTTTAAATTAATCTAGGCGGAAAACAAGATTAATATTGACATAGAGTTTATTATGAATCAAAGTATTATTAACAATAAAGTATTTGTCTCACACAGATGACAAAGTATTCAAACCCACACAGATGGTTTGAATACGATCCAAGTATTAGTATATTAAGATACAATTATCACTACAAACTTTAACAGTTAGTGTGGTAATGCTTTGAGCCTAAGCTTAAAGGTCTTGTATACTATTTTTCTTTGAGAGCTTGAATTACTTGGATACTTGGATACTTTGAAGAGTGCTATTGAGCTGCTATTTATAGAGTTGAGTATCAACTTCTATTAACCAGCTCAGTCAGTTGTCCAAGGGATAACACATTCATCTTGGGCAACTTTGCACTCTACCCTTTTTGCTTTTCTTGGAAATAGAAAAAGCAAAAGGTAAAAGGTTTCTTTGCTGAGAAGAAAACCTTTATTCGATGTTTGACCTTTCTCAAACATCTTATCAGTTGTATCTAGCCTAAGGAGAGAAGAATATCTTTTGTACACTTGTACTTTCATTCTTCAATCTGTGCTCTTCAGTCTGTGCTCTCAGTCTGTGATCTTCAATCTGTGATCTTCAGTCTGTGAAGTCTTTTGTCTTCAATCTTCATTCTTCAGATTATGAATTCATAAGTCTTCAGGAAGAGCAAGGCTTTCAGTCTGTGAGATTCTTCAGTCTGTGCAGCACAGACTTAGAAACAATTCTTCAGTCTGTGCAGCACAGACTCAGAAACATAGACTCAGGAATTCACTAAGTTTTTCCTGAATACAACTGAGATAGATTTTGACTCTTCAGATTTATAACTTAGGTTTGATCATTGTTTTTCCCAACAATCTTCCCCTATCAGATGATGTCAAAATCTGTTTACAAAAGATAATGGAGAAATAATAAATACTAAAGTACAACATAACTTATGAATCTTAGACTTATATATATAAAGTCAAAGTCATAGTTAGTATACAAAAATATTACAATTATTACATAAGATTGTAAATAATATAAATATAACAATCTTCAGTCCTTTCTCCGAGCCTTGATCTCTTTCATCTTTTCCACTTTCCTCTTCAACAGTGTTTCCATTTCCTTATCAGATTTGTCTTCAAATTCTTGATACCCTAGGATGATCTTCTTGCAGATATCTTCAAGTCCAATCATCATCCTGATTTGGGAAAGGTTGTTGAATAACCAGCTAATCAGTCTTCTTCTGAATGGTCTGGCTTGAGAATGTTTGCATTCCTTCAGCAGGGCAATGCAGTGCAGCAGAGACTCTCCATATAACCTATTCTGATCCTGGAAGCATTCTATCCCATTGATATCTCTATAGCACAGACCTTCAATGCTGTCAGTCTGTACATATGATCTATCAATGAAAATGATACCTTTGGGTAGAGGATGCTCCCTTCTCTGCTCATTCTCCGTGGATAACTCAGCTGACTTCTTCTTAATTACAAAGTTGTTTGCTATGCAAAACAACTTGTATTCTTCTTCTGAGATGAGCCCCAGACTGAGAACTAGCTCAATCAGGTAAGATAGCTCATCCAGAACTTCTTTCTTCAATTCCTTGTCAGCTGCACTCTTCAAAAGATTGGCAATGGATTGCCATTCCTTAAGCCCTAGAGTGTACAGTTCATCCACCCATACCATCTTCTTGCTCTTGGTCAAAGTCAGCTCCAGCTTCAATTTCTGTCCAATCTTGTTCAGATGACATTCTCTAATCTTCTGCTTGAGCTTTGACTTTTGGAAAGTGGCTTGTAGCTTTGGCTTCAGGCTCTCTATCTTCTGTAACCTTGTTGACAGCTCTTCATCTTCCTTGATTTGTTGCTCAACTTGACTCCTTCTGGTTTGAGTCTGTGAACAGTCTTCATCTTCTAATTCTTTGGAGAGCATGTCAACAAATCTTGCTTCCTTCAGCTTCTGCTCTTCTTCAGTTAGTACATTTAAGTACTCAGTTAAAGACATGCCTTGAGCAGTAGCTTCTTGTTGCAAGAGTTCATCCTGTAGATTTGTCAGTTCAGGATTTCTTGTGCCAGCAGCATGATCATCCACCATCTTCTTGATCTTGCTTAACCTTTCCTGCTTGGATAAGGCAATCTCCTTGCCCTTACCCTTATCCATAACTTCTTCCATGGTAGAGCTTGACCCAGGATAAGTGCTAATCAGGTGAGCACTTCTCCATTGCATTCTATCTTCAATTTCACTTCTACCTGGAGGCAGTGTTCTGGTTGTTGTGGTTAGTCTAGCAGGATTGGCTTCAGCTTGAATGGCTTCAGCACTGATAATTAGAGCATCAGTGCTTGCTGCTTGTTGTTCAGAGCTCCGAGTCTGTGTCTGATGCTGTGTCTCAGTCTGTGCAGGTTCAGAGGGCACAGACTTCGACTCTCCAGTCTTGACTTTTGAGGCACCTTCATCTACACCTCCAAAAGTAGCATCATCTTCATCATCATCTGATCTTCTAAATGCCACAGACTCAGAACTACAATCAGGATTAATGGCATCATCATCTTCACCATCAGTGTCCTGTTCTTCAGCCAGCTTCACAAACTGATCCCAGGTCTTGATCCCCTTCATCTTTAGTTGGGAATCAAAGATATCCCTTTCAGGAATCCTCCTGGCCATTCTTTTTGTCTTTCTGGCTCTTTTGATCTGCAGTGGTTGAACATCTTCATCTTCTTCCCTTGGTCTCTTCAACTCCATCTGACCTTGGGCTGAGATAGTTGCAATTGGGTCTATGTGTAAGACAATAGATGACTCCCCCTGAGTCTGTGCAACCATCTCAGTATGTTCACCTGCCTGCAATCCTTCTTGCTCCCCCTCAGTCTGTGCACTCATATTTTCAGTCTGTGGCACAGACTGAGCTTCAGTCTGAGACTTCACCCTAGCACCTTCGGGTCCATCATCTCCATCACCTCCCTCACTGCTATCTCCCCCTAAATCTAAAGATTTATTATTTAAATTTTTATCTTTTGAGGTTTTAGCTTCTGCAGACCCATACTTCATCTTGTCCCACTTTTTGACATCATCTACTAAGTTTGAGAGGGTGGTCTGCATTTCATCTAACCTATTGGATACCTTTTCCTCCAGCATATCCACTTTATCCACCGTAGTAGAGACTAGATGCTTCATCTTCTCTAGCTCTTTCTTTTTATTATTGAACTCAGTCTGTACCCATTCAGACAACTTGTTGATGGCAGAAAGCACATCATTAAGTGTACTAGAAGGCACAGACTGGGTCTGGTTGGAAGGGTTAGAATTGGGTGATGGTATGTGTTCCTCACTTGACTCATGTTGAGACTGAGCAAGATCACTGGAATCTTTTGGGGTTGCACTCTTTGCCTCACTCTGTGTCCTGTGCATGGAAAAGCGATCATAGGCATTGAGTGGTGTAGTTGTTTCCTCAGATCTAATCCGGTGATAGGATAAGATATCACTGGGAAATGATTGTGTTGCACCTGTTGCCTCAAACAGTCCCTGGTGTAATGGAATAGTATCATTGTCAACTGATGTGGAAGTTGTTATGCCTTCACTAACCATCTGGTGATAAGATGGTAGTTCATCAGGCAAAGAAGAGGAGATCTGTACCTCAGTCTGTGACATGACTGGGGCATTGGCGATCTGTGCAGAGGGGTGTAAGAAAGGACTCACTGGAAGGTGAACTAGTACAGGACTAGTGGTCATTATAGGCTCAGCCATTGTGAGTGGGGTAAAGAGGGGGGTGGTAGTGCTCAGGATTGGAGCATCTTCTTCAAAGCATACTACAGGGGTCAGTGTAGTAGCAGTAATGTGGGTATCCAAGCTGACTAAACTAGGTGTAGGTTGGGTCAGTTGGGTAGCCATTGGCACCACAGACTCTAGCAGAGCTGCAGTGGAATGGACTACAGCACTGGAAGGTGTTCTATTGACATCCAATTCCATGGATGATGATTCCACTTGTGCTATACTTTTTGGGGTTGAGTCTGGTGATTCCTCCAGAGTGAGTGGTGACTCATCTGGGTTGGTTTGTTTGTGACTCTCTTTTGTGGGTGAGGATGGGCTAGGATAAGAAGGTTGATCTATATCCATGTCCTCAGAGGCGTAATCGGACCTGCTTTTTACATATCTCTCGTTATTTGGACCCTCGGCCCAATCTTTTACTAAAAGGATTGATCCGAATCCAACATGAAGAAGAAGTACTACCTGCATCTACTGTTGAAGATGGAACAGACTCGGGAATGTTTGAGTCTGACTCCAAGTGCACAGACTGAGTTGAGTCTGTATCCCTGGAGTCTGTGTGCTCTGCTTCAGCCACACGATCTTCAACAGCCTGGGTCTCAGTACCCTCACTATCACCTGAACTATCACCCTCCATAGATGCAGAAGCAACATATGGGTGATCAATCCATTGCTGCATAGCAGCAGTGATAGGTGCTCCAGAAAGTGGAACCGGATGGTTGAACACTTTATATGTGAGCACAGGTACGGGTATATCTGCAGTTTTGTTATTAAAGGACATATACACAGACCCAGTTAATCTGGATTGGATGCACAGGGAGAGTAACCTTATAAAAGGTACATTAAAAATTCTCTGTGACTCATTTACTAGTTTTAAAATTTCTTTAAAATACAACTCTGCAAAGTTGATGTTTAAACCTGTGATGAATGAGCTCAACAGTTGAGTTTCAAACTCGTTTAACTCCCCTGTGCTACCAGATTTTCCTCCTAGACTTCTAATGATGCCAGAGATTAAAAATTTCCATCTGGGGGTGAATCCTGACATCAAGATGGTGCCCTTTTCTTTGGTATATCCAACCAAAGTAAGAGAAGCCCTTGCTGCTTCTTTGGTTGGAATGGGTTCAAAATTATTTCCCAAAGGCAAGTCTAAGACATTCCTAATTAGCTCCTGATCAATGGTAACTGCCCGTTTACCATGATCAATAGTACCAGTAATTGCAGTATTGGTACTGTTTGAGGAGCAAGTATACCACCATTCCATTAAAAAATGTGGGTATATTTGAGGGACTGAGTTAAAGAATGCTCCCCTTAATGGATGAGCAGACATAAAAGCAGTTAGTTCCTCAAACCCTTTATTCTTTTTAGTGTCAGGAATGGAAATGGTAGCTACTTGATTATTTATACAGAGTTTTACCTGTTTACCCTGTTTGAAGGGTTTAGCCGCAGCGATGTTGGCAGGTGCCGTGTAAGCCCATTGATCAGCCATTTTAAATGAAGAATTTTTGAGATTGATTTCGAAAATGGTTGAGCGATTTAGGTTAGGGCTTACAAACTCTGTGTAATTTTGGATGTGGAAGTACATGTGAAGAAGAAAGGGGAAAACGGAAATGGGTATTTGAAGAAATTAAATTTCCGTTAAATGGGACCCACTTGACGGTTTATCCCTTTCTCTGCAACAGTAACGCTGAGGCACGTGCACTTTTTGTATTGAGCAGATAAATAGACAACAAGCGCCAAAACTTTCAATGATTATTACCATAAAAATGGTTTTAGCATTAAATGTAAAGATATTGTTGTTTATTTATTTAAAAAAAATTAAAAGTAAAATAAAAAAATAAAAAAAAATTGTGCCGGCAGTGGTAACAGATTTATATAGCTAACAGTACTAACTTGTGAAAGCAGTACTAAAATCAACTAACAGTAGTAACTTGCGAAAGCAGTACTAAAGTTAACTAACAGTAGTAACTTGCCAAAGCAGTACTAAAATCAACTAACAGTAGTAACTTGCGAAAGCAGTACTAAAGTTAACTAACAGTAGTAACTTGCCAAAGCAGTACTAAAATCAACTAACAGTAGTAACTTGCGAAAGCAGTACTAAAGTTAACTAACAGTGGTAACTGTATCAACCTTTACCAAAAAAAAAAACATCAGTATTAACCCAGCAGTACTAAAAGTAACTAGCAGTATTAATACTAACAGTGCTAAAATACGAATTCATGAAGACAGTATTAAAAAGTCTTATCAGTATTAACCAGCAGTACTAAAAGTAACTGGCAGTATTAACACTAACAGTACTAAAATACTAATCTTATGAATTAATAAAGCATAAAAATAGAGGGTCTAGTCTGAATGAATATGGTTAGTCTGTGTAGCTTAATCTGGAAGAAGTCACACAGACTGAAACATATAATTAGTCAGCCTGAGGGGAAATAACATAAGTTGTAAAATCTTTTTGGTATTTTCTTATAAAGTATGTACAAATATATCTCTTAGTCTGTGCTTTTTGACTGTATGTAGCTGAGAATACAGTTATACAGATTGAAAAGCAGACACAGACTGAGAATTGAATCATACAGATTCAAGGGTTTACTAGGGGTTGAGCATTCCTAGTTGACCAAGCAGATATAAGAATCTATCTTCATTAAGAGGTTTAGTAAAGATATCTGCTAGTTGGTCATTTGTTGGCACATATTTGAGAATCACTTTTCCTTTCTCAGCACAATCTCTGATAAAGTGATGTCTGATCTCAATATGCTTTGTCCTGGAGTGAAATACAGGATTCTCAGTGATGGCAATGGCACTTTGGTTATCACACATGATTGGAGTTTTTGGTAAACACCAAATCATAGTCTGCTAGTTGATGTTGCATCCATAGCAATTGAGCACAGCAACTACCAGCAGCCACATATTCTGCTTCTGCAGTGGATGTAGCAACAGAATTCTATTTTTTGCTTGACCAACTGACTAGTTTGCCACCTAGCAGTTGACATCCACCAGAAGTGCTTTTCCTGTCTAATTTACAACCTGCATAATCTGCATCTGTATATCCAATTAGATCAAAACCAGAGTCTTTGGGATACCAAAGACCCAGATTAGGAGTACCTTTTAGGTACCTAAAAATCCTTTTTACAGCTTTTAGATGCGATTCTTTAGGTTCAGATTGATATCTAGCACACAAACATGTTGAGAACATGATATCTGGTCTACTTGCAGTGAGGTATAGTAGAGATCCTATCATACCTCTATAAGTGGTTTGACAGACTAACTTGCCAGACTGATCCTTATCCAACTTATCTGCAGTGCTCATTGGTGTTTTCATAATTGAACAGTCCTTTAAAGAATATTTAGTAAGTAGGTCATTGACATATTTACCTTGGTTGATGAAGATACCATCAGGTTTCTGATGTACTTGTTGACCAAGAAAGTATGTTAATTCACCCATCATACTCATTTGATACTGTTTTGACATTAAGTTTGAAAACCATTTACACAATTTTTCATCAGTAGACCCAAATATAATATCATCAACATAGATTTGGACTAGTATGACATCTGCCTTGTTCCTTTTGAAGAACAAAGTTTTATCAATTGATCCTCTAGTAAAGTCATTACTAAGAAGATAGGATGATAAGATGTCATACCAAGCTCTTGGAGCTTGTTTTAGTCCATATAGTGCTTTCTGCAATTTATAGACATGATTTGGAAAAGTGGAACTTACAAAACCTGGAGGTTGTTTCACATAGACTTCCTCCTGTAAGTTGCCATTCAGAAATGCACTCTTGACATCCATTTGATAGACTTTGAAGTCCTTGAATGCAGCATATGCCAAGAATAACCGAATTGCTTCAATTCTGGCTACAGGGGCAAAGGTTTCATCATAATCAATGCCTTCTTCCTGCTTGTAGCCTTGAGCAACTAGCCTTGCTTTGTTCCTTATTATCACTCCATCCTTGTCCATCTTGTTTCTGTAAACCCATTTAGTTCCAATAATGGTTTTCCCTTTTGGAGCAGGAACTAGGGTCCAAACATTGTTTCTGTCAAATTCTGTTAACTCTTCCTGCATTGCTTCAACCCAATCATCATCTTTCAAGGCTTCTTCAACTTTCTTTGGTTCAATGATTGACAGGAAGTTTGTGTAGAAACAGAAATTTGCACTAGGTGAGCTTGATACTTGAGCTCTTGTTTGTACACCAGAAACATAATCTCCAATTATTTCTGTAATTGGATGATACTTGTGTTCTTTGACTCCTAGAAATGATTCATCATTGAATGGTAAATCATTCTCATTTGGTGGAAGAATAGCAGGACTGAGTTCTGCATCATCTTCTACATAGGGCAAGTCTGAGTCTGAAGAGTTCACAGACTGAAAACTACCAGACTGAACACATGTATCAGAAGAGTTTGAATCTCTGGACACAGATTCATCTTCTGTTGATGAAGGTATTGTCATCGAATGAGCAAGTTGAGCATCTTCATTATCACTTTCAGAGTCCTGTTGTCGGTTGGCAACAACTGGGATTTGAGATTCAGATCCCACAACAGATAAATCTTCCAATAAATGAACATTAGACTGAGAAACATGTTCATCATTAGCAGAGGAAGCATCAAAGGTGACATTGATGGTTTCTTCAATTTTGTTCCTTCTGTTGTTGTAGACTCTGTAGGCCTTTGAAATAGATGAATAGCCAACTAACATTCCTTCATCAGACTTAGGTTCCATCTTTGCTAATTGATCTCTTTGATTGAGAATGTAGCATTTACTTCCAAAGGTCTGGAAGTAATGGATGGTTGGAACCTTCTTGTGATATAGCTCATATGCAGTTTTGCCATGCCTTTTGACCAAAATAGATCTATTTTGGGTATAACAGGCAGTGTTAACTGCTTCTGCCCAAAAATAAATCTTCATTTGACCATGGCATAACAAGGTTCTTGCAGCTTCTATGAGTGTACGATTTCTTCTCTCAGCAACACCATTTGACCATGGCATAACAGGCAATGTTTTGAATAATGCCTTTGTCAGTACAGAATTCAATGAGAGTAGAATTCTTAAATTCTGTACCATGGTCACTCCTGAGTTGCTTGACAGGTGCATCTTTCTGCAATTCTTCCATCTTGATTAGATTAATAATCTCTTCAGGAGCATCACTTTTAGCCTTAAGAAAGATGACCCAAGTATACCTTGTGTATTCATCCACAACCACAAGTGTATACTTCTTTCCACCCAAACTGCTAATGCTCATGGGTCCAAACAGATCCATATGGAGCATATGCAGTGGTTGAT
This sequence comes from Gnaphalium uliginosum, assembly GCA_963930675.1. Lineage (NCBI taxonomy): Eukaryota > Viridiplantae > Streptophyta > Magnoliopsida > Asterales > Asteraceae > Gnaphalium > Gnaphalium uliginosum. The sequence goes on along the minus strand of OZ005683.1, from coordinate 12,324,117 downwards.
CAATTGTAGCTAACAATTTGGATGGAAAATGGTTCTTGGTCTGTTTCCCTAGTGTACATGCAGGACAAAGTTTGTCTTTTGCAAATGTAACATCAGGCAGACCTCTAACCAATTTCTTCTTTGACAGGAGGTTAATATTTTTGAAGTTCAGGTGGGATAACCTCCTATGCCATAGCCAGCTTAGTTCTGGCACAGACTGAGTATAGAGACAAGTCTCTACATTATTGTCTGTAGAAGAAAGATCCAAGAGATAAATGTCTCTTTCTCTTTTGGCAACTAATATAGGTTTGCCTTTGGAATTTATAGATAACAACAACCTTCTTTCTGATTTTGATTTCACCATCATCATCACAAATCTGGCTAGCACTAAGCAGGTTATGCTTTAATCCCTCAACATAGGCCACCTTTGTTATTCTGATGTTGCCAGCCTTCACCACACCATAACCTTTTATCTTGGCAACAGAGTTGTCACCATATTTGACAGAAGGTCCTTATTCTTCTACAAACTCTGACAGGTTCTTCAAGGAACCTGTCATGTGTCTTGAGCATCCACTGTCTAGGTACCATTTGCTGTTACCCTGCACAAGACAAACAAAATCAATTAGTTACTTTTGGGAACCCATCTTTTGATGGGTTCTTTAGAGTTGGTTGGAGTCAATTCTTTAGCAGTTTTGGTGCTAAATCTGTGAAGTTGACTTTTAACCTCTCTATTTTTGATTTTGTTGTTTGTAGATGACATTTGTTTGATCAAAGCAGCCTTTGGCTATTTAAGAATGGATTTTGTGCATTTAATACCTTCATGTCCCAGATTTCCACAGTTGTAACACTTTCTGTTCAACATAATGGTCCTTTTGGAGTTTGGGTTATTATTTGAACTAGATCCTCTGTTAAACTCTTGTTTTGACTCAACAAATGTTTTAAAATATGTGGTTAACTTCATTAAGTTTTCACTAAGCAGCTTAATGGTCTCAGTATGGTTGTTAAGATTTGACTTTTTAGAGTCAGACTGAGTGTTAACACAAACAGATTTGGAGTTAAGTTTGCCAGACCGAAAATTGATTTTTCCAAACTGACAGATAGATGTCACAGACTGAGATCTTTTTAACTCCCTTGTTACTGGTTTTATGCCTTTAGATTTGTCATTTGGCATATTATTGTCTGGACCAGTTACAGACTGAGATGTGGAAGGTTCAAACACATTGTAACCTTTCTATTTATTCTTGATTCTTTTTACCTCTTTTTGTCTTTTTAAAGATGGTACTGTGCGAATACTAACTTTGCCTTTTATAAATCTTTCCTTTTTAAGTTCTATAGTTTCTAAAGATTCATTAGTGATTATAAGTTCAGGCTGTTCAGATTGAGAAGTTTCACAGACTGAGATTTCTGAGTCTGTGTCTTCAGAGTCTGGCTCTGTCTCATATACTAGTTCTTTAGCAACTATTTTTGGTCTAACAAAAGCATTTGTCAATATAACTTTGTCTCCCACAGTATGACTAAAAGTATGAGGTAAAATCTCAGGTACAAATATAGTAGGTTTTGAGTTTATTTCTGAATTTATGTGACTTTTAAGATCAAACTCATCACCTATGACCGCTTGTATCTGAGCTAGAATCTGTTTGGATAAACAGTCCACATTTTTAAGTGATGAAATACACCAAGATTTACAGATCCTTTCATAATGATCAGCTTTGTTTTTATAAGCTTCTTTTTCCAGCTTGATCTTTTTGAGAAGGTCATATTGAGCATCAAGCTCAAGTTTGTACTGTTTATTTTGGTTTATTTCATTCACTTTTGATTGTAGATCTTTTTGAACTTGACTGAGTTTGGTTTTTAAATCTTGTATTTCCTGCAGTCTTTTCAAAAAATCTACATAGATGTGTTCAAACATTTTCTGTTTTTCTGCATCACTATAGTAAAGTTTAAAATGATTTACATTGTAAGCAGATCCTCTGTCCCAGTCTGGATGAACACATGCCTTTTCTGCAAATTTGACATCTTTGTCAAACTGGCTCTCTGTGATAGCCATTAAGCACATATCTTCATCATCCTCAGATGATGAAGATTCTTCATCTATCCATTGTTCAACAACCAAAGCTTTCTCTAGTTTCTTTGGTTGTTGTTTCTCTCCAATTTTCTTGGAGTTGAAGTACTTTTTCTTGTACTTCTTGGCCTTTTCTTCCCACTTATCAGAACTTGAAGATTCTGCAATCTTCACTCTGCAGTCAGAAGAAATATGACCAACTTGCCCACATTTATAGCAAGTAGCTTTCTTAGGATCAAAAGTTGGCCTTCCTTTTGAACCTTTGAATCTTGCTTTTCCTAACCTTTGGGCTAGCAATGCCATTTCAGCTTCTAGAGACTCAGTTTCATCATCTGATTCTGAGTATGTAAGAGTAAGATGGTAATCTGCTTTAGAGAAAAGTTCTCTATTTTTCCTTGTTGTTGCAACAAGGGCAGCAGATGGATCTTTTGCAATCCTTTTGGCATTTAGATCCTTTCTGGCTTTGGTTTCTTTAAAATTTAGTAGAAGTCCAAACAAGCCAGAGAGATCATATGTCTCCAATTTTTCACTTACAATTAATGAAGTGATAACTTCAGAAAAAGTGTTTGGAATGACATCAACAAATTTTGCACAGATTTCAAACTGTCCCTTGATGATATTATACCTTTCAAGATCATTGATTAAGATCTGAAATCTGGTATGAATATCAGTTAATGACTCATTTTGGCCAGCAGAGAAGTTCTCATAATTTCTTATGAGATTCTTCTTCTTTTGGGATTGTACTAAACTTACACCATCATATTGGTCAGTTAGCATATCCCATATGGCTTTAGCAGTTTTGCAGCCAGATATCTTAGCAAAGATAGGCTCAGTAACTGCATTGCCCAGTATGGATTTGGCCTTAAAGTCTAGTGCATATAGTTGCCTGTCTAGATCAGTCCAGGTACTTTTGGCAGCCTCAACAAATTTTTCAGCTGTAAAAATAATACCATTTGCATCTAAAGTTGCAGGAACTATTCTGCCAGGAATAATGGGTCCTTCCTGAATGACTCTAAGCATTTCATCATGAATGCTAGCAAGAAACCATTCAGCTTTCAATTTCCAGTGGGTAAAATTTACACCATTGAAGATTGGAATTCCCTTCCCAGCCATAGCAATAGAAGAAGTCATTTTTCAAGGAAGAAAATGTAGAGAAAATGGATTTAGATGATTGTTTGATAAACTGGGTTCCTTTGATCGTTAAAGATTAAATCTTTATTTGCTCTGATACCAGTTGTTGGGTCACAAGGTTCCCAAAACTTAGATACAGATTAAATAACAGTTATCTTAACGTGTTAGTTTATATCCAAGTTTTATATCAAACAAGTTTAAATTAATCTAGGCGGAAAACAAGATTAATTTTGACACAGAGTTTATTATGAATCAAAGTATTATTCACAATAAAGTGTTTGTCTCACACAGATGACAAAGTATTCAAACACACACAGATGGTTTGAATACGATCCAAGTATTAGTATATTAAGATACAATTATCACTACAAACTTTAACATTTAGTGTGGTAATGCTTTGAGCCTAAGCTTAAAGGTCTTGTATACTATTTTTCTTTGAGAGCTTGAATTACTTGGATACTTGGATACTTTGAAGAGTGCTATTGAGCTGCTATTTATAGAGTTGAGTATCAACTTCTATTAACCAGCTCAGTCAGTCGTCCAAGGGATAACACATTCATCTTGGGCAACTTTGCACTCTACCCTTTTTGCTTTTCTTGGAAATAGAAAAAGCAAAAGGTAAAAGGTTTCTTTGCAGAGAAGAAAACCTTTGTTCGATGTTTGACCTTTCTCAAACATCTTATCAGTTGTATCTAGCCTAAAGAGAGAAGAATATCTTCTGTACACTTGTACTTTCATTCTTCAATCTGTGCTCTTCAGTCTGTGCTCTCAGTCTGTCATCTTCAATCTGTGATCATCAGTCTGTGATCTTCAGTCTGTGATCTTCAGTCTGTGAAGTCTTTTGTCTTCAATCTTCATTCTTCAGATGATGAATTCAAAATAAAAGGATCTATTTATTTTGTAATTGGTTAGCTGCGCATTTCAATTGTAATGTTAACATTACAATTGATATCCTCATACAAATATGTGTAAACTTAATTAAACTACTAGTAAACAAACATAAACTAACTAATGTAAATGAACGTTGGTGTGCTGCCAATCGGTCATCGTGTTACCAACCGGCACACACCCGTGTGGGGTAAGTTTTAAATTTATATTTTGTCGTGGGCCTAAACCTTTGTACTACCTACTGGTACTAGGTACGAATACTTGATATTAGTATGTGGAAAGGATGATCCAGGGTCGTTCCTCACGACGGTCGAATTGAAACATAGCTCGTTCAGATAGCTTAGTAATCAAGCTAGGTTTGGATAGTTGGATAGGTTTATGTTTTGGTTTTTTGTCTATTAAAGATTACTAAAACTAATAAAACATAAAAGTAAATGGAAGCTGGCATATATAGCACTTACGGATAACGAAGACGTGGTTCACTATGACTTAGGATAGTGTATTGTTTGGATGATGTTTATTGGAGACACATTTAGCTAACAGACAGATAAACTATAGGTGTAAACACTATGAACCTACTTCTTTAGTCCACTTCTAAATTCGTATTTCACTAAGTCCTAGGCTATCTTGATTCTGATAAGAGCAGTTGTTTTAAACCCCCCTCGCTATCTTTAGAGACCAAGTGACCCTTTTTGGATAGATACATCTTGGGTGCAGGAATGAGGCAACAGATCGTAATTATATCTGAGTTTTCTTAGCTCCTAAGTCTAAATGTTATTATCTAATTGTGTAATGATTTTTACCTTTATATTCTAAACTATCGGCTAAATGGAGTTAAGCGGTTTAAGCATCTTAGACTACAGCCGAGTCTTTGCTTTCTTTTCAGAACTCCATATTTAATTACTGTAAACACAAATACGTCCGTCATGAATTAGACCCTCCTTTACAATCAGTCATTCATCCTTAGGTGTACTCGCAGTGTACAATACTGTAGTATTTCTACAACTTTAGGGTTCCTAGAATATGTTCTAGAAGGGTGACTTCTAGGTATCCCATGATGAGATAGACCTTCGACATTTCCTTAGCTTCTACGTATTTGTACTCCACCTGATGGTGTGTTCCAACGCTATACTAAGTACATGGCCGTTTTACGGATATCTCATAGCTTTATACATACCCATTAATTGTTAAAGTGTATAGTTAGAATTGTATGTAGATAATTGATTTAGAAGTGTTGAATATATGTATTGTTGTGTTAATTGTGGAATTAAAGTCATGTATATATGTATGCTTATTGAATTGTTAAAGTGTACACTTGTTAGAACTGTTAAAGTGTATTCATTTAGATAGAATTGTATCTATTTAATTGAATATAGGTGATTTAGCGATTAATTTCGGGAATTCCATAGTTTTTACCGTTAGTACGAAATTAATCACTCCCGTAGGAAGCCCGTTCGAAATTGATTTATTAGAAATTCATATCGGAAAGTCCCTAATTTGGGACTGCTTTTTGAATGTTCTGTCTCATTTAGGATATGGATACGTATAACTAATTTGGGACCGAGAAACCATGTTAGAAGAGAACGAAGAAGATGTTATACATGACAGTAATTCATCTGATCTTGCATTGGATGCTTGTGATTATGTATTCATTTTATGTGTTTACAACTTGTTAAAGAAGGGTAATATCCTAGACTCGTCGAAACTTACAAGAAGATGCATAAGAAGAAAGGTAAAGGTGTGTGGGCCCACAACGATGCCAAAACTTGATATGTATGTATAAATTTGTTAATCCATGCTTAGAGTTGCTATAAATTGATTGATGATGATTTTGTTGAATTAAAGTATTGAACTTTGGGTCATCTAGTCGTGCTTATAGAATATTGATCATGCTTATGTTAAATGGTTTGTAGGTCAAATGGGTCGAATGGGACAATTGCGTCAAGTGGGTCAAATGGGTAAAGTGGGACAAGTGGGTTAAATGGGTCAAGTGGGTTATAGAATTAATGGGTCAAATGGAAAAAGTGGGTCAAATAGGTCAAGTGGGTCAAATGGTTCAAGTGGTTTATAGAATAAATGGGTCAAGTGTATTATAGGTCAAATGTGTCAAATTTTTAAATGGCTCAATGGAACAAGTGGATCAAATGGATCTCTAAGTTGTAATATGAGGGAATTGTGTCAATTGGTCCAAATGGCATACTATGAGTAACAAAAACTAAACAATACAAATTATTTTTGTTTTGTAACTTTTTGGAGAACATGGTGCGTTTGCGAGATGGCGAAACGGAGACTATGGATGAGCATGATATATTAGGAAAAGTAATGGGCGAGCGTAGTGGGTATAATTCCGAACGCGGTAGAAAATTACAGGGTAGAGTCGTGACATATGCATCACTTTGGTGGAGAAGTCAAGTGGCACAAGATCAAGTTAGAAAGATGGTTCGAGTCGTGACATATTCTAATAACCAATTTGATGCATTCTATAGTGCTTTAGAATTTGCAAACATCAGAGTTTTCCCGTATAAGAAGCTAGAAGCTCAAGACTTTAATGAAGACGAGGAGGAGGAGGATAACGAGTAAGTTGATTGGTTAGTCGTTTCTTAGGTTTTGTGGAGACAATGTTTGTCTAAACAATTATTATTTTAACTTTTAAAACTTGCTGAACATTCGGTAATTTGTATGTTTGTTTAAACTATGGATAATAAATACGTTTGTTTAGTTATGTTTTGATTGAGAAAACTGCGGAAAATTAGTTATATAGCTGCTCGAAATATGCGGATTGAAAAATGAAAAAATATGGGAAATTTTGAAAAACAGAAAAATGTTGCCCTATTAACAGTACGAAACAGCTACGACTCGTAGGGCTTTAGCAACGATTTTATCGTTGCTAAAGATATTTATTAAAAAAGGAAAAACAAAATAAAAATAGGTTTAGTGACGATTTTATCGTTGCTAAAGTTATTTATTAAAAAAAAAAGCTTTAGCAATGATTTTTTTCGTTTTTAAAAAGGGCTTTAACCACTTTAACTGGGGCCTACAAAATCATTGCTGAAAAAAATGAATCGTCGCTAAAAACAATTAGATGCGACCTTTCAGGGATGATTTTTTAGTGACGAACTAGTCGTTGCTAAGGCCTTTCAGCGACGATTTTGGGGTCTTTAGCAACATTTTTTTGTTGCTATTTAGGCCAATTCTAGTAGTGGATAGGTCAGTCCGCCAACATTTGAATCAGTGGGTCCTACCGGGAGTGTATTCCCTCGACATCATATTCTTCAAACCCGGTATTTGATCTTATTTACAACAGGTTTTACATGGTTGGTGTTGGATATGCAAAATGTACATAATTTTTTAGTAGGCTTGTATAGTTGATTCTTTTTCGCTCTCAAGATTTTACATGCAATTTACTTGTTTACTTATTTGATTCTAGACCATAAGGACCTTTTACAATTAGAACATATTTTTGTAACTTTGTCAACTACTGTCACATTAGTTTGGAGATGCGACACATTTGTCTTATACTGATTATATTATTTACGATCATAAAAACTTGTTTAACTACAAAATTAAATATTTAAATACTATAAGTGCCAATAAAAAGTAAATTAGTTCGTTCATTTAAAATTAAAGGAGACCTACAAATAGAGCATATCATATGTTGCTAGTAGACTAGTATTATTGTCAAAGTCATGTTCTAAGAAAATTGAAAAAAAAAACACCCGTATATACATTATATAACTTTATGTATACACACTAATATATACAACATACTATATTTGATGAAAATCTAGATTAAAAAATACGGAAAGAAAACGATTTATTTAATTTTTTTAATGGCATAAAGGGGTAAAATAGTAACATGGAATTTTCATATAATTCAAAGGTCAATATGTGAATTTTCATCCTCTCAACCCTAAGTAGTTCCATCATTAAATCAACACTTCTCCACTTTTTCTCTTTAAAAAGCAGCCGCCGCAACCAATCTCCCCTCCGTGCCCTACCTAACATAGCGATTTAAGTCTGGTGATTAAAGAGTTTTTCTTTAAAAATCTTATCATCATCGATTCCTATAAATAATCATACATATTCATGTTCTTTTTTCCCATTTCTTTACGAAATTCTTTTTTCATTTCTTGCTAATTATATACTAAATTTTGTAAATTAATGTTGGATCTGTTCGATGTGAATTTGTTTTTTTCCAGTGAATCTATCTATACAAAATCATATATATAGATGGTCAGGTTTGACGGTTTCATGTCTTTATTTCCCTGTTTAGAATATATATCGTTGAAAAAAACTACCACATACTACACATCAAGATCTCGTGAGGCGATTTGAAGCCGGTATATAGAAGGTCAACCATTATTGGCTCCTATTCATCATCGTCGCGTCTAAACCACATTTATAGATGGTACATTCCTTATTTCTTTAAATGTGTTTAATTTTTTGTTAGCTATGTTAAATTTTGTTATTGTTAATTTGGGTTAGTGCTTTAACCGACAAGATAGACTAAATTTTGGTAAACTTCTAATTTTTTAATTTAAACAAATTAAATAATGTATAACTGCCATCATCAATATCATATTCTCCGCGTAGCATATTTGACTGTTGTCTAGTAGTAGTAGACATCCGATCAAAGAAATGTTATCAAAATTTTGAATAGAAATGGTAGTTTAAAAGGAACATGAAAATAGCACAAGGTTTTATATTATTTTATTAAAATTTAGATGAGATGAGAATGATATATACAAATATGCATAATTTCAACTAAACTATTAGAAAATAAACATAAACTAACGAATGTAAATAAACATAATCGAAAGTTAACGATCATGTTATTATACGTTCACGAAACGTAAATTAATAAACGATCTGTAAAATATAGTCTTATATTTATAACACATGATTAACTTAACAACAACAACTAGAGACTAGTACACATATAAAACAGTGAACCTATCGTGATATGGTATAGTCGTGTATATTATACCGAGGTCGGTCTCTCAAGGAATGATTGTTAAAATTGCAATAAATACGCTATTTATTTAATCAATCTACAAATAATATTATATAAATACTAAAAAATATTTATATTCTCTTTACTCTGTTTGTTCTATAATTATTTTAACTTTAAACTTTCCACATTATCATAATTATAGTAACAAAAATACATATTTTTGAAAAAAAATGCAATCATAAGTTTTTATTTATAATTTCATAATAGAATCTAGATAAAAGTTACTCAAATAATAAGAAGCTCCGAAAAAGTTTTAAGAAATAATGTGTAGTGAATATTTTAAAATCATTCTTAAATTCATCAATTTTTCACGAAATTTGTTTTTCTCATTTGAAACATAACCTAGATTGTGTTAGGGTTCAATAATAAATGTTCGATTAATATAGGTAAGCTTAATGTAAATATTTTAGTTATCTATTTTTGTAATAAAATTAGAGATGTGGAAGACATACTTTATAAGCTATAGCTAAATTTTCTTTTCGTTTATGAACAGCAATGAATTGTTAGATATAATTATTCTTTTTTTCAGTTTTCCTTAAAATATAGAATGGTTAATATGCTACAGTTAAACTTAATTTTCATGTTAGTAGAGTCTTATAACTAATAGATAATTTGGTTCTTAATAAGGGCTTTTATTTAGAAACGTCACCTTAATTCTATAAGAACCATGATTTTTCCAAGGAACATCACCTTGTTGGACTTTCACGTAGATCTTATCGAATCTAACTATACTTTCAAGCTTTTAGCAAATATGGAACTTGGTGATATTTTTTAAGAACACGTCCTTGGAAGCCTATAAGAGATCGTGCTAACACAAGTGAACTATATGTTCGAGGAGGTAACAATTAATGCACATACGCACGCAATCAAGTTTATCATGGTTTAAGAAGCAAATACAATGCTAATGATTTTGTTGAGTTCTATGATCCAAGTCATTTTCTTTGGAAGTAAAATGGAAAATCTTCAAAATTGATTGTTAAATGTAACTTTAAATATATCACCTTACATAGTTCATCATGGATGTTTAATTTTCCTTCCACTTTATTCTTTTAATTCCTCTCAAATCAGTGAATTTGCGGTGAAACCTTCAAATCTTAGTTTCGTGAAAGTTTGTAATATAGTTCGAAGCATGAAAGTAAAAATTTTAAGTATAATGTTTATAGTTACTTACATTATACTTCTTTCTATAATGCTTCGAGCTAGTTTACAAGCTTTCACAAAATTAGGCTTCAGAGGTTTAGTGCAATTCAATATAATAGAGGAATAAATAGAAAAAATAAATAAAAAGTCATGGTGAATTCTGTAAGGTGGGAATTTAAAGTTACATGTAACTATCAAGTTTGGAGATTTTTCGCTTCACTTCCAAACAAAATGAGTTGATCATGTAACTCAACAACATCATTAGCATTATATTTGCTTCTTGGACCATGATAATCTTGTGTGTGTGCGCGCGAGCAAGAATTGGCCCCTCCCATACAATTTACATGTGCTAGCAACGACCTCTTATAGGCTTACAAAGACATGTTCTTATAGAATACACCAAGTGCCAAATTTCCTAAAAGCTTGAAAGTTTAGTCCGATTAAAGAAGAATGTACATGAAAGGCCAACAAGGTGATGTTCCTTAGAAAATCAAGGTTCTTAGAGAATTAAGGTGGCGTTTACGAATAGAAGTTCTTATTAAGAACCAACTTACCTAATAATTATAAGAGTATACGAACATGAAAATAATATTTAAATGTAGCTTTTAAACCAATTTAGATTTTAAGAAAAACTCAGATAAGGAAGAATTATACCTAACATTTAATTGCCGTATACATCCAAAAAGAAAATTTAAGTATTGCTTTAAAACCAAATTAGGTTTGTAAGGAATATCAAGAAAAAGAAAAAGTGCAGATGACACGACACGTCTTTCACATCTCAAAATATACTACAAACATAGATAAGTAAACTATTTACATTAAGTTTATCAATATTATCTACAATTTTATTATTGAATCCTATCAATATAATTAGCATAGTCACAATGTAGAATCTCATATTATTCGGTCGTTAAATGTGTTTATCAAATGTTTGAGACAATCCCATGTTAAAATTAAAAATCACATGTGATTTATGTGATTATCAAGTTATTGTATGTGAATATTTTCAATTAAAACATATAAAATAATGTCAAGCTGTCATCAACCAAAAAACTTCTTCACAAAGCATATTTGAATGTTATTCAGTTGTAGACATCTTCTCGAAAGAATGTTATCAAAATTTTGAAGAAAATTGGTAGCTTTAAAGGTTCATAATATAATCTCAAGGTTTTATATTATTTTCATTAGATTTTTGATGAGATAAGAATGATATATCCAAATGGAAAAAATAGATGGTGCTACCAACAACATGTGCTGTTAGCTAAAAGTAAGGACTAAACTTGTATTTTTTTAAAGTTAAAGGTTGTAAAATATAAAATAAAAGGATCTATTGTTGGGTCACAAGGTTCCCAAAACTTAGATACAGATTAAATAACAGTTATCTTAACGTGTCAGTTTATATCCAAGTTTTATATCAAACAAGTTTAAATTAATCTAGGCGGAAAACAAGATTAATATTGACATAGAGTTTATTATGAATCAAAGTATTATTAACAATAAAGTATTTGTCTCACACAGATGACAAAGTATTCAAACCCACACAGATGGTTTGAATACGATCCAAGTATTAGTATATTAAGATACAATTATCACTACAAACTTTAACAGTTAGTGTGGTAATGCTTTGAGCCTAAGCTTAAAGGTCTTGTATACTATTTTTCTTTGAGAGCTTGAATTACTTGGATACTTGGATACTTTGAAGAGTGCTATTGAGCTGCTATTTATAGAGTTGAGTATCAACTTCTATTAACCAGCTCAGTCAGTTGTCCAAGGGATAACACATTCATCTTGGGCAACTTTGCACTCTACCCTTTTTGCTTTTCTTGGAAATAGAAAAAGCAAAAGGTAAAAGGTTTCTTTGCTGAGAAGAAAACCTTTATTCGATGTTTGACCTTTCTCAAACATCTTATCAGTTGTATCTAGCCTAAGGAGAGAAGAATATCTTTTGTACACTTGTACTTTCATTCTTCAATCTGTGCTCTTCAGTCTGTGCTCTCAGTCTGTGATCTTCAATCTGTGATCTTCAGTCTGTGAAGTCTTTTGTCTTCAATCTTCATTCTTCAGATTATGAATTCATAAGTCTTCAGGAAGAGCAAGGCTTTCAGTCTGTGAGATTCTTCAGTCTGTGCAGCACAGACTTAGAAACAATTCTTCAGTCTGTGCAGCACAGACTCAGAAACATAGACTCAGGAATTCACTAAGTTTTTCCTGAATACAACTGAGATAGATTTTGACTCTTCAGATTTATAACTTAGGTTTGATCATTGTTTTTCCCAACAATCTTCCCCTATCAGATGATGTCAAAATCTGTTTACAAAAGATAATGGAGAAATAATAAATACTAAAGTACAACATAACTTATGAATCTTAGACTTATATATATAAAGTCAAAGTCATAGTTAGTATACAAAAATATTACAATTATTACATAAGATTGTAAATAATATAAATATAACAATCTTCAGTCCTTTCTCCGAGCCTTGATCTCTTTCATCTTTTCCACTTTCCTCTTCAACAGTGTTTCCATTTCCTTATCAGATTTGTCTTCAAATTCTTGATACCCTAGGATGATCTTCTTGCAGATATCTTCAAGTCCAATCATCATCCTGATTTGGGAAAGGTTGTTGAATAACCAGCTAATCAGTCTTCTTCTGAATGGTCTGGCTTGAGAATGTTTGCATTCCTTCAGCAGGGCAATGCAGTGCAGCAGAGACTCTCCATATAACCTATTCTGATCCTGGAAGCATTCTATCCCATTGATATCTCTATAGCACAGACCTTCAATGCTGTCAGTCTGTACATATGATCTATCAATGAAAATGATACCTTTGGGTAGAGGATGCTCCCTTCTCTGCTCATTCTCCGTGGATAACTCAGCTGACTTCTTCTTAATTACAAAGTTGTTTGCTATGCAAAACAACTTGTATTCTTCTTCTGAGATGAGCCCCAGACTGAGAACTAGCTCAATCAGGTAAGATAGCTCATCCAGAACTTCTTTCTTCAATTCCTTGTCAGCTGCACTCTTCAAAAGATTGGCAATGGATTGCCATTCCTTAAGCCCTAGAGTGTACAGTTCATCCACCCATACCATCTTCTTGCTCTTGGTCAAAGTCAGCTCCAGCTTCAATTTCTGTCCAATCTTGTTCAGATGACATTCTCTAATCTTCTGCTTGAGCTTTGACTTTTGGAAAGTGGCTTGTAGCTTTGGCTTCAGGCTCTCTATCTTCTGTAACCTTGTTGACAGCTCTTCATCTTCCTTGATTTGTTGCTCAACTTGACTCCTTCTGGTTTGAGTCTGTGAACAGTCTTCATCTTCTAATTCTTTGGAGAGCATGTCAACAAATCTTGCTTCCTTCAGCTTCTGCTCTTCTTCAGTTAGTACATTTAAGTACTCAGTTAAAGACATGCCTTGAGCAGTAGCTTCTTGTTGCAAGAGTTCATCCTGTAGATTTGTCAGTTCAGGATTTCTTGTGCCAGCAGCATGATCATCCACCATCTTCTTGATCTTGCTTAACCTTTCCTGCTTGGATAAGGCAATCTCCTTGCCCTTACCCTTATCCATAACTTCTTCCATGGTAGAGCTTGACCCAGGATAAGTGCTAATCAGGTGAGCACTTCTCCATTGCATTCTATCTTCAATTTCACTTCTACCTGGAGGCAGTGTTCTGGTTGTTGTGGTTAGTCTAGCAGGATTGGCTTCAGCTTGAATGGCTTCAGCACTGATAATTAGAGCATCAGTGCTTGCTGCTTGTTGTTCAGAGCTCCGAGTCTGTGTCTGATGCTGTGTCTCAGTCTGTGCAGGTTCAGAGGGCACAGACTTCGACTCTCCAGTCTTGACTTTTGAGGCACCTTCATCTACACCTCCAAAAGTAGCATCATCTTCATCATCATCTGATCTTCTAAATGCCACAGACTCAGAACTACAATCAGGATTAATGGCATCATCATCTTCACCATCAGTGTCCTGTTCTTCAGCCAGCTTCACAAACTGATCCCAGGTCTTGATCCCCTTCATCTTTAGTTGGGAATCAAAGATATCCCTTTCAGGAATCCTCCTGGCCATTCTTTTTGTCTTTCTGGCTCTTTTGATCTGCAGTGGTTGAACATCTTCATCTTCTTCCCTTGGTCTCTTCAACTCCATCTGACCTTGGGCTGAGATAGTTGCAATTGGGTCTATGTGTAAGACAATAGATGACTCCCCCTGAGTCTGTGCAACCATCTCAGTATGTTCACCTGCCTGCAATCCTTCTTGCTCCCCCTCAGTCTGTGCACTCATATTTTCAGTCTGTGGCACAGACTGAGCTTCAGTCTGAGACTTCACCCTAGCACCTTCGGGTCCATCATCTCCATCACCTCCCTCACTGCTATCTCCCCCTAAATCTAAAGATTTATTATTTAAATTTTTATCTTTTGAGGTTTTAGCTTCTGCAGACCCATACTTCATCTTGTCCCACTTTTTGACATCATCTACTAAGTTTGAGAGGGTGGTCTGCATTTCATCTAACCTATTGGATACCTTTTCCTCCAGCATATCCACTTTATCCACCGTAGTAGAGACTAGATGCTTCATCTTCTCTAGCTCTTTCTTTTTATTATTGAACTCAGTCTGTACCCATTCAGACAACTTGTTGATGGCAGAAAGCACATCATTAAGTGTACTAGAAGGCACAGACTGGGTCTGGTTGGAAGGGTTAGAATTGGGTGATGGTATGTGTTCCTCACTTGACTCATGTTGAGACTGAGCAAGATCACTGGAATCTTTTGGGGTTGCACTCTTTGCCTCACTCTGTGTCCTGTGCATGGAAAAGCGATCATAGGCATTGAGTGGTGTAGTTGTTTCCTCAGATCTAATCCGGTGATAGGATAAGATATCACTGGGAAATGATTGTGTTGCACCTGTTGCCTCAAACAGTCCCTGGTGTAATGGAATAGTATCATTGTCAACTGATGTGGAAGTTGTTATGCCTTCACTAACCATCTGGTGATAAGATGGTAGTTCATCAGGCAAAGAAGAGGAGATCTGTACCTCAGTCTGTGACATGACTGGGGCATTGGCGATCTGTGCAGAGGGGTGTAAGAAAGGACTCACTGGAAGGTGAACTAGTACAGGACTAGTGGTCATTATAGGCTCAGCCATTGTGAGTGGGGTAAAGAGGGGGGTGGTAGTGCTCAGGATTGGAGCATCTTCTTCAAAGCATACTACAGGGGTCAGTGTAGTAGCAGTAATGTGGGTATCCAAGCTGACTAAACTAGGTGTAGGTTGGGTCAGTTGGGTAGCCATTGGCACCACAGACTCTAGCAGAGCTGCAGTGGAATGGACTACAGCACTGGAAGGTGTTCTATTGACATCCAATTCCATGGATGATGATTCCACTTGTGCTATACTTTTTGGGGTTGAGTCTGGTGATTCCTCCAGAGTGAGTGGTGACTCATCTGGGTTGGTTTGTTTGTGACTCTCTTTTGTGGGTGAGGATGGGCTAGGATAAGAAGGTTGATCTATATCCATGTCCTCAGAGGCGTAATCGGACCTGCTTTTTACATATCTCTCGTTATTTGGACCCTCGGCCCAATCTTTTACTAAAAGGATTGATCCGAATCCAACATGAAGAAGAAGTACTACCTGCATCTACTGTTGAAGATGGAACAGACTCGGGAATGTTTGAGTCTGACTCCAAGTGCACAGACTGAGTTGAGTCTGTATCCCTGGAGTCTGTGTGCTCTGCTTCAGCCACACGATCTTCAACAGCCTGGGTCTCAGTACCCTCACTATCACCTGAACTATCACCCTCCATAGATGCAGAAGCAACATATGGGTGATCAATCCATTGCTGCATAGCAGCAGTGATAGGTGCTCCAGAAAGTGGAACCGGATGGTTGAACACTTTATATGTGAGCACAGGTACGGGTATATCTGCAGTTTTGTTATTAAAGGACATATACACAGACCCAGTTAATCTGGATTGGATGCACAGGGAGAGTAACCTTATAAAAGGTACATTAAAAATTCTCTGTGACTCATTTACTAGTTTTAAAATTTCTTTAAAATACAACTCTGCAAAGTTGATGTTTAAACCTGTGATGAATGAGCTCAACAGTTGAGTTTCAAACTCGTTTAACTCCCATGTGCTACCAGATTTTCCTCCTAGACTTCTAATGATGCCAGAGATTAAAAATTTCCATCTGGGGGTGAATCCTGACATCAAGATGGTGCCCTTTTCTTTGGTATATCCAACCAAAGTAAGAGAAGCCCTTGCTGCTTCTTTGGTTGGAATGGGTTCAAAATTATTTCCCAAAGGCAAGTCTAAGACATTCCTAATTAGCTCCTGATCAATGGTAACTGCCCGTTTACCATGATCAATAGTACCAGTAATTGCAGTATTGGTACTGTTTGAGGAGCAAGTATACCACCATTCCATTAAAAAATGTGGGTATATTTGAGGGACTGAGTTAAAGAATGCTCCCCTTAATGGATGAGCAGACATAAAAGCAGTTAGTTCCTCAAACCCTTTATTCTTTTTAGTGTCAGGAATGGAAATGGTAGCTACTTGATTATTTATACAGAGTTTTACCTGTTTACCCTGTTTGAAGGGTTTAGCCGCAGCGATGTTGGCAGGTGCCGTGTAAGCCCATTGATCAGCCATTTTAAATGAAGAATTTTTGAGATTGATTTCGAAAATGGTTGAGCGATTTAGGTTAGGGCTTACAAACTCTGTGTAATTTTGGATGTGGAAGTACATGTGAAGAAGAAAGGGGAAAACGGAAATGGGTATTTGAAGAAATTAAATTTCCGTTAAATGGGACCCACTTGACGGTTTATCCCTTTCTCTGCAACAGTAACGCTGAGGCACGTGCACTTTTTGTATTGAGCAGATAAATAGACAACAAGCGCCAAAACTTTCAATGATTATTACCATAAAAATGGTTTTAGCATTAAATGTAAAGATATTGTTGTTTATTTATTTAAAAAAAATTAAAAGTAAAATAAAAAAATAAAAAAAAATTGTGCCGGCAGTGGTAACAGATTTATATAGCTAACAGTACTAACTTGTGAAAGCAGTACTAAAATCAACTAACAGTAGTAACTTGCGAAAGCAGTACTAAAGTTAACTAACAGTAGTAACTTGCCAAAGCAGTACTAAAATCAACTAACAGTAGTAACTTGCGAAAGCAGTACTAAAGTTAACTAACAGTAGTAACTTGCCAAAGCAGTACTAAAATCAACTAACAGTAGTAACTTGCGAAAGCAGTACTAAAGTTAACTAACAGTGGTAACTGTATCAACCTTTACCAAAAAAAAAAAAAACATCAGTATTAACCCAGCAGTACTAAAAGTAACTAGCAGTATTAATACTAACAGTGCTAAAATACGAATTCATGAAGACAGTATTAAAAAGTCTTATCAGTATTAACCAGCAGTACTAAAAGTAACTGGCAGTATTAACACTAACAGTACTAAAATACTAATCTTATGAATTAATAAAGCATAAAAATAGAGGGTCTAGTCTGAATGAATATGGTTAGTCTGTGTAGCTTAATCTTGAAGAAGTCACACAGACTGAAACATATAATTAGTCAGCCTGAGAGGAAATAACATAAGTTGTAAAATCTTTTTGGTATTTTCTTATAAAGTATGTACAAATATATCTCTTAGTCTGTGCTTTTTGACTGTATGTAGCTGAGAATACAGTTATACAGATTGAAAAGCAGACACAGACTGAGAATTGAATCATACAGATTCAAGGGTTTACTAGGGGTTGAGCATTCCTAGTTGACCAAGCAGATATAAGAATCTATCTTCATTAAGAGGTTTAGTAAAGATATCTGCTAGTTGGTCATTTGTTGGCACATATTTGAGAATCACTTTTCCTTTCTCAGCACAATCTCTGATAAAGTGATGTCTGATCTCAATATGCTTTGTCCTGGAGTGAAATACAGGATTCTCAGTGATGGCAATGGCACTTTGGTTATCACACATGATTGGAGTTTTTGTAAACACCAAATCATAGTCTGCTAGTTGATGTTGCATCCATAGCAATTGAGCACAGCAACTACCAGCAGCCACATATTCTGCTTCTGCAGTGGATGTAGCAACAGAATTCTATTTTTTGCTTGACCAACTGACTAGTTTGCCACCTAGCAGTTGACATCCACCAGAAGTGCTTTTCCTGTCTAATTTACAACCTGCATAATCTGCATCTGTATATCCAATTAGATCAAAACCAGAGTCTTTGGGATACCAAAGACCCAGATTAGGAGTACCTTTTAGGTACCTAAAAATCCATTTTACAACTTTTAGATGCGATTCTTTAGGTTCAGATTGATATCTAGCACACAAACATGTTGAGAACATGATATCTGGTCTACTTGCAGTGAGGTATAGTAGAGATCCTATCATACCTCTATAAGTGGTTTGACAGACTGACTTGCCAGACTGATCGTTATCCAACTTATCTGCAGTGCTCATTGGTGTTTTCATAATTGAACAGTCCTTTAAAGAATAACCGAATTGCTTCAATTCTGGCTACAGGGGCAAAGGTTTCATCATAATCAATGCCTTCTTCCTGCTTGTAGCCTTGAGCAACTAGCCTTGCTTTGTTCCTTATTATCACTCCATCCTTGTCCATCTTGTTTCTGTAAACCCATTTAGTTCCAATAATGGTTTTCCCTTTTGGAGCAGGAACTAGGGTCCAAACATTGTTTCTGTCAAATTCTGTTAACTCTTCCTGCATTGCTTCAACCCAATCATCATCTTTCAAGGCTTCTTCAACTTTCTTTGGTTCAATGATTGACAGGAAGTTTGTGTAGAAACAGAAATTTAGACTAGGTGAGCTTGATACTTGAGCTCTTGTTTGTACACCAGAAACATAATCTCCAATTATTTCTGTAATTGGATGATACTTGTGTTCTTTGACTCCTAGAAATGATTCATCATTGAATGGTAAATCATTCTCATTTGGTGGAAGAATAGCAGGACTGAGTTCTGCATCATCTTCTACATAGGGCAAGTCTGAGTCTGAAGAGTTCACAGACTGAAAACTACCAGACTGAACACATGTATCAGAAGAGTTTGAATCTCTGGACACAGATTCATCTTCTGTTGATGAAGGTATTGTCATCGAATGAGCAAGTTGAGCATCTTCATTATCACTTTCAGAGTCCTGTTGTCGGTTGGCAACAACTGGGATTTGAGATTCAGATCCCACAACAGATAAATCTTCCAATAAATGAACATTAGACTGAGAAACATGTTCATCATTAGCAGAGGAAGCATCAAAGGTGACATTGATGGTTTCTTCAATTTTGTTCCTTCTGTTGTTGTAGACTCTGTAGGCCTTTGAAATAGATGAATAGCCAACTAACATTCCTTCATCAGACTTAGGTTCCATCTTTGCTAATTGATCTCTTTGATTGAGAATGTAGCATTTACTTCCAAAGGTCTGGAAGTAATGGATGGTTGGAACCTTCTTGTGATATAGCTCATATGCAGTTTTGCCATGCCTTTTGACCAAAATAGATCTATTTTGGGTATAACAGGCAGTGTTAACTGCTTCTGCCCAAAAATAAATCTTCATTTGACCATGGCATAACATGGTTCTTGCAGCTTCTATGAGTGTACGATTTCTTCTCTCAGCAACACCATTTGACCATGGCATAACAGGCAAAGTTTTGAATAATGCCTTTGTCAGTACAGAATTCAATGAGAGTAGAATTCTTAAATTCTGTACCATGGTCACTCCTGAGTTGCTTGACAGGTGCATCTTTCTGCAATTCTTCCATCTTGATTAGATTAATAATCTCTTCAGGAGCATCACTTTTAGCCTTAAGAAAGATGACCCAAGTATACCTTGTGTATTCATCCACAACCACAAGTGTATACTTCTTTCCACCCAAACTGCTAATGCTCATGGGTCCAAACAGATCCATATGGAGCATATGCAGTGGTTGATCAATTGTAGCTAACAATTTGGATGGAAAATGGTTCTTGGTCTGTTTCCCTAGTGTACATGCAGGACAAAGTTTGTCTTTTGCAAATGTAACATCAGGCAGACCTCTAACCAATTTCTTCTTTGACAGGAGGTTAATATTTTTGAAGTTCAGGTGGGATAACCTCCTATGCCATAGCCAGCTTAGTTCTGGCACAGACTGAGTATAGAGACAAGTCTCTACATTATTGTCTGTAGAAGAAAGATCCAAGAGATAAATGTCTCTTTCTCTTTTGGCAACTAATATAGGTTTGCCTTTGGAATTTATAGATAACAACAACATTCTTTCTGATTTTGATTTCACCATCATCATCACAAATCTGGCTAGCACTAAGCAGGTTATGCTATAATCCCTCAACATAGGCCACCTTTGTTATTCTGATGTTGCCAGCCTTCACCACACCATAACCTTTTATCTTGGCAACAGAGTTGTCACCATATTTGACAGAAGGTCCTTCTTCTTCTACAAACTCTGACAGATTCTTCAAGGAACCTGTCATGTGTCTTGAGCATCCACTGTCTAGGTACCATTTGCTGTTACCCTGCACAAGACAAACAAAATCAATTAGTTACTTTTGGGAACCCATCTTTTGATGGGTTCTTTAGAGTTGGTTGGAGTCAATTCTTTAGCAGTTTTGGTGCTAAATCTGTGAAGTTGACTTTTAACCTCTCTATTTTTGATTTTGTTGTTTGTAGATGACATTTGTTTGATCAAAGCAGCCTTTGGCTGTTTAAGAATGGACTTTGTGCATTTAATACCTTCATGTCCCAGATTTCCACAGTTGTAACACTTTCTGTTCAACATAATGGTCCTTTTGGATTTTGGGTTATTATTTGAACTAGATCCTCTGTTAAACTCTTGTTTTGACTCAACAAATGTTTTAAAATATGTGGTTAACTTCATTAAGTTTTCACTAAGCAGCTTAATGGTCTCAGTATGGTTGTTAAGATTTGACTTTTTAGAGTCAGACTGAGTGTTAACACAAACAGATTTGGAGTTTAGTTTGCCAGACCGAAAATTGATTTTTCCAGACTGACAGATAGATGTCACAGACTGAGATCTTTTTAACTCCCTTGTTACTGGTTTTATGCCTTTAGATTTGTCATTTGGCATATTATTGTCTGGACCAGTTACAGACTGAGATGTGGAAGGTTCAAACACATTGTAACCTTTCTGTTTATTCTTGATTCTTTTTACCTCTTTTTGTCTTTTTAAAGATGGTACTGTGAGAATACTAACTTTGCCTTTTATAAATCTTTCCTTTTTAAGTTCTATAGTTTCTAAAGATTCATTAGTGATTATAAGTTCAGGCTGTTCAGATTAAGAAGTTTCACAGACTGAGATTTCTGAGTCTGTGTCTTCAGAGTCTGGCTCTGTCTCATATACTAGTTCTTTAGCAACTATTTTTGGTCTACCAAAAGCATTTGTCAATATAACTTTGTCTCCCACAGTATGACTAAAAGTATGAGGTAAAATCTCAGGTACAAATATAGTAGGTTTTGAGTTTATTTCTGAATTTATGTGACTTTTAAGATCAAACTCATCACCTATGACCGCTTGTATCTGAGCTGGAATCTGTTTGGATAAACAGTCCACATTTTTAAGTGGTGAAATACACCAAGATTTACAGATCCTTTCATAATGATCAGCTTTGTTTTTATAAGCTTCTTTTTCCAGCTTGATCTTTTTGAGAAGGTCATATTGAGCATCAAGCTCAAGTTTTTACTGTTAATTTCGGTTTATTTCATTCACTTTTGATTGTAGATCTTTTTGAACTTGACTGAGTTTGGTTTTTAAATCTTGTATTTCCTGCAGTCTTTTCAAAAAGTCTACATAGATGTGTTCAAACATCTTCTGTTTTTCTGCATCACTATAGTAAAGTTTAAAATGATTTACATTGTAAGCAGATCCTCTGTCCCAGTCTGGATGAACACATGCCTTTTCTGCAAATTTGACATCTTTGTCAAACTGGCTCTCTGTGATAGCCATTAAGCACATATCTTCATCATCCTCAGATGATGAAGATTCTTCATCTATCCATTGTTCAACAACCAAAGCTTTCTCTAGTTTCTTTGGTTGTTGTTTCTCTCCAATTTTCTTGGAGTTGAAGTACTTTTTCTTGTACTTCTTGGCCTTTTCTTCCCACTTATCAGAACTTGAAGATTCTGCAATCTTCACTCTGCAGTCAGAAGAAATATGACCAACTTGCCCACATTTATAGCAAGTAGCTTTCTTAGGATCAAAAGTTGGCCTTCCTTTTGAACCTTTGAATCTTGCTTTTCCTAACCTTTGGGCTAGCAATGCCATTTCAGCTTCTAGAGACTCAGTTTCATCATCTGATTCTGAGTATGTAAGAGTAAGATGGTAATCTGCTTTAGAGAAAAGTTCTCTATTTTTCCTTGTTGTTGCAACAAGGGCAGCAGATGGATCTTTTGCAATCCTTTTGGCATTTAGATCCTTTCTGGCTTTGGTTTCTTCAAAATTTAGTAGAAGTCCAAACAAGCCAGAGAGATCATATGTCTCCAATTTTTCACTTACAATTAATGAAGTGATAACTTCAGAAAAAGTGTTTGGAATGACATCAACAAATTTTGCACAGATTTCAAACTGTCCCTTGATGATATTATACCTTTCAAGATCATTGATTAAGATCTGAAATCTGGTATGAATATCAGTTAATGACTCATTTTGGCCAGCAGAGAAGTTCTCATAATTTCTTATGAGATTCTTCTTCTTTTGGGATTGTACTAAACTTACACCATCATATTGGTCAGTTAGCATATCCCATATGGCTTTAGCAGTTTTGCAGCCAGATATCTTAGCAAAGATAGGCTCAGTAACTGCATTGCCCAGTATGGATTTGGCCTTAAAGTCTAGTGCATATAGTTGCCTGTCTAGATCAGTCCAGGTACTTTTGGCAGCCTCAACAAATTTTTCAGCTGTAAAAATAATACCATTTGCATCTAAAGTTGCAGGAACTATTCTGCCAGGAATAATGGGTCCTTCCTGAATGACTCTAAGCATTTCATCATGAATGCTAGCAAGAAACCATTCAGCTTTCAATTTCCAGTGGGTAAAATTTACACCATTGAAGATTGGAATTCCCTTCCCAGCCATAGCAATAGAAGAAGTCATTTTTCAAGGAAGAAAATGTAGAGAAAATGGATTTAGATGATTGTTTGATAAACTGGGTTCCTTTGATCGTTAAAGATTAAATCTTTATTTGCTCTGATACCAGTTGTTGGGTCACAAGGTTCCCAAAACTTAGATACAGATTAAATAACAGTTATCTTAACGTGTTAGTTTATATCCAAGTTTTATATCAAACAAGTTTAAATTAATCTAGGCGGAAAACAAGATTAATTTTGACACAGAGTTTATTATGAATCAAAGTATTATTCACAATAAAGTGTTTGTCTCACACAGATGACAAAGTATTCAAACACACACAGATGGTTTGAATACGATCCAAGTATTAGTATATTAAGATACAATTATCACTACAAACTTTAACAGTTAGTGTGGTAATGCTTTGAGCCTAAGCTTAAAGGTCTTGTATACTATTTTTCTTTGAGAGCTTGAATTACTTGGATACTTGGATACTTTGAAGAGTGCTATTGAGCTGCTATTTATAGAGTTGAGTATCAACTTCTATTAACCAGCTCAGTCAGTTGTCCAAGGGATAACACATTCATCTTGGGCAACTTTGCACTCTACCCTTTTTGCTTTTCTTGGAAATAGAAAAAGCAAAAGGTAAAAGGTTTCTTTGCAGAGAAGAAAACCTTTGTTCGATGTTTGACCTTTCTCAAACATCTTATCAGTTGTATCTAGCCTAAGGAGAGAAGAATATCTTCTGTACACTTGTACTTTCATTCTTCAATCTGTGCTCTTCAGTCTGTGCTCTCAGTCTGTCATCTTCAATCTGTGATCATCAGTCTGTGATCTTCAGTCTGTGATCTTCAGTCTGTGAAGTCTTTTGTCTTCAATCTTCATTCTTCAGATGATGAATTCAAAATAAAAGGATCTATTTATTTTGTAATTGGTTAGCTGCGCATTTCAATTGTAATGTTAACATTACAATTGATATCCTCATACAAATATGTGTAAACTTAATTAAACTACTAGTAAACAAACATAAACTAACTAATGTAAATGAACGTTGGTGTGCTGCCAATCGGTCGTCGTGTTACCAACCGGCACACACCCGTGTGGGGTAAGTTTTAAATTTATATTTTGTCGTGGGCCTAAACCTTTGTACTACCTACTGGTACTAGGTACGAATACTTGATATTAGTATGTGGAAAGGATGATCCAGGGTCGTTCCTCACGACGGTCGAATTGAAACATAGCTCGTTCAGATAGCTTAGTAATCAAGCTAGGTTTGGATAGTTGGATAGGTTTATGTTTTGGTTTTTTGTCTATTAAAGATTACTAAAACTAATAAAACATAAAAGTAAATGGAAGCTGGCATATATAGCACTTACGGATAACGAAGACGTGGTTCACTATGACTTAGGATAGTGTATTGTTTGGATGATGTTTATTGGAGACACATTTAGCTAACAGACAGATAAACTATAGGTGTAAACACTATGAACCTACTTCTTTAGTCCACTTCTAAATTCGTATTTCACTAAGTCCTAGGCTATCTTGATTCTGATAAGAGCAGTTGTTTTAAACCCCCCTCGCTATCTTTAGAGACCAAGTGACCCTTTTTGGATAGATACATCTTCGGTGCAGGAATGAGGCAACAGACCGTAATTATATCTGAGTTTTCTTAGCTCCTAAGTCTAAATGTTATTATCTAATTGTGTAATGATTTTTACCTTTATATTCTAAACTATCGGCTAAATGGAGTTAAGCGGTTTAAGCATCTTAGACTACAGCCGAGTCTTTGCTTTCTTTTCAGAACTCCATATTCAATTACTGTAAACACAAATACTTCCGTCATGAATTAGACCCTCCTTTACAATCAGTCATTCATCCCTAGGTGTACTCGCAGTGTACAATACTGTAGTATTTCTACAACTTTAGGGTTCCTAGAATATGTTCTAGAAGGGTGACTTCTAGGTATCCCATGATGAGATAGACCTTCGACATTTCCTTAGCTTCTACGTATTTGTACTCCACCTGATGGTGTGTTCCAACGCTATACTAAGTACATGGCCGTTTTACGGATATCTCATAGCTTTATACATACCCATTAATTGTTAAAGTGTATAGTTAGAATTGTATGTAGATAATTGATTTAGAAGTGTTGAATATATGTATTGTTGTGTTAATTGTGGAATTAAAGTCATGTATATATGTATGCTTATTGAATTGTTAAAGTGTACACTTGTTAGAACTGTTAAAGTGTATTCATTTAGATAGAATTGTATCTATTTAATTGAATATAGGTGATTTAGCGATTAATTTCGGGAATTCCATAGTTTTTACCGTTAGTACGAAATTAATCACTCCCGTAGGAAGCCCGTTCGAAATTGATTTATTAGAAATTCATATCGGAAAGTCCCTAATTTGGGACTGCTTTTTGAATGTTCTGTCTCATTTAGGATATGGATACGTATAACTAATTTGGGACCGAGAAACCATGTTAGAAGAGAACGAAGAAGATGTTATACATGACAGTAATTCATCTGATCTTGCATTGGATGCTTGTGATTATGTATTCATTTTATGTGTTTACAACTTGTTAAAGAAGGGTAATATCCTAGACTCGTCGAAACTTACAAGAAGATGCATAAGAAGAAAGGTAAAGGTGTGTGGGCCCACGACGATGCCAAAACTTGACATGTATGTATAAATTTGTTAATCCATGCTTAGAGTTGCTATAAATTGATTGATGATGATTTTGTTGAATTAAAGTATTGAACTTTGGGTCATCTAGTCGTGCTTATAGAATATTGATCATGCTTATGTTAAATGGTTTGTAGGTCAAATGGGTCGAATGGGACAATTGCGTCAAGTGGGTCAAATGGGTAAAGTGGGACAAGTGGGTTAAATGGGTCAAGTGGGTTATAGAATTAATGGGTCAAATGGAAAAAGTGGGTCAAATAGGTCAAGTGGGTCAAATGGTTCAAGTGGTTTATAGAATAAATGGGTCAAGTGTATTATAGGTCAAATGTGTCAAATTTTTAAATGGCTCAATGGAACAAGTGGATCAAATGGATCTCTAAGTTGTAATATGAGGGAATTGTGTCAATTGGTCCAAATGGCATACTATGAGTAACAAAAACTAAACAATACAAATTATTTTTGTTTTGTAACTTTTTGGAGAACATGGTGCGTTTGCGAGATGGCGAAACGGAGACTATGGATGAGCATGATATATTAGGAAAAGTAATGGGCGAGCGTAGTGGGTATAATTCCGAACGCGGTAGAAAATTACAGGGTAGAGTCGTGACATATGCATCACTTTGGTGGAGAAGTCAAGTGGCACAAGATCAAGTTAGAAAGATGGTTCGAGTCGTGACATATTCTAATAACCAATTTGATGCATTCTATAGTGCTTTAGAATTTGCAAACATCAGAGTTTTCCCGTATAAGAAGCTAGAAGCTCAAGACTTTAATGAAGACGAGGAGGAGGAGGATAACGAGTAAGTTGATTGGTTAGTCGTTTCTTAGGTTTTGTGGAGACAATGTTTGTCTAAACAATTATTATTTTAACTTTTAAAACTTGCTGAACATTCGGTAATTTGTATGTTTGTTTAAACTATGGATAATAAATACGTTTGTTTAGTTATGTTTTGATTGAGAAAACTGCGGAAAATTAGTTATATAGCTGCTCGAAATATGCGGATTGAAAAATGAAAAAATATGGGAAATTTTGAAAAACAGAAAAATGTTGCCCTATTAACAGTACGAAACAGCTACGACTCGTAGGGCTTTAGCAACGATTTTATCGTTGCTAAAGATATTTATTAAAAAAGGAAAAAAAAAATAAAAATAGGTTTAGTGACGATTTTATCGTTGCTAAAGTTATTTATTTAAAAAAAAAAGCTTTAGCAATGATTTTTTTCGTTTTTAAAAAGGGCTTTAACCAGTTTAATTGGGGCCTACAAAATCATTGCTGAAAAAAATGAATCGTCGCTAAAAACAATTAGATGCGACCTTTCAGGGATGATTTTTTAGTGACGAACTAGTCGTTGCTAAGGCCTTTCAGCGACGATTTTGGGGTCTTTAGCAACATTTTTTTTGTTGCTATTTAGGCCAATTCTAGTAGTGGATAGGTCAGTCCGCCAACATTTGAATCAGTGGGTCCTACCGGGAGTGTATTCCCTCGACATCATATTCTTCAAACCCGGTATTTGATCTTATTCACAACAGGTTTTACAAGGTTGGTGTTGGATATGCAAAATGTACATAATTTTTTAGTAGGCTTGTATAGTTGATTCTTTTTCGCTCTCAAGATTTTACATGCAATTTACTTGTTTACTTATTTGATTCTAGACCATAAGGACCTTTTACAATTAGAACATATTTTTGTAACTTTGTCAACTACTGTCACATTAGTTTGGAGATGCGACACATTTGTCTTATACTGATTATATTATTTACGATCATAAAAACTTGTTTAACTACAAAATTAAATATTTAAATACTATAAGTGCCAATAAAAAGTAAATTAGTTCGTTCATTTAAAATTAAAGGAGACCTACAAATAGAGCATATCATATGTTGCTAGTAGACTAGTATTATTGTCAAAGTCATGTTCTAAGAAAATTGAAAAAAAAAACACCCGTATATACATTATATAACTTTATGTATACACACTAATATATACAACATACTATATTTGATGAAAATCTAGATTAAAAAATACGGAAAGAAAACGATTTATTTAATTTTTTTAATGGCATAAAGGGGTAAAATAGTAACATGGAATTTTCATATAATTCAAAGGTCAATATGGTAATTTTCATCCTCTCAACCCTAAGTAGTTCCATCATTAAATCAACACTTCTCCACTTTTTCTCTTTAAAAAGCAGCCGCCGCAACCAATCTCCCCTCCGTGCCCTACCTAACATAGCGATTTAAGTCTGGTGATTAAAGAGTTTTTCTTTAAAAATCTTATCATCATCGATTCCTATAAATAATCATACATATTCATGTTCTTTTTTCCCATTTCTTTACGAAATTCTTTTTTCATTTCTTGCTAATTATATACTAAATTTTGTAAATTAATGTTGGATCTGTTCGATGTGAATTTGTTTTTTTCCAGTGAATCTATCTATACAAAATCATATATATAGATGGTCAGGTTTGACGGTTTCATGTCTTTATTTTCCTGTTTAGAATATATATCGTTGAAAAAAACTACCACATACTACACATCAAGATCTCGTGAGGCGATTTGAAGCCGGTATATAGAAGGTCAACCATTATTGGCTCCTATTCATCATCGTCGCGTCTAAACCACATTTATAGATGGTACATTCCTTATTTCTTTAAATGTGTTTAATTTTTTGTTAGCTATGTTAAATTTTGTTATTGTTAATTTGGGTTAGTGCTTTAACCGACAAAATAGACTAAATTTTGGTAAACTTCTAATTTTTTAATTTAAACAAATTAAATAATGTATAACTGCCATCATCAATATCATATTCTCCGCGTAGCATATTTGACTGTTGTCTAGTAGTAGTAGACATCCGATCAAAGAAATGTTATCAAAATTTTGAATAGAAATGGTAGTTTAAAAGGAACATGAAAATAGCACAAGGTTTTATATTATTTTATTAAAATTTAGATGAGATGAGAATGATATATACAAATATGCATAATTTCAACTAAACTATTAGAAAATAAACATAAACTAACGAATGTAAATAAACATAATCGAAAGTTAACGATCATGTTATTATACGTTCACGAAACGTAAATTAATAAACGATCTGTAAAATATAGTCTTATATTTATAACACATGATTAACTTAACAACAACAACTAGAGACTAGTACACATATAAAACAGTGAACCTATCGTGATATGGTATAGTCGTGTATATTATACCGAGGTCGGTCTCTCAAGGAATGATTGTTAAAATTGCAATAAATACGCTATTTATTTAATCAATCTACAAATAATATTATATAAATACTAAAAAATATTTATATTCTCTTTACTCTGTTTGTTCTATAATTATTTTAACTTTAAACTTTCCACATTATCATAATTATAGTAACAAAAATTCATATTTTTGAAAAAAAATGCAATCATAAGTTTTTATTTATAATTTCATAATAGAATCTAGATAAAAGTTACTCAAATAATAAGAAGCTCCGAAAAAGTTTTAAGAAATAATGTGTAATGAATATTTTAAAATCATTCTTAAATTCATCAATTTTTCACGAAATTTGTTTTTCTCATTTGAAACATAACCTAGATTGTGTTAGGGTTCAATAATAAATGTTCGATTAATATAGGTAAGCTTAATGTAAATATTTTAGTTATCTATTTTTGTAATAAAATTAGAGATGTGGAAGACATACTTTATAAGCTATAGCTAAATTTTCTTTTCGTTTATGAACAGCAATGAATTGTTAGATATAATTATTCTTTTTTTCAGTTTTCCTTAAAATATAGAATGGTTAATATGCTACAGTTAAACTTAATTTTCATGTTAGTAGAGTCTTATAACTAATAGATAATTTGGTTCTTAATAAGGGCTTTTATTTAGAAACGTCACCTTAATTCTATAAGAACCATGATTTTTCCAAGGAACATCACCTTGTTGGACTTTCACGTAGATCTTATCGAATCTAACTATACTTTCAAGCTTTTAGCAAATATGGAACTTGGTGATATTTTTTAAGAACACGTCCTTGGAAGCCTATAAGAGATCGTGCTAACACAAGTGAACTATATGTTCGAGGAGGTAACAATTAATGCACATACGCACGCAATCAAGTTTATCATGGTTTAAGAAGCAAATACAATGCTAATGATTTTGTTGAGTTCTATGATCCAAGTCATTTTCTTTGGAAGTAAAATGGAAAATCTTCAAAATTGATTGTTAAATGTAACTTTAAATATATCACCTTACATAGTTCATCATGGATGTTTAATTTTCCTTCCACTTTATTCTTTTAATTCCTCTCAAATCAGTGAATTTGCGGTGAAACCTTCAAATCTTAGTTTCGTGAAAGTTTGTAATATAGTTCGAAGCATGAAAGTAAAAATTTTAAGTATAATGTTTATAGTTACTTACATTATACTTCTTTCTATAATGCTTCGAGCTAGTTTACAAGCTTTCACAAAATTAGGCTTCAGAGGTTTAGTGCAATTCAATATAATAGAGGAATAAATAGAAAAAATAAATAAAAAGTCATGGTGAATTCTGTAAGGTGGGAATTTAAAGTTACATGTAACTATCAAGTTTGGAGATTTTTCGCTTCACTTCCAAACAAAATGAGTTGATCATGTAACTCAACAACATCATTAGCATTATATTTGCTTCTTGGACCATGATAATCTTGTGTGTGTGCGCGCGAGCAAGAATTGGCCCCTCCCATACAATTTACATGTGCTAGCAACGACCTCTTATAGGCTTACAAAGACATGTTCTTATAGAATACACCAAGTGCCAAATTTCCTAAAAGCTTGAAAGTTTAGTCCGATTAAAGAAGAATGTACATGAAAGGCCAACAAGGTGATGTTCCTTAGAAAATCAAGGTTCTTAGAGAATTAAGGTGGCGTTTACGAATAGAAGTTCTTATTAAGAACCAACTTACCTAATAATTATAAGAGTATACGAACATGAAAATAATATTTAAATGTAGCTTTTAAACCAATTTAGATTTTAAGAAAAACTCAGATAAGGAAGAATTATACCTAACATTTAATTGCCGTATACATCCAAAAAGAAAATTTAAGTATTGCTTTAAAACCAAATTAGGTTTGTAAGGAATATCAAGAAAAAGAAAAAGTGCAGATGACACGACACGTCTTTCACATCTCAAAATATACTACAAACATAGATAAGTAAACTATTTACATTAAGTTTATCAATATTATCTACAATTTTATTATTGAATCCTATCAATATAATTAGGATAGTCACAATGTAGAATCTCATATTATTCGGTCGTTAAATGTGTTTATCAAATGTTTGAGACAATCCCATGTTAAAATTAAAAATCACATGTGATTTATGTGATTATCAAGTTATTGTATGTGAATATTTTCAATTAAAACATATAAAATAATGTAAGCTGTCATCAACCAAAAAACTTCTTCACAAAGCATATTTGAATGTTATTCAGTTGTAGACATCTTCTCGAAAGAATGTTATCAAAATTTTGAAGAAAATTGGTAGCTTTAAAGGTTCATAATATAATCTCAAGGTTTTATATTATTTTCATTAGATTTTTGATGAGATAAGAATGATATATCCAAATGGAAAAAATAGATGGTGCTACCAACAACATGTGCTGTTAGCTAAAAGTAAGGACTAAACTTGTATTTTTTTAAAGTTAAAGGTTGTAAAATATAAAATAAAAGGATCTATTGTTGGGTCACAAGGTTCCCAAAACTTAGATACAGATTAAATAACAGTTATCTTAACGTGTCAGTTTATATCCAAGTTTTATATCAAACAAGTTTAAATTAATCTAGGCGGAAAACAAGATTAATATTGACATAGAGTTTATTATGAATCAAAGTATTATTAACAATAAAGTATTTGTCTCACACAGATGACAAAGTATTCAAACCCACACAGATGGTTTGAATACGATCCAAGTATTAGTATATTAAGATACAATTATCACTACAAACTTTAACAGTTAGTGTGGTAATGCTTTGAGCCTAAGCTTAAAGGTCTTGTATACTATTTTTCTTTGAGAGCTTGAATTACTTGGATACTTGGATACTTTGAAGAGTGCTATTGAGCTGCTATTTATAGAGTTGAGTATCAACTTCTATTAACCAGCTCAGTCAGTTGTCCAAGGGATAACACATTCATCTTGGGCAACTTTGCACTCTACCCTTTTTGCTTTTCTTGGAAATAGAAAAAGCAAAAGGTAAAAGGTTTCTTTGCTGAGAAGAAAACCTTTATTCGATGTTTGACCTTTCTCAAACATCTTATCAGTTGTATCTAGCCTAAGGAGAGAAGAATATCTTTTGTACACTTGTACTTTCATTCTTCAATCTGTGCTCTTCAGTCTGTGCTCTCAGTCTGTGATCTTCAATCTGTGATCTTCAGTCTGTGAAGTCTTTTGTCTTCAATCTTCATTCTTCAGATTATGAATTCATAAGTCTTCAGGAAGAGCAAGGCTTTCAGTCTGTGAGATTCTTCAGTCTGTGCAGCACAGACTCAGAAACAATTCTTCAGTCTGTGCAGCACAGACTCAGAAACATAGACTCAGGAATTCACTAAGTTTTTCCTGAATACAACTGAGATAGATTTTGACTCTTCAGATTTATAACTTAGGTTTGATCATTGTTTTTCCCAACAATCTTCCCCTATCAGATGATGTCAAAATCTGTTTACAAAAGATAATGGAGAAATAATAAATACTAAAGTACAACATAACTTATGAATCTTAGACTTATATATA
The DNA here is from genome assembly GCA_963930675.1 of Gnaphalium uliginosum. Classification (NCBI taxonomy): domain Eukaryota; kingdom Viridiplantae; phylum Streptophyta; class Magnoliopsida; order Asterales; family Asteraceae; genus Gnaphalium; species Gnaphalium uliginosum. The sequence goes on along the minus strand of OZ005683.1, from coordinate 12,291,359 downwards.
TAAAGTCAAAGTCATAGTTAGTATACAAAAATATTACAATTATTACATAAGATTGTAAATAATATAAATATAACAATCTTCAGTCCTTTCTCCGAGCCTTGATCTCTTTCATCTTTTCCACTTTCCTCTTCAACAGTGTTTCCATTTCCTTATCAGATTTGTCTTCAAATTCTTGATACCCTAGGATGATCTTCTTGCAGATATCTTCAAGTCCAATCATCATCCTGATTTGGGAAAGGTTGTTGAATAACCAGCTAATCAGTCTTCTTCTGAATGGTCTGGCTTGAGAATGTTTGCATTCCTTCAGCAGGGCAATGCAGTGCAGCAGAGACTCTCCATATAACCTATTCTGATCCTGGAAGCATTCTATCCCATTGATATCTCTATAGCACAGACCTTCAATGCTGTCAGTCTGTACATATGATCTATCAATGAAAATGATACCTTTGGGTAGAGGATGCTCCCTTCTCTGCTCATTCTCCGTGGATAACTCAGCTGACTTCTTCTTAATTACAAAGTTGTTTGCTATGCAAAACAACTTGTATTCTTCTTCTGAGATGAGCCCCAGACTGAGAACTAGCTCAATCAGGTAAGATAGCTCATCCAGAACTTCTTTCTTCAATTCCTTGTCAGCTGCACTCTTCAAAAGATTGGCAATGGATTGCCATTCCTTAAGCCCTAGAGTGTACAGTTCATCCACCCATACCATCTTCTTGCTCTTGGTCAAAGTCAGCTCCAGCTTCAATTTCTGTCCAATCTTGTTCAGATGACATTCTCTAATCTTCTGCTTGAGCTTTGACTTTTGGAAAGTGGCTTGTAGCTTTGGCTTCAGGCTCTCTATCTTCTGTAACCTTGTTGACAGCTCTTCATCTTCCTTGATTTGTTGCTCAACTTGACTCCTTCTGGTTTGAGTCTGTGAACAGTCTTCATCTTCTAATTCTTTGGAGAGCATGTCAACAAATCTTGCTTCCTTCAGCTTCTGCTCTTCTTCAGTTAGTACATTTAAGTACTCAGTTAAAGACATGCCTTGAGCAGTAGCTTCTTGTTGCAAGAGTTCATCCTGTAGATTTGTCAGTTCAGGATTTCTTGTGCCAGCAGCATGATCATCCACCATCTTCTTGATCTTGCTTAACCTTTCCTGCTTGGATAAGGCAATCTCCTTGCCCTTACCCTTATCCATAACTTCTTCCATGGTAGAGCTTGACCCAGGATAAGTGCTAATCAGGTGAGCACTTCTCCATTGCATTCTATCTTCAATTTCACTTCTACCTGGAGGCAGTGTTCTGGTTGTTGTGGTTAGTCTAGCAGGATTGGCTTCAGCTTGAATGGCTTCAGCACTGATAATTAGAGCATCAGTGCTTGCTGCTTGTTGTTCAGAGCTCCGAGTCTGTGTCTGATGCTGTGTCTCAGTCTGTGCAGGTTCAGAGGGCACAGACTTCGACTCTCCAGTCTTGACTTTTGAGGCACCTTCATCTACACCTCCAAAAGTAGCATCATCTTCATCATCATCTGATCTTCTAAATGCCACAGACTCAGAACTACAATCAGGATTAATGGCATCATCATCTTCACCATCAGTGTCCTGTTCTTCAGCCAGCTTCACAAACTGATCCCAGGTCTTGATCCCCTTCATCTTTAGTTGGGAATCAAAGATATCCCTTTCAGGAATCCTCCTGGCCATTCTTTTTGTCTTTCTGGCTCTTTTGATCTGCAGTGGTTGAACATCTTCATCTTCTTCCCTTGGTCTCTTCAACTCCATCTGACCTTGGGCTGAGATAGTTGCAATTGGGTCTATGTGTAAGACAATAGATGACTCCCCCTGAGTCTGTGCAACCATCTCAGTATGTTCACCTGCCTGCAATCCTTCTTGCTCCCCCTCAGTCTGTGCACTCATATTTTCAGTCTGTGGCACAGACTGAGCTTCAGTCTGAGACTTCACCCTAGCACCTTCGGGTCCATCATCTCCATCACCTCCCTCACTGCTATCTCCCCCTAAATCTAAAGATTTATTATTTAAATTTTTATCTTTTGAGGTTTTAGCTTCTGCAGACCCATACTTCATCTTCTCCCACTTTTTGACATCATCTACTAAGTTTGAGAGGGTAGTCTGCATTTCATCTAACCTATTGGATACCTTTTCCTCCAGCATATCCACTTTATCCACCGTAGTAGAGACTAGATGTTTCATCTTCTCTAGCTCTTTCTTTTTATTATTGAACTCAGTCTGTACCCATTCAGACAACTTGTTGATGGCAGAAAGCACATCATTAAGTGTACTAGAAGGCACAGACTGGGTCTGGTTGGAAGGGTTAGAATTGGGTGATGGTATGTGTTCCTCACTTGACTCATGTTGAGACTGAGCAAGATCACTGGAATCTTTTGGGGTTGCACTCTTTGCCTCACTCTGTGTCCTGTGCATGGAAAAGCGATCATAGGCATTGAGTGGTGTAGTTGTTTCCTCAGATCTAATCCGGTGATAGGATAAGATATCACTGGGAAATGATTGTGTTGCACCTGTTGCCTCAAACAGTCCCTGGTGTAATGGAATAGTATCATTGTCAACTGATGTGGAAGTTGTTATGCCTTCACTAACCATCTGGTGATAAGATGGTAGTTCATCAGGCAAAGAAGAGGAGATCTGTACCTCAGTCTGTGACATGACTGGGGCATTGGCGATCTGTGCAGAGGGGTGTAAGAAAGGACTCACTGGAAGGTGAACTAGTACAGGACTAGTGGTCATTATAGGCTCAGCCATTGTGAGTGGGGTAAAGAGGGGGGTGGTAGTGCTCAGGATTGGAGCATCTTCTTCAAAGCATACTACAGGGGTCAGTGTAGTAGCAGTAATGTGGGTATCCAAGCTGACTAAACTAGGTGTAGGTTGGGTCAGTTGGGTAGCCATTGGCACCACAGACTCTAGCAGAGCTGCAGTGGAATGGACTACAGCACTGGAAGGTGTTCTATTGACATCCAATTCCATGGATGATGATTCCACTTGTGCTATACTTTTTGGGGTTGAGTCTGGTGATTCCTCCAGAGTGAGTGGTGACTCATCTGGGTTGGTTTGTTTGTGACTCTCTTTTGTGGGTGAGGATGGGCTAGGATAAGAAGGTTGATCTATATCCATGTCCTCAGAGGCGTAATCGGACCTGCTTTTTACATATCTCTCGTTATTTGGACCCTCGGCCCAATCTTTTACTAAAAGGATTGATCCGAATCCAACATGAAGAAGAAGTACTACCTGCATCTACTGTTGAAGATGGAACAGACTCGGGAATGTTTGAGTCTGACTCCAAGTGCACAGACTGAGTTGAGTCTGTATCCCTGGAGTCTGTGTGCTCTGCTTCAGCCACACGATCTTCAACAGCCTGGGTCTCAGTACCCTCACTATCACCTGAACTATCACCCTCCATAGATGCAGAAGCAACATATGGGTGATCAATCCATTGCTGCATAGCAGCAGTGATAGGTGCTCCAGAAAGTGGAACCGGATGGTTGAACACTTTATATGTGAGCACAGGTACGGGTATATCTGCAGTTTTGTTATTAAAGGACATATACACAGACCCAGTTAATCTGGATTGGATGCACAGGGAGAGTAACCTTATAAAAGGTACATTAAAAATTCTCTGTGACTCATTTACTAGTTTTAAAATTTCTTTAAAATACAACTCTGCAAAGTTGATGTTTAAACCTGTGATGAATGAGCTCAACAGTTGAGTTTCAAACTCGTTTAACTCCCCTGTGCTACCAGATTTTCCTCCTAGACTTCTAATGATGCCAGAGATTAAAAATTTCCATCTGGGGGTGAATCCTGACATCAAGATGGTGCCCTTTTCTTTGGTATATCCAACCAAAGTAAGAGAAGCCCTTGCTGCTTCTTTGGTTGGAATGGGTTCAAAATTATTTCCCAAAGGCAAGTCTAAGACATTCCTAATTAGCTCCTGATCAATGGTAACTGCCCGTTTACCATGATCAATAGTACCAGTAATTGCAGTATTGGTACTGTTTGAGGAGCAAGTATACCACCATTCCATTAAAAAATGTGGGTATATTTGAGGGACTGAGTTAAAGAATGCTCCCCTTAATGGATGAGCAGACATAAAAGCAGTTAGTTCCTCAAACCCTTTATTCTTTTTAGTGTCAGGAATGGAAATGGTAGCTACTTGATTATTTATACAGAGTTTTACCTGTTTACCCTGTTTGAAGGGTTTAGCCGCAGCGATGTTGGCAGGTGCCGTGTAAGCCCATTGATCAGCCATTTTAAATGAAGAATTTTTGAGATTGATTTCGAAAATGGTTGAGCGATTTAGGTTAGGGCTTACAAACTCTGTGTAATTTTGGATGTGGAAGTACATGTGAAGAAGAAAGGGGAAAACGGAAATGGGTATTTGAAGAAATTAAATTTCCGTTAAATGGGACCCACTTGACGGTTTATCCCTTTCTCTGCAACAGTAACGCTGAGGCACGTGCACTTTTTGTATTGAGCAGATAAATAGACAACAAGCGCCAAAACTTTCAATGATTATTACCATAAAAATGGTTTTAGCATTAAATGTAAAGATATTGTTGTTTATTTATTTAAAAAAAATTAAAAGTAAAATAAAAAAATAAAAAAAAATTGTGCCGGCAGTGGTAACAGATTTATATAGCTAACAGTACTAACTTGTGAAAGCAGTACTAAAATCAACTAACAGTAGTAACTTGCGAAAGCAGTACTAAAGTTAACTAACAGTAGTAACTTGCCAAAGCAGTACTAAAATCAACTAACAGTAGTAACTTGCGAAAGCAGTACTAAAGTTAACTAACAGTAGTAACTTGCCAAAGCAGTACTAAAATCAACTAACAGTAGTAACTTGCGAAAGCAGTACTAAAGTTAACTAACAGTGGTAACTGTATCAACCTTTACCAAAAAAAAAAAACATCAGTATTAACCCAGCAGTACTAAAAGTAACTAGCAGTATTAATACTAACAGTGCTAAAATACGAATTCATGAAGACAGTATTAAAAAGTCTTATCAGTATTAACCAGCAGTACTAAAAGTAACTGGCAGTATTAACACTAACAGTACTAAAATACTAATCTTATGAATTAATAAAGCATAAAAATAGAGGGACTAGTCTGAATGAATATGGTTAGTCTGTGTAGCTTAATCTGGAAGAAGTCACACAGACTGAAACATATAATTAGTCAGCCTGAGAGGAAATAACATAAGTTGTAAAATCTTTTTGGTAATTTCTTATAAAGTATGTACAAATATATCTCTTAGTCTGTGCTTTTTGACTGTATGTAGCTGAGAATACAGTTATACAGATTGAAAAGCAGACACAGACTGAGAATTGAATCATACAGATTCAAGGGTTTACTAGGGGTTGAGCATTCCTAGTTGACCAAGCAGATATAAGAATCTATCTTCATTAAGAGGTTTAGTAAAGATATCTGCTAGTTGGTCATTTGTTGGCACATATTTGAGAATCACTTTTCCTTTCTCAGCACAATCTCTGATAAAGTGATGTCTGATCTCAATATGCTTTGTCCTGAAGTGAAATACAGGATTCTCAGTGATGGCAATGGCACTTTGGTTATCACACATGATTGGAGTTTTTGTAAACACCAAATCATAGTCTGCTAGTTGATGTTGCATCCATAGCAATTGAGCACAGCAACTACCAGCAGCCACATATTCTGCTTCTGCAGTGGATGTAGCAACAGAATTCTATTTTTTGCTTGACCAACTGACTAGTTTGCCACCTAGCAGTTGACATCCACCAGAAGTGCTTTTCCTGTCTAATTTACAACCTGCATAATCTGCATCTGTATATCCAATTAGATCAAAACCAGAGTCTTTGGGATACCAAAGACCCAGGTTAGGAGTACCTTTTAGGTACCTAAAAATCCTTTTTACAGCTTTTAGATGCGATTCTTTAGGTTCAGATTGATATCTAGCACACAAACATGTTGAGAACATGATATCTGGTCTACTTGCAGTGAGGTATAGTAGAGATCCTATCATACCTCTATAAGTGGTTTGACAGACTGACTTGCCAGACTGATCCTTATCCAACTTATCTGCAGTGCTCATTGGTGTTTTCATAATTGAACAGTCCTTTAAAGAATATTTAGTAAGTAGGTCATTGACATATTTACCTTGGTTGATGAAGATACCATCAGGTTTCTGATGTACTTGTAGACCAAGAAAGTATGTTAATTCACCCATCATACTCATTTGATACTGTTTTGACATTAAGTTTGAAAACCATTTACACAATTTTTCATCAGTAGACCCAAATATAATATCATCAACATAGATTTGGACTAGTATGACATCTGCCTTGTTCCTTTTGAAGAACAAAGTTTTATCAATTGATCCTCTAGTAAAGTCATTACTAAGAAGATAGGATGATAAGATGTCATACCAAGCTCTTGGAGCTTGTTTTAGTCCATATAGTGCTTTCTGCAATTTATAGACATGATTTGGAAAAGTGGAACTTACAAAACCTGGAGGTTGTTTCACATAGACTTCCTCCTGTAAGTTGCCATTCAGAAATGCACTCTTGACATCCATTTGATAGACTTTGAAGTCCTTGAATGCAGCATATGCCAAGAATAACCGAATTGCTTCAATTCTGGCTACAGGGGCAAAGGTTTCATCATAATCAATGCCTTCTTCCTGCTTGTAGCCTTGAGCAACTAGCCTTGCTTTGTTCCTTATTATCACTCCATCCTTGTCCATCTTGTTTCTGTAAACCCATTTAGTTCCAATAATGGTTTTCCCTTTTGGAGCAGGAACTAGGGTCCAAACATTGTTTCTGTCAAATTCTGTTAACTCTTCCTGCATTGCTTCAACCCAATCATCATCTTTCAAGGCTTCTTCAGCTTTCTTTGGTTCAATGATTAACAGGAAGTTTGTGTAGAAACAGAAATTTGCAGTAGGTGAGCTTGATACTTGAGCTCTTGTTTGTACACCAGAAACATAATCTCCAATTATTTTTGTAATTGGATGATACTTGTGTTCTTTGACTCCTAGAAATGACTCATCATTGAATGGTAAATCATTCTCATTTGGTGGAAGAATAGCAGGACTGAGTTCTGCATCATCTTCTACATAGGGCAAGTCTGAGTCTGAAGAGTTCACAGACTGAAAACTACCAGACTGAACACATGTATCAGAAGAGTTTGAATCTCTGGACACAGATTCATCTTCTGTTGATGAAGGTATTGTCATCGAATGAGCAAGTTGAGCATCTTCATTATCACTTTCAGAGTCCTGTTGTCGGTTGGCAACAACTGGGATTTGAGATTCAGATCCCACAACAGATAAATCTTCCAATAAATGAACATAAGACTGAGAAACATGTTCATCATTAGCAGAGGAAGCATCAAAGGTGACATTGATGGTTTCTTCAATTTTGTTCCTTCTGTTGTTGTAGACTCTGTAGGCCTTTGAAATAGATGAATAGCCAACTAACATTCCTTCATCAGACTTAGGTTCCATCTTTGCTAATTGATCTCTTTGATTGAGAATGTAGCATTTACTTCCAAAGGTCTGGAAGTAATGGATGGTTGGAACCTTCTTGTGATATAGCTCATATGCAGTTTTGCCATGCCTTTTGACCAAAATAGATCTATTTTGGGTATAACAGGCAGTGTTAACTGCTTCTGCCCAAAAATAAATCTTCATTTGACCATGGCATAACATGGTTCTTGCAGCTTCTATGAGTGTACGATTTCTTCTCTCAGCAACACCATTTGACCATGGCATAACAGGCAAAGTTTTGAATAATGCCTTTGTGAGTACAGAATTCAATGAGAGTAGAATTCTTAAATTCTGTACCATGGTCACTCCTGAGTTGCTTGACAGGTGCATCTTTCTGCAATTCTTCCATCTTGATTAGATTAATAATCTCTTCAGGAGCATCACTTTTAGCCTTAAGAAAGATGACCCAAGTATACCTTGTGTATTCATCCACAACCACAAGTGTATACTTCTTTCCACCCAAACTGCTAATGCTCATGGGTCCAAACAGATCCATATGGAGCATATGCAGTGGTTGATCAATTGTAGCTAACAATTTGGATGGAAAATGGTTCTTGGTCTGTTTCCCTAGTGTACATGCAGGACAAAGTTTGTCTTTTGCAAATGTAACATCAGGCAGACCTCTAACCAATTTCTTCTTTGACAGGAGGTTAATATTTTTGAAGTTCAGGTGGGATAACCTCCTATGCCATAGCCAGCTTAGTTCTGGCACAGACTGAGTATAGAGACAAGTCTCTACATTATTGTCTGTAGAAGAAAGATCCAAGAGATAAATGTCTCTTTCTCTTTTGGCAACTAATATAGGTTTGCCTTTGGAATTTATAGATAACAACAACATTCTTTCTGATTTTGATTTCACCATCATCATCACAAATCTGGCTAGCACTAAGCAGGTTATGCTATAATCCCTCAACATAGGCCACCTTTGTTATTCTGATGTTGCCAGCCTTCACCACACCATAACCTTTTATCTTGGCAACAGAGTTGTCACCATATTTGACAGAAGGTCCTTCTTCTTCTACAAACTCTGACAGATTCTTCAAGGAACCTGTCATGTGTCTTGAGCATCCACTGTCTAGGTACCATTTGCTGTTACCCTGCACAAGACAAACAAAATCAATTAGTTACTTTTGGGAACCCATCTTTTGATGGGTTCTTTAGAGTTGGTTGGAGTCAATTCTTTAGCAGTTTTGGTGCTAAATCTGTGAAGTTGACTTTTAACCTCTCTATTTTTGATTTTGTTGTTTGTAGATGACATTTGTTTGATCAAAGCAGCCTTTGGCTGTTTAAGAATGGACTTTGTGCATTTAATACCTTCATGTCCCAGATTTCCACAGTTGTAACACTTTCTGTTCAACATAATGGTCCTTTTGGATTTTGGGTTATTATTTGAACTAGATCCTCTGTTAAACTCTTGTTTTGACTCAACAAATGTTTTAAAATATGTGGTTAACTTCATTAAGTTTTCACTAAGCAGCTTAATGGTCTCAGTATGGTTGTTAAGATTTGACTTTTTAGAGTCAGACTGAGTGTTAACACAAACAGATTTGGAGTTTAGTTTGCCAGACCGAAAATTGATTTTTCCAGACTGACAGATAGATGTCACAGACTGAGATCTTTTTAACTCCCTTGTTACTGGTTTTATGCCTTTAGATTTGTCATTTGGCATATTATTGTCTGGACCAGTTACAGACTGAGATGTGGAAGGTTCAAACACATTGTAACCTTTCTGTTTATTCTTGATTCTTTTTACCTCTTTTTGTCTTTTTAAAGATGGTACTGTGAGAATACTAACTTTGCCTTTTATAAATCTTTCCTTTTTAAGTTCTATAGTTTCTAAAGATTCATTAGTGATTATAAGTTCAGGCTGTTCAGATTAAGAAGTTTCACAGACTGAGATTTCTGAGTCTGTGTCTTCAGAGTCTGGCTCTGTCTCATATACTAGTTCTTTAGCAACTATTTTTGGTCTACCAAAAGCATTTGTCAATATAACTTTGTCTCCCACAGTATGACTAAAAGTATGAGGTAAAATCTCAGGTACAAATATAGTAGGTTTTGAGTTTATTTCTGAATTTATGTGACTTTTAAGATCAAACTCATCACCTATGACCGCTTGTATCTGAGCTGGAATCTGTTTGGATAAACAGTCCACATTTTTAAGTGGTGAAATACACCAAGATTTACAGATCCTTTCATAATGATCAGCTTTGTTTTTATAAGCTTCTTTTTCCAGCTTGATCTTTTTGAGAAGGTCATATTGAGCATCAAGCTCAAGTTTTTACTGTTAATTTCGGTTTATTTCATTCACTTTTGATTGTAGATCTTTTTGAACTTGACTGAGTTTGGTTTTTAAATCTTGTATTTCCTGCAGTCTTTTCAAAAAGTCTACATAGATGTGTTCAAACATCTTCTGTTTTTCTGCATCACTATAGTAAAGTTTAAAATGATTTACATTGTAAGCAGATCCTCTGTCCCAGTCTGGATGAACACATGCCTTTTCTGCAAATTTGACATCTTTGTCAAACTGGCTCTCTGTGATAGCCATTAAGCACATATCTTCATCATCCTCAGATGATGAAGATTCTTCATCTATCCATTGTTCAACAACCAAAGCTTTCTCTAGTTTCTTTGGTTGTTGTTTCTCTCCAATTTTCTTGGAGTTGAAGTACTTTTTCTTGTACTTCTTGGCCTTTTCTTCCCACTTATCAGAACTTGAAGATTCTGCAATCTTCACTCTGCAGTCAGAAGAAATATGACCAACTTGCCCACATTTATAGCAAGTAGCTTTCTTAGGATCAAAAGTTGGCCTTCCTTTTGAACCTTTGAATCTTGCTTTTCCTAACCTTTGGGCTAGCAATGCCATTTCAGCTTCTAGAGACTCAGTTTCATCATCTGATTCTGAGTATGTAAGAGTAAGATGGTAATCTGCTTTAGAGAAAAGTTCTCTATTTTTCCTTGTTGTTGCAACAAGGGCAGCAGATGGATCTTTTGCAATCCTTTTGGCATTTAGATCCTTTCTGGCTTTGGTTTCTTCAAAATTTAGTAGAAGTCCAAACAAGCCAGAGAGATCATATGTCTCCAATTTTTCACTTACAATTAATGAAGTGATAACTTCAGAAAAAGTGTTTGGAATGACATCAACAAATTTTGCACAGATTTCAAACTGTCCCTTGATGATATTATACCTTTCAAGATCATTGATTAAGATCTGAAATCTGGTATGAATATCAGTTAATGACTCATTTTGGCCAGCAGAGAAGTTCTCATAATTTCTTATGAGATTCTTCTTCTTTTGGGATTGTACTAAACTTACACCATCATATTGGTCAGTTAGCATATCCCATATGGCTTTAGCAGTTTTGCAGCCAGATATCTTAGCAAAGATAGGCTCAGTAACTGCATTGCCCAGTATGGATTTGGCCTTAAAGTCTAGTGCATATAGTTGCCTGTCTAGATCAGTCCAGGTACTTTTGGCAGCCTCAACAAATTTTTCAGCTGTAAAAATAATACCATTTGCATCTAAAGTTGCAGGAACTATTCTGCCAGGAATAATGGGTCCTTCCTGAATGACTCTAAGCATTTCATCATGAATGCTAGCAAGAAACCATTCAGCTTTCAATTTCCAGTGGGTAAAATTTACACCATTGAAGATTGGAATTCCCTTCCCAGCCATAGCAATAGAAGAAGTCATTTTTCAAGGAAGAAAATGTAGAGAAAATGGATTTAGATGATTGTTTGATAAACTGGGTTCCTTTGATCGTTAAAGATTAAATCTTTATTTGCTCTGATACCAGTTGTTGGGTCACAAGGTTCCCAAAACTTAGATACAGATTAAATAACAGTTATCTTAACGTGTTAGTTTATATCCAAGTTTTATATCAAACAAGTTTAAATTAATCTAGGCGGAAAACAAGATTAATTTTGACACAGAGTTTATTATGAATCAAAGTATTATTCACAATAAAGTGTTTGTCTCACACAGATGACAAAGTATTCAAACACACACAGATGGTTTGAATACGATCCAAGTATTAGTATATTAAGATACAATTATCACTACAAACTTTAACAGTTAGTGTGGTAATGCTTTGAGCCTAAGCTTAAAGGTCTTGTATACTATTTTTCTTTGAGAGCTTGAATTACTTGGATACTTGGATACTTTGAAGAGTGCTATTGAGCTGCTATTTATAGAGTTGAGTATCAACTTCTATTAACCAGCTCAGTCAGTTGTCCAAGGGATAACACATTCATCTTGGGCAACTTTGCACTCTACCCTTTTTGCTTTTCTTGGAAATAGAAAAAGCAAAAGGTAAAAGGTTTCTTTGCAGAGAAGAAAACCTTTGTTCGATGTTTGACCTTTCTCAAACATCTTATCAGTTGTATCTAGCCTAAGGAGAGAAGAATATCTTCTGTACACTTGTACTTTCATTCTTCAATCTGTGCTCTTCAGTCTGTGCTCTCAGTCTGTCATCTTCAATCTGTGATCATCAGTCTGTGATCTTCAGTCTGTGATCTTCAGTCTGTGAAGTCTTTTGTCTTCAATCTTCATTCTTCAGATGATGAATTCAAAATAAAAGGATCTATTTATTTTGTAATTGGTTAGCTGCGCATTTCAATTGTAATGTTAACATTACAATTGATATCCTCATACAAATATGTGTAAACTTAATTAAACTACTAGTAAACAAACATAAACTAACTAATGTAAATGAACGTTGGTGTGCTGCCAATCGGTCGTCGTGTTACCAACCGGCACACACCCGTGTGGGGTAAGTTTTAAATTTATATTTTGTCGTGGGCCTAAACCTTTGTACTACCTACTGGTACTAGGTACGAATACTTGATATTAGTATGTGGAAAGGATGATCCAGGGTCGTTCCTCACGACGGTCGAATTGAAACATAGCTCGTTCAGATAGCTTAGTAATCAAGCTAGGTTTGGATAGTTGGATAGGTTTATGTTTTGGTTTTTTGTCTATTAAAGATTACTAAAACTAATAAAACATAAAAGTAAATGGAAGCTGGCATATATAGCACTTACGGATAACGAAGACGTGGTTCACTATGACTTAGGATAGTGTATTGTTTGGATGATGTTTATTGGAGACACATTTAGCTAACAGACAGATAAACTATAGGTGTAAACACTATGAACCTACTTCTTTAGTCCACTTCTAAATTCGTATTTCACTAAGTCCTAGGCTATCTTGATTCTGATAAGAGCAGTTGTTTTAAACCCCCCTCGCTATCTTTAGAGACCAAGTGACCCTTTTTGGATAGATACATCTTCGGTGCAGGAATGAGGCAACAGACCGTAATTATATCTGAGTTTTCTTAGCTCCTAAGTCTAAATGTTATTATCTAATTGTGTAATGATTTTTACCTTTATATTCTAAACTATCGGCTAAATGGAGTTAAGCGGTTTAAGCATCTTAGACTACAGCCGAGTCTTTGCTTTCTTTTCAGAACTCCATATTCAATTACTGTAAACACAAATACTTCCGTCATGAATTAGACCCTCCTTTACAATCAGTCATTCATCCCTAGGTGTACTCGCAGTGTACAATACTGTAGTATTTCTACAACTTTAGGGTTCCTAGAATATGTTCTAGAAGGGTGACTTCTAGGTATCCCATGATGAGATAGACCTTCGACATTTCCTTAGCTTCTACGTATTTGTACTCCACCTGATGGTGTGTTCCAACGCTATACTAAGTACATGGCCGTTTTACGGATATCTCATAGCTTTATACATACCCATTAATTGTTAAAGTGTATAGTTAGAATTGTATGTAGATAATTGATTTAGAAGTGTTGAATATATGTATTGTTGTGTTAATTGTGGAATTAAAGTCATGTATATATGTATGCTTATTGAATTGTTAAAGTGTACACTTGTTAGAACTGTTAAAGTGTATTCATTTAGATAGAATTGTATCTATTTAATTGAATATAGGTGATTTAGCGATTAATTTCGGGAATTCCATAGTTTTTACCGTTAGTACGAAATTAATCACTCCCGTAGGAAGCCCGTTCGAAATTGATTTATTAGAAATTCATATCGGAAAGTCCCTAATTTGGGACTGCTTTTTGAATGTTCTGTCTCATTTAGGATATGGATACGTATAACTAATTTGGGACCGAGAAACCATGTTAGAAGAGAACGAAGAAGATGTTATACATGACAGTAATTCATCTGATCTTGCATTGGATGCTTGTGATTATGTATTCATTTTATGTGTTTACAACTTGTTAAAGAAGGGTAATATCCTAGACTCGTCGAAACTTACAAGAAGATGCATAAGAAGAAAGGTAAAGGTGTGTGGGCCCATGACGATGCCAAAACTTGATATGTATGTAAAAATTTGTTAATCCATGCTTAGAGTTGCTATAAATTGATTGATGATGATTTTGTTTAATTAAAGTATTGAACTTTGGGTCATCTAGTCGTGCTTATAGAATATTGATCATGCTTATGTTAAATGGTTTGTAGGTCAAATGGGTTGAATGGGACAATTGCGTCAAGTGGGTCAAATGGGTAAAGTGGGACAAGTGGGTTAAATGGGTCAAGTGGGTTATAGAATTAATGGGTCAAATGGAACAAGTGGGTCAAATAGGTCAAGTGGGTCAAATGGTTCAAGTGGTTTATAGAATAAATGGGTCAACTGTATTATAGGTCAAATGTGTCAAATTTTTAAATGGCTCAATGGAACAAGTGGATCAAATGGATCTCTAAGTTGTAATATGAGGGAATTGTGTCAATTGGTCCAAATGGCATACTATGAGTAACAAAAACTAAACAATACAAATTATTTTTGTTTTGTAACTTTTTGGAGAACATGGTGCGTTTGCGAGATGGCGAAACGGAGACTATGGATGAGCATGATATATTAGGAAAAGTATTGGGCGAGCGTAGTGGGTATAATTCCGAACGCGGTAGAAAATTACAGGGTAGAGTCGTGACATATGCATCACTTTGGTGGAGAAGTCAAGTGGCACAAGATCAAGTTAGAAAGATGGTTCGAGTCGTGACATATTCTAATAACCAATTTGATGCATTCTATAGTGCTTTAGAATTTGCAAACATCAGAGTTTTCCCGTATAAGAAGCTAGAAGCTCAAGACTTTAATGAAGACGAGGAGGAGGAGGATAACGAGTACGTTGATTGGTTAGTCGTTTCTTAGGTTTTGTGGAGACAATGTTTGTCTAAACAATTATTATTTTAACTTTTAAAACTTGCTGAACATTCGGTAATTTGTATGTTTGTTTAAACTATGGATAATAAATACGTTTGTTTAGTTATGTTTTGATTGAGAAAACTGCGGAAAATTAGTTATATAGCTGCTCGAAATATGCGGATTGAAAAATGAAAAAATATGGGAAATTTTGAAAAACAGAAAAATGTTGCCCTATTAACAGTACGAAACAGCTACGACTCGTAGGGCTTTAGCAACGATTTTATCGTTGCTAAAGATATTTATTAAAAAAGGAAAAACAAAATAAAAATAGGTTTAGTGACGATTTTATCGTTGCTAAAGTTATTTATTTAAAAAAAAAAGCTTTAGCAACGATTTTTTTCGTTTTTTAAAAGGGCTTTAACCAGTTTAATTGGGGCCTACAAAATCATTGCTGAAAAAAATGAATCGTCGCTAAAAACAATTAGAAAAAAACGAATCGTCGCTAAAAACAATTAGATGCGACCTTTCAGGGATGATTTTTTAGTGACGATTTTGGGGTCTTTAGCAACGTTTTTTTTTGTTGCTATTTAGGCCAATTCTAGTAGTGGATAGGTCAGTCCGCCAACATTTGAATCAGTGGGTCCTACCGGGAGTGTATTCCCTCGACATCATATTCTTCAAACCCGATATTTGATCTTATTCACAACAGATTTTCTATGGTTGGTGTTAGGTCAGTCCGCCAACATTTGGATCAGTAGGTCCTACTGGGAGTGTATCCCCACGACATCATATTCTTAAAACCCGGTATTTGATCTTATTCACAACAGGTTTTACATGGTTGGTGTTGGATATGCAAAATGTACATAATTTTTTAGTAGGCTTGTATAGTTGATTCTTTTTGGCTATCAAGATTTTACATGCAATTTACTTGTTTACTTATTTGATTCTAGACTATAAGGACCTTTTACAGTTAGAACATATTTTTGTAACTTTGTCAACTACTGTCACAATAGTTTGGAGATTCGACACATTTGTCTTATACTGATTATATTATTTACGATCATAAAAACTTGTTTAACTACAAAATTAAATATTTAAATACTATAAGTGCCAATAAAAAGTAAATTAGTTCGTTCATTTAAAATTAAAGGAGACCTACAAATAGAGCATATCATATGTTGCTAGTAGACTAGTATTATTGTCAAAGTCATGTTCTAAGAAAATTGAAAAAAAACACACCCGTATATACATTATATAATTTTATGTATACACACTAATATATACAACATACTATATTTGATGAAAATCTAGATTAAAAAATACGGAAAGAAAACGATTTATTTAATTTTTTTAATGGCATAAAGGGGTAAAATAGTAACATGGAATTTTCATATAATTCAAAGGTCAATATGGTAATTTTCATCCTCTCAACCCTAAGTAGTTCCATCATTAAATCAACACTTCTCCACTTTTTCTCTTTAAAAAGCAGCCGCCGCAACCAATCTCCCCTCCGTGCCCTACCTAACATAGCGATTTAAGTCTGGTGATTAAAGAGTTTTTCTTTAAAAATCTTATCATCATCGATTCCTATAAATAATCATACATATTCATGTTCTTTTTTCCCATTTCTGTACGAAATTCTTTTTTCATTTCTTGCTAATTATATACTAAATTTTGTAAATTAATGTTGGATCTGTTCGATGTGAATTTGTTTTTTTCCAGTGAATCTATCTATACAAAATCATATATATAGATGGTCAGGTTTGACGGTTTCATGTCTTTATTTCCCTGTTTAGAATATATATCGTTGAAAAAAACTACCACATACTACACATCAAGATCTCGTGAGGCGATTTGAAGCCGGTATATAGAAGGTCAACCATTATTGGCTCCTATTCATCATCGTCGCGTCTAAACCACATTTATAGATGGTACATTCCTTATTTCTTTAAATGTGTTTAATTTTTTGTTAGCTATGTTAAATTTTGTTATTGTTAATTTGGGTTAGTGCTTTAACCGACAAGATAGACTAAATTTTGGTAAACTTCTAATTTTTTAATTTAAACAAATTAAATAATGTATAACTGCCATCATCAATATCATATTCTCCGCGTAGCATATTTGACTGTTGTCTAGTAGGAGTAGACATCCGATCAAAGAAATGTTATCAAAATTTTGAATAGAAATGGTAGTTTAAAAGGAACATGAAAATAGCACAAGGTTTTATATTATTTTATTAAAATTTAGATGAGATGAGAATGATATATACAAATATGCATAATTTCAACTAAACTATTAGAAAATAAACATAAACTAACGAATGTAAATAAACATAATCGAAAGTTAACGATCATGTTATTATACGTTCACGAAACGTAAATTAATAAACGATCTGTAAAATATAGTCTTATATTTATAACACATGATTAACTTAACAACAACAACTAGAGACTAGTACACATATAAAACAGTGAACCTATCGTGATATGGTATAGTCGTGTATATTATACCGAGGTCGGTCTCTCAAGGAATGATTGTTAAAATTGCAATAAATACGCTATTTATTTAATCAATCTACAAATAATATTATATAAATACTAAAAAATATTTATATTCTCTTTACTCTGTTTGTTCTATAATTATTTTAACTTTAAACTTTCCACATTATCATAATTATAGTAACAAAAATACATATTTTTGAAAAAAAATGCAATCATAAGTTTTTATTTATAATTTCATAATAGAATCTAGATAAAAGTTACTCAAATAATAAGAAGCTCCGAAAAAGTTTTAAGAAATAATGTGTAATGAATATTTTAAAATCATTCTTAAATTCATCAATTTTTCACGAAATTTGTTTTTCTCATTTGAAACATAACCTAGATTGTGTTAGGGTTCAATAATAAATGTTCGATTAATATAGGTAAGCTTAATGTAAATATTTTAGTTATCTATTTTTGTAATAAAATTAGAGATGTGGAAGACATACTTTATAAGCTATAGCTAAATTTTCTTTTCGTTTATGAACAGCAATGAATTGTTAGATATAATTATTCTTTTTTTCAGTTTTCCTTAAAATATAGAATGGTTAATATGCTACAGTTAAACTTAATTTTCATGTTAGTAGAGTCTTATAACTAATAGATAATTTGGTTCTTAATAAGGGCTTTTATTTAGAAACGTCACCTTAATTCTATAAGAACCATGATTTTTCCAAGGAACATCACCTTGTTGGACTTTCACGTAGATCTTATCGAATCTAACTATACTTTCAAGCTTTTAGCAAATATGGAACTTGGTGATATTTTTTAAGAACACGTCCTTGGAAGCCTATAAGAGATCGTGCTAACACAAGTGAACTATATGTTCGAGGAGGTAACAATTAATGCACATACGCACGCAATCAAGTTTATCATGGTTTAAGAAGCAAATACAATGCTAATGATTTTGTTGAGTTCTATGATCCAAGTCATTTTCTTTGGAAGTAAAATGGAAAATCTTCAAAAATGATTGTTAAATGTAACTTTAAATATATCACCTTACATAGTTCATCATGGATGTTTAATTTTCCTTCCACTTTATTCTTTTAATTCCTCTCAAATCAGTGAATTTGCGGTGAAACCTTCAAATCTTAGTTTCGTGAAAGTTTGTAATATAGTTCGAAGCATGAAAGTAAAAATTTTAAGTATAATGTTTATAGTTACTTACATTATACTTCTTTCTATAATGCTTCGAGCTAGTTTACAAGCTTTCACAAAATTAGGCTTCAGAGGTTTAGTGCAATTCAATATAATAGAGGAATAAATAGAAAAAATAAATAAAAAGTCATGGTGAATTCTGTAAGGTGGGAATTTAAAGTTACATGTAACTATCAAGTTTGGAGATTTTTCGCTTCACTTCCAAACAAAATGAGTTGATCATGTAACTCAACAACATCATTAGCATTATATTTGCTTCTTGGACCATGATAATCTTGTGTGTGTGCGCGCGAGCAAGAATTGGCCCCTCCCATACAATTTACATGTGCTAGCAACGACCTCTTATAGGCTTACAAAGACATGTTCTTATAGAATACACCAAGTGCCAAATTTCCTAAAAGCTTGAAAGTTTAGTCCGATTAAAGAAGAATGTACATGAAAGGCCAACAAGGTGATGTTCCTTAGAAAATCAAGGTTCTTAGAGAATTAAGGTGGCGTTTACGAATAGAAGTTCTTATTAAGAACCAACTTACCTAATAATTATAAGAGTATACGAACATGAAAATAATATTTAAATGTAGCTTTTAAACCAATTTAGATTTTAAGAAAAACTCAGATAAGGAAGAATTATACCTAACATTTAATTGCCGTATACATCCAAAAAGAAAATTTAAGTATTGCTTTAAAACCAAATTAGGTTTGTAAGGAATATCAAGAAAAGGAAAAAGTGCAGATGACACGACACGTCTTTCACATCTCAAAATATACTACAAACATAGATAAGTAAACTATTTACATTAAGTTTATCTATATTATCTGCAATTTTATTATTGAATCCTATCAATATAATTAGGATAGTCACAATGTAGAATCTCATATTATTCGGTCGTTAAATGTGTTTATCAAATGTTTGAGACAATCCCATGTTAAAATTAAAAATCACATGTGATTTATGTGATTATCAAGTTATTGTATGTGAATATTTTCAATTAAAACATATAAAATAATGCCAAGTTGTCATCAACCAAAAAACTTCTTCACAAAGCATATTTGAATGTTATTCAGTTGTAGACATCTTCTCGAAAGAATGTTATCAAAATTTTGAAGAAAATTGGTAGCTTTAAAGGTTCATAAAATAATCTCAAGGTTTTATATTATTTTCATTAGATTTTTGATGAGATAAGAATGATATATCCAAATGGGAAAAATAGATGGTGCTACCAACAACATGTGCTGTTAGCTAAAAGTAAGGACTAAACTTGTATTTTTTTAAAGTTAAAGGTTGTAAAATATAAAATAAAAGGATCTATTTATTTTGTAATTGGTTAGCTGCGCATTTCAATTGTAATGTTAACATTACAATTGATATCCTCATACAAATATGTGTAAACTTAATTAAACTACTAGTAAACAAACATAAACTAACTAACGTAAATGAACGTTGGTGTGCTGCCAATCGGTCGTCGTGTTACCAACCGGCACACACCCGTGTGGGGTAAGTTTTAAATTTATATTTTGTCGTGTGCCTAAACCTTTGTACTACCTACTGGTACTAGGTACGAATACCTGATATTAGTATGTGGTAAGGATGATCCAGGGTCGTTCCTCACGACGGTCGAATTGAAACATAGCTCGTTCAGATAACTTAGTAATCAAGCTAGGTTTGGATAGTTGGATAGGTTTATGTTTTGGTTTTTTGTCTATTAAAGATTACTAAAACTAACAAAACATAAAAGTAAATGGAAGCTGGCATATATAGCACTTACGGATAACAAAGACGTGGTTCACTATGATTTAGGATAGTGTATTGTTTGGATGATGTTTATTGGAGACACATTTAGCTAACAGACAGATAAACTATAGGTGTAAACACTATGAACCTACTTCTTTAGTCCACTTCTAAATTCGTATGTCACTGAGTCCTAGGCTATCTTGATTTTGATAAGATCAGTTGTTTTAAACCCCCCTCGCTGTCTTTAGAGACCAAGTGACCCTTTTTGGATAGATACATCTTGAGTGCAGGAATGAGGCAACAGACCGTAATTATATCTGAGTTTTCTTAGGCTATCTAAATTCGTATATTATTTTCATTAGATTTTGATGAGATAAGAATGATATATCCAAATAGGGAAAATAGATGGTGCTGCCAACAACATGTGATATCCCCATGCAAATATGTGTTAGCTTAATTCAATTACTAGTAAACAAAAATAAACTAACTAATGTAAATGAACGTTGGTGTGCCAATAATATATGCACAGGAAAGAAAAATATATAAACATATGATATTTTGCATGGAAAACCTCTCAAGAGAGAATGAAAACTATAGGACCATGGGGCCACTTAAATTATCAAAAAATATTACAACGGTTGATTACAACGTTCGCACATCTCTTGAATATTATCACGTATCTCTTAACACGCACACATCTCTCAACGATTGATTACAACATTCGCTTCATCGTTATTGAATCACTGAAAACACCACACGGGACGGAGGGAGACGACTCTCACAAACTTTCTCTTTTCTCTAAACCTCCTCACCTAAACTCTACAAATAACTCTAATATAAATAGGCAACACCCAACTTTTTCTTCAAGCTAACTTAATCCCTAAGTTGAACTTGATTACCAAGTATCCCCAGAATTTAGAAACTTACCAAACTAATTCGACACTATTAAGGAAATACGTATCGTAGTTCACCGTGGCTGTTTAATTCTACTTTTTTTTTCTATTTATTCCTCTCTAATCTACGAATTTGCAGTGAAGTTTCGAAGCTTAGTTTCACGAAAGCTTGTAAAATAGCTCGAAATATCAACGCAAGAATATTACGTATAATGTTTATAGCTACTTACATTATACTTCTTTGTTTAATGCTTCGAGCTAGCTTAGTAGGTTTAATGCAAGTTCATAGATTATATAGGATTCATATAAAATAAAAATAAAAAATAAACAGCGATGGTGAATTTCATTAGGTGGGAAGTCTAAATCTACAGGTAACTATCAAGTTCGGAGATTTCTCGCTTCACTATTAAAGAAAATGTCTTATCATATAACTCAACTAAATCATTAGCATTAGGACCATGATAACCTTGTTTGTATGTGTATGCATGATATGTTACCCCTCAAAGATGTAGGTTACTTATGCAAGCCGCGACCTCATATAGACCTTCAATCATATATTCTTAACGAATATCACCAAATCCCAAATTTCCTAATACCTTGAAAGAAAAAAAAAATCTATTTGAAAGGCCAACAAGGTGATGTTCCTTAGAAAATTAAAGTTCTTAGATAGTTAAGGTTGCGTTCTCGAATAAAAACCCTTATTAAGAACTAAAATATCTAAAAGTTATAAAAGTCTACAAACATGAAAATAAAATTTAGTTGTAGCATATAAACCAATCTTTATTTTAACGAATATTGAGATAAGGAATAATTATATCTAACAAAAAGTTTAAATAGAAAGGTTAAAAAAAACTAAAGAATAGGAGAACCAATAGGATTGTTTCATTTCAAATACTCATTACCACATTTTTTTACATTAAATATCTCACAAACCGTACATCAATATATTATAAAAATTACACCATTAGAATCAATGCCATTTTATTTTTAATTAGAGATTTCATATTAAATAATTTCGACGAATTTTTTTCTTCATTTTTAACGGATTTTTAAAAATTCATAATGTTAAATAACATGTGATTTTACATTAATCACACGCGATTGTATCACCAATTAAATTTTTAATTCAAATCACTGATAATTTAAAAAATTTAAACGTAGAAAACTAAGTGTTGGGAAAAAAATGTATCAAACTTGTCTTATTAATCTGATGAGTCAAAGGGTCAACCAAAATTGGGCCTTTGGTATCCAAAAAGTTCATCTTTTGATTTTATTGCTTATACAAACAGTGACTATGGTGGTGCAAATCTAGATAGAAAGTCAACTTCTGGAGGTTGTCAATTTCTGGGAGAAAGGTTAGTGTCATGGCAATGCAAGAAACAAATCACAGTGTCAACATCAACAGCAGAAGCATAATATATAACAGCATCAAGTTGCTGTGCACATGTGCTGTGGATTCAGAATCAGATGTTGGATTATGATTTGACATTTCTTAATATTCCCATATTTATTGACAATAATAGTGCAATCAGTAACCCAGTAAAACATTCCAAAATCAAGCATATTGAAATAAGATATCATTTTATTAGAGATTGTAATGAGAAAAGACTAATTCAAAATTTTAAAGTCCATACTGATAATCAATTTGCAGATTATTCACCAAAGCTTTTGATGTGAGTAGATTTACATTTTTGGTTACTAGTATTGGTATGATAATTTCTTCATAAGTCTTCTCATTACTACTGCTCTCTATAAAATTTAGTGTTGGTACCTGAGTTAATACTGATACACTACTTAGTGCTGTTAAGTATTTTTAATACTGTGGATAGTAATTACTACTGGTCACCATTAGTGCTGGTAGCTTAAAATTACTACTGCTAGGCATTTTTAATACTATCACACTGATTAGTGATGTACATTTTATATATTTGGTTTACGTTGTTTTGTATATTTTAATTAATGTTGTGTAGGTTTTAGTACTGCTAAAGAACTATTACTACTGCTGGCGTTGGAGTTTAATTTTATGATAAAAAAAAACATTGAAGTTCTTTAACAGACTAAGTGTTATAAGGGGAGATATTAATACTGTTGATTAAATTAATACTGATATAACACTTAGTGTTATTAGTAAAGTGATAATGTCTTAATACTGTCAGCATTATTAATACTGCTTATTAATACTGCTTAAGCTGCTTAGTAATTTTAATACTATTGTGTCTATTAGTACTGTCTACACTATTAATGCTGCTAGCAGTATTAGTGCTGTTTATTATGTTTTAATGTTGCTAGTGTTGTTTATTATGTTATAATGTTGCTAGTGCATTTAATGTTGTTCAATGGCTTTACTACTGCTAAATTACCAACAGTATAAATACTAAATTGCTTAATAGTACAGAAACACTTTATCGCTTTTGCTTTCGAAATTCAAAAGAAACTAAAAACCCTCTTGAAATCAACTGTTTCATCAACTCAAAACGATTCAATGGCACTCCAAATCGTAGATTGTCACAACATGGTTGCGTATTTATACAAAATCACTGACGCTGTTGATTTTCATCAAATAATCGACTTCTTGAGGGAAAGCAAATTGAAATTTGCTCTTACTGTCAACCCTACCATCTACCTAAGTCATCTAAATGACTTCTGGACGTCCGCTAAGATGGAAAATAATGATGAGGTTAAACAGATTGTGGGTATGGTGGAAGCGAAGCAAGTCAGAATCACGGAAGAATCCATTCGTATTCATCTTCATCTAGAAGATCACTGTGGCATTGAATGCCTTTCTGATTCTCAAAGTTTTTAAAATTTAAAATTGTTGGGGTATGAGGGTCCATTAAATAAATTAACTTTTTACAAAGGACTCTTCTCTCCATAATGGAAATTTTTTATTCACACTGTTCAGCAGTGTTTATCACAAAAACGAACTGGTTGGAATGAATTTAGCAGCTTTATTGTCTCAGCAATAATCTACTTAGCCACAAACCAACAGTTTAATTTTTCCAAATTAATTTTTAATGGAATGTTGTGGAACTTGGAGCATCCTGTAAAGAAATTTTTAATGTATCCAAGATTCTTACAACATATTTTTAATATAGATATAAATGACTTATCTAAGCTCACATGAGGCATTTTTGTGACCTTGTCTCATAAACCAAAAGTTTTTGCAAATATGAGGAGACAAGGTAAAGGATTTTCAGGAAAGATCACTCCCTTGACTACCACAATGTTGAGTGCATCTGCCATTCCAGGTGAGAGGACAGACACACCATCTGACCCTCAACCCACACCTGTTAATAGGGCACCAAAAAGAAAACAAGGGACTCAAAAATCACCCAAAGCCAAGAAATCTAAACAGGCATCTGAAGCTCTTGCTGGTCAGATGTCTCAGCCAAAAAATACACAGGAGGTGGTCCAAAAGGAGTTGGGAGACCATTTGGAAAGGGCTGCCACTACTGCTACTACCCTACTGGGAGAGCAGGACAGTGGTAACATAACTAGGACCCAATCTAAGGCAACTTCTACTTCTGAGGTGCCGATAGATGTTTCTACTGCTGAAATATTTATTGATACTGAAGAAGAAGAAGGACCCAGGTGTCAAAAAACCATGAGGGCTACTATTGCTCAGACTAGGTCTGAGAATATGGCTAAATCATCTAATGATTTATCAAAAGAGGGTAACACTTCTGGAGGTAATGAGGATAGCATGTTACTAAAGGAATTGATGGTAATGTGTACCAATTTAGGAGAGGAGGTGGCCAGGCAGAGGGATATGTTGGCATCTCAAGGAGCAGAAATTATGAGGTTAAATGGACTGGTAAAGAAGCTGTTAGATGACAAACTGAAAAGGCTCTAATGTTAATGCTGCTCCAGTTACAGCTGTTGGTATTCAAGTTACTACTGCTAGTGCTGAAGTTAGTACTGCTAGGGAGGATTTTAATATTAATGTTGCTAGGCTAGGTGAGCCAGTTAGTACTGCTAATATAGATGGAGAAAAGATTGAGGTTGCTGAGGTTTTATTAAGGGTGTTTGAGAGCCCTAAGGAAAAGAAAAAATCAAAAGAAAAGGGTGTGAGCATACAAGAACCATTAGAAAATGCACCTATTCAGAAAGTGAGTGTGATATGAGCTAAAGATAAAGGTAAGGGTATTATGATAGAACCTGAGAAGCCTCTTAAAGGAAAACAACAGATAGAGGCAGATGAGGAGTTGGCCAAAAAGCTACAAGAAGAAGAAAGAGCTAGATATACTGAAGAGGAAAGGGAATATCAGCTTCAACAATTATTGAATGAAAGGAAGAAGAAGTTAGCAGTTGAGCAATACAAAAAGAGAAAAGAAAAGCCACTGACTAAACATCAAGAGAGAAAGAAGTATGTGGTATTTTTGAAGGCTGCTGGCTTTCATGTAAAGATTCTAACTGCTATGAAGTTTGAGGATTTAAAGAAGTTATATGAATGAGAATTTGAAAGAATGGAGAAAGGAGATGATGATAGGAGAATGGAGATAGAGAGGAATTTGTAGGGTATGCATGATCTAGCTGCTCCAGAGGTTATAGTGAAATTTGAAAGGAAAAAGAGAACTGGTCAGGTGAAAGAAAAGATAAATTATTTCGATGAGGTACAAAAAAGATTGAGATTAGAAGAAAGGAAGGGTACTCAATCAGAGAAGGATCAAGAGAATGAACAAAGTAAGGAGGACCTGAAAGCTATGGTAATTATTGATACAACTGATTTTACTCCATTAAATATTGAATATCCAATAATAAATTGGTATCATGTTACTGATGAGGAGAGTATGATGAGGAGAGTACAGGTAGGTATGAGATACTAAGAGCTGGTGGTTCAACTGAAAAATATTCAAGTTTATTTTTTATGATTAGAGTTTTTAGTAGGGGAGACTTGAACCAAATGTGACATATAGGAGTGACCAAGTATGCTGAGCAGGTGGACTATGATGATAATGTGCAGCTCTATGAATATCTTCAACGGTTGTATGAGCCAGACATAGATATGAAGATATTCAAGAAAGCATTTTCTTCAGTATCTTGGTGGCAATGTTTTGAAAGTTGTGGAGTACATAGTACACGTCAACAAGATGGAGGGGTTGGATATTATTTTATTGGAAAAGAGTATCCACGAAATCCTAGTGTACTAATAAGCATGATGACACATAAGGTTAAATGCAGAAATGTTTTGCTTCCTACAGTACTAATCAAAGAATTACAAGCTTATATCAAGAAACATGCTGCAAAAGGAAAATAGTAAGGTTTTGATATTTTTTAGAAACTTAATTATGTTAGGTGAACAGATTAAGTTTAAGGAGAGATTGTTGGGTTAAAGATCTTCAAGTTGTTTCTACTGTTAGTTCAAAGGTTTCTACTGGTAGCATGGTTTATACCGTTGAAGATTAGTGCTGTTATCAGAGTTTCTACTGTCAGTTCAAGTATTATTCCGCAATTTCTTGATTATTATTCAGAGCTTAAGTTTTGACTAGATCAATCGATCCTGACAATTAATGTGAACAGTAATCATGTGTTAATTAACTTATTTTAAATAAATCGAGTATCAATTTTAACTTTTTATCAAAACTCACATATAATTTTTTTAAGACCCGATAAGAAAAAGAAAAAAAAGTTCGTCAGAAGTATAGCTTATGAAATCTCTAATCAAAGAAACAAAAATGCTAATTCCAAATATGTAATTTTTATAAGTTGTTGTCATACCGTTTGTGAGATATTTAATTTTAAAAGTTCAAGTGGGTAAGTTTTGTAATGAAATGAAGCAATGCTATTCATTCTCGTATTTCTAAATTTTTTTTATCACTTTTGTTTGAACTCACCTGTTACTTCGTAGACGGAAATTTTTTTTAACTATACCTTATAAAACCAATAACGATTTCAAGGAAAAAAAATGAGAAAAGGACAAATTGCATATGACATGACACATGTCTTCCACATCTCGAATTTTAGTACAAAAATATATAGCCAAAATATTAAGTTTATTAATGGGTTTATTGTTTCGTTATGTATTAAACTTTACACGTTAAACTACTGTATGAGTCGAACTTTGAAAATTTCTATTGTATGTATTGAGCTTGTAAATATCGTCTATTGTATGTAAACTTTCCTTGAGTATGGCCAAAATAGAAAAGTATCATTTTTTTGTCTTACCCAAAAAGGAAAATTTACATACAATAGACGATATTTACAAGTTCAATACATACAATAAAACAAATGAAAGCATGTCTCATACAATAGTAAACGTGTAAAGTTTAATACATAATAAAACAATAAACCTTTTATTAATATTAACCGAACTTTTATTATTGAACCCTAACACAGTATTTGCTAAGTTTCAAATGAGAAAAACAAGTTTTTTGAGAATTTGATGATGAATTTTATGAATACTTTCTAAAAATTCATAACATGTTATTTTATAAAACTTTTTCGTAGATTCTTATTTTAGTCGGCTTTTTGTAGATAAAAGAAAATCTTTTGATTGTGTTTTTCTAAAAAAAAAAAAAAGTATTGTTGTGATTATAATTAGTATTCTACTTTGTTTTGAACTTAGCCAAACATTATAGTAATTTGTCTAATTTACAACCCTTCAAATCACTTTTTACGATTCTCAAAAACTAGTTCATCTTATATATTCAACTAGCTTTGAATCACCACTTTTATAAAACGTTATGTCGACTTTTCAAAACTTGATAGCTTCCACTTAAATCATTTATTCAATCAACTTAAAATCTGATTTCTCTCCATCCTTTCCAATTAACAAAAAGATGCAATTTGTATAAGACACTATTTACTCAATCAAGATTTAACTTGAATGAAGAAAGTGAATATTATAGACATTTTAAATTATTTTCTATAATCTTTAAGTCAACGAAAGTACGGTTTACCCCGTGATGATCCGAACGCCCATATCGACAAATTCATTCAAGTCTCAAACTCCTACAAGCAGAATGAGGTTGAGCAAGATATAGCCCGACTCTACTTGTTCCCCTATTCTCTCGCTTTACATGCCCTGACTTGGTTTGAGGGACTCGAGACCGGCTCAGTCACCTCTTGGACGGTTATGGCAACAAAATTTCTGACCAAATACTTTCCCTCGTCCAAGCAAACCAAACTCAAGAACGACATCACAAACTTCCACCGAGCTCACGATGAATCTATCTACACCGCATGGGAGCGATTCAAGAGTTTGTTGAAGAAATGTTCAAACCACCAAATGGAGAAAACTGCCCAGTTGTGCACCTTCTATAACAGTCTTGCTCCAAACCACCGCATTACCCTTGACGCCGCTGCTCAAGGTAATTTCATGCAACTCACCGCTGAGGAAGCTTGGAGTCTGATCGAGAACATGATGATGCACCACCACGACTGGAAGTCCGATGAGCATTCCTCATCTTTACCTCTTTCCGCCTATAACACCAACCAAAACGAAGCCATCAAATCTCTAAGTGAACAGATCGAGACTCTGACGAAGCAGATTGGAGAGATGAAGAAACAACCGTAGCACATCCACCAAGTTCAGGCTTGCTAGAATTGTACCAACCACCCTACTGAAGAATATCAGGTTGAGTACGAGGATCCCGCTGATGGTACCATCTACTACGCCCAATTTCCTTCTCGAACACAGAATCCGTCGGGATTCTCTCGAACTTCACCACTTAGAAACCTAGGAAATCAATATCCTCCACGGAACAACCAACCACCTTTCCCACCTAGATTTCAACCACGATACCCAACCTACCCTCAACAACCCCAGCTAAGCTATAATCAACCCTTATCTCTGACGGCACCCGATGATATCCAGCCTGGTGAACCCTCAAAGACTATTGTGCCAAGCACTGGTACAGACGATAACCTCGCTAAATTCATCCAAAGTCAAAGCTCATTTAACCTTAAGACCACGGCTAGGCAAGACCAAACCGACCTATTCATAAGAAACCAACTCTCGGTTCTCAAAAGCCTTGAGAACCAGATTGGTCAATTAGCCCATCGTCTTGACACAAGACCACAAGGAACCCTTCCTAGCAACACTATCCATAACCCTCATGTTGAGGAAGCCAAAACTATGAACTTCACGGATTCTCAAATGGCACCGAGCCATTCTGACATTTCTTCTCCGGTGAGGGAATCTGCTCCTGTCCCAGCGACTGTTGAGACTCAATCCGTGCCTTCTCCTACTCAAGAAGTTCAAGTTCCCTTCCCAAATTGTCTACGTCAAAAATACAACGCCAAATCATTCAAGCTAGATGGAAAATTCTTAGACACCGTGTCTAGAATCCCTTCCGGCTCAAAGTATATTCGACGAATGCTAGCCACTAAGGAAAAAGTGCCCGAAGCACCTAAAATCTCTCTGAACGCGGAATGTTCAGCCGTAGTACAAAATGCCCTGCCGAAAAATCTATGAGACACCGGTCGATTTACCTTGCCCTGCTCTATCTATCATTCAGGCATGATACGCTCCTTGGCCGATCTTGGAGCCAGTATTAACCTTATGCCTTTCTCACTCTACACCAGATTAGAACTAGGACCACTAAAACCAACTAAAATGAGTGTTCAGCTAGCCGACCAATCAATCCGATATCCTAAAGGGATAGCTGAAAATGTAATGGTTAAAGTTGATAAGTTCTGGTTCCCTACTGACTTTGTAGTGATGGATATTCAAGAGGACATTAACATACCGATTATCCTAGGCAGGTCTTTTATGAATACTGCTCGTGCTATTATTGATGTTTATTCGCAGACTATCAGCCTTAGAGCACAAGGAAAGACTATAACATTCAAGATTGATCAAGCTGAATGCTCAGTAGCTGAGAATGCAGAAACATACGCGATATCCATAGGCAGAACCACATCAGACGATGATGCTTCCGACTCAGACACATCAGACCCAAATCAGTATATTCCCGATGATCATACTTGCCTCATCTCATCTACAGAAGAATCAGAATCAGAGACAGAGGAAGAAATGGCCGAGTCCGAAGAAGAGATAGAAGAAGACGAGGAATCGGAAGAACCAGAAGAAATGGAAGAAGAAATGGAAGATGATGAGTCCGCCCAAGCATATCGCTACTTCCCTGATGACCACACTCGAACGGCAGAGATCATACAAATTGAAAACACTGAAGAAATTATTTCAGTCCGAGAACCACCTACTGAAGACTCTCACAGTAGTGACTATGCACTTGTTATGGAGAGACTCATAGCATCTGCTATTGATCCTACCAAACCTCTAGTTTCCTCTCGCCTCGATACTCTACTACGCATCGAAAGATCTATCAGCCTATCTAATGAACATCCAGAAGTACGAGACAGACTCCTGAGAAGGATCACGGCTTTTAAAGAGTCTAGATTTATACCTTCCCAGAGAATTCAAACCTCTGATGCCTCCACACCTCAAACTAGGTTTGAGACGGGAGGTACTTCTAGATCAAGCCATGACTCTGATTCTCGAGAGGAGAAAGATGTAGAGATGACTTCCTGACAGCCGATATCGCAGATTACTGACGTCACTCAACCCTCTTCTGACGCTGTAGAATTCCCTAATTCTCAGGATTCTGACACCACATCAACAGAGATTGATGAAGATGACGTCATCTATATTGACATCATGATTGATATCCGCTCAATTCCCATCCCCACACAACCTGTCGCAAACTATACTCTCATACCCGTTCGGATCCCTGTCATCTCCAATCATGAAGAAATGATCAGTGCTATTGAGAGATTCGAGGATGATACCCATATCACAATGACTGTTATCCGAGAATCTACCAATGAGTACACACCACGACAAAGAGAGATAATAGAGGAAATCGAGGCAGAATACACCGTTTATCGAGCCAGCAGCAGTACGCTAGGATCTCACTTCCTCCGTAACCGCATTCATGCTTTCGCCGAAAATCTAAATATATATGGAATTTTGAATCTACAGATGATATTACTATTATACTTTAAATATTCTAATACTACTTTATATATGTTTTAATTAATTTTCACACTTTATTTTTAAATTTTATATTTTTAAAATGTTTTTTGGTATTTATTTTTATTTTAAAATAATATAATATAAGTTTGGGTATTAAATATTATATTTTATAAAAAAATTCAGTTTTTCGAGCTGAGCTCGAGCCATCCATAAACATTTTCGAGACGAGCTTTAGCATGCATCGTGAAAGCTCGTCCTATCGAGCAAAGCTCGAGCCTATCCTAAATGAATCGAGCCGAGTTCGAGCCCTGTCGAGCTCACGGTCAACCCGACTTGATTACATTTATACCTACAATACGTGTTTAATTCGTTCAATAATAGAGAAATATTTCAGTCATTCTATCAAATCTTTCAATATGTCATGTGTGCTGAAAGAGAACAATCATAAAAGTCGATGTTTAGTTAGAATAAACATCTGAGCACCTAGGGGTGAACAAAAGCCGGGTTGGCCCCGACCCGACCCGACCCGAAAACCCGAACCAGGTTTTAGTCAACGAATCCAAACCGGTTTTTGACCCAACTCGACCCGACCCGACCCGATTTGAAGGGGAAAAAACCCAACCCGATACAAACCGGTTGGAACCGGTTTGAAACCAGTTCGGGTTGAAAACCCAGTTCCAACCCGGTTTTTTTATAAAATTGCGTTTTTTCGAGCGTTGAGCATTTTAGTGAAAAACAACGTATTTTTCGATTTTTTTTTAATAGAATGGTAGTACATTAGTAATGAAAACATAATTGATCAATAACTTAAGCAAAAGGCTTCTAAATCTTCTTAAAAATATTATTGAATTCAAAAAGTCTATAATTAAAAAGTGGTTCGAGCGTTAAGCGTTTTAGGGAAAAATAACGTTTGGGTCAAATTTTTTTCATTGAATTCATAAAACATTAGTAATGGAAACATAATTGATCAATAACTTAACCAAAAGGCTTCTAAATCTTCTTAAAAATATTATTGAATCCAAAAAGTTTATATAATTCAAAGTGGTTCGAGCGTTAAGCGTTTTAGGGAAAAACAACGTTTGGGCCAAAAAAATTTCATTGAATTCATAAAATATTAGTAATGGAAACATAATTGATCAATAACTTAACCAAAAGGCTTCTAAATCTTCTTAAAAATATTATTGAATCCAAAAAGTTTATATAATTCAAAGTGGTTCGAGCGTTAAGCGTTTTAGGGAAAAACAACGTTTGGGCCAAAAAAATTTCATTGAATTCATAAAACATTAGTAATGGAAACATAATTGATCAATAACTTAACCTAAAGGCTTCTAAATCTTCTTAAAAACATTATTGAATCCAAAAAGTCTATATAATTAAAAGTGGTTTGAGCGTTAAGCGTTTTAGGGAAAAACAACGTTTGAGCCAAATTTTTTTCATTGAATTCATAAAACATTAGTAATGGAAACATAATTGAACAATAACTTAAACAAAGGTCTTCTAAGTCTTCTTAAAAATATTATTGAATCCAAAAAGTCTTCATAATTCTTCATAATATTCATAATCTTCTTGAATATAAGTCTTTATAATCTTCATAAGTCTTCGTAATCTTAAACTTATATTAATCTTCAATTCTTCAAAAGTCGAAATCTTCTTCAGAAGTAGCCTCGCGCGAAGCTTGATCGAGAGCAATTTCTTCGTCGGAAAGTGATATTACCATACCCTCTTCCTCCTCGACATTATGTATATCTCCTTCGTATTCCATTTCACCTTCAAGACTTGAAACATTTTGTATTCGTTCAACGGCGTCTAAGTGATCCTTCAAACAAATACACATCTCTAAGGAGGCCGGTGTGAGTCTTGTTCTTCGTATAGATAATACTCTGCCACTAAGAGAAAATGCGGATTCCGAAGCTACCGTAGAAGCTTGGATGGTTAGTAAATCTCAGGCCATGATGGTTAGAACGGGAAATTGAGATTCCCTCTCTTTCCACCAAGTCAAAATATCAAATTGTTCGAACTCATTGGGTAGAATAGTGGACAAAAAATCCGTTGCGGTATATCTCCCATATTCGCTAGTGGTTTGGTTACCTTCACCCCTTGCCCATTTATGGTTTTCTTGTCTTAAACTATTATATAAGTTAAGCATTGCATTGTTGGAAGAAGATGAATTAAACGTTGTGGAAACCGAACTAGGCGGCACATATAATGTTGAACTATATTTTTGAAAATATACGCCAAATAAATCTTGTAAACAACTCTTAAAATACGTTTTTGTATTATCGGAAAACATTGGGTTCTCTTCATTCAAATTCAAATTGTGACAAATGTTATCGATAAGCATTTCCACCCCGGAAATGTTCAAACACGTGTTCAATGCGGCGGAACAAGTAATTACCGGTGACATTTCTTGAAAATATTTTTTTAGTTTTTCTTTCATGGGAGCCACCATCTTTTCAAATAAAGCACCTTTATATTCGTATTCGTTTAATTTTGTAGTCATCAACCAAATTTGATTAAGTACCAAATGACTAGTGGGATAATAAACACCCGATAATAAAGTAGTCGCGATTTTGAAAACTTTGAGCGATTCGGTTAAGTTTTTAATAACCTCCCAAAATTCTATGGGAAATGGTGTTGCAAGACCTTTGTGAACAAGTTGATCATGAAAAACTTGTAAACAGTCACGTTGGCGTAAACCACATACAAACATATGGTAGGTCGAATTCCATCTAACGGGCATATGCCAGTTAGGGATTAAAAAAATGAAATCCATTTCCTTACACAATCTCATATAAGCTTTGTATCTAAGTTTACCCTTTTGAAATATGTCTTGTAACATAGTTTTATACGCCAATTTTACGGCGTCTATTTCTTCAACCGCTAGTCCCGCTTGCACAATCAAGTTAATGATGTGTGCAACACATCAACTATGATAAAAAAGTCCTTCAAAGGTGGTCCGTATTTTAGTATTAATTTTGAAACGGCGAGTGTATTATTACTCGCGTTATCAAACGAGATTAAAAAAACCTTTTCTTGTAATTTAAACGTTTTAATTACATATCGTAACATGTAAAATAAGTTTAGACCCGTGTGAGGATACTCAAAGTCTTCAAAAGCAATGGTACGTTTCATCATTTGCCAAGTTATGGGATCAACCCAATGTGCGGTAACACAAAGGTACGAACCGGGCAAACCATGAGGAGCCGACCAAACATCGGTTGTTAATGATACACTTGTATTTAAGTTTTCAAAACCGATTATTAGTTGTTTTTTAGCTTCTTTCCACAATTTAAGGGCATCACGTTTAAGAGTAATACGACTTACATGATTATATCGCGGTTGAAGAGTTTTTGAATCACCCTAGTAAGTCGAGGGTTGTCGAAGTGGTTGAACGGCAAAGCTTCTTGAA
Source organism: Gnaphalium uliginosum (assembly GCA_963930675.1). NCBI lineage: Eukaryota > Viridiplantae > Streptophyta > Magnoliopsida > Asterales > Asteraceae > Gnaphalium > Gnaphalium uliginosum. The sequence continues at coordinate 12,256,978 of OZ005683.1, read as the reverse complement.
TCACAAAACCCGCAAAAGCTTCTCGACACCGTTCCACTTCGTATGCAAATATAGCTCCATCTCGTGACATAGAAGCTTGACCACTTGCTTCCGGATTAGTTTTGAGTCCCACACAATAATTTTCTTTATGATGTTTCAACGTTGTGTTGGAGTCGGCTTTTAAGAATTTCCCACATCGTTTACAATGTGCCTTACTCGTACCATCCGACAACAACACTTTGTCGTATAGATCCCACACCTCCGGATTTCTTTTGTTAACCAATTTTCGAACAATCATTGGTGAATTTGAAGAACCAACACCGAAGGAAGAGGAAGAAGATTGATTTGCCATTTGAGAAATGAGAATTTTGTATGCGTTTTGAGAGCGTTTTGAGTTTGTATGAGTGTTTGAATGTTGTGATTGAACCTAAACTCAAGGTTTGTATATATAGTAAACTTGGAATGGCAAAATGGTAAAAATAAATAGTGAAAAAAGGTCAAATTTAACAAAAAAGGTCAAAAAACCGGTTTTTAACTGGTTTTTGAAACCGGGTTCAAAAAAACTGGTTCTAACCCGGGTTCCAACGGTCACAAGACAAACCGGTTTGTACCCGACGGGTACTAGAAAACCCGAACCGGATTGGGTCAAACCCGGGTTTGACCGGGTCGATTTTTCGGGGTTTTTTCGGGTTGGGTTTAGAACCCGGTTTTTTTGTGCATCTCTATGAGCACCAAAGGCATTTGTCAAGGGGTATGTGAAGTATCTTTCAATTAAAAGATTGCGAGATCAAGGATCAAACAAAATAGAATGAATCAACATTGACTTTTACTATTTTTTCCCGCAATACCATTACAACAAATATAAAGCACCTTAATCAGCAACCCCTATCATCTTCACCTCACCACCATCTCCGACATGTTTTTTGGCAAAATCATTTATTCGACGACACCACTACAACCTATTTACTCCATCTCGAACATTCCGACCACTCCGACGTCTCCACCCTCTTAGCATGGTCAGTTGTTGATAGAGGCTCTCAAATACGATGAAGACATGGTGGTGAGAATGAGTGTGAAAGTTATGAGTTTTGAAATAATAAAGGATATAAAGATAAGTTTAATACATTTCGCATGGCTTACATGGCTCCTAAGAGGACGTTGACATGAAGAAAAAAAAAGATTAACAAGTTCCACATAAGCAAACAATCAGTTTCAGGTTAATTACTACACATTAAGAATTTTGAAAATTTTGAAAGTATGATTTTGAGAAAGTTCAATACATTATGAGACAATTAACAATTTGCGTAAACAAAAAGCCTGGTAATCTTTAAAGTAGTATAATTTGCTAATATGTCTATGTGTGTTCGTTCGGTTATGTTTGTTTATGTTCGACTCCCTAACTAATTAAATCTACTTATTATCTATTATTATTCCTTCTCTATTTCAACAAATTATTATACCCTACCACCAATCGTAAGGGTTTACTCGTTCTTTGTCCTCTGTTCTATCGACTAACCTATCCCGACTATTCCTGATGTCTCATCCTTATTTTTATTTTACTTTTCGAAAAAAAAGAAAAAGAAGAAAAAATTACACACATGTAAAATAAAAAACAAAAAACAATTAAAAATTACATACAAGTGCACAAAGAGTGACTCACTGACCCTTATATCTCATGTACATAAAAGATACGTGTTGAAGGTTAATTTGGTAATTTCGTTGCTTTTACAGGAAGCTATTTCACCCTATAAAACAACCACCCACTCACCCCTTCAATTTGTCTTTGATTGTTTTTTCTCAATTTTCCAATGATTATATGTTGTATTTTTATTTTTTCCAATTTTCATTCAATATCTGGATAGTTCATAGTTAAAACTTGAAAGTTGATACTATTGTTCTATGATTGATGTAATGAAAAGTTATATAGATCTCTTTGTTACACCGTTGGTATGGAAAATTCCGACCGCCATTTCTTTGTTTAAATTAATTGATGCATGTGGAAAAATATTGTGAACACCTTAAACCAGTGCACAATAATGGGGCAAGTGCAAAATGTTAATAATCTTTTTAGCCGGTTAACTTCGTGAATATGCCGATAAGAAGAAGAGGAGAGTGCGGCGGAATTGCATGGATACACCAGATACACCGACAAAAAAAGAAAAAGATGAAGAACTTCGTGTAATTTGCATATCGTTTCAAGTGCGTGAAATCGATTATTAAAAACTTAAAATTTTGTTTTTCTAGTACCTATAGAATCAATATGTACAACATTTGAACTTGAAAATATTCAACGGTTCAAAATCCTAAACTACTCGTGGCATTATCGATCTTTTTATATCTTTCAAAGTCTTTCTTATTTCATTGATGTTGAACTTGATACAGATCGTTTATACTACTTGAGAGATAATTTTTACAATAGTTGCACATAACTAACACTTTTTTACCAATTCCTTTTTATCTTTTCGTTCTATGTAAGTAAAATTGAGAATCGAAAGGATTAATTGTTGTCCGATACAATATAGTTTAGTCCAATTTAGAGCGTTTTCTTATTAGACTTAAATCAAGCGACTTCCTTTCGATATAAAATTAGGCTCTAAAGTTCAAATTCAGTATACTATGTACGAGTAATTTGCCAAGGGGATACGAAACAGAGTTATACGGTCAATAGAGAAGGATTGAAGAGATGCTTTAAACTTTGCAGGGAAATGATGGAGTATTATTGCAACAAAAAAGAAAATGGTGATGTATGGATATTTTGTACATGCCGTCATAATCCTGGATTAGGATGGTGATTTGCACATATACAACAAATTTAATTTGGTTTAAAATATATATACGAGAGGAGTTTGAGGATAAAATTATTATTTAAATAAAACTTTAGAGATTAAATTGGTTTTGAAAAATATTAAAAGTTTTTATCTCATGATAACATGTGTTAAAACGTTAAAAAATAAGTTGAAGGGTTAAAATGAAAAAAAGTTAAAATTTTTAGGATTATACCATTATTAGCAAATGTATACAACACACTTTTCAAATTTAAATACATACAATTAGGGGTGTTAATCGGGTTAACCCGACCCTAATAAAGGTTAATCGGGTCGGATTAGTCGGGTTTTTGGAAAATAAAAACTTACCCGTAACCCGACCTTAGTAAGCAATCGGGTTTTTGAGTTCGGGTTAAACCGGTTGCGGGTTAATCGGGTCGAGTTAATTCGAGTTTCGGGTTACCCATATAACTTACATGATAGGTTGTGGATCACCATTCCTACAAAATGTGATTCCCTTAAAAAATTTCATTAAGCATTGTTTCGAATAAAGCTTTTAAAAGCAATCAAGATGTAACAAATAATCAATAAATTACTACTCGTATCAACTTGATGTCAGTAAAAAAAAAATTAACAAAAGAACTCTACTATCTTCTTACAACAAAGCAACATCTATGGTATTAGTACATACTAACAATATGTTGCATTTTGGACATGTATTTAAACATTTTTAATGGACTAAGTAATGTATAAACTAATAAAAAAATGGTTATAAGCTTAATCAGATTATTCGGGTCAACCCGTACCCGATTACGTTTTACCATACTAACCCGTAACCCAACCCTAATAAGTATTCGTATTAATCGGATTGACCCGAATAACCCAATTAATTTTTTAAACCCTATTAAATCCGACCCTAACTATTAATTATTGTATGTTCAAATGTTACGAAATTTTTTTTACCTATAATATTCCATTTTTAAACCAAATGATAATAGAGGGATTAGCTCATATTATGTGCTTATAATATGTGTTATATAGAAAGCATAAAACATTTGCGATTTGAGCCATTTAAAGTTGATAGCACCGATTATTTTTGCGCGCAATTTTGTTGCACAAATGATTATCCCTAAATTTATATGTAAGAATTATCTTCTCTCGTATAAAACGTGGAATTGGGTTTTGAATCATATGAGCTCACTGATCCCCTTTAATAATACTCTATTTGACGTCAGATTCATTGTATCTTATTTTACGTTTAAAATGTAGTATTTTTAAAATGTAGTGAATCTAGATTGTTGATCACATAAATCAATGGGGTCCGTCCTCCGAACCTTCAAACAGGGTCTGCCACTCCAAACCTACCCTAACTATTATGTGTCAATTTCCCCAGATAAACTTCTATTATAAAGAACAAAATTCATTATCTTAAACTAAATCAACTAGAAGTTAATATAAAAATTATGGATCCATTCATTATTTTGTTTTATATGAAAACATGATGTTTCATATTAACCGCAAGATATAAAGGATTGAGTAAATTACATTATTCGTACACGTAGTATGTTATTCGTTTTATTCTTGATTACTAGATTGACATTTTGCGAGTTTAGTCCCTTGATTCATATTTTTATTTTAACTCTCAATTCATCTAAGGATAAAAAAGTTTTAAAATTTTAAGGGTATTTTAGTCATTTAACAAGACTAAGAGCGAAATAAAAATACGAATCAAAAGACTAAATCGCAAAAAAAGTCTGACTCAGATTAAAATTGAAATGGATGACACAACACATGGACGGAATATAAATTACTCGATAGGATCATGGACGGGAATATAAATTACTCGAAAGGATCCTAGTCAAGTGAATCTTTTGTACCGTGTACTAAAATTTACTGACTGCAAAAAAAGGTACACACATGTGCACACAAAAGATTCATTTTGAAGGTCAATTTGTAATATTTTTTAACTTTATGTTTTAATTTTAATTTTACTCTAAGATTCACCCTCTATAACAACCACCCGCTCATGACTCACCCCTTCCAACACAGCACTTGCTGAGTTAGGCTCAGCTTCAATTAATCTTTGCATGGAATTGTGTTCTCAATTCTCACATGATTCTTTGTTTATTTTATTTTATTTCAATTTTCGAGTTGATGGTTAAATCTGCTGATTTTGTAGATCAGTGTTTGATTCATTGGTTAAAACTGCTGATTTGTAGATCAGTGTTTAATTCATTGTTTTGTGATTGAATTAAGATGAAAATTCATATAGATTTCTTGATTGAATCATAGAAATCGGTTTGGTTACGTATTAAAAAAAAAATTAAGAACGCAATTCTCTGTTTAATCATTTGATGTTGTTGATGGATATAATTCTAATTTCTAAAATAGAGCGATTTGAAAATCAAGATAAATTTGGAAATTAGTTAACTTGATGGTGAAAGTTTAGTGATGCCCATAAATATAAGAGTTGTATTAGGGTTTAGGTGAGGAGGTTGAGAGAAAAAGTGAGAGCCTACGAGAGTCGTCTCCCTTTGTCCCGTGTGGTGATCTCCGGTGATTCGATAACGACGACGCGAATTTCGTTATTGTAATCAATCGTTGAAAGTGGTGTGAGAATATTCAAAAGTGTCGAGAGTTGAGCGCTTCCAATTTTGTAATATATTTCGTATAGTGGATGTTAAGTGGCCTACGGGTCCCGTGGTTTATACTCTCGTTTGAGAGGTTTTCTACGTAAAATATCGTGTGTTCATGCTTTTTCCCGTTTTGTACGTGTTTATTTATTGACTTAACATGGTTATGTGTTTCTTAATGTGGTGGTGATCGATCCCAACAAGTGGTATGAAGAGATAGATCGTTTCCAACATTTGTCATGCTGTGTATTTGGAAAAATCTTTTTGTTAGTCCGTCTGATCTCGTAGATAAATCGATTAACGAATCGTGTGGAACCGAATTCGTTAATTTTGTGAAATACGTGAAATTGAAACCGAACGCACGATGTAAATAATTTATGTTTTATTGATATTAATCAATCACAGAAACATACAATTAAGCTCCAAACACTCACTCTCTCTCAATTAGTCAAGTTCGCTGCACATACACTTGCTTAACAAGAATGAACGATACTACACCTATATATACACACATAGGTGGCTAGGCGACACTTCTAACATCGCTACAGGCGACATTAGCAAGTGTCGCTAGAGGCGACATTAGCAAGTGTTGCTAGTACACACAGTGTCACTAATTCTATACAATCAAGTTAAGTTTTCTATACAAACTTTTGACACACAAATATGTTGATTATGCATCAACAAACTCCCCCGCAGTCTTCAACCTTAGCTTGATAAGAGAGTAGAGTTGTCTTCTAGTGCGTATCCATTTCTTTACCAACCAATTGACACGAACCTATCCCATACTAGGTCATATCAACATAACTTCCCCGTGACACCAACTTCACATAAACCTTAAAAAATCTGACTGTTCATTTTGCATTCTGATTATCATACATTCTCGGAATCTCCCAAATAATCATCAGAATAGTAGAATTCTCCCTCGTTTCCTTATCTTCGAAAACGACCTCTCCTGTTGATCCTTCATATCCCCACCACTTTAGGTTTTTAATAAAGTTCTTCAATGGAATCTCTGTTAACGCTTTGACAGGAGGATAAACCAACTTCACCCAAGGCTTATTGTTTTACGGGTTGAGCTTATGTCTAAAAACAATTCTTTTTCCCACTGCAAGCTTCAGCAACTCAAATTTGGAGTTGATTTCTTTCCTCAATATCCTTATCATTTCCATCTGACTTCCCCAATCATTATTTGCTCTGTTAATTATATTCAATTGAGCTAACCTAGGCATTTCGCATTTTGGTAATGATTCTATCCCATTAAAGTCTCTGAAAATATTGCAACCCATCGGTCCGCTTGATAATGAATAAATCCAGCTCATCATCATATTTCCAGCTAATTATCAGACCTTTGCAGTTGCTTTTGATTTTATAGTTCTTCTTAAGCACAGGGGATGGTGGACATTCTTTAAACCAGTCAGATTTGTCTATCTTTTCCGTTTCTTCTCCTTCAGCAGATTCCTGATCTTTTTATTCCTCTAGAATATCTTCAAACACTGACGTTCCTGCCTCTGAGACATATTCATTTTGCACATTTTCCTCTTTTTCAACAACAATCTCATCTACTCTTCTTCATCGGCTTCAACAATCTCCTCAGATTCAACTACTTCATCATCCAAATCATCAAAAGTAAGCATGTTGATAAGCTCTTCAGCTGAATCTTGAAAAAGTCTTGACGAAGAATCCAGTTGTTCAGCATACTGATCCTTTGGTTGTTCTTCAACTTGTTCTGAATTATTACTTTCATCAGCTTCATCGTTATTTTCATTTACAATCACAATCCCTTGACCATCACCTCCATCATCACCATCACCCCCATCATCATCATCATCATCATTTTTATCATTATCATCTTTACTCTTATCCTCTTCGTCATCCTTTTCTTCATCATCATGATTTTCATCATTTTCAAAATCCTTTCCCCTAACAACTGAATTCTTCTTCTTCAATTCTTCAACTTCTGACTCAAGTGCAGATATCCTAACTTCTTGTTCAGTTATATGTTGATGCATTGATCAGACTTCTTGTTGTAGAGTTTGAAGCATATTATGAAGATCAGCAGTTAATGTTACAGGTGGAGTTGATGACGCCTGAACCTGAGCAGGTATAACTTGAGCAGGTCTCTGTTGAGACTTTTTGAGTTTATCTTGACGCTGCTGAGTTTTGCTTTTCTTTGTTTTCGGAGCTGGTTCTTCTGGCACGAACTCTAGATCAATGTCTTCATGACGACGCTTTGAGCTCGATTGACCAGATTCTGCATTTCTATTTAGCTCTTATCAATTTTTGATGACGATGAACAGAAAATGCACGAGGGTTATTTATTAAAAACTGCAATTCATATTCAGTTTATGTTTCTGATGATTCTGCTTCAACTTCTTGTTCACTGGCAGTAGAGGATGAAGTATGTTCTTCAACAATAGGAGTTGTCAACACTAGAACAATTGACTGTGATGATTGTTCTGGTTGGATTGAGGAGGAGATGATCGCCATTCTTCAGTCTCCGAATCAAATCGAATAGGAGATTCAAGACCCTCCTCTTTCTAGTTATCATCAGCTGGAGCTTGATAGTCAGGATTGACGATATGACCGAATAATTCAACGGTTGGAGGAGTTGCCAGTTTGCCATACTGATGACAATCGGCAAAAATACGCTTAGACATTAATGTAAGATTCATCGGCATCCCTTCAATCAGCATCTGAGGAAATTGGGCATTAGTGAGCAGTTGTACAAAACGAGGAAACATCAAAAATTTCTACGCCGATGCTCTAGCATTGGATACCATGGAGCTGAAGATGTAGCCTGAGAAATTGTATTGTTTGTTCAAAACCAAAGCTACCATAGCCGACTGAAGCTCCTGGCCTATTCCATCAAAGCCTGCTTTCCTTGCAGAAATGCAGACAATAAGTACATGCATAAGAAATCGCTAGTTTGGACTCAGGTGAGCTTTACGAAGCTGGGAATCATCAAATCTTCCAGTGTAGCCCATCCTTGTAAAACATCCGGTAAGAAGAAAGGCTAGAAAACGGGTTCTGAACTCTGGAGAGTCATCGAACTGCAGCACCCTTCTAACAGTTTCTTTAGTAATAGTCAACTGATGACCAGCAACAGTGGCAGTAATTGCAGGAGGATCCATCTCACAAAGATGTTTCGCAATCATCCAAAACTGGGAAATCAAGTTGTAACTCAAAGGAATATTCGCCGTGATAGCATAATGGATCCTTGATCGCTTGAGAAACTGGATAACAGCACGGTATTGAGCAGATTCATGGACAGACTCGTCCAAAAATGCTACCGTGTTATGACGAGGCTCAAATTTCAATGCAGCTACCATTTATGAAAGCTAAAGACAAGATTCATGAAAACACGAAAGATTAATAAAAAATTTCTAAGTTTTCATAATTTTTCTAAGTGTTTAGCGACACTAGGGTAGTGTCGCCTAGAGAAGCGACATTATGGAGTATCGCTCAACATTATCATTTTAAAAGACAAGTGTCGGTTAACATAGTGTCGCTTTCTCAGTGTAGGCGACACTTAGAAAAATGTCGTTTATGGAAGATAAGCGACACTTCTGTAATGTCGCTCTCTGGAAAGTAAGTGACACTACATGAATGTCGCTTCACTCCCAGACAAGTGTCGCTTCAGATCTAGAAAGTGTCGCTTTTCAACATAATTCAAATCCATAAAGTTTAACCGTTGAAAACGCGATTAAACAACACAGAGATGTGCGACATACTTCTAGTATCTTAAACACTTAGTGATTAGTCATTTATAAACCCATTTACCGTGAGTTTACCCATATCCGTACACCAATCACCCTAATCAACAAAATTAGTCATGAAAAAGCATATTAAAGGTGATTATAAGGTTACCTTTACGTAGATCACGAGTAAATGCGATTACACAGAATATCTCGAACACTTTGCAGGAGCTGGGCAATGACATGATACTCGAAAGCTTTTGCTGCAGCATACTAAAGAATAATATATGAATTCATGGATATGTAAAAGAAAAGAGGAAGAACTTCGTTAGCAAACGATTGTTTGTGTGTGCTGTAATAATCAATAACTAATTATGTTGAACTAGTATACACTTTAATTATTTTCACTATAATTGAACTAACGTACTTTGTAGTTGAATTAAGTTTGGGTTTAGTGTTCAGGAATTCATATAACTTGTGTCTGATGTCTATTGTATGTATCATATTTACGTTTGTAATTTTTTATACACTCAACTTTTAAAAACTTTGTTTTAATTTATTTTGTAGTACTTTTGATCATGTGTGAGCTTCTACAGATGCCACGTGGCACATTAAACAGATTATACATCAGCAAAAAAACATTAAAACATAAAAAGTTGGATACATTAAAAATGACAAACGTAGATATAATACATACAATAAACAAAGAGCACAAGTTAGATGCATTTCTAAACGCTAATCCCATTAAATATTAGCAAATTTAGTTACAGGCTTTTAGCATTTTCATTTTTGATTGGAAATCCAAGAGTAAAATTCAAAGTGTTAGATATGTCCAAAAAAAAATGAACCATACAATTTTATATCAAAATGAAAAGAATGACATGATGTTTCAGTGGTACACACGAGATAAAATGGATTCCTATGGTGATAGATACAATAAATAAAATAATTTATACATCAAAATTATATTATTTCCTTCCTTTCAAAATTTCCTTTCAAAATAAATGTTCACGTTACTATTTATATATATCTTAAAATAATTATTCATTTTGCAAAAAATAAATATTAAAAATTATTAAATTCCTCATTTATCCTCGTTTATTACTCTAAATAAATCATTCGTTTAAATTCAGTTAAACTTACCTTAAATATAAGAGCAAAACTGACATTTACCCAACTTATTTTAATTCAAACAAAAAATATCAGGGGACTTTTTTTTGGGACGGATAAATTATTATATACTTGTGCCCTGAGTTTAAACAGTTGTAAAATGTGGTGGTCACGAAACAATTTATTTGTTGCCTAAAATACATGTCCAACTAACTGACTCAATGACTATTCGTCCATTTACCTTTCATGTAAACAAAAGTTAGTAACTACATTATATCTTTCACTTCATTAAACACATCTTATCGTGTGTCACATGAACACACGTTAGAAAAACCCTTTTATCATAAATTAGATCTTATCGTGTGCCACATGAACACACGTTAGAAAAACTCTTTTATCATAAATTAGATTAGATTTGACCATATATAATGAGATAAAAATCTTTAATGATTATATTTAATTAAAATCGCACTTTTTAATGTCATATAATTGTTAAAATTGTATATTTATAATTGTTTATGTTTTATTTAAATCTTATAGAATAAAAATAGTGCTACACCTGAGATTTTGTTATCCCTGATTTTGTTTTGCCTTCTGTTTTTATGCAATATCTTGTAAGTTCATATATAAAGTGAAACTGCTGAGATCAATATTGAGTTCACTGTTTTGTGATTGAAATAATGAGACTTCGTATAGATTTCTTGATTACATCGTCGATATGGTTTTATTGGTTTGGAAATAAAAAAAGGTTTCGACTGCGGTTTCTCTGTTTAACTGCATTGAGGAAGGTACGAAACTTCTATCTTTCAACACCTAATACGCATCAATGGATGGACTCGCATGGGTACACTGATATGAAATAGACAAGAAGACGAAGAACGACGTCAGCTTGCAAATTATTCAAGTGCTTGAAAGCCATTCTTAAAAGCGGAGAACTTTTAGGTCATGACTCATGTTCGCTTATAGTTTTTCATTGTTCTTGTTTTTCATTATGGGTTTAGACTCTACTATCAAAATGAGATAATGTTGTATAATATGAAGTTTTTTTTATAAAATTGTGGTTGTCTATTGTATTTAATGTACTGTACTAACATATTTAATGTACTGTACAATTGTTAGTGTAGTTGTCATAATCAATTCAAAATGGGAAATCAACTATGTTAACGGCACAAAATAATTGTATAGTCGGTTAATCAACATTAATCAAAAATTATATTTTACATTTTTAACTCTTCAACTTTTTCTTATATAAATATTTGGTCCCTCTATTAATAATAACAACATAAATATTTGGTCCCTCTATTAATAATAACAACACTCATTGATCCGTACAGTTCAACAATACAAAATATTATCCCATAATTAATTACGTTAAACTAATATATAATTAATTATAACATTATACCTAAAGTATATATACTATGGGTTCCCTAAAATTCTTTAATTTGAGCTATTGTATTTAACAATATACACTATCAAAGTTCTATTTTAAATAAGATTTTTCTTACATTTGTTGCTCTGTCATTCTCTTACTCCATTTTGTGTAAATTTGTTCTCACTCACAACTAAGGACTAAAATTGATTGGTCAGTTTGTGTCATATCAACGTTATATTAGCGTTTCCGTCAATATTAAATTATTGTACTCGTATTTTATTCAATAAATGTATTTTTTTAATTATTGTAATATTCTATTTTTAATTATGTAATGTTTTTAATTTTAATGAAATTGTTTTATTTAATATTGTATTTTTAATATATAAAGTAAATAATGTGTGTAGGGGTCAGAAAAAATAAGTGATATGTTAGAGTTGGCATTGTTCAGTCACTTCTGAAAATTCTGAAAATTGTTAACGTGATACTCATTTTACATGAATTTATGCATCGGTGGTGGGGAGAAATCTAATAAGTTTCTAGTTTTTTATAGAGAATAAATTTATAATTTGAATTTAATCAAGCAGAAGAAAATAATACAGGTAAGAAAATAATTGAGAAGACAAACTGACACACTGACCATACCTTTTTATGTAAACAAGGATTCTTTCGAAGGTCAATTTAGTAATTTCCTATGCTTTTCTTTAAGCTATGCACCCTATAAAACATCACATATTGATTAGGCCAGCTACAACCATTGCATGATATTGTTTTCTCTTTAGTCGTTAAGATACTGATCTTGATATTAAAATTTTACGATTTTAAGATCCTGATGAACGAAAACGATCCCGATTTAACATAAGATCTTAAAATCATAGGATCTGCTTAGAATGCCGATTCTATGTTGATTTTAAGCATAGAATCTTACGATCTCGATGCGATCCGATCTTATTTAACATGAATTAATTAGTTAACAAAATATAAATGAGTTATTTTGTCTACTAAAAGGTTAATATGTTTATCATTTAATCAATTACTATACGTAAAACTAATAACTTTTTCAACTAAAATAGTTTAACACGTGAAAATCTATATCTTTAAGAGAAAAGAGGGTGGTCACTTGACCATTCTGAAAAAAGTTAGACACATCAGTGCCACGTCATTTTCATATTGAAATCATACTGAAACTGACTTTCGCCCGTAATCATCAAACTGAAAATTAGACCCACATTTAACTTTATAAATAATTATGCACACACAAAACAAAAATAAAAAAAATATCATTCAAAATGGTAGCCACCATCTTGATCCAACCATATTGTCAACCATTTTGAGGGGTGGAGTGGTCACCTCAATATGGTGCTTAACCATTTTGTGCCACCTCACCCTACTACCTTCACTCTAATAACAAATATATTAATCTAAATCGTTATGATAAGTATTGAATTGATATTATAGTGATTAAACTATAAAGATTTAATTAATCTGTCATGCATTTGATCTTTTAGATGTATTATGATGCACACGTATGAGATTATAGTGTATGAGTACCGATCTTACGATTCCGATCTTGTGAAGACAAAAATGATCCTAAGTAAGTTTCCAATCTTGACAACCTTGGTTTTCTCAACTGTCCACATGATTTTTTCTTTTTTCAATTTTCATTCAATATCAGAAATGTTCCTAATTGAAACTGCCGATTTGTAGATAAGTGTTGAATTCATTATTTTTGTGATGGAACTAATGAAAATTCAAATAGAAACGTGTTAGCAGAAGATATTAAGATGTATTTTGTCTATCAACGCGACCAAATTGAACTAAAACACAAGATCACACTGCAGAAATTCTTAACTTTTCTTAGTTTGAGGTTCTTCGATCACTAGCAATTCTAATTTAACTAGTATGTCGTGTTTCTTGTAGACAAAATATATCGAATGAGTGATCTAGACGTTCGTGGTCATCTTCATGTGTTAAAAGAAGAGAATAATACAAGGGGTGTTTGGAACAATCAAAATGTGTAACAAAACGACTAGCATGAGACAGTGCTTGGATGTTCTTGTACTTTTTGAAGTTATGATAACCAGATACATACTTAGGATCTAAGAAACTCACGTATCAACATGGTATTATGGTTTTTATAGCCTATGGTGGTATGCCGATAAACCAACAAGTGCATAACCCTTCTTTCAAATATCATTGAAATTTAATAATCTTTGAATAAAACAATTTAAAAGAATGTAAGCATTAAAATAGACTTTGGGCGACTCATTCACATTTTAACTAACTTATTGAGAGCCGTTAAAGGTCAAATAAAACCCAAATCGATGCATTTATAAGTAAATGGGTCAAAATTGTCACCTTTAATTATGGCGTGCTTATTTTCTGGGTTTTAAGGCTTTGTCAACTTTCTTACTTGCAAGAATAAGACGCCTAATTATGGTGGTGACAGATGTAGCTGCCCGTGATCAAATCATGTGGTCTACTTTGACTTGGCAAACGACATTGATGAGTAAGTTCATCTTATGGGAAGAGCCGGGTGTGCTGAAAATCAGGGCTATCAACTACATTCTATAATGAGAATATTAACTATATAGATAGACCACTGACAGATGACAGGTCTTATGCAAGAATTAAGCAAACAAAGAGGTCTCAGGGTTTGACTTGAACAAATTGCTAAACTATGTTGATATCATAATTTCTATTCCTTCTCTTACTATATCTGTAATTCTGAATTAAATACCATACTCTAAACAACAAGTATATTTACGAGTCAAAGATTTTATTCATCCAATAAGTCTTTCTCGATACATACATTCACAGATAAAACTAAAATATACAGAACTTACATCATGAAACATTCAGGACCAGGTATATTGACTTCACAGCTAATAAAGCATATATGTCATAGAATAATTTGGGTCCTGAACCCTGCAGAATAATGAGTAGCATAAATAAGATTCAAGAATCTTGATATGAACTTATCGCACTAATCTCCAAGCAATAAAGGGTTCGATCCACAATCATGAATAAGACCATGATCATAAATCATCATAGGTATATGAACTAAATATTAATGAACGAAAGAACCATATTGTTGGTGGGCGCAGATGTGAATTATACTCTAGCCTTGCAATATATTTAGCCATAAGGGAACTCTGATCTTCCAAGGCTAATTTGGTTTAGTAAAGGAAAAAAGTGTGTTTATATGCAGCTCTTTAATTCCAATATTGCAAAAAAAAAAATTAGTAAATAAATAAAATTAAAAATAAAAACAGCCCAAAAAACAACTCAAATGACCTCTAAACAACTAAGATCATAGTGTGAAGTTATCCATATTCAGCAGTCTAATAGCAAGGGCATAATAAGGCTTAACAATAATAACAGTGAGTAATGAGATGTGTTACTTCACACATTTCCGTCCACCTCGAAGCCCTTTATCGCGATCGATGATAAGGATTTTTAAATTTGGATTTGTACAATTAGTCCTGGCGTCTCAAATCCTGCACTACTGTTTGGTAGCATGCTCGATTGAACATAAATGAGATGTTAATAATTCCTAAGTTAAATTGGCGAAAATTCAACTCATTATGACATCCAAAGTTAAAAGCAGTTAAAAACAAATAAAAACGGAAAGAAAGAAAACTCGAAACAACCTAAACATCTGCTTAAAAGTCAAATCTAATCCATGATCAATGACTAGCCATTCACAGTCAAAACCAATATGGTACAAACAATAGCTGATAACTACATTAATTATCACTTATTTTCCGCTCAATCGTAAATTCTTTCATAATTCATGCAGTTCGTTTTATATGCGAAATCAACAACTGTACCTATTTAACCTTGAGGGTTCTATATTAGAAATGTTCAGCAAAATCACAAAATTTATAAAGACTACAAATTGAGGACTCAATTGAATTAAATTAAATTCATAAGGTAAGTCGCCGGATCTGCGTTTATAACATTTATAAGTTAGGTAACCTAACTAAATTCATAAGTTAACTGATTTGCGTACATAATATTTATAAGTTAAGTAACTTACGTATCGTTATTTACTAAGTGTGTGAATATAATATATTAAATTTGAGTTTCGAGTCGGGTTGAAATGTATATCAACAATTAGAAACCCGAATTGAAAGTCAGATTGTAAGTTCAATCGAGGTTCGAGTTCTATTATTAGAATTCATTTCAATTTACTTCAATTCCAATTTCAAAAATTCAAAAACAAAACAAAACCATTACCTATAAACCAATTCATATCGACTGATCAAACCCATTATCATGAACAGAAGCTTTACTCTTACACTCAGGAACATCTTGAAACATATCAGCAGGCAATTTCTTTGACAAAACACCAACATGAAACTCTATCATACCATCCTTTTCATCAACCTCCATTCCAGTAACACTCAACCACAAAAACAACTGTTTAGCTTGAATACCAGTTACATCCGATATCGATCCGTAACTCAATTTTCCTTTGATACTTTTACTATAGTAGACCGTCTGATCGCCGAACTTAACGTAACATTCGCGACTCAGGCTGACGTCGAATTCGCCGTTTGTTGGTGAAAGTGAGTAGGATGCTACGGCATCTGGGACGATGCCAATTGGTAGACCGAATTCTGGAAGGATGTCGTGGATGTCTGCGGTGGTGGTTGTGGTTGTGGTGGTGGTTAGGTGGAGTGAGATTAAAGAGATGATGAAGAGTGATTGTTTGAAAGACGCCATTGATGAATGGATGAAAATTGTGGAGATTTTAGAGTCAACGAAAAAGTTGGTTGCTGTTTTAGTTGTTTATGGTAGATATACACGTATAATTATTAAATATTAATATTAGTATTTATGTTATTTTATTTTATAGGGAAGTAAGGTAAGCTAATTTCGATACCTTACGGTTAACAAAGGCATACGCGAACAAATTTATAACATTTGGGTAACGAGGTAACGAGACAAATTGTCGCGTTCAAAAGGTCAAAAATAATATATTATTAGAGTAAACATTTATTATTGTTATTTAGGCTCCTAAATTTACTAAAGATAAATAATACTATTCCTAACCTATTCAAACTTACAAATACACTATATCAACTCATCAATAATAAATAAATAAATAAATAAATAACTTACACCCTCATTTCTTTTAATTCTTAACTATTTATTCACTTCAAATCTAATTCCAAAAATATCTTACTTTTTGTATATTAGTTCACATTTTTTTTCATCCCATAAAAAAATATAATTTTATAAATTGATCAAAATTTAAACTATTTATGAAGTTTAAATCATACAAGCTACATAGAAAAAATTAAAAGTGTTAAAATAACTAATACAAATCTTAAAGTGAAGTATATTTCATTGTCAAGGTTTTATATTAAATAAATTAACACACATTATTTGTATTTATTAATCAATTGTTGTATAATATATAACATAAGAATTGAAGATAGTAATCAACGAAACAAATCATTTTTACTATTACTCTTTTATATTACTATTTGACATATAAGTTGTAGCTATTACCTAAAAAAAACTATCAATATTAAACTTACTAATTAATATTATAGTTGTTATACTAGTATTGTAGTTGATATAAATAAGATTGTTATAAAATTATCTTAATACCCCGTGATAAAATTTGTTTTACACATTTTTACAAAATGATTCATCATTTTTAATGGATCAGACTTAAGATAAATTAAAAATCTCAAACCTCATAACATACTTTTTTTCAATTATATTTTTTTTTCTGATCTTACCAAACTTCAATTCGAGTGTCTAATTTAAATATGTAATTTCCAGTGTCATATCGAACTTGCATAAATTTCCATCTCAAATATTAACCTTAATGTGTTATGTTATACTATGTATATTATATGTGTCATTATGATGGATATGCATTATATCATCATGGTAGTTGAAACTTAATGAAAATTTCTAACGAGTAATATATTGCATGACTTTTATATTTTAACCCTTTTTTTAATTTAATAATTTAAAAATATATATAAAAAGAGTCCCGCCACAACCTTCGGTTAAAAATCCTCACTAAAAACAAAGCAAAACTAAAAACAAATTGTATAACTTGTGCCATTAGAGTATAGGGTAAAAAACAGTTATCGAACAAAAGTTTCTACAAATAATATGAATTATAATAATAAATACATATGTCTAAATGGAATTGACGAGTTTATTAAATGATTTTTATATTAAAATTGGAAACTTTCAATGCATTTAATGACACTTATATTATATTCTTAGGGCATATCTTAGTCTAAACCCTAATTGTATACAAATCACATTTTCTAAAAATTATGTATCCAACTAATTACTGACAAACCTACAACAGATGTCACTAAACTCACAAGTGTTTGTGACAAAAATCACAACATATAATTAAAGCACACTTGTACTCCTTATTTGAATCGCTAGCAAATGGCAACGAATTTGAAAGAACACTTGTACGTCCTTGCCTGCCATTTTCAACCTCAATCTGAATGTATACTTTAGTTTTAAATAAATAATTGCTAATCAATTTTCTAGACAACCCCGATTTGAAATTCTACTTATGAGTTGACTAGTTGAGTTGTTGAAAATTATACGAAAATAACACGTTTATCGTAGAAATCGTATAACAATTAGGGCTGATAGCGATTTGATCTGAGTCGAGTCGAATATCAAGAAATCTAAACTTGATTACTCAAACTCGAATAACTGCAAAGAATTGTGTTTGTTACTATCCAATAGAAACAAGATCCTATTAGACTTCGGCTACCGGTACAATTTTTTATTTTACGTTTTTCACTGTTTAACATTTTTAAATGTATACTTTTAGTCCTTATATTAACCAAGTAACATCCATTTCCCCTTTAATCAATTATATCATGTTAATTAATGTTTTCTGACAATAAAATAAATCTCCGCTGTGCAAGTGAATGGGCTCTGTGTGCACATGGGCCTTTTGGACTCTTCGCGTAAGTTCATTAATTTGTCAAGGTTATGATACAAAATGAGACCGGTCCCTATGGTGTTAATAATCTAATCTAATCTAAATTTAATCTAAATCTAATCTAATCTAATCTAATAATAATAATAAATATTAATAAAAGAAAACCTCATTTACGAAATTTTTTTATCAAAATTGACATCTATTAACCAATCAAATTCTTTAATTTTACAAATCTTTCAATTATCCAATCACGGGTATGTTTGACAAAACGAGTTGTAGGCTGTAGATGTAGCTGTAGGTTGTATCTGTAAGCTGTATCTGTAAGCTGTAGCTTTTAATTGAAGCTGTAAGCTGTAGATATATTTTTCTAAATGTGTTTGGTAAAGTAGTTGTAGCTGTAATTGAAATGAGTAAAATGAAAATAAAGGACAATGATAAAACAAAATAAAATTAAATAGTATATATATATTTAACATATATAACTCATAATAATATAATATAAATAACTAAATTATTTATATTTTTAATATAAATAACTAAATTTTTTATATTTTTGTTAACATATTCATTTTCTTATAATTAAGGTAACATTATAAAAAATATGTATAGTTAATAGTTATAATATGAAACTACTTTATAATAATAATATGAAATAATATGTATAGTATATGTGTATATGAATATAAAAATAATAATAAATATAAGTAAATATAAATTTGACAAATAATATTTTAATGTAAGAAAAATGATAATGATTCAAATATCACATCTTAATCTCAAAATTTATGAATATGTATTAAATATTTGATTTGATACAAAAATGATTATGAGTTAATGTATTACATACTATATTTCGTGTAGTACTAATATGAATATGTCCACCGTTATTTTAAAAAATGTTTCTAATATTTTGAGGGACGTCAGGTCGTCAGTATTGTTAATAATTAACTAGGTTTAATTCCTTATTAATTTATTGAAAACAAAAAGGACAATAACTTCAAAAAATCATTTGGAATACTAGTGATGATAAACTAACTAGTCTCAAATTGTAAATATAAATGACGAGGGCAATCATGTAAATATATTCAGTAAAAGCTCTTTTCAATTTTCAAAACTTGTAGGATTAGCTTTTCATTTACAAGCTTTTTGGAGCTTAAAAAAAAAAAGCTCAAAGCTCTTTTATATAAACGAAGCTTTTAGAAATGAGGAGTTTTTCAATTTGAAAACAAAAAGCTAAAACTTCAAAAAGCTCTTAAAAACTCTTCGCCAAACACACCCCACATCTCACTGTTTACCTAACAAAACTCTTTCAAAAATAAAATAAAAAATCCCCCTTATAATTAGCTAAAAAAAAATCGGGCAGCAAATCATGGTGTGCACGAGTAGTATATTGACCGGCAAACACCTTTATCTATAATTTAATTTAATTTGAAGTCTACACAAATCCATTAAATCCATATAAAAATTAAGGCTTTTGCTTATAACAACCTTATAGATAAACGTGACATTATTATTATTGTTATGTTAATAAGGCTTTTGCTTATAACAATATCTTTTTGAAATATGTATTGAATAATGAAAGGAGTTTTCAATGATTAAAGGAGGTTATAGTAACACTTTTTAAGATCACCAAATAATTAGATTTAAAGATGAAAATAACATTCAAATAAATAAAAAGACAATGTTATGAAACATTTTGTGTATATACATGGGTTTAAAACCTACTATTAAATATATAGAAAAGTAGTTACTTTGTGAAAATGTTCAACTAAGTTACTTAACTATTAATATATTTGATTAAATTACTGGACTAATAACGCGATTTACGTTGTAGTATTTATAAGTTCAGTAACCTAACTAAATTCGTAGGTCAAGTATAAGGGTATACATAATTTATATAAGCTAAGTTTTCATATTATTGTAAAAAAAACACATAAATAAAAATATCATTAACACGGGTTTTACTCAATAGTTGAATAATACGATGATAAAATAGATGATTAAAACTTTCAAGTTTTGAGGTCAAAGGCATTTATTTATCACCTTAATAAAATACATGATTAAAACTTTCAAAGTGCTTTATGCCAATATCACTTTTAGGAGGGATTTTACTTATCCGATTAATAATAATAATAATAATAATAATAATAATAATAATAATAATAATAATTCATTATTTTATTAACATCCTAATCTTAATTGTAGCAAAAATAAATTCTCATTCACAGTCCATGTGCATAAACGGGTTTAAAGATAATACCATAATGTTACGTTTAGTTGAATCTGTGTGTATATACGAATTTAAAATCAAATTAATAAATGGAAACCTTTGCTATTAAAATCTTTTGAAAAATACATGTTTAAATAAAATTAATAAATGAAAACGGTTGTCATTGAAATCTATTGAAAAATACAGGTTTAAAATAAAATATTTGGTACACGAAAAAAGGAATGAATGTACTTATTTTTGACGAACATTAGCCTACAAATACAACGAAAAATGTAGTACTCAAAGAGGTTCTACAGAAAATATGATGCTTTACGTTCAATTTTTAAGACTACTATATTAGAATTCTCACTCTTAATATATTGGATTTTACTTATCCGATCAATAATAATAATAACAATAATTATATATACTAATTATTTTATTAACGTCTTAATTGTATTAAAAATAAATTGTTATTGATAGTCCATGTATATAAATGGGTTTAAAGATAATACTATAATGTCATGTTTAGTTTAAACCGTGTGTATATACGAGTTTAAAATAAAATTAATAAATGAAAACCTTTGCTATTGAAACATTTTGAAAAATACTTACGTGTTTAAAGGAAATTAATAAATGACAACGGTTGCCACTGAAATCTATTGAAAAATACGGGTTTAAAATAAAATCTTTGGTACACGGAAAAACGATTGAATGTGCTTATTTTTTACGAACATTAGTCTAAAAATACTACAAAAAATGTAGTATTCAAAGAGGTTTTATAGAAAATATGATGCCTTACGTTCAATTTTTAAGACTATTATATTAGAATTTTCACGCTTAATATATTTCAACTCGGAATATTCTTATGTTCTTATATAGTTTTAAACTTTCCAATAATTTATTATTACTCTATATCTTACATAATAAAATTACATGCCTATATATTTTACACAAAGATATGACAAATACGCATAGTTATTTAATTAATGACTCCATCTTAGCAGCGAACAATATAAATTTTTTTTATGATTTCCGTGTATACACGGATTTTAAACCTAGTAAAATAATAAATAATAAATAATAAATAATTGCTAGACAACCTCAATTTGAATCGGGCTATTTATTTAGGCACTAAAATGTTTTTCCCCTTTGTTTGTGGTTCATTGCTTGAAATTGTACGTAAAAAAGTAAAATGTCAGTGTTAAATTATTCAGGTCAGGTGGCCCAAGGGGCTTAAGGGTAAGGCGAGTAAAGCTATGATTTTAGGCCCCATAATTTTTAAAGCCTCAAAATATATGTATATGTACGTGTATATATATAAAATTTATTTAGCATAAATATATCTTTATAACCATTTAATTAGGTAACATGTATTTTTAAAAAATAATTGTATACAATGCAACCCATTTAAGGTCCAATTTTTTTATATTTATACTCTTAAAGGCCCATTTGGGCATTTGGCTATCTTTGAACCCAACGAGAATGTACCGGCATTTTTGACGCTTCATCTTCGGCTTTTCTTTTTTCCTTTTTCCAAACAGTTTTGGCAACCTCCTCCTATCTCCATATCGATTATCAATCTGTCAATCTCAAACTCCTGTTCTTTTTCTTTCAAGTTTCAATAATCACTTCCTATCTAATTTTCCAAACACATTATCACTTTTTTGCAAAAAATTAATCACTATTTGAGGCTTGAAGCAACTCTCTGATGCTTTGAGTTTCTGTTGATTCACATAGCTTGGTTCCTGATTAAAATGTGAGTTATTCTTAAATCTTAATTTTAAATCGTTTTCATTATTGATCTCTAGTTTATACGTAGTAATACAATTATAGTTTATTGCTTTTCATTAGTTGAGAAGTGAGAATTCATATTGCAGTATAAGATTTTCTCAAACAAAATTCAAGTTGCAATCCAATCACTACGACACTACCTAATTGATCACTATATCAGGTTCTATCGTTCCTTATTCTAATAGTAAGGGTCTAACCGTTAGTATCAATGGCAACTCGTAACTATGAATCGGGTTACTCAAAACTGCTAAAAAAAGAAAAAGAGAAGCTTTAATAGAATTTCAAAAAGGAGCCTTAAATAAATTTGTAACATCCAAAAAAAGAACAAATCAAATAACATAGATGAATGTCATTCAAGGATCACCAATGGTAGGAACTTAGATGATAATGAAGTGAATGTTGAAGAAGTATTAAATAATCAAAAGACTGATGGTGATCCTAAAACTTATGTTGAACAAGAACAAAAACAAGCTAATGAATGTAACACATGTCCTAAAAATATTTTTGATCCAAGGCAATGGACAAATATTGATAATAAGTTAAGAGAATTCTTAGTTGAAAATAGGCCAGTTAAAATTACTGATGTGAATTTTCCTAAGGATTAATCCTCAAGGCACTTTAACTCTTAATTGTATAATCAAAAAAGGCCAAATGGTGAAATGTATGAAAGAAGGTGGCTAGTTTATTCAATAGATTTAGATAGATCATTTTGTTTCTATTGTAAGTTGTTTAACATCAACTCTAGTACTAGTAAATTAGCTAGTGAAGGTAGCAATGATTGGAGAAATATTAGTGCAAAGTTGAAAAAACATGAAAGAAGTAGTGATCATATTGCTAACATGAATGTGTGGATTGATATGGAAACAAGATTAAAAGAAAATAAGACAATTGATAAAGATATACAAGAGCAAATAAATAGAGATAAAGAACATTGGAAACAAATATTAATAAGAATTATAGCAGTTGTAAAGTCCCTTGGTAAGAGAGGTTTAAAATTTTGTGGTAAAAATGAAAACTTTACGAAGAAAATAATGGAAATTTTTTAGTAGCAATAGAAATGATTGTTGAGTTTGATCCAGTCATACAAGAACTTATTCATAGAATTAAGAACAAGGACATTCATAATCATTACCTCGGACACAATATACAAAATGAAATAATAAGTTTACTAGCGTGTAAGATCAAAACCAAAATTCTGAAAAAGATCAGTGAATCTAAATATTTTTCAATAATACTTGATTGTACTCCCGACACTAGTCATGTAGAACAAATGTCTATTATACTAAGGTGTTTAGATATATCATCTAGTCCCATAAATATTATGTAATACTTTCTTGGATTTCAAGAAGTAAATGATACAACCGGTAAAAGCCTTTTTGATGCAATTGTGAATGAAATTAATAAAGTAGGACTTGATATAGATGATATAAGAGGACAAGGTTATGATAATGGGTCTAATATGAAAGGAAAATATAATGGTGTGCAAAAACATTTTTTAGATATAAATCCTAGAGCATTTTATACACCATGTGGTTGTCATAGTTTAAATTTATTAATTTGTGATATGGCTACTTCTTGTTATGAAGCCACTAAATTTTTTGATGTTGTAAAACGTATATATTTATTATTTTCCTCATCTCCTCAAAGGTGGAAAATCCTATTAGATCATTTACCAAACTTAACTCTTAAATCATTATCACAAACACGTTGGGAAAGTCGAATAGACAATGTTAAAGCTATAAGATATCAAGCACCTCAATTAAAAGATGCATTATGGAAATTGTATGATGTTAATAGTGATCCTAAAGCTAAAAGTGAGGCTGAAAGTTTAGCTAACCATGAACTAACTGATTTTGAATTTTTTTGGGGGATGGTTATTTGGTATGATGTATTATTTGCCGTTAATTCCGTTAGTAAAAATATGCAAAGAAAAGATATATGTATTATAGATACAATAAAACAATTAGAAGGTCTTGTTGAGTTCTTTAAAGAATATAGAGTTAACGGATTTGAAAATGCTATAATTACCGCTAAAGAAATTGCTAACGAAATGAATATAGAACCTAAATTTCATAAGAGACGTCTTATCCATAGAAATAGACGATTTGATGATAATGTTAACAATGAAACAATAAAAACCCCTCAAGAGTATTACAAAATCGATTATTTCTTATATATAATAGATAAAGCTATTTCATCTCTTCAAAGTAGATTTGATCAATTTAAAGTATATGAAAATTTGTTTGGTTTTCTATTTAGCATAGCAAAATTAAAGTCTCTTGATGAAAAAAATCTAAAAGAAAGTTGTATTATCCTTGAAAAAAAATTAAAACAAAATGATTATTCCGATATTAATTGTATAGATTTATATTCGGAGTTAAGGGTTTTAAGACAAATGTAGAAAATGACATACCAATTAATATACTTAACTATATTAAAAAACTTGATTCTTTTTCAAACGCTTATATTGCATATAGAATTATGTTAACCATTCCTGTTACAGTTGCTTAGCCGAAAGAAGTTTTTGAAAACTTAAATATGTGAAAAACTATTTAAGATCAACAATGTCACAAGAAAGGTTAAATGGACTAGCTACTTTATCAATTGAAAAGAAGTTAGTAGATGAATCTGATTTTAATGACGTAATTAGAGATTTTGCATAAAAAAAATGAGAAAAATAAATTTTATATAAAACACATTAAGTTAAAATTTTATAGTAAAAAAGGCCCCATGTTGGGTCACAAGGTTCCCAAAACTTAGATACAGATTAAATAACAGTTATCTTAACTTGTTAGTTTATATCCAAGTTTTATATCAAACAAGTTTAAATTAATCTAGGCGAAAAACAAGATTAATTTTGACACAGAGTTTATTATGAATCAAAGTATTATTCACAATAAAGTGTTTGTCTCACACAGATGACAAAGTATTCAAACCCACACAGATGGTTTGAATACGATCCAAGTATTAGTATATTAAGATACAATTATCACTACAAACTTTAACAATTAGTGTGGTAATGCTTTGAGCCTAAGCTTAAAGGTCTTGTATACTATTTTGCTTTGAGAGCTTGGTTTTCTTGGATACTTGGATATATAGCAGTGCTTTTTGAACTGCTATTTATAGAGTTGGGTGTAACTCTATATTATCCAGCTTACATAATTGTCCAAGGGATAACAGATGCATCTTGGGCAACTTTGCACGCCACCCTTTTTGCTTTTCTTGGAAACAGAAAAAGCAAAAGGTAAAAGGTTTCTTTGCTGAGAAGAAAACCTTTGTCCGATGTTTGACTTTACTCAAACATCTCTTTAGTTGTACCATAGCCTTAGGAAAGAAGAACTTCTTTTGTACAATTGTACTTTCATTCTTCAATCTGTGCTCTTCAGTCTGTGCTCTTAGTCTGTGATCTTCAATCTGTGATCATCAGTCTGTGATCTTCAGTCTGTGAAGTCTTTTGTCTTCAATCTTCATTCTTTAGATGATGAATCTATAAGTCTTCAAGTAGAGCACGGCTTTCAGTCTGTGAGATTCTTCAGTCTGTGCAGCACAGACTCAGAAACCATTCTTCAGTCTGTGTAGCACAGACTCAGAAACACAGACTCAGGAATTTCACTAAGTTTCCTGAATACAACTAAGTTAGATTTTGACTCCTCAGATTTATAATGTAGGTTTGATCATTGTTTTTCCCAACAATCTCCCCCTATCTGATGATGTCAAAATCTATTTACAAAAGATAATAGAGAAATAATAAATACTAAAGTAAAGCATAACTTATGAATTTAGACTTATATACATAAAGTCAAAGTCATAGTCAGTTTACAGAAATATTACAATTATTACATGAAATTGTAAATCAAGAATTTAACAATCTTCACTTCTTTCTCTGAGCCTTGATCTCTTTCATCTTTTCCACTTTCCTCTTCAACAGTTCTTCCATTTCCTTATCAGATTTTTCTTCAAATTCTTGATAATCTAGGATGATCTTCTTGCAGATATCTTCAAGTCCAATCATCATCCTGATTTGGGAAAGGTTGTTGAATAACCAGCTAATCAGTCTTCTTTTGAATGGTCTGGCTTGAGAATGTTTGCATTCCTTCAGCAGGGCAATGAAGTGCATCAGAGATTCTCCATATAACCTATTCTGATCCTGGAAGCACTCTATCCCATTGATATCTCTATAGCACAGACCTTCAATGCTGTCAGTCTGTACATATGATCTATCAATGAAAATGATACCTTTGGGTAGAGGATGCTCCCTTCTCTGCTCATTCTCTGTGGATAACCCAGCTGACTTCTTCTTGATTACAAAGTTGTTTGCTATGCAAAACAACTTGTATTCTTCTTCTGAGATGAGCCCCAGACTGAGAACTAGCTCAATCAGGTAAGATAGCTCATCCAGAACTTCTTTCTTCAATTCCTTGTCAGCTGCACTCTTCAAAAGATTGGCAATGGATTGCCATTCCTTAAGCCCTAGAGTGTACAGTTCATCCACCCATACCATCTTCTTGCTCTTGGTCAAAGCCAGCTCCAGCTTCAATTTCTGTCCAATCTTGTTCAGATGACATTCTCTAATCTTCTGCTCGAGCTTTGACTTTTGGAAAGTGGCTTGTAGCTTTGGTTTCAGGCTCTCTATCTTCTGTAACCTTGTTGACAGCTCTTCATCTTCCTTGATTTGTTGCTCAACTTGACTCCTTCTGGTTTGAATCTGTGAACAACTTTCATCTTCTAATTCTTTGGAGAGCATATCAACAAATCTTGCTTCCTTCAGCTTCTGCTCTTCTTCAGTTAGTACATTTAAGTACTCAGTTAAAGACATACCTTGAGCAGTAGTTTCTTGTTGCAAGAGTTCATCCTGTAGATTTGTCAGTTCAGGATTTCTTGTGCCAGCAGCATGATCATCCACCATCTTCTTGATCTTGCTTAACCTTTCTAGCTTGGATAAGGCAATCTCCTTGCCCTTACCCTTATCCATAACTTTTTCCATGGTAGAGCTTGACCCAGGATAAGTGCTAATCAGGTGAGCACTTCTCCATTGCATTCTATCTTCAAGTTCACTTCTACCTGGAGGCAGTATTCTGGTTGTTGTGGTTGATCTAGCAGGATTAGCTTCAGCTTGGATGGCTTCAGCACTGATGATTAGAGCATCAATGCTTGTTGCTTGTTGTTCAGAGCTCTGAGTCTGTGTCTGATGCTGTGTCTCAGTCTGTGCAGGTTCAGAGGGCACAGACTTAGACTCTTCAGTCTTGACTTTTGAGGCACCTTCATCTACACCTCCAAAAGTAGCATCATCTTCATCATCATCTGATCTTCTAAATACCTCAGACTCAGAACTGCAATCAGGATTAATGACATCGTCATCTTCACCATCAGTGTCTTGTTCTTCAGCCAGCTTCACAAACTGATCCCAGGTCTTGATCCCCTTCATCTTTGGTTGGGAATCAAAGATATCCCTTTCAGGAATCCTCCTGGCCATTCTTTTTGTCTTTCTGGCTCTTTTGATCTGCAGTGGTTGAACATCTTCATCTTCTTCCCTTGGTCTCTTCAACTCCATCTGACCTTGGGCTGAGATAGTTACAATTGGGTCTATGTGTAAGACAATGGATGACTCCCCCTGAGTCTGTGCAACCATCTCAATATGTTCACCTGCCTGCAATCCTTCTTGCTCCCCCTCAGTCTGTGCACTCATATTTTCAGTCTGTGGCACAGACTTTTTTTTTTTTTTTTTTTTTTTTAACACACTCCAAGTCATAAATTAATTTTTAACAAAGAATCTCATCCCTATCATAGAGACAAGTTCATCAAATCGAGATCGTGAAAAAGCCTTTGTAGAAAGATCAGCCTTTTGCTTAGATGTATCGATTTGGACAAGGTCTATCAGGTGTTTCTCATAGCAATCCCGTATGAAATGAAAACGAAGTTCAATATGCTTAGTCTTTGAGTGTTGTACGGGATTGCTTATGATAGAGATAGCAACAGTATTATCAATATGGATAGGAGTTAAAGTTAAGAGTAACCCGTAATCACGCATTTGATGCTGAATCCATAGAACCTGAGAACAGCAGCTTGCAGCAGCAATGTATTCAGCCTCAGCAGATGATGTAGAGACTGTGGTTTGTTTTTTACACTGCCACGAGACTAAGCGACTACCAAAGAACTGACATCCTCCAGTCGTAGACTTTTTGTCCACATTGCAACCACCGAAATCTGAATCGGAGTAGGCAGTTAAAGCGAAGTTATCCTCATTAGAATACCAGAGACCCAACAATGGTCTAAATTTGAGGTAACTAAAGATTCGCTTAACCGCCTTCATATGAGAAACCTTCGGATTTGCTTGAAATCTTGAGCAGATAGCCACAGCAAACATTATGTCGGGTCTTGATGCTGTGAGATACATCAGTGATCCTATCATTGACCGATAGTCTCGCTGATTTACATCTTCTTCGTCTTCAGCCAAACCAAGTTTGTGATTTATGTCAATGGGAGTTCCAAAGGTCTTACAGTCGAGCAACTGATATTTTGTTAAGATGTCATTGACATACTTAGATTGATGAATGTAAATACCTTTATCAGATTGCTCAACTTGTACACCTAAGAAGAATGTAAGTTCTCCCATGGCACTCATCTCAAACTTGTCCTTCATGATTTTCTCGAAGTCCTTAGACAGCTTCTCATTTGTAGATCCAAAGATAATGTCGTCCACATATACCTGCACAAGTAACAAATCGTTTCCAACCTTTCTAATAAAGAGTGTGCTGTCAATCTGTCCTCGTGTGAATCCATTGGCCAGCAGATGCTTTGACAATGTCTCGTACCATGCCCTTGGAGCTTGATGAAGTCCATACAATGCCTTGTCTAATTTGTAGACATATTCAGGATGCACTGAATCTTCAAATCCAGGAGGTTGCTTGACATACACTTCTTCACTGACCTTCCCATATAGAAACGCGCTTTTTACATCTAGCTGGTACACTCTGAATTTCTTGTATGAGGCGTAGGCAAGAAATATTCTAATCGATTCTAGCCTGGCAACCGGAGCGAACACCTCATCATAATCAAGACCTTCTATTTGAGAGAAACCTTGTACCACTAGTCTAGCCTTGTTCCTTATCACAATACCACGATCATCTTTCTTTGCACGAAACACCCAATGCGTACCAATAGGGTGTTGTCCCTTCGGAAGTGGAACCAAATTCCAGACTTGTAGCTTTTGAAATTGATGAAGTTCATCCTGCATAGCCTCGACCCAATGAGAGTCGATTAATGCTTCCTTCACATTTTTCGGTTCAATCTGAGATAGAAAACATGATTCCATCTCAGCTACAAGGCAAGAAGAGGAGTCTGATGTGGTAGCCTTAACGTGATGTCTTGTTTGTACACCTTTAGACAACTCACCAATAATATTATCAGTCAGATGAGATGTGTGTACACGTTGCTGTGGAATCTGTGGCGGCACAACCTCAGAATCCAAGGTGTTTAAATCTCGCTCAACTTCAATAATTTCAGGTGATTGGACGGCTTCATCAGATTTATCCTCAGTTTCATCATCGGATAAATCAGGCATCTCAGGATTAGGTTGAGAATTAGATGCGCTAGGAGCTGTTCCAGAAGTGGAAGGGATATCATTGTTTGAGGGTGGTGTGGTTTTAGGAGGAGAAGATACATCTTGAAACATATCAATTCCATGCAGTAGGGTCACCACCTGATCAACATTATCATCCATAGATAGATGAAATGAGTCAAACAGTTCATCGTATTTAAATAATGAGTCGGGTCCCGTGCTTTGAGGAGATTCAGTATATCGTAAGCACTTAACTTCATAGTGCTCCTCAATCCTCTTGGTTGATTTATTATAAACTCTCTTGTTGGGAGAATTAACAGAGTAACCCAAGAAGAAACCATCACTCGACTTTTCACCAAACTTTGCAACTCGTTCACGTGTGTTCATGATGATGCAGGGACACCCAAAAGGTTCAAGAAACTGCAAGTTGGGTTTACGGTTATTAAATAGCTCATAACATGTCTTATTTCGTTTCTTCACCGTCAAAACCCTGTTGAGAACATAACAGGCTGTATTGACCGCCTCTGCCCAAAAAGTGATAGGCAATTTTGAGTCTGAGAGCATGGTGCGTGCAGCCTCTATGAGAGTCCTATTCTTTCTTTCAGCGACTCCATTTTGTTGTGGAGTTCTTGCGGCACTGAATTGATGATTTATTCCTTTCTTCAAACAGTACATCTCTAAAGTTTTATTCTTGAATTCAGTTCCGTTGTCACTCCGTAGTTTCTTTATCTTCAGATTGCATATGTTTTCCAGTTTGTCAAACAGATAAATCAGAATATCAGGCACCTCATCTTTAGAAGAGATGAAGTACACCCACGAAATTCGCGAATAGTCATCAGTTACGACCAAGCAGTAATAACTTCCTCCTATACTCCGTTTGCTCACTGGTCCGAAAAGATCCATGTGCAATAACTCAAGAGGGGTTTCAATGGAATTCACTAACTTAGACTTATGGAATTTCTTGTGTTGTTTCCCTTTGAGACAGGAAACACAGTTATCATTTAATCCAAAAGATTGTTTAGGAACTCCTAACACAAGATTATGTTTTACAAGGTAGTTCATCTTGTGGAAATGAAGATGTCCCATTCGTCTGTGCCACATTAGTGAATCCTTTTCATCAGCTTTAGACAATAAACAAGTATGCTCAGTGGATGAAACGGTACGCATATCTAGTACATACGTGTCCTTTGTCCTTGGTGCTCTCATTAGCACCCATTCCTCGGGAATCACAAATCCCGGCTTCAGAATCAAGCATTCTACATCAGTAAATGCTGTGATGTATTTCTTGTCACACATTTGAGAAACACTGAGCAAGTTGTGATTCAACTGTTCAACAAAATTCACTTTTTCAAAGCTCACTTGCCCATTTGTGAGTGTTCCTTGTCCAGTAATCTCTCCACCCTTATCACCCGCGAATGCAACATAACCCCCATTATATGGCTTCAAATCAGAAAGTAGGGCTAAGTTGCCTGTCATGTGTCGTGAGCAGCCGCTATCGATATACCATTTACTATTTTTCACTTCCTCGGCCTGCTGCAGACACAAAATGCAAGAATGGATTAGTTAGTAGTGGAGACCCAAGCCTTCACAGACTTGGGTCTTCCAAGGTCATCTACAATAACAACATCAGTTAAAATTTTATCTTTTAACAGATCAGTGGTGTTACCTGATGTGTTATTGTAGGATGACAGGTCATTGGTTGACCTTTTAATCTGCCAAACCTGTTTAGGTTTGGGTGGTTGCTTGTCTATAAGATTGTGCTGTTTGACACTAGGTTTACTGGGCACAATCTTATTGACTTTCTTGACAGGTTTGGGAGATGATGAGCTACGCCTCGATTGAGATTTATTAAATGAATTTCTATATGAAGAAGTTCGTGGCGTGGATCTCCCAAATCGTTGTCTAGAAAGCAACGGACAAACACTAATGAGATGACCTTGTTTCCTACAGTAGAAACAAGATCGTCGTTCAACAAATGGTTGAGGTTGAGGATGAAGCTCTGGAGGTTGTTTAAATAAAGCATTAACAGAACATGCACATTTGTGTGTACATGATGAGTTAGATGCTGGTGAAGATGTTGATGGTTTATAAGAGACATCAACAATTTTAAGAGATTTTTCAGGTGATTTGTTCTTTTTATTAAATTTTAAAATCTTCTTTTGAGGCTCAGCCTTAGCTTTGTCTTTTCCTTGAAAAGCCATTTCACTTAATTCAGTAGTTATTATATGATTTACAGGCTTAACATTTTCTTTCTTAATCTTCACATTAAGCTCCTCAGCCAAATCCTCACCTTCAACTACTTTCTTTTCACTAACAGGGGTTGAAATCTTAATTTTAACAAATTCAGGTTTAGTAACAGACACAGGCTTAGTTTCATCAGTGTTTTTTGATTCATTAGCACGAGATTGTTCAGACTCAGATTCAACATTTTGCTTAGAATCTATAACTGGCTCATTAACAGATTTCATTACTTCCTTTAAAAAAGAAGGAACAAAGTCTTTGGCTTCATCCTTTGAAGGCATAGGTAGATAGTTAATAGGAGGTGGTACTTGGTGATAACCAAGGCCAACCTTACTTTTAGTATCATACCTTTGCCCTTGAAGAATTTCATCAAAGACAAGTGAGGACGTTGAAAAATTAGAAAGTTTTCTTTTAAGGTTAATTATTTCTGACTGTGAGTCAGCAAGTTCTTTTCTAAGATCATCTAATAATTTAAGATAACTGTCAATTGCATCTTGTTGACTAAAATTTTTAGCTTTTAGTTCCTTTCGGTCAGAAAATGCAGCATCTAGTTTCTTATCAAAAGCTTTTTCATTATCTTTTAAGATCTTATTATCCTTAGCAAGTTTTTCTAATTCATTATTTAGGCGTTGGTTATCCTCAGAATATCTGTTAATTTTACCAGTTAATTTAATGCATGATATACAAGAGAGTGGTTCTTCGATGGGTACCTCATGCACACTGGAGATTTCAGCCATAAGAGCACTGTTTTGATCGTCTGTTGCTTCTTCACTCCAGTCATACGCCTCTTCATTTTGAATGAGAAGAGCATTAGAGGCGGGCGATTTCTCTGGAGTTCTAGGAGATGGTCTTGTGTAGGCAGATGGTTTTGAGAATCCAGAAGCCAGATGTTTTGCCTTCTCACATTCCCTAGCGAAGTGCCCAAGATTTTGACAATTGTAGCACTTCACCTTACTTTTATAAAAACCTAGACCAGAATCACTGTCATCATCCAGATTCTTTCTCCCAGTTTTCTTTAAGTATTTCTTTGCTCTCCTTGTTAGCATAGCAAAGTTCCAACGCGGATCCATCCTTTCCAGATCATCAGGATCTATCTGTTCAAAATCCCTCTCAGTAAGATCAATGGTGCTTGTCTTCTTCGAAAGGAAGCTATCATAAGCACTTAGAAATGCTTGAAAGACAGCAGCATTCTCTTCGGTATCGGGTGACACTGGAGTATTTGAAGAGCATGATGCTCTTCCAACTGAAGGTTTAGGTGATACAGAAGCCACCCCAGATCCACCAGATAATAATGCAACACCGGTAGTGGGAGACGAACTACCATACAAGCTAGGATCTTGAACCTGTGCACTCGATTTCGTTTCTTTTCGCTGCATATCTAGTGCATATGCTTGTAATCTTCCAACAAGATCGTCTAACGAAAGACTCATCACTCTTTCGTCTTCTTCCATCATCATTACACGATGATTCCATTTCTTAGGCAAAGCGCCTAAGAGTTTCTTGTTCACATCCTTAGTAGTTAAAGTTACCCCACCTTCATTCAGCTCACTAACCAGATGCGAGTAGCGAATAAACAGTGCATTAATAGACTCATTAGGTAAAATGTCAAACAATTCATATTGCTTCTTAATGAGTGCAAGTTTACTCTTTTCGTATCTTTCATTACCCCCACACCGTTGTTCAATAGCCTTCCACAAATCATAAGCAATGGTGTAATGTTTAAACATTTTCAGAACGTCGGCAGACATGCTCATTGTGATTGCTGAATGTACTTTTCTTTCCAAATCCCAGGCCTTTTTCTCATCCGGAGTCAGGGATCTAATTGGTTTTGGTGGAGGGTTAATAGAATTAAATTGTCCATCAGAGGGTGGATGTTCATAACGTTCAAGTAAAGGAATCAACATGTCTGGATCATTGTATGAAATGAAGGCTTCAAAACGTTGCCTCCATTCCACATAATCAGTGTTTGCAGTAAATAA
Source organism: Gnaphalium uliginosum (assembly GCA_963930675.1). Classification (NCBI taxonomy): domain Eukaryota; kingdom Viridiplantae; phylum Streptophyta; class Magnoliopsida; order Asterales; family Asteraceae; genus Gnaphalium; species Gnaphalium uliginosum. The sequence goes on along the minus strand of OZ005683.1, from coordinate 12,222,694 downwards.
TGGAGGTTTGTTTGTGCTTCCAACTTCATTACTATGTTTTAATAGCTGAGTAAAGCTTTGAAGAGACATGGTAATTCCTGCACACTCACAAAACACAAAACTTTGTTTTTCAAAGATTAAACAGCGACACTAAGATTGTGTCGCAGACTAATGGCGACACTAAGATTAGTGTCGCTAACCTGCAAAAACAAGTTAGAACAAATGCGACACAAAGATAATGTCGCAAGAAGACAAATGGCGACACAAGGGGTTGTGTCGCAATAATAGAAACAGGCGACACAAGGTCTTGTGTCGCTAACAGTGATTGTTTGACAAGTCCAAAAGCGACACAAATGTTATGTCGCAATCCAATGTCGCTATCCAATGTCTCAGGTTTATGTCGCACCCAATGTCGCAATGGTAATGTCGCAGATAACCCTAACGCGACACAGAGTGATTGTGTCGCTAAAATAGCTTATGTCGCTAAAAACCCTAATGGCGACACAAAGGTTGTGTCGCTATGCTGCGAACTCAGCCGCACTTAAACCCCAAAATTCGAAAATTTTCGTAAACCCCACGAAAATTAACGACCTGCAATCGGACGAGCCTTCAATGATCTTTCAGAAAAACCAGATTTCAAGCTTTTACCACCTCTAATCAAGAGTAATTGCTAAAAAGTATGTGATTTAACCCGAAAAACGCACAAAATTGATTCAATACCACAAAATCAGTCGATTTTAGCTCTGATACCACTTGTTGGACCCTTTGTACTGGATCTAATTGAATCAATTTCAACAATTGAAAGCGCGGAATACAATCAATTGAACAAAACACGTTAACAATCACACAAAACTAGTCGATTAGCTTTTATATATATCACGAATAACAAATCAACCGAATACAATCAATTTCTCACAAATAGCTTGAAAACTCTCTAGGTTCGTCAACCCTAGAACTGAACCCGTAAGCCTCTATTTATAGCCAAACACTAAACTCTCTGCGACACAAGCTCTGTGTCGCCAAATAGACCTATGCGACACAAGTCTTGTGTCGCTATTGCGACACAAGCTCTGTGTCGCCTAAACAGTAACATTAATTTTGATTTCCAAAACAAATAACATTTATATCATAATCAAAATATTACAAACTATTTAGACCTAGACCAACTGACAGACATACAAAACATGTATCAACAATGATCAATAGTACCAGTAATTGCAGTATTGGTACTGTTTGAGGAGCAAGTATACCACCATTCCATTAAAAAATGTGGGTATATTTGAGGGACTGAGTTAAAGAATGCTCCCCTTAATGGATGAGCAGACATAAAAGCAGTTAGTTCCTCAAACCCTTTATTCTTTTTAGAGTCAGGAATGGAAATGGTAGCTACTTGATTATTTATACAGAGTTTTACCTGTTTACCCTGTTTGAAGGGTTTAGCCGCAGCGATGTTGGCAGGTGCCGTGTAAGCCCATTGATCAGCCATTTTAAATGAAGAATTTTTGAGATTGATTTCGAAAATGGTTGAGCGATTTAGGTTAGGGCTTACAAACTCTGTGTAATTTTGGATGTGCAAGACAGGTGAAGAAGAAAGGGGAAAACGAAAATGGGTATTTGAAGAAATTAAATTTCCGTTAAATGGGACCCACTTGACGGTTTATCCCTTTCTCTGCAACAGTAACGCTGAAGCACATGCACTTTTTGTATTGAGCAGATAAATAGACAACAAGCGCCAAAACTTTTAATGATTATTACCATAAAAATGGTATTAGCATTAAATGCAAAGATATTGTTGTTTATTTATTTTTATTAAAAAAAATAATAAAAATCAAATTAAAAGAAGGTTGTTCCGGCAGTGGTAACAGATTGATATAGCTAACAGTACTAACTTGTGAAAGCAGTACTAAAATTAACTAACAGTGGTAACTTGCGAAAGCAGTACTAAAGTTAACTAACAGTAGTAACTTGCCAAAGCAGTACTAAAATCAACTAACAGTAGTAACTTGCGAAAGCAGTACTAAAGTTAACTAACAGTGGTAACTTGCCAAAGCAGTACTAAAATCAACTAACAGTGGTAACTGCGAAAGCAGTACTAAAGTTAACTAACAGTGGTAACTTGCCAAAGCAGTACTAAAATTAACTAACAGTAGTAATTTGCTACATTAACAGTGTTAATTGTACCAATCTTTACCAGCAGCATTAAAAAAAATCAGTATTAACCCAACAGTACTAAAAGTAACTAGCAGTATTAATACTAACAGTGCTAAAATACGAATTCATGAGGGCAGTATTAAAAAGGCTTATCAGTATTAACCAGCAATAGTAAAAGTAACTAGCAGTATTAATACTAACAGTACTAAAATACTAACCTTATGAATTAATAAAGCACAAAAATAGAGGGTTTAGTCTGAATGAATATGGTTAGTCTGTGTAGCTTAATCTGGAAGAAGTCACACAGACTGAAACATATAATTAGTCAGACTGAGAGAAAATAACATAAGTTGTAAAATCTTATTTTGGTATTTTCTTAGAAAGTATGTACAAAAACATCTCTTAGTCTGTGCTTTTTGATTGTATGAAGCTGAGAATACAGTTATACAGATTGAAAAGCAGACACAGACTGAGAATTGAATCATACAGATTCAAGGTTTTACTAGGGGTTGAGCATTCCTAGTTGACCAAGCAGATACAAAAATCTATCTTCATTTAAAGGTTTAGTAAAGATATCTGCTAATTGGTCATTTGTGGGCACATATTTGAGAATCACTTTACCTTTCTCAGCACAATCTCTGATAAAGTGATGTCTGATCTCAATATGCTTTGTCCTGGAGTGAAACACAGGATTCTCAGTGATGGCAATGGCACTTTGGTTATCACACATGATTGGAGTTTTTGTAAACACCAAATCATAGTCTGCTAGTTGATGTTGCATCCATAGCAATTGAGCACAGCAACTACCAGCAGCCACATATTTTGCTTCTGCAGTGGATGTAGCAACAAAATTCTGTTTTTTGCTTGACCAACTGACTAGTTTGCCACCTAGCAGTTGACATCCACCAGAAGTGCTTTTCCTGTCTAATTTACAACCTGCATAATCTGTATCTGTATATCCAATTAGATCAAAACCAGAGTCTTTGGGATACCAAAGACCCAGGTTAGGAGTACCTTTTAGGTACCTAAAAATCCTTTTTACAGCTTTTAGATGCGATTCTTTAGGTTCAGATTGATATCTAGCACACAAACATGTTGAGAACATGATATCTGGTCTACCTGCAATGAGGTATAGTAGAGATCCTATCATACCTCTATAAGTGGTTTGACAGACTGACTTGCCAGATTGATCCTTATCCAACTTATCTGCAGTGCTCATTGGTGTTTTCATAATTGAACAGTCCTTTAAAGAATATTTAGTAAGTAGGTCATTGACATATTTACCTTGGTTGATGAAGATACCATCAGGTTTCTGATGTACTTGTAGACCAAGAAAGTATGTTAATTCACCCATCATACTCATTTGATACTGTTTTGACATTAAGTTTGAAAACTATTTACACAATTTTTCATCAGTAGACCCAAATATAATATCATCAACATAGATTTGGACTAGTATGACATCTGCCTTGTTCCTTTTGAAGAACAAAGTTTTATCAATTGATCCTCTAGTAAAGTCATTACTAAGAAGATAGGATGATAAGGTGTCATACCAAGCTCTTGGAGCTTGTTTTAGTCCATATAGTGCTTTCTGCAATTTATAGACATGATTTGGAAAAGTGGAACTTACAAAACCTGGAGGTTGTTTCACATAGACTTCCTCCTGTAAGTTGCCATTCAGAAATGCACTCTTGACATCCATTTGATAGACTTTGAAGTCCTTGAATACAGCATATGCCAGGAATAACCGTATTGCTTCAATTCTGGCTACAGGGGCAAAGGTTTCATCATAATCAATGCCTTCTTCCTGCTTGTAGCCTTGAGCAACTAGCCTTGCTTTGTTCCTTATTATCACTCCATCCTTGTCCATCTTGTTTCTGTAAACCCATTTAGTTCCAATAATGGTTTTCCCTTTTGGAGCAGGAACTAGGGTCCAAACATTGTTTCTGTCAAATTCTGTTAACTCTTCCTGCATTGCTTCAACCCAATCATCATCTTTCAAGGCTTCTTTAGCTTTCTTTGGTTCAATGATTGACAGGAAGTTTGTGAAGTAACAGAAATTTGCAGTAGGTGAGCTTAATACTTGAGCTCTTGTTTGTACACCAGAAACATAATCTCCAATTATTTCTGTAATTGGATGATACTTGTGTTCTTTGACTCCTAGAAATGATTCATCATTGGATGATAAATCATTCTCATTTGGTGGAAGAATAGCAGGACTGAGTTCTGCATCATCTTCTACATAGGGCAAGTCTGAGTCTGTAGAGTTCACAGACTGAAAACTACCAGACTGAACACATGTATCAGAAGAATTTGAATCTCTGGACACAGATTCATCTTCTGTTGATGAAGGTATTGTCATTGAATGAGCAGGTTGAGCATCTTCATTATCACTTTCAGAGTCCTGTTGTCGGTTAGCAACAATTGGGATTTGAGATTCAGATCCCACAACAGATAAATCTTCCAATAAATGAACATCGGACTGAGAAACATGTTCATCATTAGCAGAGGAAGCATCAAAGGTGACATTGATGGTTTCTTCAATTTTATTCCTTCTGTTGTTGTAGACTCTGTAGGCCTTTGAAATAGATGAATATCCAACAAAAATTCCTTCATCAGATTTAGGTTCCATCTTTGCTAATTGATCTCTTTGATTGAGAATGTAGCATTTACTTCCAAAGGTCTGGAAGTAATGGATGGTTGGAACCTTCTTGTGATACAGCTCATATGCAGTTTTGTCATGCCTTTTGACCAAAATAGATCTATTTTGGGTATAACAAGCAGTGTTAACTGCTTCTGCCCAAAAATAAATCTTCATTTGACCATGGCATAACATGGTTCTTGCAGCTTCTATGAGTGTACGATTTCTTTTCTCAGCAACACCATTTTGTTGAGGAGTTTTGACAGAGGCAAAGTTTTGAATAATGCCTTTGTCAGTACAGAATTCAATGAGAGTAGAATTCTTAAATTCTGTACCATGGTCACTCCTGAGTTGCTTGACAGGTGCATCTTTCTGCAATTCTTCCCTTTTGATTAGATTAATAATCTCTTCAGGAGCATCACTTTTAGCCTTAAGAAAGATGACCCAAGTATACCTTGTGTATTCATCCACCACCACAAGTGTATACTTCTTTCCACCCAAACTGCTAATGCTCATGGGTCCAAACAGATCCATATGAAGCATATGCAGTGGTTGATCAATTGTAGCTAACAATTTGGATGGAAAGTGGTTCTTGGTCTGTTTCCCCAGTGTACATGCAGGACAAAGTTTGTCTTTTGCAAATGTAACATCAGGCAGACCTCTAACCAATTTCTTCTTTGACAGGAGGTTAATATTTTTGAAGTTCAGGTGGGATAACCTCCTATGCCATAGCCAGCTTAGTTCTGGCACAGACTGAGTATAGAGACAAGTCTCTACATTGTTTTCTGCAGAAGAAAGATCCAAGAGATAGATATCTCTTTCTCTTTTGGCAACTAATATAGGTTTGCCTTTGGAATTATAGATAACAGCAGCCTTCTTTCTGATTCTGATTTCACCATCATCATCACAGATCTGGCTTGCACTAAGCAGGTTATGCTTTAATCCCTCAACATAGGCCACCTTTGTTATTCTGATGTTGCCAGCCTTCACCACACCATAACCTTTTATCTTGGCAACAGAATTGTCACCATATTTGACAGAAGGTCCTTCTTCTTCTACAAACTCTGACAGATTCTCCAAAGAACCTGTCATGTGTCTTGAGCATCCACTGTCTAGGTACCATTTGCTGTTACCCTGCACAAGACAAACAAAACCAATTAGTTACTTTTGGGAACCCATCTTTTGATGGGTTCTTCAGAGTTGGTTAGAGTCAATTCTTTAGCAGTTTTGGTGCTAAGTCTGTGAAGTTGACTTTTAACCTCTCTATTTTTGATTTTGTTGTTTGTAGATGACATTTGTTTGATCAAAGCAGCCTTTGGCTGTTTAAGAATGGACTTTGTGCATTTAATACCTTCATGTCCCAGATTTCCACAGTTGTAACATTTTCTGTTCAACATAATGGTCCTTTTGGATTTTGGGTTATTATTTGTACTAGATCCTCTGTTAAACTCTTGTTTTGACTCAACAAATGTTTTAAAATCCGTGGTTAACTTCATTAAGTTTTCACTAAGCAGCTTAATGGTCTTAGTCTGGTTGTTAAGATTTGACTTTTGAGAGTCAGACTGAGTGTTAACACAAACAGATTTGGAGTTAAGTTTGCCAGACTGAAAATTTATTTTTCCAGACTGACAGTTAGATCTCACAGACTGAGATCTTTTTAACTCCTTTGTTACTGGTTTTATGCCTTTAGATTTGTTATTTGGCATATTTTTGTCTGGACCAGTTACAGACTGAGATGTGGAAGGTTCAAACACATTGTAACCTTTCTGTTTATTCTTGATTCTTTTTACCTCTTTTTGTCTTTTTAAAGATGGTACTGTGGGAATATTAACTTTGCCTTTTATAAATCTTTTCTTTTCAAGTTCTATAGTTTTTAAAGATTCATTAGTGATTATAAGTTCAGGCTGTTCAGATTGAGAAGTTTCACAGACTGAGATTTCTGAGTCTGTGTCTTCAGAGTCTGGCTCTGTCTCATATACTAGTTCTTTAGCAACTATTTTTGGTCTAACAAAAGCATTTGTCAATATAACTTTGTCTCCCACAGTATGACTAAAAGTATCAGGTAAAATCTCAGGTACAAATATAGTAGGTTTTGAGTTTATTTCTGAATTTATGTGACTTTTAAGATCAAACTCATCACCTATGACCGCTTGTATCTGAGCTGGAATCTGTTTGGATAAACAGTCCACATTTTTAAGTGATGAAATACACCAAGATTTACAGATCCTTTCATAATGATCAGCTTTGTTTTTATAAGCTTCTTTTTCCAGCTTGATCTTTTTGAGAAGGTCATATTGAGCATCAAGCTCAAGTCTGTACTATTTATTTTGGCTTATTTCATTCACTTTTGATTGTAGATCTTTTTGAACTTGACTGAGTTTGGTTTTTAAATCTTGTATTTCCTCCAGTCTTTTCAAAAAATCTACATAGATGTGTTCAAACATTTTTTGTTTTTCTGCATCACTATAGTAAAGTTTAAAATGATTTACATTGTAAGCAGATCCTCTGTCCCAATCTGGATGAACACATGCTTTTTCTGCAAATTTGACATCTTTGTCAAACTGGCTCTCTATGATAGCCATTAAGCACATATCTTCATCATCCTTAGATGATGAAGATTCTTCATCTATCCATTGTTCAACAACCAAAGCTTTCTCTAGTTTCTTTGGTTGTTGTTTCTCTCCAATTTTCTTGGAGTTGAAGTACTTTTTCTTGTACTTCTTTGCCTTTTCTTCCCACTTATCAGAACTTGAAGATTCTGCTATCTTCACTCTGCAATCAGAAGAAATATGACCAACTTGCCCACATTTATAGCAATTAGCTTTCTTAGGATCAAAAGTTGGCCTTCCTTTTGAACCTTTGAATCTTGCTTTTTCTAACCTTTGGGCTAGTTATGCCATTTCAGCTTCTAGAGACTCAGTTTCATCATCTGATTCTGAGTCTGTAAGAGTAAGATGGTAATCTGCTCTAGAGAAAAGTTCTCTATTTTTCCTTGTTGTTGCAACAAGAGCAGCCGATGGATCTTTTGCAATCCTTTTGGCATTTAGATCCTTTCTGGCTTTGGTTTCTTCAAAATTTAGTAGAAGTCCAAACAAGCCAGAGAGATCATATGTCTCCAATTTTTCACTTACAATTAATGAAGTGATAACTTCAAAAAAAGTGTTTGGAATGACATCAACAAATTTTGCACAGATTTCAAACTGTCCCTTGATGATATTATACCTTTCAAGATCATTGATTAAGATCTGAAATCTGGTATGAATATCAGTTAATGACTCATTTTGGCCAGCAGAGAAGTTCTCATAATTTCTTATGAGATTCTTCTTCTTTTGGGATTGTACTAAACTTACACCATCATATTGGTCAGTTAACATATCCCATATGGCTTTAGCAGTTTTGCAGCCAGATATCTTAGCAAAGATAGGCTCAATAACTGCATTGCCCAATATGGATTTGGCCTTAAAGTCTAAAGCATATAGTTGCCTGTCTAGATCAGTCCAGGTAATTTTGGCAACCTCAACAAATTTTTCAGGTGTCAAAATAATACCATTTGCATCTAAGGTTGCAGGAACTATTCTGCCAGGAATAATGAGTCCTTCCTGAATGACTCTAAGCATTCATCATGAATGCTAGCAAGAAACCATTCAGCTTTCAATTTCCAGTGGGTAAAATTTACACCATTGAAGATTGGAATTCCTTTCCCAGCCATAGCAATAGAAGAAGTCATTGTTCAAGGAAGAAAATGTAGAGACAATGGATTTAGATGATTGTTTGATAAACTGGGTTCCTTTGATCGTTAAAGATTAAATCTTTATTTTCTCTGATACCAGTTGTTGGGTCACAAGGTTCCCAAAACTTAGATACAAATTAAATAACAGTTATCTTAACTTGTTAGTTTATATCCAAGTTTTATATCAAACAAGTTTAAATTAATCTAGGCGGAAAACAAGATTAATTTTGACACAGAGTTTATTATGAATCAAAGTATTATTCACAATAAAGTGTTTGTCTCACACAGATGACAAAGTATTCAAACCCACACAGATGGTTTGAATACGATCCAAGTATTAGTATATTAAGATACAATTATCACTACAAACTTTAACAGTTAGTGTGGTAATGCTTTGAGCCTAAGCTTAAAGGTCTTGTATACTATTTTGCTTTGAGAGCTTGGTTTTCTTGGATACTTAGATACATAGTAGTGCTTTTTGAACTGCTATTTATAGAGTTGGGTGTAACTCTATATTATCCAGCTTACATAATTGTCCAAGGGATAACAGATGCATCTTGGGCAACTTTGCACGCCACCCTTTTTGCTTTTCTTGGAAACAGAAAAAGCAAAAGGTAAAAGGTTTCTTTGCTGAGAAGAAAACCTTTGTCCGATGTTTGACTTTACTCAAACATCTCTTTAGTTGTACCATAGCCTTGGGAAAGAAGAACTTCTTTTGTACAATTGTACTTTCATTCTTCAATCTGTGCTCTTCAGTCTGTGCTCTCAGTCTGTGATCTTCAATCTGTGATCATCAGTCTGTGATCTTCAGTCTGTGAAGTCTTTTGTCTTCAATCTTCATTCTTCAGATGATGAATCCATAAGTCTTCAAGTAGAGCACGGCTTTCAGTCTGTGAGATTCTTCAGTCTGTGCAGCATAGACTCAGAAACCATTCTTCAGTCTGTGTAGCACAGACTCAGAAACACAGACTCAGGAATTTCACTAAGTTTCCTGAATACAACTAAGTTAGATTTTGACTCCTCAGATTTATAATGTAGGTTTGATCATTGTTTTTCCCAACACCCCATTTTGACAATTCGCTTTAGGCTCCGAATGAGCTTGAGCCGTTTCTGATTCAGGTTATGAGTTGAGTTGTTTAAAAGTATACGAAAATAACATGTTGATCGTAGAAAGCGTCTAATATCTAGGACTGATAGCAATTCGAGTCGAGTCGAATATCAAGAAATCTAAATTTGACTACTCAAACTCGAATAAAGCAAATAACTATGTTCGAACTTGAGTTCGAATAATTTGTTAGTATCAGATAGAAACAAAATCCTATTAGACTTGGGCAGAGTATTAGCCATCTACCGGTACAATTTTTTATTTTACGTTTTTCACTGTAACTTTTTTTAAATGTACACTTTGTAGTCCTTATTTTTAGCCAAGTACCATCCATTTTCCTTTTAATCAATTATTATATCATGTTAATGTTTTCTGACAATAAAACAAATCTCCGTTGTGCAAGTCAATGGGCTCTGTGTGCACATGGGCCTTTTGGGCTCTTCGCGTAAGCTCATTATTTTGTCAAGGTTATGGTACAAACTGAGACCGGTCCCTATGGTGTATTCTAACCATTCTCAAGAATACTAACACGGAAACCATCAGTTACGGTCGTCGGATACCATCAATTCTGGTGAGTTCCGGTCACCGGATACCATCAATCCTAGAAGTTCAGTCTTTTTGTCATTATAAGCAGGGTTCAGTATTAATTTAGTCCTTATAAAGACGTGCTGACGTGGCACTGAACTTTCAGTTCAATCCTTCAGTCTTAATTGTCACGATAGTAAGTGGTCTTAGAAATAACGTAATTGCTTTTTTCGTCTATGTGGTCTTTCGAATTCGTCGATTTTATCATTTACTTTTTTCTTTTTCGCAAAGCTCATCTTTGAACTTGTCATTTTCGCGAATTTCATCATTCCGTCTATTTTCAGTTAAGTTTCCCGTTAAATCATGATAAAATGACTATAATACCGTTCTTCTTTCTCAAACAAGCCCGTCTAACGTTTTCCTACAACCCAAATTTTACCAGTGTCCTATTCTTCAGATTCTTTCGTTTCTAAGAAAAAGGAATCTCTATTTTCAAATTTAAAATTTCAGAAACTTAGATTAGCTAGAAACAAAGTACAAAAGAAATTACATTATCCCCAATGTTTCCACTCTATTGCTATATTAATTAATGTATATGTATACATGTATATTGAGTGAGTCTAATTGCATAATGAGTGCATAAATCGGCTTATGTGAACATTTACCGTTTTCAACTTCAAAAATCGTGTTCCACAAGAGCCTCATCTTCATAATTCAGATCACAAACAAGAGCAACATGATCGATTCGCCATATTCACCATCTTTTTAAAAATCAAACGACTAAAAAAACCTGAAAATCAATCAAAAAACAAACACATATCAGAATCCTAACACAATCCTAACACGGAAACCATCATTTCTGGTCACCGGATACTATCAATTCCGGTGAGTTCCGGTCACCGAATACCATCAATCCCGTAACAATAACTTTATTAAGATACAATACTTATACAGTACATTGTAACCCTAAAACCCTAATTATAAATTAAATGGATCTCGGCCCATCTATTTAATCGGGCTAAGCCTTAATACTATCATCTAATACTCCCTCGCAATCCAAGCGGTGAAATTGTGAAAGCTCGGATTGAATTTGAAAGTTGAAAACATAAAGCAATTGTTAATTCGTTGATGAAAACATCCGACAACAAACGAGACAAATCTTCAAGCAAAGCAAAAGTGAAAAATAGCAACAAAAGTATAAAACAATAATTAATTTGTTGTTGAAAACATTCGACAATATGCGGTAGCAAATCTTCAAACAACAATAACAAAAGCAAAAGCAAGCAACAAAAAGTTGGAAAGGAATAATGTAAAAAGTTGGAAAAGTATACTAATGCTAGAAGTTGGAAGAAATACTAATGTCAAAAGTTGGAAGGAATACTAATGTCAACAGTTGGAAGGGAATCTACTTGTTTCACCCGATATTCACTTCACCCAATAATGTCTACTTTAGCTTATAATCAGTAGCCATCAAATCCCTAGCGGCGCACTGAAACTAAAGCGAGAAGTGTGAACATGGGAAAGAGCCATTTTAGAGACATATGTCAAAATGGATACAACGATTCTGCTGGCAAGTCCAGAAATGTCAAATCCATTCACTGAGAATAGATTAGAGGCATACCTCAAGGTAATATAAATACTCTTCAACCATCACAAAGGTAATGATTCAATTCTCATTTAATACATTCTCACTACATTTGCTCTCCTACCAAACCTTTTTACTTATTCTCACGTCGGAGATTGGTCAAGAGGGAAAATCCCCTTCATCTTCTTTACGAGACTCACAGTGTATTCGTTTTACTGGATTAGGTTCAATCCAAGGTTTAAATCACTCACATCCGAAAGTTAGAGGGTCATACCTTTCGTCTTATTCCAAAAATTATCTCGAAGCATTGTTGCAGATTTTTCTGTAGCAACATTTGGCGCCATCCGTGGGACCTAACCCATTTGAGCGAAACATTTTCCTAAGGAGGAAACTATACTTCCAAATCAATCTGAAGTGGTTGATGGCCAGAATTAGGAGGAGGAAGCTGTAGTCACAAAACCGAATGAGGAAATCACTCCGGTTTTCGTTGAGCGTAATTCTAGTAAACTCAAGGCGTTAATGGATACTATAGAGAAGGGTTAAAAATAAAAGGTGTTGGTAAGAAATTCTCTTATGACGAAGCAGAGACCATGAAAGCTCTGACACCTCAACAACACCCAAGAGAGCCTTCGTGCGAACTTCCAGTTTAATGATGTCTGAAGGGGTAACAAGAGGATCATTTCATCCTCAGAGCGTTCACCTCGCTCTAAATGCGGTCCTGTTATATGGGTTCTATCGGAAGGAAAAAAGGTGGCTATGGTTAAAAGAAAAAATGTAAAGAAAAACCCTTCGGGAATTCTGACAAAAGAGGCTACTCACCGGATTCTGATGAATCTGAAGGATCAAGCTCAAAAGATAGCGAAAGTAGTTCGGAATATGAGGTTAACTCTCCATATAAACCTTCAATAGCCTGAAGATTCACTTCCAGAATAGCAAACTGTCGAAGGCCTCCGAAGATGAGAATCCCCTCCCATGTAAGAATTTACGATGGGATGACAGATCCAGATGATCACCTAAGGAGTGGCGGAAATGGAACAATGGTCCATGCCACTATGGTGCCATATGATTGCACAAACACTTTCGGGTTCAGCAAGAGTTTGGTATGATAGTCTTCCAAAAGGAGGAATTGATAGTTTTGAAGAACTGAGTAAAACATTTTCAGCTCACTTCACTTCACAAAAAAGGTATACCCGCCATGCGGTGGAGTTAACAGACATCAAGCAAAAGGATAATGAATCTTTACAAGACTTCATGGATCGTTTTAAAACCGAAATCTTGGAGATCAAAGGTGCATATGAATTAATGCAGATCTCCGGCTTCATGCATGGAATAAAAAACCGCCAGCTAATTGAAAGGTTGAATAACCAAGTAAGAAATGCTTGAAGTTGCAATGGCGTTCATTAGAGGCAAGGAAGCAGCAGCCTCTCAAGTACCCAATGTCTCACACAAGAAATCGACTATGCCTCATAAGAATAATCATCCTTGGAAAGGTAACAATTTTTCTCAACCTTTTGTAACTTGTAGTGGTGAGACAAGGGTGGGGAGTTCCAGAACTCATCATTTGCCTTCGGTTTCTCCAACCCAAAATCGAAGGAGTGCGTCTTTCACTGCGCTAACTAAAACACCAGGTGAGATTCTTGCTACTGAGGGAGTAAAGAATATATTCATACATCCGCCACCTTTGGCTGGAAACCCCAAACGTCGAATGATTGCTTTCAATTGAAAAATCAAATTGAAGAAGGGTCATAACACGAATGATTGCTTTCAATTGAAAAAGCAAATTGAAGTGGTTGTGCTATCTGGTCAGTTGGCACACCTCGTTAAGGAGGTAAAAGCTTCAGGAGGATGAAAAGAGAATGCGAAGATGCGAGGGAACCACAAAGATAACTCTCATAACGGGAAGACAGTAATGACGACACATTTGGGAACTTATGGAGGAAAGCGGAAGGAACGACCAACCGAAAGTTTGTTGGATCAAATGATAACATTTCCTCCAACTTGTGAAATATGATCTATGGATTATCCCTTGATAATAAAGGCAGAGGGAGGTGACCTGATGGTTCTTCGCATTTACGTTGACAGAGATAGTACCTTCAAAATCATGTATGGGCATTGTTTTCAAGCTTTGGACGACAGAGTTAAAAAGGAGGTTCGAGAAGCCACAAGCCCATTGTTCGGCTTCTCCGAAGAAAAAGTGTGGCCAGTAGGCCAATCAAAATCTAGTAACCTTTGGTGATTATCCCCTCTGCAGAACTATAATGATTAATTTCAATATAGTAAACGCCCCCTCGTCATATAACATACTTTTAGGGCGTCCCGGGATATCAATACTTAGAGCCGTGCCATATACAATGCACGCCAAGATGAAGTTTTCAACGCCAGCTGGAATTCCAACACTCAAAGCCGAAAGGAAAGAGCTTCAAGAGTGTTTGGAGAGTGAAAGAATGATAAACAAGAAAGAGAAAGTACCGAAGGGGTTGGAGGGAGAAGGAGAACCGAGTACAAGATATTCTCCCGAACCAGAAGTTGAAGAAAAGATAATAATCAATCCCGAATACCCCGAGCAACCAGTGGGGATCTGGAAAGATCTACCCGTTCGGTTTAAAGAAGAGTTGATTGGTTTACTACGGCAAAATTCTGAGGTGTTCGCATGACGGAAGCGGACATACTGGTGTATCCCGAAGCATAATCGAACACACATTGTCGCACCCCCAAATTTAGTGTGCAGCAGAAGTCGGATCGGGGCGCGACTAATCATGGATCAGTACACAAGTTATAACAAACGACATCTAAATGAGACGTTTTAAATTACATTTCATAAAATATGTTGTTCACAAAAATACATTTTTGTTCTATCCGCGAGTTCATATGAAAGCCTAGAGATCTTAGTACATAACTACCATTCCATAAATAGTAATGCAGAAAAATAAGTATATACTATTGCCATGAGTCTCATAGTTCGACGCTTAACCTGGTTTGTGCCTCGGGCAGGTTTATAATCCAGTACACCCGTAACAATCAAATATTAATGCGTCCGTGGGTCGACTAGAGCGACTAGCCTTGACGGGGATGTCAATTCTCGATAGATCTATCCAATAATACTCGCGCTTATAAAATTAACGAACTATGATAAAGTGAGGGCTTTTAGTGGATTAAGGTCTCATGCAATCCGTATAAAAGTTGTTTCAATTACTTGTGATTATAAAACAATGTATGTAATCTCACCCCATAGTATTAAACAGTAAAAGTGGGGCTATGAGACTTACCTGAGTCTTGTAAGCAAGTGTTTGCAATTAGCAAATATGTGTTTCCCAAGTGCAACCTTCTAGCGTCCTAAACGCATAAGGTTGTATGTAAGTAGATGTCTCAAAAGACCACCTATGCTAGTTGTCCACTCAACTAAAGATGTCCAAATGTTTGTTTGTCGTTTGTGTTTAGAAAACGTGTAGGGCCCGTTGGTGACGTTTTGTAATAAAAATTCCCGAAGACATTATTATTATGTTTTGTTTCGTTGTATACTTATAAGAGTATATGTGTTGCGTATACCAGTAGTGTCGTATATAAATATTCGTTGTTATTTGTTGTTACGCATGTTTAATACTTTTGAAAACATGTTTTAAATCTGTTTTACGCGACACTAGGTGCGACACTAGGATGGATTGCGAAACTAGGTCAGTGTCGCAATTATTTCGAAAGTTGGTATTAGTGTCGCAGGTATTGCAACACTACATAATATTACGACACAGGGGTTAGTGTCGCACCCGATTTGGGTCTGGTGCGACACTAAGGGTCTGATGTGTTTTCTTGTTCGGGAACTTGGTCAAATAAATAGACAAATCCCTGACGTCCAAAAATGACGAATCCGGATACACGTTTAAAGATCTAATTACTGTACGAGTTCTACAAAACCTCACAAAATGTGATCATACAACTTTAAAAGCTAACAAGATTTGTGACCTTCAGGAAAAAGCCTCATCGAGTTTGGAGTTGTGTAGCTCGAGTTATGGGCTCGAGAAGTTGGTACAAAAATCTGCCATCCGAGACAGAATGGCGACATGTTTTTGTAAAATCATTTTCGGGTATCAAACGGTGTCAAAAAATTACGTAACCACTTGGAAATGAAAGCTAACTTCTTAAACTTAAGTTTTGTCTTTTGAATCGTCCATTTTCGTTAAGTTTTGAGTATGAAAAGTCTCCTTGAAGACGGGTTAAGTTTCTGACCAGAAAGCTGTTGCCACTTTTGTGTTTTCAAAACGTTTTTCGACTTTGTTTTTGGACAAGATTTTGTCAAGTGGACATTATAACATGAAAATAAACATGTTCCAAGTAAAATACAAGAGAGGTGAAGTTTCTTACAAAGGAGATGATGAAAACAAGAAGAAATGGAAGTCGTGAGTTCGTTTTCTCGCGTTTTCTTGCAATACAAAGTGGCAGTGCTATGGTAGTTTGTGGTGGTGATCGTGGTGGTTTGTCGTAGGGGTTTGGGCTACTGGAAATTGCAGGGAGAGAGGAGAGGGAGAGAAGTGTGGGAGATTGAGTGTGTGAAAGTGTTTATGTGTTTGAGTGAATGAAAGGGTGAGGGGAGTATGGTGATTATGGTGGGTATGGTGAGATCTGAGCATGGGGGCCGGTTTTGGTGGGTCCCACATGGGTGTGGGTTGCCTAAATTTTATTTCCCAAGTTTACGTTACACGCGGTGCTCGTTTACCTCTTCGTTTCGTCATTCGTTTAATCGTTAAACGTTTATTAATTATGTTTTTCGTTAACGATTTATTCGCGTAAAGTTTTTATTGAAGTTTTATTTAAATACTTCGTTTTAAGTTGTTGAAATATAAATCGAGTTTCATTTGGTTGTCGGACGCGATTCGCGCATTTTCGTCGCGTGCGGTACGTTTTATACAAAACGTATAATGTTTAATATATTATCACAATAATATAAGTTAAATAACGATTATTTAATATAGTTACGTTATTTAAGAAAATGTTTTTCACCTACGTCCGTATTTACAGTGTCGGATTCCATCCGATTTAAATCGCATAATTAAAACAATTGCGTAAGGGTATATATACCTATATACAAAATGTTACTGTACTTAGCCTAAAATAGAACTAATTACACGTAATAATGTTTCGGTTAGGTACAAAAGAATGACCTAAAATGTCGGGTGTCACATCCTCCCCTTGTTAGAGGAATTTCGTCCCGAAATTAGCTTGTGGTCGCGGTCTGTGTGGGGTCCGAGAAGAGATGTGGGTATTTCTGACGTATCTAGTCTTCTCGTTCCTGGGTGAACTCAAGGCCTCGCCTAGAATTCCACCGGACCTTAACGATGGGGTTACGGCTCTGCTTCAAGCGTTTGACCTCTCGGTCCATGATCACCACGGGTTCCACGACGAAATGAAGCTTGTCATCGATTTGGATTTCGTCGAGTGGAATAATAAGTCTCATCAGATAGACATTTCTTGAGGTTAGAAATGTGAAAGGTGTTGTGCACGCTACTGAGTTCTTGAGGTAGCTGTAGTCGATATGCCACTCGACCAATTTTTTCCAGAATTTTAAACGGTCCGATGTACCTAGGGTTAAGTTTTCCTCATTTATCAAAGCGGATAACGCCTTTCCAAGGCGACACTTTCAAAAGTACTTTGTCCCGACTTGAAATTCGAGGTGTTTGCGTCTTACGTCAGCATAACTTTTCTGACGATCACGTGCGGCTTTCAACCAGTTTTGAATTCCTACGATTTTCTCGGTGGTTTCATGAATGATTTCAGGACCGGTGAGTTGGCTATCTCCCACCTCGGTCCAACAAATAGGTGATCGACACTTTCGCCCGTAAAGTGCCTCAAATGATTTAAGCACTTTCGCACAGAGGTAAGTGATTTTCCCAATTCTTACCGAAGTCAACAACGCAAGCTCGTAGCATATCTTCTAGTGTTTGAATGGTTCGTTCGCTTTGATAATCGGTTTGCGGGTGGTAGGCAGGACTCATATCCAAATGAGTACCTAGAGATTTTTGTAATGATTGCCAAAAGCGAGAAGTGAAACGGCTATCTCTGTCCGAGATGATCGAGATGGGTACGCCGTGTCGAGCGACAATCTCTATTATGTAAATGCGGGTTAAGCGTTCCATCTTGTCGGTTTCCTTGATTGCTAGGAAATGAGCAGATTTAGTGAGACGGTCTACAATTACCCAAATCGTATCACAACCGCTCGATATTTTCGGTAACTTAGTAATAAAGTCCATGGTTATCTGCTCCCATTTCCATTGGGGTATATCAGGTTGTTGTAGCAATCCGGAGGGTTTCTGGTATTCGGCATTTGCTAACATAAGTAGCTATGTCAGCCGGGCCACCAATACAACTCTTTAATGCCGTGATACATCTTGTCGGCTCCAGGATGTATAGAGTATCTAGATTTGTGAGCTTCATCCATCACCAAATCTCGCAGGTTCCCAAAGCTTGGTAACCATATTCTGTTTGAGAAGTATAGGGCTCCATCGGGTTTGGTTTCGAATTGTTTACCCATGCCTCGTAAGGCTTCGTTCTTTACGTTTTCCTCCTTGAGTGCTTCAAGTTGAGCGGCATGGATTTGGGCGGAAAGGTTATTGTGTATAGTCATACCAAGGGCTCGAACTCGGAGTGGTTTTACTCGTTCTTTTCGGCTTAAGGCATCGGCAACAACGTTAGCCTTGCCAGGGTGGTAGCGAATTTCGCAATCGTAATCAGTAAGTAATTCGACCCATCCGCGTTGCCTCATGTTTAGATCCTTTTGATCAAAGATGTGTTGGAGGCTTTTGTGGTCGGTGAAAATAATACACTTAGTACCGTATAAGTAGTGTCTCTAAATTTTAAGTGCGAAAACTACGGCTCCTAATTCCAAGTCGTGAGTCGTATAATTCTTTTCGTGGATCTTGAGTTGTCGTGAGGCGTAGGCAATGACTTTTTCTCTTTGCATCAACACACAACCAAGCCCTTGGTGTGAGGCGTCACAGTAAACCACGAAGTCATCGTTGCCTTCAGGTAAGGACAAGATTGGTGCACTGCGAAGTTTCTGCTTCAGCAGTTGAAATGCCAACTCTTGTTTTTACCGACCACTCGGCTCTTAAGTATTTATTTGCTAAACTGGATGCCAAACCCCGTCTCATTCGTTGGATTTTGTTATTACAAGATTTTGACATTGAGATAAAGGATAAAAAGGGGGCCGAAAACCTTGCCGCCGATCACTTGTCTAGGTTGGAGAATTCAAACCTGGACAAGTTAGGCGATACTGACATTGATGATGCCTTTTCGGAAGAATTTCTTTTGTAGGTTGATCGCTTTGTGGAGAATGATGAGGAGGAAGCTCCTTGTTTTGCGAATTTCGCGAATTACTTAGTTAGAGGTGTTATTCGGAAAGGCTTGACTCATCAACAAAAGAGCAAGTTCTTTTCCGATTTGAAACACTATTTTTTGGAGGAGCCATATTTATTTCGGGTTTGTGCGGATGGTATGATCCACCGATAAGTTTTCGGGGCTGAAACGAGGAAGATTTTAGATGCGTGTCATTATGGACCGACAGGTGGACACTATGGACCTTCTACTACGGGCTAGAAGGTATTTGATGCGGGTTTTTATTGACCAGCCATTTTTAAGGAAACCCACACACTTTGCCGAACTTGTGATGCATGCCAACGCACCGGCAACATCTTCAAGAGAGATGAAATGCCCCAACTATGCATCCAGGTTTGTGAGGTTTTTGATATTTGGGGGATTGACTTCATGGGTCCATTTCCGCCTTCTCACAAATGTGAGTACATTCTTGTGGCGGTTGATTATGTGTCAAAATGGGTGGAAGCCAAAGCATTGCCGAAGAATGATGCCCGGGTTGTTATAGATTTCTTGAAGAGTTTATTATGCCGGTTTGGGGTCCCTAAAGCTTTAATTAGGGACCGTGGGAGCCATTTTGCGAATCACCACCTTGAGAAGGTTTTAACAAAATATGGGGTTAATCATCGGTTCTCGACTTCTTACCACCCTCAAACGAGTGGTCAAGTTGAGAACACTAATAGAGCTTTGAAGAGAATTTTAGAGAAGATGGTTCAAGACAACCGGGCTATTTGGTCGAAAAAGTTGGATGATGCATTGTGGGCATTTCGAACCGCCTACAAAACGCCTATTGGGACGACACCTTATCGATTACTTTATGTTAAGACGTGTCATTTGCCGGTCGAAATTGAGCACAAAGCTTATTAGGCGCTCAAGAATTGCAATATGGATCTTGCGGAAGCCGGTGAAAAGAGATTTTTGCAACTTCACGAGTTGGATGACTTGAGACTTCAAGCGTATGAGAACTCGAGGTTATACAAGGAACGCATCAAGGTTTGGCATGACTGGAAGTTGAAAATGAGAAAAGAATTCAAGGCTGAAGATAAGGTCCTTTTATTTCAGTGTAGATTTAAATTGAAACAACCGAAGCTTAAGCCGCGTTGGACCGGTCCGTATACAGTCAAGCACGGTTATCCTTCCGGTTATGTGGAGTTATTTAACGCGGATGCTGGTAGTTTATTGTGAATGGACCTCGGTTGAAGTTATATCACGAAGAGGATGTTGGAAGCGAATGGGAAGCGCTTGCGATTTACCCCAAGGACAAATGAATTCGGGGTCGAGTCTAGCTTTGGACTCGTAAATAAACCAAGCACTTCTCGGGAGACAACCCGTGTCCGGTATCATTGTCATTTTTATTTATTTCTTTCTTAAAAAAAGGGGCTAAAGTACGCGATCGCGTACGCCATACCATATCGCGTACTCAGAACTAAATACCGAACATAAGCTTTTCTTTCTAAGTTACGCGATCGCGTAAATAATGGTAGGATCGCATCTTTTGTAATCTACGCGAACGTGTAAAGTCACCATACGCGATCGCGTACTTCGGTCGGAATAACCTTCAGGTTTTGTTTAAATCACGAATTTTTATTCCCATTTTCTTCCCCACTTGCCGACGCATACACACACAAAAACACAGACATTACACACTGTTAACCACCGATTAACACACGAAATCTGCAATTAATCACTGACTTTCAATGGCTAATCTTCTAAAGGTATTAATTACACCCTTTTCTCCATTTGATTCGAAGATTTTTGGGGGTTTCTACTTGCATTCGGGTTTGGCTAAATCTGAGTGTGGGGGTGTTTAATTGTATGTTTTTCGTGCTTATTGTGATTGCTAAGTGTTGCTTGTTGGTTTGATTACACGAATTTGGATTTTACTTGCATAATTTGGGCACTTATGAAATTAGGGTTTATGTAATTTTTGGGGGTAATCCGAATTGCAAGTGTTTGTTTTGATATTTGGTGTTAGTTTGCACATAATCCATATTTGCTATGCTTAATGATGCTACATTGTTCATTAATTTCAATATTTTTGTAGATTACGCAAGTAGGGTTCATGTAAATTTTGAGGAAAATGATGATGTTGGGTTTTTGGTAATTGCTTGACTTAATTGACATGAATTTTGATTGTAAGACTTTATTTGATTCATATGGTGTGATTACTTTGCATAATTCAAGTAAATGTTTGATATTGAGGTTTATGTAATTTGATGCAAGTGATGATTTAGCTTGAGATTATGGTTCATTGTATGCCCCAATATGTAATCTTGATTGTTAGACTTGCTTGAATTAAAATTATGTTAGTAATTGGCATGATGAAGTATTGTTTAATATTAGATTACATATTACTTTTGCAAGGTTTGAGTTTGTACTTGTGAGGTTAATTGGTATGAAACTAGTATATTTAGTTACTTGGATGGATTTTATTGATGGCATGCTTAATTATATGGAATGATTTACCTTGATGCCATGATTAGTTTGGATTTTAATTTGTTAGGGGATTTGGTTTTAGGCATTAAATCGCTCATTTTGTATTATTTTTCGGTGTTAAATGTCTATGGTTTTTGCTAACACTAACACCATGGTATATGGAAATTGTGTATTTGTTGTGTTGTGTTTTGCAGAAAGGTAAGACGAGAAAGGGACAATCATCCGGGACTCAAGAGCCACCAAGTTTGACTTCCCAGTTGATACCGGCTAACATCCATCCGAATCTTGTTTTCAATCAAAGGGTTAGTGTGAACTACAATGAATATAATGAGCAATTGATTAAACTATTGGATAAGGATTGTGAGTATCCGTGGGATGTTGATTGGGAACCGTTAAAGGTAGTTAGTTTGGCATATGATATACGGTATGCGTTATGTCAATCTTTTCGGTGGAATGGTGAGGTGATTGATGTGCATGATTGGGTGAAGTTATTGGAAATTCACGAGCCTATTTATCGGGAGTTATGTCTTGAGTTCTATTATATAGTGCGCCAATATCAGGTGAAAACCTTGGATGAACATAATTTTTTGACATTTAGGTTAGGTGGACGGGGGCACTCTTTGACCATGAGGGAGTTGGCGATTTGTTTAGGTATCTATATTCAGGAGGACGTTTGGGCACAGTTTAGTGATTCACCATATGTATCGGGGGGAAATCCATCGAGTTCATTGAGATCTCTGAAGTACAGAATATTACAGAAGTTGATTGCACATTTGATCACTAACAGGGGTAAGAATACTGAGAAAGTGTCTAAGGCGAATTTGTGTTGGTGCCTTTTTGTATTTGTATGGTAGTGGTGTTCGACCGGGTTCCAAAATATGTGGTCGTCATTTTATCACAAGGATTGCTAAGGCTAAGAGAGTTAGCCTAAACCCGAGGGACAATCCTTACACCCTTGTGAATGATCCTAATTTGAAAGTGGGATTTGCCATGTTTAGCGCAGCTGGAGCAGTGAGGAGAGTTGGAGGGAAATATGCACCCTTTGCTGAGTCCAGTCGGTCTTCTACTTTGGTGCCTCGCAAGCGAAGGAGTTCTCATAGGCCATCATCACCATCACAGCAAATACCACAGCAGCAGGAGAGACAGGCAGAGGAGGCTGCCTATGATCAGGTTATGGAGGATGCTCATCTTGAGGGCCCGGGATCACAGTACCAGGACCAACCTGGTTGGGTTCGAGATTTGATGACTAGTTTTGATGATTTGAGGGTGCAGTCTCAGCAGCAATAGCAGCAGCAACAAGATTTCCACCAGGAGGTTCGATATGAGTTGGGAGTTCAGCGTTATAGGGATGACCGGATGATGCATAACACGGAGCGTATTTTTACTGTATTGACAATGTCTATCCCACTCCGTACCAGCATCTTCCACTATGGGGCTAGCCTGGAGTTGCACTTCCTGTACCGGACTATGATCGAGATGCTGCATTGGTAGAGTTGCAGAGGCAGCATCAGATTATGATGCACTCGAGGCAGCAGTCTGATAAGGGTGGCCCATCGGATCCTTCCCAGGATGGTTGGGAAGCTTGTCAGTAGGGTGGATGATTTGTGCTCCTGGGACATTATTATTATTATTTATAGAATTTAGTTATGTTTGACTTTCTTTTATTTGTTTGGTTGCTAGACTTTGTGTTTGGTATTATGGATATTAGGTCTAGACTCGTTTGGAGTGGCATTTGGGTACGATTTGTACAATGTCACGCCACCTATCTTTATTATTTATAAGTTATTTTTAGTTTTTTTATTATTTTGTTAGAAGGATATTCGGAGTGGATTGACTTGCATATGCTGGCAGTAAGTTCAGCGACATCATATACACGGAATTCCATAAACCCCCGGGGAAGTGCTCGTTCCCTTTTACTTCCGCACATGTGTATATTGCATATTTTTGTTGCATTGAGGGCAATGCACATCTTAAGTGTGGGGAGGTTGTAAATTCACTTGAATTTTATTCTTAGTAAACTATTGTTTCTAACCTCTTATCGGGTCTGTTATGGATCTTGGTTTATCCAATAGAACTTTACGAATCCCAATAACGGACCAAGGAATGATAGTTTGCTAGGAATTAGTTTGTCCTAATAAGATTAGTTGCTTCACAACGTAGGATGAATATTAGTTAAAGTGACTTAATCTACCCTCGTGCATGAAATTTTTTTAGAGATGTGTCATAAAAGCAACCTTAATGAGTGAATTGCATGACTACCACACTTGTAGCCCCACTATTAAATTGTGAGAAATTTTGAGCCTTTATTGAGATAACACTTAACTTTAGTGTTTATATTGTTTATTTGCTATGAGTGTGCCGGTGATTGTAGTTTGTTCTAGAACTTGCCTTAATGATGCATTTCGAGGTCGTAGTGAGATCACATAAATGTGATATAGGTGAGGTAGTATGATGAGGAGGTTTTTAGTAGGATTTGGAGCTTAATCCTAATAATTTTGATCTCCTAACCAATTATCGAGTCTGTTATGGATCATTTATTTGATTAGTACGAATTTCAATAATCGATCAAGGAATCTCAATTATTTAGGATCTTATTTTCTTTTAAAACCATTTATATTCCAGTCCACCCAGGTCATAGCACTCATTTTTAGTGCTAGAAACCCGTAGACACTTCCACATTCATTCCATTATAATGTTAACCTTGTTTTTGTGTAGTCAATTCCCGAACCACTTATACTTTTAATGTTGCCTAGTTAGTATTTTTTATAGATTTTGTTTAAAATGCGACTTAAATCGTTTTAATAAGGATTCTAGATGTTAAATTCCGTAATTGAAGTTGTAAGCGAAAGGAAATTGTTTAAGTTGTAAAAGTTGAATAATTGATAGTTGAAAACAACCAAAGTTATGGAAGTTAAGAGATTAAAGCTTAATGTTAAGGATTGGATAATTGTAGTCAACTTAATGGCCTTTGAATTCTTGAACAAGTAGTTCCCGAGGGGTGTTTTTCACCTGGCCACCGAAGGTCTTTATCCGGTCTAGGATGGTTGGTTCAAAAGTTCGCTACATAGGGTTCATAGAAAGTCATAGAATGCAATTAGTCCAATCAGTAGTGTGAATCAATGTGAATTATAAGTTGGTATCTGTTGAATATAAAGCTGTTAAGTGAAAGTGAGATGTAGTTCTAATTGATTTGACACATGAATCCTATGTTTATTATTGTCACATATTGAAACGATTAGGTAACACTACCATTACCTTTTCACGAGTTTTGACTACCATTTTACACCAATTATTGAGTCTGACATACCCATTCCATTCACACATTTGTTATGTTACAACACATTGTTAGAATACCTTCTCTGAGACTTCACTTGGTGCTCACGCCTAAGTCGGTGGAGATTTAATCCTTTTGCAAGTCTATAGTAACAGTGCATCACGACTTGGCTTGATTGAGTGTTATATCGTTTATTCCCTTACCCTATAGTTTTATAGGTTGAGATTGAGTGATTTAAACACTTATCTTTATATGAGGTGCTAAGTCGTGCATTCGGACTTGGCAAATTAATCATCTCAGGTTTTGTAATAATTATATAAATGTTTCTAACATGATTGCTTAGGTGATTGGTGTTAGAATTATTTTGTTAAACCTGATCTTCGTTTTTGAAAATGCAAGAGGGTTTTGTTTTGATTTGGTATATAATGGTTTACTTGAGGACAAACAAAATTCAAGTGTAGGGAAGTTTGATATCGCTCATTTTGTATATATTTATTTCGCGCAATATCATTGTTTATTGTACTTGTTTATAATCAATTTCGTGAACTTTTGATACTTATTAGGTTGGAAATTGATTTCAGGTACAAGTATCGGGAGATTGGCGAAAAGAACTTGAATGTTGAAGACAAGGAGAAAAACTTAGGAGTCTTTGAAAATAGGAAAATACGCGATCGCGTAAGGTGACCAGGATCGCGTACTACTGAAGAGTATGCGATCGCGTAGGAGTTAGAAGTTCGCGTACCTATAACTAAAAATGTTACAGAAGGTCTTTAGGTTTAGATGCGCGATCGCGTGAAGATTACCAGTTCGCGTATATTGTACTGAAATCGAGACAGAGGGGTCCAAGAACAAAATACGCGAACGCGTATTATATACCAAGATCGTGTACGAAATATTATTACGCGATCGCGTGGACTTTAGCAGATCGCGTAAGTATAACTAAATCGGTTACAAAAGGCATGAGGCTTGATGTAGTGGATCGCGTGAAGTTTAGCAGATCGCGTGTAAATGACTAATACGCGATCACATATCTCATAGTGGATCGCGTAAGTGGTCGGATTCTGCAGCTTTTCGGATAGAGTATAAATACGATTTTTTTATTAGGTTAATACAACTTTTGGATACCAAAAACTGGAGGCTACAAATTTATACACACTTTTTGAGTAATTCATCAGTTTTGGAGTTCTTAGATTCGTGTTTAATCATTCGGCTCGAGTAATCATCGATTAATCATTGTAATCATCTCGTGAACTTTTTCATTTTAATATAATCATGTTTCCTTTGATTTTAATTATTAATTTTGATTATTCTTGTTTGAATATGAGTAGCTAACTTCTCACACACTAGCTTGGATGAATTAGCTAGTGATTAGGGGTGTAATCCTTAGAGTTATATGCAAATTAATTTACGTTTAATCGAAACCCTTGTGTAATTGAGTTTTAAACCAATGTTAAAGCTTATTGGTGATTTAATTAGTAACTATAGTGAACGTTTGTTACAAAGTTATTTCATTTATCAATTATATGTCTATGTATGATTGGACTTTGATTGCGGACGTAATTTTGGTATAAGTTAGACATCTAAACTCAATTGTGCAAGTTAGTAATATTGGCGGACGTCTTTTACTAGATTAAATTGTAAGTTAACAAATCAAGATTAGGGTTTAGGTAATAGCGAACGTTAAGCCTAGTCTAATTGAGATGAGCATGTTTTGCTAAATAAGTAGTTTTAATTACATACCGTGAAGTCACTAGTGAAATAATCCAAGTAAGTGTCGTTTTCATTATCTGAAAGTTAATTCAATCAAATTTGACTCTTCCTGAGTCTACTCATTTTATTAATTTGGTTAGTTTTAAGCAACGTGACAATTCGGTCACAAAACCATCACTTTTTCTTATTTATTTGGATTAATTTACACTCGAACACGATTCTTGAATTCACATTCCCCGTGGAACGAACCTGAACTTACTATAGCTATTCTATATACGATAGGGTATACTTACCTCGTTGTGTATTGTTTAATTACCGTATTTTTAAGTTTATTTTTATAACTCGATTTTACAATGATTGCTAAGGCTAAGAGAGTTAGCCTAAACCTGAGGGACAATCCTTACACCCTTGTGAATGATCCTAATTTGAAAGTGGAATTTGCCATGTTTAGCGCAGCTGGAGCAGTGAGGAGAGTTGGAGGGAAATATGCACCCTTTGCTGAGCCAATCGGTCTTCTACTTTGGTGCCTCGCAAGCGAGGGAGTTCTCATAGGCCATCATCATCATCACAGCAAATACCACAGCAGCAGGAGAGACAGGAGAGACAGGCAGAGGAGGCTGCCTTCGATTTTAAGTTGGAGAAACCGAAGGCGAAGGATGAGTTCTGGAACTCACAACTACAAGTTACAAAAGGTCGAGGAAAATTGTTACCATTCCAAGGATGATTATTCTTATGAAGCATAGCCGCTTTCTTGTGTGAGGCATCGGGTACTTGAGAGGTTGCTGCTTCCTTGCATCTAATGAACGACTTTGTTACTTCAAACATTTCTTCAGTGGTTTCTGGCACTTCGTTATTCAACCCTTTCCATCACTTAGAGATCTGCATTAATTCAGATGTGCCTTAGATCTCCAAGCTTTCGGTTTTGAAACGATCCATGAAGTCTTGTAAAGATTCATTATCCTTTTGCTTTATGTCTGCTAACTCCACCGCACGGCGGGTATACCCTTTTAGTGACGTGAAGTGAGCTGAAATTTTTTTACTGAGTTCTTCCAAACTATCAATGATGCCACCCGTAAGGACCATTTTCCTTAGCCCTTTATTGACCAAATGCTAGAAAGACTTGCAGGTAACGATTACTTTTGTTTTCTTGACGGGTTTTCGGAATATTTCCAAATCCCTATAGACCCTAAAGATCAAGAGAAGACGACCTTTACTTGCCCTTTTGGTACTTATGCTTATAGGAGAATGTTGTTCGGGCTTTGTAACCCCCCCGCCACCTTTCAAAGGTGTATGATCGTGATCTTTCAGGACATGATTGAGACTTCTATGGAAGTGTTCATGGATGATTTTTCAGTTTTTGGGAATTCATTCGAGTCTTGCTTGTCTAATTTAGACAAGATGCTTGCGAGATGCGAGAAGGCGCATTTAGTTTTGAACCGGGAGAAATGTCACTTTATGGTAAAAGAGGGAATTGTGTTAGGACACAAGGTGTCAAGTGTGGGGATTGAGGTTGACAAAGCGAAGATTGATGTTATCGCCAAGTTACCTCCACCCACGACTATAAAGGCCGTTAGGAGTTTTCTGGGTCATGCGGGATTCTACCGTAGGTTTATTAAGGACTTTTCTAAGATTACGAGACCCATGACCAAACTTTTAGAGAAGGATGTGACTTTTGTGTTTGATGATAACTGTTTGAAGGCATTTGAGACCTTAAAAAATCAACTCGATAATGCACCAAATATGGTTTCACCGGATTGGTCATTACTCTTTGAGTTGATGTGTGATGCGA
Source organism: Gnaphalium uliginosum (assembly GCA_963930675.1). NCBI lineage: Eukaryota > Viridiplantae > Streptophyta > Magnoliopsida > Asterales > Asteraceae > Gnaphalium > Gnaphalium uliginosum. The sequence goes on along the minus strand of OZ005683.1, from coordinate 12,194,410 downwards.
GTGACTATGCTTTAGGTGCAATTTTAGGACAAAGAGAGGGGAACCATTTTAGACCTATTTCCTATGCTAGTAAGACCCTCAATGGAGCTCAACAAAATTATACCACGACTGAAAAAGAGCTCCTTGCGGTTGTCTTTGCCTTTGATAAGTTCCGACCGTATCTTGTGTTATCTAAAACTGTTGTTTTTACCGACCACTCGGCCCTTCAGTATTTATTTGCTAAAAAGGATGCCAAACCCCGTCTCATTCGTTGGATTTTGTTATTACAAGAATTTGACCTTGAGATAAAGGATAAAAAGGGGGCCGAAAACCTTGCTGCCGATCACTTGTCTAGGTTGGAGAATCCAAACCTGAACAAGCTAGGCAATACTGACATTGATGATGCCTTTTCGGAGGAATTTCTTTTGTGGGTTGATCGCGGTGTGAAGAATGATGAGGAAGCTCCTTGGTTCTCGGATTTTGCGAATAACTTAGTTGGAGGTGTTATTCAGAAAGGCTTGACTCATCAACAAAAGAGCAAGTTCTTTTCCGATTTGAAACACTATTTTATGGAGGAGCCGTATTTATTTCGGGTTTGTGCAGATGGTATGATTCGCCGATGTGTTTCCGGGGCTGAAACGAGGAAGATTTTAGATGCGTGTCATTATGGACCGGCAGGTGGATATTATGGACCTTCTACTACGGGTTAGAAGGTATTTGATGCGGTTTTTTATTGGCCAGCCATTTTTAAGGAAGCCCACAAACTTTGCCGAAGTTGTGATGAATGCCGACGCACCGGCAACATCTCCAAGAGAGATGAAATGCCTCAACAGAGCATCCAGGTTTGTGAGGTTTTTGATAATTGTGGGATTGATTCATGGGTCCATTTCTGCCTTCTCACAACTGTGAGTACATTCTTGTGGCGGTTGATTATGTGTCGAAATGGGCAGAAGCCAAAGCATTGCCGAAGAATGATGTCCGGGTTGTTATAGATTTCTTGGAGAGTTTGTTTTGCCGGTTTGGGGTCCCTAAAGCTTTAATTAGTGACCGTGGGAGCCATTTTGCGAATCACCACCTTGAGAAGGTTTTAACGAAATATGGGGTTAATCATCGGTTCTCAAATTCTTACCACCCTCAAACGAGTGGTCAAGTTGAGAACACTAATAGAGCTTTGAAGAGAATTTTGGAGAAGACGGTTCAAGACAACCGGGCTATTTGGGCGAAAAAGTTAGATGATGCATTGTGGGGATTTCGAACCTCCTACAAAACGACTATTGGGACGACACCTTATCGATTACTTTATGTTAATACGTGTCATTTGCCGGTCGAAATTGAGCACAAAGTTTATTAGGCGCTCAAGAATTGCAATATGGATCTTGCGGAAGCCGGTGAAAAGAGATTTTTGCAACTTCACGAGTTGAATGAATTGAGACTTCAAGCGTATGAGAACTCGACGTTATACAAGGAACTTCATAATTTTGATATAAGTTAGACAACTAAAGTCAATTGTGCAAGTTAGTAATAATGGCGGACGTCTTTTACTAGATTAAATTGTAAGTTAACGAATCAAGATTAGGGTTTAGGTAATAGCGAACGTTAAGCGTAGTCTAATTGAGATGAACAAGTTTTGCTAAATAACTGGTTTTAATTACACACCCTGAAGTCACTAGTGAAATAATCCAAGTAAGTGTCGTTTTCATTATCTGATAGTTAATTCAATCAAATTTGACTCTTCGTGAGTCCACTCATTTTATTAATTTGGTTAGTTTTAAGCAACGTGACAATTCGGTCACAAAACCCCTACATTTACTTATTTGATTGGTTTAATTTACACTCGAACACGATTCTTGAATTCACATTCCCCGTGGAACGAACCTGAACTTACTGTAGCTATTATATATACGATAGGGTATACTTACCTAGTTGTGTATTGTTTAATTACCGTATTTTTCAGTTTATTTTTATAACTAGATTTTACACATCATCCTTCGATTTTAAGTTGGAGAAACCGAAGGCAAAGGATGAGTTCAGGAACTCACCACTACAAGTTACAAAAGGTCGAGGAAAATTGTTACCATTCCAAGGATGATTATTCTTATGAGGCATAGCCGATTTCTTGTGTGAGGCATCAGGTACTTGAGAGGTTGCTGCTTCCTTGCATCTAATGAACGACTTTGTAACTTCAAACATTTCTTCAGTGGTTTCTGGCACTTCGTTATTCAACCCTTTCAATCACTTGGAGATCTGCATTAATTCAGTTGTGCCTTAGATCTCCAAGCTTTCGTTTTTGAAACGATCCATGAAGTCTTGTAAATATTCATTATCCTTTTGCTTAATGTCTGCTAACTCCACCGCACGGCGGGTATACCCTTTTAGTGACGTGAAGTGAGCTGAAAATGTTTTACTCAGTTCTTCAAAACTATCAATTCCTCCTTCTGAAAGACTATCATACCAAACTCTTGTTGGACCCGAAAATGTTTGTGCAATCATATGGCACCATAGTGGCATGGAACATTGTTCCATTTCTGCCACTCCTTAGGTGATCATCTGGATCTGTCATCCCATTGTAAATTTTTACATGGGAGGGCATTCTCATCTTTGGAGGCCTTCGACAGTTTGCTATTCTGGAAGTGAATCTTCGGACTATCGAAGGTTTATATGGATAGTTAACCTCATATTCCGAACTACTTTTGCTATCCTTTGAGCTTGATCCTTCAGATTCATCAGAATTTGGTGAGTAGCCTCTTTAGTCAGACTTCCCGGAGAGTTTTTCTTTACGTTTGTTCTTTTAACCATAGCCACCTTTTTTCCTTCCGATAGAACCCATATAACAGGGCCGCATTTTAGAGCGAGGTGAACGCTTTGAGGATGAAATGATCCTCCTGTTACCCCTTCAGGCGTCGTTAAACTGGAAGTTCACACGAAGGCTCTCTTGGGTGTTGTTGAGGTGTCAGAGGTTTCATCAGTGGTTTCTCTGCTTCGTCATAAGAAAATTTCTTACAAACACCTTTTATTTTTTAACCCTTCTCTATAGTATCCATTAACGCCTTAAGTTTACCAGAATTACGTTCGACGAAAACCGGAGTGATTTCCTCATTCGGTTTTGTGACTACAGCTTTCTCCTCCTAATTCTGGCCATCAGGCACTTCAAATTGATTTGGAAGTATAGTTTCCTCCATAGGAAAATTTTTCACTTAAATGGGTTACGTTCAACTTTCGGTCCCACGGATGGCGCCAAATGTTGCTACAGAGAAATCTGCAACAGTGCTTCAAGATGATTTTTGGAATAAGACAAAGGGTATGACCCACCAACTTTCGGATGGGAGTGATGTAAACCTTGAATTAAACCTAATCATGTAAAGTGAATACACCGTGAGTCTCATCAAGAAGAAGAAGGATATTCCTGTGACAACCGACACTTAAGCGTATTAAATTACCTTAAGCGTGATTATCACTACTGGTATTTAGTTTGAAATAGGGCTAAGTACAGTAGCGTTTAGTATATATACACACACGCACGTAACTAATTATAATTAGGCTAAACGATCTGAAAGATTTCAAAACTATGAATACGGACGTTGGTGAAAACTTTTTCTTAAATAACGTAAATCTATTTTATAATTAAATATTAGTTATTTACATTATATTATTATTATAAAATAATATACGGACACTTTACGTTTTATACAAAACGTACCGTACGCGACGAAAACGCGCGAAGCGCGCCCGACAACCGAACGAAACTCGATTATTATTTTAATAACTTAAAATGAAATATTTTAAACAAAACTTCAATAAAAAACTTACGCGATTAAAATCGTAACGAAAAACCTAATTAATAAACGTTTAACGACGAAACGAACGGGTAAACGAGCACCACGCGTAACGCAAATTGGGGAATAATTTAAAACACTCACATGGGGGTGGGACCCGCCAGAAATCTGCAAGAAATCAGCCCCTCCCCCATGCTTTCACCCTTCCCCATTCTTCTTTCTTACTTACACACATAATCTCATTTCACACTCCAACACACCTCATCTTTCTCTCAATCTCTCCCACTCTTTCTCCTCTCTCTCCCTCTATTCCCATCAGATCCAGCAGCCCCAACACCACCACAATCACCACCACAAACCACCATAGCACCTCCATTTCGGTTTGCAAGAAATCGAAAGAAAACGAGCTCACGACTTCCATTTCTTCGTGTTTTCATCATCTTCTTTGTAAGGAACTTTATCTCCCTTCTATTTTACTTGGAACATACTTATAACATGTTATAATGTCCATTTAACAAGATTATATCCAAAACGAGTGTCGAAATACGTCTTTGAAACTCACAAACTTAAACAGCTTTCTGAGCTTCAACTTTACTCGACTTTAACTAATTATTTCGAACTCAAAACTTAACGAAAATGGATGATTCAAAAGACAAATATTAAGTTTAAGGTGTTAGCTTTCAGATCCAAGTGGTTTCGTAAGTTTTTGACACCGTTAGATACCAGAAAACGATTTTATAGAAACATGTCGCATTTCTGTCTCGGGTGACAGATTTTTGTACCAACTTTCCGAGCCTATATCTTGAGTTCTAGACCTCTAAAACACATGAGGTTTGCGCCAAAATCTCACAAAATATGTTGGGTATAAAAGGTTCTCTATGGCCTTGCTTGAAAATACACAGATTTTCCTATAAAAATCAGTTTATGAACTTGTGTCCAGATTGGTCAAGATTGGATCTCAGAGGATAAATGGAATTATTAAAAGTACTCAGACCTATCTAAAAATTCTAGAAAAATTACTGAAAGTAGCCAAGACATAGTGGAATAACTAGTATTTTTCTTGGATTTTATGTCGACACTTTGACTAGTCAAAACGAGCCACGAAAAACGTACAAAAACTGATGAAATGAACCCGGGGACTGCTTTGACATATAAAATAAAAACGACACTTTCGGGTTAACCATAAAACGTAACTCTAATTTTTATAAGTTCTAAAAACATATTTAAGAGTCGTGTAAAAGTCTCGGGTCAAACCGAGAACGTTTAAGCAAGTTCCCGAACACGAAAACATTTCAGGCCCTCTGTGTCGCAGGTGGCCCAAAACCATTGCGACACAAGCCCTATGACACTCCTGACTTTCGAAATACTCCCGCGACACAAGTCCCTGTGTCGCAACACCTCCGGGAGCTTATTGTCCCTGATCTCAGGCCACGAACTTCAATTAGGGAACTTATTGTCCCTGATCTAAGGCTACGAACTTGAATCAGGGAGCGAACTTAAATCAAGGAACTTACTATCCCTGATCTTCACCTATGAACTTCAATCAGGGGACTTCCAATCCCTGATCTTCGTCTATGAAATTCAATCAGGGGACTTCTGATCCCTGATCTTCACCTATGAAATTCCATCAAGGGACCTTCGATCCCTGATCTCCGCCTATGAACTTCAATCAGGGGACTTCCAATCCCTGATCTCAGTTACCTTCAAGCAGGGGACTTAGCGACCCCAGCCTTGGTGTCGCATTACCCAGACCTCAGTTTTATCTGCGAACAGGGAACCTAGCGACACTATTATTAGTGTCGCAACATCTCCAAACTTGAGTGTCGCACCTAGTGTCGCCTAGAACAGATTTAAGACATGTTTTTTTTTCACAAGGTAATAAACACGCGTAACAACAATTAAACTATCTACGACACTACTCATACACGCAACACATATACTCTTATAAGTATACAAAGAAACAAAACATAATAATAATGTCTTCAAGAATTATTATTATAAACTTTCACCAACAGGTTGTACATGTTTTCTAAACACAAACGATAAACAAACTTTGGACATAACTAGTTGAGTGGACAACTAGCATGGATGATCTTTTGAGACATCTACTTATAACCTTATGCGTTTAGGGCGCTAGAAGGTTACTTTTGGGAAACACTTGTTTACTATTTGTAAACACTCTGTACAAGACTCAGGTGAGTCTCATAGCCTCACTTTTACTTTTACTGTTTTACTTACTTTGGGGTGAGAATACACTGCTTTATTTTTATGAACACAAGTACTATGAAAACACTTATACGGATTGCATGGGTAAATTAAACCAAACTACGATGGTCTCCAACAAATATCATAGCCCGTTAATACTAAGCGCGAACATTATGGATAGATCTATCGAGAACTGACAGTCCACCGTCCGGGGTTAGTCGCTCTAACTACTATACGGACGCATAATAATTCCTATTTCGAGTGTACTGGTTTATACACTTAACTAGAGACACCAACTACGATTAAGCTTCGGAACTATGAGCCCATGGCAATAGTATACTATGATTTACTTTGGCATTCGTGCTACTACGATAACTCTGAAATCTTGTGGTTCATACTATGATTCTAACTACGTAAACCTATGAGCTCACCAACATTATTGTTGATCTTTTAGCGTGTATTTCTCAGGTACTCAACAACAGTAGGGTTGCCCACAGGATTGCTTGCTAGCTCGAGTCGCATGCATTATACGTATATGAAGATTTTCTTACATTATTTTTGTATAATCGTTATGTAATAGAATCTTCGGACTAGATGCGAACTCTAAGAAATCTCGTTTTCTATTGTAAACTATGTAATTTGTGAAATGTAGTTTCAAACGTCTCATTTAGAGGTCGTTTGCCATAACTTTGTGTAATGATCCATGATTAATCACGCCTCGACCCGACTTTCCCTGCACAGTAAATTTGGGGGTGCGACATTTCCCCTCTTGACCAACCTTCGGCGTGAGAATAAGTAAAGGGGTTCGATATGAGAGCAAATGTAATGAGAATGTATTAAATGAGAATTGAATTCTTACCTTTGTGTTTGTTGAAGAGTAATTATAGTACCTTCAGTTATGCCTCTAATCTATTCTCGTTAAATGGATTTGACATTTCTGGACTTACCATAATTGGTTGTATCCATTTGATGTATTTCTCTGAAATGGCTATTTTCCATGTTCACGTTTCTTGTTTTAGTTTTAGTGCACCGCCTATAGATTTGACGGCTACTAAATATAAGCTAAAGTAGACTTTGGGTGAAGTGAATATTGGGTCAAACGAGTAGATTCAACTATTGACATTAGTATTCCTTTCAACTTTTGGCATTAGTATTCCTTCCAACTTTTGGCATTAATATACTTTTCCAACTTTTGGCATAATTCTTTTTCAACTTTTGGCATTAGTATTCCTTCAGCTGTCGTCTTAGCTGAAGGATACTTGGTACTTCATATACACCTTTTAGTTTTTCACCCTTCTCTACAGTATCCATTAACGCCTTTATTTTACCATAATTACGTTCGATGAAAACCGGAGGGATTTCCTCATTCAGTTTTGTGACTACAACTTCCTCCTAATTCTGGCCATCAGGCACATCAGATTGATTTGGAAGTGTAGTTTGCTCAAATAGGTTAGGTTCAACTTTCTGTCCAACGGATGGCGCCACTTGTTTCTATAGAGAAATTTGCAACAGTGTTCGAGATGATTTTTAGAATAAGATGAAGGTATGACCCTCCAACCTTCGGATGGGAGTGATGTAAACCTCGGATTGAACCTAATCCTGCAAAACGAATACACCGTGAGTCTCATCAAGAATGAGAAGGGGATTTTCCCTCTTGACCAACCTCCGACGTGAGAATAGGTAAAGCAGTTCGGTAATAGAGCAAATGTAGTGAGAATGTATTAAATGAGAATTGAATTCTTAAGTTTGTGTTGGTTGAAGAGTATTTATTGTACATTCAGTTATGCCTCTAATGTATTCTCTTAAATGGATTTGACATTTCTGGACATACCAGTATCGATTGTATAGATTTTGATGTATGTCTCTGAAATGGCAATTTCTCATGTTCAAGCTTCTTGCCTTAATTTCAGTGCGCGACCTATGGATTTGATAGCTACTGAAAATAAGCTAAAGTAGACTTTATTCGGTGAAGTGAATATCGGGTGACATTAGTATTTATTGCAACTTTTGGCATTAGTATTCCTTCCACTTTTGTCATTAGTATACTTTTCCAACTTTTGACATTATTCCTTTCCAACTTTTGGAATTACTATTCCTTCAGCTGTCGTCTTATCCGAACCATACTTGGTACGTCGTCAGCCCCCTAATCTAGTTTGGTATGTTTATAACATATCAAACTAGATTTTGTATTATTTTCGTTGGCGATTTTCATATTGGTAACTGTGTGGGATGTCCCTTTAGTTTTGTACGCCTCCGTGTATATATACATACATATATACATATATATATATATATATATATATATATATATATATATATATATATATATATATATATAAAAGGGTGGATATAAAATAAAAACGATGCAAACAGTTTATCTTCACAATTTTATGAAGTCTGAAGTTGAATTTTGTTTTTGCTTCACTCTTAATTTTTAAATGTGAAGCTTATTTTTTTGGCTTCACATAAAATTTACGAATTGTGAAGGTTGAAATTAAGCTTCACACATTCATAAAAATGAAAACTTTTATATGAAGCAAAAAATATTTTTTTAAGCCAAATTGTGAAGGTTGAAATTAAGCCAAAAAAATTAAACTTCACATTTAAAATTTTTTAAAATTCCTGTGAATCAAAAAATAATAATAAAGGTTCACAATGAAAACTTTACGAAAAAAAAAGAATATAAGGGTTCACAATAAAAAAAATATGTGAATCGAAAAAAATAATAGTTCACCACTAAAAAAATTGTGAATACAAATTGAGATCGTTTTCACCGTTTTTATTTTAACTTCTTATTTTCAGCAGAACCCAACGCTATATATATATATATATATATATATATATATATATATATATATATATATATATATAGACGTGGGTTCAAATAAGAAGACCAATTTTCGTGATAACGTAGGAAACACTTCAAAATAACTTTTTAACTATTCAAAATAAAATTTTCTTCGAAACTTTTTCAATGATTACTAATAAAATAACTTTTGAAAGCTATGATATATATATAAATAAAAAATATTAACTCTTTTTCAAACTTTTTCGAACTTTTTCTATAGTCGTTATTGTTGTGATTTTTTAAGATAATTACAAAATATAACATGATAATCACATGTGATTATTATCTAATATAAAGTGTTATCATGTGTTCGACATAATCACAAAATATGACTTGATAATCACATATTATTCTCGTGATTATCATGTTATAAAATGTGATTATTTTAAAAAAAAAATTATAAAAAAGAATTAAAATATTAATAAAATGTCGAAATTTTTTTTATTGAAGAAATAGGTTCTAAAAGTTATTTGAGTAAAGAGCTATGAAGAAATTTTTATAAAATAACGTATTTTGGATATTTAAAAAGTAATTTTGAAGTCATTCTTACGTTCTTACGAAAATTAGCCTTTTTATTTGAACATACGACTATAAATACATATATATGTGTGTGTGTGTATTTAAAAGAATGTAACTTAAATATTTTTCATTTTTCAAAAATATAAATACATTTTGTAATTAACGTTTTAGTTTGAATTTTGAAAATGGTGGATTTGACCGAAAATTGGGCGGACCGAATAGATATTTGATTTTGATGGGACATGGCTATTGGGATTTCAACCCTAGGGTTTTGGCCCTATATATACCTTTCTTTTCCATTCGTATCTTACACATTACAAACTCACCACCCTCAATCTTTTGGAACCGAAGCCTCCGATTCCTTTGGATTTCAGCCAGTAGCACGCTTTTACTTTTTCCAATATTTGGCTTCCTGTTCTTCTAGTTTTCGTTCGTCGAACGGGTGCAACAACTCTTTGGTTTTCTGCTGCTGCCGGAATGGGGGATCAACAACCATCGGTTTTTGGCAGTTGGCGATGGATTTGGTTTTTGGCTTCGTAGTATCAGGGGAAAAACATCTTGTTAGGTCACAAGGTCCCAAAACTTACATACAGATTAAATTATAAGAATTTAATGTATTGTTTAATATCAAAGTTCAATCAAACTCTTAATAATCTTGGCGGAAACAAGATTATATTAACACAGATTATGAATGGTATGAATATTTATATTATTCCCAATCCAAGGTTTGTATCACAGAGATTACAAGATATTCAAACTCACTAAGTGTTTGAATATGATTCAAGATTTATATTCAACTAATGAATATAAGTAATCAGACTTATCACTAGAAACTATGACAGTTACAATGCTAAGGATTACTTGGTTGCTTATTTTCTTGGATGATATTGATGCATGTTTGAGCTTGATAATTATAGAGTTTAGTACGCATGCAGGTACCAAATCTATTAACCAGCTCAAATAGTTGTCCAGGGGTAACACATTCATCCTGGGAACAACATTTGGACGCCCTTTTTACTTTACTTCTTGGAATCAGTAAAAGCAAAAAGGTGAAGGTTTCTTTTACGAAAAAGACAACCTTCTTCAACTTTAAACAATGTTTAACTTTCTTCAAACATCACTTCAGTTGTATTCTGCCTTGGAAATGAAGAACTCTTTCTTTAAGCTTTGTTCTTCGGTATGTGCTTTTCAGTCTGTAGTCTTCAATTTGTGATCTTCAGTCTGTAAAGTCTTCTGTCTTCATTCAGTTTAAACTCTTCAATCTTTAAGTAATGAAGTCACAAGTCTTCTGCTGGAGCAAGGCTTTGGGTCTGTGTAGTATCTTCAGTCTGTGTAAGCACAGACTCAGAAACACAGACTCAGGAAAACACTAAGTTTTTCAGAATACAACTAAGTTAGATTTTGACACTTCAGATTTATAACTTAGCTTTGATCATTGTTTTTCTCAACAATCTCCCCCTATCTGATGATGTCAAAAATCTAATTACAAAAGATAATACAGAAAAAAATAATAAATACTTAAAATGAAACATAACTTATGAATTAAGACTTATATACATAAAGTCAAAAACATAGTTAGTTCACAAAAATATTATAGTTATTACAGAAGATTATAAATAACAAACATTTAAAAATCTTCATTTCTTTTTATGAGCCTTGATCTCTTTCATCTTTTCTACCTTTCTTTTCAGCAGCATCTCCATCTCTTTATCAGATTTTTCTTCAAGTTCTTGATACTCCAGAATGATCTTCTTGCAGATATCTTCAAATCCAACCATCATTCTGATCTTGGAGATGTTGTTGAATAACCAACTAATTAATCTTTTTCTGAAAGGCTTGGCTTGAGAATGTTTTCACTCCCTCAGCAGGGCAATGCAATGCATCAGAGTTTCTCCATAGAGTTTGTTCTGATCTTGGAAACATTCCACTCCATTGATATCTCTGTAGCATAGACCTTCAACTTTGTCAGTCTTGACATATGATCTATCAATAAAGACAATACCTTGAGGTAGAGGATGCTCCCTTCTCTGCCCATTCTCTATAAATAACCTAGCTGACTTTTTCTTTATTACAAAATTGTTTACAACACAAAACAATTTGTATTCTGCTTCAGTGATAAGTCCCAGACTGAGAGCTAACTCAATCAGATAGGATATCTCATCCAGAACTTCACTCTTCAACTCTTTGTTAGCAACACTCTTCAAATGATTGACAAAGGATTGCCATTCCTTGAATCCCAGAGTGTGCAGATCATCCATCAAAACCGATCTCTTGCTCTTATTGGTCAAAGTGAGCTCTATCTTGAATTTCTGCCCAATCTTGCTCAGATGGCAGTCCTAGATCTTTAGTCTCCACTTTGACTTCTTAAAGGTAGATTGTATCTTGATTTTAAAGCTCTCCATCTTCTGTAACTTTATTGACCGCTCTTCATCTTCCTTGATCTGTTGCTCAGTTTGATTTCTTATGGTTTCAGTCTGTGAGCAACTTTCTTCTTCCAATTCTTTGGAGAGCATGTCAACGAATCTTGCCTCTTTCAACTTCTGCTCTTCTTCAGATAATATACTTAAGTATTCAGATAAAGTCATACCTTGAGTAGTAGCCTCCTAATGCAATAGTTCATCCTGTAGATCTGGGATTTCTTATACTAGCAGCTTGATCATCCACCATCTTCTTGATCTTACTTAACCTTTCCTATTTGGATAACGCAATCCCCTTGCCCTTGCCCTTACCCTCAACCCTATCAACTGCTTCCAAAGTAGAACTTGACCCAGGATAAGTGCTTATGAGATGAGCACTTCTCCACTGCATTCTGTCTTCAAATTCTTCTCTACCTGGAGGTAGTGACCTAACAGTAGTTGTTGGTCTGACAGGATTAGCTTCAGCTTGGATGGCTTCAGCACTGATGATTAGAGCATCAATGCTTGTTGCTTGCTGCTTTGAGCTCTGAGTCTGTTCCTGATGCCGTGTTTCAGTTTGTGCTTGTTGAGAGGGCACAGACTTAGACTCTTCAGTCTTGACTTTTGAGGCTCCTTCATCTACACCTCCAAAAGCATCATCATCTGATTTCTTGTAGAGCTCAGACTCAGAACTGCAGTCAGGACTTATATCAGATGAGTCCCTTTCATCTTCTTCTGCCAATTTCAGAAATTGATCCCATGTCTTGACTCCCTTCATTTTTGGTTGAGAATCAAAGATATCTCTTACAGGAATCTTCCTGGCCATTCTCTTCATTCTTTTGGCCCTTAATCTGCAGGGGTTGAACAACTTCATCTTCTTCCCTAGGTCTTTCAACTCCATCTGCCTTGGTCTGGGATAGTTGTAATAGGATCTACATACATAACATCAACAGACTCCCCTTGATTCTGTCCAAGTATCTCAGTCTGTTCCCCTAACTGCTCTTTTATTTGCTCCCCCTCAGTCTGTGCACTAATGTTTTCAGTCTGTGCCACAGACTGAGACACTAACAACGACTTCACCCTAGCACCTTCAGGTCCATCATCTCCATTATCTCCCTCATCATTATCTTCCCCTAGATCTAAGGTTTTATTATTTGAAATATTATCTTTTGGGGTTTTAGTTTCTACAGACCCAGACTTCATCTTCTCCCCCTTTTAGACTTCATCAACTAAACTAGAGAGGGTGGTCTGCATTTCTTCTAACCTATTGGATACCTTTACCTCCAGCATATCCACTTTATCCACCATGGTAGAGACTAGATGCTTCATCTTCTCTAGCTCTTTCTTATTATTATTAAACTCAGTCTGTACCCATTCAGACAACTTGGAGATGGCTGAAAGCACATCATTAAGTGTACTAGAAGGCACAGACTGGGTTGGGGTGGATTGATTAGAATTGGGTGATGGAATGTGTTCCTCATTTGACTCATGTTGTGAATGAGTAAGATCATGGGAAGTTGTTGGTATTGCACTCTCTGCCTCACTGTTTCTTGTGCTTAGAAAAACGATCATAGGCATTGAGTGGTGTGGATGTTGCTCCCTCAAACCTAATCCGTTGATAGGATAAGGTATCAATGGGAACAAAAGTGTGTGTAGCACCTGCTGCCTCAAACAGTTCCTGGTGTAATGGAACAGTATTACTGGAAACTGATATGTAGGTTGGTGTGCCCTCACTAACCATTTAGTGATAAGATGGTAGATCATGGAGCAAAGAAGTTGAGATCTGTACCTCAGTCTGTGACATGACTGGGGCATTGTCGATCTGTGTAGAGGGGTGTAAGGAAAGACTCACTGGAATGTGAACTAGTATAGGACTAGTGGTCATAATAGGTGTAGCCATTGTGAGTGGGGTAAAGAGTGGGGTGGTGGTGCTCAGGATTGGAGCATCTTTTTCAATGCTCATTACAGGGGTCAGTGTAGTGGCAGTATTGTAGGTATCCAAGTTAACTGATCTAGGCTTAGGTTGGGTTAACTGGGTAGCCATTGGCACCACAGACTCTAGCAGAGCTGTAGTGGAATGGTTTACAGCACTGGAAGGTATTCTAATGACATCCATTTCCATGGATGATGATTCCACTTGTGCTATATCACATTGAGGGGTTGAGTCTGGTGATTCCTCCAGAGTGAGTGGTGACTCATCTGGGTTGGTTTGTTTGTAACTCTCTTTTGTGGGTGAGGATGGGCTAGGATAAGATGGTTGATCTGTATCCATGTCCTCATATAAGGAAGAAGTACTAGCTGCATCTTCAGTTGAAGATGGCACAGACTTAGCAGTGTTTGAGTCTGACTCCATATGCATAGTCTCAGTTGAGTCTGTGTTTCTAGAGTCTGTGTGCTCTTCATCAGCCACACTATCAACAGGTTCTGTACTTGTACTTTTACTATCACTTGAATCATCACCCTCCATATGGCCAGAAGCAACATATGGGTGATCAATCGAATGCTGCATAGAAAGTGGAACCGGGTGGTTAAACACTTTTTAGGTGAGCATGGGTACAGATGTATCTGCAAGTTTGTTAGTAAGAGCAACATAAGCAGATCCACCTATTCTGGATTCTATGCACAGGGATAGTAGCCGTATAAAAGGTACACTGAAAATCTATTTGACTCATTCACCAGTTTTAAAATTTCATTAAAATACAACTCTGCAAAGTTAATGTTTAAACCAGTGATGAATGAGCTTAAAATTTGAGTTTCAAACTCATTTGACTCCCTTGTGCTACCAGATTTACCACCTAGACTTCTAATGATGCTAGAGATTAAAAATTTCCATTTGGGGTGAACCCTGACATCAGTATGATGCCTTTTTCTTTGGTATACCCAACCAAAGACAGAGAAGCCCTTGCTGCTTCTTTGGTTGGGATTGGTTCAAAATTATTTCCCATAGGCAGGTCTAGGATATTCCTAATCAGCTCTTGATCTATGGTAATTGCCCTCTTACCAAGATCAATAGTGCCAGTTATTGCAGAATTGGCACTATCCGCTGAGCAAGTATACCACCATTCCATTATTAAAGAGGGATAGATTTGAGGAATTGTGTTAAAGAATGCTCCTCTTAAAGGATGAGCATTCATAAAAGCAGTAAGTTCTTCAAAGCCATTATTTTTCTTAGAATCAGGAATGGAAATGGTAGCAACTTGGTTATTTATACAGAGTTTTACCTGTTTACCCTGTTTAAAGGGTTTTGCAGCAGCTATGTTTGTAGGTGGTGCGTAAACCCATTGATCGGCCATTTTTGATGAATATGAGTGTTCGATTCGAAAAATGGACGGTTTTGAGTTAGGGTTTATGAACTCTGTGTTTATTTTGGTGTGCAACAGTGCTTTTGAAGAAAAAGGGAAAAGAATTGGGTATTTAACGAAATCCATTTTCCGTTAAATGGGACCCACTGGACGTTTTATCTCTTTTTCTGTAACAGTAAGGGTAAGGCACGTACACCTTTTTGTATTGATCAGATAAATAAACAACTAGCGTCAAAAAGTTTAATGATTATTACCATAAAAACGGTAGAAGCATTAAATGCAAAGATATTGTTGTTTATTTATGTAATAAAAATAAATAAAAAAAATACCCAGTCTAAATGGATATTGTTAGTCTGTGCAATGAGTTTGGATGACGTCACACAGACTAACACATAAAACAGACAGACTAAGAGAAAATAACAGGATTTTAAAATTTGTTTGGTATTTTCTTTAAGATATGTACAAAAGTTCTTAGTCTGTGCTATTTGGTTGTGTCTAACTGAAAAGTTCAGAGACACAGACTGAAAAGCAAGCAAAGACTGAGAGTTGAATCACACAGATTGGGGTTGAGGATTCTTAGTTGACCAAGCAGATAGAAAAATCGATCTTCATTAAGAGATTTAGTGAAAATATCTGCTAGTTGGTCATTTGTTGGTACATATTTAAGAATCACTTTACCTTTCTCGGCACAATCTCTGATAAAGTAATGTCTGATCTCAATATGTTTTGTCCTGGAGTGAAACAACGAATTCTCAGTGATGGCAATGGCACTTTGGTTATCACACATGATTAGAGTTTGGTTAAACACCACATCATAGTCTGCTAGTTGATGTTGCAGCCACAGCAACTAAGCACAGCAACTACCAGCAGCCACATATTCTGCTTCTGCAATAGATGTGGCAACATAATTCTGTTTCTTGCTAGACCAACTAACTAGTTTCCCACCTAGTAGTTGACATCCACCTGAAGTGCTTTTCCTGTCTAATTTGCAACCTGCATAATCTGCATCTGTGTAACCAATTAGATCAAAACCAGAGTCTTTGAGATACCAATGACCTAGGTTAGAAGTACCTTTAAGGTACCTTAAAATCCTTTTTACAGCTTTGAGATGTGATTCTTTAGGTTCAGATTGATATCTAGCACATAAACATGTTGAGAACATAATATCTAGTCTACTTGCAGTGAGGTATAGAAGTGATCCTATCATACCTCTATAATTTTTTGACAGACTAACTTGCCAGACTCATCTTTATCCAACTTATCTGCAATACTCATTGGTGTTTTCATTATAGAACAGTCTTTTAATGAGTATTTCTTAACTAGGTCATTAACATATTTCCCTTGGTTTATAAAAATGCCATCAGATTTCAGATGTACTTGCAGACCAAGAAAGTATGTTAATTCACCCATCATACTCATTTGATACTATTTTGACATTAAATTTGAAAACCATTTACACATTTTTTCATCAGTAGACCCAAATATGATATCATCAACATATATTTGGACTAGTATGACATATGCTTTGTTCTTTTTGATAAACAAAGTTTTATCAATTGATTCTCTAGTAAAATCATTACTAAGAAGATAAGAAGATAAAGTGTCATACCAAGCTTTAGGAGCTTGTTTTAGTCCATATAATGCTTTCTGCAATTTAAAGACATGATTTGGAAAAGTGAAACTTACAAAACCTGTAGGTTGTTTCACATAGACTTCCTCCTGTAAATTTCCATTCAGAAATGCACTCTTGACATCCATCTGAGAGATTTTGAAGTCCTTGAATGCAGCATATGTCAAGAATAACCTTATTGCTTCAATTCTGGCTACAGGGGCAAAGGATTCATCTTAATCAATGCCTTCTTCTTGTTTGTAACCTTGAGCAACTAACCTTGCCTTGTTTCTGATAATCACTCCATCCTTGTCCATCTTATTTCTGTAAACCCATTTAGTTCCAATAATGGTTTTGCCTTTTGGAGCAGGAACTAGGGTCCAAACTTTGTTTCTTTCGAATTCTGTTAATTCTTCCTGCATTGCTTCAACCCAATCATTATCTTTCATTGCTTCTTCAGCCTTCTTAGGTTCAATGATTGACAGGAAGTTTGCGTAGAAACAAAAATTTGCAGAGGATAGGTTTGAAACTTGAGCTCTTATTTGTACACCAGAAACATAATCTCCAACAATATCTTCTACTGGATGATACTTGTGTTTTTTGATGCCTAAAGATTATTCACCATTTGATGATAAATCACCTCATTTTGAGGATTAGCAGTACTGAGTTCTGCATCATCTTCAATTGGAGGCATATATGAGTCTGTAGTGTTCACAAACTGAAAACTACCAGACTGAACACTTGTCTCAGTAGAAATTGAATCTCTGGACATAGATTCATTGGAGGATTCAGTTGATGAGGGTTCTGCCATTGCTGGAACTTATTGAGCATCTTCATCATCACTTTCAGAGTCAAGTTGTTGGGGGGCAACAACTGGGATTTGAGATTCAGATCTCACAACAGACAATTCTTCTAATAAATGAACATCAGACTGAGAGATGTGTTCATCATTAGCAGAGGAATCATCAAAGGTGACATTGATGGTTTCTTCAATTTTGTTCCTTCTATTGTTGTAGACTCTGTAAGCCTTTGAGATAGATGAATAGCCAACAAAAATACCTTCATCAGACTTAGGTTTCATTTTTGCTAATTGATCCATTTGGTTAAGAATATAGCATTTACTTCCAAAAGTATGGATAGAAATGGATGGTTGGAACCTTCTTATGATACAACTCATATGCAGTTTTGTCATGTCTTTTGACCAAAATGGATCTATTTTGGGAATAACATGCAGTGTTAACTGCTTCTGCCCAGAAATAGATATTCATTTGAGCATGACATAACATAGTCCTTGCAGCTTCTATGAGTGTACGATTTTTTATCTTAGCAAAACCATTTTGTTGAGGAGTTCTGACAGAGACAAAGTTTTGAACAATGCCCTTGTCAATACAGAATTCAATGAGAGTAGAATTCTTAAATTCTGTACCATGATTACTCCTGAGTTGCTTCACCAGTACATATTTTTACAGTTCTTCTCTCTTGATTAGATTAATAATCTCTTCAGGAGCATCACTTTTTGCCTTAAGAAAAATGACCCATGTATACCTTGTGTATTCATCCACAATCACAAGAGTATATTTCTTTCCACCCAAACTGCCAATGCTCATAGGACCAAATAGATCAATGTGGAGCATATGCAGTGGTTGATCAATTGTAGCTAACAATTTGGATGGAAATCGGTTTTTGATCTGTTTGCCTAGTGTGCATGCAGAGCGCACTTTATCCTTTGCAAGTGTAACATCAGACAGACCTCTAACCAGTTTCTTCTTTGATGGGAGGTTAATGTTTTTGAAGTTCAGGTGGGATAACCTCCTATGCCATAACTAGCATAATTCTGGTACAGACTGAGTGTAAAGACAAGTCTCTACATTGCTATCTGCAGAAGAAAGATCCAAGAGATAGATATCTCTCTCTCTTTTGGCAACTAAAATAGGCTTGCCTTTGGGATCATAGATAACAATAGCTCTTTCTGATTCTGATCTCACTGTCATCATCACAGATTTGACTTGCACCGAGCAAATTATGCTTTAATCCCACAACATAGGCCACCTTTGATATTCTGATGTTGCCAGCCTGAACCACACCATAACTTTTGTCTCAGCAATAGAACTGTCACCATATTTGACTGAAGGTCCTTCTTGTTCTACAAACTCTGACAGATTCTCCAAAGAACCTGTCATATGTCTTGAGCAGCCACTATCAAGGTACCATTTTTTGTTACCCTGCACAAGACAAACTTCTTTTGGGAACCCATCTTTTGATGGGTTCATTAGAGTTGGTTAAATTCAATCCTTGAGCAGCTTTGTTTGAAACAGGCTTGCAAAGTTGACTTTTAACCTCTCTAGATTTGACTTTGCTGTTTGTAGTTGGCACTTGTTTAGTCAAAGCAACCTTTGGTCTTTTAGAAATAGGCTTTGTACATTTAATACCCTCATGTGCAGGATTTCCAAAGTTATAGCATTTTCTGCTCAACATGATGGTCCTATTTGGTTTTGGATTACTATTTGCACTAATCCTTCTGTTTATTACCTACTTTGACCCAACAAATGCTTTAAAATTTGTTGTTAATTTCATTAAGTTTTCACTAAGCAGCTTAATGGTCTCAGTCTGGTTGTTTAAAATAGACATTTGAGAGTCAGACTGAGAGTTAACTAAAACAGATGAGAGTTAAATCTGCCAGACTAAAAATTAAATTTTCCAGACTGACAGTCAGATCTCACAGACTGAGATATGTTTAACTCTCTGGATGCTAGTTTTATGCCTTTGAATTTATCTTTTGACATATTTTTGTCTGGACCAGCTACAGACTTAGAAGTGGAAGGTTCAAACACATTGTAACCTTTATGTTTATCCTTATTCCCTTTTACCTCTTTTTGTCTGTTTGAAGACTGAACGTTGGTGACACTATATTTGCTTTTCAATGATCTTTCTTTTTCAAGCTTAATAGTTTCTAAAGATTCATTAGTAATTATGAGTTCAGATAACACAGACTGAGAAGTTTCACATAATGAAATTTTTGAGTCTGTGTCTTCAGAGTCTGGCTCTGTCTCATAAACTAGTTCAGTTTTTGGAACTAATTTTGGTCTAACAAAAGCATTAGTCAATATAACCTTATCTCCCACAGTATGACTAAAAATATGAGGTAAAGTTTCAGGTACAAATATGACCGCTTTAACTTGATGTGGAATTTGTTTGTATAAACAGTCCACATTAAGTGAAGAAATACACCAAGATTTACATATTTTCTCATAATGTTCGGCTTTATTTTTATATTCCTATTTTTCAGACTGACTAGTTTGAGAACTTCTTTATGAGCATCAAGCTCATGTTTGTACTGTATATTTTGGTTTATTTCATCCATTTTCATCTTTAGATCTTTTTGAAGATGACTGAATTTAGATTTTAAATCTTGTATTTCCTCAAGTCTTTTCAAAAAGTCTATATATATGTGTTCAAACATTTTCTGTTTTTCTGCTTCATTATAGTAAAGTTTAAAATGATTTATATTGTAAGCAGATCCTCTGTCTCAATCTGGATGAACACGCTCTTTCTGCAAATTTGACATCTTTGTCAAACTGGCTCTCTGTGATAGCCATTAAGCACATATCCTCATCATCCTCAGATGATGAAGATTCTTCATCAACCCATTGTTCAACAACCAAAGCTTTCTCTTGTTTCTTTGGCTTTTGTTTCTCTCCAATTTTCTTGGAGTTTAAGTACTTTATTTTGTACTTCTTGGCCTTTTCTGCCCACTTATCAGAACTTGAAGGTTCTGCAACCTTCACTCTGCAGTCAACAGAAATATGATCAACTTGCCCACATTTATAGCAAGTAGCTTTCTTAGGATCAAAAGTTGACTTTCCT
Source organism: Gnaphalium uliginosum (assembly GCA_963930675.1). NCBI lineage: Eukaryota > Viridiplantae > Streptophyta > Magnoliopsida > Asterales > Asteraceae > Gnaphalium > Gnaphalium uliginosum. The sequence continues at coordinate 12,173,915 of OZ005683.1, read as the reverse complement.
TTTGACCCTTTGAATCTTGCTTTTTCTAACCTCTGGGCTAGTAATGTCATTTCAGCTTCTAGAGACTCAGTTTCATCTTCGGATTCTGAGTATGTAAGAGTAAGATGGTAATCTGCTTTAGAGAATAGTTCTCTATTTTTCCTTGTTGTTGCAACAAAGGCAGCAGATGGATCTTTTGCAATCCTTTTGGCATTTAGATCTTTTCTAGCTTTGGTTTCTTCAAAATTTAGCAAAAGTCCAAACAAACCAGACAGATCATATGTCTCCAACTTTTCACTTACAACTACTGAAGTGATAACTTTAGAAAAAGTGTTTGGAATGACATCAACAAATTTTGTACAGATTTCAAACTGTCATTTGATGATATCATACCTTTCAAGATCATTGATTAATATCTGAAATCTGGTATGGATATCAGTTAATGACTCACCTTGATCAACAGAGAAGTTCTCATAATTTCTTATGAGATTCTTCTTCTTTTGGGATTTTACTAGACTTACACCATCATATTGCTCAGTTAGCATTTCCCATATGGCTTTAGTAGTTTTGCAGCCAGAAATTATTGCAAAAATGGGCTTAGTAACTGCATTGTCCAGAATGGTTTTGGCTTTAAAATCTAGAGCATATAGTTGTCTGTCTAGATCAGTCCAGGTACTTTTAGCAGCCTCAACAAAATGTTCAGGTGTCTCAATGTTACCATTGGCATCTAAAGTAGCAGCAACTATTCTGCCAGGAATTATGGGTCCATCTTGAATGACTCTAAGCATTTCATCATGAATGCTAGCAAGAAACCATTCAGCTTTCAATTTTCAAATGGGTAAAGTTTACACCATTGAAGATTGGAATACCCTTCCCAGCCATAGCAATAGTAGTCATTTTTTCAAAGAAGAAAATATAGAGAAAATGGATTTTGAAGATGGTTTGATAAACTGGGTTCCTTTTGATGGTTAAAGATATAATTAATAATTAAATTTTTATTTTCTCTGATACCAGTTGTTAGGTCACAAGGTCACAAAACTTAGATACAGATTAAATTATAAGAATTTAATGTATTGTTAAATATCTAAGTTCAATCAAACTCTTAATAATCTTGGCGGAAACAAGATTATATTAACACGGATTATGAATGGTATGAATATTTATATTATTCACAATCCAAGGTTTGTATCACAGAGATTACAAGATATTCAAACTCACTAAATGTTTGAATATGATCCAAGATTTATATTCAACTAATGAATAAAAGTAATCAGTTATCACTAGAAACTATGACAGTTACAATAATAAGGATTACTTGGTTGCTTGTTTTCTTGGATGATCTTGATGCATGTTTGAGCTTGATATTTATAGAGTTTAGTACGCATGCAGGTACCAAATCTATTAACCAGCTCAAACAGTTGTCTAGGGGATAACACATTCATCCCGGGAAAACATTTGCACGCCCTTTTTACTTTACTTCTTGTAATCGGTAAAAGCAAAAAGGTGAAGGTTTCTTTTCTAGAAAAGACAACCTTTTTCAACTTTAAACGATGTTTGACTTTCTTCAAACATCACTTCAGTTGTATTTAGCCTTGGAAATGAAGAACTCTTTCTTTAAGCTTTGTTCTTCAGTCTGTGCTCTTCAGTCTGTGATCTCAGTGTGTAGTCTTTAGTATGTGATCTTCAGTCTTTGAAGTCTTCTGTCTTCATTCAGTTTAAGCTCTTCAATCTTTAAGTAATGAAGTCACAAGTCTTCTGTTGGAACAAGGCTTTGGGTCTATGTAGTATCTTCAGTCTGTGTAAGCACAGACTCAGAAACACAGACTCAGGAAAACACTAAGTTAGATTTTGACACTTCAGATTTATAACTTAGGTTTGATCATTATTTTTCCCAACACATCTCAATTTGTCCTTCGGTTTTCTGCAGCACCGAGCATCAAAACCCTTCGGTTTTCAGGTGTGTTAAACGTATCCCTTCATCTTTTTCGAATTTTTTAATATTGTAGGCTTAATTTAGGCGCCTAAGGATAGTTAGAATAGCTGTTTTTCCATATTGGATCAAGACCAAGTAAATTCGTTTTGTAAGAAATTTCATATTCCGCAAAGATATTAACCCCTTTAGTCCCGAGCCCAATAAATTAATCGACTAACCTCCTGAAGGAATGATAGGTGTGTATACTGGGTTCGTTGATTATTTGAATATGTCATTTCCCTTTCTCGTTTCCATTTATCGATTGTCCAGTATCACAACTTTCATATATCCCAACATTTGCCATTAGGTGCGATTAAGATTTTGTGTTTCGAGATTCAGTGTAGAGCTTATGATATTGAGCTCACGATTATTCTATTTAGAAAGTTTTATACCATAAGGTGTGGGGGATATTGAGTTACGATTAACCTTCCGGATGAAGGTTCTGCTCCGCGTTGTATTACCCAATATCATGCTAGTTTGAGAGTTTAGAAAGATCGTTTCTGATTGTTCACCAAGTACATTACAATCATATAAAGGAAAATGTCCAAGTCCAAATACTACATCCAAAAGCTAATAACCAAAAAACATTTCTTCAGAACTCCGATCTCTCATGCTTCCAATCCTTCAACATACGAAGGCGCAACATAATCACGATTGATGGGAACATAAGTATCGGTATACGGGGGATCAGCTGGCGTAATAACCAAAAACTCTTGAATGGTAATATCTTGTTGCTTCTAGTAAACAGAAAGCCTCTTCTTCTAAGAAGCCTAGGATAAAGAAGGTTGTGAAAAAACCAAAAGAGAATCTTACTTTTGAGTTAACCGATGAGGAGTTTTTGGCTATTAAGCCAGTTGATGCCCCAGGTACCGATACTTTCGTTCCCACCGATCGTGATTCTGTTGCGCCTTAGTATGTTGAAGGATGGGAAATTTGAGAGATCAGAGGTGTGAAGAAGTATTTTTTGGTTATTAGCTTTTGAAGGTAGTATTTGAACTTGGACTTTATTCCTTTATATTATTGTAATGTACTTAATGAACAATCAGAAACGATTTTTCCAAAGTCTCAAGCTAGTAGAATATTCCCAAAGGTTAATCGTAACCCAATATCCCGCTCGCCCTATGGTATAAAACTTTATAAATAGAATAACCGTGGGCTCAATATCATAAGCCCGACATTGAATCTCGAAACACGAAATCTTAATCGCATCTAATGGCGAAAGTTGGGATATATGGAAGTTGTGATATTGGATAATCGATAAAAGAAAACGGGAAAAAGGAAACGACATATTCGAGTAATCAAAGAACCGGGTATACATACCTATCATTCCTTCGAGAGGTTGGTCGATTAATTTATTGGACACGGGAATTAAGGGGTTAATATCTTGCGAAATATGGAATTTCTTACAAAACGAATTTACTTGGTCTTGATCCAATATGGAAAACCAGCTATTCCAATTATCCTTAGGCATTTAAATTAAGCCTACAATATTAACAAATTCAAAAAAGATGAAGGGATACGTTTAGCACACATAAACCGAAAGGTTTCGATACCTGGAGCTGCAAAAAATCGAAGGACAAACTGAGATGTTTTTCCCTTGATACCACGAAGCCAAAAATTGGATCTATCACCAACCGCCAAAAAACGATGGGTTGTTGATCCTCGATTCCGGTAGCAGTAGAAACCGAAAGGTTGTTGCACCCGTTCGACAGACGAAAACCAGAAAAACTGGAAATCAAATATGGGAAAGGGTAGAAGCGTGCTAGTGGTTGAAAACTGAAGGGATAGGAGGCTTTGGCTCTAGAGGATTGAGGGTGGTGAATTTTTGATTTGTGAGCTACAAATGGAAAAGAAAGGTATATATAGGGCCAAAACACTAGGGTTGAAGGCTTAATAACCACGTCCCATCAAAACCAAACATCTATTCGGCCCGCCCAATTTTCGGTCAAATCAACCATTTTCAAAATTCAAACCAAAACATTAATTACAAAAAATATTTTTTTTTATGAAAAATGAAAAATATTTAAGTTACATTCTTTTAAATGGACATTCCCTACGGTTACTAATATGGGAATCGCCAACGAAAATAATAAAAAATCTAGTTCGATATGTTAATAAACATACCAAACTAGATTGGGGGCAGATGACGTACCAAGTATCCTTCGGCTAAGATGACAGCTGAAGGAATACTAATGTCAAAAGTTGAAAAGGAATAATGCCAAAAGTTGGAAAAGTATACGAATGCCAAAAGTTGGATGGAATACTAATGCCAAAAGTTGAAAGAATTACTAATGTCAACAGTAGGGAAGAGAAGATACTCGTTTCACCTTATATTCACTTCACCCATTAAAGTCTACTTTAGTTTATATTCAGTAGCTATCAAATCGGTAGGTGGAGCATTGAAACTAAAGCAAGAAGCATGAACATCGGAAATAGCCATTTCAGAGACATACATCAAATGGATACAACCGATTCTGGTAAGTCTAGAAATGTCAAATATATTTACCGAGAATAGATTAGAGGCATAACTCAAGGTACTATAAATACTCTTCAACCAATACAAAGGTAAGAATTCAATTCTCATTTAATACATTCTCACTACATTTGCTCTCCTACCAAACCCCTTAACTTATTCTCACGTCGAAGGTTGGTCAAGAGCGGTAATCCCCTTCTCCTTCTTGACGAGACTCACGGTGCATTCGTTTTGCAGTAATAGGTTCAATCCAAAGTTTACATCACTCCCATCCGAAAGTCAGAGGGTCATACCCTTCGTCTTATTCCAAAAATCATCTCGAAGAACTGTTGCAGATTTCCCTGTAACAACAAGCTGACATCAATTGTAATGGGCAATAAATTTGTTTTTCCTTTTTTTTTTAATAATGTTATATCTTCAAGCAAAATAAGAAAAGGGTATAAACTATATTGTCAACAGCACTAATCAAATGTAATGTTGGTCAATCAAAAAATATAGTAATATTTTTATTTTACATGTTTTACCCTCTTAATTTTTTCATATATATACTTTTTACCCATACTTTTTACAATATCACATACTCTTAACAGCACCATACATTTTCCCATAAGAAGAAGTAGCGGATATGATATATTAAAAGGATTTTTTTTATAAGGAGTAATGAGTTAATTGGAAGTAAAAAAAAAAAAAAAGGCAAACATGTGAAAGTCATACCACAAGCACACAAATAGTGCGGCAGTGATTGTGGTGGAGGATAACAAAGAAAAATCAAACGAGGATCCGGAGTTGACATTCGGGATTTATACTTTTACTTTTTCGAGAGAGTGAGGTTCAAACGAATACAATAACGTTTTGTGAGAATGGAGGAACCAATAAGAACCCGCGACATGTCACAAAACCTACTATCCCCACGTTTTTAAAAGTTAAATATCACTCAAAGGGTAAGTTGAAAAATCATAAAAATTGCATTATAAAATTCAGCGTTTTTTTCTCTTCAATTAGAGATCTCACAAGGTATACTTTCGACGAATTTTTTTTTTCATTTTTCTGATGAATTTTGTAATCGACTATCACATGTGATACCAGCGGGTAACACATATGATACCAGCGGGTAACACATGTGATACCAGCGGGTAACACATGTGATACTAATATTTGTACAATTTGTAAAACCCATAAAGAAAGTTGTCGGAAGTATACCATATGAGATGTCTAATCGAAGAGAAAAAAAATGTTAATTTTTATGATGTAATTTTTATAGTTTTTCAATGAGCCATTCTTGAGATATTTAATTTTTAAAAATGTAGGGGAAAGTGGATATTGTGACACGTGACGCATTCCTATTAGTTTCTCCATTCTCACGAAAGTTCTCATTCTCATTTAAACCTCACTCTTACTTTTATATTTTTTGAGAAAATTCCATTAATCATACTCGTGTTTTACACATATATTAATAAGCGATACCCAAACTTTTTTTTTCCAGATTATCAATACCATAAGTTTTCATTTTCCTCGTAAACAGTTCTTCCGTTTAAATTCGCCTGTTCTTCTCCTTAAGTTATATCATGTGATATGCAAGTGAGGCATATTCGTCTTTTTCCTTTTCCCTCGTCTCTTTTATCCCTTATTCCTTTTCCCTCGTCTCTTTTATCCCTTATTCGACAACAGAAAGGACCCCTTTTAAGTTACCCGTCACCATTTTTATCTCTACCTCACCCACCCAACAACTAATTTCATTCTTCACACATGAATCAGTCATTGTTCTAATGAAGTAATTTTTGAAATCGAGAGTATAATTTGTATTTTTAAAGATGAGAAACAAAGGTAAGTAGAAACCACCACCCATCTTTTAAACCTAAATAGAACTTTAACCAAAAACCACCACCGACTTTTTAAGATCTGTGAAGAAAACTCACGTGTTAACTTAACCTCCACCACTACCGCCAGTGATCTCGCCAGAAACAAATTACCTCGCCGGAAATTTTCATCTGAGATGGTGGCCAGTGACGGAATTCATCACCGGGAAATATCGCTGGATAATGTGACTATTTCTTATCAAGGTGTTGTTGTTGAGTGTTAGATCGTGATGATTTTAAACAATGAAATGATAGAACTTTTTTGTGTTATTTCTTTCAGAAAGACAAGTATCCTATCACTGCTAACACACAAATATATATAATAACTCACGAAAATTTATATTATGTCCTGTATTCAGGACTTGAACCCTTAACCTCAAAGTTTGAGGGCCAACTCGATACCGCTAGGCCAATGCCCCTTTAGTTTGTGTTTTTTATATATTTATGATTGTTTCGGGATTTACATAGTGGTTATTGTTCTTGATTATGTTGGAAACTTTTGGTTGCTTCCTTCCAGATTTTGGGTACCGAATTTGTCTATTGTTTTTGAAACGAAGAAGGTGAAGAAAAGTACATTAAAATTAGCACAATGTACAAACAAGCAGCCACTAATAATATAAATAAGGGATCTAAGAGATCGGGAAAAGAAAAAAGGCGGTTATGCCCTCACGTGCATATCACGTGATAGAATTAAACGAAAAAAATAGACGGATTTAGATGGAGGTATTGTTAACGAGCAAAATGAAAACTTATTATATTGATAACCTGAAAAAAAAAGTTTGAATATCACTTATGAATATCTGTGTAAACTATAAGTATGATTGATGGAATTTTCTCTTCTTCTTTTTTTATAAAAAAGACATGGAGTAATAAAACTGAAAGGTGCCGAATTAGCTAGAAGCAGGAGCGGTTGTGATAACTAGGGTGTGGAAAAGTTATCAATCAACTACAAAAGAAAGAATAGATTGATTAGAAGATGTACGAGATTACAAGATAGATGAAAATTATACATTCGCGGACGAGGAACGCAAAGAAAGAGAGAAAAACTAAATAATTAGGTTCTGATACCATGTTGAATAATAACCCCGTAACAATAACTTTATTAAAATACGATATTTATAGAGTACATTTTAGCCCTAAAATATAAAAACCCTAATACTATCGTCTAATAGTTTATGTGAGTTTTTGTTTCGAACCCACCAACGAATTTCTTCGTTGCTGTCTCATCTACTCGACCTACAGGAATGTTTGGCAAGCTTAAACATAGTAGCTTATGAGAGTAAAAACCTATAAATCTTAAAAGCTTCATCCCTTTGCCTTCTAAAGAATGAACTTTTTAGATTTAATAAACTACTAAGGGCCAGTTTGGCATGAAGCTTTTAAGAGCATTTAGGAGCTTTAGCATTTGTTTTTCTTTCCAAAAGCTCCTATCGATAGAAAAGCTTTGTTTGGTAGTTACAAGCTTTAAGCTGTTATCTTAAAATGAAAGCTCCGGATCAAAAGCTAACTTGAGAAGCGTTCCGAAAGCAAAGAAGTTTTTTTCTGAAAATTACTATAATGCCCCTAATTAATACTCGTATGTCCTTTATCTGTTCTTTCCGCCTCATCCTGCCATCCATCCATAATTTCATATACATACTTACATATCTTTCTTTTTCCTTTTATCAAAATTTAATTTATTATTAATATTTATATTGTTACTTTATTTTCATATTTCTATCATACAATGTCAGATGTTTTCATTTTCTCTTATTATAGTATATATGTTTTTTGATCTTCTATTTTTTTTAAAAAAAAATTGTATACGAAAAAAATGACTATTATCGTATGCATTAAGTAAAGTTATTTATTTACATAATGAATATAATAAACTAAATTTATTGTTTAGTTATGTTATTATTTATTTTTATATTGGTGTCCTTTTATGTCATTTTACATTTCTAAGCTACAACTACAACTAATTTAGCAAACCATTGTGTATAAAAAAACATACAGCTTACAGTTCAATCGTACAGTTACAACTTACAACCTACAGCTACAGCTTAAAGCTACAGCCTACAACTATTTTGCCAAACATACCCTATATAAAAAAACGTGTAGCAACTTAATATTATTTTTTTGCAACAATTAAACTTAAAAAAGGTCCCCTTAAAAAGCTAATCCAAACACCCCCATAATGTGGTTCTATGATTATAGGTTTAAGAAATAGACTTTTAATTTTTAGTGCTAGAGATGAAACAAAAAAGATTGAGGTTAAGGGCAATTTGGTCCTTTTAAAGTATTTAACGAATATTTCGTGAAGTTAAACAAAAATATACTAAAATTTGAGTGGATTGTTGGTTACATCAATATGAAAAATGACAAGTTTAGATATAAGCGCGCTGCCAAAATAATAAAATTCATTTACGCTTAAAAAATTAGGTAGACATTCATAAATTAATCCCTCCTAAATTAATCATAATCCTTCGTTACATTAAACTTCTTAATTAATAACCATCGATCTAATCTTCTCATTTTGTCCGTGTAGTAACTACCATTAGCCTTGGTTAACTTACATAATTACCCCTAATAAAACCTAATTATCACTAATTCAAATTCACCTAATATACATTTAATTTCCCTAATTCAAAGCCGCCAGATTATCTTTAAAATTCAAATTCTTTTTAGTCCGGCTTTCATGCACTGGTTTTAATCAATATACGGAGTATATATCAAATCAATTCCTTGAATATTGTAAAAATTCAAAATTTAAACACATATTCAATCATTTAGCGCCATACAATTAGTAACACGGGAAGCTTTTTTGATTTTTTTAGAATGCGAATTCAATTGAAAACCCTCAATTTCAATATTTTTGTGAACGTCGCAGACTGGGAAGAGCAAAGCCATTCATTCAATGTTCTATCCAATTTTTAAAATATGATAAATCAATGGAAGCCATCTCTTCATGCTTCTCAGTATTTTTGATCTCCATGGATTAATCATTCATTATGGCAAATTGTTTACTTTTTAAAGGTGCTTGGATCTGTTCTACATCACCCTTTACTGGAGATAAAACTAGGGTTTCAATTTCATATATTAGACTATTGTGTATTTTTTATAAGTTCCTTTCTTTTTAATTGCTCTTCTATTTGAATTTTACATGTGATTTTTATTGTTTTGGCTATTGATTTAACGATTGTACATGTTGTGCTATATTTTGGTTGATATAATTCTGTGTTTGCAAAGCCCCCTATCTTGGAGTTGTTCATTGTAAAGTATCTTCTCTGCTATGATATAAAACACATAATAAATATTACATGATTGACTTTTATGATTCTTAATGTTTTTAATTAGTCTAATAGGGTTCAAATGAATTATTCTTTTTTCTTGAGTTGTTGATATTTGAAATTGGACACCAATTATACAGGAAAACAACGAGGAAGGAATTGAGGTAATGAGGAAGAAGCGATTAACCCCCAAAAAAGGTATGCAAAACTCCCTAAACATGTTAAAATTGCAAGTGTCTCTATTTGTATTTTTGATTGTACAAATTCCTAATTGATTTTATATGATGGAAAATTATTGTACAATTGTATATTATAGGTTGACAGTTTTTCTAATTAATACCATCAGTTCTCTATTCAAAATAGAATACTAAAGAGCCAAACAAGGATCGGTGATTTCTAGTCATGTGCTAACAAGGTTAGATTATGTTCAATTATTTGTCTCAATATAGAATGTAGGTTTTGTCACACTTGATGCATATAATGTAGTATTTTTATGAAATTTTTTGTTACGTTAGTTTGTGCAATTTGAAGTTTGTGACACGAAACAACTATTTAAAATACCTTATGCTTAGGAGAGCTATGTATATGTTTCTCCATGTTTTCCCTGTTTTCTACTATTTATTAAATTAAAACTTTCAACAAAATTGTTTTCCGGTAAACCCAATTGTTTTCACTTGAAGTAAAGATTACCCATTCTCTAAGTATATCCCACGGGTGTCACTTTGGAAGGGTAAGGGTACTATTTGATATATTTATGAGGTATTTCTCCATTTAAACATATGTTCTCATGTCAGACATAAGGTATGTTCCTTCAATTTGTTCAGTGGGATAGGTTGCAAAATGGATGTTGATCAAATAGTTCAAAATGTGAAAATGGGTGTACACACAGGAAGAATAAGAATCCACCCAAAGGGCTGCTTTATGATGCTATAATTGAGAGAAATACGAGTTAAAGGAGAAAGATGTTTTTTGAACAACTTATAAAGTTGTCATTTAGTTAAAGGCTTAGTTATGAAAAGTCAATTATGTAATTTCTATTAAAGAACTTTTGTAGCCTGTAAGTGATCAAGTGATTTGGTTCTAGGTGAAAGAGATTGAAAAGAAACCAACCTTGATAGAGGTTGATTATCAAGAGGTTTACTCTCAGTTTCTCCTTTACTAAGAACTATTGTTCACTTATCTTTGTTACATAAGTTGAATCTTTAGCTATTTTGAATTGTGTATTTGTTGCAAAGATTGAATATTTAGCAAATGGTTTTATGTAATAGTCATAAAAATTGAACCAATAAATTGATGGGTGCTATATATTTGTTAAAAAAACCCTCTTGAAAATAGAGCGGAAATATGTGTTATGTATATGTAATACAAACTGAATTCTTAGCTATTTGAACTTGTATATTTATTTCTCAAAATTTTTGAATCAAAGGGAGTATCATTGTATCAATTTAGTGAATGTCTACATCGATGTAGTAGGTTTCCCGTTCATTTGGAACTGCTCATCTCCAGATTTATACTGCAAAGTATCTTTCTTGCTCCAGGTTAACGGTCAAAAGGTATATAACTATATACCATAACCGTCGGCTACATGTTCAATTAGGTGGCAATTTTGACTCATTTACCTACTGATGTGTCAATTCAGTCCATGTTTTATATCTAAAGGCTCAAACTGGAACAATCAAACGATTGAGCTTCAAACAGTATAGGGAAAATATGTCAAACTGATGGTTTCCAGTTTTCAACACCGTTTTACTTTTAAACTTGGGTTTTTGTTTGAGATGTTTTCGAGTAGGAATGGAAGTAAAAGAGAAGATCTGGTGGTGAAAGGTGGTGATGGACTATTAAATTTGATGTTTCAGTGTAGAAGAAGACTGAATTTGATGATGAAATTGCTAAGTGAAATAGGGATGATGATAATGATATTTTGTGCACCTGATAATGTATTTATACATATTTCATATTTATAATTCATATTTTACTCATTAAATTAAAAAAAATATCACACATGGTCCTTTTTAACAGAGAGTTAACGATCATTAATCTAAAAGAATATTAACGTAACAAGTTTCAAAACAAATGATGATTAATGTAATTAAATTTTGTAAAGGACTATTTGTGAAATTTGAGGTAAATTTATAGGACGATTTGTGTAATTCTCTCAAACCATGTGTTTGAGTTTTGTATGACGATTGATGATAACTTTTTTGAAACTTTATTTTCCATGATAAACGTTTGTTTATATTTGTAACAGATTTTTTTTCCCCGCAATTTTTCAGCTTATGAAAAAGTTAGGAGCTCCAATTGATTACATTGTCATGCCTATATTTGCTTATCCGCATACATTATAACCTTTTGTGTTCAATTCATGAGATTGTGGTTCTAAGTGAGGATTTGAGGTTGAAAAAATAAAAGTTGGTCATGAATGTTTGAATGTTATAATGTGTTTTGGAACATTAATTTTAAAATTTTGTTACATAATTTATAGACGGATAACAAACATATATCTCTAAAGTAATTAATAATAACAATTTTTTAGTTGCTATATGTCTTTCTAGGTGAATTTTTTATTTTTGGACCTCTTACTTTTCTTATAACATATCATTGCAACTTTTAAAAAACGATAGAAATAGACAATCAACATATAGTTAACAAACAAAAAATGTGAATGTGGGAGTATTTGTAGATTAAGACATCATTGTACGAGCACTAAGATAAATATAGTCTTTCATCTGGGCTTACTTAAACGGGTGCAACAAATACTAACAACTACACAATCGGCTTTTGCTTTCAATGAAAACAAATAACATATTCGCAAGGCTAAAAACACTAAGCACACTGCGAATTGCACGACCAACATCATATAAAATATAAATTTTTTATTACTGTTCTTAAAGTCACATCTGAACTTTTTCATTAATGAAAATTACTAAAATATTAAATCAAACATCCAATTTATATGAATTCAATCTCTATTTCATAAATCATATATAGATATTGTTATGCTATAGCCCCGCGAATCTCGCGAGTTATATTCTAGTATACTAGAGTTAGATTAGATTTTAGTGTCGGACCAAGGGAAAAATATATCTTTATTCCATGTGCGTTTAATGTGAAAACTGTTGGACCCAATATTTAGTCCAATAATGTATTCAATTTATAAGTCTATATGAAATTTCACTATAAAATCGATTGGTTATATAGAAAGTAGTCTATAGAAGGATATCGACATTATTTTTCTGGTTGTTTTTAAAAAAAGAAAAAAACATGATGATGTAAGTCGTGGTGGTGGACTTGTGAATTGTGATGTTCTTTTCCCAAGCGTAAACACGACGCTGAGAAGTGAGAACATGATGGTAGAGACCAGAAAGCGTGGCTCTTTTTGATTGGACTATGAGTGTGATGGCTTTCTTCTTATTTATTTTTATAATGATTGATTTCATAGCACATGAAGTAAATAAAAGTCGTTTCAGTACGTACTCCAGATAAATTAAACCACAAAAATTGTACTTTTTGACTAAGAAACTATAACATACTTGAAAAAAAAATTCAATTTTCGTTTTAGTAAGTTACTTCTAGAAGTCCCATTTCGTTCTTTTGACTAAAAACCGAAATTGAGTATTGCTTTTATTATTGTTATTTTGTATGGTCGGTGAATATTACGGAGTGTATCATGTTGGGCTCGTGAAACTACCTAAACTACTTGATTACGCTAAAATTACCAACGCAAATGTATTAATTGATTAAAAACGAAGCACATCACATTTAGAACATCTACAATGATTGCGTTTTTGTATGAACTTTTGTCGTTGCAGTTTGACTTATTTTGAGAATCGGTTGAGATTTTCCTAATTCACTAATCAAAAGTCTTTTTGATAACTTGCAATGTGTAGTTTCTAAATGAAACCTTTTTTTCTTTTCTTTTTTAATTTTAAGCTTATTTTCATTGAAATGCAATATCTTTTAGATTTATAGTTGGTGAAATTATGAAGTAACAAAAAAATTATTAATTTTAGATCTATCGATTTGATCTCTTACAAAATACAATTCGCAGGGGTGGAACAAGAATACAACCATTAAGGGGGAAAATTGAACATTTTTTATTTGTAGGTCAACAAAACTTATAAAATATCATTAATAATTTTAAAAGGTTTCTTTTTATATAACTTTTGAATTTTTTGAGAGGAGAGATGCCTCCGCCCAATATTTTAAAACCCGGAATGACCTGGGCGGTCCAACCGGGACTCAGGCATCCAAACGGGTCAACTAGGAATGGATTTTCACTGTTTTTCAAACCGGGTTAGCTCGTCGGATTTTTCGGTCGGACTGGTGACCCGCCAGGTTCCACTTTTTGTAAAAAAGAAAGATTTGTTTGACCATTTGAAAACTGATTTCGTTTCTTTTTCTCTAAATCTGAAAATCATTTTTCTATGAATCAAAGTAACAATGAAAGAGATGAAGAGTAGGATAATAAGACTAACTTTTGAAATAAGCAAGTGAAAGAAGATATTTGATTATGAGATAGAAAGTGTTTTTTGAATAATGAAGTGAAGAAGAAAGTAGATGATGATAAAGAATGTGTTTTTGACTTAACATGGTTGGCGATAGAAATTCTAAAAGAGATTATTGATGTTGTTGTTGTCTGAGAAGAATAAAATATTAGCACTAAACACCTTTTGAAAAGGAAAAGTACAGATATATGTATTTGTATGTATATATCATGTATATGTACATATTATGTATGAATATATGATACTTTTGAAAAGGAAACTGATGCGTATCAACTAGCCCGGCACAAGCTCCTGAATTACTATGTACGAATAATAGACATCATTGTTCTCGCGAATCGACAAAGTCACTAGATCAAATTAAAACCCAGGTTGCAAAACATTGCTCCGCCTCTATTCAACAAACGCCCCTGGTGCCTAGTGTTGTGCAGAAAGGAAGCAAAATCTCAAAATAAGCAATATCGTTACTACTATTTTAGTGAATTGTGTTTTCTATTAATAAATCGTTCAGGTGCCATTCCAATTGACAAACTTGTTAATATAATTACTCTTTCGTAAAAAGTATGTAATTGTCTTTTCTTTAAAGCGAACCTAGGACCACAAAGACATGCATGTAATAGTTTTTTTTATTAATTACAAAGTGACTAAAAACCATTATTATGTTGTTAAAGCATTTGTTTTCTAATAATATATCTTTTAATTATATTTATTATATTATTACTCCTCTTTCTCAAATTAAGGGTCTGCTTGATGTAACTAGTTGTAAGCTGCAGCTGTAGCTGTAAGTTGTAACTGTAGACTGTAGCTGTAAGCTGTAACTTTATTTCTATAAAACTGTTTGGCAAACTAGTTGTAGCTGTAACTTGAAGTGTATAATGACATAAAAGGACATCAATATAAAATAATATAAGTGATAAACAAAGCTAAAAACAAATTTAACAAATAATATTTACTATATAAAGTATTTGAATGTTGAAAATGTTAATCCTTTCTACAGGGATGTTAAGTTTTATTTTTTTTAAAAGTTATGATAGATGATCGCAATTAATATCGCGAAGATGGATGTAGCATGTGTTGGTTCGACACAATGAGTACTTGTCTTGTTAATTATTTAGAGCATCAATTATTTGAAAATAAAATGAAAAGGAAAAAGTAAATTAAATAAATAACTAAATAAAAATATTAACGGAGATATGTATAATTAAAATACAATAGTAGTAAACTAGTAATGGAACGTATAAAGAAGAATTCAAGGAACGTAACAAATGTAATTTTGTTTATCGAGGGTATCATTATAATTTTGTTTACAAAAAGCTCTACAAATTTTTGAACGCTTCTTCTGTTAGCTTTTCAATTTTGAGCTTTTCAAATAAATTAAAAGCTAGAAGCTCTTATCTCCAAACAAGACTTTTCATATAAAGAAGTTTTGCTTTTTAAAATTAAAAGCTAAAAGCTATTAAAAGCTCTTAAAAGTTTTGTGCCAAACAGACACTAAATGTTCACCTTTTTGCATTGGTTTGTACTAAAATAAGTGTCAATTTATATTTTTTAACCGATCAAAATGCTTTGTAAATGTCAACAGGAAATTTTATTGGTGCAGAGTTTGATGGTCCCCAATTTTCTTAAGTTTTGTGCAAACTTAAAATAGACATTTAATTTGGGATCGAGGTAGTAGTATTTTGCTTTACTTTATTACAAAAATTCCTTAAGTATAATTTTCATTTTTTTCCAGATCTAACCAATTGCTTATTATGAAATCTAAAATAGCGAAATTTAATTATAATAATTAGGAAGATGACAACGACATCGTTAAAGGTTTTCGTTAAATTCTTAAAACATACATTAATATTTGTACTCAGACAATAACAAAAATTTCGATTGACACTCCTGAATTATTGATTATGTACAATTAATTTATGAATACCTAATAAAATTCTAATATACTCATGTAGTCATGTATGACTAAAATAGTTGTATTTTCTCAATATCTCAAATATATAAGTTCTCACTAAATATTTTGATAATGATCGATCCTGATCAGGGTCGTAAGACTCGATTAACTCGGCCGAATACTCGAAGAGTACTCGTGATTTGGGAGTGGTCCGAGGCAGTTAGGTTTTACTCGAACTAAAAACTCATTTAACTTCGGTCAACAGGAAAAACTCGGCGAAACTTGGAAAAAATCAGGATTACTTAGAACAACTCGGGATTAGTCGGTCAAACTTAGTCAAAGTCCAACTTGGTCAACATTTTATTATGTTTTAGAATTAGAATTTTTAGTCCAACTAAATGTTTGAGCAGTTTTTCCTTTCATTCATTGTCACTCTTTTGTGTCGTTTACCAACAGTCTTAACTCTCTAGTATATATTTAAACATACAAGTTTGAAATTTATTATTTAGATGTAAAAAAAGTCAATCCTACTACTTCTCAAATACTCCCCCCTCGACTAAGTACTCGCTATAATATCCCGAGTACTCTCCGCCTAATGAATTATACAACCTTGACCCCTCCCCCCATTTTTTTATCAATACCGGGAGAATAACTTTAGTTCAGCATAAAGATATTCCTCACAGATCAATTCAACAAACTTATTAAACAATTATTAAATTAAATCATACAACGTTAAATCAGATAAAGCATTTTATACCACCCAAAAATATATATATATATATAACAATCACTTCTTACAAAATCAATTAATTTATTAATGACATTAGTTGGTGGATATTACATTATATATTAGGTACCCCATTGTCACACCTTTCCATCATAAACGCATTTTTCCACAATGACCAAATTTCTCCTATGCTTCCTTCTCCCACTTCTCATCACCTTAATACAACCTTTCCCTACCACCGGATCAAATCCCACCTTTCTAAAATCCGTCAAGCTGAATCCAATGAAACTCAAAACCGAAAAACTTAGCCACTTTCGGTTCTTTTGGCACGATACCATTAGTGGTCCAAACCCAACAGTTGTTAACATAATACAACCACCAATCACAAACAAAACAAACTCCAACGGGTTTGGAGCGGTTAACATGATCGACGATGCATTAACCGAAAAACCCGAAGCAGGGTCAAAGTTATTAGGGCGAGCACAAGGGTTTTACGGGCAGGCTTCACAAGAAGAACTTGGGTTATTAATGGCTATGAATTTTGTGTTTTCAACCGGGAAGTATAACGGGAGTACGATCACTATAATGGGTCGAAATCCCGTTTTTAATAAGGTGAGGGAGATGCCGGTGATCGGAGGAAGTGGGCTTTTTCGATTTGCTAGAGGTTATGTTCAAGCAAGTACACATACTTTTGATTTGAAAACAGGAGATGCGGTTGTTGAGTATAATTGTTATGTGTTGCATTATTGATGTGTTTTTTTGGCAACATGTTAGAATAGTCACTTTACTTTTTTGTTTCTATGTTTTTGGTTTTGTTTTGGAGTTTACGAGTCATTAACAATATTGTTACTTTATTCTATTTTGTTTTGAATTATAGTGGGTGCACTTTGTTATCATGATGTCCATGAGAGGACGGTTGTGGTCTTACTTGGTACCACTTTAGCAATTTTTATATTTAATAAAATGAAAATGAGTTTGACCATATTATATTTAGGCATATTTTTATAGGTAGATATACCTAGAAGGCTAGAATTGCTCTTATAGCTTTTTTAGAAATTGATTTGTCTCTCTCAATATCGTTAGGGATTGTGGAGTTGTTGTTTGGTATAAAAAATCAACGAGTAAATTTCATTTCATGTCCTGGTGGTATGTCATCCGGCTCACTCTCGGTCTTTTGGTCGGGTTTTTTTGAGTTCAGTCATTTAACTCGATTTTCATTTCACTCCCGGTCACTCATTCTTCATTATATGACTAAAACACCCTTAAAATGTTAAGACTTTTTTACCTTTGAGGGACTATAAGTGAAATGAAATTCGGGTCAAAAGTGAACCCGCATAAAACGCGACCCAGAGATCGGAAGTGAAACGAATAACAAATCACGTGGACGGGATCGGAATGTAATTTATTCAAAACCAAGTGATTAATTCGGCCAACAAAAAAGTTTTTGGTGGGTCACTAGACATTTTGAATGAAAATATCTTGGCCGGCTGTTGGAACTTTTTCATTTGGCGAGATCATCAATTGAATGTGAATGTGTCAATGTATGTGACATATGACAGATAGAGATTGTGGGTTCAAATGAACGGCCAATGCGAAAACCATGAGATGTCACACTCATGTACCATGTGTATATTGCTTATAATTAATTTCATGTATGATATGATTAATATGATGATATGATATTGAAAATTTGATTGTCATTTTCAACATGATCAATATATATTTGGTAAAATCATGTCTCTCAAGGCGGAAAATAGGTTGACATTTCTGATATGCATATAGGTATTCGTGTAGTCAGGGTTAATGGTATGGATTTGTAATAAATTTTCACTTTTGTACTGAGTTAGATAACGAATCAAATTTATTATTAATGCAGGTGCGAACTTATTGTATTTGTGTAGAGTTAGATAATTATGTTTTTTTTATCGGGTAAAATTTGAAAAAGCTGACGTGTAATTGACATATTACCTAACTCGACACAAAACCGACAAGTTCGTTACCTGCATCAGTAATAAATTCGTTTCCTTACTTAACTCGGTACAAAAGTGAAAGTTCGTTGTCGATTTGCACCATTAACCCTCGCAGTTCTCACATAAAGATGACATCTTTTTTTATTAATATTCGTGTATCTTAAGTTAGTTGTTTGATGAGTAGAAGAAATACAAGTTAAATCTCTTGATTCATTTATGATTTTCATTTTTGGGATAGTATCGTTACATTTACTCAAGCATGCATATGACATTTCTATGCCTTATTTTGAAATATGTTGGGTAACTCGTTACGTCCATTGGATTGGTGGGGCCTCACATCATGAATTGAAAGATCCATACCAAATGTAAAAAGTACAAAACTAAACTAAATTTGAAAGTCTAAATAAAAAGATTGTTTCAAATGGGAAAAAGGTTTTATGAGGTCTTCTCCATGTTTTCCCTTATTCTCCTTCTTTTTGGGTCCTCAAATTTTTAAGCCCGCGCGTTCATCTTAAGCGAAAATCGAACTCTCCGTGAGATTCATAGTTGCATTACTTATACTAGCTTTCTTGAGCGAATTCTCAATTTTTTTCTCATTCCGAGACCTAACTTGTATAAATAAATATATACAATAATGACTAGTCCAGAACATTCATCTTTCTTTCTGTTTTGGATCTAACATCAGTAAAAAAAACGAATAGGCCCATATTCTCTCCTAGGTCTGGTCCAATTTTTATTGAAAAGATTTAAGCCTATTTTCTGTATGAAAAAGAGAAAAAAAAAAAAAAAAAAAAGAGAAAAAAAAAACCCCAAAGCTCATTTACAAGGGTCATTAAGCGTTTACCGACATGTATATATGGCAACATCACCTCAAAGTCGTATAGAAATTAATTTTTCACTTTTCACTATAATTTTACTATGATGCGCTCTATTTTCAATACTATTATGCAATGAACTTTTTAACAGTGATGCATTGTATTTAAGGTTTCGGTATTGTATTCTACAATTTAGAAATAATTGATGCGGGCGAAAGTGTTGAAGAACGGACATTGGTGTTTATGGAGGCCCATGATCGTGTTAGCAAAGGGCTTCACGAAAATGACCACCTCCCTTTATTAGAGTTATCTTTGTGGTTCCCTCGTAACTTCGTATTCTCTTGTAGTCCTCCTGAAGCTTTTACCTCCTTAACGAGGTGTGCCAACTGACCGGATCGCACAACCTCTTCGATTTGCTTTTTTAATTGAAAGCAATCATTCGTGTTATGACCTCTTTCACCATGAAAGTCACAGAATCTATCCAGATTCCGACGTTCGGGGTTTCCAGCCAAAGGTGGCGTGTACGAATGTATTTTTTACTCCCTCAGTAGCAAAAATCTCAACTGGTGTTTTGGTTAGCGCAGTGAAAGACGCACTCCTTCGTTTTGGTTTGGAGAAACCGAAGGCAAAGGATGAGTTCTGGACCCCCCCCCCCCCCCCCAACCCTTGTCTCACCACCATAAGTTACAAAAGGTCGAGGAAAGTTGTTATCTTTCGAAGGATGAATATTCTTATGAGGCGTAGCAGGTTTCTTGTGTGAGGCATCGAGTACTTGAGAGGTTGTTGCTTCCTTGCCTCTAATGAACGCCTTTGTAACTTCAAACATTTCTTCAGTGGTTTCTGGCACTTGGTTATTCAACCTTTCAATCAGCTGGCGGTTTTTGATTCCATGCATGAAGTTGGAGATTTGCATTAATTCAGATGTGTCGTTGATCTCCAAGCTTTCAGTTTTGAAACGAACCATGAAGTCTTGTAAAGATTCATTATCCTTTTGCTTGATGTCTGCTAACTCCACCGCATGACGGGTATAATTTTTTACGAAGTGAAGTGAGATGGAAAATTTTTACTCAGTTCTTCAAAACTATCAATTCCTCCTTCTCGAAGACTATCATACCAAACTCTTGTTGGACCCGAAAGTGTCACACCCCGCTAAAGCGGAAACACGAGGTGTCACAGCTAATGATTTCACAACACAAAGATATAGTAGCAACACCATATAATTTAAGAGATAACAGCCAAGGCATCAAAAGTACATAATTTTGTTCAAGTACACGGCATTGTTACAATTACATTACAAAGATTTAGTTCAAAAGTCCATTTAAAATGGCTTGGTCGACATAATCCCATGCATTAGCCCACATATGATCCGTGCTTACTGACCGTCTGCTAAAATGCATGCCAAAATAAAAGGGTCAACTATGGCCATAGTTGGTGAGTTCAAAGTTTGAAACAGTTATAGCAAAAGTGTGTCCAATCAGGGACATAAGTATGGGTATAGCCGTCCAATCGGGGACGCTATCATCCCTGTGTTTGTCCAATCGGGGACAGTTATATAGTAAGCAATTGGTTGAAAGTATTGCGGTAAATAAACATGTGGTAATAGAGAGATAAATGTATAAGCCTTGAGACCACTACTAATCCGGTTATCTGACCGAACGTGCCCCAAAATAAAATGCTCCATGTTCTTCAACAAACATGAGTAAAAGGCGATATTATGCACCCACGTTGAAGTGTGAGTGAGAGATGGTCCTACCCTAAATAGCATGCTACCCATAATATCTACGGCTCGTCGCTACGAGTTAATTAGTAGTGAATAAGTTGCAGGGGACTTTGAGTATAAGAAAAACCCAAGCTTAACATGTTGACATACCACAGTTTGCGTAAAAATAGTTCAAAAGCAGTTGATAGTACGTAAAAGTTCAACCAAAAGATTAAAGTAATTGCATGCTTTCAGCCCCAAAAATAGAAATCAGAAAGAGGGGACAATGAACTCACCTTGTGAGCTGAGTTTAACGAGTATAATTCTGTGAGCAAGTTACAATCCGGAAATGATGCTCTAACCGTGACCTAGTCCAGTAAGAATGTGTCCGTTAATGTCTAGAGATATGCTTTAATACATGAGTTCATACGAGTTAGTTACCCACAATTTTAAATGATGAATCTGCCCAGGGTTTCGTGGTTTGTTTCGTGACTCTTTTTAGCAAAACTAAACAGTTTCTGGGCATCTTCTTGATACACCTCAAAATATTAGGTCTTTGGTGTACGATTTAGGTTTTGTGTGAAAGATTAGAAAGCAAATTATTCCCAGTTTAGAGTCACCATTTTTATGAAGAATAGATGGGGATACGGTTGTCCAAAGTTAGGAGAGGGAAAACTGCCACCGTACGGCAACCTCACTTCTTTGTCATTCAACCCGTATTTGAAGACCCAATTCTTACTGTTTTTGCATGAAATTGATTGGGTTTGGAAGATAACATATAGAGGTAAGTTTTAGAAGAAAACTCATCACTTTTGGTGAAGTATTCATGGAGTTACAGCCTTCCAAAGTTGGCCTAAGAATCTGGACAGAAAGTTGTCCAACTCTCTTACTTTACCAAAAGTGCATATCATGAGATAAAATCCGTATGTAAATGACTTGTACAAACCTTAAGTGTGTTTTTATTTGTAAAACTTATTAATATTTCTGGTACAAAAACCCTAATGCACACATATTATCAAGAAAATGTAACAGTAGTAGAAAATAAAATAAATGGGTTGTGCAGAATAGAATGTAAACATTCTTGCACTTTATGATTACCTCTTCGACCAGGAGTGTAGGGTTTTGGGGTGATGAAGTTCTTTCCACAGGAAGTTGAGTTTGAGCAGGTTTCCCCGGAGTGGTTGATTTGTGGATGAAAGATGATGAATAAACTGGGTGCTTTGGTTAAACCGAGTATAAGTCTAGAGAGAGTTTGAGAGAAAATAGGTGAGTGTGTTTTGAATATGAATATGTAATCTCTGTTGGTTGAAACAAAAAGGAATAAAAGGTGGAGTGTATAAGATTATCATCCGGGAATTTGATTGGGTGAAGGTGGAGGTGATTTTATGGGGAGGGTAAGTTAATTGATTTGGTTTTATGGGAAATAGGTTTGCTGGCCGATTTTGAGGGAAAAGAGGTAATCATAACCCTTTTTGCGTGCACATTTAACTTTATTTCAAATCTTAAAGTTCCTTTTTACAGAATACGAATGGTTACTTATCCTTTTAATATTACTTAAAAAGCTTTTAGCTCGGGCAGGAAGGTTTACTGTACGTGTGGGTAACACTTGATTAGTCTTAAAATCGTTTAAGCATCTCACTGGTAATAGATTGACACTTAGTACTTCGTGATTTGTTCGGGACATTAATGTGTTAACAGTGGAAACTTTGAACTAACAGTGGAAATGGTGATTTGTGCTAGCAGTGTTAACTACTTAGCAGTGGTAACTGAATGTCACAAGCAGTATTAATCAATGCGGGCAGTAGAAACTGGACTAACAGTAGTAACTGAACTAGCAGTGGAAACTGACTAGCAGTTGTAGTAACGAAGGCAGTAGTAACTCGACTACCAGTAGAAACTCAAACAGTGGTAACCAATGGGTACAGTGCTAACAGTAGAAACAGTGGTAATTGAGCTAATTAGTGGAAACTGAAGTATGTGCTAGCAGTGGAAACGGACAATTGTACTAGCAGTGGTAACTATGAAAGCAGTATTAACTATGAAAGGTGAGAACAGTATTAACTTAGGAATTGTACCGGCAGTATTAACTTGACTTTGTACTGGCAGTATTAACTAGACTTTGTACTGACAGTATTAACTGAAGAATTGCTCTAACAGTATTAACTTAGAATTTGTACTGGCAGTATTAACTAAACTTTGTACTGGCAGTATTAACCCGGTAAGGAGTATAAACTTCTAACCAACAGTATTAACTACGACTATTAAAATTCTTAAGAAGGTCAGGTCCAGATTTAGGTGGAGATTAAGTTAGGTATTAACCTGATATTTTGGTGGTTGTTACAGAAAGTGTTTGTGCAAACATATGGCACCATAGTGGCATTGACCATTGTTCCATTTCTGCCACTCCTGAGAATACACTTAGGTGATCATCTGGATCTGTCATTCCATCATAAATTCCTACATGGGAAGGCATTCTCATCTTCGGAGTCCTTCGGCAGTTTGCTATTCTAGAAGTGAATCTCCGGGCTATCGAAGGTTTGTACGGAGAGTTAAGATCATCTTCCGAACTACTTTCGCTATCTTTTGAACTTGATCCTCCAGATTCATCGGAATCCAATGAGTAGCCTCTTTTGTCAGACTTCCTGGAGGGTTTTTCTTTTCGTTTTTTCTTGAAATCAGAGCCACCTTTTTTCCTTCCAGTAGAACCCATATAACTGGACCGCTTTTTAGAGCGAGGAGAATGCTCTAAAGAAGAAGTGATCCTCATGTTGCCCCTTCGTGACATCGTCAAACCGGAAGTTTCCGCTTCTTCATAAGAGAGTTTCTTACCTACACCTTTTAGTTTTTCACCCTTCTCTATAGTATCCATTAACGCCTTGAGTTTACCATAATTACGTTGGACGAAAACCGGAGTGATTTCCTCATTCGGTTTTGTGACTACAACTTCCTCCTCCTAATTCTGGCCATCAGGCACTTCAGATTGATTTGGATGTATAGTTTTTTCCTTAGGAAAATGTTTCACTCAAATGGGTTAGGTTCAACTTTCGTTCCCACGGATGGCGCCAAATGTTGCTACAGAGAAATCTGCAACAATGCTTCGAGGTGATTTTGGGAATAAGATGAAGTGTATGACCCTCCGACTTTCGGATGAGAGTGATGTAAACCTTGGATTGAACCTAATCCTGCAAAACGAATACACCGTGAGTCTCGTCAAGAAGGAGAAGGGGATTTCCCCTCTTGACCAACCTCTGGCGTGAGAATGTATTAAATGAGAATTGAATGCCTACATTTGTGTTGGTTGAAAAGTATTTGTAATACCTTGAGTTATGCTCCTGATCTATTCTCGGTAAATGGATTTGACATTTCTGGACTTACCAGAATCGGTTGTATCCATTTTGATGTATGTCTCTGACAATGGCTATTTCCCATGTTCACGCTTCATGCTTTAGTTTCAGTGCGCCACCTACAGATTTTATGGCTACCGAATATAAGCTAAAGTAGGCTTTATTGGGTGAAGTGAATATCGGGTGAAACGAGTAGATTCTCTTCCAACTGTTGGCATTAGTATTCCTTCCAACTTTTGGCATTAGTATTCCATCCAACTTTTGGCATTATTCCTTTCCAACTTTTGGCATTAGTATACTTTTTCAACTTTGGCATTATTCCTTTCCAACTTTTGGCATTAGTATACTTTTCCAACTTTTAGCATTATTCCTTTCCAACTTTTTACATTACTATTCCTTCAGCTGTCGTCTAAGGATACTTGGTATCACGTGGCTTTTGGAGTTGTTCTTGTAGTGAAACTTTGATGTATTTGTTATGATTTCGTAATATATTTTTTAGGATGGATTTCTCGTTTTACCAAAGAAAGAATAAAACAAACTATGATACATCATTTTTTATTACTATGTACAACTAAAATTCATATCACGACATCATTGTTAAAGAATAAGTGCTATCATATTTTAATAAAAATTGGTATATCATGGTTTGATAAAACACTACATTATTGTTCAATAAAAACACTATATCATCGTTTGATAAAAACACACTTCATCATAATTTTAACAATCGTTGCAATATTGTTCAATAGAAACATCATGTCATCGTTGGATATAAATACACGACATCTACTTTAAATAAATAATATTATGATATCGTAAAATAAAAATAATGCATCATCGTTCAAATAACGACATTTTGTAATCGTCCAAATAAAAACACTGTATCATCTTTCAAATAAAGGTTTATGATACATAAAATTGGAAGAAAAAAACAAGTCTAACTAGGTTAAAATCTTTTAAAAATATTGAAAAAAATATTGAAAAATTTAAAATAAGTAAAAAGTTTAAATGAAAGGTTAGTAAAAGGAGGTGAAAAATAATAATTAGTTTTAAAAAACTTAAATAAATGATAAAGAAAAGAGGGGAGAAAAAGTTAAACTAGGTTATCTTTTGATTATGATGATTGAAATATTCAATTTTGTTGTAGAATTATTATTATTATTGTGGAGTATTATATACTATATGCTATTATTATTACTACTAGAGTTAAAATCTATGTATATATACGTTTCAATGAATTTGTATTTGATTTTTATAAGTATGGAAATAATGTATATGATAAACTATAAAATAATAAATAGTTCATCAAATAAAAGTACGACGTTTCTTTTTATTAACTATTATATATCAGGTGTTTTTTTTTTTGAAATATTAACTAAAATAACGAGATCAGATTGACTAATTGAAAGTTTGATTTTAAATATATGATGTCATAATCCCGTTACCTATATACACTGGTTAATTGGTGAAAACATTATATTATGAATTTATGACATGTTTATAAGATTTCAACATTAAACTTTACTACATATAATATAAGATTCACATTGATGACATCATCATTTAAAATTAAAGTTCAATTGATCAATTAAGTCATTTTATTTTACTTAATTTAAAAATAGAACCTCTTACTTTAAATTATTAAAACATAATTTTTACAATAATGATATTTAATCAACGGGTTGTAGCCCTATCTAATACATATCGATCTATACCAGATATATATCTCTATTAAACTACGATTATAAATATAACATATTTTATTATAATAATAACTTATTTGTCAAAATAACATTCAGATAAATAAAAATGACTTCAAATACTTTCACGTTCATGTAATCCACATGTAAAATTCAACATTTAAATTAACAAATTATCATTTAAATGTTTTATCTATTTTCTTAAATAATATTTGTAACACCCCAAAATTTGTAAGTTTTATATAAAATAAATGTATGTTATTTAAATACTTATATTTATATTTGGTGATAAATATAAATATAGTTTTGGGGTTAGAAACATAAAAGAGTTATAATTTGAAGGGCCGAAAATGCCATTTACTGTAACTTGAAGGGGGTAAAGTGAAAATATGTAAATATATTCCTTCTTCTTCTAAAATCTAGAAAGAACAAGTGAAGTGTGTGTTTTTGTGTGTGTGTAAACTGTACGGACTAAACAGGAGAGGGCAAGAGAGCAAAAACGAAATTAGGGCTAGATATTGTGAAATTGAGTCTCCAATCTCTAATTCAAGTTAAATAAGGTATGAATAACACCCTCTAACATTTGATTTCATGATTTAGTTATGAACCCTAGTTAGGGTTTAAGTAAAAAGAAGTTAACTATGGTGGGAATTGGGTGTAGAATGATTAAGTAAGTGTTTTTGGGTTGTATGAACTCATAAAGCAATGAAAAAGTGAAAGAATTGAATTAATGATCTTGGGTGTAATTATTGGAATCTCACCAAGTGTGTATGTAGGTGAATTAATTGATAATAGTGATTATAGGTGGTTATTGTTGTTAAATGACAACTTAATCATCTATAAGTATTGTTATGAGGTAAGTATGATGGCTAGTTGAGAATTGAGTATTAAAAGTGAAGCACTTGAATCATAGTTAGTTGAGTGTTAATGAGTTAAAATTGAGTTGTAAGTAACTCATGTATATGTATTGATATGTCTAGGTGATTGAAAGTGGAAAGAGTGCTTGTGCTTAATTGACTACTTTTGTAAGGTAAGTAATGGATGAAGTATGACTTATATTGCAATGCTTGGATTACATTGAGTAGTCAAGTATTTGCTCTTTGGTATGTTGTGGATAAAGTGTGATCATTGAGATACAAGAGTATTCAATGATCACACTAAATGGTGGAATTCAAGGGTGTTGATTGAGATAGAAGAGTATTCAATCAACCTTGTTCTTGACACCATGGTATGGACTCCTTGAGTCAACATGTATGGAATTGAGGATCCTTAATTCATATTATATTGTTAAGTTAATGTTAATGTTGATGTTGTATTTTCCTTTACTTACTAAGCATGTTTGCTTACCGTTATGTATTTGATGTATGTAGGTGAACAAAGCGGGACACGGGGTGATTTGGGTAAAAAGCTCAAACGAGAATAGTGGTGAACTTGCTACAAGCTAGTAGTAAGTAATCCTTTATGATCATGCTCTCGATATGTAGAAACGCCCAACTTGTAAGGTTGTTGATTATTGAAAATAATCATCTTTTGTAATGAAGTGGTTAACTATGAAATCTTTTGTAAGGAATAATGTTAAAGGTTGTTTTGAGTTGAAATTACCCCTGTGAATATTGATTTAATGTTAATTATGTTAAGTGGTGGAAAGCGTCCAAATGGGCCAAAATGGATTGACAAGTAGGTCATTTGGTTGAACTAGTTGAATGATGGTTTGGGTAAAATGAGTTAATGAATTTGATGTTAAGTTTGTGTTTCCGATCTCTGAAAATGATGCAACAAGAATGAGTTAGTATTGTTGTACACTTGATTGCAAAAGTGACCGAAATGGTCATATTTCAACCAAGAGTCCAAAACCTTTGAAAACGCAAATATCGGAAAAGTACCAATTGGAAAACTTTCGTTATGCCATATTAAACATGTCTGCAAAATTTCAGGTCGTGATTATAAACGAGTCAAAAGTTATGCGCATTTCAAATTGGGTCAAAAACTTGAGTTTTGCTGAGTTTTGGGTCAAGGCTTAGTTACACGATCCCAAAAGATTGCTAAGATCGCGTCACATAAAAGAAAGGTTTTCTGATGAAAATTTATGCACAAGTACGTGATCCCAGAAGGTTGCTAGGATCGCGTAACAATGAAGGAAACTTTCTGGTACGATTTTATGCACAAGTACGCGATCCCCGAAGGTTGCTAGGATCGCGTAACCAAAAAAAAAAAATTAGGGCGTTTCAAGTTGGTATCAGAGCCATGGTTTAAAGGATTCGGGTATCCATCGTTAGTGGGTATTTGAACTTAGACCATTTATGTTGTTAATTGAGCATGATTTAGTATTGTTGAACGTAAAATGTTATGAATGTGTGGTTAACGAGTTGTCGAGATTTATGAATCAAGATGTTAAGTGATGACTTTAGATACATACAAATGTAATGTGATAAGTATTACGCTTGGCCAATGTAATATTTATCACATGACCTTGTATGGAACTAAGGAAGTCACGAAATGTCGAGATGATTAAGTTAAAATGACTCTTAACTAGTAGATGGTAAAGGATGGCGATAAAGTAGATATGTAAAATGTTAAATTGAGTATAAATTAATGTGTTATGTCTCTTTCAGCGCTATAATGAGTGAACAAGAAATGAGAACGATAGGGGGGCCGAGTCATCAAGACAAGGCCAAGAATACTAGCACTGAAAGTGAAAGAGATAGATCTGAGACTCCTCCTCGTGTATCTAGGACTTCTACGTCTGAATTGAGAGACCTTATAGCTGAAGAGGTCGCCATTGCACAAGAGAGGTCTCTTCCTCTTTTGTTAAGTAGGATTACTGAGACGATTAGGAATGTTGTACTGAGGAGTTTCAGAAACGTAGTGAAGAGACTGTTATCGAAAAACCACCTTTTGAAAATGTAATCCAAGTGGAACGTCCGAAGTTTGCCTATAAAGACTTTTCTGCTTGTAAACCACCCGAACATCAAGGGGAGTCGGATCCCAGCAAATGTCACAGGTGGATTTCTGAGGTTGTGTATGCTGCAAGTTTGCTTAAGTCTCGTGCAAAGGAATGGTGGGACGTTCAACGTCAAACCATGGGAACCGAAGCTATTAATAGCCTTACTTGGGAGGATTAAAAAGATGTTTGCAACGACTTTCTCTCCAGAAGCCGAATTAGTAAAGATCCGTCGTGAATTTCTTTACATGAAGCAAACGAATGAGACGGTAAATGAACTAGCTGGAATTTTCGTTGATAGGGCACGTTTTTGCCCGGAGTACACCGAAAATCCTAGAAGACTTATGAACCATTTTCAAAAAGTGCTGAAGAAGGATATTCGTCAATTTGTGGATCCTGATAGGTGGACAAAGTTTGAGGAATTTGTGAATGAGGCCCATAAAAGAGAAATTGAAATGAAGAGAGGATGATAGCACTCTAAAAAGAAAAGTTGAGCAATCAGTAGGTTCTTCTAAAAAGTTTAAGCCTAGTGTTAGTGGAAGAAGGGAGGAGAGGCGGGAGCCGCCGGAGTGTCGAAAGTGCCATAAGAAGCACTATGGAGAATGTTTAGCAGGAACGAAATCTTGCTATCAATGTAGAAGGGAGGGTCATATAGGGCGTGATTGCCCTGAACCTATTCGTGTTTGCTTTAACTGTCTGGAACCGGGGCACATAAAGTATGAGTATCCTAGATTAAAGAATCCCGCCACTCTTCCCACATCCCGTAAGAATGTTGATAAAAAGGTGGTGGTGCCACCAAAGTCAAAAATTCGTTCTTTTCAACTCACCGCCGATGAAGCTAAAGATGCCCCCGATGTCTTGACAGGTACCTTTCTTGTAAATTCTAAACCTGCACACATATTGTTTAATTCGGGAGCCTCTCGGTCTTTTGTGTTTGAAACTTTCTGCCAAAACTTCTCTATATCCCTTAGGGAGTTAGACACTCCATTAGATGTTGAGGTCGCGGATGATCGAATTATATATGTGACCAATGTATTTTGTGGGTGCCGGATAGAGATTAGTGATGTAGTGTTTGTAATTAACCTTATCCCCATGAGAATGGGTGAGTTTGATGTGGTTGTAGGGATGGATTGGCTTGGTAAGCATGGAGCCATTATCCAATGTGAAAAGAAAATCATTCGAGTTACTTCGCCAAGTGGGGGAGTAATTGATATTCATGGAGAGAAGAGAAATCCCTCCATTTCCATTTGTATGTATGCTCGAGCTAAACGGCACTTGCTACATGGTTGCCAAGCGTTTTTGGCACATGTAGTTGATATTCAAAAGTCTTCGCCAAAGCTTGAAGAAATTCCTGTTGTAAAAGAGTTTTCCGATGTATTTCTCGAAGAGTTACCGGGGATTCCGCCTGATAGGCAAGTTGAATTTCGTATTGATCTTGTACCTTGAGCGACTCCAATTGCTAAAACTCCATATAGACTTGCACTGTCTGAAATGCAAGAGTTAATGAATCAATTGCAAGAATTATTGGACAAGGGTTTCATTCGTCCAAGTAGTTTTTCATGGGGAGCTCCGGTCTTGTTTGTTAAAAAGAAGGACGGCACTATGAGAATGTGTATTGATTATCGTGAGTTAAACAAAGTTATCATCAAGAATAGGTATCCCTTACCTAGGATTGATGATTTGTTTGATCAACTTCAAGGTACTAGTTACTTTTCAAAAATTGATCTTCGTTCGGGTTACCATCAATTGAAAGTTCGAGAAGATGATATACCCAAAACTGCTTTTAGAACTCGATATGGTCACTATGAGTTTGCAGTGATGCCCTTCGGATTGACTAATGCTCCAGCGGCTTTCATGGACCTCATGAATCGAGTGTGTTGCCCAATGCTTGATAAGTCCGTAATTGTTTTCATTGATGACATTCTCGTCTATTCTAAATCTGTGAAGGAACATTGCGACAAGTGTTGCAAATGTTAAGAGTTGAAAAGCTTTATGCCAAATTCTCAAAATGTGAATTTAGGCTTCGTGAAGTGCAATTTTTCGGTCATGTTGTAAATGATCAAGGAATTAAGGTTGATCCTTCAAAAATTGAGGCGGTTATGAAATGGGATTCTCCGAATAGTCCAATCGAAGTTAGAAGTTTTCTCGGTCTTGCGGGTTATTATCGACGTTTTATTCAAGACTTTTCCAAAATCGCAATCCCACTTACTAAGCTTACTCGTAAAGATGTTAAGTTCGAATGGAATGATCAACAAGAGAAAGCTTTCCTTACCCTTAAGGAGATGCTAAGTCGAGCGCCTATCCTAGTACTTCCCGATGGTATTGAGGATATAATGGTTTATTGTGACGCTTCCTATAATGGCTTAGGTTGTGGGTTGATGCAACGAGGCAAGGTTATTGCTTATGCGTCACGACAACTAAAAGAGCACGAAAAGAATTATCCGACTCATGATTTGGAGTTAGCGGCGGTTGTTTTTGCCCTCAAAATTTGGAGGCATTATTTGTATGGTGTAAAGTGTACCATTTACACCGATCACAAAAGTCTCAAATATTTCTTTGATCAAAGAGACTTGAATATGAGACAAAGACGTTAGCTTGATTTAGTAAAGGATTATGATTGTGAAATCCTCTATCATCCAGGAAAAGCAAACGTGGTGGCGGATGCTCTTAGCAGAAAGGCATCTCATAATGTCTTATCTGTTAAATCTCTTCGTATGACTGTCACTTCAAACTTATTTGAGTAAATTAAAGAAGTACAACAAAAAGCATGGCAAAAAGGTGATGTGAATGTGGAACGTATTAAGGGTCAGATTCAATTTTGTTGATGATTCACGAGGATTAAAGACCCGTTATGGCAGAATTTGGATACCAAACTCGACAGAGCTTAAAACATTGTTACTCGACGAGGCACACAAGTCTAAATACTCTATTCACCCTGGTGCCACCAAGATGTATCATGATTTGAAGTCTGGTTATTGGTGGCCGGGTATGAAACGTGAAATTGTCAAGTATGTGGAACAGTGTTTAACTTGTTTGCAGGTAAAGGCGGAACACCATAAACCTTATGGGAAAATCCAACCTCTGGATATACCTGTTTGGAAATGGGAGTGCATAACCATGGATCTTATTACCAAATTGCCAAGAACTTCGCGTCATCATGATGCAATTTGGGTAATAGTTGATCGTTTGACGAAAAGTGCGCTATTCTTACCTATTAAAGAAACTACATCTTTCGAAGTGTTAGCGGATTTGCATATGTGTGAGGTTGTAGCAAGGCATGGTGTGCCGGTGACTATTGTTTCCGATAGGGATAGTAGATTCACTTCAAGATTTTGGACAAAATTCCAAGAAGATATGGGCACTAAACTTAACTTGAGCACGGCCTATCATCCCCATACAGACGGTCAAAGTGAACGAACGATTCAAACCTTGGAGGATATGTTAAGAGTGTGTGTTATTGATTTCAGTGGTAGTTGGGATTCTCATTTGCCACTCGCCGAATTTTCTTATAATAATAGCTATCACGCAAGTATTGGCATGCCACCATACGAAATGTTATATGGAAGAAAGTGTAGAACTCCTATTTGTTGGGGCGAAATTGGCCAAAGAGAATTGGCTAGTACGGATGTAGTTCAAAGAACAACGGAAAAGATAAATCAAATTCGTGAACGATTGAAGGCAGCCGAAGATAGGCAAAAGTCTTATGCGGATAACAGAAGGCGTCCAATCGAGTTTCAAGAAGGTGATCGTGTGATGTTAAAGGTGTCTCCATGGAAAGGAATCATTCGATTCCGAAAACGTGGCAAGTTAAGCCCCCGTTTCATTGGGCCAATTAAAATTTTGGCAAGAGTAGAAAGAGTAGCTTACCGACTTGAGTTACCCGATGAGTTGCAAGGAATCCACAACACCTTTCATGGATGTTGAAATTGAGATTTCTCTTATGTTTGTATAGTTAAAGATGTATAATATTTGATCATGTTTGCTACCGTTATCATACTCCTAAGAAACTCATTATATTTTTCTCATTTATGTAGGGTGTTTATTTATAAGCTATGAGGGGGACTACCATTTGCCCTAATTCTATGTTGTAGGTGACAGTGATTAAAAGTTTCGGTATAGCTGAAGTTATACAAGAAGTGGGTGCCTACGTTTCTACTTAGCTTTCAATTTTGGTAACAGTTACATTCGTATAGTATGGAACTATGGATTATCTGTTTATTGTAGTTTTGTTCCCCTATGTTTCAGTTGTTTGATTTAGGAATATCATGTTCTACTATTTCATTTTGAAGTTCATATGTTCCTGATTCTGACATTTGGGTTCTCTTTTTGATTACTAATATTTAAGATATGGATATGAATCCTATTATATATGAGTTGAACTTATTATGTGCATCACTAAATATATTTCAACACCACTGAACATTACAATGGTTTGGTTTGTTGTTTAATGGTTTTTTGACATTTTTCATAAAGTTCCCCTATGTTTCAGTTGTTTTATTTAGGCATATCATGTTCTACTATTTCATTTTGAAGTTCATATGTTCCTGATTCTGACATTTGGGTTCTCTTTTTGATTACTAATATTTAAGATATGGATATGGATCCTATTATATATGAGTTGAACTTACTATGTGCATCACCAAATATATTTCAACACCACTGAACATTTACAGTGGTCTGGTTTGTTGTTTAATGGTTTTTTGACGTTTTTCTTAAGCGGCTTTCTGCAATTACTACACTACGTATTCCAGGTTAACACCATTTCCCCAAATTTGATTGCTTTATATGTTTTTTGAGGTTTGAATTCTAATTGAGGATGATTTGAATGTAGATAAGATCAAGATTTTCAACCCTATCGTTGAGATGGACGGTAAGTCGCTCATAATTTATACTCCTTTTATTTTTAATTCCATGTCGCTCATGATTATTTTTAATTAATCATGATCAGATCTCTCAAACTTAATTAATTCTATCTGATCATTGTTCTTTTTTTATCATAACAAATTAATACCAAACACCAAATCAATCATTAAGATTGATGTTAGATGTTGGTATTTTTAGTTAATTCTTCAAACCCATAATTTTATACTGAGAGTAGACATAACAATAGCTTATCAGATCATATTTCAAGATTATGATATACGATCCAATTCAGTTTAATAATTCTCATTGTGTCACTAAGTTTTGAATTATATTTGGTTTGTTTTTAGTAATTTTGGTACCGAGTATGATATCGAGACCTAATATATCAATCTAATTATTGACGTAATATGGCGGCCTCCATGAGAAGATGAAATCATTCGACGGAAACAATTGATGTTTATCAATCAAGGAGACGATTTAAGATGGTTTGCTGATTTCAACTTCATTCTTTAATTCTTTATTCAATTGATATTAGTAAAAGTTGGTTTTTGGATCAATAAACTTTAGCGAATAATTGTGTTTAATTTTGGGTTGTTATTAGGTTTAAGAATGGTTACACCATTAGGTTGTGTAGTTGAAACTACATGGAATTGTTTAATAATAGGGGAAGGTGAAATTAGGGCTTTATCTGTTCAAGACTTGAAAATGAGTGGTTTGATCAAAATATTAAGTTGTATACTTTCGATCAGCTGACTATTAAAGTGGCCGCTATTGTACTTTGTGGTACTAAACCTGGCAAATTCAACGAGACACAATGGCTTGATT
The DNA here is from genome assembly GCA_963930675.1 of Gnaphalium uliginosum. Classification (NCBI taxonomy): domain Eukaryota; kingdom Viridiplantae; phylum Streptophyta; class Magnoliopsida; order Asterales; family Asteraceae; genus Gnaphalium; species Gnaphalium uliginosum. The sequence continues at coordinate 12,139,089 of OZ005683.1, read as the reverse complement.
CTAAGGTACTATGTGATAATAATATTGCTAGAAAATGAGTTTAGTAAATTTGATTACGTTGATAATTGATGTTTGGGTGTTTCTTTTGTAGCATGGTAAATCAATTGCAAATTTATAATTTATGTGCACTTTGTGCAGCAGATGAGGCACTTTTGGATTCCATCTGATTGTCTGAGCATGAGGACAAGGAGAAATCGTATTTTTCTCATATATTGTCTTTTATGATAGTTTTTTTTTGCCTTATCTTTGTTAGTTGATAAAGTTCCTAACTTGAAGAAATCAGGGAGTTCTATACGTGGATGAATTGAAAGCATAGGTGATAGACTTGATGCATCATAGCTGATCTGTGAAAATGTTTGCTTTTGTATTTTTTTTTTTGCAGTTATTGTTTTCACAATCAAATTTTATGATGATTGTTGTCTGCTTTCTAATCCAGAGACTACATCGTCTTAGTCCTTTTTTGTCCCTAGGATATTAATCAACATGGCAGCTGGTCATGTAAGCATGAAATATAGCTTTCAGGTGTGCGATCAAACAAACTAATTTTTTTTATATTTATGAATGTCATTTATTGTAAAGTTATAAGATTTGTGTCATATGAAGTAATTTTGAATTAGAGACTTAAATCATGCTGAAGTGACTACTTATGTCACAAGGGCAAATTTAATAGGTGATACAACAAGAATCTCTTATTTGTGTAAGCATTATTTTACTAAAATTATTGTGTTTTGATGCAGCGAGATCGGGTTATTGCATACGCTTCTCGTCAGCTTAAACCTCATGAAAGAAATTATCCAACCCATGACTTAGAGCTTGCAGCTGTTATATTTGCTTTGAAAATCTGGAGACATTATCTATATGGTACCAAATGTGTTATCTGTACAGATCATAAAAGCCTTCAGTATATGTTTTCATAAATAGAGCTGAATATGCGTCAGAGACGATGGTTGGAATTGATAAAAGATTATGATTGCGAAATTTGATACCATCTGGGAAAAGCTAATGTAGTTGCAGACGCTTTGAGCCGAAAGGTATCTTCTGACAAAGTTTATTTTATGCGTTTGGAAATTTCTTCTGATTTAGTGAATCAAATAAAAGCTGCCCAATTAGAGGCTTTAATGGATCATAACTTGAAATTTGAAATCATGTTGAAAAGAAAAGATTTGTTACTTGATGATTCGAGGGGATTAAAAACTTTTCAGTCTCGTGTTTGGATTCCATTGATAGGGGGTCTTCGAGATGTAATTTTGATTGAAATTCATAAATCTCGATTATCGGTTCATCCTTGAAGTAATAAAATGTATCATGATTTGAAACCTTTATATTGGTGGCCTACGATGAAGACAGACGTGACACGGTTTGTAAATTCTTGTCATATTTGCTCTCAAGTTAAAGCGGAACACCAGAAACCGTATGGGTCGTTGAAACAGCTTGAGATTCCAGAATGGAAGTGGGAACATCTAACTATGGATTTTGTAACTAAACTTCCACGGACACCACGAGGTAATGATATGATTTGGGTAATTATGGACAAATTAACTAAAAGTGCTCATTTTCTTGCTACCAGTGAGATAGCATCTTTAAGCAAATTAGCCCAGTTGTATATTAATGAGATTGTTTCGAGGCATGGGATTTCGTTATCTATTGTTTCTGACAGAGATTCGCGATTTGTATCTCGATTTTGGCAAAGCCTACAGCATGAGTTCGGCACCAGAGTAAATTTAAGTACAGCTTATCACCCCCAGACAGACGGCCAGACAGAGCGTACCATTCAAACTCTTGAAGACATGCTACGTGCTTGTGTATTAGAATATGGTGGGTCTTGGGATTCGCACCTACCATTAATTGAGTTTGCCTATAATAATTCTTATCATTCGAGTATTAGCTTGCCTCCTTATGAGATGTTATATGGGCGACATTGCAGAACACCAACTTGTTAGTTAGAGTTCGGGGAGAAACAGTTTGCAGGTCCAGATATTGTTCAGATTACAGCCGATAAAGTAGCGATTGCTCGCGAGAAATTAAAAGCAGCTCGAGATAGACAGAAACAATATGCTGATCCGCGTAGGCGGCCCGTTTCCTTTGTCGAAGGTGAATTGGTATATTTGAACCCATGGAAAGGTGTAATTCGATTTGGAAAACGAGGAAAATTGGCTCCTAGATATATTGGACCTTTTAAAATTCGACGTGTTGTTAATAATCAGACAGTTACTCTTGATCTTCCACCGGAACTTGCTGGAATTCATGATACTTTCAATGTTTGTTATTTGAGGAAATGCAATGTTGAAGATCAGTCTCAAGTTCTTCCTTTACAAGAATTACGTGTCGATCAGAATCAGAAATTAGTTGAAGAACCTGTTGAGATCTTAGATAGAAAAGTGACCAAATTACGTAAGAAACATATACCCATGGTGTTAGTTAAATGGAAACATAGTCTAGGTCCGAACCTTACGTGGGAGACTAAAGAAAGCATGAGATCTCGATACCCTAGATTATTTGTCCGAGATGAGATTTCGGGGACGAAATCTTCTTAAGGGGGGTAGATTTGTTACATCCACCCTAAGGGTCTAGTAATATACGGGTAATTTCCTAACTTTAAATTTATTATTTAATGTGTTAGGAATATTTAATATTATTATGTTATTTGATAATATTAGTCAAAAGGATAAATGAGTTATTATGACTAATACATAATTCATTGTTTTAAATTAATCTAGTTGACGGTAAAATAAAATAGTTGGTTTCGCAAAATGGTTTTAGGTTCCACACAATAGATTAAGAAGGGAACTAAAATTATAATTGTATTGGGACAGATTAGATGGGGACCGACCTAAATATATATTCTCAAACCTTCCAAAAACTTCCTAATATCATTTTCATTTCATAAAAAACACACACTTAAAATCATAAGCTTCCTTTGATCAATTGAAGTCATCTAGTTGTAATCCTTAATTAGAAAACCAGATTCAATATCATCATCTTCGTATTTCTACTTCTAACTGTAAGTAATTTTGAAGTTTATTAGTCAAGAACTTGTTTTGAATGAAATTGGTCAATTTATGAATTAATTGTGAAATTGAAGTTGAAAAGTTGTTATATGATGTTATTTGATGCATATAAGTTGTTAGAAAGCTTGTTAGAATGATAGGAAGTCGAATTTTTGAGTTATGGAGAAAAATAGTTCAGAATTCTGGGTACAGTAGCGAAGTTCGCGGGTTGAAGATGAAGCAGCGAACTTCATGTGGCCAGCGAACCTGAAACTAGCGAACTTGTGAGAGCAGCGAACATTGTGTGCCTAGCGAACTTGTGTGAAAGTTAGCGAACTTATAACCCACGAACATGTATAACTGCGAACTAGTTGCTAGCCAGCGAACTTATGGACAAGTTCGCCCGAACCTTGTCCTGCGAACTGAGATTCTAAAAGTTTTATTTTGCTAATTTCAAAAGTGCATAAGTGCTAGTGATACTTTTAGTGACTAAAAAAATTTACCCAATTTTCAATTAACACGGATTGGGCTGAAATTCGCATGGTTCAATTAACAGATTGTTGGACTTGGTTATTACAGAATTACGGATACAGGGTCTTGTACATGTGTTGTATTAGAACCTGTGTTGCATAATGGTAGTATCAAGTTATCGGTATATTCTGTATAGGCCAATACAGATTGTGATAAGCGTTCTTTGAGGGCCACCGCGGCAGTAGGGTTCCTCAAAAACCACCGATCCTCTTTGACGTTATGTGTTTACGATTAATTGATGTAAATAGATGGTTATGCTAAATTGAATTGTTAGTTTCACATTCATTCACTTAGCTTTGTGCTAATCCTACCACATTAATCTCTGCAGGTCATGATTGAAATGGGCGGGCAGGAAAATTATGTTCAAAGAATGTTTGACCAGCTGGCAACTCTGATATGTTTTTGATAACTTAAATGAAAGTTGAAATTATGTAACACCTAAATGTCATACTTTGTTTTGAACAATATATATGTACATTTTATAAATGTTAATAATGCAATACATGTTTTGACCTACGCTTCCGAAATAAAAGAATATTTTATAGAATATGAAGAGAGGGTGTTACAGTAGTACATGCCAAACCCTTTAAATATTTTTGCCATTTTTTATGTAGGCTCAAGTTGAAATACTACAACTAAGCTTTGTGGAATCATGCAAGATAGTTGATTCATAGGCATATGTAAAATCGTGTATTTTCCAACCTGTCAATGTTCCTTTTATCCATTTTAGTGAGGTAACTTTCGTTTACTCACAATATTTTATCAAAGTTTAGGTGATAGGATAAAAGTGATTGGCTACTTATGAGAGAATTAATCTAGGCAAAAGTTTTCTATATTGAGAAGGTATCCTCTTGAAATCCTTTACTTGATATTGCAAAATTTTCTTTATATAACTATGAGAGGTATTGACCTTTAGTTTTCTGATATAATATAGCTTATGACACTACGCAAATTTATACATTTTTTCAGTTGGTGCATAAATTTTCTCAACTTTCTGTTGTTTTGGTGAAGGTGTATAGTAATGGGGATGTTTATGAATGTGAGCTTTATATAGGAAAATGTTTACGAAGTTGGGTGTATTATTATAATATGAATGGAAGATATGAAGGTGATTGAGTTGATCAAAAGTATGATGGATATGGTTTTGAAACATGAGCTAAAAGGATTAGATATAGAGGGCAATCTAGGCAAGGATAATGGGTTAAACGGATTCGATATAGAGGGCAATTTAACCAAGGATTCAGACATGGGTATGGGGTGTATATATAGATTCTATATTGGAGATATGTATTCGGGTGAATGGGTTAAGGGTGTTTGTCATGGGTATGGTGTTCATACTTGTGAAGATGGTAGTAAGTATTTTGGGGAGTTAAAAGCTGGTATTAAAATGCGATTGGTCATGTCATTTCAGGTAAATTTCATCTCATGTATGCAAGTTTCATGTTTTTTGTCATTTATCATTGTTAGCATATACGAGTATATGTTGTAATGAAAAGGATGTGATATTTATAGATTTTGGGTCTTATTTGTTTGATCTTTTATGTCTAGACCAGAGTTGTGAAGTTTTTTGAAAAGGCTTCAGATTGAGCAGGAAAAAAAAACATTAGTTTTTGACGTCTTGCCAAAAATGCAACACAAAGGCCTAAATTTGTAGAAAAGTTAAATTTTTTCACCATTTTAATTATCATTTTTGTAGTCCCACATGTGGTCTTTGAAATGATATACAAAAAATATGACTTGATCTTATTTGCACAACAGGCATTTACAGTGCCTGATAATTACAGTCAGATTAAATTTACTAAAAAGTGATGCTTTTAAACCGTTGTAATGGAGTAATTTGTGATGTGGAAATATTATGTGAGATGAATGAACATACTGATCTTATGTGATTTTCATGGTGATGCAAATACGGAGACATGTATGCAGACGAGTATTTTCTTGACAAGATGAATGGTTTGTACGGTTTTGCAAATGAATATCGATATGAAGGTGCCTAGCATGAAAGAAGAAGGCCGGGGTTTGGCATGTACGGTATCTGAAATAGCGACACTCAAATTTGATATATATTGGTCTAATAAGGGAAATAGGAAATGCTAAAGAGCTACTGTTTCTGAAGGTTATATTTTTAGCTTGATCATTTGCTACTACTCAGAAATTTGTTTACCCTTATAGAGTATATAGATTTAAGCTATGAATTTGCAAATAATAACATTCCTATTGTTCATTTGTATGTGATTTTGTTATTTAGACATCATGTTAATATTTCAGTGATTTAGGAGAAAATAAAACAAATTACCATTCTGAGATTATATATGTAATGTAATAACAAAGTGGCATTTAACATATTTACAACTTTAAACATGTTATGTTAAATTAACATCCTTGATTATGATAACTTATTATGTTAAAATTGGTTTACTTTGTATCATACATTTAACAAAACAAATAAATGACTCTTTTATCTTAAAAATACAATTTTACAAAATTAAATGTCAAAGTCCGCGTTGTCGTGGGTCCTCACCTAGTGTTATCTTAAATGTAAACGTGAAATACCATTTATATATAAATCTATATTTAAAAATGGATTTATAAATTTATTATTTTATCTAGAATCAACGTAAAATCATATATCCAATAAATACTTTTAAGATACATATATGTACTTTTTCAAAAAGATGGATATATGTAGGCGTACAGATTTTAATAATGAATTTAGAACATAAAAAATAACTATTATCTAATGAAAAAGGACTACTTAAGTACGAGGTACTTACCAATTCGAACGGAGGTCAAATACCCAAATTCGTTGATGAATTTTATTAAATTATTAATATTTATTTATGATGTCATGATTTCCTAAATTTAGTCAATTTAATAAAATTAAATAATTAGCTAGTTGAATTTTTAATGACATTAATGACATAATAATATGATTCTTATATTATATTTATTTTATTTATTAAGATACTATAGTAAAGTAATAGTACGGAGGAGTTGTCTTTGACAATCTAGTCAAAGTGAAACGACGTCTCTATTTAGAGGTGGCTCCGTTGGGTAGTGTGTATGGAAGCCAGAAGGTGAAATCCATATTGATACATATTAGGTGACAATAGAATTCTAGATTGTACTTAGAAATAATTTTGTAAATGTTTGTAATCTTGCGAACTATAAGCCAGCGAACATGTGTCTAACAAACATAGACTAGCGAACTTAGAGAACTAGTGAGCATGTGTAAGTTTGCCCGGCCTGGTCCGGCGAACTTGAAACGATATATATATATATATATATATATATATATATATATGAATGTTTGGTTTATGTTGAGACATGTTTTGTGACAACAGATCTAGCTTGCTATAGCTTGTATTAGTACTGTCAGTAATTGTAATCAAGTTTGTACTTTGGTTTTGAATTGTAAATGAAATATATTACTTGGTAAACATTTTAGAGATAAATATCAAAAGGCTGAAAAATGTTGACCAAAGTTGACCGCGAACCGAGTCAGTTCGCAGAACAAAAGTGGTCTGCGAACCGAGTCAGTTCGCAGGACAAGTTTGTGCTGCGAACTGAGTGAGTTCGCTGGGCCGACATGGGCTGCGAACCGAGTCAGTTCGCAGAGCCCATGTATCTGCGAACTGAGACGAATATATATGAAAATTAGGGTTTTCATATTCATAACTTTTGCTTATTCACTGAACCCGACGACCTGCGATTCCAGAGACCTCCAAGAAATTCTAAAGGCTAGGTATTGATTGTTAACACTTGTTATAATTGATACAAAGCAATTAAACAATTGATTCGCTAATATTTTGCGAAAGAATTTGTTATAGATCCTATAACTAGTATTGAGGGATTCCGCACCTTAATACATTAGATAACCTCGTTATCGATCCAAAACAATGGGACTTACAATTGGTATCAGAGCTATTTGCTAGATACGCGTAGGTTCGAGGTTATTTGGGATAATAACGTGTGATTTCGGGTTGTTTTTAGTGCATTACGTCTTTATTTACGACCAAAATCACTCTCTGGACGCTTTTTAGTTTAGTTTACGATCAGAAACCTGTGTTTTAATCGTAAAAGTAACTAACACTTTCGTCTTTGGGATTTTCAGCCGTTTCGCGAACTGAGATTAGGGTTTCAGCAGTTACTGCGAAGTGAAAGCTGCGAACCGAACTGAGTTCTTGCGAACCGAACCGAGTTTGCGAACTGAACTGAGAGTTGCGAACTGAGATTTGCGAACTGAGTTAAGTTTCTGCGAACTGAGATCACTTGCGAACCGAACCGAGATTGCGAACCGAACTGAGTTCTTGCGAACTGAGTTGAGTCTTGCGAACTGAGTTCCTGCGAAGTGAGTTATTGCGAACTGAGTTTCTGGGAACCAATATTCTGCGAACTGAGTTTCTTGCGAACTGAATTCCTTGTTTGTTGTGACTGTGTAACTTCTGAGATTGACAAAAATGTCTGACTTAAGTAAAATGATTGAGATGGACCACGAGATTGGAAAATCTAATGTTCCACCTAAATTGCTTCGACTTGAGGATTACTATGGATGGAAAGACAGGTTTGAATCATACTGTAGATTCCATGATTTGTCAATCTGGATGTGTATCAAAAATGGATACACTGCACCTAAAACTGTTGTTGTTGAAAATGCAACAGTAATTGTACCCTACAATCGGATGAATGATAACCAGAAGAGAGACTTTGAGATTGAAAACAAAGCACATTCTTCAATTAAAATAAGTTTACCTAAGGAAATCAATCATCAATTGAAATCTTTTCACACTGGTAGAGCACTCTGGATTGCTCTTGAGAAAAGATGTGAGGGAAGTCCACAAGTTAAGGCAGGCAAGATGAATCTCCTGTAGAAGCAGTTTACTGTGTTTAAAGCTTTTAAGGGAGAAGATCTTGATGCGTACACCACAAGATACTACCATCTATTGAGTGAGCTAGACGATCATGAGATTTTTGTTGGGTCACAAGGTTCCCAAAACTTAGATACAAATTAAATAACAGTTATCTTAACGTGTTAGTTTATATCCAAGTTTTATATCAAGCAAGTTTAAATTAATCTAGGCGGAAAACAAGATTAATTTTGACACAGAGTTTATTATGAATCAAAGTATTATTCACAATAAAGTGTTTGTCTCACACAGATGACAAAGTATTCAAACCCACACAGATTGTTTGAATACGATCCAAGTATTAGTATATTAAGATACAATTATCACTACAAACTTTAACAATTAGTGTGGTAATGCTTTGAGCCTAAGCTTAAAGGTCTTGTATACTATTTTTCTTTGAGAGCTTGAATTACTTGGATACTTGGATATCTTGAAGAGTGCTATTGAGCTGCTATTTATAGAGTTGAGTATCAACTTTTATTAACCAGCTCAGTCAGTTGTCCAAGGGATAACACATTCATTTTAGGCAACTTTGCACTCTACCCTTTTTGCTTTTCTTGGAAATAGAAAAAGCAAAAGGTAAAAGGTTTCTTTGCTGAGAAGAAAACCTTTATACGATGTTTGACCTTTCTCAAACATCTCTTCAGTTGTACCATAGCCTTGGGAAAGAAGAACTTCTTTTGTACGATTGTACTTTCATTCTTCAATCTGTGCTCTTCAGTCTGTGCTCTCAGTCTGTGATCTTCAATCTGTGATCATCAGTCTGTGATCTTCAGTCTGTGAAGTCTTTTGTCTTCAATCTTCATTCTTCAGATGATGAATCCATAAGTCTTCAAGTAGAGCACGGCTTTCAGTCTGTGAGAATTCTTCAGTCTGTGAAGCACAGACTCAGAAACAATTCTTCAGTCTGTGAAGCACAGACTCAGAAACACAGACTCAGGAATTCACTAAGTTTTTCCTGAATACAACTGAGATAGATTTTGACTCTTCAGATTTATAACTTAGGTTTGATCATTGTTTTTCCCAACAATTTTCTATTCTGATACGGAGAAAACCGACAAGTTTATTGAGGGTTTACCGTATAAATGGGAAATGCATGGAGTTATGCTCAAGGATAATGAAGAGCGGTATGCTACAATGACTCTGGAGCAAGCTATTGATAAGCTCAGAGGTTATGACTTCACCAACAAAACGAGAGAGTCAGATTCTGATCAATTACAGAATCCTGGACTATATCATGGAAAATCAACTCTCTCAAATGCATCATCCAGTTCGACCACTGCTTTACTAGTTGGTGATACTGGAGAAAAGGGTGAATTGATAACTGAGGATTTGTGTTTTATCGCTTCATCTGGAAGTGATACAAAAGAAAAATCTACTGAGAAGTCACCTCACGGGCATCATAAAATGCCAATGAGTGTGAAATAACTGTCTGTTCTTGCTTCTTTTGCTGCTTCCTATGAGAATTATATTCAAGGGAAAATCAATGATCCAGCTATGTTTGATGAAGACTATGATCAGATAGACCCTGATGACCTTGAAGAAATGGATCTCCAGTGGCAACTAGCTATGGTGTCAAGGAGAGTTAAAAATTTCTTGAAGCGTACTGGAAGGAAGGTGGTAGGTAATCGACCAGGCTTTGATAAATCCAAAGTTATGTGTTATAACTGTCAAGGTTTCGGACACTTTGCTCGAGAATGTCAACGACCAAAGGTTGATGTCAGCAATGGAAGACAAGGCTCGGCAAGTTCTTTAGCTTCCAAAGCCTTGGTGGTTCAACAGCTTGATGGTTCTTATGATTGGTCTGCTCAGCCTGAGCAAGCTCTTATGGCTGAGATAGATAATCAAGAGAAAGCTGCTGAATCAACATCCTATATGCCGACTGATGTGGATTATCAAGTAAGGATGCCAGAAGTCACACCAAAAGCAAGTGATGATGATGTGCTATACATGGATTCAACTGAGGATATGAGTCCAGATGATTTTGTAGCACATATGGCTGAACTTCAAACAGACAAGAAAAGGGTATGTCTTGATATGCTTACTCTTGTTGATGTCTGTAATCTAGTTACTAGTTTGCAATCACAAGTTAGTGTATTTGCTGATTCATATAATACGTTGAAATCTGAATTAGAAATTGCTAAATGTGATGCTCAAAGGTTTAGTGAGGATAAACTAGCTCTAAAAGAAAAGATTAAGTCTGATGCTGCTGATAAGACCACGTTAAGAGACACTATAAATGAACAATGTGTTAAGATAGATGGTTTGTACTTAAATCTAAGAGACTTAAATCAAAACATGGCCAATAAAGATAATGAGCTAGCTGAGTCAAAACTGAAATTGGTTGAGCTTAATCGTAAGTTTGAGAGTTATAGAACCTCATCTTTAACTATGGACTCTATAATTGATGCTCAACGTAGTGTTAAGGATAAGACTGGATTAGGATACACTGATGTACCTCCTCCGTTTAATTTGAATTACACTACTTCTGTTGACTTAAAAATGATGGATGTAGATACTAAACCTGAGAATTTAGTAACTAAGAAGTCTGAAAAGTTAGAGACACAGAAGGTCGTTCATAAGGATCCATCATCTGATGTCAGTAAGAACACACCATTCCCTAAAGTACAGTTTGTCTCGAGTGGAATGATGGTTGATACTGACATAAATGATGAAATTATTAAGGAACAAGGCAATACACCTTTAGTGTCTGAAACTCAGGCTGAAAACGAAAAGGCAAAAGTGGTTAAGTCACGAAAGCAGAAATCTTGTTTCAAATGTCACCAAAAGGGGCATGTGGCTTCCTGTTGTCCTAACAAGAAGTTGGAAACATCACATAAGCTCGTTGAATAACCATGAGACACCGAAGGTCTCTAGTTCAAATGTAGACAGGTTAGGTACCAAACTGGGATTAGGTACTAAACCTGTGAACATTCTGAAAAGAGATGTTCATAGTGTCTCTCCACCTAAACCTAAACGGCCTTATACTCTAAATGACAATAAGCCTAGAGATAAGACACCGTCGAGATTTAGGACTCCAAGTAGAAACCACAGTCAATTTGAGAGTGGTTCTACTTCACGTACACATAGAGTTGATTATGTGCCTAAGAGGTTTTCTACTCACTCTCCTCAGAGGCATAAGACTTCAGATCATCAACAACCTCCAACTTCTTTAGCAGTTACCAAGACTATTGACAATAATAGTTATGGTTACTTTAAAGAGGTTCAAATTGTTGATGATAAGGGACAGACCAAGACCGTAATGGCTTGGGTCCCTCTTGAGAACTAATTGTGTACAACTTGTTATGTGCAGGAGCAGACTGTGAACAAGGACAGTTGGTGGTATGTAGACAGTGGTTGTTCTCGGCACATGACAGGTGAAAGAAGTCTACTGAAGGACTTCAAAGGTGGAATGAAACAGCGTGTTCATTTCGCTGGTGATAAAGGAGGAGTAATAACTGGGAAAGGAATAGTTTCAAATGGAACTTTGACTCTAGAAGATGTGAATTATGTTGAAGAACTAACTCACAACCTTGTGAGTGTTTCCCAAGTCTGTGATAAAGGTCTTTCTGTACATTTCAATGAGACAGAAGCCTTAGTCCTGAAGCCGGGTTTCACCATCCCTGAAAATTGGATATTAATGAGGGCTCCAAGGAAGAAGGACATCTATGCCATCAACATGGGTGTTCCTAATACTTCAATGGAATCTACATGTCTTTTATCCAAGGCTTCAGATGCAGACGCACTCTTATGGCACAGGAGAATGGCTCACCTGAACTTTCGTAAAATGAACTATATATCCAAGAATGGTTTAGTTCTGGGTGTACCACAAAAGCGTTTCGAGTTTGAAGATAAGTGTGTTCCTTGTATGAAAGGAAAACAACATAAAAAACCACACAGGTCTAAGACTGAAAACTCCATTTCCTCGCCATTTGAATTGCTGCATATGGATCTTTTTGGGCCAATAAGCAAAAGAAGTATAGGTGGCAAATGGTACTGTTTAGTTGTTACAGATGATTTCTCTAGATTCTCTTGGGTATTCTTTTTGGGATCTAAGGATGAAACTCCTGGTATTCTTATGGAGTTCCTAGATCTAATAGAGAATGTCTATAGAACACGAGTTAAGAGAATTCGTAGTGACAATGGAACAGAGTTTAAGAATTCAACGTTCAATTTCTATTGTTTAAGCAAAGGGATACAACATCAATTCAGTGCACCTTATGAACCTCAACAGAACGGTGTTGCTGAAAGGAAAAATAGAACGTTGATCGAAGGAGCTAGAACAATGCTTGCAGATTCAAGGCTTCCGGTCATTTTCTGGGCAGAAGCGGTGAATACAGCATGTCATGTTCTAAACAGAGTTCTTACGGTTAAAAAGCAGAACAAGACTTGTTATGAGCTTTTGAACAATAAGAAACCTAACTTAAAAGGGTTTGAACCCTTTGGAGTTTCATGTACTTTGCTAAAGACTAGCAATCAACAAAAATTTGGTGAGAAGGCTGACGAAGGATATTTCCTAGGTTATGTGCCTAATTCACCAAATAAACGTGTCTTCAATAAAGCTACGGGACGTGTGGAAATAGTTTATAACATTGAAGTTACGAGCTACACACATGACGTACATAAGGGATTAAATTGGCAATTCGACTATTCAGATCTCTTTAAGTCTTTTAATGTCCCAATTAGTGACTACAAAGTTGACTCAGAAATCTCTGAACATTTATTGTCGGGTGATGGGGATATTGGCCCTGCACCAACATCAAATGTTCCTAGAGATACAACTTTTGTAGATCCTAATCATGCTTCAACGAGTGCCACACAACAATCTTCGGATGAAAATATACCTCTATTGAAAGAGATTGGCACTAATTTAGAAGAAGAAATAGAACTTGAACCAGTGACGACAACAAGAACTAACAAAAATCATCCTATTGAAAATATCATTGGTGATCCAAATGCACCGGTTCAAACTAGGGCCAGTGTTTCTGAGTACACTAGCTTGTATGCTGAAATGAAAGAGACAGGGGTTACAAATCTATGTCTATATTCATGCTTTATCTCACAAGTTGAGCCTAAGAATGTCCAAATGGCATTGAAGGACAACTCATGGGTAGAAGCAATGCAGGAAGAACTTTCTCAGTTCTCCAAACTGCATGTTTGGGAGTTGGTTGATTTACCAAGTGGTGAATATCCAATTGGCACTAGATGGGTCTTTAAGTGTAAGAAAGACGATCGGGGAATCGTGATTCGCAATAAAGCTCGTCTAGTCGTTCAAGGCTTCAACCAACAAGAAGGAATTGACTACAATGAAGTGTTTGCACCTGTGGCTAGGCTTGAGGCAATTAGGTTGTTCTTAGCATTTGCAGCTTCAAAGAAAATGAAAGTTTATCAGCTGGATGTTAAGAATGCCTTTTTGTATGGCAAAGTCAAGGAAACGGTGTATGTTTCTCAACCACCAGGGTTTACTGATCCATTGTATCCAAATAGAGTATATCGTCTTGATAAGGCTCTATACGGATTACATCAAGCACCAAGAGCGTGGTATGAAACACTATCAACTTATCTTCTTGAGAATGGTTTTACAAGAGGAAGAATTGATAGTACACTTTTTGTGAAATGGAAGAAACGGGACTTTCTACTTGTTCAAGTGTATGTTGATGACATTATCTTTGGGTCATCTGACGAAAAGATGTGTCAAGAAATTGAGCAAGTTATGAAAGGCAGGTTCGAGATGTCTGCTATGGGAGAGTTGAACTTCTTCTTAGGGTTACAAGTTGACCAAAAGAAAGATGGTTTCTTTATTCATCAATCTAAATATACACATGAGCTGTTAGAACGTTCCAAGATGGATGAATCTCGTATTTACAAAACTCCTATTCCAGAAAATCACGGACTCGGTCCTGATACATCGAGTGATCAGAATGTAGATCCTACGTTATTTAGGGCTATGATTGGATCACTAATGTATCTGACTGCATCTAGACCTGACATTATGTTCGCTGTTTGTATTTGCGCAAGATATCAGGCTAATCCGAAAGAGTCACATATGCAAGCGGTAAAAAGAATCTTTCGTTACCTCAAAGGGAAGCCGAAGCTGGGACTTTGGTATCCGATTGAAGGAGACTTAGATTTTGTTGCTTATACTGATTCGGATTATGGTGGGTGTAATCAAAATAGAAAGTCTACGACCGGAGGATGTCAATTCCTAGGAGGTAGACTTGTGTCTTGGCAGTGCAAGAAGCAAAGCTCAGTAGCCATTTCTACATGTGAAGCTGAGTATGTTGCAGCTGGCAGTTGTTGTTCCCAAGTATTGTGGATACAACAACAATTGCGAGATTATGGGCTAAACTTTACCGATACTCCTATGATGATCGATAATGAATCGACGATCTCTATAGCCAATAATCCGGTAAAGCACAGTAAGACGAAACACATTGATATTCGTCATCATTTTATTCGTGATTGTGCCGAGAAGAAGCTTATTAGGTTAGTTAAGGTTGCCTCTTCTGACAACTTGGCAGACCTATACACTAAAGCTTTCGACAGGGCGCGTTTTGAGACATTAGTTCAACTAAACGGAATGAGGAATCCAGAATAACTAGTCTTCCAAAAGAATATGTAATAGTCAGTAAGTCTTAATTTTATGTTTTCAAAGGGGTTGGCGTATGACATTCATTTGCTTATTACCTAAAGGGAATCGCCTCCTATAATATACAAAAAGAAAATAAACCATAAAAAGTTTAAGTTTTTATTTGCTGGGAAATGATAGTACATTAGGAGAAGAAGCTTAACAATAATAAGTATGAGTCTTAAGTTAGATGTGTTAGTAGATTCTAGTAAGTCACATTAACGTTACATCTTTACAACCAGGACGATCCTTATATTTATTTCATTATACACCTTTATCCACACATTATAATTGGATAAGAATAAAATTAAGTCTAGACAGATTCATTATATGATGTACTGGTAGGCAAATTATACTATGATTTTTGAGCATTTAATAAGCATTAATTCTCATGCATATTATCTAGTGTGACTTATTATATGATGTATGACATAGGTCTTAATTTGAGAATGATAGTATCGCCATACACTGTTATCAACAATATATGAATATATAATCTGACAAATAGTTAGAAATATGATTATTAGCAAAACTACTGGTGACTTTGTTGTACTACGTACAGAACTGAAACCTTTAGTTTCGCCAATGGTCTCAAACTTATTTTGCTCATACTAAGGGATCTTCTGTTGTACTATGTACAGATCTAGAACCTCTAGTATCTTCAAAATCTGTTTGATATTTGTCAATCTTTAAAATAACTCAAGGATATGTTATATGTTACGAAAAGTGCATCATTTAGTAACCTCTACCTTGGATGTCAATGATACAGTGTTATGAATTATACTTGATTTCTCAGTATATCATATATTGGTACACACTAGTTAATATGCATACTAACAATAAAGGTTTGCTCGGAAATCGTTGAATAATTTGTTTATATGGATCATAATATCGGTAATCATCTTGAACTGTCGATGACAAATGATTGTTCACTTCGGTGAATAATTCGTTCTCAGTAATATAAATGTATGTTCATAGAACGTGTTATTTCATGTGGATAAAGGTAACCAAGTTATAATCTTATAAATATAAGTTCATAAATGGTTAAGTTGTAATTTTTCTGTAACTTGTTTGAATTTCATAAGATATGGTTACTAACAATCTTCTTAGACTTGGTTGATAAATTATAATGTACAGCTTATTCTTCCTAATATGATCCCTAAGCAGATAAATTCTTAACACCAAAAATATGTAGTGTTTATCCTTTAGTTTTATTAATAAAATGGTACTTGATACTACTCATTAGTTTGTTTGTTTTTTTTTATTTATTACGTCTTTTATTTTTGTTTATCCTTTGGAAGTAAGTTAATCTGTAATTTATCATTCTGGTATCGTGTTGAATAAATGTGACAACAACACATTGGAAAGTTCAAAATATTGACTTGCAAAAGTTCAATTTATATTTACAACTAAATTTGCATGAAAAGTCAATATTGCGAAGTTGACTAGTCAACGTTGCGAATTGAGTTTTGAGTATAAAAGGAACAGGTCCTGCGAGCCCACTTCTCACTTTCCAAATATCCCCTGCGAACTAAAATTTTACTCCTGCGAGCCGACTTTCAGCGAACCCAATAGGTTGACTTCGTTGACTGCGAACCGAACTTATATGTTGACTTCGTTGACCATAGCGAAGCGAACTGACATTTGTTGACTTCGGTTGACTTAGCGAACCGAATCGTTATGCTGACTTTGGTTGACCTTAGCGAACCCAATAGGGTTGACTCATGTTGACCTCTGCGAAGCGAACTGGATGTTTGACTTCCATTGACTGCGACGCGAACTTAATGTTTGACTTTGTTTGACCTGCGAAGCGAACATAGGAGTTGACTTTCGTTGACTATAGTGAACTCAATCAACTGTTTGACTTTAGTTGACTGAAACCTTACTGACTCATGTTGACTTCGCACATTAAGTTAATTTTCTAGACTTGTATTCGATTTGAGATCTTTATGATTACAAATAAAATACACATTGCAATTGTTAATTATCTGTTATATGTTTCGACTTAAGGACTTAATGTTATAAGTGAAATGCATATAATATTCGAATTCTGTTCTATTATATAGAAAGACTTCCGACTCATATGTAGTCGTGCGGCGTGTTCCGATTTTTATCGGCGGTATGATTTTTCAGATTATCTACTAGCACTTACGAACTGTATATAATTTAGAGAATATAATTGAAAATTAAGTCTTGTATGCTTAATCGTTCAATTAAGTTCAGTAAATTAACTTATTAATTAATAGTAAACGTCGATGTTTGGTGATTGTTATTGTTCACAATACATAAACGTTTAAAATTAATTAATGTTCGATAAGATGTCCTTTTATAAGCTAATTGCCATTTGTGTGTATCTTATGATTACAGATATGGTTGCTCGATCTTTCACTCCTGGTCACAATATTTTGGTGAACTTGGATATAAATGAGCGTGGAGCTGCACGGTTCACAGAGATTCTGACGTATTTAGCACGTTCGAGGATTCGATATGCTATTACGGAGTCTCCGCCACTGTCCCGAGATCTTCTGGAACAATTCTGGGATAATATAGTATTTGACGGTGCAGCAAACCCTCCGGTTATTCGCACGAGGGTTAATAACCATCCAGTGGTTTTCTCTACTGATGATCTGAGACAGATTCTACATCTGGGAACAGTCGATCAGGAAGCTGGACCTTCGGTGTACACCTTTGACTTCATTGAGGATGCACTAGGTAGAATGGGTTATTCTGGACCGAAGAGAGGCCGCCAGTTTGTGAAGGCGTTTTTACTCGGCCAGTGGAGATTTCTCTTTCACATTACTGTTACCATCTTTGGTAACAAGAAGGGTGGATACGATGAGTTGAGCCCCGAGCTTCTGTCTGGCTTGCTGTCCCTGGTGTATAACAAACCATACAGCTTCTCGTCCTACATCTTCAACTCCTTCATTGGGCAGATAACCGGCACTGTTCGATCAAAGTTCATGGTATATCCGAGGTTCTGCATGCTTATCATTAAACACTGTATCCCTGATCTTCAAGGATTTCAGCCAGATCTGCGCGTAGACACCATTGGATTAAGGACCTACAATGCGTGCTTTCTTCATTCTTCCAGACGTCCGGATCAGGTCAAACCTGAAGCATGCGACCTGTTCGGTCATCTTCTAGATGCCGCATATGTAGCTCCACCAAATAATGGTTGGTTGGATGATGGAGCCCAACCTGAAGTACAACCTCAGCCAGCAGTTGTGGCTCAACACCTTGGGCCGCAAGAGCTTATAGAAGATGTTATACATCAAGCTGGACAACCTGACATTGCGGCTCAGGTTTTACATGAGGTTCTGATAGAAAACGATGATGCTACTGATCCTCTCCTACGTGAGATAGATCAATATCAGGTATTATTTATATCATCATTATTCAACGTACATGTAATTTATTAGTTACTTATCATCTATTATCATTCATCTTGTCTAGGCTCCTTAAGCTGTAGACCCAGAGGTCATTCGACCTGAGGGTGAATGGGATCAGGCGAGTCTGGTTGTTGGGCCCTCTAGTGCCTTTGGCAAAGATGGTGCCACCACATCTGACTCTGATAGTGAGGAGACTAATGATGATCTTCCTCATCCTCCTACTTTTTCGGGTATTCCTGCGGGAATGATCCGGAGAGGTTCCAAGCTGATCATGGATCCTGCCTTAAAGGGCAAGCGCAAATTTGATGATATGGATCCTGATTTTTGCATGCTTGACGAGGACACAGATGTTGAAGAGGATCATTCTCTTCAGACGCAACGCCGAAAGCGTATTCGTTCAGCTACTTCTCAGCTGACGATTGGCGATTTGGCTAGTCCAGGTTATTTTTTTAACCATCTTATTCTATTGAATGTTGTGCGTTCTACATATGAGAAACTGAGATAGATATTTCTATAACAGTCGCTCCAGATACACAACAGCAGGCTAGACCTGCGGTGCAACGTCCGAGTGCTCCGGTATCTGAAACCTCAGAGAAGGTTAGAGATACGAGTACTTATAGTTATTCAGAGATTGAGACAGTTTATTCTGTTACTTTTACTGATAACTATTGTCTAACAGGAGCCTGCTGCTGACGTTACTGTCACGATTCATACTACTAAGGCTAGTCGAATCGTAGCTCGCTTACTTCTGACGGACATTGTCACCCAGATTGGACAACATTTTTTCAATCTGGAACCACACCATCTCCCAGGCATCTACCTCTGTGAGAGCTTCTGAGCGGTTCTCAGATTTGGAACGTCGTGTTCAAATTTTAGAGACTTAGAATGCTACTCTTGCAAAGGAGCTGGTAAATCAAGGCGAAGCCTATACTCATCTTCTGCGGTCGCATATGCTTCTCTTCAGAGAATTTGAAGATCAACAGAGACAGCTTGATCGACTCCAAGGCCTTGTCACCAATTTATTGAAGGGCAAGTCGCCTCAGGGGGAGATCTTGATATTCAATGAAGACAGCTTGATCGACTCCAAGGCCTTGTCACCAATTTATTGAAGGGCAAGTCGCCTCAGGAAGAGAAGAGAAGATACAGACGATGATCCCAATGCCCAGAAAGATAGAGAGCCGACTGGTCCTTCAACGACCGGTGAGCCGTCTACAATTCAGGGGGAGTCTGAGCCTGCTGGGACAAGTGGTGTTGGTGGTGATGGTACTGGTACTGCTGCTGGTGCTAGTAATGTTGGTGAGAAATTCACCACGGAATAATTTTTTTTAATATGTATTCTCTATATTGATTGTAATAACTCTTATAATCAATGAAAGACTTATATTAAAAATTATTATTATTTGTTTCATGTTCATATAATATAAGATTAGTTATATACGATTTAGACCTTAGATGTTATGTTACAGGTTAAAATTATATAAGACTAATTATATAAGATTTTGACTTGAGATTCATCTTGACAAGTTAAAATTATATAGTGATTTCGTGAAAGAAATGATAAAGAAACTCTTGATAAAAGAATTTATATTATTCATTTGATTCATGACATTTACATCACTTGTAGATATGAATGATGAAAGCGATTCCGACACTGAAGTCGAAGAAGAAGTAGATTATGATCTAGAGGAGGGAGAGTTTGTACCTCCTGAAGATTGGACTTCTATTTCTTATGTTGGGTTAGACGAAGGTGTAGATCCCGATGCTAATATCGATGAACACATCGTGAGCCCTTCAAAGACTAAAGTCGTTATTCAGGAAGAAGACGGAGAAAGAGTGATTGATTTAGATGAAGATCTAGATGATTCGACTGATTCTGAAGATGATCTTCCTAATAGGCTCAAAAATAATCCGATGTTTAGGCCTTTGGAGAAGAAGAAAAAGGAGAAGACTAGGATTAGTGAAGTGGATATCTCTGGAAAGCGTATACCTAGAAGAGGTATTATTGGTTGGTACTTCGACGCAGATTTGCAGCTTTTTGCTATAAAGAGATTTGATGGAGTTCAATACTTCGAGAAGAAGCTTGCAGTCTTCAGTTCTTTGCCAAGATTTGAAATCCGAGACTTGGCTAGATTAGAATTGAACAACCCTAGTAATGATCCATTTAGAAGATATGTCGAAAAGATTATCAAGACTGAGGGTTGGTCAATGAAGTTTGAAAGAATTAAGCCAAGAATCGGAAAAACAATTAAGCTTGAAGAAAGAAGCAAAAGAACAGGAAGGCGTCGTAGGAAAAAGATATATCCAGCTGTGAAATGCATACAACAGATTCCTCTGAAAGCTATGCCTCAAGATATCTTAGGTAAGCTGAAGAGATGGTCTGTAGATTCAGTGACTGGTGAAGCTCTCATGTTTGTACATGATGATGAAGTTGAAGATGAAGAGAGAGAGATCTTAAAGATTTATGATCGTCGACATCTGATGAACCTATCAAAGGCTGACCTATTGATGTTACACAAGAATAGGATCACAGCGATTGAAGGTTGGGAAGATGTTGCACGAGATTATCAGTCAATGGTGAAGACATGTATTAAGCTGAAGATATATGCAGGTAGCAAAATTTACAACTGATTACCAAAGACAACTTGAAGACAAAGACTTAAAGATGCTAGAGCTATTGTCAAGGGGGGGTCTGTTGAGACATGTTTTGTGACAACAGATCTAGCTTGTTATAGCTTGTATTAGTACTGTTAGTAATTGTAATCAAGTTTGTACTTTGGTTTTGAATTGTATATGAAATATATTGCTTGGTAAACATTTTAGAGATAAATATCAAAAGGCTGAAAAATGTTGACCAAAGTTGACCGCGAACCGAGTCAGTTCGCAGAACAAAAGTGGTCTGCGAACCGAGTCAGTTCGCAGGACAAGTTTGTGCTGCGAACTGAGTGAGTTCGCTGGGCCGACATGGGCTGCGAACCGAGTCAGTTCGCAGAGCCCATGTATCTGCGAACTGAGACGAATATATATGAAAATTAGGGTTTTCATATTCATAACTTTTGCTTATTCACTGAACCCGACGACCTGCGATTCCAGAGACCTCCAAGAAATTCTAAAGGCTAGGTATTGATTGTTAACACTTGTTATAATTGATACAAAGCAATTAGACAATTGATTCGCTAATATTTTGCGAAAGAATTTGTTATAGATCCTATAACTAGTATTGAGGGATTCCGCACCTTAATACATTAGATAACCTCGTTATCGATCCAAAATAACGGGACTTACAGTTTAGGTTTTTACAGTTATCGTTTTTGTGGTTTACGAATTACAGAGAGTACAACGAGAGTATAGTCTGTGATTAAGCTTTTGATTAATTGTAATCGCGTTTAGAATTAATATAAAGCATCGTTTGTTTGTTTATTGGATCGTTAATTGTTTTAGATTATCATTTTGTGTTGATTGAACGTTGACAGGGATTCCGCACCTGTGAACATTTAGATAACCTTGTTATCGATCCGTAGCTAAGGGACTTACAATTGGTATCAGAGCTATTTTCCTTTGCGATTTGGTTCGGGGTTATTAATCGACTAAAACAACGCGTAGTTGTGATTTTGGACGTCAATACTTCGTGTTTTTGCGTCAAAAATGTGTTTCTGGAAGTTTAGGATTAAGTTTCGTTCGTATCTTAGGGTTTGGACGAAGTTTGGATCGAAAATTTTTGAAGTTTGGGGTTTACAGCGCCTTCGGTGAACTTAGGGGTTTTCAGGCGAATTTACACAAATTCGCTAATCTGCTTGTTCGGCAAACCTTCTGCGAACTTATTAGCGAACTTATCTCAAGTTCGCTAAGACTTTACTGCGAACTTAATCAAGAGAACATCTTCCTTGTTCGTTGACTTCAAGTTCGGCGAACTTACCTCAAGTTTGTTGACTTTGTTCGGCGAACATACCTGTTGTTCGTGAAACACTTGTTCGGCGAACATCTTTCTCTTGTTCGCTCAACTTACTGTTCAACAAACTTTTACTTTATTTCTTAATTTTTAGCATACTTACTTTTATATTCTAACAATGTCTTCTCTGAGTAGGATGATTGAGATGGATCACGAAGTAGGAAAGGCGAACTCGACTCCAAAAATGCTAAAGATAGAGGATTATTACTGGTGGAAAGATAGATTTGAATCTTTCTGTAGATTCCATGACATTAAAATGTGGATTTGTATAGATGAAGGATACGTTCCACCTACACAAGAAGTGAATGGGAAGAACAAGGTTTATCCCTATTCACAAATGAAAGAGGAAGATAAAAGGATGTATGAGGCTGAAAACAAAGCCTTATCAAGTATTAAGATGTGCTTACCTCAGGAGATTCTTCACACTTTCAGGAACTATAGGAGTTCAAAGGAACTCTGGGAAGCTTTGGAAAGACGTTACGAAGGAAATCCACAGGTTAAGAAGGGACGAATTGAATTACTGAAGAAACAATTTGCCGTTTTCAAACATACAAAAGGTGAAGGCTTAGAGGATACTATCACTAGATACTATCATCTCATGACAGAACTGGATAATCATGGGGTGGTGTACACTGATCCTGAGAAGGCTGATAAGATCTTGGAAGCTTTGCCTGCTAAATGGGACCATTATTGTCTCCTGATTAAGATTGATGAAGCTAAATATCTGGAGTTCACACTTGAAGAAGTTATAGATAAACTTAGAGCCTATACCTTTTAGTTGAAGAAGAAGGAAATGGGATCTGATCAGGCTCAGGATCCGTCAGTTTACTATGGAAAACCATCTGCTTCTGTATCAACATCAAGTGACACTACGACTTTCTTTTCAGGAAATGCTATAGAGGATAATGTGACCACTACTGATGATCACTGTTTTATTGCTTGGGGGAGGAGGAGTTAAGGGAAAATCTCCACAATCAGTAAATTCTAAGCAAGAGCATAGGAAGATGCCTATTAGTGTTAAATCAGCTGAAGAACAACTATCTGTTCTTGCCTCGTTTGTAGCTTCGTATGAGAATTACATTCAAGGTAAAATAAATGATCATGCTCTTTGGGATGAAGATTATGATCAACTTGATCAGGATGACCTCGAGGAGATGGATCTTCAATGGCAACTGGCCATGGTTTCTAGGAGAGTCAAGAGGTTTATAAACAGAACTGGGAGAAAGCTAGTAGGAGGTAAAATTGGATTTGACAAATCAAAAGTAAAGTGTTATAACTGTCAAGGTTTTGGACACTTTGCTCGTGAGGGTCAGAGACTAAAACTGGAGCAAAATTCAACCTCAAGCTATCAAAGATCATCATAGGGACACCAAGGGTCTAGGAACAGTCTAAGTTCGAAGGCATTGGTTATTCAACAAGTGGATGGTTCTTATGATTGGTGCACACACTCGGGTGATACAGAAAAACCTGCACATGCATTTATGGCAGAGGTAGAAGAGAGCAGTGCTACTGAAAACAAAAGTCAAGGAAGTTCTTATTTCCCTGAAGATCCTTCTAACACTACTCCACCTAACACTACTCCATCCTACATTGCTCCAAGAGTTCAAGAGACCGAATCAAACGTGCTGACCATGGATTCAACTGTTAACTTGAACACTGAGGAATTTACAGCACACATGGCTGGTATGAACACGGATAAGCCTTAGGTATGTCTTGACTTTATTTCTATTACTAATGTGTGTAATGATTACTTAGATCTGAAGGACAAAATTGACATTCTAGAAAAATCAAATACATCTATGACAGCTCAGATAAAATCATTAAAAGACATAAACAATTATCTACATGAGAGCAAAACTGAACTACTTAATAATTATAAATCCGATGCTAAAGACATGACTGTATTAAAGGACACAATAAACGAACAGTCATTGAAAATAGAATTACTATAAGAGCATGTGGGAGACTTAACGAAACAAGTTTCACTTAAAGAAAAAGAATTAGCAGACGCTAAAGTTAAAATAGTCGAGTCAAATCGAAAATTTGAACAGTGTAGAACCTCTTCTTTAACGTTAACTAATATAATAAGCTCTCAAAGAAGTGATAAAGATGTTACAGGGTTAGGGTATTCTGAAGTACCTCCACATTTTAACAATAATTACACTCCTTTGCCTAAAGATACTGTGTTGTCAGAAGTAAATGATTCCTCTATCTCTAAGTCAAATGAACCTTCAGAATTTAATGAGTCTGAGAAACTTAAGTCAGTTATGTCTAAAGAACCAAAGGCTTTGAATGAGTACTCGGAAAACTTCAAAACTTCTCCTCAAAATTCTCAAAAACAAGTAAAATTTGTATCTGGAGGAGTAATTCAAAATGACACAACTGAAAAGGAACTAAATGAAAATGAAACTAAGGTTCCTCAAACTCAACCACAGACATATGCAAAGGCTTCCACTAAGAAAGCTATTGAAAAGATGTCCTGCTTCAAATGCCATGAAAAAGGGCATGTTGCTTCTTGTTGTCCCAACAAGAAGATTGAAGCAAAACCAAAACAGGTGTCTAGAGACAAGTCACCATTTATTGCTAGTACTAGTAGACCACGTACAAGCATTTCTCCCAAACCTTTTGAGAGAAATGCAGGTACAAAATCTGGGTTGGTTAGTAAAAGTATACCTGAATATAAAAAACAACAACCCATAAACCTTTTAAATAGAAATGGACCTAGGAGTATTTCACCTAACACATCAAGCTCCTCTAGTCAATCGTTTAATAGATTTAATCCTCAGAGACATCATACTCCTCTGAGACACCAAACTCCTGGACGAACACATAATTGTTATCCTAATAAATCTAAACCAGGAGTTAATTTTAGGGAATCACCGAGAGTTCATCAGAACTCAGGGTATCAACCCCAAAGGCAAATGCCTCAACGGGGTTACAATTCACCTAACCAAAGGAATACCACTGTCCATTATCAACAACCTACTCCAATTCTGAAAGTTTCCAAATCACCTAAAAGGAGAGATGGATATCTAAAGGAATTTACGTTTGTTGATGAGAGTGGATTATGTAACGTAAAAAGTCATGTTTTTACGTACATTATTACTCGCTATTTGAGCTATTATTTAGTGAAAACATCTTAAAACAATACTTATTTCAGGATGTTTTATGACACGCAAACGTGTCAGAGTGACGGGAGCGACACAGAGCTCCGAGGCCGAGGGAGCCGATACACCACCAGCTGATACTGAGGGTCCACAAGGAGTAGCTAGGACATCTGAGCCGCCTACTCAGGTCGTTGTCCACTACACAGATCCGGTTACTCCTATGACTCAGTACTATATGCTACAAGCACTTCAAGCTAGCCATACACACCAGACACTGCTTGCTAGGAGATTTGGTCTCCCCGATCCTGAGCCCTTACTTTACCGGTGTGGTCCACCACCTCCATCCACTACACACCCACATACCAGTACTCGCCCACCATCACCTGATTTCCCGACCACATCGGCATTAGAGAGGATTTTCTCATTCGAGGTTCCATCACCAGCAGCAAAGCAGCCAGCATCAGCTCTTGTTCCCCCGTCACAGCCCGACCAGCAGCCAGTGGCTTCTACTTCTTACCACCCGGACATGGTTTTTCTGGGCACTGATGCCACTTCATTTGACACAATCGGAAGAATGGTGAACTTGGGACCAATATCTTCATCTGACATTCCTTTCGAGAGCTTACTGAGAGAGGCCTATAGGACACTACTGGAGGATGCGGGTATTACATCAGAGATCTTGAGCAGCTGGGGTCATACGGATCCCATGGCACTTCCAGCAGTTGCACTTAGAGACATACTCGTTCAGGAGAAGTTGATTACTGCTGAGGAGATAGATCAGCGGGTATCCAGCAGACAGCAGTCAGTTGCTGGGCCGTCGACAGCACCACAGGCAGCAGCTCAGACCGATGATTTACCTGACCAGGATTCCCCCATCTCTTAGTTCATATCTATATATCTAACCTTTGACATTTGATGTTATATTTGTTTAAACAATAACTATCCTTATTTCTCGCATATTTTTTGGGATTTGATCTTTTTGATCATTTTATTATATGCTATTACTTATGTTTATTCTCATTGTTTAATAAGTGAATGTGACATGATGAATGGGCGAGAAAAACCAATGAAATGACGCGCCATCACGCAAAATCCATACGAGTTAGAGGCAGACAAACACATTCTACATATATGCAGACCATGGAGCATTAGCATCTCATACGGAGGCGCCTATCTCCCAGAACAAATCGTCTGATGCCGAGCAAATCCTCATGACAAACGGAGGAGAATAACTCACACCGACTTATCTCTTCCAATACCAACTCGCCGCGTCAATACGACAAACGTCATCTGGGGAGTTTCTTATCCTTCTATATCCATTTGCATGATCATATTTCGCTTTGTTAAGTTTGTTAAAATATTCTATTCCCTATCCAAAGCTTATCACTAAGTGTGGGATTCCAACCCAAAAATAAAACACTTTAGAAACATTTTCTTATATGTTCAAACTCTAAGTGTGAGATTTTACTTTTAGTAAAATCTATACTGAAGAGAACATTAGGGACAATGTTCTTCTAAGTGTAAGATAGCAGGTATAGAATACATTCTAGATTTTTTGTCCAAAAAGTAAATCTCATAAAATGTCTCTCAAATTTTCAAATTTTTCAAGAAAATTATAAAAATACGAGCATAATCTCTTGATTATCTCTGACCTTTTCAAGTTTTAATGTTTTAAGAGAAACCATTTTCAAATATAAGTAAATTATTTTAGAACCTAGGGAAATAAAGTAAAAATTTCTTAAACAACAAATGATAATCTAAGAGGGGCATCGCATGACTAGGTACATACAACCCAATCTAATTAGTAGTGAGGTACTTTGAGCCTAAAAAAGCATTCATTTTTAATGCTTCACTATTTCATTTGTTGAGTGAGCCGATGCATGCACTTCTAAGTTAGAACTTACTCCTGACATTCGCTTCGAGATCACATTGGTGAGTACCGTACGCGGTACAAGTGCAATTAGAGGACCTTGACATTCCCTAGGATTTAAACCCCCACTTCAAAATACCCTTCAAACCTAAAAACCGACTGATACTCGTTGTTAGTATCGAAGACACAATTAGCAAAACCTTTGAGCCTAAACCAATTTATTTTTCAAAACCCTCATCTATTTACATACCTCCACAAACATACCCATAAAAACTTATCTTAGAATTTCTAAGGATCGTGAAAAACATCATTTAGAATATCCTTCTCAATTATCCTACTCTTTCGTGTTCCCCGAAAGTTATATCTCTTAAAAAGCCTGGGTGCGTAAAATTGGCACCCTAACAAAGGCGAGAGAACAATGGTGCGTAAAATTGGCACCTGGTGCGAAGAATTGGCACCTTGAAAAGACTCGAAACAGTCAGAAGATAAAAAGAACATAGTTCTAAAAGGATTTTCTAAAGGATGTCAAAATATCCTTGGAAATTCTCTTGCAAAGAAATTCTGAAGAAGAAAAATAAAAAAATCAAATAAAGCTAAGAGCTTCAAAAGTTACATCGCCTCAAGAAAAACCCAATAGAAGACAAATAGCTATCTCCGTTCCATTCTAATAAGTTTTTCATGATTCTAAGAAACTTTTAAGATAAGAAAAACCCTTGCAAGAACTCACCACTATCCATACCCTTTTCACCCTCACAACCCTCTTGAATGTCTTGGGATAATTAGCACCGTCCTCGCCTAAGTGATGGAGATCCGATTCTCGAACAAGCTTATAAGCTTATGACGATGAGTACTGCACGACTCGTTATTGAGCGATCTCGATTATTTTAGAATGATAGGTAACCCAATACACTTTGAGTGAATTGAGCGACCACCTTTAGTGAGATCACCTGGTCATGTATACTCCAAAATCACGAGAGTTGAAAATATGCCTAAGAAAGTCATATGTTGGGTCTAAATGGAATACCTTATCTTCCCTTATGTTCTTAAGATAAATTGCTTATATAAGGAAGTGGTTAACTCTTTAAAATATTTTAACCAGTCTTAAAAATATTTTCACGAGATGTAAAATGAGTTATTGCTTGAGGACAAGCAACATCTAAGTGTGAGATATTTGATGTAATGTAAAAAGTCATGTTTTTACGTACATTATTGCTCGCTATTTGAGCTATTATTTAGTAAAAACATCTTAAAACAATACTTATTTACTAAAACTCACTAAAGTAGTTCAAAAACAGACGTTGTAGCAAAAATCATTGAAAACGATCAATTAACAAGCAAATTAGAGCAAATAAACTTCACCCGATTCCTCCATTAATATTTACCTTATGATATACACATCTTAACTTATCTCATATGACTCATAGGTAATTACGAGAGCGGGAGATCAAGAATCATGCAAAACAGATAAAGAACGGAGAAGATACAACACCCGAAAATCAACCGAACGCATTCCGAGCACCTACAAGCTACACACATCCAAATTTTATGATTTTGGTGTCATTAGAAGCGTAACGGGATTTCGAGAACATAGGCGAAAGAATCAAGCAAAACAGGCAAGAAACGAAGAAGATACGCGGGAAACAAGCAACGAACGAAGCACCGAACAACGGCTAAAGGCCAAACGGCCTAGGGGATACCGTATACGGCCTCCCCTATAACGTATACGGCCCTTACCATGCCGTATACGGCCTCTAGGGTGCCGTATACGGCCCCCTTGGCCCTCCGGTGATACCGTTTTTTGGTTATTTTGCGATTTCGGGCTATTTCGAGCTTGTATCTTGTGCATAAAGACTTGTACGGGGTGCTAGGGACTTTTGCCTATAAATAGGGAGCCTAACCTCCCCATTTCTCATCATCAAATCACCTCACAATCTCACAAATCATTCCACACTTATACTTGTTTCTCTCTCTAGTTTCTCTCTCTAGAAAACTAGAGAGATTTAGTTAGCCGGTTAGAGTCTAGAGGAAAGTCTTAGCTTGGTAATCTCATTGTAACGGCTTGTCAAGTTTAGACTATTGTAATCCTCAGTATTACGCTGCTTAATTCCCGGTGATATCTATTTCTCTCTCTACTGTTATAATGTTTGCTTTGCATGTTATTTCAGTATATGTTTTGATTATTGTCATGGTAATTACTTAGCTTAGTAATGTGATTGTTGAAATGTAGATATTAGGAGTAGGGATGATGTTAATTAATATCTTAATCATGTACGATTAGAAATTGCTATTCTATGTATCCGGTTAAACTTATCCTGAACTTAAACCTAATTTCCCATTCACCTTTTCCAGTTTTTCACGTGACCATTGCCTTAGTTAGAATCTGATCAATCCTAGCTACGAATATATAAGTTATCTCTGTTACAGTATGAAGCTATGAGATCTCCGTAAAACGGCCCTGTACTTAGTATAGCGTTGCAAATACCTCTAGTAAAGTACAAATACGTGGAAGCTAAGGGAATGTCGTAGGTCCATCTCATCGTGAATTACCTAGAAGTCACCCTTCTAGAACATGGCCTAGGGAACATAAAGCTGTGGAAAATGCTTATCGCATTGTACACCGTGAGTAGACCTAGGGTTGAACGACTGATGGCAAAGGAGGGTTTAATTCATGACGGAAGTATTTGTGCTTACAATGATTGAACACGGAGTTCTGAAATGAAAGCAAAGACTCGGCTGTAGTCTAAGATACTTAAACAGCTTAACTCCACATAACCGATAGTTTAACATACATAGAATACAATTAGTATTAGCTTTGATAAAATCAATTAGACATAGGTGTTAAGAAATGTCAGAAGATAAATTAC
Source organism: Gnaphalium uliginosum (assembly GCA_963930675.1). NCBI lineage: Eukaryota > Viridiplantae > Streptophyta > Magnoliopsida > Asterales > Asteraceae > Gnaphalium > Gnaphalium uliginosum. The sequence continues at coordinate 12,108,860 of OZ005683.1, read as the reverse complement.
GGTCTGTTGCCTCATTCCTGCACCCCGGATGTAATCATCCTCAGAGGGTCACTTGGTCTCTTAAAGACCGTGAGGGGGGTTACAAAACAGCCTGGTCTGATCAGAATCACGATAACCTAGGATTCAGTGACAGATGCTTTTAGAACTAAACTAAAAATGTAGGGTCCTAGTGTTTATACCGAATGCCTGTTGGTTCCTCATCAAAGAAAATCTCCGATCAACTTTATAATGAACATCATCCCGAAACCCTAATTATTGAAGTTTCAGCAATCACTCTCTACCTGTCTGCTAAAAATCTATCTTTACTTTTCGCTATTTATTTTATGCAAGTAGATAATTTAGAAAATAAACCAAAAACAAACCTACCTATCTTTCAAAATCCATCCTATTAAAGCAAATTTATCTTAGATAGTCCAATTCAATTCAATTCGTTTCGATTTTAAGAACGACACTCGAGTTATACTTACTGCTTACTCAAAAGGTAGGTAGTACTTATAGTTTGAGCCCCAGCTCATATAAATATTAAAACTTTCACACACGACGCGGCCGTCCGGCGATCGCGACTCCCTCACGACAAGGAGTCGATAAAACGACCGTTAAGGCGGCTCGACGTCAATTACTCGATAACATTTAAACACGTCTATATGATTACACAAATTGCTAATCTAGTACCTTACCGGTAACTACTTAAAAACGCATCTAGCCTACAATCTACATCTACAATCTAGAATCTAGAATATTTCAATTAGAAAACCGTAAAAATAATTTTGAAATCTTACCTATATATTTACTAAGTATCCCCTAATTTATGTGGCAAGCTCTTATAATCTACAATCTTATGTGTCAATTTGTTGTTAATTCTCATTGTTTTGGAATGCCAACTCAATTATCACCAATTTAATTAATCAAGTCAAAACTAATAATGATCATTAATACAAGTTAATATAGGGATTGTACAATATATAATTGATTCATCTTGAATTCTATCCATCTTCCTAGAAATTGACTTACAACTAATTAGAATTCAATACTTACTTTTGCACTATATAAAACTAACAACATTATTATATATGTTATCATGAATAAATTATTCATTTACACCATGTATATAATGTTTCTTGGTAATATAATTCTAAATATATAAGTCGATGAAAGATTAAGGTATCAATGATACAACTATTATAAGGGTGATTGTTATAAGAACTCACATCGACATGTCAAGTAGCCAAAAAGTCCAAGAGAGTTCGAAAGATGTGGTTCACTCTAAAATCATGTTGTCATTATATGACATTTCTTATCTTACATCTCGGCCCAAATCATTAGGTTGAAGATTTTTTGTACTTAATTTTAGTGTCATTGTGTTATTTTGTTAGGTACAAATTTCAAACCACAGATGTTATTTTGTTTGAATACTTGTTCACTAAATTGTTAGTATTTATTTATTACAACACTCGCAAACTAAGTTGTTTGTGCTATTTATGTAATATTGTATTAAAGAGTGTGTGAGATTACTTATTGAAACAAGATTTGTAATTTGTTTTCTTAATTTGTTGATGTTAAAAATTAAAAAATGCGAAAAGATAAAATACGTTATTATAACTATATTATATGTTGATATGTATGATGCTGTGTATTGCACGGATCATTAACACTAGTTTAAAATAACGTTAATATAGAACTGGAATTAAAGAAAATATTAGGAAAACGCGAATGTATTTGTAATTCATAAATTTTCAACCGAAGAAATAATTAAAAATCTCATCAATATAAGAAAACCCCACGCGCCCCTCTTTCTTCCCCACGCTTTCCCCAAATTTGACCTAGCTCATATACACAGCAAAGCTTAAATATATCTTCTTCAATATTGTTTCAAAATTCATAATCATTATTCAATACCGCATAAATCATTAATCAATAAACCGATACCGCTTCCAATTTCGGTCAATTTTTTGGAAATCAAGTGAGTATGCTTAGGGTTTCAGAATAGATAATGGTAAATTCAGTAATCAGTAGGTTTTCGTTATTATTATGTGTGAATTTTATGGATAGAGAATGCCGGAATTGCGAAGTGGAGTACGTCGTGCCCGTGCTCCGGTAGTTGATAAGAAGAAGAAAGTCGGTGCCGCCGGTAAGCCAGAAAAACGATTGGAGAATTTAGTCGGTAATTACGTCAAGACTCGAGCGGCTGTTGCTAGGGAGGCTGCGGCGGCGGCGGGGGCTGCGGTGGTTGAGGTGAAAGAAGAGAAAAAGGCACGGCAGCAGAAAAAGTGTTTAGATAAAAAACCGGTGATTGTAGTAGATAAAAAAGAAAAAGTGATAGAAGAAGTGATGGCTGATGGTAGTGGTGGTTTGAGTGCTAATAGGGTTACTGGTCAGGAAGAAGAAGGGAATACTGCTCCTTTTCCTGATAGGGTATGTTTTTTAATTGTTCTTTTTGATATATTTAATATTTTATTTGATTGTGTTTTTGGTTATATGAATTGTTGATATTTTATATGTGTAGTCTCAGACTCTCAGGATGTAATTAAGTATTAGAGTATTGGAGTAATTTTTTTGGCAAAGTTTGAGAATGTTATGAAATTTTGGTTTTGTATGCAGTGATTGTTTTTATCTGAAATTAGATGGCTTGTTGTAGATAATGGTGTTATGTAAATTGCTAGATAGTTTAGGGAAATTAATGTACTTTAGTGAAGTGGTGATGGACGGCAAGGTGTTAGTGATCCATGGGCCATTTCTTGATGGGATTGAATGTGTTGTTTAGGTATTTTAGTATTAGACTGTATTTTACAGAAAGATTGATGTATCTTGAATGCATTGGTCTATAAGAGAAGATGGATGGGAAGACAGAACTGTTTATGGAATGTTCTTTGTTAATATTGCCACCTCTTTGGTAATAACTTTAGGAAGTAGAAGCATTGTTGAATTAAGATGAGTACAAATCTCTATCAGCACGTGACAAGCTGTGAATATAATATATGGAGTCATATGCTCACAGAGTATTACATAACTTACATTACTATTTTCATGATCAGCAGTTGATAACTGTAAGAAATATGACCTTGTCTCTTTCATGTATTGGAAATGCATAAGAGCATCCACAATGGAAAAACCCTTTCAAAGGGTTTTTTATGACACACACTCTTACATCAAATTTGTTCAACAAAAAAAACCTATATGTTCCAATAGAAAAAGCTTTTTAATAGCTTTTTGTTTAAGATATTACACACACATCTTTTTAAAAAAGCCATTGAGCAAAAGCTCAATTTTGGCAAACCCATTGCCAAAAAAAACCCTTTCACTCAAATGGATAAACCCTTTCAAAAGGTTTTTTTGGTCAAAAAACCTTCCATTGGAAATGCCCTAACAACTATGCTTGACAAAAGAGCTCGAAGAGTTCACCTGAGCTGTTCATTTCAGATTTGTGGATCTTCGAATGAGCACCTGTACTCAAATGTGTATACCTGAGCTGTCCCTTACCTTTGTGAAACTCCTTTCAAGTGATCTGATTGGGATGTTACCTTTATATTCTCTATCTTTATTTACCTATTTAATGCTTCGACCATTCACGAAGCAGACCTATTTTGGAGTCACTGAATAATCTGTGAACCAGTTGTTATGTTACCTTAGGAAAGCTTGAGTACCATTAATTCAATTCAAAGTTGTATTCGTTGCAGCTTACGTTGGATGTTACCTAAGACATGATGATGTAGGATGTTACCTAAGGCGTGATGATATGAGTCAACTACTAATTATTTATATAATATCGTTACAAATACTATGCTACAAATCTGTTGCTAAATGCCACGATTATCTATTTCAGGTTTGATGTATGTCTTTTGTATCTGAAACCTATACTCAGATGCTCAATCAAAGTATTTAATATGGCACTTATATTCAGGTTGCAGATAGTGTATAAGGATGTTACCTAAGGCATGATGTTTATGTAGGATGTTACCTAAGGCATGATGATATGAGTCAACTACTAATTATTTATATAATATCATTACAAATACTATTCTACAAATTTGTTGCTAAATGCCACGATTAACTATTTCAGGTTTGATGCATGCCATTTATATCTGAAACCTATAATCAGATGCTCAATCAAAGTATTTAATATGGAATGTATATTCAGGTTGCAGATAGTGTATATATTATGTTTGATGTAGCCTAGTATGTGATGTTATTCTCTTAAAGGGTGCAATGGACATTGACTAGAGAGTTTGACTCACAAGGTTGTTGCTATGTTGCATAGGCATGTAATGCTCATAATTTGAAAGAGAGATTTACTTGTGCAATAAAAGAAAAAATAAAATTAGATCCAATTTTGTGGTCTTTAGTATATTGTTCCATTATTTATTATTTATATTACAGTTATCATTTGGAAATTTTGTTGCTTAAATTGTCGAAGTACGTTCTAGTTAAGATATTAAAATCAGGATCAGCTAATTCATTTGATCCTTATTCGGCTTCTTTTCAGGTTCAAGTAGGTGGATCACCTCAATACAAGGTTGAAAGGAAGTTAGGCAAAGGTGGATTTGGTCAAGTATTTGTTGGTCGCCGTGTTTCTGGTGGAACTGATCGCATATCTGGACCTGGTGCCACGGAGGTAATGTTCTGATACCAATCAATCTATTTTGGATTCTATGAAAATATATTTCTACGAAGTCTGATTTTTGCAGTCCATTTTCTTTGATTCTGGACTTGGCAGGTAGCTCTTAAGTTTGAGCATAGAAACAGCAAAGGCTGTAGTTATGGTCCTCCGTATGAGTGGCAAGTTTACAAGTACGTTCACATTTTTATTTAATTTTAAAAACAGATTTACCTAGCTCCTTAACAAAAAATTAAAACAAATAATATCTGGGTTTTGGTGGAACAGTACTCTCGGTGGTAGTCACGGAGTGCCTAAAGTTCACTATAAAGGAAAACAAGGAGATTACTATGTGATGGTATGATATTAAGTTTCCTTCTCATCTAAGTGAATAGATTAAATTTAAACAGAACATATATCATTGTCTTTTTCTTTTCCTTTTTCTCACATCCAGGTCATGGACATGCTGGGGCCTAGTTTGTGGGATGTCTGGAATTCTTCTGGGCAGACGTGAGTTCCTAAGCTTGTGAACATAACCAATGCTTCTTGCTCATTTGTCATATGGTTCACTGCATGTTAAACTAGCATATTATAGGAGGCAAAAAAAATTTTATATCATGTTTTGGTATATTGTATGTTTAGTTTCATTTCTTTTGTGTTGCCTTTAAAAATTGCACACCAAGAGTAAATGGAAAAATATATGTTCATTCATGTGATTTGACTTGTTATTATGTGCCTATTTGCCAGGATGTCATCAGAAATGGTAGCTTGTATAGCAGTGGAGTCTTTGTCGATTTTGGAGAAGATGCATTCAAGAGGGTATGACCATCTAGTTATTCTTATTCTTATTCTTATTCTTTGTTATCAGTTCTCGAGTTGTCATGATTCTTATTCATATTAATGGTGATGTTGATATTTGTTTCTTACATGCGACTTTGTTGAAATTAGTTATGTCCATGGAGATGTAAAGCCAGAGAACTTTCTACTTGGTCAACCATCAACACCTCAAGAAAAGAAACTATTTCTTGTCGACCTTGGGCTAGGTAATAAGACATTCATCCAACTCTCATTATGGCTCCATTCATATTATCATTTTAATTTATTTAATATTTTAATGCATCCATTTATATATTATATGCAGCAACTAAGTGGCGTGAGAGCTCTAATGGTCAACATGTTGACTATGATCAGAGGCCTGATATGTTTAGGTAAAATTCGTTGTTACTTGCTAATTGAAGCAAATTATTCACCTCGCATAATATATAATTTTTTTTCTGCCTAACCTATTTTTGTCATTCTACTGTAGAGGAACAGTTAGATATGCGAGTGTCCATGCACATTTGGGAAGGACAGCTAGTAGAAGAGATGATCTTGAATCTCTTGCATATACACTTGTGTTTCTTCATCGTGGTAGACTGCCTTGGCAAGGGTATCAGGTATTGCTTGGTTACACAAAAAGCTCTCCCTGTTAGATTATATAATTATTCAGGTTTTTGAAGAATCTGATTCTAATTTTTTTTTGTTAGGGTGACAATAAGTCATTTCTGGTTTGCAAGAAGAAAATGGCTACATCCCCTGAAATGTTGTGCTGTTTCTGCCCTGCTCCTTTTAAACAATTTCTTGATATAGTTGTCAACATGAAGTTTGATGAGGAGCCTAACTATTCTAAGCTAATATCTTTGTTTGAGGGATTGCTTGGTTCAAATCCTGCTATAAGACCAATCAATACAGATGGTGCTCAAAAGGTGATCCATCTTTTCAAATCATGGTTTTTATGTAACAGTTACCTACTGTGTCTGACATACTTTTGTTCTTAGATTATAATTCAAGTTGGCCAAAAACGGGGCAGATTGAATCTTGATGAGGATGATGATGGGCAGCCTAAGAAGAGAATTCGAATGGGAGTTCCTGCAACACAGTGGGTCTCGGTTTACAATGCCAGGCAACCCATGAAACAAAGGTGCGTAATTTCTCTATGACGACGTTTTTTTTTCCATCTTCAAGCAGGTTAGTGTTTTAAACTTCTGATATGATAATATCAAGTTATATTGACGTCAAATATTTGCGGCATCAGGTACCATTACAATGTTGCTGATGCCCGACTTGCACAACATATTGAAAGGGGAAATGCAGACGGTTTACTTATTAGTTCAGTAGCTTCGTGTTCGAACCTCTGGGCAATAATAATGGATGCTGGAACTGGCTTTACGCACCAAGTTTATGAGCTGTCTCCTTTCTTCTTACACAAGGTTTAAATGCCAGATGGTTTCTTTGAAGGTTTACTATGTGCTATTGATTTTAAAGTGTTCTGGACTAATTATGTATTTATTGATCCCATTCATGTTATAGGAATGGATTATGGAACAGTGGGAGAAGAACTATTACATCAGCTCCATTGCTGGTGCTAACAATGGGAGCTCTCTTGTGGTGATGTCTAAAGGTTTGTAGGCTCGTAGATAGTGTACTGTCTGTGTTTCATTATTTTAGCAACCTTGTTCTTAAAACCACGAATTTTACATTTGCAGGGACCCAGTATTCTCAACAGTCTTATAAAGTAAGTGATTCTTTCCCTTTCAAGTGGATTAACAAGAAATGGAGAGAAGGGTTCCATGTGACCTCCATGGCAACTGCGGGCACACGATGGGGTGTTGTCATGTCACGCAATGCTGGTTTCACCGATCAGGTTTAGCTCATAAGCTTCAAATTTTTGCACCAACATATGCCTGTCTTTATGTTGGTATTACTTGTATTTCTTCACAATACCATCAAGTCCGCTGCTATATTTTTGCAGGTAGTGGAGTTGGATTTTCTGTATCCTAGTGAGGGCATCCATAGAAGGTGGGATAATGGTTATCGTATTACATCAACTGCCGCCACGCTTGATCAGACTGCTCTCATCTTGAGTGTGCCCCGCCGTAAGCCCGGGGATGAAACACAGGAAACTTTACGCACGTCTCAGTTTCCAAGCACACATGTAAAGGTTAGTCTACTTGTTAAATTGGTGGCAACGTGAGCAGGTTGGGTACGGCTTCAGCGTTCAGGTTGAAGCACGCTATTTTTTAGTACGGGCCGAGTCGGGTTTGGTTGGACCCACACATTTGGTCCAATTTTATAAGGTTTTTTTGCCAAAAGTTGAGCTGTTGTTTATTATTACAAAAGCATCATTTTTTTATTACTATAATAATCAAGTCTCTGATCAATATAATCTAAGAGACTGTACACATCAAAAAGATGTTTTGCATGTTCTCCATTTTGCTAATTTTAAATTCAACCGGTTTTACCAACCCAAATTAAACTAATTCCCAGTAATTGGGTTGAAATTGCAATTCTAATACGAACAACAATGTTTTCTTGGGTATTGCATGGGATTAACGATTATTATTGTTGGTTTTCCGTTTTGTAACGTGTAGGATAAGTGGGCGAAAAATTTGTATCTTGCTTGCATTTGCTATGGAAGAACCGTTTCTTGATGATATAGCAAGGGGAAGGCCATTAGACGATTTTCTGAAAATGAGGAAGCCATTTCTTTTCTTTTTCTTTTTGACCGGTCTGGTAACTTGAAATGTTAGAAGTTGGTATTTTCTTTTCCAGAAATAGAGTTTGTAAAAGGATTTTTATTTAATTTTGAAGCTGTATAGTTGGCTCCTCTATATATAGTTATTGCTTGAATGATCCTTTCATGCACCTTAAGCCCTTGCCTGAAATTGCTCATGGGCGAGGTCTGAGGCCGATAGAACTGGTTCATTTGTGTATTGTCGGCTAAAGCTGTAGAAGATCACAACTTAAAAGGCAACACACAGTGGTTTTATTCAAAAATTATAAGTTGAAACCATGAGTAAACTGCAAGTCTTGAAGTGATGGTTGATAAAACTATATCAAATTTCGTAATTCTTCATTTTACTGTTATCAAATGCAGATATGCTAAATATAATTTAACATTTGTGATGTCTGACGTCACCTATATTAGATCTTTCAAAAGAAAGTGGTATTCGTATAAAAAAAATTAAAAATTAGGTACAATGTAAACGTAAAATATAGTGTTGTAAGTCTTTGTCGTTGATCATAAAATTTAACGGCTGAGATCGTCTGATACTTGAAACCTTACCCAAAAAACTTAACATATCTGAACCTCGGAACCTTATCCAAAAAATTTACATATGACTTGTTACTTGACTTTCTCTTTAAATTATTCTTTTATCTAGTTTTTATATATATATTTACTAGTGTAGTTCCTGAGAAAAAGAAAAGTTAGTTAGAAAGATAGAAAGTTAATGAGGATGTACATTATAGTTAAAAGTTAGGTGTACCATGGTTAAAAATCAGGTGCATCATAATAATATGTTTTCCGGCCGTCAGAATCCGACAAGGATGGTGGCAGTCGAAATTCGGCGCCAGCAGGTGAGATAGTGGTTGATGGTCAGTCAACATCGCAGTTAAAAGTCAGTTACATCGTAATTACTTCCATTCTCTTTCTATCGTTCTATCAAAAATCTATTTCACATTAGTTCCAATTACATATATATTATGCTTAGTATAACCTAAAGTTTGTTAGGGTGTCAGAAACACATATGTGTATGTCAGTATGTGATTATTCTTACAAAATGAAATGATATAAAAATTGACGGTTGAAAATGTGCGACGTCATCATATCATATCCTGATCAATAAACGGTCTTGCTTTGTTAAAACTAAAACCTGCACACAAACACAGAGAGCTTGGTCTGTTGTGTGTTGAGAAGAAGAAAATGGCATTTCATCTTTCTTCTTCTTCTTCTTCATCTGCAAATGCAATTTCATCTCTTTCAGCTCACTCAAATGCTCCACCTGCTTTACACTGTAATACTCTTTTCTCTTTTTCTTTTGCTTATCGAAAAACTTGCATTCTTAAACATTGTAAAAAGTAGACAATTTATTGTAAAACCCAGTAATCCTTGAATATTTCATTCTTACTTTTTTTAGGTTGGAAATTACAATTATAAAACGTAGACAATTTATGCTTTTTAATTCAGAAAATGTTGTTATATTTGAACACTTTTAACAGCAAACTTACTTTGATGAGTTTTTGATGATTAGCCAATTTGAAGCTGGTAAGCTATCGTGTTAGATGTAACTTGGAGTCCGGTAACTCATCTGCAGATGTTTCGGACACCTCAACCGAACCTATCACGAAAAAGGTCTGGTTCTTTTCATTAACTGTCTTCTTTGCCTTTACACTACTAATTGTTGTATCGGTTAAAGAGCAGTAGATTTTTGATTTACTGGTAGTTATTAGTTTGGTTATCTGCGGAAAATGTAACGTGGTTTCACTTTATTGTCGTTGTATACATGTAGGTTTGTATTCTTTAGCTCTTTTATTTTCATTTAGAAACAAATTTATGTAAGTAATTACACCGAAAGGCGCCTTGCACTTTTTTTAGTTACTAATATGACGTTGCATACAATTACGTTATAGTAAAGGATATATATGTTGAATACAACAAGAGAAAGGTGAAAGTACGTTATACTCTGGCGCAGTTAATGCTTATTAGTATGCTAGACTCTAAATGTTGCTACTCCAACTATGGTTTCTAAAGGTAGCTCAATTTGACAGGCTCAAAACCAGTTGACTTCACGAAGACTGTGTGTAGCATGTTTAGCTTCATCGATGGCTTTAATAAGTAATTCAAGTACTCCTCATATTAAAGCAGAAGCAATTGCTTCTGATGCTAAACCAGTGTGTCGGAACTGTATGGGTAGTGGTGCTATTATATGTAAGTTTTTATCTTAACTATATGTGATTGGAAGAATCTTAAAATGTCACCTTTTTGGTCCATGAAATGTTGATTTTGTATCTAGGTGATATGTGTGGTGGTACAGGAAAATGGAAAGCGTTGAACAGAAAACGGGCTAAAGATACCTACGAGTTTACTGAATGTCCCAACTGTTATGGTAGTATTTCTTCTTATTATTAGGTTTTCCAATGCACTTGGTTGGAACTAATGTTACTGATTTTTTTTTATTTTTTTTTTTTTTATCTTTTGAATACAGGTAGAGGAAAACTTGTGTGTCCTGTTTGTTTAGGTACTGGTTTACCGAATAATAAAGGGCTTCTTCGAAGGCCTGATGCAAAACAGTTGCTTGATAAGATGTATAATGGACGCCTACTTCCAAACTCTTAAGGTCATTTTCCGACTTCCTATATCTCATTATCACTGATTTGAACATTGATAAGATGAATAATTGATGCCACATCAGCATTTCATGAAAATTCCGAAGTTGTTTAAAAGCAGTCGCAACTCTAGAAGTTAAAAATCTGTTTGGTCACCTATTTTCTAGCATTGGTCTATTTGACCCCCAAAAGTCGAGATGTATCCGTTCCAAGTAAAGGACTGATTCTCAATCTTGATGTTGCTGTTGTTTTCTTCTTCACAGGTGTTTTTTTAGCTCTGGTTATTCTTGAATACAGTGTATAGAAGGGCGAAAATGAGTATATAGAAGCAGCTTCTGTGCAAAAACCTACTTATTTTTGCAGGATAAATCTTTAACTCAAGCTACTGTTGAGATATTGAATACAAGATCGAGCTTTTTTCCTCTATAGACTAAGAAGAAACAACAATTTTTAATGTGTACTATCATGAAAACAAGATTAGTAATCTGCAGATACTTTTTAAGGGATTTGAGGTCTAGCTTAGATACTAGTTCATCTTGTTGGATTCCATATGTGAACATATGATTCTACACTTGTAAGAATGGAATTTTTTATATTTTGGCAAAACATTTTCAAGGAACTCAACGTATTGGTAGCAATTTTGACCCAAATACCCAATTAGTTATGAAGGGGATGTCTTGAGTGTAGGTTTTATCTCAAGAAGGTCCAATGGGTAAAATCAAAATCTCTAGTTAAAAGTGTCAAACGGGTTGAGTGGCTCAGAAGGGTTGGAAGTCTACAAAAGTGTATTTATGATGCACACAACCTCCTAAACCATATTACTGAACGAATTTAATATTATGATGATATAATTTTTGTGATCGTATGACAACAAGTATTTTGGGTCAACCAAAAGCAACCATCTTCGACACGTACGAAGATTACCAATCTTGACCTGTTACCTAACATGTGCAGCCTACCCATTTTGCAATCTCTACTTGCAACAAAATCGTCAAAAAGTAAGCACATGGTTTATAACCTCAACAAAGACTTTTTCGCTTATAATATGATCATGAATCTCATTATAAATAGGGCATCTACGCCAATACATCATTTCTTGACGTTAACAAATAAATCTAATTTGCTCAACTCTTCAAAAAAGAAGTCAGATTAAAGTAACTCATACTGCAGCAGTTGCAGATCCCGTTTCTGAATCACCATTTTTCCTCTTCTTATCATCATCGCGTTGCTTGTTAATAGCTTTATCGGCTTGCGACACAATTTTTGAGATGGTAAACCCAGTGACTTCAAAATTGTGATTTCTGTGAGGGATCATAGCGTTGCGAAGGATGACATCCACACCATCATATGTCCAAACACCAAGCCGGGCCTCACCCCACAGTCCAATGGCAAACCAACCAAGACCTGCGGCAGCAATGTCGACACAACTCGAGTCACACCGATTTCCATGCACGTGAAATTCCTTTTTTACCCATCTTCCAAGCTTCTCGACTCGTTGCTTCCCTATTGGTGGCTGAGGTTAAAATTGGAAATCAATATCTTAGTCCCTATTAAAAGGCATACCATAACATTACAAATGACAATTGACCAGATTCAGAGGTATTTGAGTGGCTTTGAAAGTGATTATGTGATTTCAAATTAACGAATGTTTGTGTTTGACAATTCTTGGTTGTTTACGAAATTTGAGTGACCACAAAACGGTTGGTAACATGAATATAAAAGCGTCCAAATTACACGATCAATTTAATTGCAGTTTTGTATGGAACTCATTATCCAAAACTGATTACATTAAGATAATCTAAGGAAGTATCTGTTTATCCAAAAACCAAAAACAGATTAGAGTGGCAAAACTTATAATTTGGGTATGTTCTCAAACTAAAATTATATTATCATCATACAAAATCGATTATATTGCTCTAGATGCAAGCTAATGGGATGAAAGATTTTGGATTGCAATCATAAAAGTACTCCTTCAATCTCATGACAATTGCAATCGTTGACTTGAGAGTTGAGATTTGGACACAACTCCTGAGCCAGTACCATTGATTTGCTTGTAATTAAAACGAACGGTATATAATTAAGCTCATGCCTCCAAAACATAAATGTTTCAGTTTTATTCAATTAAATTCAAATCGGTTGAGTCTTGAGATCAATCATATTCAAATGCAAATTCATACTTTCCAATAACAAAAGGTAATTAAATCAGTCCTGAAGCTGAAAATTAGTGTCCTGACGTTAACTCAAAGCTTATATCTTTTCTTTCTCCTATTAAACAAACTAAACAAAAGATTTCGCCTTTTGTTTGTTCAGATCATATGTCACACTCGAATCAAGATTCAAATTCATCACGAACATCAAAATCAAACAAAGTTAGAGCTAGAATAACCATACCTGTAATTGATTACCAAAATGACTTTCCACCATTGTTAATGCCTTTTCTGTTGTGCCCATATGCAGGGGAAGATGATGAGATGCCCACACTGTAACATATATGGAACCCACTGACGATTCTTCTATATCAAGCCTCACGAGACCCGCAATATGAATCGAATAGCCCGCCTAATCAATGACACACATCTTTTTAATTAACAGGTATTACAAAGAAAAAACATCATAAAATATGAATGGTAGCACCTACTAATATGCAAGAGCTAAACATGACATAATTTTTAAGCAATTATTGTGTTTGTTAGCAAAGTTACTCACTTTGACCCTATAAGTCCTCGGCTTTAACTCCTTGCTGATATGAACCAACTTCTGTTCATCCCGAGTCAACCGGGTTGTAATCTGATGTGGATGCAATAGTCCTGGTGTATCGAACAACTTAGTCTGGCCCGGAAGCACACCCTCAACCCGAATAATTCCCAATGTGGTCCCAGGCACAGGAGCTTCAGTCAAAACACTCAATTTTCCACCTACTGACTCCCCCAACGCATTAATAAGTGTCGATTTGCCAGCATTTTGTGCCCCTATGACCCAAACATGCCCTCTTGGCCCAGCCAATGATGCCATATCATCTGCAAGATTTTTCAACCCCCAACCCCTGAAAGCACTCACTAAATGAACTTTGGTTAATTTGTTAGCCCCTCCTTCTCTAGCACGAGTCCTGACCCAATTCTCAAACCCAGTTGGTGATAATTTAATAGGCAGCAAATCGATCTTTGTAACAACTAATACTACTCTAGGTAAATTCCCTGATTTTCCGTGTTTCCAAGCTCTAGAATTGACATCAATTGTGTTTGAAACTAACTCTGCGACTTTTTTCGGAAATGACCCATCAAAATCTACAGCATCTACAACCATAACTACTACAGTTCGAGTACCTGAAACACAATTTAATCTCCTTCCAACCGTATGATCAAAGTCGAAATCCGGTAACAAGTTTTCGACTTTTTGATCCTTAACCGCTCCATAATGCCTCAAGCTATGGCACCTTGCACATACAACCGGTCTTTCGGGTGATTTAGGGCTAGGGTTATCAAAATCTTCATCAGATTCCACCAAGAAACCTTTTTTAAGAGAATCTGGAATATGGGTTTCTTCTGCTAATGGGTTTTTGTCAATGGCCATTTTGTAATTTGTATCTTTAATGGAGGGTGTGATGAAATACCCGGGTTGTTTCGGGTCGGATCCTTGCATTGTTATCCCACATCCAGGGCAAATTCGAAGTGTTTGGGATGTTTTTTCATCATAATTTCCATCTCTTGATAGGGGAACAGATGCAATTGAAGTGGGGTCTGAAGAAAAGTGTCTAAAAAAGGGGTTTTGGGATATTAGGGTTTTAGTAGGGTTTAAAAGACTTGAACTTTTCGGAGGGTTTGTGATGGTATTGAAATTGGGGTTAGATACAGGTTTTGTGTATGTATAGGTAGCGAAGGGAGATAGTGCAATGAGGTTTTTGAACTTTGATGAAGTTAGTTTTCTGGATATCATTGTTGTCCTATTGTTCACAGTTCTGGTTCCATGGAGGTTTCGGTAGTTAGGTCACATGGTTTCTGCATAGTTTCATTCAAGCCCCCTTAAATTAAGAATAGTTTAATAATGATCCGATAAGTTTGAATATATTATTGGATTTTATGACGAAAAATTTGTATAGAAGTAAATTGTGTACATATGAGATGTATCGTTGATTGGTTAGATGCAATATGTGTACTAACACTAATGATATCTCAATTTTTATATACCTGAAAAACCAGAAATAAGTATCTAGGCACAACAGTTTATAACGTCTTCCAAACTCAAAAGGGATTTTGCAAACATAAAATAAGGAATCCCAACATTGAAACAAAAAAAGACATCATTTTTATATATATTCTGAACAAAGTCAACTCTTCTTCAAGATCATCAACAAAGAAAAATTGTTTCTAAACCTTTACAGAGAAATACATGATCTCTCACACCACCCTTCTTTCTTTCCTATTTCACAAAGTATTAAAAAAAGAAGAAACAAAAAAACATGGCTGTGTAGGGTGGCGGCAACGGTGGCGGTGGGCTGTGTTTTAAGCTAAGATTGTTCTTTCCATATCTGGCCGGCCACTTTCAGCTTCAGCTCCTGCCTATCACCACCCGAAAAGAACAATGCTATATTCCTTGTTATTATTAACCCGTCTAGACTATCTCTTACTGTCTTGTGACTATCGCGAATACTCCGCGGGACCCCTTGCCATTTTAGTTTTCTGCCATTTGCACCCACCTCGAGGCTGTAACTGAACTTGCTGGCGTCATTTTCATCGCCCATAAAACGCAAAAATGCCATGTAAACTGGTGCCATGCCCAAATGAAATGCCTCAAAGTGCAAGCAGAACTGATATCCGAAACAATTGAAAATCTAAAGCCAGCAAACAACATCAAGAATGTCAATTCATGAGAAACTCTATATTAGTCTAAAGAAAATATGCTACATATCACACATAAATTTCAATCCATTTATCTAGAATAGGTCAACTTTGTGTTGTATTTTATCGGTAACAGGTCAAAGGATGGAAAACTAGCCAAAATGATCGAATAGGTAAATCAGTCAGAACTCACCCATTGTGTATTCAAAATCTTATAATGTCCTAAATCGTATTATTCTAAAATTAAGTTTCGATAATATTTTAATTATATAGTTTTTCCTAATCATAATTAAAAACTTTAATTAAAAAAGGGTAATTTGGAGAGTACCCTTGACCCCCGTACCATATTTCAATGGTACGCGTCCGCCCCACCCGCAAGGAACATCAATGTCGGGTAAATCACATGTCCACAAATCAACCACATATGCTGAGGAACGGATTTGAACCCCTGACCTATAGGTCACACATGTAGAGTCTGGACGTTTGCGGTAGCAGTACCACTTGAGCTATGCTCAATTGGTAACTTTAATTAATTACAACATACCAAAAAGTGATGGTGGTAGGCTCAACCAAATCCGGCCCATATTGACCATTTGACCTGAAAATAAAAATTACCCCTTTTGACCCCAACCCATTTTGAACCATTACCCACACCCCCTGACAGTAAAATGTGTCTTTACTGTTGGGGGGTGGGGTGGGCGGCGGATGGATATGAGTTCTGTAATCAGAATTATCGAATAAGGTAATCAACTAAAGCAAACGGGCTTCAGAAAATACTTATTGCAAGTGTTTCTTATGTTTGAGGTGGTGATACTGAAATTATTAGATGTTCTTGCGTGTTTCGCAAAATCAGATTATTGAGAGAAAGAATCTCACCGTCAACATCCATGTAGCATTTTCAATTTCATGAGGATTTGGCTTCACATAACGGTGGTTAAAGGTGGATCCATCGTGCATATCAACATTGTGATCAGCCTTAAGATGTGCAACAAGAAATGGGATATCACCTGTGACACAACATTCTGTGCCTGCATATGGGCAATTATATCCACGATATTTGCAGATATCCTCGTGTCTTAACCTACTGTGGTAGGGGAAAATATCTTGGCAACCCAAATATTGGAACTTGCATGGCAATTCTATTGACTCTGCAACTTTTTCCAAGGCCAAACACCGTATGTTCCCAAGCTCTTGCCGGCATATTGGGCAACTATTTTGCATTTCAGATTTACAAACAACACATATAGTGTGGCCATTTGGACACTTCACGAAATAATAACAATAGAAATATTAGAACCCACGTGAATTTGATGTCAGTAATTTAAAGATCATATTTAATCCATATATTATTAGGGGTTGTTTGGATCTGCGTTTTTAAAATCCAAACATACTTGATGGGAACAATTAGTCCGAATATGAAAATCCAAACACCCCCATAATTGGGAAAAACAGTAGAAGTAAACATACTTGATGAATTGGAGGATGCATTATGTTTAAGCATACAGGACATTCGAGTAGCTCATGAACTGCACTTTTTGACGCCATTCCATGCCTTCCACCAGACGATACACATAATCTCAGGCAACTTCTTCCTTCAACATTTGAAGATTTAACACCATAATCATAACGTGATTCAGTAACATCTTCATATATATTACCTCCAGGACCCATTATTATGGTGGTACAGTGTCACCTTCTATTGCCCCTGCAAAACACAACCAAACCAACTTCAGCATCTCATAGTTTCACTTGCACATATATATAGTTTTACTTTTTCAAATATTTTCAACATTTTGCAAAAGAACATGCTTTGCTACTTTGTCGATGAAGCGATGATGGAAAACCATGTAACTTCGTGAATAATGAGAACTACAGGTTTAACCATCATATTTGAATTTTCATTAGTGAAAATAGGAATTTGCAAAGAACATGGTCCATTTAAAATGAATTGAAGATCTATAAAATGCAAAGTTAATTGTTGAGTTTCGTACAAAATTGTAAATCGTGCAAAACAATGATGTTCAAGTAAGCATTTTCCATAAGAAGAATACTACCTAGAAAGCAAAAGGGCTAATTACATAGCACATAAAAGCTACTAGATTCAAATTGTCATCAATGATATAAACTTGGGTATACCAATCATACACAAATCCATCTCATTTCCACAATCTAATCAATATAAAAATGCCAAATTTCATTCCCAAACAAATGATCACTAACTATTGGGACTTTAGATACCTACAATTCTACAAAACTTCAAACTCAAACTAATCATCATTAAAGATCATTACTTTACATCAAACCCTAATCAAATTCACAAATTTACAACATACCCAGAAACAAATACACTTTGAATCAATCAATAAACACAAAAGGAAAGCAATCAGAAGAAAAACAATCAAGAACTGACCTAAAATAGCAAACCCCAGATGAGAAATCAATCAACCCACAAGTCAAAATCAAAAATCAAAATCAACCCATCAATCAATTAGGGGAAAATGAAATGAAATTAATGTAATTGAGGGTTGTGTGTAATGTGATGAGGTGGAAGGCTAGCCTGAGACTAGATTGACGTGTTGAAACCGGAGTTTGTATGGTATGTATAATAAAGAATACAATAATCAGATGAATAGATGATAACCCAATAAAAAAAAGTCAAAGATTTGGTTAATTTTCCCCAAATCAATCAATGAAACAGTAGAATTTTGATTATTGGGATTGAAATTGGGGTTGAATGATGGCAATAGATGTACAGCTAAGTTAAAAAGAGGATTTGGGAATTGTTATTTCTTTCAAGTTCCAAATTTTATGGTTTGTTTTGTATTGTTGTCATTTTCTTGAGTACAGAGTGTGCAAATGTTGGCTTGTCACTAGTTATTACTTGTTGCTACTTTCTTCTAATTATTATTTTATTTATCTCTTTATGTACATCTATATCTATATGGTTATTATAATTCGTCCATAAGTTAAGTTGATAAAGTATTAAGATCACTAACACAGGCATTTTCGAGTAAGTAAATGAAAAAGAAGAAGGTTTAAGATCATAAGCACATAGCCTCTAGAGAGGGCAAGAGAAGCATGAGTAAATAAGTTGGCACAATGATACTAAAGTTGAAAAGTAAGGACAAATGTTAAAAAAAAAAAAACATAACAATAATTTATCACCTAAACCTACTTCATATTTACCCTCTTTTATTTTTTACCTTTCTCCTTCCTTCTTCCTCCCCACCCACCTCCACCCCCAACCCTACCACCACCTCCTACCTGCTGGTTGCCGGAAATCTAGCAGCCGCCGTCGGATTTTTTTTTGTTTTTGTTTTTATTTTTTGCTTTTTTTTTTCTTCACCTTTTTGTTATACTCTTTGAACCTTTTATGATTTTTTTTTCTTTTGAATGTTTTTTATGTTTTCTTTTTTAATCAATTAGTAATAACTTATGTTTTATTTTTATTTCGTTTTCGTTACTTTTTTAATTATTAGCATTAGAATAATACAACTAAGATTTATTTACACCACTTTTATAAAACGAAGATGCAATTATTTTTATTCACCAATGATGCAGTGTGTTTGATTTAAAAAACAAGATGCAGTGTTTTTATTTGATCGATGATGCAGTGCGTTTTAATTTATAATATGATGCAGTGAGTTCAATTTATAAGTATGATATATCGTGTTTAACTTAAAAGCATGATGCGGTATTTTTAATTAAAAAGCATGATGCAGTGATTCTAATTAAACATGATGCAACGTATTTAATTTAAAAGTTTGATGCAACGTGTTTAATTTTAAAAGTATGATGCAATGTTTTTATTTAAAAGCAAGATGCAGTTATGATTGATTTAAGAGAATGATGCATAGTGACTAATTTAAAATTATATTGATGTATTATTTTATTTTAAAAGTAAGAAGTATTTTAATTCAAAAGGAAGATGTAGTGGTAAAGAAGAAGAAAATCAAAAAGAACAAATTAGAAAAATTAAAATTAAAAGTTAAAAAAAGTAAAAAGTTAAAAAAATAAAAAATTAAAAAAAGTTTTTAAAAGAAAATGTAGAAGTTTTTTAAAAAAAAATGTAGAAGTTTTTTAAAAAAAGAAATTTATAAAAAAAATTTTGGATGTATGTTATCCTTTTTTTAATCCTAGTATGACTAGTATCTGTAAAGCGGTGGTAATAAATATTTTTGAATGATTTAAATTTTTATCTTTACATTTTCACTAATTTTTCAAGTAAATTTTCATTTTTAACGATAAGGGGAAATAAAGTGATGCACCAATGTATCTTATGTTATTGGTCGAAATAAAAGGATGATAACTCATTTTATTTATTGAAAAAAAAAAAAAAAAAGAAACTAAATCTATATAACAATGTACAATGTTATATAGATAAATAAATATTTGGATAAGCTTATAACACAAACACTTTCTTAAATTATTAAAGTTTGTTGATGGTAACGTAAGCTCATCCATATATGAAAAATTAAAACAAGACTCGTAGTTGTAAATACTTTATAAAAAAATGATACATAGACCTAATTATATAGGCCTAAGAAAAGACTTAATAAGGTGAACATAATACATGACAAGTTGAATTAGTTGGGTATACTTTTTGACTTATGTCGTAACATTATAAATGTTAAACTTACGACATCGTGTTCTTTTATGACATTAACCCTGAATGATTGATGGTAATACAAACCAACTAAGATCACTAAATTTTCAATTAATTTATGCATCATATTCATCCCATGTTGTATATTAAAAATAACACCAAAATCATTTACAAAATAATGACCATGTTACACTTAGCACATGATCATTGAATCATTTTGATGTAAGCTATACAATTTTCATTGCTTATTTTTACAAATAACCTACAAGTTGGAGTACTAGAACCATATAAAATGAAAGTACTTGTTTACAATAACGATATAAACCGTCAAACATCTTGAGAATGTCTACAGGAGAAATGGTCGATCTCAACCAAATCGACACAAATCATTGGTCAGGTTTGAAAATACAGCTCCAGGTCATTCAACCAAGTAACATGGACAATCTTGAAGCACAAAATGTCATCAATTTAAGAAACATGAACCAATGCCTAGCAAGTACATGTTACAGTGGCTAACAAAACATCCAAATCAACACTTCCCACCTATTTACAACCATCATCGAGTAACTACACATTTTTAACAAAACTCTCAAAACAAAAGGGCCCTAATTTTCACAGGTCAAAATAGTTGCCAACAGAATATACACAAAATCACATCCATGGACTAAATCTCGAGAACCTGGTTATCCAAGTCTTTCTACAAAAACAATATTTCATCCACCAGTTTATCAACGGTGTGGCCGGGTGGAAGTTCTAGTTGCCCTCCTTGTTGATGGGCCAGCCCCACCATTATCAACCTCAGCAGCCGTAGATGTTTCGAGCTTTGGGTTACGAGTAGTTTGGGTCGATGGCTGACCCTGAGATGCAACAATCGACTCCTCATTTTCATTATTTCCAGATCTTCCCCGCCTTCTATTAAAGGGATCAGAAGATGGTTGAGGTTGAGACGGACCAGCCCTGTCATCTTGAGAGTATCTAGAACTCCTTGACCTCTTCCGCACCAAGGGTTCAGGAGGAGGCTGATGAACATCTGTATCCTCTTCTTCAACTGCTTCTGCTTTTGCCACCACGTACGGCCATTGTGTCCCACAACCAGGACAGACTTTTTCATTCTGCATTTACTGATATAGTCAGCAATGATGACTAACTTACATATTATTATTATATATAATTAATATATTAAGGGAAGAAACTTACCCTTGTTTGAGAGAATTTTGCCTTTAGACAGTACTTGTGAATTCGAACAGTACAGCTTTCATTCGTGCATAAATCTGCCTGGTAATCATGAACAGGAGGAAGATGTGCATTAGATACAATAGAAGCAGTGATATCTGAAAAAAAAAATTGAGTTAACAATGCAAAAAAGAAGCTTTTTCATTAAGAATTTTACATTAGGAGAAACATATAATGACTCTATAGTAGGATTAATAGACAATAGGATAGCATTACAACAATCAAAATGCTACACACCTACAGAATATCTTAGCATAAATTAGATCATATATGAAAGGAGACCTTAACTAGCTGATCTCATGCTCCAATTACTCTTTTTGAATGGAGCCTACTTTAGAGATGATTCAGTCTACTGATTTTCTTAACAAATTTGTTGACGTAAATGTGTTATAGTAATACAATAAAAAAAAATTGTAGCAGTTAAAATTCAGTTAAAAGTCTCAGCTAGACAGTTGAGAACTTGCAATTAAATTGGATTTTGAAGTTTAAGCACCTACCAAGTCTACAAGAATGCAATTAACATACGAACAGGGCATAATCCAAACAGCACTAAGAGTGTCCCACCAACCAAAGAGTGGGTTCAGACCTCATCACAAATGGGTATGTGAGTTATTTACCGTACTAAAAAATGGGTGCGATTTAGATTTATCTGTTAAAATATTATTTTTCATTCCTGCCTGTTTCTTCTCAGAGAAACTTTACCCTACTATACCATACTACCTTTCAAGTAACTAATGGTCTCAATTCAAAAAATACACCAAAAACTTTCATGTGTCAACAAACTTCATGCTTGTCAGAATGCATTCACTGATGCATCTAAAACAAGATTAGAGAGATGGATAATCTCAATCCACAGCGAGATTAAAATATAAAATATATAAATATGACCTTAATTCCAGCTTCATTGCAGACATCACATGGAGGAACTACGTTGTTATGGAACCAACTCCGGAGATCCAGGAATGATCTAATACCAAGTCCAATATCACCATCTGCAGTAGCGCACAACCATTGGTCCTGAACAAATTCTTGTATAGCTTTCTCCTTTTGAGACATCGAGAAATTCTTGAGTGCTGGAGGGACTTGAGATAAAGTACTCTGCATTGTGATATTTGAATTCAATTCAAAGTTTATAATATGCTTGCATTTATAACTTGGGGCTAGAAGTGTCACTACAGTCTTGTGCTTTTTGCAAAGTGACAAGGGTATTGGATGCAGATTGGTTGCTAACAAAATTTTGTGTGCATATTGAAATAAACAAACCTGGTTTTCTAGCCGAATATTGAGGGCTTCAATATTGGAAATGGTACCCTGAGCAGTGGCATCTTGTACTATGGCTTCAATCTGATGCAAATCGTTAATTGTATTCAAATATCAGCAGAATCTTAATAACCAAGTGAGCCAAAAACTCTAAATGTAGACAAATATACATGGCTACATACACATCTTTACCAATAATATAAATTCATCATATACGTACGAACATATACATGTAATATCAAGGAATTAACCACAACCAGGTGTAGTGCAAATAAAGGGGAAAGTCTTAGGTTTCATTTTTTAATCTATATCGCAGTTTTACAATATACTAAAACGACAGGTAGAGCTAAAGACATACAGAAGAAGGAAGATGGGGAATACCTTTCCTAATCCAAACTCCAGTACATAGAAACTAACTTTTTATTATGTTTCAGTCCTTATAACACAAAGAAGGTTTTTATATTGGCCAACCTCATACTCAACACCTTCTCAGGTCATCCTCATTGAATTACTCCATTTAAGGATGGATACCTCACACCTCTATCAACTTAAAAACTTGGTAAAGACACTATGGCATCACCAATAATATTTCTAAACTCTGTACGCACCCTAACAAACATTTGAGCCTCTCCTTTGCTCATTACTTATTTATCAAAGTCTTAAGTGCATCGCCAGTACTTTATAACATATAATCTGCCCACAGCTTGCCAGTTTAAATTGAGGTCAGAACATTCAAAATAACCCTTATTCCTTCATCACTAGTGCTACATACACTATTATATCGATTCTAGTTAGTGCCTGCACTATACATAGTTACATAGTCTTAGTTAATAAGTTTTAGAGCCCAAATACAACTCAATGTGCTCTAATTAACTGATCAACCAATTATACTTGCAAACATATACTAAGCTTTAGCGACCTATTTTCCAAGAGAATGTCTGCAAGTGCATTTGCAAAAAGGCTTTTCAAAAAATCAGGTCTCAACCTTGAACCTCCAGTCCTACTCACAATTTTCATATGGTTAGCCAGTAATAATTTTCTGATTATGTGCATTTTGCAAACGGCATAATCTAATCAATTAATCTCCCCAAAACGCAATCCCAGAGACCCTCTATTTCTTCTTTTTGCCTTTCGGGTTCGAATGATGTTCTTCGTTAACATAAAAACCTCAATAGCATTTAAATCTTATATGCATTTAACGTTGTCAAATTTTCACTTCAAACTAAATGCAACATACATAGCTGAAAGACAGAAATGTAGTATTTATGATATTCAACAATGCAGAATGTTCAACTTAAAAGGGCAACTTACAATGCCTTTATAGAAAGCAATATGAGGAACACTGTATTTTGTTCCAAGTTTAGACTGCTCATCAGCAACAGTATTGATCACTCCATAATATACACAACCATCATACTGGTTTCGGCACGCCCGTAACTCAAATTGAACATAAGACAGCTCCATATTTATCTTTCGCAGATAATCATTGAATAACTGTTGGTGTGCATCTGAAAAAATAATCATCATATCTTTATAAACAGCACTTCATTTACAGTCCAATACCACACAGTGTAAGTAACTCTAAGCAACATACACAAATAAATATACATATACATATATTTGCACACACACACACACACACACACACACACACACACACACACACATATATATATATATATATATATATATATATATATATATATATTAGAAATTGTTGAATAAATCAAATGAGTAGAGAGAATTAAGTGTAACAAACCTAAATTTATGCCGGTGACGTCAGAAAAGATGGATTGAAAGTCGTTTTCTTTGAGTGGACCACGAGATAGCAAAGCTTGAATTAGGGTATGGTGTCTCCATGATAACGGCGCCATTATTCTTATTGTTGTGAGAACTGAGAAAATGGTTTCCTGAAACCCTAATTTTGGAGTTTGGGAAAAGAAAACCCTAGATTTCTACGGTACGGTTTCAGAAAAATTTGGGGGAAATGATGATTTCGCCAATATTGGCGGGAAATCAAAATAAATAAAATTGCCTTTTATTATATCAGAAAATTCTTTATTTATTTTTATATTTTTAATAAATGTAATTTGGACGTGAAATGAGTGAACCTGGAAAATTTAGAGTAAAAAATGAATGGAGAAAATTTAGATAACAAAAGTTCAAGTGACTTTCATCGAATATTTAAAAAGGTTGAGGGGTTAAAGTTATACAAGTCACATAAGTTGATACATTTCGTTGGACTTTTTTGTTATTTATTTTCAGAGTTTACTGTTCATTATTTCCGTCGAAGTTAAAGCTCGAAGTTGAATATTGAACGTTAGTTTCTCAAAGTTATGAGTTGGTCAAATGCTCGTCAAGCCTCTACCTTAGCGGCGCATAAACTATGTTCGTCAACCAAGTTTGTTCTCGTAACGTAATTAGTTAGTGGGGAAAAAGAAAAATTATACCAAGTGTTACTTTAACAATAGAGAAACTA
The DNA here is from genome assembly GCA_963930675.1 of Gnaphalium uliginosum. Lineage (NCBI taxonomy): Eukaryota > Viridiplantae > Streptophyta > Magnoliopsida > Asterales > Asteraceae > Gnaphalium > Gnaphalium uliginosum. Next base: position 12,083,709 of record OZ005683.1, on the reverse strand, counting down.
ACTTACTATTTGGTGACATAATTCTTTTGATTTTGCTTACGTTCAAGAACTTTTTCTACCTAATTAATTACATATAGAAGATTTTGGTAACAATAAAACTTTTTTGTCAAATAACTAATCAATCAAAACCGTATGAATTTTCCACTTCAAAATCTAGAAAATCCACATCAACAAGATAAAACTTGTTATTTACATGTCACAATTCTAACAATGCTTTTATCGCTATCAGATACGTAACCCTCTAGCTTCTTTGGAAGCGGCGAAATAGATTAATTCATTTTTTACCGAATAAGCGAATGTTAATCGTAAATGAAGATATTTTGGTGCGAATGTTAATCGTAAATGAAGATATTTTGGTGCAAGTTTGCGTTATATCTCGCATCTATGGGTGACAAACAGGAGCGCTAAGATTAAGGTTCCTTGGGATATTTGAAGTTCCAACTCATGTGGAGCTTTTACAAACTGATGTTAAAATTCAGTAAAATTTATAAGTATAAAATACTATGTTATTAAAATGCAGTGTTGTTAAAAAGTAGTAATTGTCGTAAATCACAAAATTTTTGTCCTAAAGTGCAGTAAAAAAGGTTTTCTCCTTCTTTTCCTCAAACGAGGTATTCCCTCAAATAAGATCTTTCCTCTCAGATCCTCCACCTAATATATTTAGCCTTTGAAGTTTTTGAAATGTACAAAATTAGTCTCTTCTTTATACTAAACTGTATAACCGTACAATTTGTTACACACAATAATCTGTACAGTTTGATAAATATAAGATTTTGTGTAATATACATAAGTGGTAATCTCATTTATAACTTAATTTTCATAAAACCAATAAACTTTCTGATTATCATAGTTACGTAGTCACATAGCTCATAAAACCCACATTTTAGAAGTTATCCATTGAACAAGTTGAGGTGTTATAATATGAACACTTTTTATCAAGTACCATCCTTGCAATTACCCTTTTCCGAACTACTCCACACATGCCTAGTCAAAAGTCAAAGTCAAATTAAACAACCAAACAAAACGGTCAACGGCGGCTCTTACAAAATCCAACCCTCACTATAAATACCTCATAATCCATTCAATCTTCTCAAACACTACAACTTCAAAAATATTCATTTTTCTTACAAAAAGATTTGCGTTAACCTACTTGAAAAATATGTTCACTACAATGGTCGAGTTCTCGTTCGAAAATCTATTGATCAAAGGTGCGGTTTTCGTACTTATTCAAGCTTTGGTTTATCTCATCTTATCGAATTCATCCGATGTATTCTCAAAGTCGAAAATGATGAGGTCATTTAGCTTTAAACCTGCACGATCAGTTAGCATTCGTAGGATGTTTGCTGCCATTGCGGATATGCCTTCTGGTGGCGAGATGTCTCCTTCATCATCGACTCGAGGGTTTCCATTTTCGTCATCGGAGGATGATGTTAAAAAGTTTGATTAGGGTTTAGATAATGTTGATTACTTGATTATATTGGGTGTATTTAGTTATTTAATTATTTTATGTTGTTCGATTTTTTTATTATTTATGGAAATTTTATCACATGTACTATTCTTTGAAATTAAGAGATTATTTATGAAGTAAAATTTTCGTAATTAACTATGTTTAAGTTGGTTAAAACTTATAACATTAAAATATTGTTCATAAAGAACTAAATACATACATTAATAGCAATTAGCAGGTACTAACACACAGAGGCGGATCCATGCACACAAGGGGGTCAACTGCCCCCAACGACCCACAGATTATTAGTCCATATTAGTAAATTTTTTGGGGTTAATTTAAAAATACCCTCCTCTCAAAATAAATTAGGCTCCTAGCTCAAAACCAATCAGGCCCTTGTGCAAGTAAAACAAATAAAACTAAACTCCCAAATAAATTTTGAGTTGTTAGTTGGTATTACCTATAAACATTTATGTGTCCTTTTCTCCTTTTTATAAGTGTCTTACCCTTGAAAATATTATAAGGCTAAGCGATGTGGGAATAATACATGGATAACCAAATGAAAGTCACTGTTTGATACTTTGATATCCATGCGAGTCTTCTAAGAAATACGTAAACTTATTAGAATTTGTTGTCTTTTTGTAGCGGCGTAGAAATTTATCACAATAAAACGTTTATGTATATATGTTTTACTAATAAATTGTATTACGTTATTTTACAAGTTTATCGAAGATTTCTAATTTATATAAGTTGTTTTTAAGTCTTTATAAAATTGACGGGATTTATTTGTCCCACTGTTATGTTTTGACATGTATTATTTGCAAATAAATTCGAATTTATGCACCGCATGATCAAAATTCTTGAATCTGTCACTGCTCGCACAAAGTAGTGCTGTACAAATTTTTGAATATTTAAATTCAATGTATATATTTTCATCCAAATTAGTCACAATTTTTATTTATAGACTTTAGTTATTTTCCAACGTACATTTATTTATTTATGGACTAAATTGCTTTTTACTTTATATTTTTAAATGTACACTTGTTTATTTATGAATATTTTTGAATTGTATTATATAAATATATATATATATATATATATATATTAATATATATAATAATTATCTCGTGAATGTTGAAGGTTGTTTCTAAAGTTAGCTAACGATAATTTAGTCCGTTTCATTGAAGATACGGGTATTTATGTTATTTTTTTATATAAAAGTTTAAATTATTAAAGAAAATGATTAAACTCTTTACAAAAGTGTAAAATGTAAAAATCAAAAAGAACTAAACAATTGAAAGTGGGTTTAAATTAGAATGAAAATTTTGGTGAAAATGAAGGAATGAGAATGAGAATTGTGGTGAAAATGAAGAAATCAATAAGAATGCGTCACGTGTCACAAAATCCACTTTTTCCCATATTTTTAAAAATTATATATCTCAAGAATGGCTCATTGAAAAATTTATAAAAATTGCACCATAAAAAATAACATTTTTTTCTCTTCGATTAGACATTTCACATGATACATGATATACATTCGATGACTTTTTTTATGAGTTTTACAAATTTTACAATATTAGTATCACGTGTGATGCTCGTTGGTATCACGTGTGATAGTCGTTGATATCACATTAATAGTTGTTTACAAAACCCACTGAAAACAAAAAAAAAGTCGTCAAAAGTATACCTTGTGGGATGACTAATCGAAAAGTAAAACGTTGATTTTTATGATGTAATTTTTATGTTTTTTTGACTTACCGTTTTAGAGATATTTAATTTTAAAAACGTGAAGGAAAGTGTATTTTATGACATATAGTACATTCTTATTAGTTCATTCATTCTTACTAAATGTTGTTAGTTCTAATAGGATAGGCCCAATATGCTCCTTGTATAGATATAGGCTAATTAATGAGCTTGGTCCAATGCGTAGTATAGTAGTGGCAATCATTACCCATATGAATTTTATTCTGGGTAATTATTCTTAAGGTTTGGGTTTGTAATTGTATGGACAATACCAATGATCTAAACAGGTCTAAACGGGCAATTTACAAAAGATTCTTTCAAGCAAATGAAAAAAATAACTTAGCTGATTTCTTTAGAATGCATTCAACCCTGTTTTGATCCGAGCTCATCGTGATCTGAGCCCATTTTAGCCTGACTATCTGAACCGACCCGTTTGCCCGTTTTGCCACCTATAATTAAACCAACATATTGCAGTGTAGTGGCAGATCCAGAAAATTTTTTCATAGAGGGCCTCGGATTATATCATAACGTAGTCGAAAAAAGAGGTTGAATCATTTGAATTTTTGAGCTCTCTGTTATACCCTCAAAAACAACCAAATAAAACTACATCCAAATTCAGTTATTCTTATAAGAATTCACAATACAAAGCCGGTTTGGATTGAACCATAAAGAACTTTTGTTCTTCTAATCAGCATGTTACGAAGCAACGGAGACTACAACTTAAAATCTAACATTATTTAAATTTACAAATGAGACAAGTAATTATGAAGCTAAATGCATACAGGAATGTAGAAAATAATTTATACATTAGTAAATCCAAAAAGCATTATAATTTATATGCCCTTATTAATACTAGTGTACTCAACTTAACAAGTTTTTGTTTCAGTGTTATTTAATTTGTAAATAGATAGTTTAGTTATATGTAGATGCTAATTTTAATTATTATTTTTTAGTAAAAAGATGCTAATTTTAATATGTTTATTTAGTTAGATTTTCAATATGTATTTAGTAATATCTTATGCTGTTTTTATTATACTCAAAGTATATCTACTATATTTTTATAAGAAGTTCTTTTAACTTTCTTAACCTTTAAAAAGAGATCAAAAGTTTAAAATATCCTCAAGTGCATACAATATCATATTCATATTTAAGCATAATAATAGTAACTGAAACAATTAATTTGTGGAACTAAAAAGTAGTAATCCAAAATAAAATTTTAAAATATGAATTGTTATTTTAAAATATGAATTGTTACGTTATGAATATTAGGGGGTTTAAATGTATATTGTATAATAATAAAGAGTACCTAAAAAAGGGAAGTTCATCAAAGCAAATAAATGGTTCACATCTCTGCAAGTTACTTCTCACCGTTAAACACAAACTCTACATCTATTTTTCTTCCATGACCTTGTATCTTTACTGTATAAACATATTTTCTATATCAAAAATATGAAAATTGACCTTACAGTCTAAATTTAAGGACATTATAGGACATTATTGGGGGCCTAAACATTTATGAGCTGGGTGCCTTACATATGGCTTTAAAAAAACTGCCTTCACAACTCAAAATTGAGGGGCCTTTGACCCTCTATGTATAACATTGGATTCGTCCCTGCTGCAATGTACTTTTATATTAATGAGAAAATATCGTAGCTTTATATATATTCGTTAGATAGATAACATCTGATGCCATGCCACAGTGACAAAACAGTCGTCAATCATTAGGAATTTATAAAGAGTTTTCAGTTTTTTACCATAAGAAACAAGCCTTCAAACATCGTTTCAATTTTTGTGTAATTTACAAGTCAATGACATAAATTTTAACACTAAGATGTAGTTAATTTATGTGAACTTGATAAGTACCATATTGTTAACACCTTATGTTAATTTCCATTAAACATCTTCAAACATTTAAATAAATCAGAATACATAGAATAGTTATCTACAGAGTACACATCTCGTGTAGACGTGTACTACTGCACTAGTAGTAGTACATATCATTTTTTCATAAAAATGATGACGGACACTACTAAAAAAAGATTTTGTGAAGCTTTCCGTCAAAATTCTGTTATAAACTAAATTTGTCAAAAATATAATTGTCAGAAAAACGTCGAAAGTTGAAAACTTCATCATGAGATTTTTTAAAGACTAGTTTTATTTTAACGACCAAGATTCGTTGAAAATCCGTAGTAAACGATGTTTTCTGAGCAATTGTCCTCCCCAAAATCCCTCTTCAGGTTTTTATGAAGAATTGAGATGCACCATTTACAACACGCAAGATGTGTATTGTTAGACATCAAATCAAATATGTAAATATGAAGTAAAAATCACATGCAATCTAACGTTTAACAATACGTATTTTTATATACTGCTAACAACACGTATCACATCCCTATTTTTATTATTGAGCTCGGTCTATCATTAGAAAATTTGTTGAATTTACTTCACTGTTAATAAACTCTTTGGCTTTTTTTAGTTATAAAACAAAATCTCACCTCACAAATTATTTAACTGCTTTTCCTTTTTGGTACTTATCCTAATAAAGGACAAAAGTGTACAATAACACAAACTCTAGGAACCGTTTCTGTAAATTAATTTATTTTTAGTATTTACACCACACGTTGCCATCTTATTATGCAAGTGTCACCCAGTCACTGTTATCGGCTCACGAAAACCTGTGCATGTTATTCACGCAACCCTTCATTCACATTCACAATCTTAACCCAAATTCTTTTAAAAAGAAATTAAACCCAAAAAGAAAAGATTTATAATTTTTAGTTTGTTTAGCGGGTAAAAAAAAAGGCAAAAATGAATGCAATGACATTGCAAGTGGTATCCCCTGTTCCAACAGATATAGACATTGCTAATTCCGTACAACCTCATCACATTTCAGAGATTGCTAGAAAACTTAATCTTAATCCTAATCATTATGATCTTTATGGAAAATATAAAGCTAAGGTATGTGTTTTATTCTTTAATTATTTTGCTATTATTTTGCTATTATTTTAGTAATGTAGGTGATATAATGAAAGTTTTGTATGTTGAAGTGACTTGATTTGTGTTTTAGTATATATATTAAAAAAAAAAAAAAACTGTGTGGGCTAGGGTTTAATTCTTCATGTAAATTAATTTTATGATTTATAATAGTAATGTCATTGAAACCCTTTTTATTTATAATTTATTATTTATTTTTTGTTTTTCTATAGTAATGTTGCTGTTTCAGTCAATGGATGTAAGATTTAATAATGGTAATGGTATAATAAGTTTATGGTGTTTGAGTTTAGTGAAATTTATTATTTTAGGGGTCTAATAATCAGTTTAGTAGTTGCAGGCTTGCAGCAACGTTGATTACATTATAAATGGGACATTTTGTAAGTAAATTCTAAATTAATCAAAATTTGATAAACATCAAAGTAAAGCGGATATTTTTAGTGTTTGAGTTTATCCGATTCTTGATTATTTCATTTTGCATAGCCATTTTCAAAATGCAATGCAAAACAATGGCTTAATATTTAGTTGACATTCTCACAAATTCGTGTCTAAATTGTTGATTGGTATGATTTTGACTACAAGTTATCAATCACATTATAGAACGTCAAATAGAATACTATGAAAGTGTCAATGGTATCAATTTTGCATATTGAAATGTATCAGGACTGAAGTATTAATACTGTTGTGATTTTTTTGTGCTTGAAAATTTTAGGTTTTATTGCCTGTGATCGATGAACTTAAAGGAAGAAAAGATGGATTCTATGTTGTTGTTGGAGGAATAACACCAACGCCACTTGGAGAAGGCAAATCTACCACTACTGTTGGTCTTTGTCAAGCTTTGGGAACCTTTCTTGACAAAAAGGTAACACTTTTTATTTCTGTTGATAAAAATTTTTGGGTACTTATTGATTAGGTGGAAATTTCTACCCATTTGCTTATGAATGGGTCAGTTTTGGGTTGTTTTTAATCTCAAATGGGTCAAATTACACAAATTAGCTAGAAGAGGAAAAATCAAATGGGTCTCACAAGTTAAAAGTCATTCAAAGCTTAAACTTTTAATGCTTAAAACCTACCTAATCATTTTTATTCTAAGATTTAGATTCTAATTGTAATGATCACGTTTCTGTAATCAAACCAAAAAATATTTATAGCAAGTGTGAAATAAACAAGAAAGTGTTTGCACGCCCGACCCATTATCCAATCTGCATGACCTGCCCATCTTGCCATCTATATTGATGCTGCACTTTAACTTAAAGAATGAAGTCATAAAATTTATGGTTCTTGATTGTCACCTGTGCTGTTAGGTTGTTACTACCCTTAGACAACCATCCCAAGGGCCAACATTTGGAATCAAAGGTGGAGCCGCTGGTGGCGGTTACAGTCAAGTCATCCCTATGGATGAGTTTAATTTACATATGACAGGCGATATTCACGCCATAACTGCCGCAAACAACCTTCTAGCTGCTGCCATTGACACACGGATGTTTCATGAATCAACACAATCAGATAATGCTCTTTTTAGTCGCTTGTGTGGACCCGACAAACAAGGTAAACGAAGATTCAATGATGTTATGTACAGACGCTTAAAAAAGCTCGGTATCACCAAAGCCAAACCTGAGGATCTTACTTTAGATGAAATCAAGAAATTTGTTAGGCTAGATGTTGACCCGGAGACCATCACGTGGAGGAGGGTTATGGATGTAAATGATCGTTTTTTGAGGAAAATAACCGTGGGTCAAGGCCCGGATGAGAAAGGGATGATGAGGGAAACCGGGTTCGACATTTCGGTTGCTAGTGAGATAATGGCGGTTTTAGCACTCACTACTTCTCTAGGCGATATGAGAGAGCGGCTCGGGAAAATGGTGATTGGTAATAGTCGAGACGGGGATCCTGTTACTGCTGATGATCTTGGTGTTGGAGGTGCATTGAGTGTACTAATGAAAGATGCTATTAACCCGACCCTAATGCAGACTCTTGAAGGTACCCCGGTTTTTGTTCATGCGGGCCCGTTTGCTAATATAGCTCACGGGAACTCGTCTATAGTGGCTGATAAAATTGCGTTGAAGTTGGTGGGCCCGGGTGGATTTGTTGTTACGGAAGCAGGGTTTGGATGTGATATAGGTCTCGAAAAGTTTATGAATATAAAGTGTCGTTATAGTGGTTTGAGACCTCAGTGTGCTATTATCGTGGCTACTATTCGGGCTCTCAAGATGCATGGTGGTGGACCACCGGTCACTGCTGGGAAGCCCCTTGACCGTGCTTATGTTACTGAAAATGTGGCTCTTGTGGAAGCTGGTTGTGCAAACCTGGCTAGGCACATTAAGAATACGAAGGCTTATGGTGTGAATGTTGTGGTGGCGGTGAACCGGTTCTCAACTGATACAGATACAGAAATAGGAGCCGTGAGGTCTGCTGCATTACGCGCCGGTGCATATGATGCGGTCGTTTGCACTCATCATGCCCATGGTGGAAAAGGAGCGGTTAGTTTAATTCTAAACTTCTAACTTTAAGTAGAGAGCACAACAAAACAGTAATTATGGTGTGAGTGGAACGGATCACTCACAGACACGTCCCTAACAGCTTATGGCTGGTGGGTACCTTTGGCACCGCCCAACCGAAGTCCTTTTTGTGAATTGTAACAATTTTTGTCCAAAATTATCAACTTTTCCCAAGTAACTAGTACGTAATACATGATTACAGAAGTTATATTTCAATAATAAACTAATTTATTGAGTATAATATTTAGGATGTTCTATGCTTTTAACCATTTGGGTGAATTTCTAACCTTTTAAGTCTTATTTATTTTTATTCCTTTTGACCCATTAAAGATATAAGAAAATAAAAAGCTACCAATCCCCTTGTAGCTTTTTAAAGATAAAAACCTAAATGGACCGATTACAGATAAATGGCTGAGACAATCTGCCTCTTAAGCATTATCAACATACTATTTCATGTGATCTTACCAGATTGATCTTGGGATCGCTGTTCAAAAGGCTTGCGAGAGTTGTAATGAACCTTTTAAATTCTTGTATCCTTTGGAAGATAGTATTGAAGACAAGATAGAAGCTATAGCAAGATCATATGGTGCCAGTGGTGTTGAATACTCCAAACAGGTACTAATGATTTCAGTAGTGTTTCAACTTAAGAAAAAAATAACTGTAATTTCATTTCCGATTTCCTGTAGGCAGAGAAACAGATAAGAATGTACACCAAGCAAGGGTTCTCAGAACTTCCGATCTGTATGGCGAAAACTCAGTACTCATTTTCAGATACACCTGCTGCCAAAGGAGCGCCCACAGGATTTGTGTTGCCTATTAGGGATGTAAGGGCAAGCATTGGGGCGGGATTTATTTATCCGTTGGTGGGGACAATGAGCACGATGCCCGGGCTTCCAACGAGACCTTGTTTCTATGACATTGATCTTGATGCTACTACTGGGATGGTTAAAGGGCTTTCATGAACTAACTGTAATTATATAGGTACAAACTTGACTCTCTTGAATAATCGTGTTTTTGTTGTTGAAGTTCGAGTTAGAGTGTTATACAACATGTGTTACTCAAAAATGATGTATTAGATGCCTTCAAGTTATAGCGAAACCAGTTCTTTAAGGCTTTTATTGTTAGATGTCATTGTATTTTCGAAAGTTTCTAAATGACAACTGAATGACAATGAACTGAAACACACCAAAACCTTGTTGTTTCGAATCAAAGCTGAAGTGTTTACATAACAAAAAACAAACTGCTCAAATGTCACACCTCCAGTCCAACATCATAACATTCAAAACTGTAGTACCTAACAGTAATCCAAATCCAACATCACTTAATCTCACCTTAAACGAGGCTCTTGAGCCTTTTTTCCATCAGGAGGTGTCTAACAATATTTAAATTATTTGTAAACTATATGTTACTGTTAGTAATATATTATGCAATAGGTTGGCGAAAAATGCATTTATTCATTGTTGAACTTGAATTAACAAACGAGTTTTATACTCAAGCCGAAATTATTGTGAAGCGAATTGAGGTTCTTGTCGAGAACTAGGTGATGATATATGGTAATTTAGTATAATTGAGAAAGATGAATCGGTTAGAAGTTACGGAGTGTAAGCCAATTAAATTGATAACATCTTTGACAAAAAAATATTTTGGGACAACGAAAAACTGTTGTTGACATTTATCTCCACCCATATGGGTGGATATGGGCCTAATGGCAGACAAAACCCATATTATAGACAGTTTGTCCCAAACTGCATGGGTTAGGGTGGCAATTCTGACCCATTTGACAGCAATCGGGTCGGGTGATAATTCTGACCTATTTGATAACAGTTGTCGGTGGCAATTCTGACTTATATAGCTTTGACTGTTGTCCTGTTGGTGTGCTTGTAATTGCTTAGACCTTTGGGAAACCATTGTTTAATGACTCATGATCCAAAGGACTTGTAACCGCTTGTTAATTATGAAAAACCATATTAGACAATTATTTTCAGTAACTTCCGTTATAAGATTGTGTTATATATATATATATATATATATATATATACACACACACACACTAGTGTTAGACCCCGTCCGATGGACGGCACCAAAAAAGATATATGACTTGTTATAGTTCTATTATATCGATAATAGATTATAAGTTAATTCTAAAACATATACAATCATTTTAAAATGAAATCAAGAATTAATTAGTTATTGATGTTAAAATTAAATACGACAATACAATACCTATAAAGCTAGAGTTAGAGAATTTTAACGTAAACGGGAAGATATAACAATTCGCTTGAAATTAAATTGAAAAACACGAGATATAACTTCGTAATGTAATTGTATTGACTCGTTTGCTAATTGATATGACTTAATCTATAGTTTTAGTAATGCTACCAATCATACCTTCATAAGAGTATGTTATTGAAATAATGCACGTAGATAAATTAAACGATATATATCAAACAATACATTTAATTCTCTGTTATAGTCTTAACAATAATGGGCTCTACATGAAATAATAAGCAATTGGAGAACACATTTATCTCACATGCAATATGTCGCACTCCAAAATTTACTGTGCAGCGGAAGTCAGGTCGGGGCACGACTAATCGTGGATCATTACACAAGTTATAACAAACGACCTCTAAATGAGACGTTCAGAATTACATCTTATAAAAATATGTTGTTCACCAAAAATACATGTTTGTTCTATCCGGAGTTCGCTTCAAAGCCTAGAGATCTTAGTACATAACTACCAATACAAAAATAGTAATGCATGAAAATCCCTCTGTTTGTTTGTAAAGCATGCGACTCGAGCTAGAGTTCCCTGTAGGCCATCCTACTGTGTCTGCGAACCTGAAATTACATACTAAAACGGTCAACATAATGTTGGTGAGTTCATAGGTTTGAAACAGTTATCAAAAGTTGGTAATAATCACAAGATTTAATCAGGGTTGCACGAATGCAAAAATAAGTATATACTATTGCCATGAGTCTCACAGTTCGACGCTTAACCTGGTTTGTGCCTCGGGCAGGTGCATAATCCAATACACCCGTAACAGTCAAATATTAATGCATCCGTGGGTCGGCTAGAGCGACTAGCCCGGACGGGGATGTCAATCCCCGATAGATCTATCCAATAATATTCGCGCTTATACAATTAACGAACTATGATAAAGTGAGGACTTTGAGTGGATTAAAGGTCTCATGCAATCCGTATAAGAGTTGTTTCAGTACTTGTGATTATAAAACAGTGTATGTAATATCACCCCATAGTATAAAACAGTAAAAGTAGGGCTATGAGACTCACCTGAGTCTTGAAAGCAAGTATATCAAATAGTGGGTGTTCGTGTCCCAAGGTGCAATCTTCTTGCGCCCTAAACGCATAAGATTGTATGTAAGTGGTGGGTTAATGTCCACTTATGTATGCAAGTGGAGGGTTAATGTCCACTTGTGCTAGTCGTCCAATCAATTAGCTATGTCCAAAGTTTGTTTATCATTTGTGTTTAGAAAACGTGTACGGCCCGTTGGTGATATTTTATAATAATAATTCCCGAAGACATTACTATTATGTTTTGTTCCGTTGTATACTTATAGGTGTATATGGTTTGCGTATATGTGTAGTGTCGTATACGATTGAGTGGTTGATACGCGAGTTCGACACTTAGTGTAAATCATGTTTTCAATCTGTTGTTTTTAGCGACACTAGCCGGCGACACTGAGATGCGACACTGAGGTTAGTGTCGCAAGATGCGGAAATTTGTGATGTTGCGACACTGGGGTTAGTATCGCAGATGTCAGGAACTTAATTAAGTTGCGACACTAAAGTTAGTGTCGCAGTCGAAGAATTTAATAAATGTGCGACACCAGGTTTAGTGTCGCATGTTGTGACACTAGAATTGTTTAGCGACACAAAGGTTAGTGTCGCAGAGTGTTAGTACTGCTAGTTTGAATGTTGCGACACTGAGCTTAGTGTCGCCGGTTAATACTTGGTTTTAAAAGTAGCGACACAGGGTTAGTGTCGCTAGTTAATACTGTTAGATTGAAAGTTGCGACACTAGGATTAGTGTCGCAGGTTTTGGGCCTCCTACGACACTAGCGACCTATTGTGATTTCTTGTTCGGGAACTTGGTCAAACGTGCTCGGTTTGACCCGAAACTTTTAGGGAAGTCTTAAGTATGTTTTTAAAGCTTAGGAAAATTATCGTTACGTTTTGTGGTTAGCCCGAAAGTGTCGTTTCAAAGTTTAGGCGAAAACAGTCCATGGGTTTATTTCCTCAGTTTTTGGAGTCGTTTTCGGGGCTCGTTTCGACTAGCCAAAGCTTCGAAATAAAATCCAAGAAAAATCACAGTGATTATCCTATGTCTTAGCTACTTACAGTAAATTTTTCATAATTTTTGGTCAAATGTAAGTCACGAAATTGTTTGAAAACCCAACAAGTGTCCAGCAGGTCGGTTTCCAGACCTTTGTTCAGTGTTTAGTCCATATCTCAAGATTTACAAAACTTCAGAAAACGTGCGAGTACAACTTTTAAAGGTAACAGAAAATGTGAACTTTTTCAAGTGGTTTCAGTTGATTTGGGTTTGTAGATCTAAAGATATGCTTTTACAAAGTTGACTAACTTTTCTGTCAAAAAGGACAGTCCAGACACTTGCTTTTGTAAAATCGTTTTCCCATACCAAACGACCTCAGAAAAATACCAAACCACTTGGGTTCGAAATTAGACTCCTTGAACTTGGTTTTAGATTCAAGAATCGCTCGATTTGGTTGAGAAACGAGTTAGTTATCATAGATCAAAGTCGGGTTAAGTTTCTGTCCAATGGTTAAAGTCATTACCCAACGGTTTTTCTTATTATCCAATGGTTTTCGGTTTAGATCTTGGACATAATTAGCAAAAAAGAACCTCTAGAATGAACATGGACATCATCCAAGGAAAATAACATAGTTTGGGAGAGGTTCTTACAAAGAAAAGTCGATCTAGAGTCGAGATAAGGAAGAAGAGGGCTGCTGTTGTCCTTCTTGCTTCTCCTTGCGAAAAAAACAACGAATATGGTGCAAGATGGTGATGGTAGTGCTTGGTGGCTCTTGGAGGAGGTTGAGAGAGGTGGTGGTGGTGTAATGGCTGAGATTCTTAAAAGAGAGAGTAGGGAGAGATGAAAAGAAAGAGTGAGTGAGTGTATGAGAAATGAAGTTGGAGGAAAAGTGTAAATGTTAAAGAGGGGAAGGGATGGGCCAAGGGAGTGGGCCGGTTTTTCTGGTGGGCCGGCCGAAGTGGGCTTGGCCCATTGTGATCTCGGGCTCGTGACTCGCTCCTCGATTTCGTGTTACGTTACTCGGTCTTTTAAACGTAAATCGCGCGTTTTAGGATTTAATCGTTAACGTTTAGTTTTTGCGTATTGTTCTTGACCCGTAATTGTTATTTTAAATTGACCCAATACTCTTAAATGTTTTATTGAACCTTTTCAAAACATTTGACGGGTTTCGTTCGGTGTCGGGTTCGATTTGCGCGTTTTTGTCGCGTTTGGCATGTTTTATGTAAAACGTGATATGTTCGTATGTTATCGTACAATAATAATATAATGTAAATAACTCCTATTTAATTAAAAATAGGTTCATGTTCTTTATAAAAGTTTTCACCAACGACCGTATTTATCGTGTCGGTTTCCATCCGATTGAAATCGCGTAATTAGAATTAATTACTTACGCATATATATATATATATATATATATATATATATATATATATATATATATATATATATATATTTACATACATACAAACTGTTACTGCACTTAGTCCTACTTCGTACCTAATACAAGTAATAATGGTCTACGATTAAATACAAATGACGGCCTTATTTGTCGGGTGTCACACTGTTGATACATGTTTTGTATGTCTGTCAGTTGGTCTAGGTCTAAGTAGTTTGTAATATTTTGATTATGATATAAACGTTATTTGTTTTGGAAATCAAAATTAATGTTACTGTTTAGGCGACACAGAGCTTGTGTCGCAATAGCGACACAAGACTTGTGTCGCATAGGTCGGTTTGGCGACACAGAGCTTGTGTCGCAGGTAGGTTAGTGTTTGGCTATAAATAGAGGTTTACGGTTTCAGTTCTAAGGTTGACGAACCTAGAGAGTTTTCAAGCTATTTGTGAGGCAATTATTGTATTCGGTTGATTTGTTATTCGAGATATATATATAAACGCTAATCGACTAGTTTTGTGTGATTGTTAACGTGTTTTGTTCAATTGATTGTTTTCCGCGCTTTCAATTGTTGAATTGATTCGATTTAGATCCATTAAACAGGGTCCAACAAGTGGTATGAGAGTAGAAATCGTTAGATTTTGTGGTATTGAATCAATTTTGTGCGTTTTTCGGGTTAAATCACATACTTTTTAGCAATTACTCTTGTTAAGAAGTGGTAAAAGCTTGACATCTGGTTTTTCTGAAAGATCATTGAAGGTTCGTTCGATTGAAGGTCGTTAATTTTCGTGGGGTTTACGAAAATTTTCGAATTTTGGGGTTTAAGTGCGGCTGAGTTCGCAGCATAGCGACACAACCTTTGTGTCGCCATTAGGGTTTTTAGCGACATAAGCTATTTTAGCGACACAATCACTTTGTGTCGCGGTAGGGTTATGCGACATTACCATTGCGACATTGGGTGCGACATAATCCTGAGACATTGGATAGCGACATAACATTTGTGTCGCTTTTGGACTTGTCAAACAATCACTGTTAGCGACACAAGACCTTGTGTCGCCTGTTTCTATTATTGCGACACAACCCCTTGTGTCTCCATTTGTCTTCTTGCGACATTATCTTTGTGTCGCATTTGTTCTAACTTGTTTTTGCAGGTTAGCGACACTAATCTTAGTGTCGCCATTAGTCTGCGACACAATCTTAGTGTCGCTGTTTAATCTTTGAAAAACAAAGTTTTGTGTTTTGCGAGTGTGCAGGAAATACCATGTCTCTTCAAAGCTTTACTCAGCTATTAAAACATAGTAATGAAGTTGGAAGCACAAAAAAACCTCCATTATTTACTGCAAACACTGATTATGTGGAATGGAGGCAACGTTTTGAAGCCTTCATTTCATACAATGATCCAGACATGTTGATTCCTTTACATGAACGTTATGAACATCCACCCTCTGATGGACAATTTAATTATATTAACCCTCCACCAAAACCAATTAGAACCCTGACTCCAGATGAGAAAAAGGCCTGGGATTTGGAAAGAAAAGTACATTCAGCAATCACAATGAGCATGTCTGCCGACGTTCTGAAAATGTTTAAACATTATACCATTGCTTATGATTTGTGGAAGGCTATTGAAAAACGGTGTGGGGGTAATGAAAGATACAAAAAGAGTAAACTTGCACTCATTAAGAAGCAATATGAATTGTTTGACATTTTACCTAATGAGTCTATTAATGCACTGTTTATTCGCTACTCGCATCTGGTTAGTGAGCTGAATGAAGGAGGGGTAACTTTAACTACTGAGGATGTGAACAAGAAACTCTTAGGCGCTTTGCCTAAGAAATGGAATCATCGTGTAATGATGATGGAAGAAGACGAAAGAGTGATGAGTCTTTCGTTAGACGATCTTGTTGGAACATTACAAGCATATGCACTAGATATGCAGCGAAAAGAAACGAAATCGAGTGCACAGGTTCAAGATCCTAGCTTGTATGGTAGTTCGTCTCCCACTACCGGTGTTGCATTATTATCTGGTGGATCTGGGGTGGCTTCTGTATCACCTAAACCTTCAGTGGGAAGAGCATCATGCTCTTCAAATACTCCAGTGTCACCCGATACCGAAGAGAATGCTGCTGTCTTTCAAGCATTTCTAAGTGCTTATGATAGCTTCCTTTCGAAGAAGACAAGCACCATTGATCTTACTGAGAGGGATTTTGAACAGATAGATCCTGATGATCTGGAAATGATGGATCTGCGTTGGAACTTTGCTATGCTAACAAGGAGAGCAAAGAAATACTTAAAGAAAACTGGGAGAAAGAATCTGGATGATGACAGTGATTCTGGTCTGGGTTTTGATAAAAGTAAGGTGAAGTGCTACAATTGTCAAAATCTTGGGCACTTTGCTAGGGAATGTGAGAAGGCAAAGCATCCTGCTTCTGGATTCTCAAAACCATCTGCCTACACAAGACCATCTCCTAGAACTCCAGAGAAATCGCCTGCCTCTAATGCTCTTCTCATTCAAAATGAAGAGGCGTATGACTGGAGTGAAGAAGCAACAGACGATCAAAACAGTGCTCTTATGGCTGAAATCTCCAGTGTGCATGAGGTATCCATCGAAGAACCACTCTCTTGTATATCATGCATTAAATTAACTGGTAAAATTAACAGATATTCTGAGGATAACCAACGCCTAAACAATGAATTAGAAAAACTTGCTAAGGCTAATAAGATCTTAAAAGATAATGAAAAAGCTTTTGATAAGAAATTAGATGCTGCATTTTCTGACCGAAAGGAACTAAAAGCTAAAATTTTTAGTCAACAAGATGCAATTGACAGTTATCTTAAATTATTAGCTGATCTTAGAAAAGAACTTGCTGACTCACAGTCAGAAATAATTAACCTTAAAAGAAAACTTTCTAATTTTTCAACGTCCTCACTTGTCTTTGATGAAATTCTTCAAGGGCAAAGGTATGATACTAAAAGTAAGGCTGGCCTTGGTTATCACCAAGTACCACCTCCTATTAACTATCTACCTATGCCTTCAAAGGATGAAGCCAAAGACTTTGTTCCTTCTTTTTTAAAGGAAGTAATGAAATCTGTTAATGAGCCAGTTAAAGATTCTAAGCAAAATGTTGAATCTGAGTCTGAACAATCTCGTGCTAATGAATCAAAAAACACTGATGAAACTAAGCCTGTGTCTGTTACTAAACCTGAATTTGTTAAAATTAAGATTTCAACCCCTGTTAGTGAAAAGGAAGTAGTTGAAGGTGAGGATTTGGCTGAGGAGCTTAATGTGAAGATTAAGAAAGAAAATGTTAAGCCTGAAAATCATATAATAACTACTGAATTAAGTGAAATGACTTTTCAAGGAAAAGACAAAGCTAAGGCTGAGCCTCAAAAGAAGTTTTTAAAATTTGATAAAAAGAACAAATCACCTGAAAAATCTTCTAAAATTGTTGATGTCTCTGATAAACCATCAACATCTTCACCAGCATCTAACTCATCATGTACACACAAATGTGCATGTTCTGTTAATGCTTTATTTAAACAACCTCCAGAGCTTCATCCTCATCCTCAACCATTTGTTGAACGACGATCTTGTTTCTACTGTAGGAAACAAGGTCATCTCATTAGTGTTTGTCCGTTGCTTTCTAGACAACGATTTGGGAGATCCACGCCACGAACTTTTTCATATAGAAATTCATTTAATAAATCTCAATCGAGGCGTAGCTCATCATCTCCCAAACCTGTCAAGAAAGTCAATAAGATTGTGCCCAGTAAACCTAGTGTCAAACAGCACAATCTTATAGACAAGCAACCACCCAAACTTAAACAGGTTTGGCAGATTAAAAGGTCAACCAATGACCTGTCATCCTACAATAACACATCAGGTAACACCACTGATCTGTTAAAAGATAAAATTTTAACTGATGTTGTTATTGTAGATGACCTTGGAAGACCCAAGTCTGTGAAGGCTTGGGTCTCCACTACTAACTAATCCATTCTTGCATTTTGTGTCTGCAGCAGGCCGAGGAAGTGAAAAATAGTAAATGGTATATCGATAGCGGCTGCTCACGACACATGACAGGCAACTTAGCCCTACTTTCTGATTTGAAGCCATATAATGGGGGTTATGTTGCATTCGCGGGTGATAAGGGTGGAGAGATTACTGGACAAGGAACACTCACAAATGGGCAAGTGAGCTTTGAAAAAGTGAATTTTGTTGAACAGTTGAATCACAACTTGCTCAGTGTTTCTCAAATGTGTGACAAGAAATACATCACAACATTTACTGATGTAGAATGCTTGATTCTGAAGCCGGGATTTGTGATTCCCGAGGAATGGGTGCTAATGAGAGCACCAAGGACAAAGGACACGTATGTACTAGATATGCGTACCGTTTCATCCACTGAGCATACTTGTTTATTGTCTAAAGCTGATGAAAAGGATTCACTAATGTGGCACAGACGAATGAGACATCTTCATTTCCGCAAGATGAACTACCTTGTAAAACATAATCTTGTGTTAGGAGTTCCTAAACAATCTTTTGGATTAAATGATAACTGTGTTTCCTGTCTCAAAGGGAAACAACACAAGAAATTCCATAAGTCTAAGTTAGTGAATTCCATTGAAACCCCACTTGAGTTATTGCACATGGATCTTTTCGGACCAGTGAGCAAACGGAGTATAGGAGGAAGTTATTACTGCTTGGTTGTAACTGATGACTATTCGCGATTTTCGTGGGTGTACTTCATCTCTTCTAAAGATGAGGTGCCTGATATTCTGATTTATCTGTTTGACAAACTGGAAAACATATGCAATCTGAAGATAAAGAAACTGCGGAGTGACAACAGAACTGAATTCAAGAATAAAACTTTAGAGATGTACTGTTTGAAGAAAGGAATAAACCATCAATTCAGTGCCGCAAGAACTCCACAACAAAATGGAGTCGCTGAAAGAAAGAACTCCACAACAAAATAGAGGCTGCACGCACCATGCTCTTAGACTCAAAATTGCCTATCACTTTTTGGGCAGAGGCGGTCAATACAGCCTGTTATGTTCTCAACAGGGTTTTGACGGTGAAGAAACGAAATAAGACATGTTATGAGCTATTTAATAACCGTAAACCCAACTTGCAGTTTCTTGAACCTTTTGGGTGTCCCTGCATCATCATGAACACACGTGAACGAGTTGCAAAGTTTGGTGAAAAATCGAGTGATGGTTTCTTCTTGGGTTACTCTGTTAATTCTCCCAACAAGAGAGTTTATAATAAATCAACCAAGAGGATTGAGGAGCACTATGAAGTTAAGTGTTTACGATATACTGAATCTCCTCAAAGCACGGGACCCGACTCATTATTTAAATACGACGAACTGTTTGACTCATTTCATCTATCTATGGATGATAATGTTGATCAGGTGGTGACCCTACTGCATGGAATTGATATGTTTCAAGATGTATCTTCTCCTCCTAAAACCACACCACCCTCAAACAATGATATCCCTTCCACTTCTGGAACAGCTCCTAGCGCATCTAATTCTCAACCTAATCCTGAGATGCCTGATTTATCCGATGATGAAACTGAGGATAAATCTGATGAAGCCGTCCAATCGCCTGAAATTATTGAAGTTGAGGGAGATTTAAACACCTTGGATTCTGAGGTTGTGCCGCCACAGATTCCACAGCAACGTGTACACACATCTCATCCGACCGATAATATTATTGGTGAATTGTCTAAAGGTGTACAAACAAGACATCAAGTTAAGGCTACCACATCAGACTCCTCTTCTTGCCTTGTAGCTGAGATGGAATCATGTTTTCTATCTCAGATTGAACCGAAAAATGTGAAGGAAGCATTAATCGACTCTCATTGGGTCGAGGCTATGCAGGATGAACTTCATCAATTTCAAAAGCTACAAGTCTGGAATTTGGTTCCACTTTCGAAGGGACAACACCCTATTGGTACGCGTTGGGTGTTTCGTGCAAAGAAAGATGATCGTGGTATTGTGATAAGGAACAAGGCTAGACTAGTGGTACAAGGTTTCTCTCAAATAGAAGGTCTTGATTATGATGAGGTGTTCGCTCCGGTTGCCAGGCTAGAATCGATTATAATATTTCTTGCCTACGCCTCATACAAGAAATTCAGAGTGTACCAGCTAGATGTAAAAAACGCGTTTCTATATGGAAAGGTCAGTGAAGAAGTGTATGTCAAGCAACCTCCTGGATTTGAAGATTCAGTGCATCCTGAATATGTCTACAAATTAGACAAGGCATTGTATGGACTTCATCAAGCTCCAAGGGCATGGTACGAGACATTGTCAAAGCATCTGCTGGCCAATGGATTCACACGAGGACAGATTGACAGCACACTCTTTATTAGAAAGGTTGGAAACGATTTGTTACTTGTGCAGGTATATGTGGACGACATTATCTTTGGATCTACAAATGAGAAGCTGTGTAAGGACTTCGAGAAAATCATGAAGGACAAGTTTGAGATGAGTGCCATGGGAGAACTTACATTCTTCTTAGGTGTACAAGTTGAGCAATCTGATAAAGGTATTTACATTCATCAATCTAAGTATGTCAATGACATCTTAACAAAATATCAGTTGCTCGACTGTAAGACCTTTGGAACTCCCATTGACATAAATCACAAACTTGGTTTGGCTGAAGACGAAGAAGATGTAAATCAGCGAGACTATCGGTCAATGATAGGATCACTGATGTATCTCACAGCATCAAGACCCGACATAATGTTTGCTGTGGCTATCTGCTCAAGATTTCAAGCAAATCCGAAGGTTTCTCATATGAAGGCGGTTAAGCGAATCTTTAGTTACCTCAAATTTAGACCATTTCTGGGTCTCTGGTATTCTAATGAGGATAACTTCGCTTTAACTGCCTACTCCGATTCAGATTTCGGTGGTTGCAATGTGGACAAAAAGTCTACGACTGGAGGATGTCAGTTCTTTGGTAGTCGCTTAGTCTCGTGGCAGTGTAAAAAACAAACCACAGTCTCTACATCATCTACTGAGGCTGAATACATTGCTGCTGCAAGCTGCTGTTCTCAGGTTCTCTGGATTCAGCATCAAATGCGTGATTACGGGTTACTCTTAACTTTAACTCCTATCCATATTGATAATACTGCTGCTATCTCTATCATACGCAATCTCGTACAACACTCAAAGACTAAGCATATTGAACTTCGTTTTCATTTCATACGGGATTGCTATGAGAAACACCTGATAGACCTTGTCCAAATCGATACATCTAAGCAAAACGCCGATCTTTTTAGAAAGGCTTTTTCACGATCTCGATTTGATGAACTTGTCTCTATGATAGGGATGAGATTCTTTGTTAAAAATTAATTTATGACTTGGAGTGTGAAAAAAAAAAAAAAGGGCAACTGCCACTCTTTATACTTGTTAGTATTAAAGAAACGCAATAGTTGCAACATTGTTAAAATAGACGTTGAATTGTGTCTGTAAACAATTAGGGAAATGATAGTACATCAGGAGACATGCATAAAATGGAATTTTAAGGTTTATGTTTGATGTGTCAGTAGATTTATCTAGCATACTTGAAATATCTTTTATAAATATTAGATTCATCAAATGATGTATTGATAGGCATTTGTTCTAAGTTTCTAAGAAGCTTAACTTTCAAAAATGCATATTATTTTATATAAAGACATATTAATATGTATGACTTTAAGTTGAAATAAGGGCCAAAGTGTCCGAAATATATTGACACTTCGTCTTAATATTTGGATGATTAACATGTTATGCTCTACAATATAGGGTCTTTGTATGGTGTTATCTGGGGGAATATATTAGTTGTCTCCTCTGTTGTATTTTTATACAGACCTGGTTTCATCTAATATATTCTTGAAAAGAACTTAGGTGCGTAGTCTATGTTAAGTAATAGACAACTATTACGTACCCGTGGCATTCTTACAATTCCCAAATAAAATGTACAAATGTACAGAAAAGTCATAAAAAGTTTGCCTCGTACTGGTTTGTGTTAAACTATGGTACTCTGTTGTACGAAAGTACAGACCTGTACCCTCTAGTTTAATTGTTCAGCCTGGTGTTTGTTCAACCCGAACTATTGCTTATGTGACTCTGTTGTACGAAAGTACAGACCTGTCACCGCTAACTTAGTTCTAAAGATAAGTTCATACACTCACCTCCTATAAAGAAAACACTAACATGTTTTGATTTCAAATGTATATTTTAATGTGAGTTATATAATATAATATGCATGCTAATAATAACACAAGTGGTTCTTCTCATTATGAGTTGAAATCATATGCTTAAGTACAAATGTTTAGATGGATAAAATATCAATAATCGTCTTGAACTAATCTTTATAACAGGTAATTTAAATATGCTACGTAAATTTAAAGTGGACAAATATACTGATAATCGAAATAATACTTACTATTTCTAATAACGGCATGTTATCCTGATATGATCCCTAACCTGACTTAAACATTCCCGTCACCAAAAATATGTTACGAAGTTTCCGTTGATTGTAACACTGATTCAACGTTTTTGTTTTTGCATTATTTATTAATTTAGTTCTTTTCTCCAAGTGTACAAGTCAATATCGAATCGAGTATCGAACTTTGAAAATCGAAATCGAATTGAAAATTCACCAAGTATCATCATGCGACACAACCTTTGTGTCGCTCCCTGTGTCGCTGTCGGCGTCGCTTCTTGTGTCGCTGGCTATGTCGCACTTTCGGGTTTGGGTATAAAAGCAAACCTTATGCGACCTTGGAATGTTCGCTGTTTTTAATTACCTGCGACATCACGCTTAATCACTGCGACACAAGCACTCGATATTGCGACACAAGCAAACCGTGTGATTTTTCGATTTGATCTTCATTTTCTAAGCTTTCTGTTCAAATCAATCCATACAATCTCATTCTCCTTACCTTACTCGATCTACTGGTATATATCTTTCCCTTTTTCACCGTGTATTTTGCGTTTAATTGTCAATTAAAGTCACGGGTTTAAAGGGTTTCGGTTTGGGATTAAATTGAGGTGTTTGTGTGCACTTAACTGGATAAAACGGATACTTTATTGTTCCTGATGATGCTACGCAGCTAGTGGGTGCTTTGTTTTGCAAAAACCCTAAATTTTGGATCATCGGGATCTGGGTACGATTTGGTGTTCATCTTTGCGACACAACCTGCGACACAAGCCTTTGTGTCGCAGGATTTTTCAAATTAATTTAATACCAAACTTCGGGTTGCGGCACTAAGATCTGTGTCGCTACTTCTCCGCGACACAAGTCCTTCTGTCGCTTGATTTAATTAATTTCAAAATAATTGCCAAATGCGACACAACCCTCTTCTGTCGCATCTTACAGCTGCGACACAAGTGCTTGTGTCGCTTACATGATTTGAATTAATTAACTTCAACTTTTGCGACACAAACGTCTGTGTCGCTACAGCTGTGCGACACACGACTTGTGTCGCCACTACACATTGTTTAAATTAACTTATTATTGCTAACGTTCCTGTAGTGTTTTTTTTTTCTTTCTCTTTGTGCTTTCTTTTAGAAATGGCATGCCAAGACCCTTTTTTTTGAGGATGCTCAAACCTCGTCACAACACCGTCGCCTTTCTTGATGCCGACAGGGAGTCCGCAATCCCTTTTCGCCCCATGATCCAGTTCCTGAGGCGTTCCAGGATTTTTTACGCTATCACTGCTGCTCCCCCTATCTATAGAGACCATGTTGGTCCATTTTGGAGAAATGCGGTTGTAAACACCGAACTGGAGGAGACCAGGATTATATCTACAGTTTTGATCGGGAAATTATCATAACCGAGCAGCTGCTACGTGAAGTTCTTCAGTTTCATGATTCTCCGGACATGCCCACCCAATTTTCCAATGTTTTCATTGCTGGTGGCATGACACGTATGGGTTATCTTGGTGTGCCCTCTGATCAGTATCGCAAGGGGCACCTCACCCGAGTCTGGAGATTTTTGATGCACGTGATAATCGTGTGTTTATCTGCCAGGAAGGCAGGTTTCGATGGTGCCAGTCATCGTACTGTCTCTGCTATGCTGGCCCTGGTCTATAAAAAGCCATACAACTTCTCTGGCTATCTGTTTCGCGAGATGGTAGATAACGCCAAAGCCGAAAATGACAAATGGGTTATGTACCCAAGGTTTATTCAGCTGCTGCTGAATCACTTATTACCGGATCTTCCGGTTAATCCTGATGCAACCTTCCGCCAAACGCCAATGAACTTGCGGATTTTTGCCATCTGCAACTCCTACGGCAAAGGAGTTGCTACTCCACCGGATGTACCGCTTTTCGGCCATATTGTAAATGAGGGCTATGTCCCTCCGACTAACGAAGGTTTTTTGGATGATGCTGCTGCTCCTCTTCCCTCTGAGGATGCTTTTGTCAACATACCGGTTCAAACCGAGGGTGAAAATATTAATGAAATTTTGCAGGACATTGAAAACTTTCAAGCAGTTGACGAGACTGCTGCTGATGCGGCCTCGGATGATACTGTCTCAGTGGATCCCAATGACACCCCAACGGATTCGGATGGTGATGTCCCTTCACCGAAAACCATTGAAAGCCTCCGAATCCACAATACTCTTCGCTACGAGCGGGTTTGTCGCCGAATTAGGGCAGGACGGGTGCATGTACCGTCTAACCGGGGGAAACGGCCTCGGGAAGTACAAGTCTCAGATGATGACATCTACGAGCCCCGTCCTCGTCCTCGCACTCAAGCTCATCAAGTCTCTACCTCTGCTGATCCCCAACTACAACCGGCTGTTCTCCAAAAGATCTTAGATGATCTAGCTAAGATGCAAGCGCTGATTGCTGATCAAGCGGCTTTGATTCAAGTTCAAGCCTCGAGGATTATGGACTTAGAAGCGACAGCGGCTCGGGTTCCTCAGCTGGAGAGTAGACTTTTAGAGCTAGAAGTCATCGCTGTTGTTCCGGGGGAGTTAGGCTTAGATGAAACAACATCAATGGCCCCTGGTTCAACTGAAATTGTAAATACTAATGATGTAACCGAAGAAGCTATGAATGAAAATATTAATTTGGATTATTTTGCGTACTCTGCACCGATTCCAGGACAACAAATTCCCTTAAATGTAGATTACTCTGAAGCAAACCTAGAGTATCTACAGAGTCTGATAAATGAGGAAGGGCAAAGTACAGAAAATGACAATGAAGAGTTTGTTTATGATAAGGAAGAGGTTGATGTTGAAGAAGAAAACGTTCAAGAAGAGTTTGTGAATGTTGATGAAATGAATTTAGGAGAGGAGATGGAGGTCTCTGATGCAGAGGAGATTACTGAGGAAGAACAACCTACAAATTCCACTCCTGCTCCGGCTACAACCGAACCATCTACTTCTACTGCTGCTGAGCCTAATATGTCAAAGACCTGTAAATTCTATAAAATCAGCAGCAAGCGCTACAAAGGTCAAATCATTTCCTGGAAGTATGATGAGATGAATAAAGTGATTATTACTAAAAGGAAAGATGGGATGCAGTATTTCACTATGAGCTTCAAAGTATTAAGCACACTACCTTATTGTGAGATACTGCACTTAGCACAATTTAATATCATAAATCCCACGAACAACGAATTAGCCAACCAACTGCAGAGAATTTTGAGGAAAGAGGACAACACGAAAATGTTTTATCTGTTGAGACCAAATCTGGGGACGAGGTACATTTACCGCAACAAGATACATCCTGTTACTAACAAGCCCTGGATTAAGATTTTATACAAATCTCCGAAGACCTTAAAGTCTATTCCTCTGGAGAAGCTCCCAGTTGATTTCTTGAGAAGGTTACAACTGTGGACATATGATGGATATACAGGCGAAGCTGAAATTATCTATATTCAAGAGTCAGAGCCTGAAGACCTATGGAAAGCCAAACTATCGAGAATTAGAGTGTATGATCCTTTGAGCTTGATTAACCTTACCAAGAAAGACCTTGAAGCTCTTCATGCTAAGAAGATTGATTATTTTCAAGAGTTCAAGACTGAGGCGATGCGTTTTCAAAAGGTTGTCAATGTCTGTATAGCTCAAGGAGTACATGCTGGAGGAAACTTTCCTGCCAGCTGGAAGTGTTAGAAGACCGAGGCTGAACGAAGAAATTTTGAAGACCAAGCTGAAGACACGGGGGAGTTTGTTGATACATGTTTTGTATGTCTGTCAGTTGGTCTAGGTCTAAGTAGTTTGTAATATTTTGATTATGATATAAACGTTATTTGTTTTGGAAATCAAAATTAATGTTACTGTTTAGGCGACACAGAGCTTGTGTCGCAATAGCGACACAAGACTTGTGTCGCATAGGTCGGTTTGGCGACACAGAGCTTGTGTCGCAGGTAGGTTAGTGTTTGGCTATAAATAGAGGTTTACGGTTTCAGTTCTAGGGTTGACGAACCTAGAGAGTTTTCAAGCTATTTGTGAGGCAATTATTGTATTCGGTTGATTTGTTATTCGAGATATATATATAAACGCTAATCGACTAGTTTTGTGTGATTGTTAACGTGTTTTGTTCAATTGATTGTTTTCCGCGCTTTCAATTGTTGAATTGATTCGATTTAGATCCATTAAACAGGGTCCAACACACACAATAAGATTCAAAAATTGGTGGAGAAACAAAAATTCATGCTCAATTGCAAACCTTATTTACTAAAATCTTACAAAGTGATAAGTAAACTAATATGGAGTATAATTTACACATCACATTTAATGAACTGTTATAATATAGAACAACATTAAAAGACATACCGTTTGTATTGGTTAAAACATCATCCAAAAATAGTTAGTAGACAACAACAAAAATTTCATGGTAATCGATTTTAATCTGAATGCTTACCACTGAAAACTAAAGTTTCAATTAGATAATGGATTTAGTAATTGGATATGAATACTAACACGTATAAGATTGTTATCATAAAAGAAAATTAATCTGAAATTCATTCATGCTCATCATCTAATTCCTTAAAACTATGTTCTAACTTTACATTTTCTATAACAATAATCATGTGCCAAATAGATACAATAATAGAAAATTAATCTGAAATTCATTCATGCTCATCATCTAATTCCTTAAAACTATGTTCTAACGTTACATTTTCTATAACAATAATCATGTGCAAAATAGATACAATAATACATATAACTTATGTATTTATTGCATTTCATGGTGAGATAGTAATAAATAAAACATTATATATACATTTACATCTACATTAATAATATTAATATATAATGATGTAGGGGATTGTTCAAATGAGAATCAACTAAAAAGTTGAAAACTTGTGAGAACTACTAGTTTACCTATTTGTTCACATGTGATTAACTTAATTCGTATGTGAACATTGATGTACGTTTAATTGATCCTAAAATGTGATTAACTTCATTCACATGTGATTAACTTCATCCTAAAATTATATCGAAAAACACAAAAATACAAATATGTGTTCACATGTGAACAAATCGATTCAAATGTGTTTTACGATGTGATTTTTAGAGTTTTAAGCATTTTTTTCTTTCTAAATCTATCATATATCAATATTCACATATGAATGGAGTGAATCACATGTGAACAAATACTTTATCTAGTAATTCTCACAAGTTCTCAACTTCTATTTGGTTCTCATTTGAACCTCCCACTTATAGGGTTTAAATACTCTTTAGCAATTAGGTTCGTGTTTTGTTGTCTCGATCAAGAACATCACTCTTTGTATTATCTCTAAACAAAATTCATGTAACCCAAATATATTGGGTCAAATTGTTATTTTCAGAAAGTGATACATGATTCAAGAATATATCCGGTCATTGAAATCTACTCTTTACATTGTTTCCTCCAACATGAAATTGATTCCTCGTATAAATTATAATACTGCCAAACTAATCAAGTTTTGAGCTTCTAAATTCACAATTGAGGTTTAATGAACCAACAGACCCTGTTCTCACCTTGAAATACATTTTAAATGTATGATCTAACGAATAGGCTTCATAGCTTAACTAACTCATAATAATACCAAACATTTAATTAGATCATAATCCATACACTTTTAAACTTCATATAACATCAACAATAATATCACAAAAACATATATGTGTACAAATGTGCCAAATTTAAAAAAACAACTAATGTGCCATCAACTACACTTTGCAACTTGAGAAAGGGATTATGGTAACAGAGATAACAATATTAACAGATTTGCAGTTCTAAGCAGCTGCAGAACGATAATTTTGGAAACACTTCCCATAACAATTTTACACCAGATAAATCACTTGTGGACACGAATCATGTGAAATATCCGAATTAGCCCACTAGTTCAAATTACTAACAAGTCATATATATATATATATATATATATATATATATATATATATAAAATACAAATACAGGAGCAAAGATTGTACATATAAGATAGGGAGTGATGACACATAATTTTATTATTGGCTGTGAAATATAGAAAACATTAGACTGGTACCAACGCAAACATCACTTGGAGCTTCAGTTTGGCATCAGTAACTGAAGGCGTTGGCACATCAACTTCAGTTGGGCATCAGTCACAACAACTTCCACAACAACTTCACAATACTGCCAATACCGATGTGCAGGAGAAGTAAAGAAGCGGGGCCAATAAAAAATGTTCTTTTTTATTTTGTTTTTTGTTTAGTGTATATAAACAAAGGTGTATTGGTAAATGTGAGGCCCGAAAAAACTGAGTACTATATCAGGATTAGCAGTGTTCAATCAGTTGGCATCAGTAGTTGGAAGTGGTCTTAATAGTAACGACATTTTGAAAACTAATACACGCTAATTAAAATTGGTATTTATATAAGAGATAGACATGATGTACCATAATATTAATGTAATACTGCTGGGATGCTACTACTACTAGGACACCCATACTTTCAGAGTTGAAGTTGTCTCCGGCACATTTCTAAGATTCGGGCATCTTCTAATATCAAGTTCTTCAAGGCGAGTGAGGTGTTGTAAGACCTCTGAAAGTGACTCCACATCCTTAAAGTTACAAACTGATAGATAAGTCAGAGATGGTGGAAGAAGCAATGAGGCTGAACGAGTATCCCTCATATTTTCTTCAATTGCAAATGAAACAACTCCTGAATCTTTGCCATATAACTCAAGTTTAACAAGTGAGGACGAGTAATTTTGCAGTCCCCACTCTGACATTGGCTTATCTTTAAGCATGCATCCTATTCTTAGGATCCTTAAATTTGGAGGCCACAACCCACATGGAAATGAGTTGTCCAAACTTTGACAATTATTAATATTCAGCTCTTCCAAACACATGAGACTTCACAATTGCTTATAAGGAAATGACTTTAGATTCTTACAATTGTTGATCTCAAGAAACTTGAGAGAGGACGGGAGCTTCTTCAATGTTGTTGAGAAGGTCAAGAATGTCATTGAAGAAAATATATGATAATCAAACTCTCGATACTTAAATTTAGGGCAAGTGTAACTCTCGAGTGTTTCACAGTCGATAAGAGTTACTTCTCTAAAATATTTCATGCTAATCCCCGCATTAACTTCTTTCCGTCCGATTGATACCAGTTTTTTACAGTTATATACAAACAACCTACGTAAACTAACAAGAGACCTGCATGCCTCCGATCTCAATCCCACAAGTATCTCAGATCATCACAATCTTCAATGAATAGATATTCAATTCCCCTGAGATGTTTTACGACTTCCCCATGTAATAGAATAAGTCCTGTAATATTCTGTATTCTGAATATAAAAACTGAAGAAGACACACCAACCATGGCTCGCAACACGGCTTCACAACATCCTTTTATAGTCGAATCCTGAAGTAACGGTATCAATCCAATTCACAACTCGACAAGTTTTGGACAATCTCGTATACGAATCTCAGCAAGACGAGGAAACGATTTAGCAGTTCCGTCATTCTCACCAACACTAGTAGACCATATCTCCAAACCTTGCATATCAGAAACTTCCAAAAGCTCAAGAGATGGAAATGCAATACCATTGAAACAATTAGTAGGTTCTAGTAACTCAATGCCCACAATCTTCACCCCACACGTGCTTTTCACAAACATCTTTTGAAGTGAACTTAGATGTCCGAGTGTTGGTAAGCGAGTACAACTTCCACAGCCTTCTAATATAAGTTCGGTTAATTGATCGAATAAGGGATCCCTAACCCAACTAGGAAATTTCATTCCCCAATAGAACGAAATGTTCAGTTTTTTTAACTTATGGTGAGGTCTTAGCCATTCAAGCACTTCATATTCGGTATGCGAATTTTGAGACTTATCAAAAGACATGACTCCATCCCATATCCAAATCAGATATACCCTTCTTTTGTCGTAGGTTGTAACTTATTTAGGAATTTGATTATTGATTTACTCTTCCTATTGATTTACACCAAGATTCGATAACCCTTTTAAGATGTAAAAATTGAGTTTCAAATTTTACTTTCTCTTGTATGCACACTTTATTTGCATACATTTGTGCATTAAGATCAATCTTTAAATTTTTAAACAACAAAGCATTCTCTTGCTGATTAATAAGTTTAGATTTTAAGTCATTGATCTCAATAGTTAGCTTTTTTGAATGTCATGAGCATTTGATAAGTCAACTATCAAACATTCAAGAACATCATCCTTTTCGGATAAAGAATAAGGATTAAACTTATGTACCTTATACAAAGTGTGAGATCCCAACTAGTCGCTGAACATTTCTTGACTACTTCTTTGATATCTTCATGAAATGCAGCATCATCAGCCATCATACAGAAGTCTCTGTCTAAACAGATCATAGCTTCTTCCTTATCAAAAGGTGATGAGTCAGAGTCACTAAATGATCATTTTTCAGCGATTTGTCCTCTGTTCTTATTCTTGCCAATCCTAGCTTGTGCTTTCAAATTCCTGTACTTGTTGTACTTGTTATCCTTATTACCCTGTTTCTTGTCAGATGTGGACCTGGATGGTTTCAGTTTACCATCAGCGGTGATATGCCCTGGTTTGCCACATTTATAACAACTGCTCGCTG
The DNA here is from genome assembly GCA_963930675.1 of Gnaphalium uliginosum. Taxonomy (NCBI): domain Eukaryota; kingdom Viridiplantae; phylum Streptophyta; class Magnoliopsida; order Asterales; family Asteraceae; genus Gnaphalium; species Gnaphalium uliginosum. The sequence goes on along the minus strand of OZ005683.1, from coordinate 12,052,292 downwards.
ACTTAGACTTATCAGGGATTGACCCACCATTGAATGACTAGGGTCTAACAATTTTCCTGAAATTTGCATTCCTGAAATTTGCAACCATCATTGCCATATCCTTCTCCAGCTTCTCTACTCCTTCATCATAATCGAAATCAGGTTCTTCCTCAACCTTTTCCATTTCTTTTGGCAATTTTAGCCTTCTGCTTCTGATCAAGCTCATCAAGTTCAGCAACTAGGGCATTTGTAATCTTTTGACTACTAAGTGTAACACGAATATGCTCACTTTTATCAGTTTGTTTTTCAGATTGTTCTAAGTTCAATAAAAGTCCATAGACTTGAGTTAGATTAAGACCAAGATAATCATTTCTTTGTCTAGTTCATGTAGCAATGGTTCCCTGTTCTTTCTAGGCAGTAGTTCTAGAAATTTCTCAATCAGAAATCTTTGTTCCATACCGATACAAGCCTTTTTCATCTTGTTCATCAGGGACTTGTATCTAGTATAGGTTGAAGACATAGATTCATTAGGTTCCATTGAGAACAATTCATACTATATAGTAAGATTTACTTTACGACAACGAATGATGTCTAGAGTACCAATGAAAATGTTTATCAAAGTATCCCACATGGATTGAGCAGTTTGACATAATATAACAGATTCAAAAACTTCATCAGGAAGAGCCATTCCAATGATGATCTTAGCTTGTTTATCCAGATGTATTAACCTTCGATTATCAGTCCATTGTGCCTCCCTTTTGGGAACGACCATTTTTGGTGAACCGGGAGTTATTTCTGTTAGGAAAATTAAGTGATCATAATTTCTCTACATTATAAATTTGATGAGACAAAATATAAACTAAAATTAGACTAGTTATATTTGTGTTAATAGTGTAAGTTATAAATCTAAGTGAGTCTCAGTATGAAAGAATAGTACGTCAGACTCACATATATCATATTCAAAGAGAAGCCGAAGATCGTTAAGACTCTATAAATAAAGGCTCAAAGGAAATTAAAGATATTCAAGCTAAACTTGAATATTAGGGGATTTAGTTTCCTAATAGGATTATGTTTCCTATTTGTACATATCCTTAAGACTCTAAAAATAAAGACTTCTTAGGAGATACTCATTGTCTTTACTTCATATAAAATCACAATCTCATAACTTGAGATCGTCTCCCCTATGTATCATCAAGGTTGTTCATTAATGATAATATGCATATGTCTCGATAATTGTCTTTATGCTCTTCGTTATTACATTTACTTTGTTTATTTCTTTTGTTTGGATGGTAAACGGATCCTATAATTGGTATCAGAGCGTGTCAAATCTATTCAAAATTTGTAAGGCTCCATTCCAAGCAAAAGATTTCGTTTTGAAGAAACTAAAGAAGGTTGCTGAAAATTCGTTTTTATATTCCTCATAATCTGTGCAGCAGTAGTAAAGTCCTCGGTTCTTATTCGTATACTGTTCAATCGTCATGAGATTTAAAGTGTAGGTTTCTAACACAAAGACTTACAATCTGACTAGAGGAATTTTCGATCTGAGCTTTAAATCGTGAGATATTTAATTTTAAAATCCAATGTAGAAACCTTATGGTTTTTCTGGACAGCTACAGTAAAACGATCCTAAGTGATCTCTTTTGTTTAAAACATAACATGTGCTACCAATAATATAGAGAAAACTTATGTTGTGTTTTCTCCCCCATAATTCCATATAGGCTGTCTTATTATGTCTTTGACACATTGTGACCTATTCTGAGTAAAGCAGACAATGTTCACTGGTTGAGTCGAAAATAGGTCTTAAGACCAGCCTCTATTAACATTAACCTAACATATTTAATTAGGGTCCTATTTCTCCTTTCAGCAACCCCATTTTGTTGAGGTGTTCTTGATGCTGAAAATTTTTGAGAGATACCCTTAGAATCACATAAACTTTCCAAGTCGTCATTCCTAAATTCAGTAACATGATCATTCCTAAAATGCTTCACTAGATAGCCAATTTAATTTTCAATTTTCTTTATAAAACTGATTATCTCACTGATAGCATTACTTTTGGCTTTTAAGAAAAATACCCAAGTGTATCACTATAACCAAATAGTTCTTCTTCCCACCCAAGCTAGGGGTACATACTGGACCAAATAGATCCATATGAATTAAGTGAAAGTATTCAGTGACTGAGGATGTATGTTTACTTTTGAAAGTAGTGCAATGATGTTTTTCATGTTCACAATCTGAACAAAGCTTATCTTTAATATAAGACAAATTTAGTATGCCAATGACCAAACCATCCTTGCTTAGCTTACTGATTACTTTTAGATTCAGATGTGAAAGTCGCTTATGCCACAACCACTTTTCTTCTGAAGTTGTTCTGGAACGTCCATATTGACTACATATGTATTTCCCTTACCTGTTAGCAGCTAGAACATCACTCCCATTTTTGTTGTAAACCACCTCAGCTTCATGATCAAATACACTTTATTCTTGAAATCACAAAACTGACTTATACTCAATAAATTATGCATCAGACCTTCCACATATGCCACCTTCTTGAACATGATATTCCCATTTGTAAGAATGCCATATCCCATGATTTTTCCTACATTGTTGTCTCCCAATACTACATCAAGACCTCTTTCATCCTGGTAGTCAGTCATCTGTGACTTATATCCATATGTCTAGAACCCCCAATCCACTGTCTAGATACCGGATAGTCTATCTAAGAAAGCTCTGCATTAACCAATGTAGTTAGTTTAATTGGGGAACCCATCCTGAGATGGGTTTATAGTGGCCAAGCATTGGTTTTGGCTTCCACTGATTTACATAAACAGTGTTAGAATTCTCAGTGACTTCAATTGATTTTGAATAAGGGGTCACTGAACATTCTGTGGACAAATGTTGTCTTTCTCCACACATAACATTTTTTGTTTGCATAACTTGACTTTCTGTTTTGATGAGTTGAATAAACATATTCGCTTTCACTTTTGGCTTTCACTGGTTTTTGATCCTTCATCATTAAGAATTGAACTTGGCCGGTTAGCTTTTTGAGTTGCGAAGATGACACTTGCTCACAACTTGTTGTAGCTTTTGCTGTTTTCTTTTTGACCTTCTGCTTCTTTGACTTTGAGTCACAGAGTGATTTATCAGTGACTGAAACAGTGTCAGAGAGGTCAGTGATATCTGTATGACTTGCAATGACAGATGATTCCATTAAATCAATAGCGTGATAATGAATCAATGACTTCATCTTGTGAAGAACTGAGTTCATTATCAGTGATGGAATATGAGTTGTCTTCAGTGACCTGATTACTTTTGATAAAGAAGTTTGGTTTTGGGTCACTGAACACAGAGATTTGTTTAAACACAACATCTGAAAAGGTTCCAGTTAAATAAAAAATTGGATCAATTTTGTTTGAATCGGCAAGAGATGCAGCATGCTGATAATCTCCTCCTAAATATAAAAACAATATAAAATCAGCAAAACACAAAAATATTTTGATGAGTAATCAATTAATTTTGATCATATGTTCCGTCACTCACCGAACATCATTAATGTTGAAAAATATTCTTCTCGTATCATTTACTTTGTCACATAATTAACTGTAACAAAAAGTAAAAGGTTTATCGTACGTTGGAAAGAGTTGCACTTTTTCTAGACATTCTCTCTCCTAATCAGCCTACTTTTTCGGCATAACCTCTCCTATCGTTATTAATGCCATCACTTCCCCCATTATCACCACTATGCCATCATTATTACCACCACCACCACCACATATTCGACGGTTTACATCCACAGACGCCAACTATCAGCATTCTTCTATATAATCAGTGACTTTGTCATTTGGTTCACTTTACACTAACAGTTGTGCAAATGAACCCTGAATTTTCAAAAACCCTAATTTGTGCTTTTTTCAAACATTTTTCAAATGGAAAGATCTAAATTTATTCTAAATGCTTGTACTCCTACAACATGTTAAAACTTTTAAAGCATCTATTGTAGTTGATGATCATGTCATAACAGTGCCAAATAAATATTTGGCAAATCTTTCTACTTCAAAAACAGGGTTTGAGGAGATAATGGATTTTTCAAAATCTCACTTTATTTATCCAGCTCTTATTCTGTCCCCCGGAAAAATGTATCCGCAATGGCTCAGTGAGTTCTGTATTCATGTTCTCACTCCATTGTCGATAATACTTATCATATTTTAGGGTTTATCGAAAATGGTATCAAACAAATTTTAGTCACTGCAGATATTCTACGTGCTGTTCTTCGTCTTTATGTACATGATATTTAGGAACCATTGCCCGATGGAGACGCGTCCAAAGATTGTAAATACTCTGTTGATTCGATTGGAGTTCGTAAATACGTTACAATACACAAGACGAAAATGGATGGTGTCTGGAATGTTTACTTTGCAAACTTTATTAAATGTATGGGGAAAAAAATGGAAACTTTGATCCATTCAGTACTTTAGAGGCACAAATAAGTTGGTCACTGATCAACTCTCTTCGAGTTGATTATGCAAGAGTGATTTTTGATGAGCTTGTTGCAAAAGTCACTGACCATTCTCCCAACAGATATGTACCATACTCTAGGTTCTTATCACTAATTTTAAAAAGTAAGTATGATCAACATGATCAAATACCATTCCAAGGCTTTGAACTTATTGTCGTGGGGTAACAAATATTTTCAAAAGAAGAGACTGTGTCACTCTCCGGTTTTATGAAAACATAGAGGTTCTTGCACCTCAACCCATTCCATCTGTTCCACAATCAACCACGTCACTGCCTATACCCCCAGTGACCACCATGATTGACCCATCAATCAAGAAATCAAAACCACTCCCAAAGAAAAAATCAAATTTAGGGTCCCTGACATTAAAGGCTTAGGGACGTAGCAAAAAGAAGACATCTACGGATGCCAAGATCGAATCAGGGACTGTACGTTCAGTACCTGAGGGCAGTCTTATAAACCCTAAGCCTGCAACTACTTTGCTGGACTCAAAGAAGTTCAGTGAATTTAATAAGGGAAACCTATAGACAGCCACAGTGGCTCAAACCACTACCAGCAAAGTTGAGAGTGCATCCCACACTTAATTAGAGAGTCTCCCCATCAACCATTTGGCATCCTCACAAAAGGATGTCATCTCAGAAAAGGGCTAGTATCATTGGCGGATGTTAACACATCCATCGTTGGTGGCAATGTACTGGTTATAGACCCGGATCAACTCTCATCTTTCACTGCACAGGCTGCCAATGATCCACCGCTGTCACTTGGTGGACCACATGCCTTACATTCTATTATCGATTATCCATCGGCTAGAACACAAGCTGGTGATGATGAGGAAGCCTAACCCTGGATACATCATTGTCTGATGCTGATCTGGATACTCCAGAGGGCACTAATGAATCACACCCAATTCCAACTAACCAGAAGTCTGCTCATTTAGCTAAGGAATCCAATGGCACATGGAATCAACAGGACACTGTGGCCATTTCTCCCTTAAAGGTACTGAATATTTCTTCCTTTGCTAGCAACGATAATCCTAATGTCAGTGGTAATGATCAGCTCCCTGATCCTATAAAGGCTATAGATGATCAGGGAGCCTAGTCCTCTACGAAACCACTATCTCCAACCCCTAAAAAGATTATAGAGAGTGCAACGTTAGATAAACCCCACCTTGAACCTATGATCTCTTCTCATCTCTCTGATAAAAACGATGACACCTTACCTCAGAGAGAGGATGTTTCTTCTTTTGCAGGTACTCAACAACTTTTGATGGAGTATATTGTCTCTTCCCAACAACAATTAGCCTTATTAAAAGCTTAGAAGAAGAAGATAAAAGGGTAGTTCTTGACCTGGTTGGAAAGGTTGGATCGTTGGTCAGTGCTTATGAGTCCATTCAGCCATGGACCTCTTATATCAGTGAGAAGGTCAAATTGGTCACTGAGGCTACTGCTGCTCAAGCTTCTTCTATTCTGAATTCCTCCAATGCCATCTCTGAGCTTGTTGTCTTCACAAAATCCTAATTCATGGTTCAGGATGATGCCATTGCCTCAAATGTTGCTGCTATCTCATCTATGACCACTACATACAACACGATGACCGACAAGGTTGGTGAATTTGTCCAGGCCACTGATTCTGTTGTTGGTAGGCTTCCTGAGTTCAAAGATAGGATTTTAAATACACAAAAGATTATTAAGGCAGAAGTCATTGCCTTACGTACTGATATGAAAATGCTAGTCAAGTGGATGAAAGCCCATATTGTGGTCCATGACAAAGAGGGGGAGAATTGAAACCAGCGTGCTAAATGATGATGAGCATACTGATGCAATTTTGAAAACATGTGTGATGAAACCTATCCCCGAAAGACCATACTTGGACGTTGTATGGATATGCCTCCCTGTATCCACTTGGACATTTAACCAGTTAAAGTTATTACTCTTATGAATCATAACTATACTAATAGTAGGATAATTTATGAAAAGATATTCTAATTAACCATCTTTTACTGGAAGTTAATACGTAAGTAACTATGAATGATGGTATGTATTAACATATTGTGGTTTTCTACAAACATAACTATTTGTTAAACAAGAAGTTGGTTTAACTGCGCCTTGCGGTGAAAATAAGATAAAAAGTATATATTTTTAATACCTTATTTAATTCTTATTTTAAATATATTTTGATTTCGTTATCTATTTTGTTTATATATATTATAAAGTAAATATTGTAATATTCCGCTCTTCTTTTCTAGTGATTAACATAGCATATGGATGCCATCAAATTGAATTTATGTTGACTTGAATGAACTTATATCTAATATTATCGAATAATGTCTTATAGATATGGTAATATATGTGCTTTTGTGCATAGGTAATGTAAGCGACAAAAATGACATCACGTGATATCTTTAAAATTCGTTGTACTTCGTGGTAAATCACTATGTTGGTGATATAATTAATAAATTATGCTAATAACAATAATAATAACTTAGATGATTATGTGACATATTAGAAAGTGATAAATTCATAATATCATATAACGCGTATCACACTTAATATCAACAGATAGTTAACTTATAAAAATGTAGAATATAAAAATAACACTTTAGCGTTAAATAAAAATAACACTTTAGTGTTAAATAAAAATACGAATAATATATTTTTTTAATAATTAAGCTGTTAATTAAAAGACAACAATTGATTAATCGGGTGTTTGAATTTTGCTCTTTTGTATATCGTTTATGTGACCTCCGATTTTCGCCTTCGAAAATGATTGTTGCAATATGATTACTTTATTGATTAATATACTTAACTTATAATTGTAAAATTGTACTTAGTATATTTTATGAAATATTTAAAATCGGAGGTCACATAAACGATATACAAAAGAGCAAAATTCAAAAGATAAGTGAAATTTTAACAAAGTCTCTAAAATTTCCAATCGAAAGTACATAACTGAGTTCTCATACGAAAATGATCAACAAAAATGTAGAAATAACTAAATAGTCTATAGCCAAATTATAACGAACTTCTCTCGTGTCGCGGATCCTTGCTTCCGTCTCCTTCCTTTTTGCCAATCGATCACCTGCCACATGGAAAAAATGCGGCTGAGCCAAAAGCCCAGTGCGCGGATACAAATAAAGCAGTACAAACAAAGATAAATGATGAACATAATAACAATGATTTATCAACGAGGTTTGAACAAACGAAACAAGAGTCCAAAGGGGTACGACAAACTGAGCTTCTAAAACAAAATTCAAACGATACACGGACCTGTAAATCCAATATACCACCAAAGGTGAATGAGGCGTTGGGCACTACACCTCCATCCACAATCAAACACAAAACAAAAACTATGGTTAAACAATACGCCTCCTAAAAATCCTTTATCACACCACATAGAGGAGACTGCCGCAGACTAATCACACCACCACGGTTAGTGTGACGCCATCGGTGCCACAATGACGCCCATATGGAACCCCCATAGGTAGTACATAGCTCGCATACCAAGAGTAGAATAAATGTCTCTAACAAACAAATGACCTATAGCAAAAGGTTCTAACAACAAAGTACTAACAACGAAATCAAAGAGTCACAAACCATAGGCCAATAGCAAGTCGCAAACGATGTCAATGAATCCAGATCAAAGGGAGGCCAATAACTAAGTGGAGTTTAATAAAAGTAACAAAGCTTATTTGATCATTTAATATGAAGCAGGGGAAGTTTAATGTAGAATGCTATTAAAATGTAGAATGGAGGAACCAATATGATTGCTCCATTTCAATTACCCATTTCCATCTTTTTTTCTAAATCTAGATATCTCACAAATCGTATATCTATAAATTATACAAATTACATCGTTAAAATCAGCGTCTTTTTATCTTTAATTAGAGATCTCAAATGAAATACTTGCGACGAACTTTTTTTCTTTTCGTTTTCTAATGGGCATGTGAAATTCATAATATCAAATTACATGTGATTTAACACTCACACGTCAACATATTTACAATCAAATTATAAGTTTTAAATCACTAGCTATAATCACATGTGAATAATCAAAGTTACAAATTATAAGTTTAAAATCACATAAAAATAGTTTATTTGATAATTTAATAAACCTTCAGAAATTTTTTTAGTTATAATCACATGTGATTAAACATTAAATTAGTAATCACATGTGAATAAAGTGTAATTAAATACGAATTTCAAATATTTTTTTATAATTATACATGTAAATAAATATAAAGGTGAAATAACATGTGAATTATCAGTTATTATCACATACTTCATTTGAAAAATACATGTGATGAAACCTCAAATCAATAATCACATGTGATTTTGGCCGTAAACGAATGCAATTTTTAAAATCTTATTTATAGTTATTTATGTGAATGAATATTAAGTCGTAATCACGTGTGAGTTAACATCCACCATTGATAAATAATTGTGTACCAATATTGTATTTGTATCATAAATCACATGTAATTATACATAAAATCACATGTGATTATATAAATCGCATTTTTTAAGACCCGACAAAAATGAAGAAAAAAAAAGTTTGTCGAAACTATAGCTTGTCGGATCTCTAATCGAAGAGAAAAATACATTGATTTCGAATATGTAATTTTTATAATAAACTGTGGATTGAGTTCTAACTGCGTTCCAATTTTCTATGTTTTTTTATGTTGCAAAATAATTGTTCACTTTCAATTTCAACTAATCAGAAAGTGTAAGTGGAGAATACTGAAATTTTATTGGTCAGCAGTGTAATTGTTAAGTTTTCTAAAACTGTATGCCAATGTGTAGTGGAAAATTAAATTGCGACGGATGGAATATTAAACATATTTTTTTTAATTGATGATGTTGATTGGTCAGCACTAAATAAACTTTGTATATTAATCAATGGAACTACCAAATTTACAAGGATTAACATATCTAGAGTGTGTGCAATATGAAAGTTATTAATTTCATGCTACTACGGTACTACCAAAACAAGAACAAAAAATCTGTAAAACAATGTCCATTTGAACTTGAGAGTTTTTAGAGTCAGGGATTACTCAAAAGTTTTTTAAAATGCTACTATAAAACTGAGCAACTATTAAAATTTAAATATATATATAAAATAAATAAAATATAAAAGCTAAGGTGGGGTCTGATTTTATCAGGACCATTGAAATAAAATAACAGAATATCAATTCATATGCACTTCATTTAAACCTCTTCTTCAATATCTTTTTGTTTTCTTTGTTATAATTCAAAATGAGTTGCTCCTCAATGGAGCTTCTGGTTAGGCTTCCATTCAATAATGTTTCCCATATCAATAAAAGAAGGATTATGTGTCACTCTGTACTCGCATATCCGACATGTTTGGGTCGGAAACATCATGTTGTAAAACGACGTATTTCGTGTTCTGCAGTTGATGAAGAACAACAGATTCAGCAGATATCATTCAGTGATGCAGAGAATTCACTGATTAGTAGTCTCATTGGTATTCAAGGACGTGGTCGTTCTGCTTCTCCTCAGCAACTCAAGGTAAAATTATCATTATCTTCTCTTTTCAGGTATAAATAAAAGACTCAGTAAATAACTATGGGGATAACATAGATAAGTTGGGTCTATAAGAGACAAAAATAATAGGGATGAAATCTAAATATTCCATGAAACTGAGTTCCATGCAGTAAACTACAGTGATGTTTTACCATTTGAAGTTAATGATCAATTAGTGATGACATACACATTATGACATGAAGAATCAAATTCGAAGGTTAGATAATATTTTTGAATTCATAAGATATTCTGATGATCGTGTAGGATGTCGAGCAAGCCGTGAAAGTTCTAGAAGCTTCTAAAGGTATCTCTGATCCGGTATGTGATCATAAGACCCAAAACCTTAAACCATAAAGTATTTAAACATCACAGTCTTATGTGTATGAACTCAATTCCGCAGACCAGCTCGAGCCTGATTGAGGGCCGATGGCAATTGGTTTTCACAACGAGACCAGGAACTGCCTCCCCAATCCAAGTTTACACTTCAACTCATCTCTCATGAAGATTTTAAACAAAATTTTATCTCGAAAATAACCAAAGTTGCATGATTCTTGTAGAGAACATTTGTTGGGGTTGACTTGTTCAGTGTATTTCAAGAAATATACCTTCGAACAAACGATCCACGAGTTTCTAATATTGTCAAGTTCTCTGATGCGATAGGTGAGCTTAAAGTCGAGGTACGCCTTTGTTGATCCATTTGGCTACCGTTGCACTTAACATAAAGTTAGTTGTTGACTTGTGTTTGACCAGAATGTATGACTGTATGACTCAGGCTGCAGCTACAGTCAAAGACGGGAAAAGGATTCTTTTTCGTTTTGATAAAGCTGCATTTTCGCTGAAGTTTCTTCCTTTTAAAGTCCCGTACCCCGTGCCCTTTAGACTCTTGGGTGATGAAGCAAAGGGTTGGTTAGACACCACATATTTGTCACAATCTGGGAACCTTCGTATCTCTAGAGGAAATAAGGTAACTTTGAAGTGCTGTTAGCCAAATTTCGTAAGCTTTAGATTTCGTTTTATTGAAATTAGGACCACGAGCTACGTTTGTGTAGTGCAGGGGACAACGTTTGTACTTCAGAAGCAAACAGAACCCCGACAAAAATTGCTTTTTGCAATTTCCTCTGGTAATTCAGTGATTAAGGTGCGATTTCAGATCTCTTCATGTTGAATTGGGAACGTTCACATAAGCAAAATTTGTAAAACATTTCTTTTATTGCAGGTGATTGAAGAGTTCGTTACGTTAAATCAAAATGTAACAACGGGAGAACTACAACTAGCTGAAGGTGAATGGCAAATGATTTGGAGTTCACAGGTTGGTTTTGCAGAATTGTTTTTTGATATTATGCGAAAAACGATATCAAGTCTTTCATGTTGAATAGTATTTAAGATATTTGAAACAATTCGGGTGAATTATTTTTCTTAGATGGAAACGGATAGTTGGATAGAGAATGCAGCAAATGGTCTTATGGGATCACAGGTAGGATGCTCAAACTTGTATTAATCAACTGTCAAAATGAAAATTATTTAACACATTGAGTCTATCCAACTTGTTCTATTATTACTTATTTTAGATTGTCAAAGAGAATGGGAGACTCAAGTTTCTTGTCGACATACTATTCGGGGTTAAATTCTCCATGAACGGAACTTTTGAGTAGGTTTCTTATCATCCAAACTCCACATCGTTACTCTTTTTCCAGATAAATGACTAAAACGAATCATGTAACTGTACCTTAATATTCGGATGCAGAAAATCTGGCACCAATGTGTATGATGTGACGATGGATGATGGCGCAATAGTGATTGGACCCTACGGGCTTCCAGTTGAGCTAGTAACCAAATTCAAATTGGAAGTGTTGTACGGGTTCTAAACTTATGTTTTTCACCTTTTCTCTATTGTTTGAGTTGTAATGAAATTTCTTGCTTTTCAGATATTCCGATGACAAGATCAGGATAACCCGAGGGTACAGCAATATTCTTTTTGTACACCTTCGTGTTGACCGTTGACCAAACCCCGTGTTTGGATTTCCTTGAAAGGGTAAGTTTCTCTGTTTGTATGTTTCTGTTTCCTTTTAAGACCTGCAAAACTACAAATGCAATGCTCAGAGTGTTAAAACACCACCATTTCAGGTTCAAGAACTTTGAAGATCGATGGCATCTATACAATGATAATTATATTAGTTCTTTTTGTTGTTTTGTAGATACAAACCTGAAACTGTAATTAAGATTGTTCCCACTTTAACCATAATACAGAATTCATTCGATTTTTAGTTATCTGTATAAAAGATGCAATGATTCCCATAGTATCTAGTGCGATTACGTGAAGGTTGGTTTCGAGATGTTTTCTAGAATATACTATACAATGATTAATCATGTAAAAGCCACACAAAAACGTGTTTATATTTGACAAATAGCATAGCATAACGTCTTTTGTAAGCCAAGTATGATATTTAACATGTTACATGTCTAAAGTACTTGCATTACACAACAACAAAAATAGCAAGCGAATCAGTAGCAACAAAAAACACATTACAGCATAATATATCACAAAGAACAGGCACAATACAATAGTAACACTTTTATTCAGAACATTTATGTACATTCAATAGTATCTAAAGCTGTCTTTTTTGAAACCAAAAGTATCACACAAAACCTTGCCTACAAGACAATACTTCTCAAATATCATCGATGCAGATCCTGACTTCGGTAATATTGTTTACCAATCGTATCTTGATGATGCATTTCCATGTGTAATATACTAAATACGAAATCTTTTCTCTCATAACTCTGTTTACCCTATATGCTCATTTTCCTTCCAATTTGGCCTAATAGTAATAGGTACCAAAAAAGCTGATGGCATTACATCCTTTAATTAGTACCAGCATGCCCAGTTGCGTCGGTTGGGAACCGACGTGTGTCTCCAAAGTGACATGGATGGCAGCACTGCGTCACTCACTTGTATCCCTTCCTTTGCATCGCCAAACCGACGAGGTACACCGACGTGCCCCCCTTTTTTTTTAGTGTAGAGAAATAAAGGTATATTGGTAAATGTGATGCTCAAAAATTAAAGTGACACAATCACTGTTGGCACCGTTGTGTGTTAGTTTGGAAAGTGTTGAGATGGCGCTGAGGTAGTACAACTGACACAAAACTGACGCACTAACGGATAAGAGTGGTCTGACAACTATTATCTACCTTCCCAATAGTCTGACAACTATTATCTACCTTCCCAATAGTCACCGATCATAGTAGTTACCTTTTGGTGAATAGACTTGATGATCAAGATACTCATAGCAAGATTAGAAGACAGACTTGATACTCAATGAGGGGTTGGTTGTTCTTAACGAGAAACGAGTTTGACTTTGTTGACTTGACAACGTGGTTCAGTATGTGCAGAGGCAAAGTCGCCAAGAAGAAAGACTTGATGAAGAGGTTGTGGAGAATGGTTCCTAAAATGAAAACTGAAAACGAAGGTTATGATCTATAAATGGAAGAAAATAATTTAGTAATGAAAAAAATGAAAGATACAAAACAAGGAATGCTTTCACATAACAAAAGTTATAAATAGTTTTTAATGGAGCTTAATTTTGAAATCAAGAAAGAATGGAGAAATGAAATTAACAAAATCATGCAACAACAAATTACAAAAATTATATTTCAAAAAGTACTCGAATTAAAAAAAATCATTATATACGTTTTTTAAAACCAAAATAAGACCGTTGAAAAAACAAAAATATGAAATTTCAAATAACAAATATAGTACTACCAAAAATAGCAATTTCGTCGTCCCACAGTGAATGTCCCTTAAAATATTTTTGTTAAATTTAAAATAGATCGATTAAATGTTAATTTTGCTCTTATAATCAAGGCAAATCTGACTAAATTATTTAACAGATAAATAATTTTTAGTAATAAATTAGAGTAAAATGAGAAGTTTAATAATTTTAATTGTTATTTTTTGACAGTATACAATAATTAATTTTGAAACAGATATATATCAATAGTAATTTGAACAATTATTTTACGACGAAGTAACTTTTTCTGAGCTATAAATATGAATAACTTCATAAGCTTTTAATAAGATCGACGTTTAGGCTTTACAAAATTCATTAAATGAAAATTAAAAGGAAAAATAAAAACCAATAAACCAAAATTGAGGTTAAATTACAGAACAAAAGTAGCAAATTTTTTCATAGGTGTTGGATATAGTCAAATTACACTCATTAATCAGTAACATAATATAATAATATTATTTAAAACATTAGGCCAAAGGTTCACATCAAGTTTTTGCATTGTTGGTTCAAGAACATTAAATAGCAACATAAATCTACAACCAATACCATAACTTTATCTAAAACACACTTTACCCTCTCCCCCACCCCACTTTCAGAAACTACAAAAGTATGCAGATATAACAAACAAAAAGATGGTCCAACTTGAGAAACCTCCAAAAGTTATCTGCACATTTGGATTACTTGGTTTCATCAAGAATCTTGACAGTAAAATAGACTTGTATTAACATGAAGATTTTAGATTACTATTGAGTTCTTACTTCAATCCATTTGCTGAACTTCATTCATATCCTTTGCAGATTCATCCCCTTCTTTACTAGCTTCTCCTACTTCTTCCATGCTAAACCCCACAACACTTTTTTCAACATTCTTGTCTACTGGCCCGTTACTGCTTTCTTTCTTTATTTCAACATCTGTTGGCCCGTCTGCTGGCTCGTCCATACAAACATCTGTTGACACACCTGATTCTTTATTAACACCAACTTCAACGCTATCAGATTGCTTAACTTCAACATCAGTTGCCACATTGTTATTACCTTCAGAATTTTGACTTCTTTCATTAGTTTCCTCATTGTTATCCTCCACCGAACGACCATAACCCCGACTCTCACTCTCATTTTCAGAATCATTCTCAACAACCTCTTCATTAGCTCTTTCCGAACCCCGACTCTGTCTCTCTAAACACTGCAACCGCATTCTCAAATCATCAAACTCCCGTTCCATCAAAAACAACCGTTCTTTCAATATCAAGTTCTCTTCTTCCAATTGAGCTATATGCGTATCTTGATCATCAACCCTATTCTCTAAATTATAACTACTATGATCCGCACCACTATAGTTAGGATAAATCATCTCAAACCGACTCAAATCATGATCCAGTCTCCTTTCAACTTCCACATGTTCCTCAACATCACTCTCACTCGATCCACCTTCATCTTCCTCCTCATCCTCAACCGCATCCGCCTCATTCCCAGACCTTAACCTAATCAACCCTTTCATCGACCCATACCCATCAACACCCCATTCCTCTTTCGCCATATCAACCAAAACCTCTCTAGACGGCGAAAATATCGGTGTCGGTAGAACCGCAGGCGTCACCGGACACGGCGACACCAACGAAGTGATCCCACCAGCTTTCTTCGCTCGTATCAAAAACGAAGTCGTGTTTCTCGGAGCAAAAGGCGCCGATCGCCCACCGTGATTAAACTTCTTCTTCGGAAAATACCTCCTCGCTTTCAACCGATTTTGCTGTTGCAATTCATTCAACGTAGGCGGATTATACGCACCACCACTACCACCACCAGCATTACTACTAGCACCAACACCACTACCAACCATAACCTTATTATTCCACTTATCATTTCCCTTTTTCCCCTTCCAATTCTTGTTATTACTACCCCGAGGTCCCATCGGTTTCAACGGGATCCCAGGAGGCTTCAAATTAGGGTTTTGAAACTTCAACTGTTCCACTTGTGGTGGTGGCCACATTCCATAACCACCACCACCAATCCTATGATTCAACATCCCCTGTGACTGCGATTGATTAACCATCAACTGATTCACAAACACATTCGGAACGTTATTATTATTAAAATTACTATTATTATTTCCATTATTCATTACCTGCTGCTGTTGTGGTGGCTGACTCATAACTGGTGGTAACGCTTGCCCCATACTCATCATCATATTCGATTGATTGTTGTTCATCATCTGCGCCTGATCTTTCATCTATTCAATTCAAGGATCCAATTCAATAATTTTAGTAAAATCGACAACAATTACATAAAAATTGAAACCCTAGGGTTTCGATTTTCGACAACGCTACGATTAAGTAAATAAATAAACGATAAATATATAATTTAGGACTTATTAAGTTATGTATTGAGACAATTGGGGATTTGAAATGAACAAACCCTAAACCTAGCAGAAAACAAAACAAGATTGATTCTCGATATTCACGAATTTTTGTGTGATCAAACACAAATTAGAATAATATTAGAAATTATAAATTAAAGCGACAGTAAATTGTCATTTGATTACAATGAATATCAAGAAATTTGTTTGTTTAGTGATTGTTTAGGTCTCGTTTGTGTTAATCGGAAAAAGGTAATGTTTATGTGGAGGCGAAGGACAGCACGAGATAGATATATATAGGCAGGTGGATTATGAGATGTACGGTTGAGATTGGTATCTTTCGAATGGACGGTTGTGATTAGGGTTTCGGGTAGATTAGAGTCGGTTAAAGTCTAAAAGAAAGATGTATTATTTTTGTGTCACTAATTAGATTATGTATTACAAATTGAATTTTTAGAAATTATCAATGAATCAAATAATTTAGTTTTAGATATTGAGCTTCAAATTAGTAAATAAAAATTCAATGAAAAATGTGTTACGTGTGATAAATTTTTTTTTTTTTTTATATTTTTAAAAATTAAATATCTTAAAATCGGTAAGTCAAAAAATTATAAAAACATCTCACATGATATATACAGTGAGAATGAAGAAATAATAAGAATATGTCATGTGTAACAAAATTCATTTTCCTCTATGTTTTTAAAAATTAAATATCTCAAAAATGGTAAGTCGAAATATTATAAAAATTGCACCGTAAAAATTGACATTTTTTCGATTAGACATCCCACAAGCTATATTTGCGAGGACTTTTATTGTAAACATGTGATATCAACGACTATCACACGTTATACTAAAGACTATCACATGTGATACAAGTATATTGTACAATTTGTAAAACTCATAAAAGATCATTAAAAGTATATCATGTGAGATGTCTAATCGAAGAAAAATGCTAATTTTTATGGTGTCATTTTTATAATTTTTCAATCGGCCATTATTGAGATTTTTATTTTATAAAAACGTGAGGAAAGTGGGTTCCGATGAAAATAAATGACTGAGATTGATTTTTTCATTCTCATCAAAATTTGCATTCTCATTTTTACACAACTCTGTAAAACTTTATCAATTTACCTATATGTTACTTTTGACAAAACTTATTCATAGAAGACTCTGTAAAAAGTAAGCATAATGCCGTCATTTAGAATTCAAAGGGCTCGAGCATTCAAAGGGGTCAAGCTTGGCTCATTTAGAATTCAAAGGGCTCGAGCTCAGTTCGTCTCGAGCATAATATATAAAGCTAGAGCTCGGTTCGTTTCATATTTTACAAGCTCGAGATGGGGTCGGGCTCGGCTCGTTTATTATAGAATATTATTTATTTAATTATATTGTTATTTATATATAATACTTTTTTCTATTTTAAGTGATTTTTTAGTATATTTAATAAGATTTACTATTATAATTTTCTATAGTATAATCTTTTATATATATATATATATATATATATATATATTAAGAGAAAATACACTTAGCTGTTAACTATGCAGTTGAGAAAAAGTAGAAGTCTATTATGTTTTTATTAAGAACTTGAGGGGTGTAAAATAGAAAGTAAAATGATCTATCACAACTTTAATTGGTCAACAACGCCAATAAATTGTAATGTTGAGTGCATATTTGATATCCCTATATATTAAATATATTATATATAAAAACTAATATTGTTTATAAATGATAGGTTCGATTAGGCTCGCGAGCCTTTTCAAGCTCGATATTAGAAGCTCGAGGTCGGGCTCGTTTGTTAAACGAGCTTCAAAATATGTTCAAGCTCGAGCTCAAGCTCGTTTAAGTTTGACTCGAATCAAACTCTTATAAGTTGAGTTCGAGTAGCATGCATGTTAGCCCTCCACATTTACAGCTCTAGTATTTCTCTATTAAAAAGTATATAACCTTAATTTCATTTTGGATGTAGAAAGGAGATTAATTTCTTTTAATAATGTAATGTGATGTAACTATTTGAAGGTAATATATTATTGTTTGAATAAACATACAAAGAGTAAATTGCATTACTAACACATGTGGTTGTGCATATATTACATTCTCAGTCTTCGGGTCGGGTATTGTGCGGATATAGTCCCTTGACCCGAGTTTTTGTTTCACCATTAATCCCTGATCGTAATGAGTGTTAATTTTGTCCGTTATCTCAGGTCTCGTGCGTCGCATATGTAGGATATTTTGTTTCACCGCCAGTCCCTGAGATAACGGATGTGATATAAGATAACAGATAAAATTAACACTTGTTAGTGTTAGGGACTGGCAGTGAAATAAAAACCCGAGTGAAGGGATTGTATTCATACAATACAATACTTGATCCGGAGACTGAAAGTGTAATACATGAACAACCACATAGACCTGGCAATTTAATTTACTCATATATAAAACCTAACAAATTAAGTAGTACGGTTAATTGACTATGACATTTCTGGATATACACAGAATCCAAATTTTTACACAATGTAATAAGTAATAACTCGCTTCGTCTATCATGATCAAGTAAGGGAAATTTCTATATTTAAGACTTTTTAGTTGGTTAAATTAACTATGGGTAAATATCGTTATTATAGTTGTATAAATAAGATTTTTGTTTATGTTATGTTATATGTTTTTAAAATAAAACTCATTATAATAATAAATTAATTGATAAAAAGGATGAAAAAAAACCCCGTAATGATTACTGGTATAAGGTGAGTTTTCAAAAATCAAAAAACCAGTTATATGTTTCCAAGTCTTGTGTATTTTTTTCTTCTATTTTATTTTTTACAAAAACTTTCTTTTGTGCAATTCTTTATTAATAAACGTTGTTATGGAATCAGAGCTACGATACACAGATGGTCACAAATTCCAAGTCCCGACGATATTTTTCAACGGTCACAAATTCCAAATCCCGACGATACTCTTCAACGGATTCAGCGTATACCAGAAATCCGTTAAAACGCCTACCCTTTATTTGACAGATTTTTGTGGATATTGACAGAGAAAATAAATGTTATCATTAATTTCAAACATTAGCCAAAATATGTCACTTGACACACAATACAAAGGGAGATGAAACCTCCCATACAAACTCATGGCACCTCAAAATACGCCCACACAAATTCCGTATTCAAGATTCACCAGGTACTACAAAATTTACAAGCTGATAATTTACATACAGCCACCGGTAAAATCTGCAAATTAAATTTCTCGGGGTAGGTCCAAAGTTAAGCTCTCTACATGTACAAAAGCTTAGATCACAGCTATAACCCAGAATTTGGGTTGTTTCCTGCAAGGATGAGTGATATTTCCAGACCACGACTGAAAGCCTGGTTGAACATTAGCCGGGTTTGGAACGTCGAGATAAAAGGGAACCATGAACATAAGGCAATTGGAATGAATATCAGCATTCCCATCCCAGCATCATATAACCGACCAAGTGACCTAACTGATTTCCATAATCCAATCTTTTTCAACACAGGTTTCCAAGCGACACAGATCTGAAATAAAACGATAACGATGACATTAACATTCGACTCAGTTGTCCAAAATTGGAATGAGACCCACAAAATGGAAATGTTAAGAGAACAGAAAACATACCGAAAGTATTCCCCAACCAGTAGGTATGAACGCTAAGATGGAAGCAAATATGTCGGTTACACTAAGGGAAGAAAGCACAACAGCAACGGCTATTCCAGCAATTGCTAGCATGAATGCAACGCCTTGTATAAATCGCAAGATCAGTTGGAAATTGACTGATATTTTCTGGCTGAATGTGAAAATCTGTAGACATCAATACAGCAATCGAAAGAAAACACCCGAATTAGAAAAGGAGAAGTCATTTGCTTCCAGGTTTGCAATACACGGAATAGCATTTTCAGATACATTGTTGAAGTTTAGTTACCTTGAAAAGGAGTATTAGTGCCACAAGCACAAGCCACGAAAATCCATACACCTGCACAAATGTATCTTATTAGCAGTGATGATGTATTTGAAGAACTTGGCTACATAATGAAAGAAGTTCTTACAGATAAAGACGTATTTGATCCTTGCACGTTCAGTTTGTAAACAATACCATACTGGAAAATGAAAAACCTAAGGCTCAAAATGGTCTCCATAACCCTTGAACCGAATGTTCGGATATGAGACTGCAAATTACATTTCATAATAATTAGTCAACCAAGCAACATTACAACAAACAAGATAATACTAAACCAACACAGCATATCACATGGAAACACAAGCTCCCCAGTGATTTGATACAACTTCCCAATCACCATTTTGTGGGTCATTTTTTCATTCTTTTCGCAAGTAATAAATGGGACCCACAACCACATGGATTACTCCACATCATAAAGATAAGAGATGGGGAAAAAGACTGTATATTTGTACCAATTCTTCATCCCACCAGGCTTCCCAGCTTTCTTCACCTTTGACACCAATACCACCCCTATAAAAGAGCCAATTTGTCCAATCCCGGAAGTCCTCAACAGTCCTACACAATTGAACAAGATGGTAAATGCATCATAAGAGAACATAAGCTAATGCAAAATTTCAATTATCAAAACACTAAAACTTACTTCTGCCACTCGAAACCGGAAGGATTAAACAAATACGGAGCAAAGAGCCATGAAAGAGCCATGAACCAACTGCTAACACTAAGAAGAATGTAGCCCACTATACCAGCTTCGTTGAACCCATATGAAATATAAACGACTAGCAATAGAACGACTTCCAGTCTGTTTCAAGAAATATTGAATATCAGAAGCGAGAGAACATTTAAAATGTGAACAGCATAAATGTATGTATGTGTGTGTGTGTAGAGAGAGAGATACGCTTTGACGAAATGACTGCGTGAATAAAGCCGGTAATTCTCTGAAAATCTGATGTGTCTCACAACGAATCCCCGACCGGTTGCATGATACTGTTTTGGAATGTAATTTGTTAGTTACAATAATATAATAGAGAAAGAAAAAAAGAGAAAAAGTAAAAAACCTTTGCACCACCATGAAGAATGGTTCGGCCAAAGTAATGTGTTCTTGTGCCCAAAGAAAATGTAAAAAAAACGGTACAAAGCTGAAACTGCATTGTGATAAAACTAACAACGGCCTGCAATACCATTCAAGATTAAAAGAGATGAGTTAGGCACATGAATTAACAAGATTGTTTTGTTTAACAATCTGAATACACATAAACGTACCCTTAAGAAACCTTGCTCCAGGATAAAACCCAAAACCATGGGTATAGCCGTAAAGACACCAATCTGAAACAGAAACTGTGTATTCAAAGCTGCATTAAGCGCTCTGTTGTCTAACACATCGGCTCTCGTTTGAATATCTTCACCAACTCCAGACAATGCCTGAAACAACAAAAACATAGCAATCTCAAAAGGTGCTTCTACTAAACTCTAATAAAAACCTTTACAACCGAAATTAGCAACTTACCAAATACAACTTCCCATAAAGAAATATGTAAACAGTAATCACTGTTAACTGCATACAAATAAATAAAGTTTTTAGCTTCGCAAATGAGCAAAATTCAGAACATCGAGTAACAAATACAACACTAAGTTTGAGTTAAGCTTGAGTCAAGTAGTTATTTGTTTATTATATCCTTTAGATGTTCTACTATCAAAAAGTAACAGAAATCAATAGTACACGTACTTACCATGGTACAAAAGTAGTAACCAACAGTCGTAAAGTAGAATGAAAGCATCCGGAAGAAATCAAATAGCTGTCCAAGTCTGTATATATCCCTACTAAGAACCTGCTCGCCATTTCCTCCCGCCACTTTGCCTTCAAACAGAGCAATCTGATTCAGCCCCACATCTCGTCCCTTGCCTACCTGTATGTACTCGTGATGTGTGATATTTCCCTGCCTCAGAGTTGAATTGAAACCTGCATAGTAAATATGTCCAAACATAGAGTGAAGTACGGTATCACAATGTAGTCGATTTATTGTAGATGTATATTTTATTTAAGAGATAGAAACGAAAACATACCAGCGTATATATCTTCACTGATGTTAATTACACGAGAGGATTTGCTAATACCACCCCGTGTTATATGGAACACCCTATCAAACACATCAGGATGCCCATAATGCATCCGAACCCTGAACACATCATAAAGTGACATCATCATTACATAAAGCAAATATAGCTTATTCAAACTATAGGAATATTGAACTTACTTTAAAGGACTTGCAAGTACACGCTGTCCAAGAGTTACGAAACTGGTTTCTTGATTGGACATGAAGGATGCTAAAGAAGAGACACTGCATAAATGGTTTAATAATTAAAATTGGATTTACACAAGTATATGTTCTAACAAAGACAGTAGTTTAATTTTATACCTTCCAGTAAATACATGCTCCCTTACACCAAGAATGGTAGCAGAACGGATACCATGATAAGCATGGAATTCTTCTAGAAGATTTCTCATCTTTAGAGCTTCTTCAAAGTAATTGTCCTGAAGTATACGTGGATAGATGCTAAAATGTATTACAACACAAAGCTGATTATAAAGTATATTTTTGAATTAGTACCTGATTCATGTCAATCGTCTGGACAGCATTTCCACGAGTAAAGACAATTGCATGATTTTGATTTTCGGGTTTACCCTCACCAAGTTTAGGATTCCCAGGCAATTTTATAGAATATACTTCCTGCATAATATTACTTATGCGTTTAATAAATGATTAAGCCAAAGTTTTTGCTCAAATAATCCAATACATAGTAACAGAACAGTAAAACTGTAACATATGAAAACAATACATAATAAAGTAAATCGGTCCATCCACAGAAAAATACATAATACACAGTAAAGGAAATAACCTTGTCTTTCCCGTTGATATCACCCTTCACAAGTTTAGAGAAAAACTCTTTGTTCACTTTACCAGCTGTCAAAGTCTCAACCTCATCAATGAAAGCAACTCGAAGTGCTTCATTTCTAAGAAAAGGGAAGCACACAGTTACAACAATTGCAGCTATCATTATAGAAATAGAACCACAACAGGAATATTACTGACAAATGCAAAGGCATTTATGAACACATTTGGCCAAATAAAAAGATGAATTGGACAAATCAAACATAAATATCCCACCTTTGCAATAACAATCCAATATCAGCAGCCTCAGGCTTATGATCTTCTTTCTGTTTCCCATATATTTGGCATGTTACAACATACGTAAATTTTAGGTCAGCATGAGCTCTTGCCTCAGGAGAAAACTCAAATCCTTTAGTATCAGTTGTTTCATTAGCAGGAACTGCCGCTTCCATATCTAGTATATATATAAATCCCATGTAAAAATCAAAAACAGCCTGTTGCAATAGATAAAAAAATAAAAAAAGACCCAAAAATTCTGGAAATCCAAACCTCCAACAGTCATTCTTTCCAAATAAGCTTGAAGCATTAGAGCTTTTCGATAGTACATCATTCCTCGCACTGGATATATGATTAAACAGAGTAATTAATAAATAATTGGGAACATAGTTTATACGTTACCAGATTTATGCGACATGGGTATTCCAAATAATATATAATCATGATTTATACCAGTTCTAGCTAATGTTTGCCCACGATATGATGCCCAAAACCGAAGTTCAAGGTTATCATCTTCATTATCAATAAGAACCGACTCGTGTGTGTTTTCATCGCGGCCAATCCGAGCAAGAAAGTTTTTCCATTCATCTGCAACATCCAATAGGGTGTTCATGTAGGCCCATAACTTGATGCCATAGAAAAAATAAACCTACTATTGAGAGTCAAAATACCTGGATAAATCTTTTGAAGGTAAAACAATACCGAAATCCCATCTTCGTTTTTCTTAAGAAGCTCATTCATACTGTATAGAACAGTCTCCGAATAATATGGAGTGAAAACACTGGAAAAATTCAACACTTTAATCAGTACCCATTGTAACTGAACATATTTAACTAAAGGACCAATTAATGGTCCAAGGAAAATTTTTACCTGAAAGATAACATTTCCCGGACAGATTTGCTTCTGGGCATGGACATGAAAAGTGAATTTGTGAAGAACTCCAACCTACGTCTAGCCTCTAGGTTTCTAGGGACATTTACTGCTGAATCCTTGATAGTGAAAAGGGAGTGTAGCCTTCTAATTTGTGACCTCTTTAAACAATATAATTTTTTCAAGGATTAACAAACGTCGAATATATATAAAAAATAGAAAAGAATGGTCAGCTAACACAAGTTTGACTATTACAAGTGTCAACATACCAACTCAGGATCTCTTGGCCACTTCAACTTTGAAAACAGGCGACCTTCCTTCCTTGCTTTTATCAACATACTCCACGTGGCATAATTTTCTCTGCAAAATGATTCAAGAAGTCCATCAATTTTATGTTAAGAATAAAACTTGAACGTGAATAGAACATAAAAAAACAACTAGTCCGCACACACCTCATATTCACACTAAAAAAATCAAGCTGGATAACATCGTAAAGATCCAGAGCAGCATTAACAGCACCAGTCTCCAATTCAGGTGTTCCAACTTCTTTCTATGAATGCAACATCCAAACGACGTTATTACCATTAATAAGTGAGAAAAAATAAATTGGCAAAAACATTTATATACGGACCAGAATTCCCGTAAGTGCAGTAACTTTTTGAATAACAAGTGCCAGTTTTTTCAGTTGAAAGTCAGATTGGATGCTTCTTTTCACTATACTTCCTTTAATATCTTCATATATTCTTTCAACCCTGCACAAGACAAATAGGTGAAAAGCTAAACAAAGGCACTTAGTACCGCAATAACATGATAAATGACCACTTTTTAAAGAGCTAACAATATATATTCTTCAGGTAGCAAGAACAGAAGGTCGAGCAAGTTAGGTAAAGGGTCACAACAGTCACTTGTTGAAACAGGTCAGCTGTAAGTACAGGTCAACACAGGCCGGATCCAGTTATACTGGCCTGCAAACACTTTTAAACTTTTGATAGATAAGTAATGCCATGCCATATACTATGAATAACGAAAACTATTATTACAAGAAAACCTGAATGTTTGATTAGTAGATTGTATATACTACTGATCCGTGACAATCTTTGGTAATCTCATAAATATAAACGAGCATACGCATAAAAAACTTAAGCTCAAGGAAGTTACATGTTACCCACGGGCCACGTCAGTCACAGAGAAACTAAATATGTGGGGGTGGTTTAACAACTCTCCTGATTCCATGCATAAATCCATATTCATTCTCCCTATTGCCCATGTAGTCATGGAGAGGACCTTTTCATTCATGTCTTTTTTATTATATGAAGGGAGCCAGTGAAACAGAAAAGGGAGACTCTAGAATAGAAAATTCACTACACTTCCAAACAGAGTGCGTGTGA
The DNA here is from genome assembly GCA_963930675.1 of Gnaphalium uliginosum. Classification (NCBI taxonomy): domain Eukaryota; kingdom Viridiplantae; phylum Streptophyta; class Magnoliopsida; order Asterales; family Asteraceae; genus Gnaphalium; species Gnaphalium uliginosum. Next base: position 12,026,734 of record OZ005683.1, on the reverse strand, counting down.
GCAAATTGTAGCAATAGGAGTGTTTTAAAATCTTTGAACGGATAAACTACAAAACAGACTTCAGGTGACTTTCAGTCCATAAGACCTATTTGACCCACTTCCCTTCTAGCTAAACTACCTTTTACCCGTTTGAGATAAAACACAACCAAAGCCCATGCATATGTAAATGAGTCAAATTGCCACTTGAACAATGAAGTCTGCACTTACCACAACTTCCCATCATCATCCAAAACTGAAGTCAAAATTAGCTTGATGGTATAAAAACACTCTTCAACTGCATATTTCATGTAGTCGTCCCTTGAAATCCTATCCCACAGTTCTTCTTGTGAGTCACTCTCTCCAGCGATATCTTTGGCAAGGAATATCTAAATATAACAAAGAACAAAAATATATAAGAAAGAAACTTAAAAAGAATTAGAACCAGTATGTGGAACTTGAAAAATAACCTTGCTCGCTAGAAGAAAAAGAGGCCACTGAACCATAGGAATGGACCCGGAATTTTTAGGCATTTGAAGTAATTCCATTTCCCTAAGAAAACAAGGTACATCAAAGTATTTATGAGCAACAATTCATTACCCAAAAGGTTCTGTTAAGATAGCAGCAAAAAAGACTCACAGATTAGTAATATAATCTTCTTCTCGCAGATTATTCACGATCTCATTCCAGAAGGGTGAAAATCGTGCAGCATCAAACTTATTTTTCGCAAGAACCTTTCCGAAGAGGAGGACATAACATTTCATGTAATAATGGCAAGTAAGAATGATTTTCGAAGGAAATGAAAGAAGTATGGTAAAAGTAATTTTCAACTTACCTGACCAGTTAGTGTAAGAGAATTCCTGCAAAATATAACTAAGTGTTAATACAACATAATACATTTATCCAACAGTCTGTTATAGAGGGGTGATCAATAACACCTGGTAGCTAAAGGAATATGAAGATTATCCATAAATGCCTCAGGGAACCTCTCAAAGAGTTTGTGGACGGCACCCAAAGACCTAATCTGAAACCATTAAGAAACAAAAATAGATAGTCAAACCATAAGTCAACACACAGATACAGAATAGTCAAAGAGCTGGAAACTACATATATCTTTATAACAATGAAAGAACATAATATATAGATACGAAAACAAGCAACATGCAGAAGTTTAATTTACTTCACAATCATACACCCACTAGCATCATGCCTGTGTGAGATTTTGAGAAGAGTTGCTCTTTGGAGAGCACAGTACGATGAAAGTTGTAAGCTGTGTTCGGGGGGGAGTTATTGTCTATCGTTGGCCTCTATGGTAGAATCAGTCGGGGGACCTGAGAGGCGGTGGTTTTATATTGACGGTGAGAGGTGACGGTAGTATTGATGATGTAAATAGTGATAAGAGTATGAGTTTTACGCATTTGGCCCCGATCCAATCGGGGCATCGAATTGATTATAAAAAACATGAGTTTAATTAGTTAACAGGGAAAAATATTAACTAGAAATTGTCCGAGTTTGTGTAAGGTGTTTGTTTATGTGGTAGTATAGATATGAACAAAGACATACAAAGAAAAATCATGTCATCTCCAAAAAGAGCAACTATGACAAATATGAAAAAATGAAATGATGTCTAATAGGTATGCAAGGTTTCAATACTCAATCGGTTAACTCACCTCACCAAGACGATCTCTAGCTCCAAGCAAGAAACCCACAACAGCAGATATAATGGTGTAAAAGATGTGGATATCTAAAAGATAGATCTGCAACATTTGATAATAATCATTCATATCAGAAATAGTCAACAATAGATATAATGAAGTAAAAGATGAATTTTATTTTACTTTTAAGACACTCACATAAGAAAACAAATCTAACCATATTAGTTCAAAGTAGCACTTCGAACCCATCTAACCATTCATGTAAATAGGATATACCATTGTTTATGGGAAAAACAAAAACAAAAATATCTAACCATATACGTTTAAAAACGAAACATAAGAAAACAACAGGAAATAACAGTGGTAGAACTGCATGACAAAGCTAGTCATAATTAACTTTTAATCTTTCCATCACTATAAAACCTTTTAGTTATTACTCACTGATGGTAAATAAAAGAACAAAAAATAATGAAGGCCAAGTGATGCAAACCCTTGTCCATCAAAACGAACAACTGAGCACTAGTTAGCCGAAACGATAACTATAATCATTAATATCTATTAATCACGGGATTTTTGATAAAAATAGACCATTTTAAGTGGATGCTATGAGTAACCAAAATAAATAGAATACAGAAAAAGAAAGTAGAAAAGAACTTACACAAAACACAGGCGCCCACAAACTAGCAATAGTCAAGGCATTATGATTGTCTGAATGTCAAATCATGAAATACTTTATCAGGTAAAGAATCATTACTAACATGCAAAGATTGAACAATAGAATGGTCAAACATATTGGTGAAAGGGGCCAAGTTTCAATAAATCTTCAATATCACAAAATGTAACTTACTTTTTGATACAAAATCATGCCAAGAATAACGCACATCTTTAATATCAATAATTTCCCTTGTTGGTTTCACCAAAGGTCTAATCTGCATAACCACTCAATGACACAGATATGAACATCATCAACATATCAGAGATATTGTTTATAACTAAGACAGAGATGAAGATCAAAACAAGTTAGTTACCTGGAGAAAATAGGCAAATGCAAACTTGCCCCCCAATACAACAAGCCAGAAAAACACATACCTGAGTTTAGAAGACATTAACCATACGATTATAATTAGAAGATAAAAATTGAAAGACAAAGTATAGGGATGAAGCTATTACATGATATAATCAGTTGTTGCCTCATACATGCCACGACCAACATAATAATGCTCCTTAAATTACAAATTAGACAGAAAATAATATCATTTTCAAAACTCAAAAGTTAAAGGATTAGAAAACATAACAAATAAGAATATGAAGCTAAAAGGCATAAACTGCCAACCTGATGAATCCACTTGATTAATTTTACTATGGACGAATTATCACACCGATTGAACAAAAGGTTGCACGATGGTATCCGTGCCAATGAGCTCCAAAAGAAATGAATACCAGCATATATGCCTAGAAAGATTATATATATTTTGAAGATAACAGACCCTGAAATTGTATTCGTCGTCTCTTGGAGACCTTTCCTGAAATTAGATCATAATACGAGATATTGTGATGATTTAAAAAAAATAGCAGCATAAACGTATAAGAAAACTAAATAAAAAGAAGTACGTACACATAAAGGAAGCATACGAAAATGGTAGCAAAGCTAAACCAGATGAACCGAACAAAAATCCGTGAAACTGCCAAGAGTCTTGTGGTAGAATAGGCACCATACATCACCAGAACATCCAATGCACCTGAAAAATGTAACTGTAAGAAACTAAAAACGAGAATTTCAAAAAACCAAATTGTTTATTAAATATAAATGCAAGCGTGACACCTACTTTGAAAAAGCTTCATAACAAAAAATGTTGGCCCAAGACTTAGACCTTCACGTATTGTTTTGCCATCGAGTTTTCCATTGTTAAATGCTATTATTGTAAGCGCCTGTGAAGAGAAAGCTATTTAGCATCCAAGAATGTATAAAAGTTATAGAAATGATGACAATGTGGTCAACCTGAAACATCATGAAAAGGAATATCCACAAGCGGTGGAAACTATGGTAAAGATGAAAAAATGTCCGGTGCTCAACAAACGAGGTTTTCCCACGACGCTTAGTAGCGCTGGTTTTCAATATATTCTGTATTAAAAAAGTCAAAGGTTGTCAAAGAAAGTTGCATGGCAAAAGCCACATGTATTCCAATAAGATGAATTACTGTCTAAAGATCACAAGATGAATACCGTTGACCTTCGTGATGGCTTCAAAAGGAAAGATGAACTTCGGTCCATAGGCCAGCCAAGTTTAAGACAACTACGAGACCTGGAAAAGATACATAAAGCATTAAAAATAAATTAATAATATAACTAAAGCACATTAATAAATGTATTTAGAAACATAATATTCACCAGAAGTACTCATTGAAATCGTCATAATTTCTCCAAGCAGAATGAGGAGCCTTCCCATTTTCATTGTTATCAGCCTCCTGCAAAATTGAGTACTAGTTAGTATCGTGTGAACTATTAAACCTAGAGGTGGTCAAACAAGGTACGGCTACAGGTAGAAACTGATTCAGGATCAAAACAGTTACTCTTTCAGTACCCAGGTACCCAGGTTGGGCTGAGCTGAAACTGTTTTTATCCAATAAAATTGATTTTTATAGATAATTAGCGTGTCAAATATTATTACAAGAGCTATATTATTTCAATAACAATTTCAAAAAAATTATTCACTAAAAAGACACTTTGGGCAACTTTCAACCCATTCGACCCGTTCTCTATTTAGCTATTTTTTGGTGGACCCATTTGAGCCATTAGAAATAAATCATGCCCTAAATCAAGCCATTCTTAATAAATTGGATCGAAATTGCAACCTTTAGTAGAAAACTTTCACAGACACAACATTACAAACTAAGTTCTTAACACAGCAACAGTGTCTTTCATCGATTCATCACAAATCCCAAAAGTTCACATAAAGTAATAAAAACAACAATATGGTTTATGGTAACTTAAAGCACAGCCATCCTACATAGCATAACTGTGTTTCAAAGCATTTACCAATTTAAACATGAATCCGAAAATTGTAAAGTAATAATACATAAGACATACCGCAGCAATAACATCATAAAGAGGGCAAATGACTTGTTCAAGAAACGAAACACCATTCTCAGTAACACAGCTGTCAGCTGGTTTTGCAAGTTGCTGCCTCAATATATCATCCAATTCTTCTCCCATCTATTCATAAAACATAGAGTTAGAGCAATCTATAACATCTGAATCAATTTTATAGACCTGTACATCCGATAGACAGATGCATTGCAGCATATTTTCTCTTTTCAACTTGAGAAGTTCAAACTTCCATGCTATCCAAACAAAATGAATATGAAGAATTTCCTATATGCTTACACGATGAAATATGTAGCATAAGCATTCTGGAAGGTATCGGATATTAGCAGCTTCACCCCATATCAAGAAGTACAAGGAGATAAAAAGTACTTTCTTTTCCTTGCTGACATCCGTACTGCAGAAAATTTAGGAACACGCACAACATTGTCAATATGAGTTTGATTTTGCCATTATGAAAATGTCATAAACCAATAATGGAAATTATTTGACATGTCATACTTGCTCCACATCGGCGGGATACCCAGGTAATTGCACCACTTGATGTAGTTATCAAGAGACTTCAAAAATACTCTCTCCACAGCAGTCTCGTCTAATTTCTGAAACACAATACAAGTCCACCTTATTTAATATGACATTTAAAACCTTAAAGAGTTTGAAATTTCCTTTTCATTATACCCCAAAACATCTTTTATTTATGCAGTTTGAAAATTACTATATGAACATCATTGAAAAGCAGGATGGATGTGGAACCTACTGGTTCATGCTCATCAGGAGCACCAAGTCGACTTTGCTCATTTGACAAAAGATTGACAATATTTTCCCGTTGATTTGACACATTGCCTTTCTGCCAAACAAAAAAAAAAGAAAAATAGTAAAAGGTCTATACATCAGTCAAAGCAACCACTTAAAACGGTTTAAGGAGATACATCCTCATCAACTACCAACCTGAAAGCCAAATGTAAAGTGCAGAAAGTCAAGAACATCAGCACTCCTAGTAGCTGGTATTGGGAAATTTCCTGGCAATTTCGGGAGACCTCTAAAGTACTTCAATGATGATATTGCAGCACGAACCTGAGCATAAATTCAGAATAAAAATAAATATAATAACAATAAGAATAAAAATAAAAATAATGATAATAAGAATAATACATATAATGACAAAATGAAATTAAGAGATAGAAAATCAAACAGACGGGATAAAATTGAAATCGTATTCACCTCTGGGAATGACGTGATAGCATTTGTCATAGAAGGAGCATCAAGAGGAATAATATTATAAGCAATCATGTCTTCGGTCATAGCTGCATCAGATTCAATGACCCGTTTTAACTGAAAAATGGAGCAACAGTTGGAAGTTAAAACCCAGTATGCATTGACGACGTATTCACTAATCAGACAGTTTATATTCTGATAAAAAAAATTGAAAAAGGAATATAATAGATAAACTCATAAACCTCTTCAGGAATCAATCCTTCTGCTTCCTCAGGGGAAGCCTCCTTAGAAAGCTGTTCTAAAACAGTTCCCAAGACTTTAAGAGTTGCAAAAACTCTTTTTCTCTTCACCCTTTTGCGTTCTAACCTGTTTTTAGACCATAAAAGCATATAAATACATACGAAAATTGAATATTATACAAATAGAGATAAGAGATTAGAAAATCAGAAAGACATTCGTACTCTTGATAGTCTCCACTAAAAGTACCCGACTCCCTTAATTCCAATTCCTCCTCACGTAACTTATCTACATTATTCTTCTCTCTGTAAAGCTTATAGAACTCTCGTAAACGAGCTATGTCTTGACTTCGGTCAAAGTCTGCACCCTCTCTTTTTGCTAGTTTTTGCTGCCAAAAATATATCAGAACAAAAGGAAACGTGTCATATATCACATGTAGTTGATAAACATAAGAAAACTGAGTCATTGACATGAATATCATACCTTGATCACGGACATCAACCCCGTTTTAAACTGTAGCACGCCCCTACCTTCACTGTTAGGATCTAGATTTTGAGCCAGTGTATAAGCATGCTCACATACTGCAGTAAGTAACAGGACATCTTCTTTAGCAGTGTTTACCAGTTACAGTGGGCAGCTAACTAAGCAGGTAGAGTAAAATAGAAAGAAAAAAGATAAGTGGATTTAAAATAGAGAATGATATACATACATATTCTAGAGATGTTTGGATCCTCATCTTGGATTTCATCGGCTGCTCTTAAAATGGGATCAATGTCCTTGCTGTTTGAAAGTGAAGATGGGACATTTCCAGCAATTCCGCCAGCAGGCCGCCCATAAGCATCAATCCCTGTTCTCTCCCTACGAAGTGCAGCGCGGACCAAACGCTCCCACAGAGTGCCAGCGTTCACATCTCTTTGGCCCAGGTGAGACATTTATAACCCTGTAAATTAAAACAAAGTCTCACAGGTTACAACTTCATCTCAATTCACTCTAGAACCAGAAAGGAAAGAAAAAAGAGAAAAAAAAAAAATAAGGAAATAAAAGGAACATAAAAATTATCCTTGTATGTCCAAAAAAGAAGGGACTGCTAATAAGCTAAACTCGGATTTTTTATGACTACCTTACAGTGTTGATTATTATGTTTCTACATCGATGCTGCTAAATGAACTAGAGAAATATTCGAGCACCAAGCCAATCACACGTCCAAATACATATATTTATAAAAAAAAACCAAGCGATGGACACAAACAACATAATAAAAGTTAACTACACAGCACATGGGTATATAAATGGTCAGTAACTGCTTGTAAGTACTTCCGAACACCCTAAAACACCATGTAACTAATTTGCTCGACTGAAAAAAATCCTATCTTGAGCATATAGTCCTTCATACGCAGTGAAATGATGGCAATCATACTCGTACAATGTTAACACACAAGTAGATAGAACTATATAACTCTACAGTTAACAGGCTGTTCTAAGTTAACGAGCATTCGAATTTCGAACAAAACTTCTCATGTTTCTACTCAATATATATAACCTAAAATAACTAAGCAAATCAAGAGTCTTGTTCTAAAACTAAAGGTAATCAATCAACTAGAATCCATATTTCAACATACCGGTCCTAAGATTCCTAATACTTCCTGTTCAATTAAGCTAGCTAACTAATTAAACATACAAACTATAAAAATCCCGACTCAAACCAAAAACTAAATGCCACCAAATTTATGCAACATCAATAAGCATAACCGTTCAGACATCATACATTTCGTTAAACCTATCTGCACCTCTTCTACTCTAACCTTAATCCTAACAAGAAACAGCTGATAACACACATAGAAGCTCTAACAGACAATTATTCAACAACTGTATATATCAAAAACACAAACTTCAATTCTAGCTTAGCATCCAATTTTAAGTAAATAAGTACTCAAAACTACTGTAACTCACTTATATATATAATATATAAATAAATAGATATAGATAAAATACATATGTGTTCACAATGCATAACCTAAAGTAAGTACGCTAAAAAAAATCTCACAGACTAGAACCCAGATTTGGGTATATGAGCTAATACATCTGGGAATTGTAGCAATAATCGAGCAATTGTATAAATAAATAAATAAAACACACACACACAAAGACTGCAACCTAAAATTATGATCCAATTTCAAGTAAACAAGTAATTTAACGTAACCCAACTCATGCATATGTAACATACAGATAAATATATATGTTTTTCCAATGCATGACCTAAATTAAGTAAACTAATAAAAATAAAAAAGCTCACAAAATAAAACCCTAATTCAAAACCTATGAGCTAAAACATCTGGAAACGCAAGCAATACTGTTCAAATTTACACACAAATCTAGATAAGGATAAAAGATTAGCTGAAAATTTACCTGATTAAAGATCGTGGCAGCACCAAAGATCTGAGTTTACAAATAAACAAATTATATTATATACTTATAATGAAGTCAGTGTATATATAAATGAAATCAATTTGTGATAATGTGAGAGAGAAAAGAGTTGAATCTGTAAAGAGCGAGGTTTTGAAAACTAAAAACCGGGGAGATTGATTTTAGATTTTGGGGGTTTTACAGGCTATAGCCGGTTAACACGGGGTTTATTTGTATGCAACGCGGTGTGTGTGAAGACTGATGAGTCGTATGAGGTTAACTGGTGACTTGTTGTTTCGGTTGTGAGCTTAAAAAGCCTTGCAAGTTTTAAACATTTCCCTTTTTATCATTTGGTAATCCTTTTTATTTTCGTCACCTTTTTTGGTGCTCTTTTTCTTTTTTGTTTCCTTTTTAAAGTGATTTACTCGTTAGCTTTGTTACTATTTTTTCATCGACTTTCGTTTTTATCGACTTTCGTTTTTATCGTTTGAGTAGTCACATGAGGAAGATAATGTTATGGAGGAACAAGGGTTCTGCTATAGGTTTTAGAAAAGGTAAATAAATTCGGGTGACATGTGAGTTTAAAAGAGTACATATAAATTTGAAAGTATGAGATAATTAATGAAAAAGCTTCATTTGTAAGGGTACAAATATCATCTTAACAAAACTCACATTCTTTCCATATTTTTTAAAATATCTCAAAATCGGTTAGTTGAAAAATTATAAAAATAACACCATAAAAATAAACGTTTTTTTCTCTTCGATTAGACATTTCACATAGTATACTGTTAACGAATTTTTTTCTGGTTTTTTTTTAGTTTTAAGAATTTCACACTTTTTTATCACATGTGATATTAGCATGTAATTTGAATTTTTTGTATAACTAGTGATAGATTATATTTTGCATGTGATACAACTTGTTATTTCTTCATGTATATAGTTTAGTTTTATTTATTGTTATACCATTTTATGATGATAATGTTGTTATCACATGTGATAACATTGTAAACACATGTGATAAATACTTGTAGTTTTAAAATTTACATCTGATTTCATATACAACCACATGTCAATAGAACGTCAAAAGTAAACTAAATATGATTAGACACCAAATAATAATATTTATGATCACATTTTTGTATCACATGTGTTAATAGTTGTTAACGAATGTGTTAATAATCGTTAACACATGTGTTAATGATCGTTATCACATGTGATATTGGTTGTAATCACATGTTTTAAAAATTGTTATAACATTTGTTAATAGTTGTTAACACATGTGATAATGGTTGTTAACAAATGTGTTACCCGTCGTTAACACGTGTGTTAATAGCTGCTAACACGTGTGTTAACAACTGTATGTTAATAGTTGTTAACACATGTATTAATTGATGTTAACACGTGCGATATTGATTGTTAACACATGTGATAAATGTGTTACCCGTCGTTAACACGTGTGTTAATAGCTGTTAACACGTGCGTTAATAGCTGTTAACACGTGCGTTAATAGCTGTTAACACGTGCGATATTGATTGTTAACACATGTGATATTAGGTGTTATCACGTGTGATAAATATTTTCAGATTTAAAATTTACAGTATTTTATGTTAAAAAGAGTTAAAAGAAATTCTCAAAAAGTTGAGGAAGTATGTGTTGGCAAAATTTGTGATTATACCTCTTTTTCAAAATAGCTTCAAAAGGAGAGTTATAAAATAATAAAGCTTTACAGACAGTGACAACACACTCAAATAGTAATAGACTGCTATATGGAAGTACATACGCAAAAACCTATTGTATTTTATTTTCACTAGCATAGTTTGTTTAACTTTAATTTTTCATCCTGTTGCTTTCAGTTTATATCAACAAACAACAACTCATTCAATATGTGTTGTCTGTTTCCCTTAAACACAATAACCCATACAATATTTGCTTTTTAACCTGCGACACCAAAATACATCACCATAATGTGTTTACATCAATTTGAATCAATCACAAAAATGAAAGTGTGATGGAAATCAAAATAAAAGCTGAAATTCGATACTTATTGTCATGGCTCCCATTGTGGATTTTGATGGAGATAACGAAAGAAATTGATGGAGGTATCGACGGAGTTTGATGGCGATTGTGATTTCGGTCGATCTTAATGGTGGTTGCGGCGGCGTAGATTGATGGTGGTTGCGGCGGCGTAGATTAATGGCGTCAATGTTGGAGGTTTTTGGCGATGGCGGAGGTTAATGGCGTAGCGTCGTAGCAATGGAGGTTACAGGTTACAGGTTACAGTCGAGGGATTTGAAGATGGGAGGAGCTGACGAATGACCAGAATACCCCTGGTACTTGTATTTGATGTACCAGTAATCTTTAATTTACAAAAAGGTCACGAAAAATATTAACCATTGATCTATTTTGATCAAGGTTCTAGATTTGTTCTCCCATTCTCTTGAAAATTGTTGTACTCAAATGAACTTTTCTTTTGGGTGATTCGTCGTATTTTTTCAGATTTGTTTTCTTCTATAAATTGTGAGTTTTATCAAGTTTTATAACCAAGAAAATATAAATTATAACATTTTTTAGTAATTTATAATTTCCTTTTTAAAACATTCTGGTTAGAGTTAAAAGCATTTTTAGTACGTGCTATATTAGGGGAGATGAAAATAAAAAAAATTAATATAATCTTAGGTAAGGGGGGATTCAAGTGCGCACCATAACTCTGACATCCATCACAAATCCTAATTCCATCGATCATTCTTTTTGTTATTATCAAACAACCATGTATGTCGATGTTAGTTGTGTTCATGTTTGAGTATCGCCAAAGTTATGTATGTCCATGTTTGAGTATAGAAGTTCGATAAAAATTTCTTATTTGTGTGCAACATTTTTAAAAGTGACAGATGTGTTTTTTATTGATAATTATACGCTACACTCTTTATCTTTCTAAGCATGGATGACATTTGCCATATAAAGTGGGACATATTAAGATTTGCAAATTAGATGGTTGTTCATTATGTGTTGAATGATATTGCGAGTTTCAAAATTTATATCCGACGTATGATTTTTGTTGTATAATTATGACACACATTAAAGGTGCACAAATGAGCTTAACTCGAGCCCAATTTTAAGTTATACCCGAAATAAAGTTATGAAACGCCCCTAATTTTTTTTTTTTATACCGTACGCGATCCTGGTAAGCATACGCGATCGCGTACTTGACACAACTCGGAGTACGCGATCCTACCAAAGGGTACGCGATCGCGTACTCAATACATGGAAAGCTTATGTTCGAAATTTAGTACAAGGTACGCGATCCCGGGAAGGGTACGCGATCGCGTACCTACAACGTAAAAGCTTTTGTTTCATTTTCTTTACTAGATACGCGATCGCGTGACTCTTACGCGATCGCGTACCGGGTCCTGAACAAAACAATATGCACAACTCAAGTTTTTGACCCAAATTGAAACGCGCATAACTTTTGACTCGTTTATAATCACGACATGAAATTTTGCATACATACCTATATGACATAATGAACGTTTCCTAATTGGAACGTTTCCAAAATTTGCGTTTTCAATGGTTTTGGACTCTTAGTCGAAATTTAACCATTTTGGTCACTTTGTAACCAAGTAAGCATAATGCCAACTCACTACTATTTATCACATTTCCAGAAATTTGAAACATACTCTTTGATATAATAATAGGTAACTCAACTCACCAAAACATAGTTCGACTAGTTCCAACAAAACGACCCAATTGAGCAACCCATTTTGACCCATTTGGAAACCTTCAACAACTTGACATAATCCACACTAATTCAATATTCACAAGGGGTAGTTTCAACCCAAAACAATGTTTAACATAATACTTTACAAAAATTCATACATCATAGACTTAGTTACAAAAGTGATCATAATTAAGTGATTAAAAGGATTACTTACTACTAGCTTGTAGCAAGTCCACCGCTATTCTTGTTTGGGCTTTTTACCCAAATCACCTCGTGTCCCACTTTGCTCTCCTACATACATCAATAACATAACGGTAAACAAACATGCTTAGTAAGTAAAGGAAAGTATAACATCAACATTAACATTAACATAGTAACATAACATGAATTAAGGATCCTCAACTCCATACATTTTGACTCAAAGAGTCCATACCATGGTGTCAAGAACATGGTTGATTGAATACTCTTGTATTTCAATCACCACCCTTGAATTTCACCATTTAGTGTGATCATTGTATACTCTTGTATCCCAACGATCTCACTTCATCCACAACATACAAAAGGGCAAATACTTGACTACTCAATGTAATCCAAGTATTGTAATTTAAGTGCATCTCATCCATTACTTACCTTACAAAAATGATCAATTAACCGAAAGCAAAAGCAAAAGAAACCCTTTCCACTTTCAATCACATATACATGTCAATACACATACAAGAGTTACTTACCACTCCCTTTCGATTTATTAAAGTTTGACTAGCTAGAATTTAAGGGTGTTATTTCTCCACACCATAATTTCTAACTAGTAAACCTTATGCTTATACAAGTACAAACACATACACTTAATGGTGATTTAGTTGTTAGTTCATATCAACAACAATTCATCGTCACCATAAAATTTCTCTACCTACACATTTACATACAATCTATCAATTCTCATATTATGATGAACTTATCTCTTTTCTACGTAAAAATCATTATTATGAGTTCATAACAACTCAAAATTAATATTTTAATCATCCTACACCCATAATCCACATTTTCCTAAATTTTCATAATTAGGGTTCATCCCCCAACTCATATAACAACTAAATTAAGAGTGTAGAGTATGATTCTTACCTTGGAGATGAAGAATTGGGATGTTAAAAGCTCAATTTCAAGAACCCTAGCTTAATTTTTGCTTTTCCTTCTTCCTTCTCCTCTCTTCCCGTACGTTCTATACACACACACACACATACACTTTTTATTTTTTTTTTTCCAGATTTTAGATAAGGAAGGGAGTATATATTTGGTATTTTTCATTTTCTACCCTCTACTTTCATACTTAACAACTTAGTCCCTCAACTCTTATCTCATTTATATTTCTAACATACTTTTATGTAAATATAAAACTTACAAATTTTGGGGTGTTACAACTCTCACCCACTTATCGGGATTGTGTCCCCACAATCCATTCTTGGTACAATGCCGGATAATATCGGATGGTTTCTTCCTCGGGTTCCCAAGTAAACTCGGATCCCTTTCTATGCTTCCATTACACCTTCAATAACCTTATCTCTTTATTTCTTAACTTCTTAATCTTGATATCAAGAATCATGATCGGTTCTTCAATATAGCTTAACTTGTCATTTACCTCAATCTCTTCCAAAGGCACGTAAGTTACCTCGTCCACCAAACACTTTCTTAAATAAGAAACATGAAAGGTATTGTGAATTCCTTATAATTCATCGGGTAATTCAAGTCGGTAAGCTACCCTTCCTACTCTAACCAGAATTTTAAATGGCCCAATGAAACGAGGACTTAACTTGCCACGTTTTCGGAATTGAATGATTCCTTTCCATGGAGACACCTTTAACATAACACGGTCCCCTTCTTGAAACTCAATTGGACGCCTTCTCTTATCCGCATAAGACTTTTGCCTATCTTGTGCCGCTTTTAATCGTTCACGAGTTTGATTTATCTTTTCCGTTGTTCTTTGAACCACATCTGTACTAGCCAATTCTTGTTGGCCAATTTCACCCCTACAAATCGGAGTTCTACATTTTCTCCCATACAACATTTCATATGGTGGCATGCCAATACTTGCATGATAGCTATTATTATAAGAAAATTCAGCAAGTGGCAAGTGGGCATCCCAACTACCACCAAAATCTATAACACACGCTCTTAACATATCCTCCAGGGTTTGAATCGTCCGCTCACTTTGACCGTCGGTTTGAGGATGATAAGCCGTACTCAAATTAAGTCTAGTGCCCATATCCTCTTGGAAATTTGACCAAAACCTTGAAGTGAATCTATTATCCCTATCGGAAACAATAGTCACCGGCACACCATGCTTTGCTACTACTTCACGTATATACAAATCCGCTAACACTTCAGAGGATGAAGTTTCCTTAATAGGCAAAAATAGAGCACTTTTCGTCAAGTGATCAACTATCACCCAGATTGCATCATGATGACGCGGGTTTAGGTAATTTTGTGATAAGATCCATAGTTATGTGCTCCCATTTTCAGACGGGTATATCCAAAGGTTGGATTTTCCCATAAGGTTTTTGGTGTTCCGCCTTTACCTGCAAACAAGTTAAACACTGTTCCACATACTTAACGATTTCACGTTTCATACCCGGCCACCAATAATCGGACTTCAAATTATGGTACATCTTGGTGGCACCAGGGTGAATAGAGTATTTAGACTTGCGTGCCTCATCGAGTACCAATGTTTTAAGCTCGATCGAGTTTGGTATCCAGATTCTACCATAACGGGGTTTTAATCCACGTGAATCATCAACGAAATTCTGAATTTGGCCTTTAATACGTTCCGCATTCACATCACCTTTCTGCCATGCTTGTTGTTGTACTTCTTTAATTTGCTCAAGTAAGTTTGAAATGACAGTCATACGAAGAGATTTAGTATATAAGACATTATGAGATGTCTTTCTACTAAGAGCATCCGCAACCACATTTGCTTTTCCCGAATGATAAAGGATTTCGCAATCATAATCCTTTACCATATCAAGCCAACTCTTTGCCTCATGTTTAAGTCTCGTTGGACGAAGAAATATTTGAGACTTTTGTAATCGGTGTAAATGTTACATTTCACACCATACAAATAATGCCTCCAAATTTTGAGGGCAAAAACAACCGCCGCCAACTCCAAATCATGAGTCGGATAATTCTTTTCGTGCTATTTTAGCTGTCGTGACGCATAGGCATTAACAAACAAAACTGGAGCTCTCCACGGTGAACTACTTGGACGGATGAAACTCTTGTCCAATAATTCTTGCAATTGCTTCATTAACTCTTGCATTTCAGACGGTGCAAGTCTATATGGAGTTTTAGCAATTGGAGTCGCTCCAGGTACAAGATCAATACGAAATTCAACTTGCCTATGAGGCGGAATCCCTGGCAACTCTTCGGGAAATACATTAGAAAACTCTTTTACAACAGGAATTTCCTCCAGCTTTGGTGAAGATTTTTGAATATCGACTACATGGGCTAAAAACGCTTGGCTACTATATGCCAAATGCCGTTTAGCTCGAGCATACGTACAAATGGAAATAGAGGGATTTCTTTTCTCTCCATGAATATCAATCACTCCCCCACTTGGTGAAGTGATCCGAATAATTTTCTTTTCACATTGAATTATGGCTCCATGCTTTCCGAGCCAATCCATTCCTACCACAATGTCAAACTCACCCATTCTCATGAGAATAAGATTAATCACAAATACTACATCACTGATCTCTATTCGACACTCACGAAATACATTTGTCACATATATAATTAGATCATCCGCAACCTCTATATCTAATGAGGTGTCTAACTCACTAAGAGGAATAGAAAAATTTTGACAAAACTTTTCAGACACAAAGGATCAAAAAGCTCCCGAATCAAACAATATATGCGCAGGTTTAGAATTTACAAGAAAGGTACCTAGCAAAACATTTGGGCAATCTTTAGCTTCATCGGCGGTGAGTTTAAAAGAACGACTTTTTGGCTTTGGTGGCACCACCACCTTTTTATCAACATTTTTGCGGGAAGTGAGGAGAGTGGCGGGATTCTTTAATCTGGGACACTCAGACTTTATGTGTCCCGGCTCAAGACAATTAAAACAAACACGAATTGGTTCAGGGCAATCACGCCCTAAATGACCCTCTCTTCCACATTGATAGCAAGATTTAGTTCCTGCCAAGCATTCTCCATAGTGCTTCTTATGGAACTTTCGAAATTCAGGCAGCTCCCGCCTTTCCTCCCTTCTCACAGTCCCACTTGACTTAAACTTCTTAGACAAACCCACAGATTGTTCAACTTTTCTCTTCGTAGCCGCATCATCATCCCTCTTTGTTTCTATTTCCCTTTTACGGGCCTCATTCACAAAATCTTCAAACTTTTTCCATCTATCAGGATCCACAAACTGACGAATATCCTTCTTCAACACTTCATTAAAATGGTTCATAAGTCTTCTTGGATTTTCTGTATACTCTGGGAAAAACGTGCCCTATCAAGAAAGATTCCAGCTAATTCGTTTACAGTCTCATTTGTTTGCTTCATATAAAGAAACTCGCGACGAATCTTTATCAATTCAGCTTCCAGAGAGAAAGCCGTTCCAAACATCTTTTTAAAATTTTCCCAAGTAAGGTTACTAACAGCCTCAGTTCCCATGGTTTGACGTTGAACGTCCCACCATTCCTTTGTACGAGATTTAAGCAAACTTGCAGCATAAACAACTTTCAATCTGTTTGGGCATTCAGAAATATCAAACGCCCCTTCTACTTCTGAAATCCACCTGTGACATTTGATGGGATCAGGCTCCCCATGATGTTCTGGTACAAGCGGAAAAGTCTTTATAGGCAAACTTTGGACGTTCCACTTGAATTACATTTTCACGGTTTGGCATTTCAACAACAGTTTCTTCACTACGTTTATGAAATTCTTCAGTGACAACGTTCCTAATCGTCTCAGTAATCCTGCTTAACAAAAGAAGAAGAGACCTCTCTTGTGCAATGGCGACCTCTTCGGCTATAAGGTCTCTTAGTTCAGACGTAGGAGTTCTAGACATATGAGGAGGAGTCTCAGGTCTATCCCTATCAATCTCTGTACTAGTACTCTTGACCTTGTCTTGACGACTCGGCCGCCCCTAATGATCCAATCTCTTGTTCACTCATTATGGCGCTGAAATAAATACAATGCATTAATTCATACTCAATTTATCATTTCACATATCTACTAGTTAAGAGTCATTTTAATTTAATCCTCTCGACATTTTGTGACTTTCTTAGTTCCACACAATGTCATGTGATGACTATTACGTTGGCCAGGCGTAATACTTATCACATCACATTCGTATGTCTCTAAAGTTACCACTTAACATCTCGATTCATAAATTTTGACAACTCGTTAAATACACAATCATAACATTTTACGTCTAACAATTATAAATCATGCTCAATCAACTATATAAATGGTTTAACAATTGGTCATATAGATAGTGATGACAATCATGATCATATAGATGACATGTCAAACAATTGGTCTCTAGAGGGATTTTCAATAGGTTTCTTAATGATTTTTCTATAGTAGTGTCTATACGTACTACTTCACTATGAGACATAATCATGAAACCACTTTTTTATTTTAATATATTAAATGCAAAAGTTTTCATTAACATTTAAAAATAATATCCTTTTTCTTGCATAGTTATGTTATAATATTATGAAATGTAATTTTAACAAGTACAATAAAAATTATTTCAACAAAATGTACTAGTCATCATATCTCACTATATTTTGTTCTAGATTGTACGGCATGTTACAGTCGCAATACTTTCAAATATCAAAAAGAAGAAAGAAAATATATTAATAATTTATTACTGCAAAGTTCATAATATAACAAAATAAATTTAAATTAAGTGATCAAAAGAGAGTCTTTACACAGAACACCTGCAGGGGCTTAAACCCAAACCTTTAGAACCAAAAGGCTTGTATTCAAACCTACAAAAATAGTCATCAAACCCAACGGGATTAAGCGCTTTGTAATTCATTAGGGAGTGAACCTTACACTTCCCTATGATCATTTTCGTGCTCTACCAATCATAATGATCGGACAAAAATAATTCCTTTTCGCCGTAACACCTCTGCCTTCCTAACTTTGAATCCTCAGGATGATATACATGTTCATATTTTCATCACGATCTTTCTCGAGTTTCACCACTCGAGCCACATAAAGAGGGTTATCTGAGTCTTTAGGTCGCATGTAGACACAACCGCCACCCACTAGTATAAAAAAAGTTGAAAAGAAACCTCTTTTTACAAAGAGATCAGTTGTTTGAAAAACAGCATGTTTCTAAACTTTTTAAATTTGCGCCAAGATCTGGAGAACTGCTCTCTATGTCAAAGAAACCTATTGTCTACATAGCAACTGGTGTCTTTACAACGAGACCGGTTTCTATATAAATAACGGGTCTCCATGATTTCCAACAAATTTTCCGCAAATTCACCATTCCAAGTCTCCAACAACGTACATGGGCTTCCAAATTTGATATCTCTATTATTTTTTTTAATTTTTTGTTTAATATCACCTCTGTTATACTCCAACACACAACAATCGTTACCCAACTAAGTTCAACAACATTCTTTAAAATCCACTTACTTCATCTTCGTTAATATTCCAACAACCACCATATATTACCCTACTCCAACTTTAATTTTTCCTTATTCTTACGTCTAAAACAATTATATGGAGTATCCTAGCTAGTAGTTAATCTCATTCTCATTCTTAGTTACTGTTTTATTCTGTATAAATCATCAAGTTTTTGGTCATGTAAAAGGTAATTAATACACATTCAATACTTTAGTATTTAATTATTTATTATTAAATCAATTTTTCAATATTCGATTAAGATTATTTTGATGTAAAAGTAGGAGAATGATGTAGATAATGTAACATATTTATGTAATCGATATAATAGATTATTTTATAATTGAAAAATATCAATCAAACTTTGAAATATTCATTAATTTAATTTTCAATTATGTGGAGATAATGACTACAAGGATGATTAATTAAATTTTTGGACCTCTCAAATTACCAAAAACAAAAGACTCTGGTTATAGATGAAGCTTTCCATTTTATGATACTTGAAGCAAAAGGTAATCAAAATATTATTATATGTAGGGCATGTAAAAGAGGGGATGTAATTTTGAATTGTTATCTTAGAATTTTAGAATTGTCGAACTTATTATATACGTCTACTTACTATATGAATAACTATATGTCTTATATTAATTTGGTTGGTTTTCTTCACTATACCGTATGAAATTAGCCTATTAGAGGTTAATTTCAGATTGTCCCCTTTTGAGACTGCTTTTTGAATATTTTGTCTCATTCAGGATGTGAATGGCGTGTTAAGAGATTGAGTGTTTAAGAAAAAATTGTGCCATTTACCCTTACTCCCACGGGTTTGCGTTTTACGCGTACTTGGGGAGTTAAGGGGAATTGCTGTCGATTTTTTCTTAAACAGTCAATCTCTTAACGCGTCATTCACATATGAGACAAAGTATTCAAAAGTGGGTTTGGAATGACCACCTGCAACAACCATACCGTACGTACACATATCATACCATACATGCATATATGCATCTTATTATAACAAGCTTTTATTTATAGTTTTCCAGATGGAGCGTCGTGGTAGATGTATGTATGAGATAACAAAGATCTCTGACGAATTTGAGAATGGATTGGTTGAATTTATGAAAGCTAATAAGGCTGATCGATTGAATAACGGAAGAGAGAAAATCTGTTGTCTTTGTAAAAACTGTTAAAATACAATATGGTTTATCGATCATAAGCAAATTAACATTAACATACACATAATAAGAAACGGGTTTATGAGAGTCTATCTTTGTTGGTATATGCATGGAGAATATTTTTTTGACATGAACAATGATGTACCTGTATGTAATCAAGTTGATAGCAATGAAAACATTGATTTCGATAGTGATGCCAATCGTGATCATATAGATGACATATTAGATGTTATGGAGGGTTGTTGATGAACAATATTATGATAAAAATCCAACAACTGTTTGTCAATTCAGAAAATCCATTGTACGCCGGCTGTAAAAAATTCACTAAACTTTCTGCCGTGTTGAAATTGATGAATCTAAAAGCAAATAATGGATGTATCGATACAAGTTTTACAAGCCTTTTAGAATTGTTGCTTGACATGCTCATTGAAATAACGAATTTCTGATTTCGTTAACCGTGCCAAAAAGTTGTTATGTCCAATGGGATTGGAAATAGAAAGGATACATGCATGTCCAAATGATTGTTTATTGTATAGAAATGAAAATATAGACATAGATAAATGCACTATATGTGGTAAATCACGGTATAAACGAAAAACAGATATTGATCTTGATGATGATGTAGTGAAAAACCCGTCACTAAAGTTTTGTGCTATTTGCCCCTTATACCAAGACTAAAACGTTTATTTTCAAACACTAAAGATGCGAAACTGTTGCGGTGGCACGAGGAGGGGCGTAAAAAGGATGGAAAAACAAGACACGTGGCGGATTCTCCTCAATGGTGGCGTATAAGGACTACGTTCCCAGAATTTGAATATGACATTAGAAATATCCGTTTCGGACTTGGTTCACACGGAATCAATCTTTCGAGACATGAGCAGTCAACACAACACTTGACCAGTACTTCTATGCATGTACAATCTTCCGCCTTGGTTATACATGAAATGCAAATACATCATGATGTCTTTGTTGATACAGGGGCCGAAACAACCTCAGAATGACATTGATGTGTATTTAGTTCCATTAATTAACAACATGAAAACATTATGGAATCCAGGTTTTGAAGTGTGTAAGTCCCTTAACCGTGGATCAATAACAAGGTTATCACACCATTCACAGGTGTGGAATCCCTATAAACGTTCAATCAACACAAACGATAATACTAAACACAAAACAAAGCAATACACGATCAAATCATACATTTATTGACTATAAGCTTTGATTACAATAAACCTTAAACACAAGTACAGCCAATACGTTCGTTCGTATACCCTGTAATCCGAAAACTCTAACTACTGAACCCTAAACCGAACAAACATATATATAATATACCATGTTCGCAGGACTGGGCCTGGCGAACTTAGCCAAGTTCGCTGGCCCACTAACCTAACACACATAAGTTCGCTAGACCTATGTTCGCTAATCTTATGTTTGCTAGCTTATATGTTTTCTAGTTACAAAACATTTACAAAATCAATTCTTAATACAATCTAGAATCCTACATATTTCCCCTTGACAATTGCTTCTAGATGTCTTCAAAATCTTCAACGTCTTTACTTGTAAAGCTCACTTCCGGCATGTAACCCTTTACTCACACATAAGTTAACAACTTTCTGATACTTCCGAGCTTCCTTCCTCCAGTCATCTCGACATAAAATCTTATTCTCATGCAGCTTCAGAATATCATTCTTTGACAAGTTGACCAAGTGTAAATAATCGTACACTCTCAGCAACTCCTTCACTTCACCTTTAGATTCATCATCTTTCTTTTCTATAACCGCCTCTCCAGTTTTATTATCTACATACCATCATTTCAGATTCTCAAGTATGTCTCGTGGCATTTTCTTTAACGGAACTTGCTTTAAACATTTTACAGGCTTATATATCATTCTCATCCAATATCTGTATGTTCTTGGATCTATTCAAGTCTTATCAGCAACCCTTTTTCCGACTCTTGGCTTTAGCTGTTCAAACTTGTTTGACCTTCCTTCTTTTCTGATTACTCGTGCAATGCATGCCGCATAAGGATCGTCTCCTAAGTTGACCAAATCAATCTTTGCCAAGTCTTTAATCTCACATTTCGGTAAAGAATTAAAAATCTTCAAGCTTCGCTCTAGGTACTGGAGACCATCATTTCTTTTTATCACAAATAGTTTTAAATCACTGTCGTAAAACCAGCTGATGATTCCCTTCTCCAGATCCACCGTACTTGTTATTATATTATCCTTCTTGTAGACTAGCTCCTCCTTTTTCTCTATCTTCTTAAACTGTAACTTCTTCATCTCTTCTCTGGATAAATCTTCTTTTTGCTCTTCAGATTGATCATCCACTGAGTCCGTGTTTGCTGCTGCTCTTACTTCTGTTAAATCAATTTTAGGTACACCAGTTCCATCTTAAAATATAACATTTGTCTCTGGCTGGTTTATCACGATATGCTCATCAATATCAGCATCATCATCTTCCAAAACTTCATCGTTAGATCTCCAATCTACAATCTCTGGAGCTAAAAATTCTTCTTCTTCTACAGTCTTTTCCAGTTCATCATCCGAGACGTCTGAGAAATCCAACTCATTATCGATATCAGCCGATGCTTCAATCTGTTCAGCATTTAGAGTTGATTCTGTATTACCAGCAGCACCACCAGCAGCTTGACTAGATTCCCCCTAAATAATAGCAGGCGTTCCAGATGTTGAAGGACCTGGCAGCTCACCATCCTTTCCTGTACTGGGATCATCATCTTCGTCTTTAGCTCTCTTGTGCCTTAGCTCATCTTCCTTGCAGCTTGAGTACTCCCTATTTCACCCTGAGATGTCGGGTGCTTCATCAAATAAGCAATTAATCTTTCATGACGCTCGATTTGCCTCTGCTGTTCTGCAACCACTATATTCAAACCCTGGTTGCGATTGACAAACTACCCAAAGAATTAACGTCCAAACTACCCAAAAACAACTCGTTATTGTTGATTTAAATCCCGAACCAAATCGTAAGAGATTAATGCTTTGATACCAATTGTAAGTCCCTTAACCTTGGATCAATAACGAGGTTATCACACAATTCACATGTGCGAAATCCCTGTAAACGTTCAATCAACACAAACGATAATACTAAACACGAAACAAAACAAATCACGGTCAAATAATACGTTTATTGAATATAAGCTTCGATTACAATAAACCTTAAACACAATTACAGCCAATACGTTCGTTCGTATACCTTGTAATCCGAAAATTCTAACTACTGAACCCTAAACCGAACAAACATATATATAATATACCATGTTCGCCGGACTGGGCCTGACGAACTTAGCCAAATTCGCTGGCCCACTAACCTAACACACATAAGTTTGCTAGACCTATGGTTGCTAATCTTATGTTTGCTAGCTTATATGTTCGCTAGTTACAAAACATTTACAAAATCAATTCTAAATACAATCTAGAATCCTATTGTCACACAATATGTAGCAACAAAGTGCATGATGGGTATATGAATGAGAATTTCAAGTTACGGGCCATGATTTTTTGCACTATTAGTGATTTTCTCGCTTATGGGAATTTGCCGGGTTATGGTACGAATGGAGTTAAGGCTTGTTCCCTTTTATGAAGATATCATTGCATCGTGATGGTTAAAATACAGTAAGAAAACAGTGTATCTGGGGCCTCGGAGATCACTTCCTATGGGACATCCGTACCGTGACATGTCTAATTTGTTTGATGGTAATACCGAACACGTAACTGTACGGATACTAATGAACGGAGTTACTATATTATCTCGGCTTACAAACGGAAAAAATGCTTTTGGTAAAAAACGGAAAAAAGTAAATCGAGAAGCTTTTGGAAAAAAACAATCTAGCTTTTGGGATTTACCTTATTGGAAGGATTTGGAGGTCCGACACTGTATCGATGTTATGCATATCGAGAAAAATGTTTGTGACAGTTTGATGGGTTTAATTTTGAACATTCCAAGGAAACCGAAAGATGGTCTTAACGCTCGAAAGGACATGGTCGATATGGTTATTCGACAAAGACTTTCTCGGAAGACACTAATGATGGTAAACCGACTTTTCTACCTGCTGCTTGTTATACTATGTCTAAGATTGAAAAGAAATCTTTTTGCGAATGCTTGCACGGTATTAAGGTTCCTTCGGGCTATTCTTCCAACATCAAAAGGTTGGTAAGATTAAAAGACAATAAGTTGACTAGTATGAAATCTCACGATTGTCATATGTTTACGACACAAATTATTCCTATTGCAATCCGTGGGTTGCTTCCAGATCGCATGCGACACACAATAACAAAGCTCTGTTTGTTTTTTTAACATGATTCATTTCAAAGTTATTGACCCCCTATTTGTTGGATTCATGGCAACGTGATATTGTCTTGACTCTTTGCCAGCTTGAAATGTATTTCCCACCTTCTTTTTCCGATGTCATGGTTCATCTCGTATCTCATATTGTCTATGAAATAGAGACACGTGGACCGGTGTTTCTACGGTACATGTATCCGTTTGAGAGATACATGAGTTTCCTAATGGTACGTAAGGAACACACCAGAAGGCAGTATTGTTGAAGAATATGCTACTGAGGAGGTTGTTGAGTTTCGCAGTGATTATCTGGAAAGTTCTAAAAGTATCGGGCTTCCGGTGAATCGGCACGAAGGAAGACTTGGAGGGCTTGAAAAGAAGGAAGAAGTTCCCCCACAAGATTATATGCAACGTGCACATTTTACAGTTCTACGACACATGACATGCATTGATGACTACGTAAATGAGCACAAAGCATTTTTAAAAAACAAGCACATGTCCATCGGAGATACATGGTTGGATGCCGAGCATTACAAAACTTCGCGTCATGGTTGAGAGTGCCGGTCCAAAAATATAATAACCGGGTGTCAAATTAACAAGTTTCAGTTGATAATATTCGTTGTTCGTTAATTTCGGGGACGCAATCATTTTTAGGAGGGCATGTTATAATAACCCGAATTTTATTAAATTTAATTTAAAAGTCTAATAATAATATGTAAGATAATGTACGTAATATTATTGGTGCCAATACGATGTAGTTATAATCTAATTTGCTGCAAATATTTCATTATACTAAGTCATCATCAATAAATAAATAAAATATTCAAATAGTTTTAACGGAATCTAGCAAATATACAATTGAAAATAGAATGATAATAATAATAACAATAATAATAAGAGTTACATTTTAATCTTAAATCTTAAATATAATATAGGAAGCGGGTGACGATGTCTTTAAAATTTCTGTTAGCGAATAATTTTTTTTTAATTTTATCTAATTAATTAAAATATAGGATATGATGATGTCATTAATAATAATAATAATTGTTATATAGGATAAGAACTAATTAACAATATTTAGTAATCCTATCTTCTTCTAATTATATTCGCATCTCAATTGAAATAGTTATAATTATAATGTGTATAAAAATTATTATTTTACCTTATATATAACACCCATTTTTAAATTAATTTAATTTCATTTTAGAAATAAAAAATAAAATAAAATAAGACGTACTGAGTTGTCAATACATCAAAGTTGATAGAGTTAGATGTAATGTTATTTGATTTCCAACGATATATGGACGTGGAAACGTGATCCCGTGAATATTGCAAAGTCTGCCGAACTCTCCCGATAAAAACCACACACAACTTTATTTGATTTCCAAAGAGAAGGCTTAGAAGATGACAAAAACCTCTTATTTTAGTTTGATCTTTTTTTTTTTTTAACTCTGTTTATATCTCTTAATTAAATTAAATATATGTAATAACCTTTTTCATTTTTATTTTATTAAACAAATAATAATATTAAATCATAATTATTGATAAGCCCGAGCGTAAGTATTTTACCAAACCACAATCACCCTAAAACAAATTGATACTAACTTCATCAAAATCAATACGAAGTTATTATCTATCTATATTCTTTTCTTTAGATAAAGTTTTTTGTAACTATTTTTTTGAAGGCTTTTAAGTTATAACATAACTAGTGTGATAATTCGTGCGATGCACGGTAAACGTATATATAACATTCCACTTTGCAGCCTTTGACTAAACCATTTGAAACTCCGTAATTGAACTTCTTTTAACGGGATATGACACTTAGAAATTTAGACCCAAACACCTTGTTATCCCAGTTTTTTCATCAAAGTTAATAATTTAAAAAATAGATAAAATCAAAAGTGGTCAAGGTTTCAAATTTTGAAGGTAGGATTTAAGCATGGATTTTATTATCTTGAATCTTTGAGAAATGAAGGACTACATTTGCAAATGCAAATAATCATAATCTTAATTTTTCATGAGCACCTAATTAAGAGATAGCACATCCCAAATGGAGATTACAAAACATCCATATCATAAACCGAAGCATTTGAAATCATTTTGAAATATATTATGTGTGACACCCCCTTACTTTTGAGTGCCGTAAATCTCATTTATTTAATGGCAACGAAAGAAAGGGTGGAGTTCTAAATGAGCTCGTGGAATCGAATATATTATATTACTTGAATGTTATTATAATTCAATGAGATTAACGTATACAATAGAAAAACATTAACAATAAATTTTATAACTACCCGTAAGTTTTCTCGTTCTCGATAACCTTTCCAGCTTCATAACCTGAGTGTGAAAATGTAAGGGTGAGCGACAACGCCCAGTAAGTTTCTATACACAAGGGTGGGGATATTTTATGCAAGTGAGTATAGGGGTCATCTAGTAGAAAAGGTAATCAATAATACGTTCAGTTGCCAACTGAAAGATGGAGTTAAATGAGTACAAAGATAACTCCCTATAAGTCTAGAATTCTGTTTAAAAATATAACTTTGAATACTTTCCTTTAACGTTTCTGATCATTACACGGGTGTGTTCATATAAAACATCCCGCCATACATATTAGTCGCCCTAATTTAATAGGGATGGACTCCTTAATCATCATTTAACTTAGTCATTCTAATTTAATAGAAATGACTCGTTCCTTATCATTCGTACATTGTAACTTTAACTATGCATGCTCAAACGTTCGAGTTATCAGTGAATAACAAAATGCACGATAAATAATATCGCTCAATATAATCATGAAACTACTCGGATCACGTCGAATGCAATATAGCAGTAATTTAGCTAATAGCAGAATAAAAATGAAACATAATTGATCTAGCATAAAGAAACGAACAATAGGCTCAAAGTGGAGGCATATAGAAACTTACCGTGTTTTAGAAATGGCTAATCATATAACTTTAATAATAGATGTGACTTGATTTCTTTACTCTCTGAATAGCTCAACACTTGATCGTTTTCTATTATAGTATTGTCAGAGAGAAGATGGAGTTTTTGTGATTCCATTTATGAATTTTTCATGATCTTTATAAGTACAATTTCGACATAGGTACACATATTACACTGTGAAATTCGCATAGTCACTTTTTAAATTCAATAGATGACAAATATCATTTACTAACTAGTACTATATAATAGGGACAACTCATTTAATGTGTTTGTTTCTTTTTCTTCTTGTAACCCATTATAAAGACACCGACATCAGATGATAAGTACTTACTCTACATTTTTACATATATCTTTATTTACATTTATTGTTATTCTATTATATGTGAATATGTAAGGTTATGTGGACATAGTTTAGCATCATATATCGTATTAAATATTGCATATAACTGTGAGCATGATTTATAGTATATGTATCTTCATGTGCATACATACATATATATATATATATATATATACGTATATATATATACATACGTATATATATATACATACGTATATATATATACATCGAAGTAATTTGTTAAGAAGTTAATTTCTAAGCCTAACTTAGTAGACAGTTTAGAATTGCTATTTTTTTTTTTTTTTTTTTATTATAATTATTTTTTTATTTTTTATGTTTACTATCTCTTTTTATAGCATTTAAGACTTACTTAAAGGTGTCATAAAGGTTAAAATATCCTATTATTATTTAACATAATATATTGAAATTTATTATTATTATTATATTTTATTTATTTATTTTGTTATTGTTTTAAAAGTTTCTTTTCTGGCCTAATTATCAAAGCTATTATATTTTTTCCATAAATTTTCTTTTATTATTATTATTATAATCTTAGTATGATGTTCAAAACGTTTTAATGTGAGTATATCTCATGTTCAGAGGTAAAAATATAATAACTTTTGTTAAAGTTTGATACCGAGTTATGCTAAGTCGGTTTTCTTAAGTACATACACTTTTTTTTTCAACGGTAGACATATGAAATTCTGTTGTTTATGTTTTACCATTAAAGATTAACTATATATGTATTATGTAATTATTACGTTTACTTTATGTAAAATGGGTTAATAAGAAGATATAAAATAACGTATCTTAAATAAACGAGGTTACTTTACTTAGTATTCATTTATAAAATATATGTTGAATTTAATTGACATTAACTCATAATCATCTCCCTATTCTAATTTCATTAAAAAAACTTTTTTACGCGGTACTAGTCATAAATTTCAGTACTAAAGTGCACAAGTGCCTTAATAGGTCTAAGTACTAAATTTATTCTGTATATATGCTTACAAATAAGGTTTTATTTTTATGTACATATACTCAAACATTAACATCTTATAAAATTTTATTTTTGTGAACTATGATGTTTTTTATAAAAAAATATACATATATCACCGTCATCTATTTGCATTCATACAGTTATCCATTTTTTTTTATTGGCTATTAATTTATAATTAGCAATTTTCTTCGTATAGATACTTAATTCATAACAAGGGATTATATTTTAACAATTCTATTTTAACCTTTTAATATTTACCAATATAGTCTCATAAGAAAAAATGTGATTAATATAAATGAGTGGTTCACATAGAATAAAGCTTAAATTAAAAGAAAATATCGTAGGGGTAAACAATTTAATTTGTATCTTACTGCACGTCATCACATCCGAGGGTTAGGGGGTCGTTGATTAACACTAGGCGGATTTCATGGGTTAGGGGGTCATTGATTAACATTAGGTTGGGGAATGGTAGCTGCTATTATTGCTCGTAGACGTGTATTTTCTCTTCGTTCCTCTTGTAGTAGGAATCTTGTGCCAACCCATTGATTATGAAGTTCGCTTTGTTGGCGTCCAGCCATTTCCATGTCCTGCCTTCGACTCATACTCAACATTCTTATTTCAATTTTATTCCTCTCTACTTGGGCCTGGAGTTCTATAACCCTAGCTTGAAATTTTGCAAGGTCCCTAGTCATACTATCATAAGCATCACGACTAAGGATCATCGGTTCTGGAGTGACTTCACGTACTGTGATTCTTGGTTGAACTTCTTGCTCTTGGGGAGATTGAGACATGGGACCTTCTAAAATAGGTGATTCGTTCAGATTTATACTTACTATTGGGTGGTTATCTTCTTGACCATCTTGTGGTTCTTCTTGGTCGTATCTCGGATCTCTTAAAGGGATATGATTATTTTGGGACAAGTTTTCTCTAGTATTATGGTTAGACATCTGTAATATATATTACATATTAGTCATTTTGTAAAAATTATACTTGACATTTTAGTGTCCGAAACCTTCGTATATTGTTTCATTTATTTGTATAATATATATAATTATATATATATATATATATATATATAAACTTTCATGAATAGTAATTTAACGGTCATGAACAGTATTCTAACGGTAATGAATAGTAATCCAACGGTTATGAACATTAATCTAACGGTTTTGGACGGTAATCTAATGGTCATGAACAGTAATGTAACGGTTTTTTTATTTTTTATTTTTTATAAATAGGTGATTTATACTTCTCATTATTTCACACACCCTACCTCTTCCTCTTCCTCTTCTTCATATACTTCACTTTACTATTAAATTTACAAAATGATTCATCCTTTTACAATTTTAGCTATTGCGTGGGTGGTACCAGCGGTTATCGGTTTAATAATTCTTCCGTATGATGAAATCCATCCGATTATTGTAGTGTTATTATCGCTTTTCATACCGGTTATTTTGATCGGCATAAACGTTGACCTATACGGTTTTTGATGTACTTTATCCTTTGTTGTTTGACCGAATAAAATAATCTTATTTTTGCATTGTACGCCTTCTCATATTATTATTTAGATTGTTTTACCTTTTTTTTAACGATTATGAACAGTAATCTAACGGCTGTAAACAGTAACCTAACGGTTATAGTTTTGAATATAAATAGGCGATGACACTCATTATTTCGTACACCATTTCTTCATCTCTTTCTTTGTATACTCCACCTTGCTCCAACGATTTTGATGATGCTTCATCCAGTCATAATTTTTGCTATTGTGTTAACAATAAATCCGTTACCAGGTTAATGTTTATTCCACCCGAGGAACTTCATTCACCTATTTTTATGTTGATGTCCGTTGCCGTAGCATTTTTGTGGGTTGCGATAAATGTTGACATATATGGTATTTGACGTACTTTGTATTTTGTTCTTCCATTGAATAAAGAATTTTAGTTTTCTATCGTATACATTCTTAAATTATTATCTATACCAAGTTAACACTTTGAAAATTGTAGTTAATTTTTTTATTTATTTATTATACGACATTCAATATTACTCACAAGGCATCTCCCTCGACTATAATTAAATCCAAATACTTTGTCTTACTAGTGATATTCATATATATACATAATAACATCATGACCAGTGAAAATAAATATATAGAATATTCTTATCGATTATCGTGAACACTAAACCACTAGTATTATTTGGACATGCTATGAAATATTAATTTAAGCTATTGGCTTCAAATCATAATTATAGTATTAGTATTACTTTTAGATTATTAATATTATATTTTAACTATAATTACTAATTTGTCTTCTCTAGTTTGAGTTTAGGTCTAAATCGAAGCACCTAAATCTCTCAAACTAATGCTCTGATACCACATGCGACATGTCGCACCCCCAAATTTACTGTGCAGCGGAAGTCGGGTCGGGGCGCGACTAATCATGGATCATTACACAAAGGTAAAGCAAACGACTCTATATGAGACGTTTTAAAAATCGTACAAAAGTAGTTACATTGATATAATTAAAGTTTACATTAGTCTCGAGTTCGTGGTAAGAATTTCTGAAGATTCTAGTACATAACAATTATACAAAAATAATGTGAGAAAATCTTCATATACGTATAATGCATGCGACTCGAGCTAGCAAGCAATCCTGCGGGCAAGCCTACTATTGTTGAGTACCTGAGAAATACACGCTAAAAGGTCAACAATAATGTTGGTGAGCTCATAGGTTTACGTAGTTAAAATCATAGTGTGAACCACAAGATTTCAGAGTTATCGTAGTAGCACGAATGCCAAAGTAAATCATAGTATACTATTGCCATGGGCTCATAGTTCCGAAGCTTAACCGTAGTTGGTGTCTCTAGTTAAGTGTATAAACCAGTACACTCGGATTACGAATTATTATGCGTCCGTATAGTAGTTAGAGCGACTAACCCCGGACGGCGGACTGTCAGTTCCCGATAGATCTATCCATAATGTTCGCGCTTAGTATTAACGGGCTATGATATTTGTTGGAGACCATCGTAGTTTGGTTTAGTCTACCCATGCAATCCGTATAAGTGTTTTCATAGTACTTGTGTTCATAAAAACAAAGCAGTGTATTCTCACCCCAAAGTAAGTAAAACAGTAAAAGTAAAAGTGGGGCTATGAGACTCACCTGAGTCTTGAGAGCTAGCGTTTAAGTTAATAAACGTTTATCTAAGATGTAACCTTCTGGCGCCCTAAACGCACAAGGTTATATATGAGTGAATGTCTCAAAAGATCATTCATGCTAGTTGTCCATTCAACTAGTTATGTTCAATGTTGTTTGTTCCATGATTACGTTTAGAAAAACATGTACGGCCCGTTGGTGATGGTTTGTAATAATAATTCCCTAAGACATTATTATTATGTTACGTTTCGATATATATCTGTAAAAATACAAGTTGTGTGTATCCAAGTAATTATCATAGCTATGTATTGTCACGCGAATTAAATATTTTGTGAAAATATGGTTTTGATCCACCTGAGTTGTACAGTAACAGATGTGATAGTTTAAAAGGGGTTGCGACACTATAGCTTGTGTCGCTAAAGTTCACAGATTGAGGGTTTCACAGACTGAGGTTGTTATGACTCAAGGGTTTGTACTGTTTGGCTAATGCGACACTAAGGTTAATGGGACACTAAGGCTAGTGTCGCTAGTTAATACTGCTGGTCTTTGTGTCGCTAGTTAGTACTGCTGGTTAATACTGTTGGTGGTTAACAGTAGCGACACAAAGTTTGTGTCGCTATTATCACAGACTAAAGGTTTTACATGGTTTCTACTGCTCTTTTAGTTTCTACTGGTGACCAAGTTAATACTGCTAGTTCATGTACTTAGTTTCCACTGCTAATGTAATTTCCATGGTTTCTACTGCTAGTTCATTCTTCCTTTGTTTCTACTGTTGGTTCATTTTGTTTCTACTGTTGGTTCATTTTGTTTCTACTGTTCGTTTGTTTCTACTGTTAGTTCATTCTTCCTTTGTTTCTACTGCTAGTTCAATTCCTTTGTTTCTACTGCTAGTTCAATTCCTTGGTTAATACTGCTAGTGCATTTCCTTAGTTAATACTGCTAGTGTGTTTTCTTAGTTTCCACTGCTAGTATATTTTAGTTACCACTGTTAGTACGTTTCCTACTGTTTGTTTTCTGAATATTCATTTTTGTTCGAGAGTTTCTATTTATTGATTTCGTTTTGGACCCGAAACTTTTACAAGTTAAATCTTAATATTTTTACACTCATAAAACGAAATGAATCGGTTTTGACACGAAATTTTAAACGGTTTCTTTGGTAGATTTCTTTAAAGACGTTTGTTTTAGGGTAACTTCAAGTGGGTTTTCAGTTTGGACTTAGTGAGTGTCGCACCCCCAAATTTCGATGCAGCGGAAGTCGGGTTGGGGCGCGACTAATCATGGATCATTACACAAAGTTAAGGCAAATGACTCTATATGAGACGTTTTGAAAATAATACGAAGTAATTACATTAGTAATTCAACGGTTTACATTTAAGATTTGAGTTCGCGAATAGTTCAAGAGATTCTAATACATGGCCAATGTTACAAAATAGTAATGCAAGAAAATCTCTGATATTTGTAAGCATGCGACTCGAGCTATCGTATCCTGGGGGTAGCCCTACTCCTGTTGTGAACCTGAGAATACATACTAAAACGGTCAACATAATGCTGGTGAGTTCATAGGTTTGAAACAGTTATCAAAAGTTGGTAATAATCACAAGATTTAATCAGTGTTGCACAAATGCAAATAAATGTATACTATTGCCATGAGTCTCACAGTTCGACGCTTAACCTAGTTTTTGCCTCGGGCAGACGTGTAATCCAATACACCTGTAACAGTCAAATATTAATGCGTCCGTGGGTCGGCTAGAGCGACTAGCCCGGACGGGGATGTCAATCCCCGATAGATCTATCCAATAATACTCGCGCTTATATAATTAACGAACTATGATAAAGTGAGGACTTTTAGTGGATTAAAGGTCTCATGCAATCCGTATAAGAGTTGTTTCAGTTACTTGTGATTATAATAAACAGTGTATGTAATCTCACCCCATAGTATAAAACAGTAAAAGTGGGGCTATGAGACTCACCTGAGTCTTGTAAGCGTGCGTTTAAGTTAATAAACGTTTGTCCAAAGTGTGACCTTCTGGCGCCCTAAACGCACAAGGTTATGTATGAGTGAATGTCTCAAAAGATCATTCGTGCTAGTTGTCCACTCAACTAGTTATGTCCAAGTGTTTGTTCATTGTTTGCGTTTAGAAAATATGTATGACCCGTTGGTGATGTTTTGTAATAATAATTCTCGAAGACATTATTATTATGTTTGTTTCATTTTATACTTAATAGAGTATATGGGTTTCATATACGTAATAAGTTATATGTGAACGTTCGTTATTACGCGTGTACGGTACTTTGTGAAAACATATTTAGAATAAGTCTGTGTTGTGCGACACAATGGTTGTGTCGCTATATGTTGTTGCGACATGAGGGTAGTGTCGCTGATGGTGAATTTAAGAAAATTTTTTTGGCGACATAAGTATTAGTGTCGCAGGTCATGATTTTTCATAAGTATGCGACACAAGTCATTGTGTCGCTAGTTCCAGCGACATCGAAATTAGTTGGCGACACAAGGCATATTGCGACATTAGGTTAGTACTGTTTGAGATTTAGCGACACAAGCGTTAATACTGCCAATTGAATTATTGCGACACTAACTTAGTGTCGCGAGTTAGTACTGCTTTATGATTTAGCGACACAAGCTTTGTGTCGCAGATTAGTACTGCTGTCATTACGATTTAGCGACACAAGCCTTGTGTCGCAATAACTCTAGGCCTTCTGCGACACAGACGGGCTGTGATGTTTTTGATTTTTCGGGAACTTGCTCAAATGTGCTCGGTTTGACCCGAAACTTTTAGGGAAGTCTTAAATATGTTATTAGAGCTTAGAAAAGTCATCGTTACGTTCCGTGGTTGACCCGAAAGTGTCGTTTCATATCTATTGCAAAAACAGTCCATGAGTTTGTTTTCTTAGTTTTTGGGTTGTTTTCGGGGTTCGTTTTGACTAACCAAAGTTTCAAAGTGAGCTCCAAGAAAAATCATAGTTGTTCCTACATATCTTAGCTACTTCCAGTGAAAATTTCATAACTTTTGGTCAAGTATAGCTCACGAATTCGTCCAAGGATTAGGCAAAGGTCCAGCAGGTCGACTTTTGGACCTTTGCTCAGTGTTTGGTTCATATCTCACGATTTACAAAGCTTCAGAAAAAGTGCGAGTACAATTTTGAAAGGTAACAGAAAAAGAAAACTTTTCCAAGTGGTTTCAGTCGTTTTGGAGTTGTAGATCTCGAGATATGCTTTCCCAAAATTGGTCGATTTTTCTGTTCAAAATGGCAGTCCAGACACATTTTCTTGTAAAATCGTTTTCGTATATCAAATGACCTCAGAAAATCGTCAAACCACTTGGGTTCGAAAGTAGACTTCTTGAACTTGATTTTAGACTCAAGAATCGTTCGATTTGGTTAAGAAATGATTTAGATATCATGTGTCAAAGTCGGGTTAAGTTTTTGTCCGAAGGTTAATAGCTTTACCCGAAAGTTCTTAGCTTTATCTTTTGGTTTTCGGTTTAGATCTTGGACATAATTAGTATAAACGAACTCCTAACATATATATTAACATTATCCAAGGAAAATGAACAAGATTTGAAGAGATTCTTACAAGAAAAAGTCGATCTAAAGTCGAAATGGAGAAAAGTGGGCTGCTGTGAATGTTTTCTTGTTGGTGAGCTTGTTCTTCTTCTTCTTGTTGTTGTAGATGATGATGGTGGTGACTAGAACTCTTGGAAGGGGCTGGGGTGTGTGGTGGTGTTGGTGGTTTAGGGCTGAGTTAGAGAAAAAGAATGGAGAATTGAGAGAGAATGAGGGAACAAGAACAAATGAGTGTGAAAAATGAAGTTTGAAAGGGTGTGGGGATATTTTAAGAGAAGTAATGGGTTAAGGGGGTGTTGGGCCGATTTGGGCCTGGCTGGGCCGGCTTTGGGCTTGGCCCAATGTTGGTCCTCGGGCTCGTGACTTGCTTCTTGATTTCGTGTTGCGTTCATCGGTCGGTTAAACGTTAATCGCGCGTGTTAGATATTAATTGTTAATATTTTGGTTTTGATATAAGATTGAGATTTTTAAATGGACCAAATATTTATCAATACATTATTTAACCTCTTCAAAATGTTTGTCGGGTTTCGTTCGGTGTCGAGTTCGATTTGCGCGTTTTCGTCGCGTATGGTACGTTTTGTACGAAACGTAGGACGTTTTAGATATTATCGTAATAATATAAGTTAAATAACAATTATTTGTCATAAGTATGTCATTTAATAAAATATTTTTCACCAACGTCCATATTTATTGTGTCGGATTCCATCCGCTCGAATTTGCGTAATTTACAGTTAATTACGTACGTGCGTATAATACAATATACAAGGTGCTATCGTAATTAGTCCTATTTCACACTAATTACATGCAATAATGATCTATGATTAATCACTAATGACGGCCTAATTTGTCGGGTGTCACAGTGAGTGAACTTACTAGCATGTTAAATCAACAAAATCCTACGGATAACAAAATAAGTTGAGAAAAATATGTCCTTACCCGAAATATGTGTGACGAACGAGATGGGTAGGAAATTTGTGAAGCTTGACTCCTTGTTACCAGTAAGTTCCCTTGTGAGTTTTGGTGAGAATTGAGAGTAAAAGTGAAAATGAAAAGGATTTCTGATTGTGGTTGCCGTGAGGAGAGAAAATGAGAGAAAGTTTTGGGTAAAGTTTTCTGAAGATTTTGGTCAATGAAAAGTTGAGTTGTGTGTGTAAGTAACCAAAATGATGATATTCCCTTAGGTAGTGTGTGGGCCGGCCTAGAAAGTCTTAGACTTTGCAGAACTTTTATCTTTTGTGTGGGCTCC
This sequence comes from Gnaphalium uliginosum, assembly GCA_963930675.1. NCBI lineage: Eukaryota > Viridiplantae > Streptophyta > Magnoliopsida > Asterales > Asteraceae > Gnaphalium > Gnaphalium uliginosum. Next base: position 11,990,064 of record OZ005683.1, on the reverse strand, counting down.
ACCTGATTTTTCCTCACTTGCCCATTAACTTAATTTGTTTGTTTGTTTTAAAAGAGTTTTTATATTACATTTGAGTCCTCCTTTTATTTGCCGAGTGCGATTCATGCGTTTACGTTTCGTATGGTACGTTTTGCATAAAACGTAAAGTGTCTGTATATTATTGTATAATAATAATATAATGTAAATAACTACTATTTAAAATAGATTTACGTTATTTATGAAAAGTTTTCACCAACGTTCGTATTTTTGTGTCGGATCCCATCTGATCGAGTTTGCGTAATTAATTTTTAATTACGTATGCGTATATATATATTTACATACATACGGGCTGTTACTGCATTTAGTCCTATTTCATACTAAATACGAGTAATAATGATCTATAATTAATCGTTAACGACGGCCTAATTCGCCGGGTGTCACACGACACCCCCTTACTTTCGAGTGCCGTAAGTCTCATTTATTATATGGCAACGAAGGAAAGGGTGGAGTTCTAAATGAACTCGTGGAATCGAACATATTACATTAGTTGAAAAACATTTAATATTTTGTACAATTCAATGAGATTGACGTAAACAATAGAAAAACATTAACAATAAATATTATAACTACTTGTAAGTTTTCTCGTTCTTGATAACCTTTCCAGCTTCATAACCTGAGTGTGAAAATGTAAGGGTGAGCGACAACGCCCAGTAAGTTTCTATACACAAGGGTGGGGATATTTTATGCAAGTGAGTATAGGGGTCATCTAGTAGAAAAGGTAATCAATAATACGTTCAGTTGCCAACTGAAAGATGGAGTTAAATGAGTACAAAGATAACTCCCTATAAGTCTAGAATTCTGTTTAAAAATATAACTTTGAATACTTTCCTTTAACGTTTCTGATCATTACACGGGTGTGTTCATATAAAACATCCCGCCATACATATTAGTCGCCCTAATTTAATAGGGATGGACTCCTTAATCATCATTCAACTTAGTCATTCTAATTTAATAGAAATGACTCGTTCCTTATCATTCGTACATTGTAACTTTAACTATGCATGCTCAAACGTTCGAGTTATCAGTGAATAACAAAATGCACGATAAATAATATCGCTCAATATAATCATGAAACTACTCGGATCACGTCGAATGCAATATAGCAGTAATTTAGCTAATAGCAGAATAAAAATGAAACATAATTGATCTAGCATAAAGAAACGAACAATAGGCTCAAAGTGGAGGCATATAGAAACTTACCGTGTTTTAGAAATGGCTAATCATATAACTTTAATAATAGATGTGACTTGATTTTTTTACTCTCTGAATAGCTCAACACTTGATCGTTTTCTACTATAGTATTGTCAGAGAGAATATGGAGTTTTTGTGATTCCATTTATGAATTTCTCATGCTCTAAGTACAATTTTGACATAGGTACACATATTACGCCGTGAAATTCGCATATTCACTTTTTAAATTCAATAGATGACAAATATCATTTACTAACTAGTACTATATAATAGGGACAACTCATTTAATGTGTTTGTTTCTTTTTCTTCTTGGCAACCCATTATGAAGACACCGACATCAGATGATAAGTACTTACTCTACATTTTTACATATATCTTTATTTACATTTATTGTTATTCTATTATATGTGAATATGTAAGGTTATGTGTACATAGTTTAAAAATCATTACCATTCTCTCATCTCAACTATTATCATTAAAAATCATCGTCATATATATAAACATCACACAAGGTTTTTTAAATATAAAATCATGTGAATGTATTTAAAATTTTTACGGGGTGTTACATTATGATTGTATTATTCTTTTGAAAACTTTGAAATAAGCAAAAGAAAGAAAAGCAAAAGAGTTAGTAAAGTATAAATCAATAACAACATGAATTGCTGTGCGAGCTATATATCTTGATTCATTTGATTTAGGTTTCATATGCATGGTGGACATAATCTGGTGTGTTGTTGGTATATGCTCACTGTGCGCCCATGGAACCCTAGATTTTTTTATAGACATGGGATAAGTATACTGAGTCAACTACCTGTGAAGGTACCACAGGGGCGTCATTGCGACACCAATGGCGTTGCAGTATTTGTGGCAGTGGGATTAGTCCAAGGCGTATCCCCTTTGTTGATATTTTGTGATTTATGTATTTATGCTCGTGGGAGAGCTTTTGATTTATGCTCGTGGGAGAGCTTTTGGATTATTTGAGAGGCGTATGGATGCATCCTAGGCTATGTTATGTTATGATATGATTTTTGTGGAGCGGTTGTATGGTGTAGTGCCATACACACCTTCCGATTAGGGGTACACCTGGAGTCGCGACTAGTGTGTTATTGCGAGATATGATTTGATATGATATATTGCGAGATATGGTATTATTTGGCACCGATGTTATGCAGTTTGGATATTTTTCATTGTAGGGTACTTGGTATAAAATAATTCAACCCCTTGTTGTCTCAGCCTTTATTTCATTTGTTTACTTCGATGATTGGTGGTATTACTCGAAGGGTGAATTTGAAAAATTAAGTTATTATTTATTTATTCTGTTTCATTCATTCATTGAGATATGATTATTGTCAACCATCCGCGCACTGAGTAATTAGCTCAGCCGCATTTTCTTTTCTCATGGAGCAGGTAATCAGGGTAACATGGGATGAGCACGAGAGCTTCAAGACTTGGACTTTCCATAGTGACCATCATTTTTTAGTTGAACTTTTATTTAGGTTATCATTTAATAGACAACATTTATGATTGCTTTTAAAACCTTGGTTATTTATTATTTCAACACTAATTAATATTTTCATTATTTAGCAATAAATGTGACCTCTCATTTCGTTATCGGAACGGGGGTGTTTCAAAAAAACTGTGTACTTTGGAGGCAAGGCAAGCCAAGCCTGTGATTCGGAAAATGAGTAGAGAGCAGTTGGTCTCCAAGCAACCGGTCTCTATATTTTTATAGAGACCAGTTTACAACGGGTCTTTTTGGGTGAGACCAGGAGTCAAAGAAACTACATATACAAATGGTTTTTAAAGGGGTTTTCAAGTGGTTTCTTAGTGCCTTTTCTCTAGTAGTGCTAGTTGCTATCACATGTGTTACTTATTTATATTTACCTTTAATTGATTTATTTTTACAACTCTTTTATTCTATTGGCAGGTAAATTGGGTTACTTTATAGTTTGATAACTTTGACACAGAAATAATAGAGTTAAAGTTTGGGAATGCTTGCATAAAAGTGACTCCAGAGGCGGTTCACGATGTTTTTGGAATCCCGAATGGTGGTATTCGTGTTATGAGCTTACCGAACGTAAATCGTGAAGATGCTTGTAAGGAGGAATTTTAGAGAGACTTTCCACACTATCCAAGTGAGTCGATCCGTCTGAGGGATATTTGTGAAAAGATTCAGTTATTGAAGGATCACGACTTCTATTTCAAACTTAAATTCCTGATGTTGTTTGCGAATACAACGGGAAGATTTTGTCAGCAATGACACTTTATTGCCACATTGTGTGACTTCATTACTGAGTGCTTGAAGAAACCCACCATCATTTGGAAGAAAGACAAAACAACTTCCTATCAAGGTCCAATCACGTTTCTCACTCTAACTTATTTTTTTATGTTTTTTTTATATAAATGTTATTTAAGTATGACCATTTATTAGTGATATTTAATGTCATTTTCTTATTTTTAAAAACTACAGCTCTTGTATCTTGATTATGTGTAATTCAAATTGTTTAAAGTTGTGCGTCAACGTCTAATAATTTGCAACTGGAGAAACATGTTGATGAGAATGGTTTATAATGAGGAAGTTGAGAATGGTTCGTTTGGGATGTTGGAGCTGGCCGGTCCTTACGATCCTGCTGCTGCTTATGAAGATGAGGGTTTCATTAATGTGCCCAAACTTCAGGATAATGGTGCAAATGTAAGTAATCCACATGTTTTTTTAAATGTTTGTTTCCATTAATAATTTGTTGGCAACTATTTGATGGTTTTAGTGATTAACGTCTTTGTAACACATGTGTTACTTAATGATATCACATATGTTACCTACTAATATCACATGCGTTACTTACTGGTATCACATGTGATATTGTGGTGATTTACTATCACATGTCATTTTTATATCGTTTTATTTCTGTATATGTATATGTATAGGTTGTCTGGATAATATTTCTAAGATGCTTGAGTCCGTAAAGAAGACTCAACTTCTTATTGAGAGAAAGATGCATGAATGATCTAAAATTTTTTCAAATGACTCGCGGTTTATTGGCGTGGCTGCGAAATTGATGATGTTTTTAGGCAACCAGTTTATCGGCAATCTGTTGATTTTGAGGATTTCACAAAAGCTGATGATAGAGATAATGGTGGAAATAATGGAGACGGTGAAGGAAAACGAGATAGGGTAGAAGGTAATGATGAAGGCGATTTAGGTAGGTAAGGTAATGATGAAGCAAAATCAGATGGTGCCGGAGAAGATGTACATGCTAAGAATGTCGAAGAAGTTAACTGTGAAGGTGGCAAAGTTCCTGAGTATGTGCAGAATTACTTAGAGATGGAGAAAGACATTATTGAGGTTTTTGACATGATTACTCTGTGTGCTTTTCATCCGTCACAATTTTCATTCCCTGGTCCTTGTATCTCATCTATTTTACCTACCTCTATTACCTTACCTACCTCACTTGGTCTAACTCGGGAGTTTGTGGGTGTAGCGGTCAAGAGTGGTGAGGCTACCGTTGGAGATATGGATAATTTTAAACCATTGGTGATATAAGGAAGAATCTTATGGTGCATGAATTCAGACTTTCTAACTGGCTTTTTGTGATGCTAGGGGACAACTCGTAATTTTACTTTCTTTCTTTTTTATGTTTTGTGTAAATCAAGAGCATTTTTCTTATTGGCTTATATCTTTGTATATATGGTTGACACGTGGCATTTTATATATGTTGTGACATAGTGTTTGAAAATGCATTGAGGATGAAGGCGGCTCATGAAGCTTTCCATACTCTTGCACCGGGCTTATGGGTTAGTGGTAACACACTTGATATTTGGGCTTCTTTACTTAATTACGAAGAAAAGTGTACGAAGTCTGAAACGCCTAAAAGACTTTTTTCCAACTTCAATTTTTGTAAGTTCTTTAGAAACATTATTCAATTTTTTGTTTTCTGTGATAGTTTTTTGTAAGACTGACCTAGGAAAAAAAGGTTTGAAGCTTTCAAAAAATCTATTTCTGCTTGGTTGCGTTAAGATGTTGCACCGTTGTCCATGAGAAATGTTGAAATGCTAACCCTGTTTTTATTATTTTCTTGCTTATATCATATTTTTGATTCTGCACAGTATCACATGTGATATCAAGATATTATCACGTGTGATACCGTGCAGAATTACATTCGATAATGTTATTTTATTACCTCCTGCAAATTTGTAAGTATTTTTAATTATTATATCAACAATTTTTCTTCCCGATTTTTCATTCTCGCCACTTCTTCTTACCGATCTTCCATTTGAAGAGGAAAACATTCCATATTCTCGACAACACTGCCAAATTTGATTATGATATAAAGTACAAGGTAACATGCAAATTGGCTATAAGTAACCGCACTTGTTATTGAATATTATTTTCCTTTTATAATCAATGTGATAATTATATCAAGGGAGCCAATGAATGAACCCCCCACCCCACTTTCTTTTCATTTCTTTTTAAAAGCGGTCACATCAATATCAATCTAATCACATTTTTCTTTTTAATTTCTTATCTTAACTATATTTTAATTGTATTGTTGTATATAGAATCATTATTATAAACATAACATTTCTGAAAATTAAACTTTTCAATTTTTTCGTATATATTATTTTGTTTGATTTTACTCCCTCGTCTCAAAATAAATATCCACAACTTGTTTTTACGGGGTTTAAGAAATTATATTATCTAGTAGTGTAGATGACATTTTACATTTACTTTTTGCACAAAATCACATGTACAATTTTGAGAAAAAAATATTTTACTGATGAGCACAGATTGAAGAACAATAGTACAATCGTACAAAAGGAGTTCTTCAAGCTACGATACAGCTGATGAGATGTTTGAGTAAAGTCAAACATTGAAAAAAGGTTTTCTTCTCAGCAAAGAAACCTTTTACCCTTTGCTTTTTCTATTTCCAAGAAAAGCAAAAGGGGAAGAGTGCAAAGTTGCCCAAGGTGAATCTGTTATCTCCTGGACAACTAACTGAGCTGGATAATATAGAGTTGATACTCAACTCTACAAATAGCAGCTCAAAAGCACTTCAAAGGAATCCAAGACAATTAGTATACAAGACCTTTAAGCTTAGGCTAAAAGCATTATCACACTCACTGTTAATGTTTGTAGTGATAATTGTATCAATATATACTACTTGGATCGTATTCAAACAAATCAGTGTGTGTTTGAATACTTCGTCTTATTTATAAGACAAACCATTTATTGTGAATAAAACTTTAATTCATAATATATTTGGTGCTTCAATTAATCTTGCTTTCCGCCTTGATTAATTAACTTGTTTGATATAACTTAGATATAAACTAATATATTAAATACTTGCTATTTAACCTGTATCTAAGTTTTGGGACCTTCAAGACCTAACAATTGGTATCAGAGCAAATAAAGATTTAATTATTAATTATATCTTTAACGATCAAAGGAACCCAGTTTATCAAACAATCATCTAAATCCATTTTTCTCTACATTTTTTTTCTTTGAAAAATGACTTCTTCTATTGCTTTGGCTGGAAAGGGAATTCCAATCTTCAATGGTGTAAATTTTACCCACTGGAAATTGAAAGCTGAATGGTTTCTTGCTAGCATTCATGATGAAATGCTTAGAGTCATTCAGGAAGGACCCATTATTCCTGGCAGAATAGTTCCTGCAACTTTAGATGCAAATGGTATTATTTTGACACCTGAAAAATTTGTTGAGGCTGCCAAAAATACCTGGACTGATCTAGACAGGCAACTATATGCTTTATACTTTAAGGCCAAATCCATACTGGGCAATGCAGTTACTGAGCCTATCTTTGCCAAGATATCTGGCTGCAAAACTGCTAAAGCCATATGGGATATGCTAAATGACCAATATGATGGTGTAAGTTTAGTACAATCCCTAAAGAAGAAGAATCTCATAAGAAATTATGAGAACTTCTCTGCTGGCCAAAATGAGTCATTAACTGATATTCATACCAGATTTCAGATCTTAATCAATGATCTTGAAAGGTATAATATCATCAAAGGACAGCTTGAAATCTGTACACAATTTGTTGATGTCATTCCAAACACTTTTTCTGAAGTCATTACTTCAATAGTTGTAAGTGAAAAATTAGAGACATATGATCTATCTGGCTTGTTTGGACTTTTGCTAAATTTTGAAGAAACCAAAGCCAAAAAAGATCTAAATGCCAAAAGGATTGCAAAGGATCCATCTGCTGCCCTTGTTGCAACAACAAGGAAAAATAGAGAACTTTTCTCTAGAGCAGATTAACATCCTACTCTTACAGACTCAGAATCAGATGATGAAACTGAGTCTCTAGAAGCTGAAATGACATTGCTAGCCCAAAGGTTAGAAAAAGCAAGATTCAAAGGTTCAAAAGGAAGGCCAACTTTTGATCCTAAGAAAGCTACTTGCTATAAATGTGGGCAAGTTGGTCATATTTCTTCTGACTGCAGAGTAAAGATTGCAGAATCTTCAAGTTCTGATAAGTGGGAAGAAAAGGCCAAGAAGTACAAGAAAAAGTACTTCAACTCCAAGAAAATTGGAGAGAAACAACAACCAAAGAAACTAGAGAAAGCTTTGGTTGTTGAACAATGGATAGATGAAGAATCTTCATCATCTAAGGATGATGAAGATATGTGCTTAATGGCTATCACAGAGAGCCAGTTTGACAAAGATGTCAAATTTGCAGAAAAGGCATATGTTCATCCAGACTGGGACAGAGGATCTGCTTACAATGTAAATCATTTTAAACTTTACTATAGTGATGTAGAAAAATAGAAAATGTTTGAACACATCTATGTAGATTTTTTGAAAAGACTGGAGGAAATACAAGATTTTGAAAACCAAACTCAGTCAAGTTCAAAAAGATCTACAATCAAAAGTGAATGAAATAAACCAAAATAAACAGTACAAACTTGAGCTTGATGCTCAATATGACCTTCTCAAAAAGATCAAGCTGGAAAAAGAAGCTTATAAAAACAAAGCTGATCATTATGAAAGGATCTGTAAATCTTGGTGTATTTCATCACTTAAAAATGTGGACTGTTTATCAAAACAGATTCCAGCTCAGATACAAGCGGTCATAGGTGATGAGTTTGATCTTAAAAGTCACATAAATTCAGAAATAAACTCAAAACCTACTATATTTGTACCTGAGATTTTACCTCATACTTTTAGTCATACTGTGGGAGACAAAGTTATATTGACAAATGCTTTTGTTAGACCAAAAATAGTTGCTAAAGAACTAGTATATGAGACAGAGCCAGACTCTGAAGACACAGACTCAGAAATCTCAGTCTGTGAAACTTCTCAATCTGAACAGCCTGAACTTATAAGCACTAATGAATCTTTAGAAACTATAGAACTTGAAAAGAAAAGATTTATAAAAGGCAAAGTTAATATTCCCACAGTACCATCTTTAAAAAAACAAAAAGAGGTAAAAAGAATCAAGAATAAACAGAAAGGTTACAATGTGTTTGAACCTTCCACATCTCAGTCTGTAACTGGTCCAGACAATAATATGCCAAATGATAAATCTAAAGGCATAAAACCAGTAACGAAGGAGTTAAAAAGATCTCAGTCTGTGAGATCTATCTGTCAGTCTGGAAAAATCAATTCTCAGTCTGGCAAACTTAACTCCAAATCTGTTTGTGTTAACACTCAGTCTGACTCTAAAAAGTCAAATCTTAACAACCAGACTGAGACCATTAAGCTGCTTAGTGAAAACTTAATGAAGTTAACCACAGATTTTAAAACATTTGTTGAGTCAAAACAAGAGTTTAACAGAGGATCTAGTGCAAATAATAACCCAAAATCCAAAAGGACCATTATGTTGAACAGAAAATGTTACAACTGTGGAAATCTGGGACATGAAGGTATTAAATGCACAAAGTCCTTAAACAGCCAAAGGCTGCATTGATCAAACAAATGTCATCTACAAACAACAAAATCATAAATAGATAGGTTAAAAGTCAACTTCACAGACTTAGCACCAAAACTGCTAAAGAATTGATTCCAACCAACTCTAAAGAACCCATCAAAAGATGGGTTCCCAAAAGTAACTAATCGATTTTGTTTGTCTTGTGCAGGGTAACAGAAATGGTACCTAGACAGTGGATGCTCAAGACACATGACAGGTTCCTTGAAGAATCTGTCAGAGTTTGTAGAAGAAGAAGGACCTTCTGTCAAATATGGTGACAACTCTGTTGCTAAGATAAAAGGTTATGGTGTGGTGAAGGCTGGCAACATCAGAATAACAAAGGTGGCCTATGTTGAGGGATTAAAGCATAATCTGCTTAGTGCTAGCCAGATTTGTGATGATGATGGTGAAATCAGAATCAGAAAGAAGGCTGCTGTTATCTATAATTCCAAAGGCAAACCTATATTAGTTGCCAAAAGAGAAAGAGATATTTATCTCTTGGATCTTTCTTCTGCAGACAATAATGTAGAGACTTGTCTCTATACTCAGTCTGTGCCAGAACTAAGCTGGCTATGGCATAGGAGGTTATTCCACCTGAACTTCAAAAATATTAACCTCCTGTCAAAGAAGAAATTGGTTAGAGGTCTGCCTGATGTTACATTTGCAAAAGACAAACTTTGTCCTGCATGTACACTAGGGAAACAGACCAAGAACCATTTTCCATCCAAATTGTTAGCTTCAATTGATCGACCACTGCATATGTTCCATATGGATCTGTTTGGATCCATGAGCATTAGCAGTTTGGGTGGAAAGAAGTATACACTTGTGGTTGTGGATGAATACACAAGGTATACTTGGGTCATCTTTCTTAACGCTAAAAGTGATGCTCCTGAAGAGATTATTAATCTAATCAAGAGGGAAGAATTGCAGAAAGATGCACCTGTCAAGCAACTCAGGAGTGACCATGGTACAGAATTTAAGAATTCTACTCTCATTGAATTCTGTACTGACAAAGGCATTATTCAAAACTTTGCCTCTGTCAGAACTCCTCAACAAAATGGTGTTGCTGAGAGAAGAAATCGTACACTCATAGAAGCTGCAAGAACCATGTTATGCCATGGTCAAATGAAGATTTATTTTTGGGCAGAAGCAGTTAACACTGCCTGTTATACCCAAAATAGATCTATTTTGGTCAAAAGGCATGGCAAAACTGCATATGAGCTGTATCACAAGAAGGTTCCAACCATCCATTACTTCCAGACCTTTGGAAGTAAATGCTACATTCTCAATCAAAGAGATCAATTAGCAAAGATGGAACCTAAGTCTGATGAAGGAATGTTTGTTGGCTATTCATCTATTTCAAAGGCCTACAGAGTCTACAACAACCAAAGGAACAAAATTGAAGAAACCATCAATGTCACCTTTGATGCTTCCTCTGCTAATGATGAACATGTTTCTCAGTCTAATGTTCATTTATTGGAAGATTTATCTGTTGTGGGATCTGAATCTCAAATCCCAGTTGTTGCTAACCAACAACAGGACTCTGAAAGTGATAATGAAGATGCTCAACCTGCTCATTCAATGACAGTACCTTCATCAACAGAAGATGAATCTGTGTCCAGAGATTCAAATTCTTCTGATACATGTGTTCAGTCTGGTAGTTTTCAGTCTGTGAACTCTACATACTCAGACTTGCCCTATGTAGAAGATGATGCAGAACTCAGTTCTGCTATTCTTCCACCAAATGAGAATGATTTACCATTCAATGATGAATCACTTCTAGGAGTCAAAGAACACAAGTATCATCCAATTACAGAAATAATTGGAGATTATGTTTCTGGTGTACAAACAAGTGCTCAAGTATCAAGCTCACCTACTGCAAATTTCTGTTACTTCACAAACTTCCTGTCAATCATTGAACCAAAGAAAGCTGAAGAAGCCTTGAAAGATGATGATTGGGTTGAAGCAATGCAGGAAGAGTTAACAGAATTTGACAGAAACAATGTTTGGACCCTAGTTCCTGCTCCAAAAGGGAAAACCATTATTGGAACTAAATGGGTTTACAGAAATAAGATGGACAAGGATGGAGTGATAATAAGGAACAAAGCAAGGCTAGTTGCTCAAGGCTACAAGCAGGAAGAAGGCATTGATTATGATGAAACTTTTGCCCCTGTAGCCAGAATTGAAGCAATTCGGTTATTCTTGGCATATGCTGCATTCAAGGACTTCAAAGTCTATCAAATGGATGTCAAGAGTGCATTTCTGAATGGCAACTTACAGGAGGAAGTCTATGTGAAACAACCTCCAGGTTTTGTAAGTTCCACTTTTCCAAATCATGTTTATAAATTGCAGAAAGCACTATATGGACTAAAACAAGCTCCAAGAGCTTGGTATGACACATTATCGTCCTATCTTCTTAGTAATGACTTTACTAGAGGATCAATTGATAAAACTTTGTTCTTCAAAAGGAACAAGGCAGATGTCATACTAGTCCAAATCTATGTTGATGATATTATATTTGGGTCTACAGATGAAAAATTGTGTACATGGTTTTCAAATTTAATGTCAAAACAGTATCAAATGAGTATGATGGGTGAATTAACATACTTTCTTGGTTTACAAGTACATCAGAAACCTGATGGTATCTTCATCAACCAAGGTAAATATGTCAATGACCTACTTACTAAATATTCTTTAAATGACTGTTCAATTATGAAAACACCAATGAGCACTGCAGATAAGTTGGATAAGGATCAGTCTGGTAAGTCAGTCTGTCAAACCACTTATAGAGATATGATAGGATCTCTACTATACCTCACTGCAAGTAGACCAGATATATCATGTTCTCAACATTTTTTTGTGCTAGATATCAATCTGAACCTAAAGAATTGCATCTAAAAGCTGTAAAAAGGATTTTTAGGTACCTAAAAGGTACTCCTAACCTGGGTCTTTGGTATCCCAAAGACTCTGGTTTTGATCTAATTGGATACACAGATGCAGATTATGCAGGTTGTAAATTAGACAGGAAAAGCACTTCTGGTGGATGTCAACTGCTAGGTGGCAAACTAGTCAGTTGGTCAAGCAAGAAACAGAATTCTGTTGCTACATCCACTGCAGAAGCAGAATATGTGGCTGCTGGTAGTTGCTGTGCTCAATTACTGGATGCAACATCAACAAGCAGACTATGATTTGGTGTTTACAAAAACTCCAATCATGTGTGATAACCAAAGTGCCATTGCCGTCACTGAGAATCCTGTATTTCACTCCAGGACAAAGCATATTGAGATCAGACATCACTTTATCAGAGATTGTGCTGAGAAAGGTAAAGTGATTCTCAAATATGTGCCAACAAATGACCAACTAGCAGATATCTTTACTAAACCTCTTAATGAAGATAGATTCTTATATCTGCTTGGTCAACTAGGAATGCTGAACCCCTAGTAAAACCTTGAATCTGTATGATTTAATTCTCAGTCTGTGTCTGCTTTTCAATCTGTATAACTGTATTCTCGGCTACATACAATCAAAAAGCACAGACTAAGAGATATATTTGTACATATTTTATAAGAAAATACCAAAAAGATTTTACAACTTATGTTATTTTCTCTCAGTCTGACTAATTATATGTTTCAATCTGTGTGACTTCTTCCAAATTAAGCTACACAGACTAACCATATTCATTCAGACTAGACCCTCTATTTTTGTGCTTTATTAGTTCATAAGGTTAGTATTTTAGTACTGTTAGTATTAATACTGCTATTTACTCTTAGTACTGCTGGTTAATACTGATAAGCCTTTTTAATACTGCCCTCATGAATTCGTATTTTAGCACTGTTAGTATTAATACTGATAGTTACTTTTAGTACTGCTGGGTTAATACTGATTTTTTTTAATGCTGCTGGTAAAGATTGGTGCAATTAACACTGTTATTGTAACAAGTTACTACTGTTAGTTAATTTTAGACTGCTCTCGCAAGTTACTACTGTTAGTTAATTTTAGTACTGCTCTCGCAAGTTACTACTGTTAGTTAATTTTAGTATTGCTTTTGCAAGTTACTACTGTTAGTTAATTTTAGTACTGCTTTCGCAAGTTACTACTGTTAGTTAATTTTAGTACTGCTTTCACAAGTTAGTACTGTTAGCTATAAATCTGTTACCTCTGCCGGCATAATTTTTTTTATTATTTTTTTTATAAAAATAAATAAACAACAATATCTCTGCATTTAATGCTAAAACCATTTTTATGGTAATAATCATTAAAAGTTTTGGCGCTTGTTGTCTATTTATCTGCTCAATATAAAAAGTGCACGTGCTTCAGCGTTACTGTTGCAGAGAAAGGGATAAACCGTCAAGTGGGTCCCATTTAACGAAAATTTAATTTCTTCAAATACCCACTTCTATTTTCCCCTTTTCTTCTTCACCTGTACTTGCACATCCAAAATTACACAGAGTTTGTAAGCCCTAACCTAAATCGCTCAACCATTTTCGAAATCAATCTCACAAATTCTTAATTTAAAATGGCTGATCAATGGGCTTACACGGCACCTGCCAACATCGCTGCGGCTAAACCCTTCAAACAGGGTAAACAGGTAAAACTCTGTATAAATAATCAAGTAGCTACCATTTCCATTCCTGACTCTAAAAAGAATAAAGGGTTTGAGGAACTAACTGCTTTTATCTCTGCTCATCCATTAAGGGGAGCATTCTTTAACACAGTTCCTCAAATATACCCACAATTTTTGATGGAATGGTGGTATACTTGCTCCTCAAATAGTACCAATACTGCAATTACTGGTACTATTGATCATGGTAAACGGGCAGTTACCATTGATCAGGAGCTAATTAGGAATGTCTTAGACTTGCCTTTGGGAAATAATTTTGAACCCATTCCAGCCAAAGAAGCAGCAAGGGTTTCTCTTACTTTGGTTGGATATACCAAAGAAAAAGGCACCATCTTGATGTCAGGATTCACCCCCAAATGGAAAAATTTAATCTCTGGCATCATTAGAAGTCTAGGAGGAAAATCTGGTAGCACAGGGGAGTTAAACGAGTTTGAAACTCAACTGTTGAGCTCATTCATTACAGGTTTAAACATCAACTTTGCAGAGTTGTATTTTAAAGAAATTTTAAAACTAGTGAATGAGTCACAGAGAATTTTTAATGTACCTTTTATAAGGTTACTCTCCCTGTGCATCCAATCCAGATTAACTGGGTCTGTGTATATGTCTTTTAATAACAAAACTGCAGATATACCCGTACCTGTGCTCACATATAAAATGTTCAACCATCCGGTTCCACTTTCTGGAGCGCCTATCACTGCTGCTATGCAGCAATGGATTGATCACCCATATGTTGCTTCTGCATCTATGGAGGGTGATAGTTCAGGTGATAGTGAGGGTACTGAGACCCAGGCTGTTGAAGATCGTGTGGCTGAAGCAGAGCACACAGACTCCAGGGATACAGACTCAACTCAGTCTGTGCACTTGGAGTCAGACTCAAACATTCCTGAGTCTGTTTCATCTTCAACAGAAGATGCAGGTAGTACTTCTTCTTCTGAGGACATGGATATAGATCAACCTTCTTATCCTAGCCCATCCTCACCCACAAAAGAGAGTCACAAACAAACCAACCTAGATGAGTCACCACTCACTCTGAAGGAATCACCAGACTCAACCCCAAAAAGTATAGCACAAGTGGAATCATCATCCATGGAATTGGATGTCAATAGAACACCTTCCAGTGCGGTAGTCCATTCCACTGCAGCTCTGCTAGAGTCTGTGGTGCCAATGGCTACCCAACTGACCCAACCTACACCTAGTTTAGTCAGCTTGGATACCCACATTACTGCTACTACACTGACACCTGTAGTATGCATTGAAAAAGATGCTCCAATCCTGAGCACTACCACCCCCCTCTTTACCCCACTCACAATGGCTGAGCCCATAATGACCACTAGTCCTGTACTAGTTCACATTCCAGTGAGTCCTTTCTTACACCCCTCTGCACAGATCGCCAATACCCCAGTCATGTCACAAACTGAGGTACAGATCTCATCTTCTTTGCCTGATGAACTACTATCTTATCACCAGATGGTTAGTGAAGGCATACCAACTTCCACATCAGTTGCCAGTGATACTGTTCCTTTACACCAGGGATTGTTTGAGGCAACAGGTGCTACACAATCAATTCCCAGTGATATCTTATCCTATCACCGGATTAGATCTGAGGGAACAAATACACCACTCAATGCCTATGATCGCTTTTCCATGCACAGGACACAGAGTGAGGCAAAGAGTGCAACCCCAAAAGATTCCAGTGATCTTGCACAGTCTCAACATGAGTCAAGTGAGGAACACATACCATCACCCAATTCTAACCCTTCCAACCAGACCCAGTCTGTGCCTTCTAGTACACTTAATGATGTGCTTTCTGCCATCAACAAGTTGTCTGAATGGGTACAGACTGAGTTCAATAATAATAAGAAAGAGCTAGAGAAGATGAAGCATCTAGTCTCTACTATGGTGGATAAAGTGGATATGCTGGAGGAAAAGGTATCCAATAGGTTAGATGAAATGCAGACCACCCTCTCAAACTTAGTAGATGATGTCAAAAAGGGGGAGAAGATGAAGTATGGGTCTGCAGAAGCTAAAACCTCAAAAGATAAAAATTTAAATAATAAATCCTTAGATTTAGGGGGAGATAGCAGTGAGGGAGATGATGGACCCGAAGGTGCTAGGGTGAAGTCTCAGACTGAAGCTCAGTCTGTACCACAGACTGAAAATATGAGTGCACAGACTGAGGGGGAGCAAGAAGGATTGCAGGCAGGTGAACATACTGAGATGGTTGCACAGACTCAGGGGGAGTCATCCATTGTCTTACACATAAACCCAATTGCAACTATCTCAGCCCAAGGTCAGATGGAGTTGAAGAGACCAAGGGAAGAAGATGAAGATGTTCAACCACTGCAGATCAAAAGAGCCAGAAAGACAAAAAGAATGGCCAGGAGGATTCCTAAAAGGGATATCTTTGATTCCCAACCAAAGATGAAGGGGATCAAGACCTGGGATCAGTTTG
Organism: Gnaphalium uliginosum; assembly: GCA_963930675.1. Taxonomy (NCBI): domain Eukaryota; kingdom Viridiplantae; phylum Streptophyta; class Magnoliopsida; order Asterales; family Asteraceae; genus Gnaphalium; species Gnaphalium uliginosum. Next base: position 11,973,833 of record OZ005683.1, on the reverse strand, counting down.
TGAAGCTGGCTGAAGAACAGGACACTGATGGTGAAGATGATGATGCCATTAATCCTGATTGCAGTTCTGAGTCTGAGGTATTTAGAAGATCAGATGATGATGAAGATGATGCTACTTTTGGAGGTGTAGATGAAGGTGCCTCAAAAGTCAAGACTGGAGAGTCGAAGTCTGTGCCCTCTAAACCTGCACAGACTGAGACACAGCATCAGACACAGACTCAGAGCTCTGAACAACAAGCAGCAAGCACTAATGCTCTAATCATCAGTGCTGAAGCCATCCAAGCTGAAGCCAACCCTGCTAGATATCAGAGCTAAAGGTTATAGCAAACTAGGTTGCATTAGTGGGCCTAGACTATAACCATTAAGTAGTATTCCTCATTAGGTATAACTGGCTCAGGTATTGCATTATTCGAACTTAATTAACATAGCCTGATCAACTATGTATAATTAAAGGAGGACCGATGCAAGCTCTGAAATGGTTATGGCAAACGGGAATACATTAGTAGACCTGGACTATGATAGAGACGGGACCAGACCTATACGTGCAATACTTATTAGACTACTATATACTATATGTATATACCTCACTTACTAATACGCTCGGCACAAGAGATGGCAAACTTTCCTACCGTAGCATCACCCGATTTAGGGGAGGAGACGCGAATCTTACCAACTACTATGGAAACAATCACGATAACCACTTGCCCACACGTATCAGACAACGACACTACTATGGAGAACCAATCCGAAAGAGGACCCACTTGAGGAGGTTCCGTCTAAGGATGAATCAATGGAACTAGAACCACACGAGAATTCGTCACCCATGCGCGACACACTTACTTCGTACTCTTCTCTTTTCTCCTTTATCGTAAAACTACGAATCATGTGGGTTATACACGATTAGAAGGACTGACAGATCACTTCGAAACTAAACCCTACGCTATCCACACTACTACGACTGATGCACAAACCTCTAGAACCCGTCGTCATGCAGATGTCCGCCAATGAATTTGGTCAACCACAACACCTACGTATTGGAAATGTTTTTCCAACAATTGGATTGATCCCAACGATTTACGCATAACTTGGTTTGCGACTATGATCACTATAAACACAACTAGGTTAGTATCGCGAGGGGTACTCGCAATGACTAAGCCCACAAACTACGGGATTACCAACTATTTCTAGCAAACATGTGTACATTCCGAAACGCTAACACGGTCATAACTGACTACTCTAAGAACATTACTCGGTCATTGTTATGACTACTTTTGAATCACCCATCTGACTAAACACAACTCTGGAGATGTGGAAAACTACCAGAATATCCCGAGCTAGTCCACATCACTATCCTACTAACTCTATTACCTTACGCTATTGATCGTGGTGTGTGATGCTTTATACCTTTGCGATAATCTAAATCTTCGTACAAGAATCTCATTCATTCTTTTACTTTCTTTCATTGAAGAATCATGCCGCCACGGAGACAGACCTATAGTCAAGCGGAAATCGCACAACTCATCGCTCAGGGAGTAGCCGATGCTCTGACAGCTCAAGAAGCAAACAGGAACAGTGGATCGAACCCACAGGTTAACGACGAAGGCACGACAAACCCAACCCCGACAACCAAACCATGTTCTTACAAGGATTTTATGAACTGCAAACCCCTCAGCTTCGAGGGAACTGAAGGAGCCATTGGACTAATACGATGGTTCGAGAAGATGGAATCAGTATTCCGTATTTGCAACTGTACTGAGGACTGCAAGGTTAAGTATTCTACATGCACACTGTCGGATGGAGCACTTACTTGGTGGAACACGTATGCTCAGTCCATGGGAATCGATGCTGCATACCAACTTCCGTGGGAAGACTTGAAGAAGATGATGAGAGACGAATACTGTCCCAGGGAGGAACTACAGCAGCTGGAAGTAGAATTTTCAAACCTTACTGTAAAGGGAAACGACATCGCTGGATACACCACTCATTTCCATCAGTTGGCACTTCTGTGCCCATCCATGGTGGACCCTGAGTACAAACGAATAGATAGATACATCTGGGGACTCCCAGCGCAGATCCAGGGGATGGTCACTGCTTCGAACCCTGGAACGATTCAGAGCGCCGTTCACATGGCTCACAACTTGATGGCACAGGTGGTCCGGCGTGGGACACCTACAACTGGGGACAACAAGAGAAAGTGGGATGGGAATCCCAGTAATAATCAAGGGCAACAACAAGCCAAGAGACCAGAAATGGGTAGGGTCTATGCTACGAGTTTTGAGGAAAAGAAAGGGTATTAAGGAAGCAAGCCCTTTTGCTCCGAATGCCACAGTCACCATGAGGGACCCTGTGGTACTCCTTGCAACAAATGCAGAGGCTATGGACACCGGACCGAAGACTGTAGGGTCAGAGTCTGCTTCGAGTGTGGAATCGTTGGACACTTCAGGAATGATTGTCCGAAGTTAAACAACAACAACAACGCCCGCTAGGATCCGTAACCTTGTTTCGGGTACGATACTTCCCGACCACTTAATTATTTCGACCTTATTCGATACTGGGCAAGCTTAGTTCACTACACTATTATGTTTCAATGACTGAGATACTAAGCACTATTGTATGACTGGCACCATAGAATCAGGATCGTAGAACTTGTCTTTGAACTTAGCGAGCGAATTCACTCACACAAACTACGAACCACATAGGAATGTTTTTCCTACTACGAACCACATAGGAATGTTTTTCCTACAATGAACTATATAGGAATGTTTTCCTACTACGAACCCTATCGGAAATGATTTTTCCTATGATTGACTAATTAGAAATGCTTTCTTACAATTTGTAAACTGGAACAAAATTTCCAAACATAGGCGAATAGATGTGATTACATCACGAAAACGAATTTTCTCTCCTAGGCTTGATGACCGCTAGGAAATACCCGCACTTCTCCTCCGACCCCACATGACCTAGACTACGAACTAAATTTCGGGACGAAATTTTCTTAACGGGGGAGAATGTGACACCCGGCGAATTAGGCCGTCATTAGTGACTAATCATAGATCATTATTACTTGTATTTAGTATGAAATAGGACTAAGTGCGGTAACATGTCACACCCCCAAAAACGGTCAACGTTGGTCAGCGGAAGCATTAGTTCGAGTGGGGGCGTCGACGTAAACATTGGACATTCATACATATCAGAGCATATGATTATTGCAGAACATATATGTATTAAGATGCCATAATTAATTGTTTACAAAAGTTTACGATTCATCGAATCGTAGAAGTAGAAATGTAGTTTAAGTTATACAAAAGAAATCTCATTGGCTTCAAAAGATGGCATCCTAAATCCTTCGTGGGTCGCCTAGTTTCATAAGTATGCATGCAGTCTCACATGTGCAGCTAATTCCCTGAAAAACATAGTAAAAAGTCAACAAAATTGTTGAGTGAATTCACAGGTTTTATGTTTGCAAGTATAGTTTGATAAACCAAAGTTGTTTGTAAATCGTTGTTGCCATAACATTCAAGACGTGGTTTCGTTGGGATGTTAACCTAAAATACAGTTTAGTTGGGATGTTACCCAAAATACAGTTTAGTTGGGATGTTACCCAAAATACAGTTTAGTTGGGATGTTACCCAAAACACAGTTTGAAAATACGTTGCTGGTCGTTCTCCAGCGTTTTCAAAATAGTACCGGTCGTTCTCCGTTTTATCAAATACTGGTCGTTCTCCAGTTTAACACGGCCGGTCGTTCTCCGGCCTATAACATGCTGGTCGTTCTCCAGCGAATCACAATACCGGTCGTTCTCCGGTTTATTACGTACTGGTCGTTCTCCAGTAAAACACTACCGGTCGTTCTCCGGTTTATCACAATGCTGGTCGTTCTCCAGCGTATCAAAAGTTACCGGTCGTTCTCCGGTTTATCACAAGTAGTAAAACGTTTTTGTAAACAGTTCGTATAAAAGTTTGAAACTCATTTCATAGTTGCACAATAGTATGAACACGATCATAAACAGTTGTATAAAAGCATTGAAAGCAATTATATAATAGTGGTAGATTATGGCAAGTAGTAAAACAGTAACTATGTTTTTCACCCCTGTTGGAAAGCATGTAAAAGTGGTAAAAGTAGGGGCTGTGAACTCACCTCGTGAGCTAAATACGTGAGTGCTAGCAAAGCGTGTGTCCAAGTAAAGTCCCTAACGTCCTAAACGCATGATATTATAAGTATATGTAAGTGGATGTTTTAGTAGACCATCCATGCTAGTGTTCACTCAACTAGAAATATCCAATTGTTCGGTTATCGTTTGTGTTTAGAAAACATGTTCGGCCCGTTGGTGACGTTTTGTAATAATAATTCCCGAAGACATTATTATTATGTTTTGTTTCGAACTAAAATATTTGGGGTTCGTTCTCGGTTTTAAAACTAAATTTTGAATATGTCGGTTTACGTTTAACATACGAACCGTATTCATTGACTTTGGTCAAACCAACTCGGTTTGACCCGAAACTTTTACACAACTCTTAAATATGTTTAAATGTCACAAAAAGTAAGTTTTTCCATTTTTTGCAAGTCCACATGTATTGGTTTTTATTTTTATACCAAAACAGTCCACATTCAATATTTTCCAGAAAATGTACATTTTTGTTGGCTCGATTTCAAAAATCATAAGTCCGAAATAACATATAAGAAAAATCACAGAGGTTTCCCTATGTCTTGACTACTTCCAGTAATTTTTCTAGAATTTTTAGGCAAGTCTAAGTATTTTTAAATATTACGTTTGTCCTCTGAGGTCCAAAATTGACCAATCTGGACACATGCAACAAGATCTAATTTCGGGGCAAAATCTATGCATTTTCAGAGAAAGTTATCTGAACGACATTTGTACCTAACAAAATTTGTGAGATTTTGCCGGTGGTTTCAAGTCATTTGGAGATATATATCTAGAGTTATGGTTAAAACCCCAGGAGTCATTTTCTGACTTTTCTGGGCAGATTGTACCTGTTTTCTTACAAAAATTATTTAAAATAGTAAACGAACTCCAAAAATTATAAAACCAGTTGGAAATGAAAGCTAACTTCTTGAACTTGAGTTTTCTCTTTTGAATCATCCATTTTCATTAAGTTTTGAGTGAGAAACACTTAGGTGAATTTCGGAGTATTTTCTGGACAGAAAATGCATGTTGCATTTTTGTACGTTGATGATGATGAAAAACGTTTTTAGCATGGTTTTTGGACATGAATCTTTTGAGTGAACATTTTAACATGTTATTCAAGTATTTTAGAGGTAGAAAAGATTTTCTTACAATAAAAATGGAAGAAGGAAAAGAAGATGGTGTTGTAGAGCTTGAATCCTTGTAAAATCCTTGATCTTCCTTGCAAAATGGTGAAGATTCTTGGTTGTATTTCTTGATGAATGTAGATGTGTTTGAGCAGATTTTTAGAGTGAGAAAGTGCAGATTTTAGTGAGAGGTTGGAGAGTTTGGGAGTGATGAGAGAAAAAGATTTGCATGAATGGTGAATGGGTTTAGGGAGAAGAAAGAAATGAGTGGTTTTTGCATTAAGTGTGCACATGGGGACAAGGAAAGGGGGTGGCACATGGGGGCAGATTTTTGAGGTGGGTCCCACCATGTGGGTGTGTTAAATTAATTCTCCAATTTGCGTTACGCGCGGTGTTCGTTTACCCGTTCGTTTCGTCGTTCGTTTAGACGTTAAACGTTTATTATTCAAGTTTTTCGTTAACGATTTATTCGTATAAGTTTTGGTTGAATTTTTATTTAAAACTCTTCATTTTAAGTTATTGAAATATGTTTCGGGCTTCGTTCGGTTGTTGGGCGCGATTCGCGCGTTTTTGTCGCGTTAGAGACGTTTTAACTAAAACGTATAGGTTTTTCGTGTATTATTATATAATAATAATAATAATAATATAGGATAAATAACTACTAAAAATAGATTTAAGTTATTTATAGAAATATTTTCACCAACGTCGTATATTGTGTCGGACACTGTCCGATCGTTTCGCGCGTATTTACTAATAATTACAACTTTTGTAATACCCCACGTATTAATTTGTTGGGCTTTGCTAGACTTATCTCATAAAAATAGTGTGAATTTTCTTAAGTAGAGAATTAGCCTAAGACATGCACGTGATTAATGTACGTAATTACACCGAAATTTGAGGGGTGTCACATAACAGTTCGTATGTATATAAACATATATACGCGTACGTAATTAATTTTGAATTACGTAATTTCAATCGGATGGAATCCGACACAATAATACGGACGTTGGTGAAAACTTTTCCATAAATAACGTAAATCTATTTTATAATTAAATAGTAGTTGTTTACATTATATTATTATTATGTAATAATATACGAACACTTTACGTTTTATGCGAAATGTACAATACGTAACGCAAACCCGCGCGAAAACATAAAGAAAACACAAATTTAAAATGTAACAATGTAATTGAACAAACAAATAAATCAAAAGGGACAAGTGAAGAGAATCAGGTGGAACCCACCTTAGATAAAAGTTCTGCACAGCCTAGGACTTCCTAGACCGGCCATACATCCCCCCAATGTAAAGTCATCATTTTAGCTACTTACACACACAACTCAACTTTTCATTGATCAAAATCTCAGAAGACTTTACCCAAAACTCTCTCTCTCATTCCTCTCCTCACAACAAACACAAACAGAAAACATTTTCTTTCACTTTTACTCTCAAATCTCACCTCAAATCGCAAGAAGATTAACGAAGAACTAGGAGTCAAGCTTCACGATTTTTCATTCACAACTTGTTCATCACACATTTTCGGGTAAGAACACGTTTTCTCAACTTTCCTTTGTTATTCGTAAGATTTTATGGATTTAACATGCTAGTAAGTTCACTCACAAAGTATAAACTGGAAACTCACTCGAAGTTACCCTAAAACGAACATTTTAAATCTACCAGAGAATCGTTGGCATTTCTTTCCCAAAAATCGAACACTTTCGGGCTTACCAAAATATATGAAAACTTACTTTTTAAGAGTGTAAAAATATTAATATGTAGTTTATAATAGTTTCGGGACCAAAGCAAACTCATTTAATCGAAACCCTTGAACAAAAACGAAGTTAGGAACAAACAGTAGAAACATACTAGCAGTGGTAACCGAGGAAATGTGCTAACAGTAGTAATAAAGGAAAACGTGCTAGCTGTAGAAACCAGGTAAAATGCACCAACAGTGGAAACTAGGTAAAATGAACTAGCAGTGGAAACTAGTAAATACACTAGCAGTAGTAATAAAGTAAAATAACTAACAGTGGAAACTGAGACAATACACTAACAGTGGTAACCGGGTAAAATGAACTAGCAGTGGAAACTAAGGAAATACACTAACAGTGGTAACCGGGTAAAAAAAAAACTAAAAAAACTAAAAACTAACAGTGGAAACTAAGGAAATACACTAACAGTGGTAACCGGGTAAAAAGAACTAGCAGTGGAAACTAAGGAAATACACTAACAGTGGTAACCGGGTAAAATGAACTAGTAGTGGAAACTAAGGAAATACACTAACAGTGGTAACCGGGTAAAATAAACTAACAGTGGAAACTAAGGAAATACACTAACAGTGGTAACCGGGTAAAAAGAACTAGCAGTGGAAATAAAAGAAGAACCAACAGTAGAAACCACGCGAGCAGTAGAAACTAAGAGAACAGTAGAAACTAAACAAGCAGTAGAAACTAAGAGAGCAGTAGAAATAAAACGAGCAGTAGAAACTAGGTGAAACCTTCAGTCTGTGGAATTAGCGACACAATCCTTATGTCGCTACCTTTGAAACCAGCAGTATTAACCCAACAGTATTAACCTGCGACATAACCTTTGTGTCGCAACAATTATAACCAGCAGTACTAACTTGTGTCGCAACAATTATAACCAACAGTATTAACTAGCGACACAAAGACCAACAGTATTAACTAGCGACACATTAGCCAACAGTATTAACCATAGAACACCAAACCAAACAGTATTAACCTGGAACCCGAATAATCAACCAACTTACTACTTTATTTTATTATCCGTAACAATCAAAGTTAAATACTTACAGGGACAACTTGAAGACACCTAAGGTACATTAACCTTATCAACTTAAAACACAAAACAACCATGATAATATTAATTTGAGAATTAACATCATTTTCAAACTCTTCACCAACGGGCCATACTTGTTTTTCTAAACGTAATTATGGAACAAACAACATCGAACATAACTAGTTGAGTGGACAACTAGCATGGATGATCTCTTGAGACATTCACTCATACATAACCTTGTGCGTTTAGGGCGCCAGAAGGTTACATCTCGGATAAACGTTTATTAACTTAAACGCTAGCTCTCAAGACTCAGGTGAGTCTCATAGCCCCACTTTTACTTTTACTGTTTTACTTACTTTGGGGTGAGAATACATTGCTCTGTTTTTATGAACACAAGTACTATGAAAACTTATACGGATTGCATGGGTAAACTAAACCAAACTACGATGGTCTCCAACAAATATCATAGCCCGTTAATACTAAGCGCGAACATTATGGATAGATCTATCGGGAACTGACAGTCCGCCGTCCGGGGTTAGTCGCTCTAACTACTATACGGACGCATAATAATTCGTAATCCGAGTGTACTGGTTTATACACTTAACTGGAGACACCAACTACGGTTAAGCTTCGGAACTATGAGCCCATGGCAATAGTATACTATGATTTACTTTGGCATTCGTGCTACTACGATAACTCTGAAATCTTGTGGTTCATACTACGATTTTAACTACGTAAACCTATGAGCTCACCAACATTATTGTTGACCTTTTAGCGTGTATTTCTCAGGTACTCAACAACCGTAGGGTTGCCCACAGGACTGCCTGCTAGCTCGAGTCGCATGCATCATACGTTTATGAAGATTTGCTTGCATTATTTTGTAAAATCGCTATGTACTAGAATCTTCAGGATTTCATCTCGCGAACTCAAGACTAATGTAAACTTTAATCATATTAATGTAACTACTTTTGTACTATTTTTTTTCAAAACGTCTCATATAGAGTCGTTTGTTTTTCCTTTCCGCAATGATTACTGGATTAGTCGCGCCCCGACCCGACTTCCGCTGCACAGTAAATTTGGGGGTGCGACACTAGACAAATCACAACAACCAGAACACTGCCTCCAGGTAGAAGTGAACTTGAAGATAGAATGCAATGGAGAAGTGCTCATCTGATAAGCACATATCCTGGGTCAAGTTCTACCATGGAAGAAGTTATGGATAAGGGTAAGGGCAAGGAGATTGCATTATCCAAGTAGGAGAGGTTAAGCAAGATCAAGAAGATGGTGGATGATCATGCTGCTGGTACAAGAAATCCTGAACTGTCAAATCTAAAGGATGAACTCTTACAACAAGAAGCTACTGCTCAAGGTATATCTCTTACTGAATACTTAAATGTATTATCTGAAGAAGAGCAGAAGCTGAAGGAAGCAAGATTTGTTGACATGCTCTCCAAAGAATTAGAAGATGAAGGTTGTTCACAGACTCAAACCAGAAAGAGTCAAGTTGAGCAACAGATCAAAGAAGATGAAGAGTTGTCAATGAGATTACAGGAGATAGAGAGCCTAAAAGCGAAGCTACAGTCCACTTTCAGAAAGTCAAAGCTCAAGCAAAAGATTAAAGACTGTCATCTAAATAAGATTGGACAAAGATTAAAGCTGGAGTTGACTTTAACCAAGAGCAAGAAAATGGTATGGGTAGATGACCTATACACTCTAGGACTTAAAGAATGGCAATCGATTGCTAACCTTTTAAAGAGTGTAGCTGACAAAGATCTGAAGAGAGAAGTTCTGGATGAGCTATCTTACCTGATTGAGTTAGTTCTCAGTCTGGGGCTCATCACAGAAGAAGAATACAAGTTGTTCTTCATAGCAAACAACTTTGTGATAAAGAAGAAGTCAGCTGGGTTATCTACAGAGAATGAGCAGAGAAGGGAGCATCCTCTACCAAAAGGTATCGTTTTTATCGATAGATCCTATGTCCAGACTGACAACATTGAAGGTCTGTGCTACAGAGATATCAATGGGATAGAGTGCTTCCAGGATCAAAATAGACTGTATGGAGAGTCTCTGCTGCATTGCATTGCCCTACTGAAGGAATGCAAACATTCTCAAGCCAAGCCATTTAGAAGAAGGCTGATTAGCTGGTTATTCAACAACCTTTCCAAGATCAGGATGATGATTGGGTTTGAAGACATCTGCAAGAAGATCATCCTGGAATATCAAGATTTTGAAGAAAAATCTGACAAGGAAATTGAAGTATTGTTGAAGTGGAAAGTGGAAAAGATCAAAGAGATCAGAGCTCAGAGAAAAGATTGAAGATTGTTAAATTTATGTTATTTACAATCTTATGTAATATTTTTGGTAACTAACTATGATTTTGACTTTATGTATATAAGTCTTGATTCAGATGTTATGTCTCACTTTAGTATTTATTATTTCTCTATTATCCTTTGTAAATAGATTTTGACATCATCAGATAGGGGGAGATTGTTGGGAAAAACAATGATCAAACCTAAGTTATAAATCTGAAGAGTCAAAATCTAACTTAGTTGTATTCAGGAAAAACTTAGTGAATTCCAGAGTCTGTGTTTCTGAGTCTGTGCTTCACAGACTGAAGAAGTATCCTGAGTCTGTGCTTCACAGACTGAAGAAATCTCACAGACCGAAAGCCGTGCTCTGCTTGAAGACTTATGAATTCATCATCTGAAGAATGAAGATTGAAGACAGAAGACTTCACAGACTGAAGATCACAGACTGATGATCAAAGATTGAAGATCACAGACTGATGAGCACAGACTGAAGAGCACAGATTGAAGAACAATAGTACAATCGTACAAAAGGAGTTCTTCAAGCTACGATACAGCTGATGAGATGTTTGAGTAAAGTCAAACATTGAAAAAAGGTTTTCTTCTCAGCAAAGAAACCTTTTACCCTTTGCCTTTTCTATTTCCAAGAAAAGCAAAAGGGGAAGAGTGCAAAGTTGCCCAAGGTGAATCTGTTATCCCCTGGACAACTAACTGAGCTGGATAATATAGAGTTAATACTCAACTCTACAAATAGCAGCTCAAAAGCACTTCAAAGGAATCCAAGACAATTAGTATACAAGACCTTTAAGCTTAGGCTAAAAGCATTATCACACTCACTGTTAAAGTTTGTAGTGATAATTGTATCAATATATACTACTTGGATCGTATTCAAACAAATCTGTGTGTTTGAATACTTCGTCTTATTTATAAGACAAACCATTTATTGTGAATAAAACTTTAATTCATAATATATTTGGTGCTTCAATTAATCTTGTTTTCCGCCTTGATTAAATAACTTGTTTAATATAAACTAATATATTAAATACTTAGATATAAACTAGATATTAAATATTTTCCGCCTTTAATTCGTAATATAACTTAGATATAAACTAATATATTAAATACTTTCTATTTAATCTGTATCTAAGTTTTGGGACCTTCAAGACCTAACAATTACGATTTAGATATATAATAATATTTATATATAATTTGACATGACAAATAAAAATATAAATTATTTGACGTTCTACTTATAAATATGTTTATGTAAATTTTAATAATTAAATAACTAATAAGAAGTTACTTATTATCATTTTTATTTATATATCTATTGATTATAATATTAGAAGAAGAAGAAAAAAAGTCAATGCAGGTTGCAGTTAGGTAACTAGATGACAGACATTAAACTAGGAGAAGGGGGTTCATTTACAATAAGCCTATATCAATGCTTTATTGTTCATCGTATAAATCTCCTTGTTCAATATCTTAAAGTTGTTAACCATCTCACGTTCGAGAAATTAAACAAGTTAGAGGGGGCTTAAGTGATGCATTTGAAGTAGAAGAGACTCTGGTGTATTTGTGATGATGCATATGGAGCAATATTCAGGTCAGGCTTCTTCCAAATTTGAGTGTGAACTTGATCAGGAGGGTCGTCTGCAGAATATTTAACTTATCCATTTACGGATCACTGCAAAAATGTTACTGCACGAGGAAAACATTCACAAAGATCATGTGCACACCCTTGTTGATCAGTTTATGCATGTCCATCTGCGAGAATTGATAGAGAAGTAAGAGAAAAATTCCATTAGAAACTGCCAAAAGGAAGGTGATGATTTGATAAATGCAGCAGAAGACCTTGTTGAAGAAAATGCCAGGGAGCCTATTGTAGACAACTAAAATTTGATGATGTTATGGATTACAATTGTTAAGACAATTTGGTGTATGCTTTTTGAATTGGATGGTTGATTTATAATGTATTTATATTTTTGGTTTGATGTTTTTAATTATAAAAATGTTCTGTGAAACTTTCTGTTTATACCTTGCAGCCACCTGTTGAAATGTTCAGTTTATACCTTTTTTAAATTTGAAATGTTCATGCGGATAGTATTAAGTATCACATGTGATAGTAATTCATTAACACAAATAATACTTAAAACCGTATCACACACTTATAATAAAATTTATTACATGTGATAACACTTACTTTCTTGTTTCTATCACACACTATATTTGTAAATAAAGAGTAAAAACAAGTATCACATGTCACATATTAATAGTAATATATTTGATAGTAATAGTATCGCATGTGGTACTAACAAGTATCACATGTGTTAGCAACTAATAACACATGTGTTAACAATCAGTAACATATGTTCAGTAACATATGTTGTATGAACATATTATATTTGTAAAATAGCAAATCAATTTGATTAGATCAAGTTGTTAAAAAACTAATAATTAGTGAGCAATCACATGTTATTGAAAGTTAAACAACCATTAAATATTTTCAAGTTGTAAAATCCAAGTATCACATGTGATATCTAATAGCAAAGTTCTCATTTTCCTTGTTCATTCACATGTTCTTCTTCTTTCTCCCTCGCATATGCTTCTACTTTTTCCCTTCCTTATCTTCGGCCTTTGCCTTAGCCTCAACTCTCTTTCTATCACTGGTGCGTCTATGGCCCCTTCCCATGTCTCCACACCTTCCACATTTTTTGGCTTCTTTTCGGAAGCTTTTTGTGCCTTTTCCTTTGAAATCATCAACCGTTTGCCTTTTCTGCATCCTTCATACCGTAACGCGTACGGGTTCTGAATTTAATCTATGTCCGGGTAATTAATTTCGTGTAGTTTTTCAATGATGTCAGTCTTGTGTTTAGGTTGAACGTTGGATGTTGAAGTTTCGAAATCCCTCTTGATCTTCTTCGACTTTTGCACAAAATCAGCTAGCTTCTCTTGATCATTCCCTATCAACTTCATGCAATCATCAAATGTATCTCTTCAAAATATCATAGTTTTTGAACACGCAAAATATATGACTACATAAGAAACCACGCCGAATAAACTTCTTGCCACTACATTCCATCGAGCCATCTTTTAACTTGTAAAGTTCCTTAACTCACACAAACAAAAAGGGTTACAAGTTACTCTCACATGTTTTGCTATTTACTATCACATGTGTTAGCAATAAAAAAAAAAATGACATGTGATACCAATGACAAAATCAAATCTTGAATATTGGTATGTATCACATGTGATAGTGTAATGTATCTCACGTGATAGCAATACAATATCACATTTCATAAACTTAGTCGAATATGATCATTTTTATTTTATAGATATTGTACCTTATAATCATATGTTTTCGTCTTTTTATCTTCAGGCCACAATTCAACTTCCCAATCTTCAGTTGAAGCTTTTTCTTCTTCCGTATACTTCCTCGTTTCCTTGATGATATACTCTTGACAACCATCTTCATTTTTTAAATAATCTATTGAGCATTCCCAAAGAGATTTCATTATCTCTATTTGCACGAGATTAAAAATTGTTCTCATGTACATCTTGGTTGCATGTTCTTCAATTCTCAGCTCTGTTTTGTACTTGGGAATGGTGTCCATCGTCTGGTGGTCAAGAATCTCTTAATGAAATCTCTGCTTTTCTATAGCATTTTCGAAACATAACAAAAAATTTACAAGCGTTGACATTTTGTCTACGAATGTCCCGAATAATGAATTTTCACTTTCTGATCTAGATGTGGTCCTCACACAATTGCATGTCTGCAAAGTATGTGGGTATCCATGTTGACCTTATGTTATAAATTTTGGATAACCTTTTGTAGTTTTGTAAGTTGTATTTGTTCATCAGTTTTGCATACTTTTCCTCAAACTCTGAAGGTGTAATCCACATGTTCCTGTTATCAGGTATATCGTCACAAATCTGCAATTTGAAAGAGATTTAGTATCACATGTGATACTGATTCACTATCACATGTGATATACCTGCAAATGACAATCGATTATTATTGTTGAGTAGACGGGGGTTATCAAAAAATAGTATAGCAAACATACGTTTCACGGTAGTTTTTGTCTAATGTGCCACATACAGAGCCTGGTCTTCGACTCGGGTAGTACTTCATCCACTGCATTTTTCATGGATTTGTCTTGATCCGTCATGATGATTCTAGTCTGCACTCTAAACGCTTTTCAAAATACATTAAGCGGCCAAATGTAAGAATCGTCCGTTTCGTCTTTTAGCAATCCCGCACCAAGTGTGACACTTTTCCGGTGGTTGTCAATTCCGGTAAAAGGGACAAACATCATGTCGTACCTATGAAAAGTTGTATACTTGTGTTTGATTTCGATATAAAAAAATGTCATGATACACACGATATAATGTGATTTTGTGGTATCGCATGTGATACTGGCTAGTATCACGTGATACTGAATATTATCACATGTGATACTTCCTATTATCACATGTGATAGTACTTATATGACATGTTATATATTATTTATACTTACTTGTTTGTGCGGTATGTGGCATCAAACGATACTATGTCTCCAAAATCACTATAGTTCGCCTTAGCTACCTCATCAGCCCAGAACATAGAAGCCAACTAACCTTCGTACACTTTATACTCGAAGGAGAAATCGATTACATAGTTTTTTTTGCATTTTCCAATTTTGTTGCTAACATAGCATTGCTGCCTCCTATATACACGTTCATATCCCATTTAAAGTTCTTGAAGTCAACTACCATACCACTCAGATTCTCATAAGAACATTTCAAAGTCTTGTATATATTGTGAGCTTTTGTTGCTCCAATGTTCATCGTTCAGAGTTTGAATATAAACGGCTGATCTCGGTACGTGAGTTGCCTTGCTTTTCTCAGCAGATGGTTGTGCTCCTCGTAGCACATCATATGATTGTGTGTCTTCGAAAACTTTGTTAACCTAAACTTCCCATTTTCTAGCAACTTCAACATAACTCTAGATGTGCATCCTGTGGCTTTTGTATTTGAACTCCTTTCTTCTTCTTTTTAACCTTTTTTTACTTGTCCCTTTGCCTTTTTTTCTTCCAACGTGTCTTTTTTCTTTTCTCTGGAAATCCAGCTCTGCTACATATATATTTTGTTTTTCACATACGATATCACTTTTTAACCTTTTTTGCGTCGAACTCCTCACTCCAAATCTCCCACACACTCCATATATTACATAATACACATAGGCTTCTTGAAGGTTATCGAATAATTGTCATGCATATGGATTTATTTCATTTGGGACATCCGGTACCTAGTCTGTAGTTCCACCGGGTGTTTCACTCATGTGAAACGTATGAATGAGTTTTGGTGTAAGTGTTGAACCTCTAAAGGGTTGGTAAAATTGTAAATTATCACATGTGAAAATAGCTAGTATCACTTGTGATAGTAGTCAGTATCACATTTCACATTTGATATTAACTAGTACAACATGTGATAGTAACCGGTATCACATTTGATAGTATCAGATGTCATATTTTAATATCACATTTTTTATCATAGATTTTGTATATCAAATAACAATATCACATGTGTTATTATTTTTAGTTAGATGTGATATTTTTAAAAAATCACAGGACACTACAAACTATTTTTTCAGTAAATCACATGTGATACTGATTTTATAAACAAGCACAAAGGAGTCAAATATTATTAAACATGATACTAATAGCTATAACATGCGAACAACCAGTTTTTTTTCTTCAATTTATTACGTGTAGCATTTCCTTCAATCTTTATTTTACATCATTTGCTTGACATTCTTCTATTACAACCATCTTTATGTTCTGCATCATAATTGTTTTGGATTATAAGCTATCACATGTGACATGTGATACATATATTCAATTTCCGACCTGAAGAATTTTCAATTGTTTGTTTTTTTTTTTTTTTTAATTTAACAACTAAATCATATGAATTCACAAGGTACCGATCTTCATGTGATTCTATTATCACATATGATACGACACGAGTTTTGTTGTCATTCAAATTCATAGAGTTTCATGATCGTCGTCGTAATCCATTTTTTTGTTCAAATCGAATGAAATTGATTGATGAATTAGAAGAAATCAATAGAATAATGCATTTTCATAAATCACAGTATAAATACGAAATCATAATAATGTGGAAGTCGCGTTCATTCGCAAAAATACGATCGATAAAACTCGCCTATGAAAAACCTAATTGAATCACAACGAATCTGTAGGAATCGCTCGCTCGTTGTTTCAATTGACATATTTGAATCGAATTTATGTAGTCGGACCTTAGATTTCGTTTATTATAAGAGCGTTTTGGTGATTTCTGATATGATAAACCCTACGTCACCTCCTGTACGTACGTATTATGTTGTATGTGTAATAATATATATTTTTTCTTTTATTTTCATATTTAATATTTAATTTAATTTAATGAATGAGAATGTATAATGACCATACTGACCCTCCACTTTTAAGGAAATTGAGCATTCTCATTTGTTCCCCATTCTCACACAATTTTTCATTTTCATTTGAATCTTACTCTTTACTCTGTTAAACATAGACATTTTCCATGATTTTTCATTAATAGTTTTGGTTTCATCATTTCAATAATCCAAAACCTAGAACACAAAAATATAGTAACATTTAACAAAACCTAACAGTAATATAGAAACATAACAACTACTACAAATCACAATAATAATACAAAAATTTTAAAACATAACATGTTAAGAAAAAAATTACAAATTGTTAAACCGTAAAAATACTTGTATCATAATAATACATATTATTATTATTTTTATTGTTGTTGTTAACTTTTGAGTGATCATAACGACCCATCCACTTTACATCAAAATATTTTAGCATAAAGTTTACATCAAATATGTCCATACTTGCAACTTGGCACATCCCATATTACATAACTTCAAAAACCAAATGAATAGCATCTTGACCCATTGACCAAAAACACTTATTCCATGAGGCTTCTACTACATTACACACACATAACATTAACATTCATAAAACGTGATCCAAAGTAATGTAATACTTGTACTTTGCAAGTGCATTCCTTTAGTCCTTAGCTTTAATAACTATTGCCACAAGTTGTGTATTACGTTTTACGTTTGAACCTCGTCTAAATCTACATCATGTATTGAATAGTGTTCTTTTCTCTGATCTCAAATGAACTATAATCCTACTCTGTGTTCTTTGATCATCTCATGTCCCTCTTTATATTTCACTGACGTTGCAAGCATGTGTTTCACTTTCTCTTGCCTAATAAGCTTCGTCGATAACAACACCGGTTCTAGCTCATAACTTTTTGGATATGTCTTCCCGTCACTTCACCTTTCTCTTCCACCACCAGTTCTTTTGGTGGAAAGGACAGAGTTAAGATCTGATGGAAAATCGACATCGCTAAGATTGCTAAACATGGAGATTGAAATTTATTGGAAAAGACAGAAACTGTCAAAGCTTATTAAGTTAGTTGTTGAAAAGTTGAGAAATAACTATAGGAAATTCAAGACCTGTTGGTTCCCGCTTCAAAGAACGTTCAAAGTAACACAGTAAAACCAAGTTAACTAGAGAAGATACAAAGCTTACCGGAAAGTATAGGCTCCGGGAAATAACACGAAAAACTGATATTTCTTGTAAGCAATAAGAGAAGACAGGTGTTCTTTGGCGTGTACCATGTCACATGCATTTCCAATTCAACCTTAGATTCAGTAGATGATCATTAGGGCCTCTAATATATGTACATATGTATGTAGGTATGTATTGGCTGATTCAGAAAATTCAATCGTAAGGGGCAAAAAATTTACCATAAAATTGGCAAATCATGCGGTTCAAAAATAAAAAGCATATTTGGGACACAAAGGTAAACCGCGTAACTTAAAAATGACAGCTAAATTACAAAAGATCAATAAAAATTGCAAAATTATGTAAGAAACAATTTATCAGCTATGAGTGGCCGGTTTTAAAGCGGCATCCTCGGTTGATTCAACTGGTTCTTAGAATTTTTAATATTTCATTTTGTTTTTCCGAATTTAGGGTTTAGTGGGTGATGACAAATTAATATTTTTGCTTACAATTGATAAGCTCCAAAAGTTTTCAAACAATAGACTCCAACTTCTGTTTATAATTGTTTGAATAAATGCTTGGAGCACACGACGAGTTGTTTATCGAAGGGATTCATATGTCCTCGATTCATGTGCTTAGACCAATAAAATGTAAGACTACATGTACAACAACCACAACATTTGCTACTTACACTATTTTGGCAAAGTGACCAATTTGTGCAATATTCCACATCGGATTCACTATCAATTAAGGACCATTGTCCCTGGCTAACCCTTAGGTCTGTTTAGTACGAAACTTTTCGGAGCTTTTAGAAGCTTTAGCTTTTTATTTTAAAAATAAAAAACTTCAAAAAAGTAAAAGTCTTGTTTAGTACACAGGAGTTGTAGCTTTACAAATTAACTAATAGCTCAAATTTTAAAAGCTGGAAAAAGTAAAAAAATAAAGAAGTTTTTAAGGACACAATTACATTACCCCTCTCTCAATTATTTATATATATAATATAATACCCATAACCCTATTCTAATCATATTTTTATAAACTTTTCTCTGGCATCTTTTAGCAGTCATCACGTACAACCAAATTGATCTCATTATAAGTGTACAATTTTTATATTTTTTTTCTCTAATTTTTTGATTACATGAACCATAAAGGGATGTAGTTGTACGTGTGGTATGATTTAGTATAATATATTTTGAAATTTAGTCATATGACTACTTATTGAATTACGGTAGCAACAACATTAGTTAATAATGTTATGTTTTGCAATTAGTACAAGTTACCAATTTACGTACTTATATATCGTAGTAATTGTTTTCATGTGAAGTTTCGATTTCGTGAATAAGGTTATGCCATGTTCAATTTCTATTAGCGTTAGAGTTAATGTTCTGATAATTTTATGCACTTAAAGATAGCTCTCGTATGATAAATTTTCTTTGATGGATGATATATTTTATTGTTTTGGATGCTTACATAAAAAATCAGTAATTTAGAATTTTACTAAATGACATCCATACATGTTGCATATGCGTGTATTTATTTTGAACCCTACATGTTACTTGATATTAGACTATTAATTTATTTGCACTTTAACCTGTTTATGTGTTCTCAGTTACTAAATCAAAATTGATCAATAGTAGTAAAGTGAAGTTTACCGTGTATAATGAATATCCAAACTATATACCACACGATGAACTTCCTGATGTTCATATATCTCAATTAAAAAACGAAAATTTATCAGAAGGAACATCTAGTGACATTAGACAGATCCGTAATGATATTGCTATGCACGTCAACAATGATTTATGAGAAATTTATGAGGAACATATTATGTTTCCGTTTGCCTTTTGATATGTTTCAGTTTGCCTTTTGATATGTTCCAATTTTATTTTTATATGAAAAAATGACTCTTATGTTATCCAATCAATTAAGTACTTTATTTATATAATTAATATTACTTGTTAAATTTACTTTTATCTATGTTTATTATTTATTATTATAATTATATTAATGTCCTTTTATGTTTTTTTACATTTGAAAGCTTCAACTATAGCTAACTTGCCAAACAACTCTATACAAATACAGCTACAGCCTATGCCTACGGCCTACGGGTTGTACCTACAGCCTACAGCCTACAGCCTACGGCCAACTACCAAACAGCTGCAGCTACGCCCAACAGCCAACGGCCACGGCCACGGGCTACGGCTACAACTACTTTACCAAACATAACCTTATTAGATCTGTGCCACCCAAAATGGCTTTCGTTCGGCAGAATTGCAGTACCGCCATAAGCATGCCTTAGAAACACCTTCAAAAACAGGCTGAAAAGCCAATCTGACACTTGTTCTCCCATTTATAGAAACATAAAAGCTCTACATGGAACCAGACCATCAATCAAGCACTTGAAGGTCCAGTCATCAACCCATTCAGTAGTTCTTCAACCTCTCATGTCAAGCCATGTCAGCAACTTCTAGAAGCCATCTTCCACCCTATAAAGGGGCAGTTCTTGTCACGAATTGACATAGACCAACATTGTGGATGCTCTTACATAAGAGTATGTATTGATGATTTTACTGCTTTGGCGGCTGAAGAGCCAGTTGAAGGTGAAGTTGCTTTAACTGGCACAACTTCGCTGGATTTCTGTAAGTAGTAATCTGAGCAGATGCAGCATCTGATATGACAACACGTGCAATGCTAAAAGAATCCCCTTTTTCAACAGCAAATTGCCACTCTCTTACACTTATACCAAACCAGTCCTTCCATGCATGTGAGGTTGCTTTAATTTCTATGTATTCCTTGCTATTATTCTCACCTTTGATAACAATATCATATGGCAGTCCCGATTCATTAAACTCATTCACCCATTTCACAAATTTCTCACCAAGTTTTGCAGAAAAGTATTTGAAAGCCACAATTTCTCCTGTCCTCCCAGTTATTACATGTTTCGGGGCAATCGGAACTATATTCTTTCCAAAAATTAATAATTGACCTTGAAAACCACCATTCATATGGATTTCAGAATCTGATACTTCTTTTAGAGCTGCGTCTTCTTTATAGATCACTGAAGGTATCGTTGATGCGGGAATGATCCAGTCACCATCTTTCTTGATCAAACTTTCTGTAACATCCTGTCTGGTTTGAGAAATACTAAATGCTAAAGACCATTGTGATTCTTCACAAGGGAGGTTCGATAGCTTTTGGCTATCTGTAATGAAAAATCCCATCTGCTCGTCTATGGAACCTAATTCCGCCATTGTTGTAATCGTATTGAGAAAATTTGCCAAGGGCAATTCGGGAAGTCCAGGAAGTAGAAAACGAGAAAACTCCATAAAAAGTGAGTGGGTATCAGATTTATAGGTTACATACAAGATGTTGTCCTGAGCAAGACAACTGCACTTAAACCGCTTATTAGATTCAATACCATATTTCTTTATAACATTCATGTAAACTAACGCCTGCACCACAACAATTCGCAAACAGCTTACGTTCTTGAATCCCGAAGACTTAAATTCAAAATATACATTTGGATGTATGCTATAAATGTAACGCTGAGCATATGGGAGAACCCAGTTTATTAACGAAGCTTTAAAACTGCAATCCATCAGGCCATCGTATATTGCTTCACGAGTCACAACCTACATAACATGATAATTATAGTAAATAACACTGTCTATACATTTGAATCTATTTTGACGTATTGTTTACAGGTACTGGATGGGTAGCGGAGTCATGTTGAACTGGATTGTTTTTAGTACTAGAGTTGACCCAACCCAGAAACATTATCTTCTCCTTTTTTTTAAGAGTTAAATATGATTACACAAACTATTTTTAAACAATAATATAATATAATATTATAAAGATAAAAAACAATTAAGAACGTTGTATGCTTCAAAAGTACACTTTGGGGAATTCTTCACCTGTTTCACTTAAAGCTAAAAAGTATATATTTGACCCGCCAGATATAAGGGAAGCCGAAATTGACCAATATAATAAACTGTTGACCAAATAATTCCCCAAGACAACCCGCGTTGTATGCATATGGGAGCCCGAATATAAGTTGACATGGTTTGTGTAAGATAGAGTACCTCTGAAAGAGAAGGAATTCCAAGTTTCCAAAATAGAACAGAAACTTTATCATGAAGTATCTGTTTTTCTTGAGTAGTAAGCTCCCCAAAAAATATAAAATCCACATTGTTTTTGTTCTTGAATTCATTTCCTAGCTGCTCATCATCACACCAACATATGAAACCAAAGGACTGATGCAAGGAAACCCATTTATCTTGCATAGTTGGAAGGATCTTCATTTCCTTTTCCTCGATTCTTCTTTTCAAGTAGTTAATATCGGCAGAACTTAAAACCCCCGAGTCTAACCCATCACTCCATTTTTGAAAAACTAGGAAAACCTAACACATGAAACAAAACAATTAGTGGGGAATTTTTCAACCCATTTATACAAAAATAGGTTGTAGAGGTGACAATTTAAAAACCATTACTTATGAATAGGTTAGTTTGGGTTGTGTTCTATCTTAAACAGGTCAAACCACTTATCTTGCCACCTCTAAAAGTCAATGTAGACTATATTTTTAGATGTCCAGAGCCTCCTAAATCTTTTTACGAAATGGCAATCGAATATACCCATTACGTATGAAATTCATAGAAGCCTAGACCATTTCGACTCAAACCTGTTTCGACATGTTGCCCAAGCCATATATTCCGGCACATATAATATGGCTAAATGCATAGAGAAGTAAAAATATATGGTTGTACTCACCGTGTTAGCTGCCTCTGATGGCAAACTCCCAGTTGATAACTCTATCAAAGACTGAAGATAGCTAAGGAGAGGAGGATTATCAGCTACTCCAAAATCGTTGACAAAGAAATCATGAAGGCGAGGATAAACATTGCTTAAAATTTTGCTGAAAAGACGATTAGTCACATATTGGTAAAACACTAAAACTGAGGATCAGTTGACTTTTTTTGTTCCATGGAAGAAGCGATAGAATCATGCCAATATACTTCAGAGGGAGACAAGAATAAACCCGATACCACTTGGTTCATAGAACCAAACGAGTGAGGGACAAATATGAAAGCTCGTGATTGCAAATTCTCAACTATCTTTTGCTTTGAGATGCCCATCTCATTCCATATATATTTGTAGAACTTGGACATTTGAGTTATTCTGGTGAATGAAAATTTATAAACGGTTTGAAAACAAGCCAAAAATACAAAGAAAGAAAATTTAAAAAGTACAAACATATACTCCTGAAAAGTTTGAATTAGTAATACCTGGCACGGAAAGATTTCTCAGCTCTTCTCCAAACATCAAGAAGTGATAAAACGTCATCAAGAGTGATCGTATTCTTCAAGCGAATATCATTCAAGAACTTCACATTTTTAACCTATTTAACAGCAAACAAAATCGAGATGTATATCAGTTCCATATAGTTATAATTTTGCCTACAAAAAGAAAAAAGAAAAATTAAAATTGCTAACCTTTTGAACAGCATATGGTGCCCTGTCACCAAGAACTTTACGCACGGCTTTACAGCTAAGGAACAGATCTTTGGGAAAGTGAAGTTGATCATCGAGAGTAGAAACCAACCATGGAACACCATGAAGGATCTTTAGAACATAAGATTTAAAAGGCTTGTCACTAAAATAACCGTCCCATAGTTCATCAAGTACCATTAACAGGTACTTACTCTTGTGCTTATCGTTATTCGAGGAAACATGTGACATCAAATTCATTAACTCTTGAGAATCCCAATCAAAACCTTTTTCAACTTCAACTATTTGCACAAAATCAGTGACTCCCAATTTCTGCAAGAAATTTCTCCATTTCAGTGTTCTTTCAGGTAAAGATTTGCAAACCGGGTGCTTCAGATAGCCGATATCAATCTCATACCATTTCATATCAGTCCCACCAACCATCTTGCTCATATCAACTGGATTCCCAAATTCTTTGCCAAAATGAATTGGCACATCAACAAGTCGTTTGTATCCATGATCTGTGAGAATATAAGCACTGTTATGTAACTGTGAGAGAATGTGCTCTTTTTCTACAAGACACTCAGAACAAGACAATTCTAGGTGAAACATAATAAAAGAGAGGTACTCCATTATCAATTCTGTACTTTTCGACATAACTTTTTCATCACAGATAGCAGGTAAGATGTGCCTTTTTAAAACTTCATGATTAGATAACTGCTGGACTCCAACTTTGTAAAGCATTCCGGTTATGTTTTCAACATGATCATTAAAGATTGCCGGATCAACAACTCGAAGTTTCGAATACAACTTCCCAAAAGCTTCATGACCATGCTCAAGATCAGTATGCAACCAAATTTCACCTTCGTTAACTGATGCATAGTTACCATTTAAAAGAGGTATAATTGGTAATTGGCTAAGGGAACTTAGGAAATCATACTCAGGTTCATTAACAAACATCAAAAACAGAACATTAAGACAAGAGGAAAGCCAACTGAGTCCCATTGATTTAAGGGAACCAGACAGACATAAAGATGTTAAAACCTGAATAATAACTTTCGGTCCACATTCTTCAATGCCTAATGCCCGAGCCAAAGAATCAGTTAGAACTGTATCTTTATTCAAGTACCCAACACCAAGATGCTCCCTTATCAAACTCTCAGGCAACAAAGAACGAGTTTCTTTCGTCCAGTTTCGCAATACTCTACATGGTGGGACCCACTCATTCCCACTACCTTCTAGAAGCAGACAGTTAGAACCACACAACTTAGAGATAATCATACGCGGAAGGCATGAAAAAAACCCATGCACTTCTTCTTCAAGAGGAACAAAGCTCATAAAGATGGAAACACCCTTTGCATCTTGAAACAGGGAAGACTACAGAATGATGTCTCACCATTAACAAACAAATTTGGAAACTCAGAGAGCAACCACTTATTCCATGGACTACCTACATCAACTTCCTCCCATGATGAAGGAAGAACAAAATCAGCTTGGATTATAAATTTAGACCATAATTTCGTACAGGAAGAAAAGCAAAAACAGGTTGGTGTTTGAGCTTGGGAATGAAGTATCCATTATTTGCATCCTCTAACATAAGTGCCATTGACATTTCGGTTTTTTGGACATCGTAACGGATATCATCCACGTGTAGTACATGAGATTTGACAAACCAAGTCATTTTCTCTTTCCCTAGAGAAACATTTACAATACCATCTCCAACAATTTCTTTCCTCATGACAATGAGTGAATCATGGAGAAGATCTCTGAACTTGATACATTTAAGGCGATGAAGAAATAACAACAGGGATGGATGGAATTTAGAAAACATGGAAATGAGATTCTCAGCTACAAAAGTTTTATTTTTCTTTGATCTGAAAGGAAGTATGATGCATGTATCCCAATCTTTCTTATCCATCGGATTGTTATCCACAGACACCAACTTGCTAAACAAACTAACATCACAAGGTGGAACAATTGTTGGCAAAACAAAACCCATTTGAGTGTCGCTTATGTCAAACCTGATATGAAACCTACTAGAATGGATTTCCGGAGCATCTGTAACGTGAATGTAGATCAAATTAATCATAATGCTATCAGAAGTTCAACTTTTTTCTATGTTGCAAGTATACGGGTGTGTGATACATGTATTCAGACTTTACAGATTGAGGATACAAGGGTGTGCTGAAATAAGTGTATATGCACATCTATACAAGTATGAAACCAAACAGATAATAGAATTAATATATTTCCCGCTGCTTAAAATATAGAGTGAATTTAATGTATGCCCCTCCTATACTCAGTAATATCATATTTATCTGAATAATGTGTTGAGTACCTTGTACCTTGTGTCTTGACTAATATACTAGATGATTAACATGAGATAAATCTAAGTTCCACTAAAGGTTGTTAAATTATTTCCCTATGATGATTTAACGCATTTATGTTTTTACTTAAACCCTAGTTTCATATTCGTGTCGCATGTTCTATGGGCACATCGGAAGTGCAACTCACTTGTGGAAAATATCCAAAACTAATGAGAGGTGGTAGAGGAAAAGGTGGGATAGATCTTTCTTCAAATCATCAAATTCATATTTTATTCATTTACATAAAATAAAATAGATTATGGAATGTATACATAAAGTAAAAGAAAACTATACCCGGAATAATGATTCGAAGCCAGCATTAGGTTCCTTCTTTGTTGAATCGTGACCACGACAAAGCGCTTTAATGTTTTCAACAGAAAATCCTAGATCATTGTTCAGAACTATAACACCTTCTTCTTGCAGAATGAAGGCCAGAGTTGGCTCCACGTCACATGGGTACACATTGTCATCAGCATTCCGAACCTAAAGATGAAAGGAAGACATAGCACTCAACGAACAAATAAAAAAATCAAAAATGTAATCCACATATAAAGACATTAAGGAAGCACATGAAATACAGCACTTACGAGTTCAGGTAAAAAATGTGGGTAACATGACTCTTTAGAAATATGATGTTGCTTCTTCATAATGCTATCCGGCTTAGTCGAAATATCTGAAACTAACCTGAATTCATCCTGCATAATACACGCAATAATCTTGGCTGATTCATCTTCATTATTGCATGTAGACGCTTGTTGTTTGAAATCCTTTCTTCTGCCAATGACACTTACTACTTCACATTTCTTCTTTTTCACATCACCATCGGTAGATGGTTTCCCTTTCCCGTCAGAACCATGTCCAACACCATCTCTTATAGGAATCGTACAGCTGGCATAAGATGTGCAGTCTATTGCGTCTGATTTTCTCTTTTTAGGTGATTGCTTTATGCTTTCATTGCAACTTAACCTGTCCAGTGAACAGCTTGAATCTGATTTTCTCTTTTTAATTGGATGTTTTATGTTCCGATTGCAATTTAACCTATCAAATAAAGAGCTCTTTTCCTTTTCACTTAACATTCCAAGGCGTATCTTCTCCTCATTTTCGGAGGGAAACGGACAGCTACTAACTCGACCAGAACTTTTCATATTTTGAGATGAGTGTATGCTTTCATTAGTCAAACAAGTTTCTCCCTTGTTGTCATTGGTTGTTATATCATCTCCGTACCCAGAATAAAATGACTTGATGCATTCAGATATGACACCAGAACTTCCTTTCACATCCTTATTCTTTGATAGAACACATTTCTCTAATTTGGAAATTTTCAAAGGCCTTGCTTTCTTGATAAAAGAAAGATGCAACCTACATGAAGTTAACATTTATTTAGTCGAGACTCGTACTCTTTTCCACTCAGACTAAACCATTGTACGAAAAGAGCTAAAACTTAAAAAAAAAAAAAAATAATAAATAAATAAATAAAAAAGAAATTTTTTTGATGATAACAAAACAAATAAAAGCCAAATTGATATGAACTGAATGTTGTTAAGTTAAAAAATAATATGTACTGCTTATTGTTAGATCGTAATGGTTGGAATAAAGATACTACAAAAGAGTTGCAAAACATACCCCAGGCTTCGGATATGTGCATGAAGCTTTTCCTTGCTATCAACTGATCGTTTTTTGGCAATGAAATCCAATAATTCATCAGCCTCAACTTCTTCACCTTTGTGAGTGTCCAAAAATTTGACAAGAAAATTAACTATCTCTTCGCCAGATATTTTGAATGCTCCAGTTGAATCAGAACTTACAGAAAAATAGCGATTTACAAGAGGATGCCGAATGAGAGGTCCCAATTCGAGCTCTTCAAACTCTTTAACTCCCTCATTCTTGCAGATTGCTGTTTCCAAATCAAATAAGGTGATAATCTACCAGACCTCAACAAAGCAACTAATGAATGTATTGATCTGAAAGTAACATATAATGAACATCATCACATATATGCTCATTCACTTGGACATAAAAAATCATATTTCATATGCACACGTGATCAGCAGCAGTGGCGCTTAATAAACAAAAAGTAAAAAAGGATCCTTTCACACTACAACTATAGGAGGGGAAAAAAAGACTAACTCGCTTAAGAACTCTTAAAATATAATTATGCTACAATAAACATTGTTTTCTGTACACTCTTAAGAATGGATGTACTATCACAGGTGCTCACCATGTTTAAAATAGGGGCTGTTAGATTCTTTTTATCGAAGTGATTATTTCCACTTGATGACTTGAATTGTCAGAGTCAGATAATAGGTTACTAAAAGCTAAACTTTGTTAGGTTAACTAGTTCCTTAAGGCAACACCTTCCCTAATTAGCGAAATCTGATAAATTTATTGGTTTAGGCCATATAATGGAAACGTATTTTCCTTCATGTTCCATTATAGTACATGTACTTATTTTCATTCCAAATTCTTTATACTTTTTTCTGACGTGTCAAGGGTATTTTGTTAATTTATGGGTGCTGACCGGTCAACAAAAAGTATAATATCCTGACAAAATTTGAAAGTTTATAGCATATAATGGAACAAGAATAAGTATACGTATGAAAGTGTTTACATTTACATCAATAACTAATACATGCAGGTACTATCATACTTCGTTACTCGTTCTCAAAACAAGGTGTTTACATTTATTTCAATAAATAGTTTCATACAAACACTATCATATATATTCACATAAACCGATAATTAGCACAAAACATTGAATGTATGACAACAATAACATAATCCACATGTATAATTTAATTATACTTTTCGTTCTAATTGCATAAGACGATACAGAAACGGCACATTTTGCATTTTAATCCCTAACGAATCCCAGGAATCCACTCTAAGCCCTAAAATAACATCCTGCACCACCTTAACC
Organism: Gnaphalium uliginosum; assembly: GCA_963930675.1. Taxonomy (NCBI): domain Eukaryota; kingdom Viridiplantae; phylum Streptophyta; class Magnoliopsida; order Asterales; family Asteraceae; genus Gnaphalium; species Gnaphalium uliginosum. Next base: position 11,945,107 of record OZ005683.1, on the reverse strand, counting down.
ACCGACACGTGTTCCCCGGCGTTAACGAGGCTCTTACGCGCCTTTGTGACCGCTTTACCGATCTTCTTCATAGTTCTATTATGTTCAATTACTGTATTATTGGTACGTTAAGGTTTACAAAGGGAATAGGTGGTGGATAGTAATAGTTGTTGTCGCTGTAAAGGTCGTTAACTGGTGGTGGTGGTGGTGGTGGTTCGCCGTTGCGTGAAAAGGGAAATCGCGGTGGTTGGCCGTACAGGGTGGTGGTTGGGGTGGGGAAGAACCCCGCGAGAAGAGTTTTGGGTAATTTCGGTGTAACGATCTTCTTCTTGTAAAAAAGTAAAGTTTCTTTTTATAAAGTTTTAATATACACAAAAGAAAAAAAGGCAAAAATGTAATTTATTACCGGAGCTTGGTTAACCAGGTCATATGCTAATGTGAACTTTTAAAGGTGTAGAATGAAATAATACGACAGACTCAGTTGAGTAGGTTATGTTTGACATGTTTTTCGATTAATTTTTGACTGACCGAAGTAAAAGGGGTTAAATGAATTCGGGACTCATACACCTTCACGTTCACCTTCCGGTAAAAATTAGATAAAACTTTTGTTAGGTGTGGAGTCTGATGTAGCCATTTAGGCAGAGGAGAAGTACATCAGAGATTACTCTATTATGAAGAAGTCTGATAGGTTCCAGACAGTCAGAGTTCGGAGTAGAAGAATGTAGAGTTCTTGGCAGTTAGTTCGGGTCGAGGAAAGTATGACAGGCTCCGGTCAGAGGCCGTCAGAAAATGACTTTTCTCCGAGCAGAATATTTGATGTGGTGCATTGTCGTCAGATATGGAAAGTTAGTTGTTGACAGCTACAAAGCCTATGGGCTTCGGCCCATGACCGGAGAAACCCTAATTTCTTCTCTATAAATACATCTCATTGTAATTATAAACCCTATCTTTCACAAGAGGCAAGTTTGCCCTAATAAGATCAATATCTCTAGTTCGGTCGTGGATTAAGTTTTGATCACATCGATCATTGCCTAACCACGTTATATCTCGTGTTCTTTATTTTATCGTTTAATTTGTCTTGTCGTTGTTTGTTCGTTATTGTTTCCTCATTTTGTCTGTTGAGTTTCATGATTTTGGTGAAATGGGTTTCCAGAAAAACTAATATGAAATTTACGGTTTGAAGGATAGGTATTGTGTGTTTAATGAGGAAGAAGAATGGTATTTTGAGCATTTTACATGAATTAACGGAGAAAACTAACTGAAGTTAGCAAAAAGGACGAAAATTGCAAATTTGGTCAACACATGGACGAAAAAAATAGAAAAAAATATTTAGGGACAATATCAGTGAATTAGACGACCATAGGGACGAAAAATGCAGTTTACTCTAAAAATTATTAATTGAAAACACGTCACATGATTTACACATGAGCGAGTCAGTTGAGTCATGATAGTAAATAAGCCGTTTTATCAAGTTTAGAGTACCATTTTACACCTTTAAAAGTTCGGGGTAGTATAGGACATGGTTAACCAAGTTTAGGGTGCTAAAGTACATTTTAGCCAAAAAAAAATTTAGTATAGCGTAAACGATTAATTCACATTTCTAAAGTTATAAAAATAATTCAATAATTTAATTGAACAAATTAATAGTCTAGTAACTTATTTGAACATTTTCACACAGTATAGTAATATACTAATATATATGTACATTAACCCTTACACAAACAAGAGTCTTACTTATGATTGTTTTTTGCTAGTAATATATATGACATATACTTACACTACTTGTTGAGGATGTTACTAGTTGTGAGGATTGCTTATGTGGACAATAAACATCCAACACACTAACAATTATTCTTCCATATCTAACACTACTTTTTAAAATGTGGCCGGTAATAGTTACACATGCTATAAATGTGCCCAATTTTGTTTACACTCCCTTTCAACGACTACTTTCATTCAAGACTCGTCTCCTTACCATACTAAGCTGTTTTCTAAAATCATCAAATTTTGTGCAACTATTACCTTTGGTTAATATATCCACAATTTGATTTTGGGCACCTGATAAGTCCTAAATTGTATATGTTTTTAGTAGTTAATTTAGTTGATTATTTATATACTTTAGTTAAGATTTTTAATTGTTTCTTTCGTATTTACTTTGTAGGTTTAATTAGATATATGAATATTACAAAAGGAGCAAAAAACTAGAAGAAATGATGAAGAATAGAGAAAAGAAGACAAAAGCTGAGTTTCCTGGTAGGCTTCACCGTTTGTACCATAACATTCTCATATGGAGTCCAAATGAGTTGTTTAAAAAGCCCAAATATACTAGACTCGAAAGGCTTCGAAATCCAGCCCAATTGGACACTTGCTTAGCGAGCTACAGCCCTTGTACTCGGCGAGTTAGATTTTTATTTGATAGACTTGTAGATAAAGCTAAACCCAACCAAATTTGTGAAGGGATAAACCCATATTCGAGACGGATAAGGACGTAAACTGCAAAACAGAGTCGGCTGTAACTCCTTAAATACCAGATAAATCCCACAACATTAAATACGAATTTTATACATTCCACAACTCTTTTCATGCAGAGTAAAATCAGTTTTAGGGTTAATAGAGGCTTCTCTACCACCAAGAAGGAAGATTCAAAGCTTCGGGGTGCAAATATGTTATTTATTCGATCTATATGTAGTGATGTTTCTATTCTTTTGTTTTGTTAGATATTAGCTTGTCTATGGGCTAATCTCTTCCTTTCACTGGAATAACAAGGATGGATGAATTATGTATTTATGATTATTTAATTTAGTTAATGTTTACTCGGCGAGTTATTGTTATACTTGACGAGTTTTTATGTTTTTCTGATTAATTATGTTTTTATATGCAGTTGTAGTTATTATTGATAATATTATAGATCTTGTGATAATTGATTCATGAAGTACTCATCGTTGTAGTGAATTAATAGGTTGATAAAATATGTTTTAAGTTGTTTATATTGTATGATATCAATGCTTAAACAATCCGTCATTAAATAATTGTGTGATCTGGAAATTGGATTAACTCGGCGAGCTTCTTATTGTTGCTCGGCGAGTTTATACATGATAGTTTATTTTATTAGATCTAGATTATCAGATTTTTATTATGTTAGAATAAAGAATTAATTATGTGATTTATTGATTTTTCATGTAACACTTAATGGTTTAATTAAATGATTAATTAAATTGGTAATTGCTGTTAAGAACTTGTCGCATATAAACAGATGATTTATGGGTAATTATTATGTTGGATTTATTCTGATTATTAATTAGTTAGTACTATTATTAATTGATTAGGTTTTATATATTAAATTAATTAAGAAACGTTCCGGGTAAAGGAACTCGCCCAATGACTTGCCACCGCTCGACGAGCTTATGTTTCCGTGTTTATTTGTTATATATTTTCTATTGTCTAGAATTATCGTCTAGAAATCACAGGTTTAATTGATAGAAAGAAGGTCATTACTTATCTGTCTATTAATTAATAATATGTAATCATATTCTATGTTAAATTGAATCTATCATGTTTTATTTAAATCATCCGGAGTTGAGGAATTAACTCCAAGTGTTTGCTTATATCCTATTATTATCTCTACCACGTGTCAATTACCTCTGGTTTATGACAGACTAATTTACTGTTCGTGTTCATTTGTTTATAATTAGATAATTAAATCTTTTCAAAGTAAAGTAGTAAATAACTAAAGTTCCTTATTAATATTTCAACTAACATTCCTTGAGAGACCGATCTCGATACAAGTTACCACTACTATACTATAGATACTCTTTTGTACATACACCTTTCGTTTCAAATGTTTATATTATATACCAATATATCGATTTATTTCATATCTTTTTGCCTTATTCAAAGTTTTGAATAATTATAAAAATGTGTATAGATCATGGAAATATTACGAAAGAAGGAAACAAGCAATATCTGCTTGTTATATAGAAGAAATCGTCGAGTACATTTATTAACTGATGAGAAAATTAAACCTTTTCTCATCTAAATTTTTAGTAAACAGATCATCGAGTTGATCGTCAGTAGGGATAAAATGAAGTTCAATGTCACCTTTCATTACATGGTCCTTGAGGAAGTGGTAGCGAACATCAATGTGATTTCTTCTTGAGTGCATTACTGGATTGGTATCAAAGGCTATGGCATTGTGTTATCATAGTAGATAGAGATTGCATCAAATTTGAAACCATAGTTATTTGATTTCTCATCCTAAGTTTTTGCGAAGTACACTTACTAGCATCGACATATTCAACTTCAACGGTAAAAGTAGAAACTGTAAGTCCACAATCACTGGATCGATAACGAGGTTAACTAACCTAATGAGGTGCGGAATCCCTGAATAGATTAATCAAACACAAACGAGTATATTAAACACAACGAATCGCTTTCAAACTCTTCTTATATTGATTATAACGATGATTACAATCAAACCTAAGAACTATTACAGTAAACACGTAAACTATTCTCTGTAATACACAAACTCACGAATTCTCTTTCTCTAAACTTATACCACGGCTCCCAAATCTGCTCAACCCTAAACCTAACGAACGTATTTATATTGTCCCTAAGTTCGCTGGGCTCGGGCTTGGGCGAACTTACTCAAGTTCGCTGGCCCACGAACTTGGCTAAGTTCCCTGGGCTCATATGTTCGCCGAACACAGTATGTTTGGTAAACTAAAATGTTTGCTAACCTACATACTATACGATTACACTTGAACTTTAACGATTACTTAACTATCTAACTATCTATAAGGTGTTGTCACATAAAATGCACCAATAGATTCCCCCTTGACAATAGCTTCTAGATAACTTCTTGTGGTCTTCTAGATGTCTTCGTTAATCTTCAAGATGTCTTCGTCAATAACCTTTTAGAACAATCTTGTCATACATGATATGTACCAACAGATTCCCCCTTGACAAGTGCTTCTAGAAGTGTTCTTCAAAATCTTCTGTAATCTTGATATCTTCAATTATCTTTAGGTCTTCTAAAAATCTTCTAGATGTCCCAACTAATCTTGATCTTATGAAGTCTCAGTAGATCACCAGAATCCCCTTGCGTTGTAGCAGGCATTTAAAAAGTCTTTGAAGGACCTGGCAGCTCACCACACTTTGGTATATCAGGATCATCAAAGAATGAAATCTTTAGAATATTGTTTTTCCGTCTCTTCTCTCTCAAATCATCTCCATTACATCACAATATTTCCCCCTGAGCTGTCTGGTTCTTCAACACTTTACAATTAGCTTATAATATGACAGATTAGATCAATTGTTTCTCCAACAAGGATGACTAATACATGAATAACTTTCTTCCATTTAAAAATACAACATCAAAATTTAATATTATATACAATTGAAAACTAAGTATAGAATATTTATAAACTAAGTATAATATAGTTTTAATATTTTTGTGAGATTCATCGAGCAACAATCAGATAGCGTCTAAGACCACCTTGCACACAAAGAAATTTGCATTCCTTAGTTATTATGAGTCGTGATAAATATTTCAAAACGATTATTGATATTGTTATCCACCTAAACAATCTACACTCGAGTTTCTGAGCAACACTCATTATTTTTGTTATGCATATTATTTTGTGATTTTCACCTATGACATACCCGTGAATTCCAGACATGTACATAACCTATGGATTGAGTGAGTATACAAATATCATTTTTAGAGTCAAGACATTGGTGATAGGTCTGCACTTTCGCACAACAAAGCGACATAACTTGACTCGGGTAGACAAAACCAGTTTTAGTCAAACCAGAGGTGATAGGTCTGTACTTTCGTACAACAAAGCGACATAATTTGACTAAGTGTTGAATCTGATATCTTTACTTTGGATATACTGTTTATTGCTATTCCCAATTAGATATACTATCTGAGTCCAGGTCTGTACTTTCGTACAACATAGAAAACATTTAGTATATCCTTCAATGAGTTTATATAAAGACTCAAAACATGGATTAGTACATGCTATAGTTCAGAACTTAAGACATTAATGTCATACGTCATAGTGTGTTCCCCCCAAAATAAGATCCATATATTAGAATTTCTTATTAAAAGCTCACAAACACTTGTGTGAATTGCCTATCAATACATCATATGATGAAGCTGTTTATCACTTATGCTTAGTTATTTCTTAAGTATGCATAGGTCTTAAACAACTAAAATATCGTCATCTTGTTGTAAACCTCGATGACTCTCGTTTTTTATTTTTATTTTTAAGATAATATTTGTATACAAATATATTTGGAAGACTAGTTATTCGATATTTCTCATCTTGTTTAAGTTGAACTAACAACTCAAACTAGATCTGTCAATAGCTTTAGCATAAAACTCCTTCTTTTCATCATATGCTAGAGCATTCACTGAACAGATCCTGCACAAACACGAACTTAAAAAAAAAAAATTAGTTATTAAGGGGGACCCAAGCCATTACCGTCTTAAATTGTCCCTTTTCATCAACAAACGTAAATTCTTTCAGATATCAATCTCTCCTTTCAGGTGACTTGGATTCTCTAACAATTGGTTTTACCTGTTGATGTGTGTCGCCATAGTGTCTCTTATTCAGGGAGTTGTGAGAAACCCTCTCAAATACGGACCGTCAGGGTTGATCCCATGAGTTCAGTTGAACTATGAATTGATTATTCGAATTCTGTGAATTCCTATAATTTATCCCTTGACTGTGAGAAGTTGACCCAATTTTAAACCAATTTTGAGTTCTACTTGTAGTTTGATGTCTTTGGCCATATTGATTATTTGTAGTTTTATCATTTGAGGTATTCATTCTTGGAGAACTGCTCCTTGATCTACTACCTAACCCTGGTTTAGATCCTACAGGTGACCGATTTCTCTTAACCTGTTTAGACTGTGCAAAGCTTTCTTATTTGGACAACAAGAGGATACATGCCCTTTTTCATGACATTTAAAGCACGACATTCTTCCAATCGTTTTCTTTGGGAAAGCCTTTGGAACTGATTGGTCTTGAGTCAAAGTGTGTTCCATTTGCTTATCTTTTAATTGTTCATTTCCTGTCACATTTGACTCAGCCTTTGCTTTTCCTTGAACAACTCCACTAGACACGAACCGTACAGGTTTTTGAAACTGTGGAGATGTTTTCTCATGTGTGGGTTCACTTGACCCACTTGTCTTATCAGATTTAATCGATTCAACTTTCTCTGACTCGGAAGGCTCAGAAAGTTTCACTCGATTTAGGCGAGGTAGAATCAATATCATTAATCAGTTCACTAGGTATAGAAGAATAATAATTATTAAAAGGAGGGGGTATTTCACAGTATCCCAACCCCGTTACATCCTTAGCACTTCTTTGAGAGCCAATATGTTTGATAAAGTTAAAGAGGAATTACTATACTGTTCAAATTTTCGATTTGACTCGACGATTTACTGTTCAAATTTTCGATTTGACTCGACGATTTTAACTTTTGCATCTGCTAATTCTTTCTCTTTGACTGAATCCTGTTTCGTTAAATCTTCCTTATGCTCATATAGTAATTCAATTTTTAAAGACTGTTCATTTACTTTATCTTTCAAAGCTGTCATCTCTTGAGCATCAGATTTAGTTTTACTAAGTAGGTCTGATTTACTCTCTTTTAAGTAACCATTTTATTCTTTTAATTTTTTAATTTGAGCTGACCCAGAGATATTTGACTCTACCTGAACTGTTAATTGTTCCTTCAGGTCTGTATACAAATAACAAACATTTTTAATAGTAAGTAAATCAAGACACACTTTTTGCTTATCTGTTTATAGATCGACCATGTGTGCAATGAAATATTCAGTGCTGATTCTCCGTGTATGCTCCAAATTCAGCCCATCAACTCCAGATTTCTTAATATCCTCCATTTGCTGATCATCTTTAGCAGCTGTAGCCCCCATCTCTGCTTGACCATTTTCAGTAACATTTGCCATAAAAGCCTGAGCTGAATTTCCTGGTTCTTCAGAGTGTGCACTCCAGTCATAAGTTCCATTCATTTGTTGAACCACCAAGGCCTTTGAACTTAAACTGTTCCATGTTCCTTGATTCTCTTGAGATGACCTCTGACCCATCTTTGGCCTATGACAATCACGAGAAAAATGCCCAAACCTTGACAGTTATAGCACTTTAGTTTTGACTTGTCAAAACCAATTTTTCCTCCAACCAGCTTCCTACCTGTCCTAAGCATGAATCTCTTCACTCTTCTGGACACCATAGCTAGCTGCCATTGAAGGTCCATCTCTTATAGATCATCAGGATCAATTTGATCATAATCCTCATTCCAAATAGCAGGATCATTGATCTTTCCCTGAATATAATTTTCATATGAAGCAACGAACGAAGCAAGAACAAAAAGTTGTTCTTCAACAGATTTCACACTCATCGGCATTTTCTTGCGCCCTTGAGTAGACTTCCCTGTAGAAGCACTTTTCCCATTGTCGTCATCTCTAGATACTTGTAACAAGTAGATACCTTCATTCTCTAGCACAATTCTTTCCTCTACATTTCTAGAGAAGAAAGCAGTAGTATTACTAGATGATGTAAATGTAGTTGATGGTTTTTCATAATATATCCCTGGATCCTGAACCTGATCAGTTCCCATATCCTTCTTCTACAATTCGAATTTATAAGCTCTCAACTTGTCAATAACTTCCTCAAGTGTCATTGCCAAGTATTTAGCTTCATCATTTCTTATCATCAAGACATAGAACTCCCACTTAGGAAGTAAGGCATCTAGCAGCTTATCTGTTTTTTCTGTTTCACTGTATTCCACCTTATGACTATCCAGCTCAGTCATCAATTGGTAAAATCGGGTGAAAATATCATCTAGTTCCTCTCCCTGGATGTAACGGAATACTGCAAACTATTTTTTCAGTAACTCAGTCTTTCCTTTTTTCACCTGAGGACTAGCCTCTAATCTTCTTTCTATACTTTCCCAGAGCTCCTTTGAACTTCTGTAGTTTCTGAAAGTATGTAGTATCTCTTGAGGTAGACACATCTTTATACTAGATAATGCTCTATTCTCATACTGATACATCTCTTTATCCTCCGGTTTCATCCTCGAATAGGAATAAACTATGTCTTTCCCATCGATATTCTCAGTCGGGGGAATGTATCCTTCGTCGATACATATCCACATCTTTAGGTCATGAAAATTAACAGTATGATTCGAACCTCTCCTTCCTTTAAAAATAATCCTCAACCTTCAGTAGCTTTGATGGAGAAGTAGCTCGACCGACCTCGTGGTCCATTTCAAGCAATTTATTCAAATTTGACATTATATTTTTATTGGAATTTACTCCTTCAAAAATTTTCCCTCCAAATTCTCGTTCAAAAAGTGCGAAAAGTCCTTGAGTAAAATGAAACTTTTCACAGACTAATATTAAGTAGTAGTAAGCTTGGAAACAAAATTTGGTAGAACAAAATTTTTCGTGACTTTCCCTCCAAACCAGGAGTAAGTTTGCCGAAAGTCTAGCAAAATTTTTTTTTTTTTTTAGGAAGGGATAAGTTCGCCGAACCAGGAGTAAGTTCGCCGAAGGTCTAGCAAACTTGTATAAGTTCGCTCAAACAGCTATGTTCTCCGAACCAAAAGTCAACGAAGGTCAAACGAACTTGAAGAAAGTTCGTTCAATCCAACTAGCGAACTTGAGGTAGGTTCGCCTAATCCAACTAGCGAACTTGAGGTAAGTTCGTCAAAATGTGTCTAGTGAACTTGTAGTATGTTCGCTCAAACACTTATGTTCGTCTGAAAACCCTTACGTTCGCCCGATCGGCTGTAAACCCCAAAAATCTAAAAGTTTAGATCTAAAACGCACGAAACCCTACGGGTACGAACGAAATCAAACCGCAAACTTTCTAGAACAGTTTTGATCGTCAAAACGCAAGTACACGGCCTACAAACCACCCGAAACCACTCGTTTTTGTCGATTATAACCTCAAACCAACGTGAAATTTGCTAAAAGCGCTGATCCCAATTGTAAGTCCACAATCACTGGATCGATAACGAGGTTAACTAACCTAATCAGGTGCGGAATCCCTGAATAGATTAATCAAACACAAACGAGTATATTAAACACAACGAATCGCTTTCAAACGCTTCTTATATTGATTATAACGATGATTACAATCAAACTTAAGAACTATTACAGTAAACACGTAAACTATTCTCTGTAATACACAAACTCACGAATTCTCTTTCTCTAAACTTTTACCACGGCTCCCAAGTCTACTCAACCCTAAACCTAACGAACGTATTTATATTGTCCCCAAGTTCGCTGGGCTTGGGCTTGGGCGAACTTACTTAAGTTCGTTGGCCCACGAACTTGGCTAAGTTCCCTGGGCTCATATGTTCGCCGAACACGGTAAACTAAAATGTTTGCTAACCTACATACTATACGATTACACTTGAACTTTAACGATTACTTAATGATCTAACTATCTATAAGGTGTTGTCACACAAAATGCACCAATAGAAACAGAGTTTTGTTTCTTACTTAACCATCTTACAAGCTTTTCTCCCAATAATTGACAGCTACCAGATGTACACTTTCTATCCAGTTTACAACCAACATGATCATAATCATAATATCCTTTGAGTGAAAAATCTAAACCAGCTGGGTACCACAAACCCAATCCTAATGTTCCTTTTAAATATTTGAATATTCTCTTTACATCAAGCAGAAGTGTTCCATTGTATTAGCTTGATACCTAGCTCATAAACAAGTAGTATACATAATGTCTGGTCTACTTGCAGTTAGATACATTAGTGACCCAATTATATTTCTATAAGCAGTGATGTTTAAAGATTTACCTTCAGGGTCAACATGTAATTTAACTACAGGTGAAGCAGGTGTAGCTTTAATAGATCCTTGACATATTTTCCTTAGTTTAAGAAAAATTTAAGATTTGGATTGCTTAATTTATAATTCCAAGATAAATGTCAGTTCAACCCCATCATGCTCATCTCATAACCTTTGGTCATGAGATCAGAAAACTCTTTACACGTAGCTTTATTTGTAGAACCAAAAATAATGTCATCAACATATATTTGTACCAACATGACATCTTTCTTATTTATTTTTATGAACAATGCGCTATCAATTTTGCCACTTTCATAGCCACAACTGACAAGATAAACAATCATACGAAGCTCTGGAAGCTTGCTTCAAACCATACAAAGTTTTGTTTAACGTGTAGACATAGTCAAGATTTTTGGGATCAATGAATCTATGTGGTTGTTTAACATATACTTCTTCCTTCAACTTCCCATTTAAGAATGCACTTTTGATATCCATCTAGAATCCTTTGAACTTCTTGTGTGCTGCATAGGCAAAGAAGATTCTGATTGCTTCAAGTCTTGCCACTAGTGCAAATGTTTCATCATAATGAATATCTTCATAACCTTGAGCAACCAACCTTACTTTGTTTATGACAACTACCCCCATTAACATCCATTTTGTTCTTGCAAACACATTTGGTGCCTATCACTAATTTTCCATTTGGTTGAGGAACCAGTTTCCAAAATTTGTTTCCTTCAAACCATGCCAACTCTTCTTGCATTGTAGATATCCAATTATGATAAGTAAGAGCTTCATAAACTTTCTTTAGCTACATCAGTGACATAATACTCACAAACTTGCAAAAGTTAGCAGTAGCGGACCTAGTCCGAACTCTGGATTTAGGATTGCCATTGATAAGATTATTATCATGCACCTTTGTCCATTTAGTCATACGTTGAAGTCCAGTAGTGTTGAGTCAATTTCAACAGTGTTTGATGGTTTAGTGACATGTTCAACATTAGTGGTAACTGGAGTAGTGGTTTCAATGGTATGAGATGATGACTTTGATTTGCTAATCACTGGTATATCTTGATCATAATCATCAAAATCTGATGAGAAGTTATTAAACTTAATATCAGCTAGTTTGGAATATGAGTTATCATCCTCAGGATTTTGAGTTAGCTCAATGAAGTTGAGTGATTCATATTCCTTTGGATCAATGGATAGCTCATCAAAAGCTCATCGGTAGTAACATCTATGGATTTCTCAATGCATTATCTTCTTTTATTATATACTCTAAATGCTTTTTAAATGCTTAAGTAACCAAAAAATATACATCCACCAGCTTTAGGGTCAAACTTATCTAAGTGATATTTTTTTGTTTAGTATATAACAGGTACTACCAAACACATGAAGAAAACTTAAATTAGAATTTATACCCCTAAGAACTTCATAAGCTGTCTTATTGTGCATTTTTACATATCTTGTCCTATTTTTGGTAAAGCAGACCGTACTTACTGCTTCCACCCAAAAGTAGGTCTTTAGAAAAGATTTAATGAGCATTGACCTTGCTGACTCAATGAAAGTCTTATTTCTCCTTTCAGCAACCCTATTTTGTTGAGGGTTATTAGTGTTAAAAAGTTATGAGAATTGCCTTTTGTTTTACAAAAAATATCTAACACATCATTCATAAACTCTGTGCCATGATCACTTCTAAGTTGTTTCACTAGTTGGCCATATAGATTTTCCATCCTTTTGATAAAATTGATGATCTCACTGGCTTTTTAGTGTTTGGGAAGAATACCCAAGTGTATCTGGAGTATTCATCCACTATTACTAAACAATATTTCTTTCCACCCAAGTTGGGTGTACTTACTGGTCCAAATAGATCCATATGAAGTAGATGAAAACAGTCAGTGATGGATAATACTTGCTTACTTTTAAATGAGGAGTTGTGCCATTTACCTTTCTTACATGCCGAACAAAGCTTATTTTTGACATAAGTCAGACTTGGAAGACCAGTAACCATTTCAGTTTTACTCAACTTGGTGATAAATTTTAGATTCAGATGAGATAATCGCTTTTTCCATAACCACTTTTCTTTTGAAGCAGTTCTTGAATAAAAGCATATTCTAGATTTAGCAGTGTTCATATCTACCACTTAGGTATTCCCTCTCCTATTTGCGGTAAGCATAACACTCCCCGATTTATTATAAACAACCCCAACTTCATGATCAAATAGAACCTTATTCTTGGAATAACAAAATTGACTAATGCTTAACAGATTGTGTTTCAACCCTTCAACAAAAGCTACTTTCTTAAACATCACTTTACCATTGCTAATACCCCATAAGCTTTGGTTTCACCAACGTTATCATCTCCAAAAATGATATCAGAACCACGTTCCTCCTGATAGTCAGTGAGCGGAGACTTGTATCATGTCATATGTCTAAATACCAGATAGTCTCTCTTAGAACGCCCTATATCAACAATGAAGATTAGTTCAATTGGGGAGCCTATCGTGAGATGGGTTCATAGTGGCCAAACCTTGGTTTCGGCTTTCACCAGTTAGCATAAATGATTTTTGATGCATCAGTGACCTTCTTTGAATTTGAATATGGAATCACTGAGCATTCAATTGAAAGATGGTTTCTGCTTCCACATTTAATCACTTTTTGTTAGCAGGTTTTTGTTTTTTGGATTTTTGTGTTAGATAATCATTAATGTTTGGTGAAATGGTTGAGTCAGTCTCATCCAGTGACTCTTTTTTCATCAGTTGTTGGAATTGATTGGATAGTTGTTCAACTTGTCAAATCAGATACTCAACTTTCCTTTTGAGGATTTAGATACTTGAAATGTAAGCTTTCTAGCTACCTTTGTCACACAAAATCACTAACCGAGATAGTGTGAGAGAGATTGATATGTTCATCATGAACATTTTTTCTTGTATCATTTCAGTTGTAAGGGTAGAACCAACTGATAATGACGAATCAATGACTTCAGTGAAAGGAATGGACTATTCATCATAAGTGATAAAAAGTGATTCATCTTCAGTGACATTTGATTCATCTTTTATTAACTTGTTTGGTCTTGGCTCACTAAAGATTGATATTGGCTCTAAGATAACATTTTAGAATTTTCCAGTGTTGTTTAAGATCTGATCTCCGTAGATGAGACAGCAAGTGACGCAACAGACTCATAATCACCTCCCAAAATAGCTTTTACTTGTTTTGGGATTTGATCATTTATTCATATACTAACTCTGTTTGTAGATTTTAACCAAGATTCCATAACCTTTTTAAGTTGTATTAAATGGGTTTCATACTTAATCTTCTCTTGGATACAAACTTGGTTAGCATAAATCTGTGCATCAAGTTCAGTTTGCAAATATTTGATTTTGGACAGATTTTCTTGCTTATCAACTACCTTTGATTTTAACTCATTGATTTCAGATTTTAACAACTTTTGAATATCATGAGAAGGTGATAAATCCACAATCAAACAGTCAATCACTAAATCTTTCTGTCATAGAGTAGCATCTGATGTTATGTACCTGCTTTGATGTAAAATGTCATATTTTTACGCACATTATTCCTCATTATTTGATCTAATACTTGGTAAAAACATTCCAAATCAATAACTATTTACTAAAATTCATTAAGGAGGGTCAAATATTGCATAAAAAATCATTAAAAACGTCCAAATAACAACCAAAACAAGGCAAAATGATCTAAGCTGATTCTTCCACCCTTTTTAGTTACCTTATGAGATACATGGCTTAAATTATCTTATATGATTCCATAGGTAATTACGAAGCTGTGGAACTAAGAATCATGCCAAACAGATAAAGAACTGGAAGATAGGACATCTGAAGACCAACCGATCGTATTCTGAATACATATGAGCTAGAAACATGAAGAATACCTCTAATTGGTACCATTACGTTATAACGGAATTACGAGATCGTGGGCGCAAGAATCAAGTCAAATGGAAAGTAACAAAGAAGATACGACCAAAACAAGTAACGAATGAAGCACCGAACAATGAAGAAAAATCACCGAACAACGAAGAATAGATTAATGGTGTACTAGCTTAGCTTTTGTATGGCGTTACTCTGAGACTGCGGATATGCAAGATTTGTCTGTACTATCACTTATTCAGGTTCTATTATAATCTCTTGCATTTATTTATTAAACATGTTATTATGTTATTATGTTATTATATAGCAAGTGGCTAAGTGTTGTTTTGATCTCATGTTCAAAATCTTCAATTGTTGTAATCTTGGCGATGTGTCAAATAAAATGTGTTTTTAAAAGGGTTGGAATGAAGTTTACAAAATGTGGTAATTTGAATGTTAACAAGTTTAAAAGTTTGGCAATGTTTGTTTTGACGCATCGGATTCGAGATAGATTAGGTTTATGTTTATCTGTCAGATGCCTTTGAGAGAACTTCCGGGGCATTTATAATTTAATCATTAGTTAACTTATATGTTTGTGAATTAGGTCACCTGCTAGTATGCTGTCTTACTGCATATTCTTGTTTGATTGTTGCTTTAAGAAACTGCGTGTTAGAATTTAATCTATCTGAATACTTTCACTAACCGCTTGATTAGGTTTTCGATTACAAAGTTAAATTCATTATAGTAAGTTTAAACATGCATGTTGTAGTTATGATGATTCATATAAATAATGGTGAACAATTCAACTCACCGTTAGTCAGACTGTCCTAACTTATTCCGCGGGATAACTCATGTTCAGATTATTGTTTATTCAACAACACATGCCATAATATAGATATCTTAGATGTATGAGATTGGGGGATAAGATTAGAGGACTGTTGTCAGTTGAGTTGATCAGTAGATTTGGGAGAACTTCCGGTGTATCTGATACTCTATATCTGTTATTCCCGCGACATATTATCAATCTGATTGCGGAAAACTTTTCGTTAGATATTTAATAGGATATGAGTTATAGCTCGTTAGGAAATATAGGAATATAGTTCAGGAGAATAATATGAAACCTAAGAGTGATACAACAGAAACACCTTAAAACGTCCGAGTCCTCGGTACAAATGCGTAGAAGTCGCATAAAGGCCGACGGTTAAATACTTTGTATCATTCAAGTTTTCGAGATACTCGATCCCACTGGATCAATCATCATCTCTATAAATCTTTAGACTATATAACTACTCGCCAAATAGCATATGCCGTAGTCATAATAAACACTCGCGTTATCCTGAGTCGTCTTAGTTTCCGTACCTTTCTTCTTCTTTTACGTTCTATTTCCGTAGTTAATTTATATAAAAAAACAAAACCTCTCTCAAGTGTTTAAAATTCTTGCTAGATTACCAAAGATAATTAACCCTCCTAGGATTCCATGCCCGTTGTAGTTTAAGAACGACACATGAGTCATACGTACCACTTACTACCCTAGTAAACCTTATTAGGACCGTAAGTAGTAAAGAAAACTTAGGCTTCCCGGCAATACAAATATAAAACTTCACACTGACGCGCTGTCCGACGATCGCGATTCCCCACGACAGAATTGATATGGACCGTTGAGCGAACATCAAGTTTTTGACGTCGCTGTCTCGGACTACAATGACCGATTGAAGGAAATTAGTAATCTTAGTTATTTAGTGATCCTTTCGGAAGATCAATATCGTCCGAAAGTTCCTTTCCCGTATTTAGTTTAGTAAACCTTCCTTTCCAAAACTCTTTTTCTACCAACTATTCATGACGAATCATATCACTCTCGCCTCGACGATCAAGCCACTGCTATAGGGAAGAGGAGGACCAATCACACTACCAACTGACGAAACCATCAAAGTTAGATCACACTTCATAAAAATGATCAAATCTCAGTGTCAATTTCATGGACTTTGTCAGTATCGAATTGTCTAATAAGAATATCTGAATGTAGATCTATTAAGGAAGTCGCGGAATAACACCTTAATATTATAAACAAGACTTGTAATATAAAGCAATTGATTAAACAAGAACACAATGAATAATACTCAAAGTTCCAATCTTATTAATGGATTAACAAGACGAATACACTCGATGTATTAGGGTTTATAACCTTAGAGCTATGTTACGTGTGTTTCTCTATTCTAGGATTCTATATATATAACACATAGAGTCCTTAACAAACTGTCATATCAATAAGGAATTACAATCGATTCCTTTTACGAATTGATCTCTATCTAAAATACACGACTTGACTAATTCACTATTCTATTACAATCAACAGTATTAGGTTCAATAATATTTAACAACATTAATCTTCATCAGCAACACTAACTCCTTCCAACAACACTAACTGACTTAGTCGTATTTCTTCTTCCGGTCGTAATTCTTCTCACAACATTAACTTTGATGTTCCAGCACTAACTTGTCTTGGCAGCATTAATTTTGACTTACAGTAGTTACTTTGTAAGACAACAGTAACTACCTTAACAACTTACATTGTATTGGAGCACAAACAAGCTTGACAGTAGTAATCTTTACTTGCAATGATAACCCAATAGTCTTTTACTGGAAAACCCAAACTCTCACTTTAATAAATTCATAAACCCTCCGACTCTTTAGAGCTAAAAGGAACTACTAGAGACGTCACTCGACTCTATCTATTTCCTTATTCTTTATTCTCGCATGCTCAAACATGGTTTTATGAACTCGATCTCAATTCGATTCATACATGGGAGGAGATGGCTACTGAGTTTCTAGCTTAGTACTTCCCTCCTTCCCTTCAAACCAAGCATAAAAATGATATCACTAACTTCCGTCAAGAAATAAATGAATCATTATGCTCTGCATGGGAACGATTTAAGAATTTTATCATAAGATGTCCAAACCATCAGTTAGTTGAGACAAATTTGGTCTGCACATTCTACAACAGTCTTAACCCTCACCACAAACATAACCTTGATGCCGCTTCTTCCGAAAATTTCATGCTACATACATCAGAAGAAGCCTGGAAGCTGATTGAGACTTTGCACTTCCGACCAAACCTTAGACAATTTAAGAACTCAACTCGGATCAATCTCTAAAGTTGTCAAGGAAATGCAAGAATCTTCAAAAGCGAAGGAACTTCAACGATCCCGGGAGAGATTCTTGTCACAAATGGTAAAACCCCTGAACGAACTAATCATTCCAAATCTTTTAATCAACGGCTCACCAAACAAAACACCTCTCAACCCTTAGATCTCTTTTCACCCTCTACTATTCCCGAATCCCCTCAAAATTACAAAATTTTATAAACCTTTACGGTAGAACAAAACAGTATTAACAAACAAGTAATTGATTTTCAAAACAAAATCGATGGATTACTTAGTATTTCGGATGACTTGGTCAAAAACATGGAGGATAGTATCAAAGGATTATTTTTGAAAATTGATGAAGGGCAGATGGTAGTTACTAGAGGATGAAAAGAAACTAAGAACGAGAAATCTATAGATATTCCTTCAAATGAACCTTCCACTACTTCACCCACAGACTCAATACAAGTTGACATCCTTGGCAGTGTCTCTGAACCAGAATCACCAAAAGCTCCAGAGATCACAAAACCAATATATTCACCTTCCTTGGTAGGCTTAAGAAAGAGAAGCATGAAGCTCAATTTGGAAAATATCTAGAAATGTTCAAAAGTTTACACTTAAGAAGCAAGATGCTAAACCACACCTATTCCGATGGATCCTGCTCCTACAGGAATTTGATATCGAGATCCGAGATAAAAAGGAGCAGAAAACTTTGCATCAGATCATCTTAGCTGACTAGAAAACCCCTCTATGGAGAAGTTTTACGAAAAAGATATTTAAGACTAGTTTCCTTAAGAACAGGACATGATTATTAGAAGATACGGTAGGGGATCGCAATTCAAAAACAACCCATCGTATGCCGACTTCGCCAACTATTTCGCCGACATCTCGAAGACGGAAGTTCCTCCGCGACGTAAGGAATTACTTTTGGAACAATCCTTTTCTCTTTAAGGTTTGTCCTACCAGATTATTAGGAAATGCGTCGACGGGAAAGAGGCAGAACACATTCTCCACCAAAGTCATCACGGACCCACCGGAGGACATCATGGGGCTAAATGACCGCATGTAAAGTATATGATGCCGGCTTTTACTGGCCAACCATATTTCGAGACGCTCATGACCCGGTGAGACGCTGCGACATTTGCCGAAGACAAGGAAAAGTCTCTGTGACACCCGACAAATTAGGCCGTCATTAGTGATTAATCATAGATCATTATTGCATGTAATTAGTGAGAAATAGGACTAATTACGATAGCACCTTGTATATTGTATTATACGCACGTACGTAATCAACTGTAAATTACGCAAATTCTATCGGATGGAATCCGACACAATAAATATGGACGTTGGTGAAAAACATTTTTACTAAATAACCTAATTATGATAAATAATTGTTATTTAACTTATATTATTACGATAATATTTAAAACGTGTCACATTTCCTACAAAACGTATCGTACGCGACGAAAACGCGCGAATCGAACCCGACACCGAAAGAAACCCGCCAAATATGTTAAAAAGATTGAATAAGGTATTAAAGAACATTTTGCCAATTTAAAATAACAATGTCGTTTTCAAATATAAACACGAAAACTAAACGTTAACAATTAAATTTTAAAACACGCGATTAACGTTTAACCGAACGAGTAACGTAACACGAAATCGAGGAAACGAGTCACGAGCCCGGGAACCAACATTGGACCGAGCCCAGGGTCAGCCCAGCCAGGCCCAGTTCGGCCCAACATCCCTTGGCCCATTTCTTTATTAAAAACTCCCCACACTAAATCAAACCTCACTTTACACACTCACTTCACTTGTTTCTTACTCCCTCACTCTCTCCCTCAACTTCCAGCCCAAACCACCACCACCACCATCATCCTCAGCCTCTTCCAAGGCCCCTGGACACCACCACCATCATCTACATCACTCAAGTAAGAAGAAGAAACAAGGAAAGCAAAAACCGAACAGCAGCAGCCCTCATCCCCTCACTTCGACTTTAGATCGAGTTTTCCTTGTAAGAATCTCTCCAAATCTTGTTCATTTTCCTTGGATGATGTTAATAAACATGTTAGAAGTTCGTTTATGCTAATTATGTCCAAGATCTAAACCGAAAACCAAAAGATAATGCTAAAAACTTTCGGGTAAAACTATTAACCTTCGGACAAAAACTTAACCCGACTTTGACACACGATATCTAACTCATTTCTTAACCAAATCGAACGATTCTTGAGTCTAAAATCAAGTTCAGGGAGTCTACTTTCGAATCCAAGTGGTTTGACACTTTTCTGAGGTCGTTTGATGTACGAAAACGATTTTACAAAAAGATGTGTCCGGACTGTTGTTTTGGACAGAAAAATCGACCAACTTTGGGAAAGCATATCTCAAGATCTACAAATCCAAATCGACTGAAACCACTTGGAAAAGTTTGATTTTTCTGTTACCTTTCAAAGTTGTAGTTGCACTTCTTCTGAAGTTTTGTAAATCGTGAGATATAGACCAAACACTGAGCAAAGGTCCAAAAACCGACCTGCTGGACCCTTGTCAAATCCTTGGACGATTTCGTGAGCTATACTTGACCAAAAGTTATGAAATTTTTACTGGAAGTAGCTAAGATATGTAGGAACAACTGTGATTTTTCTTGGAGTTCACTTCGAAACTTTGGTTAGTCAAAACGAGCCCCGAAAATGACCCAAAAACTCGGGAAATAAACCCATAGACTGATTTTGTGACAAAAATGAAACGACACTTTCAGGTTAACTATAAAACGTAACGACAATTTTCCTAAGGTCTAGTAACATATTTAAGACTTCCCTAAAAGTTTCGGGTCAAACCGAGCACATTTGAGCAAGTTCCCGAACAACAAAAACATCACAGCCCGTCTGTGTCGCAGAAGGCCCAAAGTTATTGCGACACAAAGCTTGTGTCGCTAAAACATAAGACAGCAGTAATAATCTGCGACACAAAGCTTGTGTCGCTAAATCATAAAACAGTACTAACCTGCGACACTGAGCTAGTGTCGCAGCAAATTGAACTAACAGTAGTAACCCTTGTGTCGCAATAATACAACCAACAGTGTTAACTGGTGTCGCAAGTCCTTGCGACACTAACACTTGTGTCGCTAAAACAAAATCGAAATCACAACTTGCGACACTAATCCTGGTGTCGCATAAATCTCAACTTTTGAGGCAGTTGCGACACTAACCTAGTGTCGCAATATGCCTTGGTGTCGCCCCTAGTGTCGCATAAAACAAAGTTGGAACATGTTTCACCAACTATTAAATACGCGTAATAACGAACGTTCACATATCACACTATACGTACATGAAACTCATATACTCTATTAAGTATACAATGAAACAAACATAATAATAAAGTCTTCGAGAATTATTATTACGAAACATCACCAACGGGTCATACATATTTTCTAAACGCAAACGATGAACAAACACTTGGACATAACTAGTTGAGTGGACAACTAGCATGAATGATCTTTTGAGACATTCACTCATACATAACCTTGTGCGTTTAGGGCGCCACAAGGTTACCCTTTGGATAAACGTTTATTGACTTAAACGCACGCTTCAAGACTTAGGTGAGTCTCATAGCCCCACTTTTACTGTTTTATACTATGTGTTGAGATTACATACACTGTTTATTATAATCACAAGTAACTGAAACAACTCTTATACGGATTGCATGAGACCTTTAATCCACTAAAAGTCCTCACCTTATCATGGTTCGTTAATTGTATAAGCGCGAGTATTATTGGATAGATCTATCGGGGATTGACATCCCCGTCCGGGCTAGTCGCTCTAGCCGACCCACGGACGCATTAATATTTGACTGTTACAGGTGTATTGGATTATGCATCTGCCCGAGGCACAAACTAGGTTAAGCGTCGAACTGTGAGACTCATGGCAATAGTATACTCTTATTTTGCATTCGTGCAACACTGATTTAAATCTTGTGATTATTACCAACTTTTGATAACTGTTTCAAACCTATGAACTCACCAACATTATGTTGACCGTTTTAGTATGTATTCTCTGGTTCACAACAGGAGTAGGACTATCCCAGGACACGATAGTTCGAGTCGCATGCTTGCAAACATCAGAGATTTTCTTGCATTACTATTTTGTAACATTGGTCATGTAATAGAATCTCTTGAACTATTCGCGAACTCAAATCTTAATGTAAACAGTTGAATTACTAATGTAATTACTTGGTATTATTTTCAAAACGTCTCATATAGAGTCGTTTGCCTTAACTTTGTGTAATGATCCATGATTAGTCGCGCCCCGACCCGACTTCCGGTGCGTCATAATTTGGGGGTGCGACAGATTGGTATCAGAGCCATAGTTATAGCGAACTAGGTTGCATTAGTGGACCTAGACTATAACTTTTAGGTAGTATTCCTCATTAGGCATAACTAGCTCAAGAATTTCATCATTCGATTTTAATTAACATAGCCTGATCAACTATGTACAATTAAAAGGGAATCGATGCAGGACTTGATCTGGTTATGGTAAATGGGAATACATTAGACGACTTTGATAACATTAGAGGCAGGACAAAAGTATTCCATACTATACTTATTAGAGTATTGTGTGTCATACGTATATATATAGTTCTCACGTACTAAAACTCTGACCACAGAATGGCAGACTTTCCTAACCGCATGACTATCACCGAGGGAGACGAAACCCCAAACTCATCCACCCGTGCTCCTTCAGGGTCCCATCGCCCACGCACCAGGAGCGATACCAGAGCCAACCAGGCCAGACCTCGGTCGAGAAACGCCGCAGGCATTCGAGTCAGAGACCACCGTCAAGCGGGAACACGCGAGTGGGACTGGTTGTCAAACGCACTAGAAACCTGGAGACACGAGGAAGGGATCCAGTCAACCGCAGAACCCATGGATATTTCTCCCTACACTCAGGAACCCACTCATCACTCTGTTCCAGTGTTAGCTGCGAGACTTCACCGTCACGAGAGGAGACTCGAGACAATGAGAAGGGAGCAAAGAGAATTACGGGGTGACATGACTCAATCCCTCCAGAACCAGGAGGATATAGCAGAAGTCGTGAACCTCACAAACGACCGAGCAACGGATACGAGGGACGAGCTTATGGAGTTGCGGATTAGGATGCAACAATGTGAGCAGCGTTCCCAGGAGGCTGAACAGCTCTCGCGTATGCTAGAGCAACGACTAACGCTAGCTGAGGAGAGTGCGCGACAGGCTGGCAGACTCGCAGAAGCGGTCGATCGGATCATCACTCTACTACCACAGGCAGATCGACGTCGGGATGAGTGTGATAATTGTCATGTAACGAACCGGGTAGCTACTTATGTCTCGACCGGACTTAAAATTTTCCGGCCTCTTTTGTAAACTTTAAATTCTGTAAACATTCGAACTTGTATTTTGAATGATATCAAATCTTGCTGCTTAAATCTGTGATTGTCACTTGTGTTGTTGTATATCACCCCTTCATAAATATACATCTGTGAAAATCATAACCCTCGTATGAACTAACCCACATTTCTTTCAAATCCTTATTTAAGAATCATGCCGCCTAGAAGACAAACTTTCAGCGCTGAAGAACTCGCGCAATTCATCGCTCAAGGAGTAGCCGAAGCTTTGGCTGCTCAGGGAGCAAACCAAAATATTGGATCGATACCACATGCCGGCAGTGAAAACACCTCGAATGCTGCCCCAACAACCAAACCTTGTTCTTACAAGGAATTCATGAGCTGCAAACCCTTAAACTTCAAGGGTACTGAAGGAGCCATCGGTCTGTTACGATGGATTGAAAAGATGGAATCTGTATTCCGTATCTGCGACTGCACCGAAGAGTGCAAGGTCAAGTACTCCACCTGCACCTTCCTGGACGGTGCACTTACCTGGTGGAACACCTACATGCAAACCGTGGGGATCGACACAGCCTATCAACTCCCCTGGGAGGATTTGAAAAAGATGATGACGGAGTAGTATTGCCCCAGGGAGGAACTACAACAACTAGAGGTAGAATTCTGGAACCTCACAGTTAAGGGCGACGACATCGCCAGCTACACCACCCGTTTTCACCAGTTGGCACTCCTTTGTCCAACAATGGTGGACCCCGAGTACAAAAGAATCGAGAGATACATCTGGGGACTCCCAGCAAAGATTCAAGGTATGGTGACTGCATCAAACCCCGGAACGATACAGAGTGCCGTCCGTATGGCACACAGCTTAATGGCTTAGGTGGTCCGACGTGGGACACCTGCTGCGAATACGGAAAACCGGTCTGGGGATAACAAAAGAAAATGGGAAGGAAACCCCAACCAACAACAGAACAGAAGGTCGGAGACTGTGAGAGCCTATACAACGGGAACCAATGACAAGAAAAAGTACCAAGGGAGCAGACCCTACTGCCCCAAGTGTACCTTACATCACGATGGTCCATGTGGCAACGTTTGTACCAAATGCAAACGACAGGGTCACTTAGCTAAGGAATGCAGAGTTCCCAACACCACAGCCAAACCCGGTACACCAAGAACCTGTTATGAATGTGGTAACCCCGGACACTTCAGAAATGACTGTCCGAAGCTGAAGAAGAAGAAGAAGAACAACAACAACAACAGGAACAACAACGCTCGCGGCAGAGCTTTTGTGATTAACTCGGGAGAAGCCCAGCAAGACCCTGATGTGGTTACGGGTATGTTTCTCCTCAACAACTTAACTGCAACTGTCTTGTTTGATACTGGTGCTTATAAGAGTTTCATATCCGATGAGTTTAGCTCGCTACTCAATATTACTCCCACGACCTTAGGTGCTAAATATATAGTGGAATTAGCAAACGGTAAACTGATTGAGGCCGACAGTGTAATTCAAAATTGCACTTTAAACTTAGCAAACGAATCCTTTTCCATAGATTTAATTCCCATCGAAATCGGGAGCTTCGACATCATCGTAGGTATGGATTGGTTGTCCAAAAACCGCGCCGAAATCGTTTGCCACGAGAAACTCGTTCGCATTCCTCTCGTCACCGGTGGGACCTTAATCATACAAGGGGAGACCGGGGGATCGAGGGTGAATGTAATATCGTGCATGAAAACTAGAAAATATCTACGAAAAGGATACCCGGCACTTCTGGCACATTTAACTGAGAAGAAGTCGGAGGAGAAGCGGCTTGAAGATGTGCCTATTGTCCGAGACTTTCCTGAAGTCTTCCCTGAAGACTTGCCTGGCCTCCCACCACCCAGACAAGTCGAATTTCAGATCGATTTAGTGCCCGGCGCAGCACCCGTGGCACGAGCTCCGTACCGTTTAGCCCCTTCCGAACTTCAGGAGTTGTCTACTCAATTACAGGAACTCTTGGATAAGGGATTCATTCGACCAAGTTCCTCACCGTGGGGAGCTCCGGTCCTATTTGTGAAAAAGAAAGATGGGTTCTTCCGAATGTGTATCGATTACTGAGAGTTGAACAAGCTGACCGTTAAGAATCGGTACCCACTTCCCCGAATCGATGACCTATTCGACCAACTCCAGGGATCGAGTGTTTACTCAAAAATCGACCTACGGTCAGGTTATCATCAATTGCGAGTTCAGAACGACGATATCCCAAAAACCGCATTCCGAACTCGATACGGTCACTACGAATTCCAGGTCATGCCATTTGGCTTAACCAACGCACCGGCTGTATTCATGGATCTTATGAATCGGGTGTGCAAGCCATATCTCGACAAATTCATCATTGTGTTCATCGATGACATCCTGATTTACTCTCGCAACGAACAAGAACACGGCCAACACCTGAAAACCATTCTTGAATTACTCAAACGCGAGGAGTTATACGCCAAATTCTCCAAATGCGAATTTTGGATCTAAACCGTACAATTCTTAGGGCACGTCATCGACAGTAAAGGGATACATGTCGATCCATCGAAAATCGAGCCCATTAAGTGCTGGCAAGCGCCCACAACTCCAACCGAAGTACGTCAATTCTTAGGACTCGCTGGATATTATCGGCGATTCATTGAGAATTTTTCAAAAATAGCTCAACCTTTAACCGCACTGACTCAAAAAGAAAAGAAGTTCGATTGGACTGACAAACAGGAGTCGGCATTCCAGCTATTAAAACAAAAACTTTGCAGCGCACCCATCCTGTCATTACCCGAAGGCAACGATGACTTTGTGGTCTACTGTGACGCCTCACACCAGGGACTTGGTTGTGTGTTAATGCAACGAGAAAAAGTCATAGCTTATGCCTCCCGACAACTCAAAGTCCATGAGAAAGATGTGTCATGGCATAGCTTATACATCCTGGAGCCGACAAGATGTGTCATGGCATCAAAGAGTCGTATTGGTGGCCCAACATGAAGGCTGACATAGCTACTTATGTTGGCAAGTGCCTTACCTGCTCAAAGGTTAAGGCCGAATACCAGAAACCCTCCGGATTGTTACAACAACCTGAAATACCCCAATGGAAATGGGAGCAGATCTCCATGGACTTCATCACTAAACTACCGAAAACATCGAGCGGTTGCGATACCATTTGGGTGATCGTCGATCGCCTCACCAAATCTGCTCATTTCCTGGCAATCAAGGAAACTGACAAGATGGAGCGTTTGACTCGCATCTACATAAAAGAAATCGTCGCTCGACACGGCGTACCCATCTCAATCATCTCAGATAGAGATAGCCGTTTCACTTCTCGCTTTTGGCAATCATTACAAAAATCACTAGGCACTCGTTTTGATATGAGTACGGCCAACCATCCGCAAACCGATGGCCAAAGCGAACGAACCATTCAGACCCTAGAGGATATGCTACGAGCTTGCGTAATTGACTTCGGTAAGAATTGGGAAAATCACTTGCCTCTGTGCGAATTTTCGTACAACAACAGTTATCACTCCAGCATAAAGGCTGCACCTTTCGAGGCACTCTATGGGCGAAAATGTCGCTCACCCATCTGTTGGACCGAGGTGGGAGATAGCCAACTCACCGGTCCCGAAATCATACATGAAACCACTGAGGAAATCGTAGGTATCCAAAACCGGCTGAAAGCCGCACGTGATCGTCAGAAGAGCTATGCTGACGTGAGACGCAAACACCTCGAGTTTCAAGTCGGGGACAAGGTACTGTTGAAAGTGTCACCTTGGAAAGGTGTCATTCGTTTTGGTAAACGTGGAAAGCTTAACCCTAGGTACATCGGACCGTTTGAAATTCTGGAAAGGATTGGTCCGGTGGCATATCGTCTGCAGCTACCTCAAGAACTCAGTAGCGTGCACAACACTTTTCACATTTCTAACCTTAAGAAATGCTTGTCTGATGAGACACTTATCATTCCACTCGACGAAATTCAAATCGATGACAAGCTTCATTTCGTAGAAGAACCCATTGAGATCATGGACCGAGAGGTCAAACGTTTAAAACAGAGTCGTATTCCCATCGTTAAACTGCTGTTTTGGACAGAAAAATCGACCAACTTTAGGAAAGCATATCTCAAGATCTACAAATCCAAATCGACTGAAACCACTTGGAAAAGTTTTCTTTTTCTGTTACCTTTCAAAGTTGTACTTGAACTTTTTCTGAAGTTTTGTAAATCGTGAGATATAGACCAAACACTGAGCAAAGGTCCAAAAACCGACCTGCTGGACCCTTGTCTAATCCTTGGACGATTTCGTGAGCTATACTTGACCAAAAGTTATGAAATTTTTACTGGAAGTAGCTAATATATGTAGGAACAACTGTGATTTTTCTTGGAGTTCACTTCGAAACTTTGGTTAGTCAAAAAGAGCCCCGAAAATGACCCAAAAACTCGGGAAATAAACCTATGGACTGATTTTGTGACAAAAATGTAACGACACTTTCAGGTTAACTATAAAACGTAACGACAATTTTCCTAAGGTCTAGTAACATATTTAAGACTTCCCTAAAAGTTTCGGGTCAAACCGAGCACATTTGAGCAAGTTCCCGAACAACAAAAACATCACAGCCCGTCTGTGTCGCAGAAGGCCCAAAGTTATTGCGACACAAAGCTTGTGTCGCTAAAACATAAGACAGCAGTACTAATCTGCGACACAAAACTTGTGTCGCTAAATCATAAAACAGTACTAACCTACGACACTGAGCTAGTGTCGCAGCAAATTGAACTAACAGTAGTAACCCTTGTGTCGCAATAATACAACCAACAGTGTTAACTGGTGTCGCAAGTCCTTGCGACACTAACACTTGTGTCGCTAAAACAAAATCGAAATCACAACTTGCGACACTAATCCTGGTGTCGCATAAATCTCAACTTTTGAGGCAGTTGCGACACTAACCTAGTGTCGCAATATGCCTTGGTGTCGCCCCTAGTGTCGCATAAAACAAAGTTGGAACATGTTTCACCAACTATTAAATACGCGTAATAACGAACGTTCACATATCACACTATACGTACATGAAACTCATATACTCTATTAAGTATACAATGAAACAAACATAATAATAAAGTCTTCGAGAATTATTATTACGAAACATCACCAACGGGTCATACATATTTTCTAAACGCAAACGATGAACAAACACTTGGACATAACTAGTTGAGTGGACAACTAGCATGAATGATCTTTTGAGACATTCACTCATACATAACCTTGTGCGTTTAGGGCGCCAGAAGGTTACCCTTTGGATAAACGTTTATTGACTTAAACGCACGCTTCCAGACTCAGGTGAGTCTCATAGCCCCACTTTTACTGTTTTATACTATGTGGTGAGTTTACATACACTGTTTATTATAATCACAAGTAACTGAAACAACTCTTATACGGATTGCATGAGACCTTTAATCCACTAAAAGTCCTCACCTTATCATGGTTCGTTAATTGTATAAGCGCGAGTATTATTGGATAGATCTATCGGGGATTGACATCCCCGTCCGGGCTAGTCGCTCTAGCCGACCCACGGACGCATTAATATTTGACTGTTACAGGTGTATTGGATTATGCATCTGCCCGAGGCACAAACTAGGTTAAGCGTCGAACTGTGAGACTCATGGCAATAGTATACTCTTATTTTGCATTCGTGCAACACTGATTTAAATCTTGTGATTATTACCAACTTTTGATAACTGTTTCAAACCTATGAACTCACCAACATTATGTTGACCGTTTTAGTATATATTCTCAGGTTCACAACAGGAGTAGGACTACCCCAGGACACAATAGTTCGAGTCGCATGCTTACAAACATCAGAGATTTTCTTGCATTACTATTTTGTAACATTGGTCATGTTATAGAATCTCTTGAACTATTCGCGAACTCAAATCTTAATGTAAACAGTTGAATTACTAATGTAATTACTTGGTATTATTTTCAAAACGTCTCATATAGAGTCGTTTGCCTTAACTTTGTGTAATGATCCATGATTAGTCGCGCCCCGACCCGACTTCCGCTGCGTCATAATTTGGGGGTGCGACAGTCTCGGCCCGAAATGAAATGCTACCAACCAATTTCTAATCTTGTGAAATTCTTGACATATGGGGATTAGATTTCATGGGACCATTTTCAAAATCTAATAGCAAAGAATACATCTTAGTTGCCGTTGATTACATCTCTAGATGGGCCGAGGCCCAAGCTCTCCCTACAAATGATGCCAGAGTAGTAACAAAGTTCCTCAAACAACTATTATGTCGATTCGGAACTCCAAGAGCTATAATCAGTTATCTTGGCACTCACTTCTGCAATAAGAAATGTATGAGCTAAATCATTAGATAAACTCTACTCTTATTGAATTTTAATATTTTTAAGAGGAACCATTTTTTTTAAATATGCGTAACTTATTTTGGAATCTAGGGAAAATAAGGTCGAACTTTCTTAAATAAGAAATGATAATCTAAGAGGGGCATCGCATGACTAGGCACATACAACCTAATCTTAATTGTTGTGAGGTATTTTGAGCCTATTGAAAAGCATTCGTTTGAAAAGCATTCATTTGAAATGCTTCACTATTCATTTGTTGTGTGTGCTAGTGTATGCATTCAAAATTAGAACTTGCTCATGACATGCGCTTCAAGCCACATTGGTAAGTACCGTGCGCGGTATTGATGCAATTAGAAGACGTTGACATTCCCTAGGAAATAACCCACTTTTAGCCTACTTTTCAAGCCTAAACCCAACCGATACTCATTTTTAATATCGATGATCTGATTAGTAAACCTTCTTGAGCTTAAACCGACACATCTTTGATAAAAACTCTCATTTTTAAACCTACTTCCAAAAATTCCCAAAACTTATCTTAGAATTCTTAAAGTTACAAAAAATACCCCTTAGAATTCCTTCTCACTTACGATTCCATATCCTACTTTTTCGTGTTTTTCCGAAATTACCTCCTTCGCATTAAGCCTTCAAAGATACATATATAAAGAAAAGGGGAAAGAGCCTTGGTGCGTAAAATTGGCACCTTCTAAAGAGCCTTGGTGCGTAAAATTGGCACCTTCGAGAAACTCGAAACAGTGAAATTTACTGAAGATCATAATCTTGAAAGGATCTCTAAAAAGACCCAAAAAATAAAAAGATAAAAATATCTTTTGGGTATTCTCTGGCAAAGAAAGCTCAAAAAAAGAAAAAGGAAAGAAAAATATGTAGTCCAAGCAATAAAGCTAAAGTGCTTCAAAAGTATCTTCCTTCGAGAAAAATCTGATAAGATTGAAGTCAAAACAGCTATCCAATTCCTCTTCCGTATTCATTCTAAAAATAAAGTTTTTCGTAAATTTAAAGGTTCTAAGATAAGCAAAACCCCTACAACCAAATATACACCACTATCCATTAAGTTTTTAGTACGTGCAAAAATGCCTTTGTCGTTTTTTGCTCTAGTTTAAATGCTTTTTTTACCGTTTTTGTTGATTCTTTGAGCATCGTCTATAATTTAGCCTTTATGATGAAATAGAGTAAATAATTGTTCATATCAAATGGTTTCAATAATAATAGGGTTAAAAAGGTGGAAATAAACATAAAAATATGTCTTTATACATTACATCATCGTCTAATTTTTTTTAAATTTATCTCCATTTTTTCAAATTATGTGCATATGAAATCAAATATCCGTTCCCGTTCACTTTAATTTATTTTATTTTTAATGTTGCGATATTTCTGTTGATCTGTCTTATCATAGCACGCGGAATCGTCCAATTTTTTATGTTAAAGGACTTTAACGATCTGGCGTTCACCGTTCTCTGCTCGCGTTCGTCTCCGGCGTTAAAGCTCGAAGTTCTCCAGCAAATGTCGATAACTGTGAGAATTATATTAATGGCAATGTATGTGTTGGTGCATATTGTGTGACAACACATTCTAGATAGTTAGATAGTTAAGTAATCGTTAAAGTTCAAGTGTAATCGTTATAGTATGTAGGTTAGCAAACATATTAGTGGCAAACATACTAAGTCCAGCAAACTTGATAAGCCAGTGAACATAACCAAGTTCGTGGGCCAGCAAACATAGCCAAGTTCGCTAGGCCCAAGCCCGGCGAACTTGGGCGAACTTAGTATATTATATATATGTTTGTTCGGTTTAGGGTTCGGTAGCGGTTCTTCAATTGTAAAAACGAATATACAGAGAGTATAGGTCTTAGGTTTGATTGTAATCATCGTTATAATCAATATAAGAATCGTTTGAAAGTAATTCTTTGTGTTTGATATACTCGTTTGTGTCAATTGATTGTGTTCAGGTTTTCCGCACCTGAATACGGTTCATAACCTCGTTATCGATCTGTAGATTTGTGGACTTACAATTGCTATCAGAGCTTTTAGCAAATTTCGCGTTGGTTCGAGGTTATAATCGATAAAAACGTCTGGTTTCGGATCGGTTAGACGCTGTTTTCTTTCGTTTTAGCGATCAAAAGCATCCCAGAAAGTTTAAGGTTTAGTTTCGTTCGATTTTGAGGGTTTGGACGAATTATACATCGAAAATTTTCCGATTTTGGGATTTCCGACGCGTTCGGCGAACATAAGGTTTTGGACGAACTTACCTCAAGTTCGCTAGTTTGATTGAATGAACTTCTGGTTCGTTTGACCTTCGTTGACTTTTGGTTTGGCGAACATAGCTTTTTGAGCGAACGTAATACAAGTTTGCTAGACATTCGGCAAACATTCAGTGTGTGAGTAAACTTATCTCAAGTTCGCTAGTTACTTGTTTGTTGACTGTAGTTCGGCGAACTTAATCAAGTTTGTTGACCTTCGGCGAACTTACTCCTTGTTCGGCGAACTTACTCCTTGTTCGGCGAACTTATCCCTTCTTAAAAAGTCGCGAAAATTTGGAGGGAAAGTCGCGAAAATTTTTGCTCCACCAAATCTTGTTTCCAGGCTTACTAATGCTTAATTTTAGCCTGAGAAAAGTTTCATTTTACTCAAGGACTTTTGGCATTTTTTTAACGAGATTTTGGAGGGAAAATTTTGACGGAGTAAATTCCAATAAAAATTATAATGTCAAATTTGAATAAAATGCTTGAAATGGACCACGAGGTCGGTCGAGCTATTTCTCCACCAAAGCTACTGAAGATTGAAGATTACTATTGGTGGAAGGACAGATTTGAGTCTTTTTGTAGATTCCACGATATAAAGATGTGGATTTGTATCGACGAGGGGTACGTTCCACCAACTCAAGAAGTGGATGGAAGTACATAGTTTATTCTTATTCACAAATGAAATAGAAGACAAGAGAATGTATGAGGCTGAGAATAAAGCGTTATCAAGCATTAAGATGTGTCTACCTCAGGAGATACTACATACTTTCAGAAACTACAAGAGTTCAAAGGAGCTCTAGGAATGTTTAGAAAGAAGGTATGAGGGTAATCCTCAGGTAATAAAGGAAAGACTGAGTTACTTAAAAAACAGTTTGCAGTATTCTGATACATCAAGGGAGAGGAACTAGATGATATTATCACCCGATTTTACCACTTGATGACTGAGCAAGATAGTCATAAGGTGGAATACAGTGAAGCTGAAAAAATAGATTAGCTGCTAGATGCCTTACCTCCAAAGTGGGTATTCTATGTCTTAATGATAAGAAATGATGAGACTAAATACTTGGCGATGACACTTGAGGAAATTATTTACAAGTTGAGAGCTTATAACTTCGAATTGCCGAAAAAGGATATGGCTACTTATCAGGTTCAGGATCTAGGGATGTATTATGGAAAGCCATCAACTGCAAATAAATCATCTAGTAATACTACTCCTTTCTTCTCTGGAAATACAGAGGAAAGAACTGTTTTAAAGAATGAAGGTATATGCTTGTTATCAGCATCAAGAGATGAAGAAAACGGAAAAAGTGCTTATACAGGGAAGTCTACTCAAGGGCACAAGAAAATGTCGATGAGTGTGAAATCTGCTGAAGAACAACTTTCTGTTCTTGCTTCATTCGTTGCTTCATATGAAAATTATATTCAGGGAAAGATCAATGATCCTGCTATTTATGATGAGGATTATGATCAAATTGACCATGATGATCTAGAAGAGATGGATCTTCAATGGCAGCTAGCTATGGTGTCCAGAAGAGTGAAGAGATTCATGCTTAGGACAGGTAGGAAGCTGGATGGAGGAAAGATTGGTTTTGACAAGTCAAAAGTAAAGTGCTATAACTGTCAAGGTTTTGGGCATTTTGCTCGTGATTGTCAGAGGCCAAAGATGGGTCAGAGATCATCTCACGGCAATCAAGGTACATGGAACAGTTTAAGTTCAAAGTTCAACAAATGAATGGAACTTATGAATGGAGTGCACACTCTGAAGAAACAGGAAATTCAGCTCAGGCTCTTATGGCGGAGGTTACTGAAGATGGTCAAGCATAGATGGGGGCTACAGATGCTAAAGATGATCAACAAACTGAGGATGGTAAGAAATCTGGAGTTGATGTGCTGAATCTGGAGCATACAGGAAGAATCAGCACTGAGGATTTCATTGCACACATGGCCGATCTACGGACAGATAAGCTAAATCTGTGTCTTGATTTACTTACTATTAAAAATGTTTGTTGTTTGTATACAGACTTGAAGGAACAATTAACAGCTCAGGTAGAGTCAAATACCTCTGGGTCAGTTCAAATTAAAAACTTAAAAAAAGAAAATGTTTACTTAAAAGAGAGTAAATCTGACCTAATTAGTAAAATTAAATCTGATACTCAGGATATACAAATCTTGAAAAATACTGTGAATGAACAATCTATGAATATTGAACTTTTATATGAGCATAAAGAAGATTTGACTAAACAGGTTTCAGGTAACGATAAAGAATTGGGGTATGCAAAAGTTAAAATGGTAGAGTTAAATCGAAAATTTGAACAGTATCCTAATTCTTCTTTAACTTTATCAAACATCTTGGGTTCTCAGAGAAGTGCTAAGGATGTAACGGGGTTGGGATACTGTGAATTACCCCCTCCTTTTAATAATAATTACTCTTCTATACCTAGTGAGCTAATTAATGATGATAATGACTCTACTAATCCAAAATCATGTGAAATTTCTAAGACTTCCGAGTCAGAGAAAGTTGAATCGATTAAATCTGATAAAACAAATGATTCAAGTGAACCCACACAAGAGAAAACATCTGAACAGTTTCAAAAACCTGTTCGGTTAGTATCTAGTGGAGTTGTTCAATGAAAAGCAAAGGCCGAGTCAAATGTGACAGGTAATGAAAAATTAAAAGATAAGCAATCGGAACAAACTTTGACTCAAGATCAATCAGTTCCAAAGGCTTTTCCAAAGAAAGCGATTGGAAGGATGTCTTGCTTTAAATGTCATGAAAAAGGGCATGTATCCTCTTGTTGTCCAAATAAGAAAGTTGCTGCAAAGTCTAAACAGGTGAAGAGAAATCAGTCACCCTAGGATCTAAACCAAGGTTGGGTAGTAGATTAAGGAGCAATTATCCAAGAATGAATAGCTCAAATAATAAAACTACAATTAACCAATATGGACAAAGACATCAAACTCTAAGTAGAACTCCAAATTGGTTTAAAATTAGGTCTACTTCTCACAGTCAAAGGGTAAATTATAGGAATTCACCAAATTCGAATAATCAATACATGGTTCAACCGAACTTGTCGCACCCCCAAGACACGTGGCAGCAGAAGGTAGGGTGTTGCGTTGGGGGCGCCGACCAAATCAAATATCACAACACAAGAATTACAACAAACGACCTCTATATGAGACGTTTCAAAAATCATTACATTTCGTAGTTACAATGTTTACATATATTTTGCCAAAAGTAGAGTACGCATCTAATACAAGATTACAACATATCATAATGCAAGCTAATCCCTGTTGTTTGTGAAAAATATGCGACTCAAGCTATCTCCTTCCAAAAGCAAACCTACTGCGGTTGGTCTCCTGAGAAATACATACTAAAAGGTCAACATAAAGTTGGTGAGTTCATAGGTTTGTAAACAGTTGATATAACATCGTATGGAACACAAGATTTGTTGTTTGTATCATTCAACAATGATAGGTAATGTATTACAAAAATGTAAAATAGTGTATATTGTTGCCATGAGCTCATAGTTCGAGCTTAACTGTGGTGTCGGGTCACAATCAAGTGCCACGATCGGGGTGCCTCCCAGCGAGTGCCTAATCCAACACTCGTAAGAACAAATGATAATGCGTCCGTTTGACCAGTTAGCGCGACTAACCCGGACGGGGGAATTCAATCCCAAATAGTACTATTCATTAACATTCACGCTATAACGATACTAACAAACTATGATGTGGGGGACTTTCAGGATTAGTAAAATAACTCATGCAACCAATATATCGAGTTTAGTACTTGTGTTCACATGAAAATAGCGGTGTAAAAGCAGTTGTATGTATTCTCACCCCAGTTAGAAAACAATAAAAAGGGCTATGAAACTCACCTAATATTAGCAAGCAAGTAGCAAATAGTAAGCAAAGCATGTTTTCCAAATGCAACCTTCTAACGTCCTAAACGTATGAGGTTGTGTAAGTAGATGTCTCAAAAGACCATCTATAGTGATTGTATAAGTGGGGGTTAATGTCCACTTAAGCCAATCATGTAGGTGGAGGGTTAATGTCCACCTAAGTTAATCGTGTAGGTGGAGGGTTAATGTCCACCTAAATAAATCGTGTAGGTGGAGGGTTAATGTCCACTTATGCTAGTTCACTCAACTAGAATCGTCCAATTGTTCAGTTATCGTTTGTGCTTAGAAAATATGTACGGGCCGTTGGTGATATTTTGTGAGAACACAGATTTGATTAATTATGTTATGCATATTTCCACTTTCCAGTTATGGGTAATTGATCAGTGTGGTAAGGGGCGAAGCTCATTAATGACGGGGGTCCGGGGGCAGCGCCCCTGGTAGCGGGGTCCAAGGGGTGGCAACCCCTGGCGGGGTCCAAGGGGCAGAGCCCCTGGCTGGGGTCGAGCTACGTGCGATTTTGTGTTTTTAGTAAAAACGTATCGATTTTGTGTTTTTAGCGACACTGGTTAGTGTCGCTACGTGCGACACTAAGGTATTATGCGACACAAAGGCTTGTGTCGCTAATGTGACGATTCGGGAGTCATGGCGACACAAAGGCTTGTGTGGCAAATGTGACGATTCGGGTGCTATAGCGACACAAAGGCTTGTGTCGCTAATGTGACGATTCGGGTGCTAAAGCGACACAAAGGCTTGTGTCGCTAATGTGACGATTCGGGTGCTATAGCGACACAAAGGCTTGTGTCGCTAATGTGACGATTCGGGTGCTATAGCGACACAAAGGCTTGTGTCGCTAATGTGACGATTCGGGTGCTATAGCGACACAAAGGCTTGTGTCGCTATTGTGACGATTCGGGTGCTATAGCGACACAAAGGCTTGTGTCGCAGACTACTGGGCTTCTGCGACAAAGAGGCCTGTAACAGGTCGGTTTTGTACATTTTATTTTGTGTTCTAAATGTTCGAATAAAAATTCGAGAAAAATCTATGTTGTTCCTTAGTATGTTAGCTCCTTAAAATAATTTTTCCAGGATTTTTGGATATTCCTAAGTATTTTTAAAAATTCCGTTTTTTCCCTGAGGTCAGAAAGTGACCAATCCGGACACATGCAACAAGATCGGATTTCTGGGCAAAATCTACACATTTTCAGAAAAAGTTATCTAAACGAAATTTGTACCTAACAAAATTTGTGAAATTTTAACGGTGGTTTCAGGTCATTTCGAGGTGTATATCTCGAGTTATGATTAAAACAAGAAAGGTGAAATTTCTGAGTTTTTGGACAGCCCGTACACATGTTTTTGTAAAAATCATTTCGAGTACCAAACGAACTCCAAAAATTATGAAACCACTTGGAAATGAAAGATAACTTCTTAAACTTAATTTTTGCCTTTTGAATCGTCCATTTTGGTCAAGTTTTGAGGGAGAAACAGCCTCTCAAAGTCGAGTTATTTTTCAGATCAGCTTGCATGTGACGTTTTTGAATCTTTTAAACATGAAAACGAGTTTTTATGTTATGATTTGGACATTTCTTTGTTAAGTGAACTTTATAACATGTTTTTAAGAGTATTAAAAGTAAATTTTGAAGAGTTTGGAGTTCTTACAATGTTTGTGCAACTGAAATAGAAGAGAAGAAGCTAGTTCGTCCTTTTTGTGCGATTTTTCGAATGGCGGCTTATGGTGGTTGGATGGCGGCCTTGTGATGGCTGGAGGGTGGTGTTTGTAGGCTGTGGTGGTGGTTGGTTAGGTCTGATTGCAGAGAGAATAGAGGGTGTGTGTGTGTGTGTTTGTTGAGTGAAAAATGAAAGAAATGAGGGAGTTAGGCTTATATATACATGGGCTAAGTTCATGGGCTTTGGGCTGCCCATTCTTGGGCCGATTTGGGCCTCTTGGGCCGACCTTAAGCTCAGTTGGGGCGGCCCAATTGGAGCCTTGGGCTTGCACATTTGTTTTCTCAAGCCCGTGTTACGTTATTCGCACGCGTAAACATTAAATCTTTAACGTTAAAATTTTGTGTTTTATTTTTGATACAAAATCACTATTTTAATTTGACCAATATATTTAAAAATACATTATTGAACCTTCTTAAAATATTTGTCGGTTATGAATCGGGTGTCGGGCGCGATTTCGCGCGTTTTCGTTGCGTTTGTTACGTTTTAAGCAAGACGTCTAGGTTTTTCGTATATTATTATTTAATAACAATAATATAGGGTAAATAATTACTATTTAATTTATACAATAGGTTTACATTATTTTATGAAAAATTATCACCAACGCCGTATAGATTGTCGGATCTCGTCCGGTTGTTTCGCGTAATTACAAATAATCACGTAAGCGTATATAAACATATACAAGTAGTTACAAGTATTTAGCCTAATCAAATACTAAATACACGTAATTATGGTTCTAGCTTAAGGTAATCATTACCCTAAAGTGTCGGGTGTCACAGAACTCATGGGATCTACCCTGACGGTCCGTGTTTGAGAGGGTTTCTCACAACTCTCCGAATAAGTGACACTGTGACGAGACACATCAACATGTAAAACCAATTCTTAGAGAATCCAAGACACCTGAAAGGAGAGATGGATATCTGAAAGAATTTACGTTTGTTGATGAAAAAGGACAATCCAAGACGGTAACGGCTTGGTCCCCCTTAATAACTAATTTTGTTTTTAAGTTTGTGCTTGTACAGGAGCTGTTCAGTGGATGCTCTAGACACATGATGAAAAGGAGGATTTAGTTGATGAATTTAATAATGCTAAAGCTTTTGACAGATCAAGTTTGAGCTGTTATTTCAACTTAAACAGGATCAGAAATATTGAATAACTAGTCTTCCAAATACATTTGTGTACAAATATTATCTTAAAAAAAGAAAAAGAAAAAAAATACAAGAGTATTCGAGGCTTACGGCAAGATGAAGAAAATTTAGCTACAATTAAGACTTTTGCACACTTAAACTTAAGCTAAACAAAAGTGATAGATAGCTTCATCATATGATGTATTGATAGGCAAAATACTCGAAGGTTACTGAGCTTTCAATAAGAAACTCTAACATATAGGTATTTTCTTTGAGGGGAACACACTATGACGTATGACTTTAAAGTCTTAATTTCTGAATAATAGCGTGTCATAATCCATGGTTTTGAGTCTTTATATGAAATCATTTGGGGATATACTAAATGTTTCCTTTGTTGTACGAAAGTACAGACCTGGACTGACGTAGTATATCTACTTGACAATAGCGTTTAAAAGTATCTCAAAATTATAAGATTCTTATCTTAGTCAAATTATGTCGCTCTGTTGTACGAAAGTACAACCTGTCACCACTGGTTTGACTAAAACTAGTTTTGCCTAACCCGAGTCAAGTTAAGTTAATTTGTTGTACGAAAGTGCAGACCTGTCACCAATGTCTTGACTTTAAAAATGATATTTGTATACTCACTCTACCTATGTACATGTCTGGAATTCAGGGGTATGTCATGGGTGGGAACCACAAAATAATATGCATAATAACAATAATAAGTGTTGCTCAGAAACTCAAGTGTAAATTGTTTAGGTGGACAACAATATCAATTGTCATTTTGAAATGTTTATCACGTCTCATAATAACTAAGGAATGAAAATTTCCCTGTGTGCAAGGTGGTCTTAGACGCTATTTGATTGTTGCTCGATGAATCTCACAAAAATATTAAAATTATATTATACTTAGTTTATAAATATACTTTACTTAGCTTTCAATTGTATATAAATATTAAATTTTGCTGTTGTATTTTTAAAAATGGAAGAAAGTTATTCTTGTATTAGTCATCCTTGTTGGAGAAACAAATGATCTAATCTGTCATATTATAAGTTATTTACAAAGTGTTGAAGAACCAGACAACTCAGGGGGAAATATTGTGCTGTAATGGATATGACTTGAGAGAGAAGAGACGAAAAAGCAATATTCTAAAGTTTTCTTTCTTTGATGATCCCGATACACCAAAGTGTGGTGAGCTGCCAGGTCCTTCAAAGACTATTGGTATGCCTGCTACATCTCAATGGAGTCTGGTAATCTACTGAGACTTCATAAGATCAAGATCAGTTGGGATAATTTAAGATATGAAGATTACATAAGA
This sequence comes from Gnaphalium uliginosum, assembly GCA_963930675.1. Taxonomy (NCBI): domain Eukaryota; kingdom Viridiplantae; phylum Streptophyta; class Magnoliopsida; order Asterales; family Asteraceae; genus Gnaphalium; species Gnaphalium uliginosum. Next base: position 11,905,215 of record OZ005683.1, on the reverse strand, counting down.
TTTTGAAGAACACTTCTAGAAGCACTTGTCAAGGGGGAATTTGTTGGTACATCTCATGTGTGACAAGATTGTTCTAGAAGGTTATTGACGAAGACATCTTGAAGATTAACGAATACATCTAGAAGATCACAAGAAGTTATCTAGAAGCTATTGTCAAGGGGGAATCTGTTGGTGCATATCGTTTGAATGTAATTCTTTGTGTTTGATATACTTGTTTGTGTCAATTGATTGTGTTCAGGGATTCCGCACCTGAATACGGTTCATAACCTCGTTATCAATCCGTAGAGTTGTGGACTTACAGTATGCCACGAACTATAACTAAAAAATGTTAAAAGTTTAAACAAACATATAAAAAACACAAAAAAAATATAATATAAGATATAATAGGAGCTTCAATAGAGAATATCTCTACCATAAATACGATATGAAACTGTTATTTGATAAAAAGTCTTGATTTTATTGAACTTGTGGCGATGTTGGAATATCTCGACGGTTGAGTACGTAAAAATCTATTACACAATGACATTCACAGATTGATACTAAATCATGGAGGTCACTGTTGTGATGCATTCTTATTAATTACCATTAGTGATACTAAACCTTTATTAATTACCATTAAAACTATACATTTACAAATTATATGGATTGTGTTTGTTTTATAGTATTATAAAATTATTTATAGAGCACTAAAATGTATGGAAAAATGTAACACCCCGAAAACTGAGGTATTATTTAATAGGTATAAAATACGTATTATAAATTGTTGTATAAAATATTAGTAGTTGTAAAATATTTAAAGTTGTCAAAAAAATTAGATTGGGAATAAATAGTAAAGTGATAAAATTTAAGTAAAATAAAACTCGTGGGGTTAGAATTATATTGGGGACTAAAATACATACATTCAAAAATTCCTGTAACTTCTAGAGAGGGAGATAGAGGCGACGGGAGAAACATGGAGAAGGAGAAACCGAGCTTAATCCACTAAATTATATTCAGAAAAGTTGAATTCAAGTAGTATTAACCATCTTCAATCCATGGTAAGTGTTTGTTCTTGTTTGTTTAACCTAGAAGTTTAGGGGTATGATGATTTGAGGGTGTGGGGATGGGTTAAATGAAATTAAGGGTGGATTATGTTTGATTGATGTTAGTTAAGTGTAGAAATAGTTATTTTTTGTAACACCCCGAATTTTGTTAAATTAAAAGTTATGTTTTATTATGCGACACAAGGGCTAGTGTCGCAGGTAGCGACACAGAGCCCAGTGCGACACAAGGCTTGTGTCGCAGTATCGGGCTGAAAGACGGTTAGTTGGGGTTAATTGTGTAATTAAATGGAAAAAAATTAAAATAAAAATATGTTTCAAAACATTCCAGAAAGCAGAAAAACACTCCATGTTCATTTGTGTGTGTATGTGTGAGATTCTAGAGAGAGAAAGTCAAGAATTAATCAAAATTAAGCCAAGGATTTGATTCTTGAAAGTGTTTCTTGCATTCAAGGTAAGGAGTTAAACCCCTGGTTTAAATTGAGCATAATATCTTTGCTTATTGATGAATGATTGAGTTATTGTGGGGATAATTATGATGTTTAAAAGTTGAAGAAAATTGGGTAAAAGTTTGTGTTTGATGTAAATGAGTTTGAATGAACTTTTAACAGGTTGTGTATATGTGTTAATCATCTATTGAAACTTGAATGAGTTAAAGAGATAAAGATTGTCCAGAAACTTGTTTAATTTGAAAGGTTTTTGATGTCCCGATTCGTCATTGCGACACTAGGCTTGTATCGCAGCTAGTGTCGTAGTGGTAGTATCGCGAATTAAAACTGTTGCTTTAGCGACACAAAGAGTTAGTGTCGCAGCTTGTGTCGCTAGTTTCTACTGTTAGTTACAACTGTTGCCATAGCGACACTAAGAGCTAGTGTCGCAGATTGTGTCGCAATAGTATGTTGTGCGACACTAATTTAGTGTCGCCAGGAGGTGTAGCGACACTAGGGGGTAGTGTCGCAGGGTTAATTGATATTTTACATAATATTAATTATAATAAGAGTTAATTGAATACAGTCGCCTCAACAGGTATTTCGGGTAGCAATTCATAAATATCTGAACGTCATTCTCGAGGTAAGTAGTAGGGAAGTAAAGAGTTTTAATTATATAGTTTAATTAACATAATTGCGTTATGAGATTTCCTTGAAACGACAATTACTTAGATCACGTGTGTGGTTAAGTAATTATTGTCCTGAGTAATTATTTGAGTAACAATACTTGGATCACGTGTGTGATTAAGTATTGTGCTAATGAGAGGTATTGAGTATGCCAATTGCTGAGTGAACAATTGTGCTAATGAGAGGTATTGAGTATGCCAATCGCTGAGTGAACAATTGTGCTAATGAGAGGTATTGAGTATGCCAATTGTTGAGTGAACAATTGTGCTAATGAGAGGTATTGAGTATGCCAATTGCTGAGTGAACAATTGTGCCACTGAGTGTAAGTTAATTGTTGTGTGTACTAATTTAAGGAGTGAATGATTGAGCACTTAATTGTTAAGGCTTGAGATGCCTGGTTTGAGTAGCCTTGAGATTATATTAAACTCAAAGAGTTAGGCTTGAGGAGCCATGTTGAATCACTAAGATGTGATGTCAGGAAATGAGTTTAATAAATTTACATTTCCTTTATTTACTAAGCATTGAGCTTATGTATGTTGTGTGTTGTGTTGATAGGTACAGCTAAAGGTACTAAAGGAGGGAATACGGGCAAACAACCCGAAGGCTGCTAGTGATGGACTTACTATAGTTGGATAGTAAGGAGTCGAACTCATGAATCAAGCTCTATATAAAATGTAATACTTTATAAAAATGATAAATATATTGTATAAGAACAAAGTTTGTGACTCTGTTAAATATAATATATATAAAGTGTTTTATTAATTGAGTTAAAAAAAAATTTGGAACGTTTCAAGTTGGTAAATTCTGGATGTTTCATTGTTAACGTCAATTCAAACTAAAAGTTGAGAAATTGAATTGTGTTCATAGTGATTATGGTGGGTTATGTTGAATTTGTGTTAATTAGTGATAACTCACCCTAATTACTAGTTAAAAAGGTCATTGTGGTGCTACTTGTGATGATTAAAGTAGTGCTACAAGTAGTTAAGCTATAAGATTGATTATGGTTTATAATTGATGAAGTTCTGTTTGGTTTGACCAAAAGTCAAACTAGCCAACTTAAAAGGGAGGTAAGTTGATGGTGAAATGAGTTGAATATGATGTTGTTAAGTGTTAAATGTATTATTAAATTGCTATGTGATGTTTAATAGGTGCTAAGGAATTGGCGATTCTCAATGAACGTTAATTTGCCTAAATTATAAAGGTGAGTGATATGGGGGTCAATTGCGTAATGGGTCGTGTGAATTCCGGATTGCATACGTGCAAGAGGTTTCACACGACCAATTGGAGTGTTTGTTTTATATTCATATTTCATTGTTATTGTTGTTGATGCATTGTAGAGATTAGCTAACTTTATGTTGACATAAGTTGTTGCATGTTGTGCAAGTTGTTGTGAGTTGTAAGTTGATTGCGGATCCGCCTAAGTGGTTTATAATCTCTACATTGCCTAAGTTGTTGGTTGTTTATTGCTTGTTGGTTGATGCCCAAATTAATTGCCTATATGCTCACTAAGCTTATTGCTTATTCTCTAAGTTGTTTAATGTTGTAGGTTCAAGTGGGTTAAATGACAAAGGTGATAATAGGGAGGGCAAGGCACTCATGAAGAGTTGAATTGGATTGTACTTGCTATGATTGGTTTTGGCAAGTTTTCCTCTTTCTTTTAAATTATCGTTATGAATGCGGCTTGTATAAATTACCATATTCTGTCTTTTGATGAAACATAGTTTCAGGAAGTGTCAAAATGGGTTATTTTGGAGAATTAGTTAAATTGGTAGTGTAATGAAATTAGTTGTACATAAAGATATAATAGCAGGAGTAACCTTGAAAATTTTCAAGTGTTGTGGTAATGAAACTTGTTGTTTGATATTGTAGCAAGTGGCTAAGTGTTGTTTTGATCTCATATTCAAAATCTTCAATTGTTGTAATCTTGGCGATGTGTCAAATAAAATGTGTTTTTAAAAGGGTTGGAATGAAGTTTACAAAATGTGGTAATTTGAATGTTAACAAGTTTAAAAGTTTGGCAATGTTTGTTTTGTTTAAAAACTGATTTTGCCGCACATTTCAGGGTTCAGGGCATAGTACGCGATCGCGTACCTTTTGGTAGGATCGCATACTCCCCTCTTGTGTCTAGTACGCGATCGCGTACCCTATGCCAGGATTGCGCACCATTTTAAAAAAAAATTGAGCGTTTTCAGAAAATATGATGTTTTTACTTTTAATATATAGTAAATTTTGAGCATAGTAGACATATTAGTAATTTATTATAGAGATATTTGTAATTATTTAGTTAAGTTATAAATTAATCTCTATAATAAGATAAGATTTGAAAATTGTTATAAATAATTGGTTAAAATACTTAATATCACAATATAATGGTATAATTGTAATTCACTGAATTAAATAAGTCTATTGACATTATTGTAGTCATCCAATTTGAACAATTACAAACTACTTTAAATGGTGTGTTAATCTCGTAGCCTTGCAATCCATTACGTGCTTAGTGCCAGAAGCCTATTAAAAAAGTCTGTTGTTGCAAGCCATGTGATGGAAGATTACAGAAGTCAAAAAAATAAAGAATTGAAAAACAACAATGGAATAATGAATCATGCGTATAACACTTTAAGTAACTAATTATATATTTGATAAGTTGCTATAATTTATAGTTTTGTTCTCATGGATCTAAAAAATACTTACCTGATGTAGGTAAGCTCAACTGCTCTTAGCTTACCCGTAGCCATAGCCAATTTAGACATATAGGCGAATAAATTTGATGATTGTGTATACGACGTCATAGCACTGCTAACCATCGACTCACCAATAGATTGTTGCAATATCGTTACACCTGCAGAAATTAATATATCCTCACTGTTTGTGTTTGTCTTCAGTAAGATAATTTTATGCAACTGCGTTTCGGTTAACTCTACTTGGTTCTCTATTAGCTGAAACAATATTCCAGACAAAATATAAATTGAGTAACTTTTTTTCGTATTGATCTGGCGTTCACCACTACCGGCTAGTGTTTGCCTCTGGCGTTGAAGCTCGAAGTTCGCCGGCAAATCTCGAGTTAACGGCTTTTGCCCTTTTTTTTGTTTTGAAAAATGGTTAACACGTTTGTATAGTTTTTAATTACATATCATCGTAATCATAAAAATGAAAATAAAGATAAAATATTCTCCTTTAATAATGGAAATTGGATTTTGGGGTACCGAGGAAGAAGACGATTCCACAATGATGTTACTATGTATACTTTCTTATTTTTTTAAAGCCTATAAGTTAACTAAAAGAACTTTTTAGCCCTTTCATCTTTAAAATTTATAGATTTCTCCCTATAGGAAACAAAAAACGACATAACTATGTTACCAAAACTAATTTTTAATCATTAAATATTTTTTTAGATAATTACTCACACTTAGCATTACGTTTCAAGAAAATATTACCTTTATGACATAGGTTCAATGTAAAATGCTAAAAAAGTGAAGAATTAGAGAACCAATAGGATTGCTCCATTTCATTTAAAACCCAATTTTTATTCGTATCTTTAAAATCAAATATCTCACAAACGGCATGAACAAAAATTATAAAAATTACATATTCAAAATCGGCGTCTTTTTCTCTTCTATTAGAGATCCCATAAGCTATACTTTGGACAATTTTTTTTTCTTTTCATTTTTGTTCGGTCGTAGAAAATGTGACTTATATAATCACGGGTAATTTTATATATAATCACATGTGATTTATGAGTAAATATAACTGGTACACGAATATTTATCAATTGTGGATGTTAACTCATACATGATTACAACTTATTATTCGTTCATATAAACAAATATAAATAAGATTTTAGGAATTGCATTCGTTTACGGTCAAAATCACATATGATTATTGATTTGAGGTTTAATTACATGCGTTTTTCAAATTAATTATTTGATAATAACTGATAATTCACATGTGATTTCACATTTATATTTATTTACATGTATAATTATAAACAATTATTTAAAATTCGTATTTATTTACACTTTATTCAAATATGATTACTAATTTAATGTTTAATCACATGTGATTATAACTATTTTTTTTCTCAAGCTTTATTAAATTATCAAATAAATTATTTTTTGGTGATTTTAAACTTATAATTTGTAAATTTGATTATTCACATGTGATTATAGATAGTGATTTAAAATTTATAATTTAATTGTAAATATATTCACATGTGAGTGGTAAATCACATGTGATTTATTATTACGAATTTCACGTATCCATTAGAAAACAAAAAAAAAGTTCGTCGAAAGTATGTCATGCGACATCTCTAATTAAAGATAAAAAAACGTTGATTTTAACGGTGTAATTTTTATAATTTATGGATATACGGTTTGTGAGATATTTAGATTTAGAAAAAAGGTGAAAATGGGTAATTGGAATAAAGCAATCCTATTAGTTCTTTCATTCTACATTTTTTAGCATTCTATATTGAACTTTCCTCATACCTTTATTATATAAATTATATAACTTTTATTAGTCAGGGTGAGGTTCACATGAGAATGGCAAATATGTTGAGAATAGGGGAACCAATGAAAATGCTCTATTTTCATTAGGGGTGGAGGGATATTTTAGTCATTGTACATTCTATTTAATTCTAATAAAATAAATACAAAATTAAAAAGAAATAAGAAAATATTATTAAATCAAATATTATTATAGATACAAATATATACATACACATACACGCACGTACGTAACACACACAAATCGCAGGGTTTTTTCAAAATCGATCGCACGAACATCAAATCGAAGGTACATATAACGTTAATCCGATTCAAAATTCGTCAATTCATAGAACGAACGTTCGATTTGTGCTATAACTGTGATTTGATTAGGTTTTACGTTTATGCGAGTTACAGTGATTGTATTTTGCGCGATTTTCACGTTATTATCTTCTGCTATTTACGATTTGAATAACGAAATCGCATTTGAAAATTTATTACTACTTATTCATCAATCAATTTTAATGAAAAAACGCAAAATCAAACCACGCGCAACTCGTACGACGATCAGGAAGCACTGTACAATTGAATCACAACACAACTAGTGTACTAACATATGTGATACTAGTAGCGAATGAATATAAGTAGTCTATGTATGTCATGTTATTCGTTTTAGTTGTTAAAATTCATAAAAAAAGAGTTGAAAAGAACTTTTAACTGTTGATTTTCAATTCAGTAACACATGTGATACCTGATAAATCGAAACGTATTATGGTGTAGTAAAAAAAGAGATGGCTGTAATAGTGGAATGTAAAGCTATTGATGTTGAGCAACAGAATAATACACAGGCTACAGGTAATAAATACTTTGATATCACTTGCTTTAGTTATTAGTATAACGTGTAATAATATGTAGCTATTTCTTTTTAATAAAAAATAGTAACACATGTGATACTGTCAAGAAAATAACAGAGACATGACATCTGGTAATATGAAAATGTGTTACATATGAAATATGTTGATTACCACATGTGTAACTATTTAATAACACATGTGTTATATTACTGCAAAAACTTTTACAGGATCAACGGATACACCAAAAACCATACAGTACGTTTCAAATAAGATTGAAACACCAGGTGGTACTACACTCTGGGTACCTGATGTCCCGCAAGATGTAAAGCCATATGTTGGACAAGTTTTTGATAATCTTCAAGATGTGTACGTGTACTATTTAAGATACGCGTTTATTGGAAGATTTGGTGTGAGGAGTTCAACTTGAAAGAGGCTATAGAATAAACTGATATCTGAGAAGCACTATATACGCAGCATGTCTGGATATCCAGAGAAAACTACAAAAGACACATTGAAAGAAAAAGAAGCAAAACCAAAGGCAAAAAAAGGTAAAACAAAAGAGAGGGTGTCCAATATCAAAGTCACTGGATCCACAGCAAGAGTAACGGTTAAGCTGATACGAGATGGCAAGTTTAAGGTAATCAAGTTTATGGAAACGCACAATCACATGATGTGCAACAAGGAGCACCAACATCTGCTAAAAAAGGCGAGGAAACTGACATTCCAGGAACAGCAATTCATATTCAAACTTGGAACGATGAATATTGGACCAACTAAGGCACACAACATATACAAGACCCTCAAAGGATCTTACGAGATTTTTAATGGAACTGTGGTGGATTTCAAGAACTTTAGAAGAGACATGAACGCGTATATAGGAAGCAGCGACTCACAAATTCTAGTGACAAAGATGCTTAATGCAAAAGCTTATGTGCCCGAATTCTCATTTGAGTACAAAGTCGAAGATGGCAAACTAGCTTCTTTGTTTTTGGGCTGATGAAGTAGCTAAGGCTAACTTCAGGGAATTTGGTGATATCGTCTCTTTTGATGCAACTTACACAACCAACAGGTACGTACAAGAAAATTAAAAAAAGTCATATAATATACTGGAATACTAGTTAGTATCACATGTGTTACCAATAATTAACACATGTGTTATAGTAGATAAGACATTTGTTACCAGTAATTACCACATGTGTTACCATTCCGTTTCATATCGTGTGTATGGTTAGATTGTTCTCATAAATAATTTTGACATAAACAATACTTTATCAAACAGGTACAACATGATGTTCGTACCTTTCACTGGAATAGATAACCACCGGAAGAGTGTGACGCTTGGTGCCGGCTAAATAATGAAACTATTGATAGTTACATTTGGCTGCTCAATGCCTTTTTAAAGGCGTTTGGAGTGCAACCAAGAATTATCGTGACAGATCAGGACAAATCAATGAAAAAAGATGAGGTACTAACAGAGTCAAAACACAGACTTTGTATGTGACACATCACTCAGAAGCTACAAGGAAAGGTATGTTTGTTGTACTATTATATAATAACAATTGTCTTCAAGTATTTCACATATGTTAGAATGTAGATGTTTCATAAAAAAATGTGATACCGGATGCTAACATATGTGTTACTAGATGCTAACACATGTGATACTCAATGTATTTGTGATTGAAGATTCTTCATGATGTACCTGATGACACTGAGTTCAAGAAAAAGTTCAAGGAACATGTGGATTACACCTTCACAGTTTGAGGAAGAGTGGGCGAAACTGATGGACGAGTACAACACACAAAACCACAAATGGCTAACCAAAATCTATGACATTAGGTCTACGTGGATACCGGCCTACTTTGCAGACGTGGAATTGTGTGGACTCATGAGGACAACATCAAGATCAGAGAGTGAAAACTCGTTCTTTGGGACCTTTGTTGACAAAAGGTCAACACTTGTGAATTTTATGTTGTGCTTTGAGAATTCTATGGAAAAGCAGAGGGTTAATCAGGATGTTCTTTACCACCAAACAATGGAAACGATTCCAAAGTACAAGACACAACTTAGGATTGAAATACATGCGGCCAAGATGTACACAAGAACAATTTTTAATCTCGTGCAGATAGAGATAGTGAAATCTCTGTGGGAATGCTCGATAGACGGCTTAAAAACTAAAGATGGTTGCCAAGAATACATAATCAACGAAAGGAGGAAGTATACGGAAGAAGAAAGAGCTTCAAATGAAGACCGGGAAGTTGAATTCTGGCCTGACGATAAAATGACAAGAACATATGACTATAAGGTACGAGATCTAATAATTATAAGTCTGTAAAAGTTTGATTATGTATTGCTAACACATGTGTTACATAGCAGTAACACATGTGGTAATCTTAACAGCAGTTCAAAAATAATAATAACTAGTTACACATGTGATACTAACTAGTTAAACATGTGATTATAACTAATTACACATGTGATACTAACTACTACCTCTCTTTGTTTTTTGTGACTTAAGGTGCTTTACATGTTAAAAGATGGCTCGGTGGAATGTAACTGCAAAAAGTTCATTCGGCGTGGATTCTTACGTAGGCATATTTTTTGCGTGTTCAAAAACCGTAATATTGAGGAGATACCAAGCCGATACATTTTAAAAAGATGGACCAAGAATCTGATTTCCATTGAAATTCGTAAAAGAAAGCGAATTGCAAGTGAATATGACCAACTCTCAATCGAGGCGGCTTCAAGTTTTGAGGATTGCTTGCAGGTGATAGTAAATAATCAGGATAAGATGGTTGATTTTGTTATGAAATTGAAGAAGATGAAGATGGATCTCGAAGATTCCATATCCGAGACTCAACTTCAAAACAAGAATGATGTAGTTGAACAACTACACGGTATTAAGAAACCGGACGTATGTGAAATTCAGAATCCAGACGTGTTAAGGTACGATATCTAATGATTATAAGTCTGTAAAACTTTTATAATGTGTTCTATCACATGTGTTACATAGCTAAATAACACATGTGGTACTATTAACAATAGTTAAAAAATGTGATTATGTAGTCTTGTAATTACTAACAAATGTGATACTAACTAGCTACACATGTGATAATAACTACTACACCTCTTTGTTTATGTGACTTAAGATACAAAGGATGCGGGAAAGACAAGCGCTTGATGAGCTCAAAGGAAAAAGCAATAAAAGCTGCCGAAAAGAGGAAAAATAAATGTGGGAAGTGTGGAGAAATTGGTACTCACCATAACAATCGGTCATGTGATAAAAAAAAGAGCAGAAGCAAAGGCAAAAGCAGCAGCTAAAGAAAGGGAGAAAGCGGAAGCAAAGGAAAGGAAGATATCAGATGAACAGTCAAGGAAAAACGGACAATGATTGCTTTTAATAGTAACTAACACATGTGTTAATTTTAGTATGAAAACATTAAATTGTCGTTTACTTATTGTAGAAAATACTATTTTTTCTATGGAACTTGGTATAATAAAATTGAATTTATTATGTTGAAAAGATAGAGAAGATTTCATACAATATGTATATTATTGGTTACTAACACATATGGTTAAGCTTGATAACACATGTGTTACATGTTTAGTACCACATGTGTTACTGATTGATAACACATGTGTTACTTGTTTAGTACTAAACTTATAATGATCGAAAATATAAAAATACCGTGACTTCACACTTTGTAATCTCATGTTAAACTCAAGTTATATCACACTTATGAACTTAATGTCAAAAAACAACAACAACCAAACAAATGTTATTATATCCAGGAATGTGATACTAGTTTGATAACACATGTGTTACTAAGTGATACCACATGTGTTACTAACTATTAAAAACAATTACTATTATAATCGGGGTATCAACTAAAGTTTGGTTGGTAACACAAGTGTTAATAAAAGAAAATCATGAAATTAAAAACGGACTAAAAAATATAAGAAAAACTAAGTTAAAACAAAAATCATAAACATAACAAAAAACCATCGGCTAAGGAGATTGTTTTTAAAGGAACTTGTTTCACATCTTTACAACTGATCTAAAGAACATATTTTCAAAAGATTGTACTTCGAACTACTATTTTTTACATCAAATTTTTAAAACATACATGCTACTGTTCAACATCTCCACCAGTAACGTTCTTTGCCTTGTTAACTTGGTCAGGATCCTCCAGTCTCTTCTTGTGGTTCTTAATGGCAATGACAATCATGTTCTTAATATCTTCTTCACTGTGTGAACGACAAAACTGATCAACCATCTCATGGACTGCTTCTCTGAGTATGTTGTACTCATGCAAAACAATCTTTGCAGCAAACTTTATCCGCAAACGAATAAGCTGCAGACGCTGAACAGTTCCTTGTGAATCAAGGCCACAGTCCCACTTGCTCACAATCTGACCAGTGTAACTCTCCATATGAAGCATCGTGAAAACACCACAGTCCTGAACATTTTCAACTGTCTTCCAGTTGATACCCATCACTGCTGCCTTCAGCGTTTTGATCATTTTCATAGCAGCAGGATGATCAACATCAGACAAATGTTTAACAAACATAGAATGCTACAAGTTAAAAAAAAATAAAAGGAAGGTAAATACGGTATCTCATAAACATAGTATATATATATTTTAAATACACAAATTTAGGATACTTACAACCAAATCACAAATGTTCTTGTATTTGGAATCATATTCAACCTTCACGGCACTATTATCGATAATGTGAAATGTTTTCTTCTTCAGGTTGAAGAGCAACACAAAAAAGTGGTTTGATACAATAACAGGGAAGAAAACCTGTTCAAAAATTAAGTTTATTAACACTACAACAAACAAACAGATTTGGTACTACATATGATAGTAGTACCACATGTGTTATTAGTCAGTAACACTTGTGTTAACATAAAGTCACACATGTGTTACTTGTTTAGTACCACATGTGCTAATTGTTTAGTACCACATGTGTTACTTGTTTAGTAACACATGTGTTACTTGTTTACTACCACATATGTGTTACTGTATAAGAAATCACAACATATATATATTCCCATATTATGTTTACACTTACCAATTCAACATTTCGCATTGAAATATGCGCTTTATCTTCACATAACCAACTAGTGAGAGTTGATGTGAAAGCTTGATTCCTTTTTTCAGGGGTCAGTTTGTACGTATCTTCAAGCTAACAAAACAAACAAAAGTCTAACATAAATAAAACATCAACGTAAACAGCAACAAAAAAATTAATAATAAAGAAAACATAGAAAAAACTTACAAACATAGAAGGTGGAAAAAATAGTCGTTTAGGTGATCCTGAAGTGTTACGCTGCTCTTCATAGTTCATAATTGCAGCCCAACTGTCTACAGTATTAACGCTAACCCATAACCCTGGCGCTAATGTTTCAAGATCCTCACGTGTTGCCTTGTGTCCCTTTTTGCTTTCAAAAAAATATTCATTGCATAAATAAATAATATAAAGGTTAAAAATGTACAGTTTAACAAATTAACAAACAAGTTATATACACAAAAAAACAGAATTAAACAACAAAATAAAAGAAAAAAGGAACACTCACAGCTTGTCACCTAACATTGATAGTCAATTAGAAAACTTGAGTTCGTGCAACTTCACATTTGTCCTCACATCAATCTTAACGTTCATATATGGGGAGAAAACAAACATAGAGGGCTTCCCAATAACCTCTCCACCCACAGCAACCACACCATCATCGCCCAATACACCCTTATCAAACTCATGAGCTAGACCAAGTGAAAAATTAGGAAACTCGGAACCAGGTAACATTATTGAGGTAGGTAATTGAACAGAGGTAGGTAAAATAGATGATAAAGGTGGGTCTGCAATTGGAAATTGTGAAGGATGAAAAACAAAAAAGGTAGTCATGTCAAAAACCTCAACTATGTCTTCATCCATCATGAAGTATTCCTGCACGAAATGAGGAACTTCCCAGTCATCATTATTTTTTCCTTCAGCTTTCTTGCCACCACCTTCTTCCCCAGTATCTTCTAAATCTCTTTCTTCACCATCAACATTGATCTCACCCTTAGACTCTAAACCACCTCCTTTTACTTCAATGTCTTTATAAAATCCACCATTTCCTTTATCAACAGATGGCTTATCATCAACATCCACAACCACAAGATAATATACACGACTCCTAAAAACTTCATCAAACAGCACCGCAACTTCTTCAAAACCTTTGTCATTGGGGAATTTCTTACTTCCATCATGTATCTTCTTTTCGATAAGAAGTTGCGTCTTCTTAACAGAATCAATCATCTTGTAGATGTTATCAAGGCAATCCTGTATATATTCAAAACACAAAAAAAAAGAAAAAAACTTATTAATGTAAACTAACAATACTTGTGATACTATATAAACATAGTAACACATGTGTTACCGGCAGGTAACACATGTGTTACCAGGTAACATGTCACAACCTCAAAAACGGTCAACTTTGGTCAGCGGAAGCAATTTGTGTACGAGCGGGGGTTGTGACATCATAGGATCATTACAACACAGAGTATATGATTATCGCAAAACAAAGTGACTAAGATGCCATAAATATAGTTGTTACAAAAGCTACGACTTTACAAGTCGTAGTAGTAGTGTTATTGAAATACATCATTTTAAGTGAATACAATATTCAAAACCAGAATTTTGTAAATATGATCAAAAGTTATAGTTTTACTAAGGAAATCCCGTAAGTTCCAAAAGTGGCATCCTAATTCGTCTTGGGAGGTCGTTGTTTCAAGATGCATGCAAGTCTTACGTGAGTACTAATTCCCTGAAAAACATAGTAGAAATCGTCAACAAAAATGTTGAGTGAATTCACAGGTTTATTATCGTTGTTAAACCAAGTTGTTTATAAACTGTTGACGTACAAGTCAAAAAGTGATTAAATCAATAATCAAATATAGTTTTCGTTTTCGTTAACATACAAGTCAAATAAGTTTCGTTTTGTTGGAATGTTATCCAAAAATATCGATTCGTTGGGATGTTACCCAAAAATATAGTTCGTTGGAATGCTATCCAAAAATATCGATTCGTTGGGATGTTACCCAAAAATATAGTTCGTTGGAATGCTATCCAAAAATATCGATTTGTTGGAATGTTACCCAAAAACATAGTTCGTTGGAATGCTATCCAAAAATATCGATTCGTTGGGATGTTACCCAAAAATATAGTTTCGTTGGGATGTTACCCAAAAATATAGTTTCGTTGTTGTTTGTGGGTAAACATTGATGGTGATCCCTCGAAGGTGAGCTAAACCTTATGAGTTAAAGTAACGCAACCCAACCCATAATCAAGCCACGACACAAATTCGTTGTTGCCTAATCGGACATGTAAATATACGCTCCGCTCTTAGTTGATGGGACGTCACCCCGATAGTACTATCCGTATATTCAGTGGCTAGAGTCACCTAGCTAATGATTATGGTTGTAGCCATAAGGTCTTTGATGCACTACACATGTAAATCGTGGTTCGTACTAGGATTCGTTGTCCATGCTCCCCAAAATAGTATGCAAATCATTTCGTAAAAAAATAGTATTTCGTAATCATATAAAAGCATTCATAAGAAGTGTTTTCGCATATAGTATCAAAATAGTTGCTATGTTTTCCACCCCTAGTTTAAAAGCAGTAAAATAAGTAAAAGTAGGGGCTGTGAACTCACCTCGTGAGCTAAAGTATATGAGAGCTAGCAAGTGGTTGCCCAAATAAAATCTCCTAACGCCCTAAACGCAAGAGTTAATTTATATAAGTAGTTGGCTAACTGCCAAACTATGTTAATTGTCCATTTATTTCGAAAGATCGTTGTGTTTAAAAATGCGTACGATACGTTGGTGATGTTTTTGTTCGGGTTTAGTTTATACGAGTTGTTTTTGTCTAAGTTTATTAATGAAGTTACCAAAACGCATTTTGGGCATGAATCCTAGTGTTTTATAAAATGGTTCGCGTTTTATCGTTTGAGGCTCGTTTTTGTTGACTTGGTCAAACGTGCTCGGTTTGACCCGAAACTTTTACACATAAAATCTTAACATATTTGAACCCGTAAAAAGTAATTTTCACATTTTATCTCAAACTCGAAGTGTCTCGTTTTTATTCGCGGGAACGCGAAATTAGTCCCGACAGTTTCTATACCTCAAAATACGCCATGTTCCGAGCTCGTTTTAACTAGATAAAACTTTGTGAAAAATTCTGAGAATATTATCCAACGTTCCCCTATGTCTTAGCTACTTAAAATAATTTTTCCAAAATTTTTAGTTAAGTTTAAAGGGTCCAAATATTTATGTGATTCCCCTGACGTCTAAAAATGATGAATCCGGATACAAGTTCAAAGATCTAATTACTAAGAAAAATCTACAAAACTTCAGAGGGTGTAATCATACTACTTTTAAAGATAACAAGATTTGTGAGATTTTGGCGAAAACCTCATGTCGTTTGGAGTTGTGTAGCTCGAGTTATGGGCTCGAGAAGTTGGTGCAAAAATCTGTCACCCGAGACAGAATGTTGACACATCTTTGTAAAATCGTTTTCGGATATCAAAGGTGTCGAAAAATTACGAAACCACTTGAATCTGAAAGCTAACACCTTAAACTTAATTTTTGTCTTTTGAATCGTCCATTTTCGTTAAGTTTTGAGCACGAAAATCCTCCTTGAAGTCGGGCAAAGTTTCTGCCCAGAACAACTGTTGATGTTTCATGTTTTCAAAAACATTTTTCGACTTTAGTTTTGGACATGATCTTGTTAGATGGACCTTATAACATGAATATAAGTGTGTTCTAGGTAAAATAAAAGGAAAGTGGAGTTTCTTACAAAGAAGTTGATGAAAACACGATGAAATGGAAATCGGGAGCTCGTTTTCTTGCGTTTCCTTGCAAACCGAATAGGTGGGATTATGGTGGTTTGTGGTGGTGATTGTGGTGGTTTGTGGTGGTTTGTGGTGATGTTGGGTGGAGTGTGGATCTGCTGGAAATCTCAGGAGGAGAGGGAGAGAGTGAGAAGAGAGGTTGAGTGTGTTTTAGTTGTGTGTTTGAATGAATAAAGAGTACGGTGAGTATGGGTAAAGAAGAGGGAGGTATGGGGGATGTCTTGAGCATGGTGCAGATTTTGTGGGCCCCACCTAGGTGTGGGTGGTTTAAATCTTGTTCCCCAAGTTTACGTTATGTGCGGTGCCCGTTTACCCGTTCGTTTCGTCGTTCGTTTAAACGTTAAACGTTTATTATACGCTTTTCGTTCACGATAAATTCACGTTAATTTTTTATTGTAGTATTATTTTTAAATACTTTATTTTATGTTCTAAAAATGTTTCGTTGGGTTCTCATTTGGTTGTCGGGTTCGATTCGCGCGTTATTTTGTGTTCGGTACGTTCTATATAAAACGTATAACGTTTTCGTTTAATCGTTATGCTTTTTCTTTATAGCATAATGTTTTCAAATAAAATAACTACTATTAAAATAGTTTTACGTTATTTATAAAATTCGTATCACTAACGATCGTGTAGTTGTCGGGTTACACCCGATTGTTTTCGCGTAATTATACATAATTTACTAAATTCGTAATACTTCGCGTATTAAATTAATGGGCTTTGCTAGACTTATCTCATAAAAATTGTTTAGTTTTCATTACGTAGGGAATTAGCCTAAGACATGCATGAATAAAATGTACGGTTCCGTACCGTAAATGGAGGGTTGTCACATAACACATGTGTAATCAATAAAAACAATAACTAGAAAAACATCATAATTGATAAAATATAGAATACTTACACTTGAACCACTATCATGACCTTTTGTTGGGTTAACAAATCCTTCTTCTTGATAGGCGGCATCGGGATTGTATTCACCAGCAAGTTGCAACCTGCCGAAAGAACCACTAGCCGCCTCCTCTTCCTGAACAAACTTCATCAACATGAATTCGAAATAATTGGATGTTGACGAATAACTAACATGATGTTGGCTTCACCGAATCAAGATACAACAGCTGCAGTATTTAAAAATAACAAAAACTCGTTTAAAGCTCACTGATGTAAAGGTTATATCTTATTTCAGTAACATTTATATATTTAAAAAAAAAAAGAGAATTAACTTACAGTTAGGAAGGTGATCGAGCCTTGATAATGAGTTGATCGATCATTTTTCCAATTGATTGTTGGCCTCTTCAAACACTCAATAACAAACCCACACCAGTCAAGCTTCTTTAAATCCGTATCCTCAGTAAACTTGTACACAAAGTGCTGCAAAAACTTGCCATTGCTCAAGCATTTACACATTGTATTGGCAAACAGCATGAGGAATTTTAACTTGAAACAAAACTCAGCATCTTTATCTGTAATAATCTTCTCTACCATGTTCTTCGCACTAATGTACACGTTCGGAAACTGTGGAAACTCCTTCATAAACTGTACCATACACGGGTCATCACGGTTGACATCCGGTAAATCCATAATATTGATACCACCATTGGGTATTCCAAAAATATCATGTACGGCGTCTGGTGTAACTTTGATACACGAATCACCGACCTTGATCTCCATGGATTCCGGGTCAAAATTATCAACCACAAAGTAACCCAACTGACCTGCAAAAATATAATAAAATAGTTGTAAATAAAAAATAAATTATCACGGTTTTAATGTTATTGAGTAACCACTAACACATGTCATACCAACTAATAACACATTTGTTAGTAAACACTAACACATGTGTTAATAAACAGTAACACATGTGTTTCTAATCAGTAACACATGTGTTTCTAATCAGTAACACATGTGTTACTAATCAGTAACACATGTGTTAATCATCACTACCACATGTGTAAATAAGGTATCAAATAAACATATATCTACAAAAACACGTATAAAATAAACAAGAAGAGAATAAAAAAACCCTGGAAGAACACTGATAGGAAGATCAATGAAAGCACTGAACCCAATGTCCCTGAGACATTCCTTTTGTTCAGTCGAAAGCTGACTCCCAGCCTCCCACAACGGTCTTAATGTAGTGCAGACACGAATCGAGTCAAACTTTGTACTTTCCTCCTCCACATCTAGTTTGACCCGCTTCGTATGCTTGGTTTCTTTCTCTTCATCCTCAGCCTTAACACGTAATTTTCGCTTCCCATCAGCTTTTCTACCTGGCTCAACCACAGCAGAATCGATTTTCTCTTTCTTTAATTTCAAAGAAGTCTTCTTCATCCCCTCCTTCACAACCTTCTGCTTCTTTAGTTTATTTTTCTCCTCGGCTTCTTGTGCGACTATTCTCTTCTTCGCCTGCTCAGCTTCAATCATCATCTTCCACTCCTCGGCTTCTTTCTTTTTCTCTGCCTCCTCGGCTTCTTTCTTTTTCTCTGCCTCCTCGGCTGCTTTCTTTTTCTCTGCCTCCTCGGCTTCTTTCATCTTCTTATCCTCCTCGGATTGTATTTTCTTCTTTGCCTCCTCGGCATCTTTCATATTCTTAGCCTCATTCGCTTCTTTCTCCATCTTATCAAGCTTCTTCTTCTCCGCCTCCTCTGCAGCAATTTTCAATATGTTAATTTTAGCAGTTTTTTGACTTGTAGCCTTTGGAGATTCCACCCTTGCAGCGGTAGATTTTGTTAGGGGAATATTAGAAGAATCAGCTTTCTTATTTTTTGAAGCTTCTTTGCGAGCACGTCTCGCATCGTTCTTTTTTTTTACTTAAAATCTCTGCAATTGTAGGAGATGGCAAGGAATTATTGCCTCCTGAAAAAAAAAACACAAAAACAAAAAATAGTGTAAGAATAGCATGACTGAAATAGTACAACAGAATATTCAAAACAAATGTGTTAATGCTTACTAAAACATGTGATACAAAAAAATTACAACATGTGTCAATACTTACTAACACATGTGATACAAATTATTACCACATTTGGTACAAATTATTACCACATGTGGGTACTGCATACAAAACACATATGCTACTAAGCCAAAATGTGTGATACTATTGGATTAATCACATTTCAAATACAGTAAAAAGTATATAAAAGAATCAAAACATGACAAAGTTCATGTGTTATTGAAAAATATATAAAAACATAGTGACAAAAAGATAACCTTCCAGTGAACTAACAACATCCGCATCAAGTTCAGAAACGATGGAATATGACCTAATATCACATATACACATATAGACATTCCAATAAACAAACAATATTCACATCAACAAAAATAAACTATGGTAGTAACACTTGTGTAACTACTACTATTCACATAAACATCAGAAAAATAAAAGAAACTAAACTACAACAATCCACATAAATGCAGTGTTGACCCTTGTGTAACTTCAAAACAAAACATATTCGCTACACTTGTATCACCAGACAGTAAAATACAAACAAATCGTAGCTAACACATGTGTTACCAAAAACTAAATTTTAACAAAAACAAAAAACAGAAATAACATACCATCATACAAGATCAAAACAAACTAAAAACGAAAAATCGAATACTTAAACACTAAAAACTAACCATAAAACTTCGAAATAACTTACGTAATGGAACCGAACGAACAGGCCTAGCAGCAATAGGCCTTGATGATGTTGTTCCTGTAACAATCTCCTCTCGAACATCCATTACTTCCAAAAATAAGAGTTAATAATGAATTTTAACCGGTGTTTAAGAATTAGGGTTTCACAAAAACGAATTTCAGTAAAAACTAAACAGCTAGAAAGATTAAGCGAATAATGTAGATGCAGAAAACGTCGATTTAAGCAACAAACAACACTGATTTGACGATTTTCGAACGATTTTACGATGTTAGGGTTTGGTATGTGGATCGCCAAAGAAGAGAGGGAAAAGGTTAGAGACAGGGAACTGTATAATTTTTTGGAAATAAAGTAAAAAAAAAGTTTAATTAATTACATGGTGAAATTACGATTATGCCCTTCCGCCCAAAATCTGATTTAATTTGATTTTTTTAATTAAAAAATGGGTATTAATCTGGACCCTTGATTTGTTAAATCTGATGGCTCACATTCATTTCCTTATTCTCAACTTATAGTCATGTACTCATTTGAACCCTACTCTTATTAGTTAATATAATAATTTATTTTAATTAATTTATTCTATTTATTTTAAGTTATTAACTTTTTTGAATTTTAATTAAATATTGAAACAAGCTGACTACTCAGTATTAAATATTAATCAATGAGCATTTATATCTGTTTACATACGGGTCATTTTGAAATATACGAAATAATACTATTTAAACATTTTTAACAATAATTGCAAGTTTAATTCGTGAAATATGATTGGTAAACGTAAATTCAAAAAACCTAGGATAACAAATATATAAAACTATAAAAACCTCAAAGAATCCTTTTAGAAATTAAAAAGATGAAGAAAAAAAAAGACAATAATAGAAAATCGGGATTTTCAAAAAAAAAATTTCTGATGGTATGTTGTATATAGTCTAGACCGATTGTAATATGTTACACATAACTTTTTTATAAATTAAAGATAAATCATCTTTGAGACTACTAACATAATAAGAAGGGGGCCACATGTAAACAATTAATATCATATATATTCTTTATTTATGTATGTTAAGGGTTAATGATTTTGTCAAAAAATAATAGAGTATGTTACATCGATTTTCTTAAATTAAAATAAGTATTTAGAATAGACTAATTAATTAAAATGTACGATCTTCATAATATTTAAAAAGAATCTACAATTATAATTTTAAGTTGTTGAAAACCTACGGTAAAGTTATGATATAATTTAGATTATATAATATAAGTTACTAATTATTTTATTTAGATTATCTTTAAAAATAGTTATTTCAATTTTATTTTATTTTATTTTTAAATCGTAATCATAATTTATGATGTCTCCTTAATTTTTTATTCGGTTATTTATTCTAATTTATTATTTATTGAATTGAATTTTAATTTTAAATATATTGTTAATAAAATAGAAGAAGAAGCTGATTACTCCTTTTAAATATTCATCAATGACTCGACAGTCGACAGTCGACTCTCCCATAGCAGCGAATTGGATGACTTCGCTTTTCCTTTTTGCGAATTGACAATTGACAATTGACAATTTAAAACCAAAAGGTAAACATTTAAAATCCACGTGTCAAAACGTCATTAGTAAAGTACAAAAACCTGGTCCCACATGGCGCCAATAAAATTTATTCTTTTTCCCAAATAGAAGACCAACAGACGACCATTAACGACTACTTAAAAACCCTTTCCCACTCCAAACAATCAAACCAATCGCCGATCATGTACGGACATAATCGTCGGCAACAAGGCAAAGGCGGAACTAGTCGCAATGCGCAGTCGTCTCAGATTACGGTGATCGACGCTGCTGTAGTGAAAGCGAAGTCTGATCTTCTGGCAGCGGGTGAAAGCGTATCGTCGTGGAAAGTGTCGCAGTTGGCTTTAGTGATATTGAAAGCGGATTCATTTGAATCGTTAGGGTTTTGTATGCAACATGTTCCTTCGTTGCATCGTATTATGATCATTGAAGCAAAGGTAAAGTTTTTTTTCATCATCTTTTAATATATCCTGTTTAGTTGTGGACAATTTTCCATCTCTATTTTAAAAAAATGAAAATAGTTTTTATCATGTAGAAAAGTGTTTAAAATTTGAGAAATGTGTTCAGATGTTGCATTTTCCATTTTGGAAAATTGATGTCTAGATAAGTTAATTCTTAAAAGGTTTTGGAAAGTTTTAGAAAAACTGAAGAGAGTGTTATAAAGAATTTTTTTTTAAAATTTAGCATCGTGTTTAGTTACGAAAAAGTTCTTTTATTTTCCTTTTTCCGTTTTTCAAGGGATTGATGAGTGTTTTACTATTCTAGAAAAGCAATGAAAATTTAGAAAACACGTTTAAATGCGATGATGGAGTTTTCCTTTTCTAAGAGAGATTGAGATGGAAAACTAAAGAACCATAAAATGTAGTTTTTAACTTTTCAGTTATAAAAAAGAAAATAGAAATTTTCCTTTTGCATTGAAAAGTATTTTAGAAATTTGAACTATTTCTTGGAGAAGTTTTTTAGAAAAGTAGAGGAGTTTTCTGTAACTAAACGCACCCATTTTCCATCTTCTAGTTAGTTAAATAATTTGGAAAAGATATTTAGTTGAGTAAAATTATATAATTTTCTACTAGCTAATTTAAACTTTTGTGGGTGTTATTATTGTTTTATTGGACCAATTAATGGTGTAAATTTTAATAAAAAATAATAACTCTAGCAATCATCTTGAAAACGAATGTTTGGTTTCGTGTATGACATGTTTGCATCCATAAATTATGTAAAGTTTAATAAGAAACTGATTAGCTGATATTGGTTTTGCAGATCAACTCTTTTATAAATTGCTTTGTTGCAGTCCAAAAGATCACATCACTACATGATTTGGTGTTGGCAATTTGTGAAAATGAGGGAATTAATAGCTTTGAAGAACTTGAATTGGGACCTATCTTAAAGCATCCACTAGTCGTGCATTACTTTTCAATAGGATCTGATGTCACAGAAATCTGCAAGATTACATGTGAACAAATTGTTGCTTACCTCAGCATACTCCCCCGCAAAAAGAAAAAGACAATGGCTGATGACTTGTTGGATTTTATAGCCAAGAAAAGGAAGAAAAACCGGAAAAATCTTTGCATAAGGATTCAGAGTCTGGGGTATGGGTTTTATTATACTGTACTTACTGGTAAATCTAAAAGTGATGGACTATAAATAAAAAAATTATATTCCAACTCATTTTAACTCTTCAAAACACTCAAGCAGGCTTTGTTTTTCGACTTACTTAGACTAGTATATTAGAAAGTGTGAATTTAGAGTTTTTTTTCTGCTGATGTACATTTACGTGCAGTATGCACATCGGATATATCATGCGTGGAAGGCGATCTGAAGGCAACCTTCTAAAGAAATGTTCGGATGGGTTAGATTTAAAGTCATTATTTGATGACTATGAGGCTGAATATGGAAACTCTGCCAAAGATGCGGCTAATGATAAAAACGATGATGAGGGTTCAAGTCATTTTCCAATTCAAGCAGCAATTATCTCTGACCCTTCTGCAGCTGCACAAGTTCCACGAATTTGTTTGGACACGGAAATAGATTGTAGTTTGACCAGTTCCCAAGAAGTCAAAACTTGCCATTATCATGGTGCTTCAATTGAAGGGAAAAGAAAATCTGAAATCAGTTGTTGTACGAAACATGCGATTCATAAAACACCTAATATGTGGATGGCTGGGATTAAGTTTAAACCAGAGTTTTTGAGTGTCGATGTGGAAACAGGATTTATAGGTGATAATGCAGTCGATGGGCATACATGGAGGTTCATTAACATCTGGAAAGAATCATTTGAAAAAGAGAATGTAGTTGAGGTATGTCAGTATCTCTATTATTTTAGGTTGAATTCTTCATATATCCATATTTGTTTTTTGTGACTCATCGGCATCGAGTCTTTGAAAGTGTAAAAAGCCATCCCTTTTTGGTTTTTATTCAATCTACCGTATTTGTTAAATGGCATGGTGCACTAGTTTGGAGTCTTAACTGTATGTTTTGTTTGTAGACATTTGGCAAGATGCTTGACTTTTATCAAGGTGAAATGAAACTAAAAACGAAGACTAAAGCTATAAATAGTATGATTTCATCTTATCCATATGTTGGATTGCTAAATGTTGCTGTAAGTTAACTATGTCCATTTTCTTACAACCATTTAACATCATGGTAGTGTCACCTAATTTTTGAAATATATGATGTTTTGTAACAGATTGCTTCAATAAAGTTTGGTTTGTGGGATCGTATGAGCCCTGTCCCAGAAGCAAACAGTAAAGAGAAACTAGTAAATACTGATTCCACCAAATGTGCTCTTGATGTTCCCATGGATGTCCAGCCAGATGAAAAGGACGTTTTAGTTGCCACTAAGCATGATTTGGACGATTATGTTGGTAAGTCACATTGCCTTTTCTTCAATTTAATCAGTACCTTCCAATAATAATATCCGTTATTGGCTATATTTTTTTCCACTTTTCATTCTCTCTATTTCAAATAGGGTGTTTGGATGAACAATTGAATTGAATTTGATTATGAGAATTTTGGTTTTTAAGTAAATTTAATCATATTAAGAGAAATAGGTAAAACATGTTATTATAAAACTCTATGTTTAAAATTACCTATCCCCGACTTTGAGCACCTGATTATCTGAATTTCCAAGTGCAGTTATCACTTGAAAATGCACATCCAAACACCCCAAAGAAATGAGGAAACTCTTTTGTTGGTTTAGTTAAGAGTCTCATTGTTGGTCAATGAGCTTTTCTTCTCACTGCAAGAAATTCTTACATCTTTTCTTTTAATTTGGTCCCTCGATCAGACATTTCTCTTGAAGATGTTATGACATATGTCAAAGATGTTATGGTCTCCAATCTAGTTCTGGACAACATAAGTTCGTATCCAAAAAAACAATTAACCTTATTAAGGGAGATCTGCAAGCTGGAATGTTCATTAACTCAACATTTTTCTATTAAAGACTTTGATACCCTTGGATTTGGAGACATTTTCACTTTCTTAGCGGAATATAGTTTCTTACTACCTACCACATGGCAAAATTTCTTCTTAATTTCTGGCAAAACTGAAAAGCCATCAGCTAAAGTTTGCATGAGCCAAAGTTATCTGCTTGAATTCTTATCAGAAGCTGCTAATAGCTTAGGGGAAAATGAGACCTTGAGCAAGTTAATGGTATCTGAGTTGTTGAGATTGCAATTCCCTTCTGCTGGTCTTATATTACTCGAAGATGATTATACAGAAGACTTTCTGAACACTCTGAGCAAGAATTGTGATAATTTGAGCTCAAATGCCGTGTTATTTTCTTCGACTTTATCTGATTATAAGGCATACAAGAGTTTCTCGGATACTCATGTTGGCACGAATGATGCACTTGAACTGTTACTTAAGGCTCCAATGTTGGTAGATTTAACTTCATGGTCATGCTGGGACTATAAGTTTGCACCTTCTTTAGGTCCTCTTGTTGGGTGGCTGTTGACTAATGTAAACATCAAGGAACTGCTTTGTTTAGTAGCACGAGATGGAAAAGTTTTACGGATTGATCATTCAGCTACTGTGGATTCATTTCTTGAAGCCTTTCTCCATAGATCTTCTCTTGAAACAGCGCTGAAGCTTGTATCTTTGATTGCTTTATATGGCGCTGAACGAAATGTACCCTTGTCTCTTTTAAAATGTCATTCTAAGAATGGTCTTGAAAGCATGTTAAAGGTACCTTTAAATAATGCTTTTGAAGCCGTGCCTATCGCGTCAAGATTTGTTCTTGACTGTTTGGCTTATATACCTAAGGAATTCCAAAGTTTTGCAGCAGAGCTATTTGTTTCTGCATTTCGTTCCATAATCAAAGATGCTCATCAGGCAATTTTAAGTGAATGCAAAACTACAGAGGATCATATAATGATCCACGAGCTCGGATTATCGTTAGGCATAGTGGAATGGTTTTGTGAATATTGTTCATGTTTATCTCAATCCAAAGAATCACATGAAAATAAAAGATTCTCATCAAGCGATTTTCAGTCTGTTGAAGTCAACCAACCTAGTGAGGCTAGTAAAAGATATGGCGTGAAGATTCATAGAGTGGATAGTGTTGACGACGATTGCAAAGGACCCATTTCAGAATCTGATGCAGCTACAATTATTGAATCAATTAGAATGGAAGAGTTCGGTCTGGATTCAAATATTTCACTCACGGAAAGTAGCATTTTGAAGAAGCAGCATGCTCGCTTGGGAAGAGCACTTCATTGTCTTTCACAAGAGTTGTATTCTCAAGACTCGCACTTTCTTTTGGAGCTTGTATGCTTCTATCTTTATCCTTTCAGATGTTCTTTTTATAAAATAATGGCCTATATGTGATATTTTTTAATTCTCTTTTATAGGTTCAGAATGCCGATGACAATGTGTACCCATTAAATGTGGAGCCTACTCTAACGTTCATTCTTGAGAGGAAAAGTATAATTGTCTTGAATAACGAGATTGGTTTTTCTGCCGAGAACATCAGAGCACTTTGTGATGTTGGAAATTCTACAAAGAAGGCATCTAGTGCTGGGTACATTGGCAAGAAAGGCATCGGATTTAAATCAGTTTTTCGGGTATAGGAAATCTTCAATACGAACCATTTAATATTTTTTTTATTACCCTTTTTTTCTGCTAGTCCTTGCAATGTTTATGATAGGCTGAAAACATCATTTTGACCATTATACAGGTTACTGATGCTCCAGAAATTCATTCTAATGGATTTCATATCAAGTTTGACCTAACCGAGGGTCAAATTGGTTTTGTTTTACCAACAATAGTGCCTCCTTGTGATATCAACCTGTTCACAAACCTGGTCTCATTCGACACTGGTGATCAGGTGAATACACACCATTACAATACGTGCATTGTGCTTCCATTGAAGTCAAAGTTAGCAGAAACTTCTGCTGTGGAAAATATTACATCTATGTTTTTAGATCTTCATCCATCTTTACTACTTTTTCTTCATCGTCTTCAATGTATCAAGTTTAGAAATATGCTAAATGATTCATTTGTCATCATGAAGAAAAACATAGTGGGAAATGGATTAACCAATGTTTCAATAGGCAATGAAACATTTACTTGGTTTGTAGAGTCTAGGGAATTGCAGGCTAATGGTATCCGCGATGATGTCAAGACTACTGAGATATCTGTTGCATTCGCTCTTGAAGTAATAAACAATTGTAATTACACTTCCAAGCTTGATCACCAGTATGTGTTTGCATATCTTCCTCTTCGAAAATATGGTTTAAAATTTATAATCCAAGGTGACTTTATTCTTCCCTCTTCATGAGAAGAAATTGACGGTGATAGTCCATGGAACCAATGGCTGCTATCAGAGCTACCAAGTTTGTTTGTGAATTCAGAACGATCTTTCTGTACCCTTCCTGGATTTAACAATTGTATTGGAAAGGGCGTTTCCATCTTTTTGAGCTATGTTCCACTTGTAGGTGAAGTGCATGGATTTTTTGCTACACTTCCCAGAATGATTATATCGAAGCTATGCACGTCTAACTGTTTACTTCTAGAAGGAGATAATGGCAAATGGGTCCCACCGTGTCAGGTTCTAAGAAACTGGAATGAGCATGTTCGTACTCTTTTTCCTGATAGCTTGATTCAGAAGCATCTTGGTCTTGGGTACTTGAATAGGGATATAGATATATCAGATTCACTCGCAAGAGCATTGAGCATCGAGAGTTACGGGCCTAAATTCTTGGTTCAGATGTTATCGTCTTTATGTTGTACACAAGAAGGTTTATCTTCAATGGGACTTAATTGGCTATCATCTTGGCTTAATGAGTTACATTCTGTGTACCTTCAGAACACTGCTGATTTTCAAGTTTCCTCTGATGTTATGAAAACCCTGAAAAAAACACCATTCATTCCTCTTTTAGATGGTTGTTTCAGTTCCATTGAAGATGGTATGATCTGGATGAATTCAGATGGTTCATGTAACAGTTTTGAAGCTTTTTCAAGATTGTTTGCAAAACTTCGAATTGTTGATCATTCACTTTTTGAAGGTCCAGTCACCGAGAATATACATAAAATGCTTTCTAAAGTTGGTGTCCAATGGTTATCTGAACATCAGGTAGTAATAGCACACGTCTTGCCAGCTATATGTGACAAAAAGAATACAGTGAATGTTGATCTTATGGCAGAATACTTATCATTTATATTGCTACACCTACAATCTAGTTGTTTGGACTGTGGTATTGAAAGGGATCACATAATTTCTGAGGTTTACAATAAAGCGTATATTTTAACAAATCACGGCTTTGTTATACCATCTGAGGTGGCAATCCATTTCAGTATTGATTTTGGAAATGATATTGATATCAGTAAGTTGATTAGTGGCATGGATGTAAAGTGGTCTGAGGTTGATCAAACTTATCTGAAGTATCCTACGGGTATATCTATGCTCAGCTGGAGGAAATTTTTGAAGGAAGTAGGAATAACTGATTTTGTGCAAACAGTTCGAGTTGAAAAAACTGTTCCTATTTCTTCTCAAATTGTTCTTACAAATATGATGTGGGAAAAAGTTATTATCCCGTCTGGATTAACAGTCAGTGATTGGGAGTCTCATGAGCTGTTTCATATATTAGCAAAAGTGTCGTTGAGTGGGGATCATGAAAAATGCAAGCATCTGTTGGAGGTTCTTGATGAAGTTTGGGATGATTATTTTAGTGATAAGATAACAGCTTATTGCAAAATGGATGGTGAAAGTAAGGCTTTTAAGTCTTCATTAGTAAGTAGTCTCAATGATGTTCAGTGGGTGGAGTCTAGTGTTGACAATCGGCTTTACTATCCTAAAGATTTGTTCCATTATTGTGACGCGGTGTGCTCGGTTCTTGGTGATAATGCTGCTTATGCTGTCCCAAAGGTTTATTTGCTTATTCCATCACTACTGTTTTTTTAATCAATCATCCTTAATATGTAAAGTCTACTCATTGTGGTATTTTTTGGATATGCTATAGATTCAAAGTGAGAAGTTGGTGAACAGCATTGGTTTTAAGGTTACTGTTACTCTTCATGATGCTTACTCTGTTCTTGAAGTTTGGAAAAGATCTGCCAGATCTTTCAAAGCTAGGTAAGTATATGTTCATCATTAATTTGTGTCTTTTGTGTGTTATATGGTTCTTGTAGTCATTAGTAACATTATTATGAGATATATTTTTATTTATTTCTAAATGTCACACCCCCAAAATTAGAATGATAATAATTAAGGCGGAAGCTCGGGGCGTGACTCGATCAATCGACAATAATCCAGAGCGTATGATTATCGCAGAACATCTATAATGTTAAGATGCCAATAATAGTTTTACAAACGTTACGGTTTATCAAGCCGTCAAAATAGCAATGTTATCAAATACATTGTTTTTCAAAAGATACATCCTTCAAAAGATGGCATCCTAATTATCATGACAAGTATGGTCCCAATATGCATGAGGTCTTGCGGCATGGCTAATTCCCTGAAAAACATATTTGAAACGTCAACATAATTGTTGAGTGAATTCACAGGTTTAAGACTCAATCATAAACCAACATTTAGTAAAGTTCACCAGTAATTCAAAGTATGGCATCAAACGCCTAAGGTACGATTATTTAAAGTTTGAAACAAAGACGATGATCCCCCAAAGGCTAGCTAGGCCTAATGGGTTAAAGTACGACCTCTAGTCCTATAACCAAACCACGACCTGTTGTGTTGTTTGCCTCGGACTGGTTAAATATACGCTCCTTGTTGTGTGACATAAAGTCGGGGGTTGGCATGATCAACAAATAGTGGGAGAGACGTCATCTCGATAGTACTATCCGTATATTCAGTGGCTAGAGTCACCTAGCTAATGGTTATAGTTTGTAAGCAAGTGGACTTCTATGCACTACAACTGTAAACATAGATTCGTACAAGGATTCGTTGTCATATTACCAAGTATAGTATGAGATTCGTTCATAAGTAAACAAGTTTTCAATCATCGTATGAAAAACAGTTCATATGTTTTCCACCCCTAGTTTAAAGGCAATAAAACAGTAAAAATAGGGGCTGTGAACTCACCTGAGTCCGAGCGTGCTAGTAGAATGAGTTTAAGTACATGAGCCCAAATAAGCCCCTTAGCGCCCTAAATGCATGAGGTCGAGTTAATAAATGTAGACGACTTACTAGTCCGTCTATACTAGTTCACTCAACTAGGGTTTTATGTGCCCTCATAGGCATATGCGACAAGTTGTGATCCTTTATAGTTTTCAAAATACTACAATCGTTTATGTCAACCTTATAGTATACTATTATTCATAATATATTCATAGCATTGATTATTGGTTCGTTATATGTATCGTTTCGACCGTATTTGATTCGAAGTTCATGATTTCGTTTAATTGACATTTAATTGTGTCCCGTACGTTATTATAATATAACCATGTTGCTTAGATATAATATACATTTTCAATAACGTTATAAGTTTTATAACTCATTTTTGTAACCTTTATCATTAACGTACGTTTTAACTTGTTATAACTCGGTTTTCACGATTTGTCGGTCTATACACTAATCATGACTTAATGTATATATTTTTATAATAAAGTCCCCTGATTTACAGAGGGTCCTTAACAGCCCTCAAAGTTTCTAAGTGACGGTTTTAGTTCTTATAGTTTTTATTTTGTTAATATAGGGTGAATCGTTCGGTTTCTTCGATTTTTAACGTATAAGTTAGATTCTTGACATCTTTTCTTAAGGTTTTCATTGTGGACACTTAGATTACTGTTTTTAGGTCTTAAGTCCCTGAACTTTCTGATTTTACACTATTAGTCCTTAAAGTTTCCAATTATCTCTTTTTTAGCTCAAACTTTCGGTTCGTCGATTTTTAACCACACAAGTCTTGGTTTTAACACTCTAAACTATAGATTAAACTTTAATATCATTTTACTTACTTATTTTACCATCTCAGCCCATAACTTACAGATTTTACACTTTTAGTCCCTCTAGTTTCATTTATTCCATTTCTTGCACAATACTTTGGTTTGTTAGTGTTTAACCACATGGATATTGTCTTAAATCATGGTTTATACTATAATATACATAAGTTACTTATTTTCACAGTCAAGCTCCAAGAGTTTCTGTTTTTACATGTATGGTCCCTCTAGTTCTCATTTTTCCACTTTTAACCGCATAGTTTCGTTTTCTTGATTTTTAACCACAAGGGTTTGGTTTTTAACACTTTAATCCATAGATAAACATTATAAACTCTAAATAAACTGTTTTTAACCTTTTAGTCCTCAAAAATCCGGATTTTTCGTATTTAGTCCCTTAAGTCTTCTTTTTGATATTTTTCATCCAAAAGTGTGTTTAGTTAGCTTTTAAACCACAAAGTTTATGTCATTACAAGTTTATTGTGTTATTTAGTTTAAAATAACTATTTTAACATAAATAAGAGTTTATTACATATAAATGAAGAGTTTAAAGAGTATAACACATATTTTACATTTTTAAAGTCTCTAAACTTGTTTATAGACTTTTCATTTGTTAAACTTACTAGTTAATGTTTTTAAAAGACAAAGTAACTAGTTTAAAAGCATATTTTAGTATGAGTGAACATTTTTAGCATAAACATATATATAAAGTTAAAGACTAGAGAAAGTCTCCTTACAAAGCTTTTAGGATGAGATTTAAGCAAGATGAGAACTTGATTTCTTTGTGTATGATTCCTAGCTCCAATCCTTGTATTTAACTTTGTTTACCCATGGGAATGTAGTGGTGTTATGATTTGTAGGTGTTTATATGTTAAAAGAGTTTTATTTTGTGGTTTGAAAGTGGTGGTTTATGGTGGTTTAGGGTGGTTTGAAAGTGGTGCTTTATTTTGTAGGAGCTTTATTTTGATTTTTAACTTGTAGATTATGTGTAGATATTTAGGTCATTAAGCACTAATCTTGATTAATTAAGTGCTAATCATGTATTTAAGGTGATTTAGTGGTAATTTGGGTAAATTAATGTATTAGAATATTACTAGTTGGTTTTAATAATATTCGAATATTTATCTTTAGTTCGTTTGATTAATTACATAGTCTATCTTGTCATTGCCCGTCTTTTAGTTTTCGTGAACGTTTATCGATTATCAAAGGTTGTTATGCTTATATATTAGCATAATTATCATGATATAAATAACTACTATTTACATTCGAATAGATTCATGTTATTTACGAAATATGATCACTAACGTTCGTGGGTGTCGGTCTCTACCGATTGTTTGTGTAATTCTCAATGATTACGAAAACATCCCGTATTAAAATAGTGTGCATCTCATATGCAAACGTGGGCTTTGTACTAGACTTAATTTGATGAAAACGAATTCACATTAATTAGATAGGGAATTAGCCTAATATGCACGTAATATGATGTACGGAATTTACCACAACTTTTGGGTTGTCACACTAAATGTCTTAAAATTTTTTGAAAAAGTTCGTCATGTGGCTCACACAAGTATGATTTTATACGTTTTTATGTGAAAAATGTAAAACAGATTGCACACATATTTCTTAACCTTTTAAAAAAATGAATGTCTAATACTAGCGTTAAACCCGTGTATACACATGGTGCATTTATATTTGTTCCCTTATCTTTGGGTTCATCGAGTGAAGTTGTTCCTGGTATGCTTTTATCTCCACAGGAAGCGTATTGGCATGATAAGATGATCCATCGAAAACTTGAATTCAGCAAAATGTTAAGCAAGTTATATCCAAACCTCCATGACTTTTTTGTTAACGAATGTGGTGTAAAAGAAAAACCTCCGCTTCTAGAATACCTTGTGTTTTTACGTCATTTATCAACCGTAGATACTCCATCAAAGGCCGCCAAAAAGGTAAGAACTAGAAGTGGTAAAATGGGTGGGTCGAGTAACGGGTCAAAATGAATTAGTTTTGTTAGGATAGGTTGGTTGGTCACCAACATCTGTTGTGCAGTTTCTTTACAAATAACTAGTGTGATAATCATGATTACAACTATTATATCATTAAAATAATAATATCGTTTTTTAATAGCATGATTAAGGAGGTTTTATGCATTTGAAATACCTTTTTAGCACCTTTTTTACCCGTTTAATAACCACAATGGCATTATCAAACTTTGATTTTGACAGGTTTATAAGGTTTTTGTAAAGTGGAGCGATGGGCTCAAATCCGGGGTTCTTAGTCTTGAGGATATTGAAACGTTGAAAAGAAATCTTGAAGAAAAGAAAACAAAGGTGCTTCCAACCGCACAAGATAAATGGGTTTCTTTACATCCATCATTTGGACTCGTATGTTGGTGTGATGATGAAAAACTTGCTGATGAATTTGAGAAGTTGAATTGTATCAATTTTTTTCGATTATGTGAACTTAATAATGAAGAAAAAGAGATGCTTCAAGCGAAGGTTTCCATTCTGTTGAAAACACTAGGAATCCCCGCGCTTTCTGAGGTTGTATCTCTTTCTCGTGTCATTTTAGTAAACTAAAATAATCCACGCACCTCAATTTTAGACTTTTACATTCATATCAGAAACACTTTTATTTATTTTACGAAATGTCTTTTTTCAAGTTTTTTTAATCTTGTGGTTTATTAGAACTTAAGCAGCTGAAGCACCTCAAACACTACCTACTACTGCGTCTTTAATTACAACTGATTATCTCATTAAAGTTATTAAATATCGCTTGTTTCTAATCAGACTTCCAAGCACCCGCTTAGCTAACAAGAAAATAGATGTCCACTCGTCGGACTTCTGTTCATGTGCATATCATTATTGTAGAGTGTAAGCTAGTTCTTATTATCTTTCGCAGGTTGTTACTCGTGAAGCAATATATTATGGGCCAGTTGACAATAGCTATGAAACTTCACTGGTGAGCTGGATTCTTCCATACGCCCAGCGTTACATCTTTCACACTTATCATGACAGATACCTTCAACTCAAGCTGTCAGGATTTGAAAACCTTAAGCGCCTGCAGATTGTCATTGTTGAAAAGTTGTTCTATAAGAACATCATAAGGCAATCAAATTTGGCTTCGAAGAAGAGACATGATAGTAGTTGCTTTCTTCAGGTATCATACTTAATTACCTAATGAATATAATAAATTGATAATAATAGTAATAATACCCATGTTACACATTAATAAAATAGTTTCAATTAGGCCTTCAACTTAACAAAGGTACCCAATTCACATTTAGGTTCATATACAACATGCTAAAAGAGACTAAAATCAAACGTAAAGTTCAAGTTTGAACTAAACCTGTTATTGATTTATACAGGATGGGATCTTGTATGGAACACGTGAATCAGATTCTCATTCACTATTCACGGAGCTTTCTCGTTTTTTGATCAACGGGGACCCTGTTCTGCACTTATCTAATTTTCTTCACATGATTACAATGATGACTGAATCAGGTTCGACAGAGGAACAAATAGAAACTTTCATCTTGAATAGCCAAAAAGTGCCAAAACTTATAGATGAAGAACTGGTATGGTCAATCCAGCCTATAGACCCACTGACATTGAATATGGAGATATCAGCTACAAAACGTGTCACTAAAAGAACCGCCCAGCACAGCTCATCATCTCGAGCTAACAGAAACTGGCCTCCTGCCAGCTGGCAAACTGCCCCCAAGTTCATTTCACGCGTGAATGACCTAAAGATGCAAGATGTTGGTACGCATATTGAGCTTGACTTGCCTTCTACAGATCAGGTAGAAAATCTAGAAAACTCTACCGGTTCAAAGGATGAGGGTCTTGGTGGAACCAACATGGTCGACTCAGTCAATGTTGAACCTTCTTTGGTTCACCAAGATGGCCCTTTGAGTTATAGCCAAAAGGGTCAGCTTTCTCATGGCTTGGTCGATGTACAACAGGCGTCGATTACAGGGAGAAGGGGTGAGGAAGTGGTGTTCAACTACTATAAAAAAGGTGGTATCAAACTTGTAAAATGGGTGAATGAAGCTAGTGAAACTGGGCTACCATATGACATTGAAGTTTATGATGAGGAAAACCGAAAGTAATACATTGAGGTCAAAACAACTGATTCTAGGAAGAAGGATTGGTTTGAGATATCGGTTAGAGAGTGGCAGTTTGCAGTTGAGAAAGGTGAATTATTTAGCATAGCTCGTGTCGTTTTGTCTGGTAAAAGAAAAGCTCGAATTTCGATATTCAAGAATCCGGTGAGCCTTTGTCGGCTTGGCCAACTAAAACTGGCTATTTTGATGCCAACGCAGTAGTTGGATGAGTTTTGTTCCCTGTTGAAATGATCATTCTCACGTTCATCAAGATTTTGTGAAATTCGAAAATTGCATGATTCTCCTTTTTATCTTTTAGTGATATTGATTAATCCTTAATTATTATTAATTTATCTTTATTGGCTCACCATTCATAGTTTGACATGATATTTTATTTATTATGTATCTACAATACTCTTAAAGTTGTCATTTTTTAACCGATATATATATTAATAAATAATATTATAAACTAATATTATAACTATGATTTTAGGATAAGATTCAAATGAGAATGACAAAAGTGTTGAGAATAGAGCAACCAATGAGAATGCTTCATTTTCATTAGGGTGGAGGGACACTTTAGTCATTAAACATTTTATTTAATTCTAGTTAAATAAATACAAAACTAAAAAGAAATAAGAAAATATTATTAAATCTAATATTATTATGCATACAGATATATACAGACACATACACGCACGTACGTAACACACGCAAATCGCAGAGTTTTTTCAAAATTGATCGCACGAACATCAAATCGAAGGTACTGATAACGTTAATCCGACTCAAAATTCATCAATTCATAGAACGAACGTTTGATTTGTGCTATACCTGATGATTCGATTAGGTTTTACGTTTATACGAGTTACAGTGATTGTATTTTGCGCGATTTTCACGTTATTATCTTCTGCTATTTACGATTTGATTAACGAAAACGCATTTGTAAACTGATTACTACTTATTCATCAATCAATTTTTAGCGAAAAAACGCAAAATCAAAACACGCGCAACTCGTACGACGATGATGAAAATCTGTTCAATTGAATCACTATTAAAATTACTTTGGTATCATATGTGTTAGTAGAATCAATTGAAGATTTAGTTCTCTCTGTAATTTGTGTGTTTCAGTTAAGCTGTTAAAAAATCATAAAAATCAGCTGAAAAAAAACTTACAGGTCATAATTTCTTATTTAGTAACACATGTGTTACTTAAATAATACAAAAACATTTATGGTGCAGAACACTAAAATGGTAGTAATAGAAGAATGTAAGACAAACTATGTGGAGCAACAGATTCAAGTAAATGTTGCAGGTAATAAGTTCTTTTATTTTTTTCTTTCATTGTAACACATTCATATAGTTATTACTAACAGATCGATACTCGTTACTAACACATGTGATACTGGTTACTAACACATGTGTTACTAGCTAATAAGTGCTTTTATCTTTCTGATACTATCACATGTGGTACTGGTTAATAACACATGTGTTACTATATAATATCATAATGTGAGATGTGATACTTGTTAATATCACATGTGTTACTTTATACAACCACATGTGTTAGTTTACAATCTTGTATTTTTATAAATTCTTTTACAGGTTCAACACTTACACCAAAAACCATTCCATTGTATCAAATTAGATTGAAACACCAAGTGGGACTTTACACTGGATACCGGACATCCCCTATGAAATAAAAACATATGTAGGATAAGTCTTTGATAAGCTTCAAGACGCATACATGTATTATATAAGATATGGAGTTTATGGCCAATTTTGTAAAGGTCATAACAGTCGCTAGTGTGATCAAAAGAAAGGGAGAAAGTGGAAGCAGAGGCGAGGAAGATAACAGAAGAACAAGCGAGGGAAAAAGGATAATGATTGTTTTTGTAAGTCCGGTTGTGGCGGATCGATAACGAGGTTATCTAAGGTATTAAGGTGCGGAATCCCTCAATACTAGTTATAGGATCTATAACGAATTCTTTCGCAATATATTAGCGAATCAATTGTCTAATTGCTTTGTATCGATTATAACAAGTGTTAACGATCAATACCTAGCCTTTAGAACGTGATAAGTCTCTCTGGAATCGCAGGGTCTCTGGGTAAACGAAAATGGCCGAGGTACTGAATATGAAAACCTAGTTTTTCATATATATTCGTCTCGGTTCGCAGGCTCGTGGGCTCTGCGAACTGACTCAGTTCGCAGCCCATGTTGGCCCAGCGAACTGACTCGGTTCGCAGGCCAATCTTGTCCTGCGAACTGACTCGGTTCGCGGTCAACCTTGGTCAACATTTTTTAGCCTTTTGATATTTAACTCTAAAATGTTTACCAAGCAATATATTTCATTTACAATTCAAAACCAATGTACATACTTGATTACAATTACTAAAAGTACTATTACAAGCTATAACAGGCTAGATCTGTTGTCACAAAACATGTCTCAACAGTTTTTTATATTAAATATCACATATGATATTTCATGTATCACATGTGATACTACATTATACAAGTTGAAAACATTTAATAGTTGTTTAGCTTTCAGTTACATGTGATACTGTTTGCTGAATACTATTTTTTTTCTTCAACTTGATATAATCAAATTGATTTGATATTTTAGAAATATCTTTCATACAACATATGTTATTGGTTGCTAACACATGTGTTACTGGTTGCTAACACAAGTGTTACTTGTTTGGTACCACATGTAATACGACTTGCTGAATACTATTTTTATTTTTCAGAATCTTGATATAATCAAACTTATTTGATATTTTAGAAATATAGCATGTTTCATACATGTTTTACTTGTTGTAACACATGTGTTACTAGTTGATAACACATGTGTTAATTGTTTAGTACCACATGTGATACGGCTTGCTGAATACTATTTTTTTTCCGAAACTTGATATAATCAAATTGATTTGATATTTTATAAATATAGCATAATTCATACAGCATGTGCTAATGGTTGCTAACACATGTGTTACTGGTTGATATGTTTAAAAAATGTAACATTTTTCATACAACATGTGTTACTTGTTTGGTAACACATGTGTTACTTGTTTGGTATCACATGTGTTACTTGTTGGTAACACATGTGTTACTTGTTCAGTATCACTATCAAAGTATGTTACTTAATATGTGACATATAATACTTAATATGTTACTTAATATGTTACTTAATATTTACAACTATAGTGATGAATTTTACTTTGTAAGTGTGTTAAGATCAAGCTACTGGTTGCTACCGCATGTGATACTACTTTAAAGTATCATATATGTTAGTAAATTTCAATCACTTGTGATAGAGGTGTTAGTAAACAGCGCATGATTATACATCAGCACAAACATGATCTAATGAGACCCAACTTACAACGATTTAGCAAAATTTAAAAATGGATTTAAACCAAAAAGGCACTATATATAACCAAAAAAATATAGTATGTTTCATAAA
Organism: Gnaphalium uliginosum; assembly: GCA_963930675.1. Taxonomy (NCBI): domain Eukaryota; kingdom Viridiplantae; phylum Streptophyta; class Magnoliopsida; order Asterales; family Asteraceae; genus Gnaphalium; species Gnaphalium uliginosum. The sequence goes on along the minus strand of OZ005683.1, from coordinate 11,866,686 downwards.
ATATGTGTTACTGGTTGATAACACATGTGTTACTTGTTTGTAACACATGTGTTACTTGTTTGTAACACATGTGTTACTTGTTTAGTACCACATGTGTTAATGATTGCTAATACAAGTGTTACTAAAAAATAATTCTAAAATTAAAAACAGACTGAAATTATAAGTAAGCTTACATTAAAAATAATAAACCTAAACATTTCAAAAAACATTAAAAAACATCATCTAAGCTAAAAAAATGTTGCACATCATTACAAATGATCTAAGAAAACTATTTTCAAAGATTGTTCAACAAGATCTTACTGTTCAACAAGATCTTACTGTTCAACAAGATCTAAGTAACATATGTGATATTGGAACTACATCCTACTGTTCAACAAAATCTTCACACAAACTTCTACCTTATTCTTTTGATCAGGGTCTTCAAGCCTCCGTTTGTGGTTCTTGATTGCAAACTTTACCATCTTCTTTATCCCTTCATCGGTGTGTGCACGCAAAAACTCATTAACAAGGGCATGGACATTCGCTTTGTGAATGTTGAACTCGTGCAGAATAATCTTCGCAGCAAATTTTATCTACAAACAGCTAAGTTGCATTCGTTACACACGCCCCTCGATATTCAGACCACAATCCCATTAATTAAGAGGTTGATCGGTGTACTGTTCCATTTGCATCATTGCAAACACACCACAATCCTGACCTTTTTCATGCATCTTCCATTTAATACCCATCACCGCTGCCCTGAAAGCAAAATATGTGCATAAAGTAATTTAGTGAAAACTACATAAAAAGCAAACACATATGGTATCACATATGGTACTGATTTAGGTAGTAACACATGTGGTACTGTATTAATTCGCTCTATATTATCAGACTCTTATATTAATTTTAGCATAAACAGGTAACCAAATATGAACTAAAACACAAAGAAAAATATGCTTTGATAACTACTACTAATATGTAACATATTTGACCTAAAACAAATGCCAACTAAAAACTACTTTAACAAAAATGATCCTAGTGGAGTATTACACTCCATTTTAACAATGAACAATATACATCAACATACTCAAAGCAAAACTATGAATAGATAAACATGAATACATATACATAAATATATAAAACATGAATATATGTACAGAAATAGATAAATATGAATAGATATACTATCAAAAAATAACTATTATCTCAATCTATGAGGTACCAATACAATATAATTACACATGTGATACTGCGAAGAATATATACAACAAAGTACAAATGTAAATAATAGTGTAGTAACACATGTGATACTAAAGTACCACATTTGACAACAAGTACTATCAATCCTTGTGTTCAACCAGCTATTTAGAATCCGCATTTTTACAGTTCTAGATGCTAAATTTTCATGCTAATCAATCACTATGACGACAACAGTTAATTCGTATTTCATTGAGACATTTCATCGAACACCTTATATGCAAGTTTTCTTTAAATATTCCAAATGCAAAAATTTCACTTTGATCACACATATATCATAATCATAAACATGATATTCATACTCAATATAATTATATATGACATAAAACACATTCCATATAAATGAACTTTACCAAAACAAAAAAATCATCACATTCAACTCAATAACATCATATTTATACTCTACCAAAAAAATACTAAACGTAGCTAACACATGTGTTACTAAACTCTAAATTCAAACAAAAATACAAAAACACATATAACAGACTGTCATACAAGATCAAAACCAACTCAAAATGAATATCACATATTTAACACTAAAAGTTAAACATAAAACTTCGAAATAACTTACGGATATGGAACCGATCGAAGAGGCCTAGCAGCAATTGCTCTTGATGATGTTCTCTCGTCACGAACATCCATTATTACAAATTAGTAAGCGTTAATGATGATTTTTAACCGCCGTTCGAGAATTAGGGTTTCACAAAAATGGATTTCGGTGAAAACTAAACCGTTGGAAAGATTAATCGAAGATTGTAGATGAAGAAACGTCGATTTTAGCAACAAACAACACAGATTTGCTGATTAATTGGAAGGATTTTGAGAGCTAGGGTTTTGGGAGTTGAATAGCAGAGAGAAGAGAAGGAACGGAAGAGAGAGGGGGAATGTTTTATTTTTTTTGAAATAAAGTGAAAAAAAATTAATTAGATGGTGAAATTACGATTGTGCCCCTCCGCCCAAAATCTGATTTAAATTGACTTTTTTAATTAAAAATGGGGTATTAATCTGGACTCTTGATTTGCTAGATCCGATGGCTCACGTTCATTCCCTCATTCTCAACTTAAAGTCTTTTACTCATTTGAACTCTACTCTATGATTTTAATAAAATGTTTATTTTCAAACTTATAAAGTTTTAGTTTTGTTAGAAATAATAGTATTCGTTTCAAGAGTGAGTAATAATAATAGACCCGTACTTAATATAAACTTTTACTTTTCATAGTAATAATGATAATGATAAATAATATAAGAGAAGGTCTACAATCATATTTTTTTAACTATAAGTAACGATATGAACTACTACACTTTGCATTTTCTTCATGAACCATCCCTATAGATGAAAGTAAAATCTACATCTATATTTAAATCTACATTTAAAGTGCAATAATTTTTGATGTTGTCCATCCACTAATAATATTGTAACAGACAGAATTGGTCTAGGTGTAAGTTAAACCCATATCAAAGTTTATCTATAGTATATAAAAATATGACCATGAAAACACATAAGCAAGATGACTTATCAATTAATAGCATAATATAGTAAGTTGACGAGGATTATCTCCAAAAAATGATAATAATAATTTCAATAGTAAACATATAATGAAATGTAATAAACAGAAACAAACAAATATACATCCGACAAGATATTGAACATAGATATGAAATACTTTTTCTGAAACAGCTTTTAAATTCTAGAATTAATTATGATACAGTGAAATAACTCATCATAGTATTAATAATGTATATGCAGCTATTAATATATCTTAAATCAGATTGATAAAGTCGATTATTATTTAATTAACAACAAATGCACAATTAAGCTTTGATATAAAATCTGGACAGGAACTAGTCGAGTCATGACAAGGTTTACCGAGTTTCTTGTCATCAGAAACTTATTTTTAACAATTAAACTCAAAAGCAATTATTTTCCAATTCGCTAATCCATGTCTTACCTTTATGGGAATTTCATGGGATCGGATTGTCAATCAAACATTGGAGATTATGTGTTAATCATAAAATAAATCTTTTAACAAATCATTTTCACTGTTTCAGTTTCAGTAATCAATCTACATTTCAATATTACAACTAACTCATAGACAAATCATTTATATAACAAAAAATCAAATAATATAAAGAAAATCATAATTTAGAGTATAAGATAGTTGCAAACCATACTATTACTTTCTCCAATTGAGCAAATGAATGCTCCTTACTTTTCTTACAATTGCTAAATTAAACTAACAAAGCTTTGCAATTATATTTTCTAATGATTTTCTGAGAAGTGAGTATATAAAATAATGGAAATGAGTTCTCTATTTATAGTTGAACTCTAACTGTCTGGACAACTCGGCGAGTGACTCTTCGAGCTCGGCGAGCCTTCGTCTGGTCTTATCTTCAAATGTATTCGGTCTTCTTCATGTTCACGTTCGTTGACTGTTTTCCTGTCGCACCCCCAAATTATGATGCAGCGGAAGTCGGATCGGGGCGCGACTAATCAGAAATCATTACAAAAAGTCACAACGAACGACCACCATATGCGTCGTTTTGAAAACAGTACAAAAGTATTACATTTATAAGCCAAATGTTCACCAATTTCTAAGTTCGCGAATAGTTCTAGAGATTCTAATACATAACTAATATTACAAAATAGTAATGCAAGGAGAATCTCCGATGTTTGTAAATCATGCGACTCGAGCTATTGTGTCTTGGAGTAATCCTACTCCTGTTGTGAACCTGAGAATACATACTAAAATGGTCAACAATAATGTTGGTGAGTTCATAGGTTAGATATCAAAATATAAATGTGAACCACGAGATTTCCATGTTTGTTGTATCGCAAAACTACGATAAATAAATGTATACTACTGCCATGAGCTCATAGTCCGAAGCTTAACCAATATGAGTTTGCCTCCTGCAGATGCCTAATCCAGAACATCCGTATGAACAAATAATAATGCGCCCGTTTGACCAGTTAGTGCTACTAACCCGGACGGGGATGGTCAATCCCAAATAGATATATTCATTAATACTCGCGCTAAGATCCATACTAACGAAACTATGATTTGTAGAGGACTTTTGTGTGGATTATGAAAGTGAAACTCATGCAATCCGTATATGTGTAAATCTGTACTCGTGTTCATAAAAATAGTGTATGTATTCTTACCCCAATAGTTAAAACAGTAAAAGTGGGGCTATGAGACTCACATGAGTCTTGAAAGCGAGCGTTTAAGTTCATAAACGTGTATCCAATGAGTAACCTGCTGGCGCCCAAAACGCACAAGGTTATGAGTAAGTGAATGTCTCAAAAGATCATTCATGCTAGTTGTCCACTCAACTAGTTATGTCCAAAGTTTATTTATCGATGTGTTTAAAAAATTTGTACGACCCGTTGGTGAAGGTTTGTAATAACAATTCTTAAAGGTATTATTATTATGTTCCGTTTCAATGTATACTTGTAAAAGTACATATTATGCGTATCCGAGTGTATCATAGTTATGTATTATCACGCGAATTAAATATTTTGTGAAAATATGTTTTTAGATCCATCTGTGTTGCGAACTGAGTTGTTGCGATGCGAACTGAAATGCTGCGAACCGAGTCGCTGTGAACCGAACTGAGATGCTGCGAACCGAGTCATTGTCTAGCGAACTGAGCTTATCGCGAACTGAGATTCACAGACTGAGGGTTTCACAGACTGAGGGTTTTACAAACTGAGGGTTTTATACCTTGTTATTGTATTTCCCTATCGTTCTTGTGTGTACTTAATTCGAGGCCAATCATATGTTTTGTGAACGTAGTACACGAACTTATCATGGTGTAGCGAACTTGTGACAAGTTCGCTGGTTGACACAGATAGGAAAGATGGGTAGCGAACTTATTAATGTTGTTAGCTTTAAAGGTAGTGACACAAGATTTGTGTCGCTAGTTAATACTGTTAGTGTAAGTGTTGCGACACAAGGGTAGTGTCGCAGTTTAATACTGCTAGTTATAAATGTTGCAACACAAAGGTAGTGTCGCGGTTTTGTACTGTTCGTTGTGAATGTTGCGACACTTGGGTTGTGTCGCATCGAGTTTCTACTGCTCACTTAGTTTCCACTGTTAATATTGTTGGTGTGTTTAACTCTGTTACTACTGTTTCTACTGCTAGCACGTTTTACATGGTTAATACTGCTAGTGCATTTACTAGTTTCTACTGCTAGTTCGTTTACCCGATTAATACTGCTAGTACATTTCTCAGTTAATACTGCTAGCACATTCCTCAGTTTCTACTAGTAGTCGAGTTACTACTGTTCGTTTCTGAAATTCGTTTTTGTTCGAGGGTTTCGATTAAATGAGTTTGCTTTGGACCAGAAACTATTACAAGACAAATATCAATATTTTTGCACTCGTAAAAAGTAAGTTTTCATATATTTTGGTAACCCCGAAAGTGTTCGATTTTTGGGAAAGAAATACAAACGATACTATGGTAGATTACCTTTATAATGTTCGTTTTAGGGTAACTTCAAGTAGATTTTCAGTTTAGACTTTGTGAGTGAACTTACTAGCACGTTAGATCAACAAAAATATATGTTCAGGAAGGAAATATAAAAGGAGGGTTTTACTTACAAGGATTCTGGATGAAAGATGGCAAAAAGAAGAGGCAGTTCGAGATTTTGAGCTTGAATCTTTAGATTTTTGGGTTGAACCGGATGGAGGTGGTGATGGTTGGGGTCAGAGAAAATGAGTGGTAAAAGTGATGTTGAGTGTAAAAGTGAAATGAAAAGAAATGAGAGGTAAGGTGAAGTACTGTAGCCGTCAAAGTGCAAGTGGGCTATCTTTTTGGCAGAGATTTTTATCTCTTGGATAAATCATGTATATTTTATTTATTCATTAATCTAGATATTTCCATTATTTTGTTTCCTTCCCCCTTTTTTTTCTTTTCTTTTCGTATCTTACCTTTTGATTTGTTGGTACTTTTGGTCCGCGGTCTTTTGTTATTTTTTGTTACGTTTATTTTAAGTTGTTTAAACGTAAGTTGTGCTCTTTGGTACCGGTATGTATGTTCGCATATTCGATATGGTACGTTGAAATTTAACCATTGTTAACGAATTTTACATTAGATAAAGCGTTTCACCAACGTCCGTATTTGTTCGTCGGATTTCATCCGATAGTCTGCGTAATTCAACTTAATTACGTACGTGTGTATAATACAATATACAAAGTGTTACCGTAATTAGTCCTATTTCACACTAATTACAAGTAATAATAATCTATCTTAGGTACAAATGATGGCCAAATTTGCCGGGTGTCACATTTCCTCATAACCGGTTAATCTTCTCTATCCCTTCCGCTTTTAATGAGTTTGAGTCTATTTCTTCTTCTTAGTTGAAATCAGATATTTATTTAGAGATTATTAACACGTTTTTAATCAACTCGGCAAGTAATGTAGAGGCTTGACGAGTTTGTGATGCATAAATCTTCAATTTTGCGTTTTAATCCTTGAATTTCTTCATTTTCTTCATTACAGCTCCAAAACTACAATTTATTCAAAGCATATAAGTAGCATTTACTCATTGATCGATTAAATAAACTAACTAAAATACCATACAAAAACATGTATAATTTTACACTTATCATATTGAATAGGAATTCAGTAATACTTTCTCCTATGTGAGTTTTCATCATGTAATAATTAATAATGAGTAATGGGAATTTTGATTTAATCATAAGTAATTGCTAACAATTAATACTTACCCTATTGCACAAACTATTCAACTAGTACTGAATTGCAAGTTATTCATAAATAATGATAATAACTATTTGAGCTTATTTCAGTTTTCTTTTTACTTGATACCTTACTACTATTACCATTTGATCCATGGGTCTTCAATTCTTAAAAGTGTTCTAATTGAATTTACTATTTTGTCCATACTTTTAATGAGGTTTTTAACACATTTATGTGAATTAATTGTAACTTCGTAACCTTCATTTTCTCTAATCATTTGAAATTAAATAATTTTCCGAAATAAACATGTAACTCCTTTTATCCAATTTACATAATAATTGTGATACTCAACCTAATAATTTTTATCGATACATAATTAGGTGAAATGAATGAAATCCTTTTCAATTAATTTGAAGTATATTTTTACGAAATACATTATTATTTTATCGATAACATTAGCATTAGTTTTTGAAAAATCATTGAAATTTACTAACATACCCCTACATTTATTAATTTCTTAATAAAACTATCATTAAACAATTAACTAACAATAAGCATATAACATAACATGTGACCATAAGGAGTTATGGAATATGCCAATTATGGACAGAAAGATCAGGATGAGATGAACATGTTGGTAAACTATCAAATGCGGTTTGTCCAACTTTCGGAATCTCTGCCTCTAAAGCCTTCAATTTTAACTTCCACCCAATTTTACTATTTTTTAAGTTTGTAAAAAATTAAAATATGAACCCTTAAATGTGTTTTTGTGGAATATGTACCATATTTATCTACATGCTTATTTTTTATGTTGTCAATTTATATATTCGAGAATTTCAAATTTCTGATTAGTAAAGCTCAATGTCAAACACTTTCAAAATGTTGGTGTGTATTTTCCGGAATCAATAATTTTGCATTGGCAACTTTACGCATCACTTTCTTGAGGGATATGAAGCTCCAATACAAAGGTGTTACTCGAGTTTGTCAAAAAGCTCAAACAACCAGGAGTATACACTTCAGATGTGGTGGTAATTACAAATTTTACACGATATATAAAATTAATTACTTCATGTGATTGTAAATTCTATTTTATGTAAGCACATATTTTTAGTAGTATTTTATCTTATTACATAACTCTAACATTATTCACGATTCCTGATGTTGCAGTTCACCGCTATTTCTTATTTATTTCTTATTCCGTCGCAACTCGCGAATATTAGTAGTTAGTAACAGTTTTAGTTATACTAACATTTAACTCATCGTAGCATTTATCATCGTCTATATATATCCCACCTTTTCATATTCTTAGTTAACAAAAACCATGTAGTTTAAATATATCAAAGTAAATTGAGAGTTTTTGTAGTCATTAATTTTGATTTGGACGTGTGTGTGGGGTTTATACATCAAACAGTATAATTATAATTATCTTTATTATGTAAGTATCTATTTTAATAAAAAAAGTTCAATGTAGAATGGTAAAAAAAATGTAGAATAAAGGACCTATAGGATTGCTCCATTTCAATTACCCATTTCCACTTTTTATTTTTAAAGCTAAATATCTCACAAACCATATATCCATAAATTATAAAAATTACACCATTAAAATCAGCGTCTTTTTATCTTTAATTAGAGATCTCACATGACATACTTTTGACGAAATTTTTTTTTTCGTTTTATAATGGGTATGTGAAATTCGTAATAGTAAATTACATGTGATTTAACACTCACATGTGAATATATTTACAATCAAATTATAAGTTTTAAATCACTATCTATAATCACATGTGAATATTCAAATTTACAATTATAAGTTTAAAATCACATAAAAATAATTTATTTACTCATAAATCACATGTGATTATACATAAAATCACATGTGATTATACATAAAATCACATGTGATTATATAAGTCACATTTTCTACGATCCAACATAAATGGAAAAAAAAATTGTCGAAAGTATAACTTGTGAGATCTCTAATCGAAGAGAAAAAGACGCTGATTTCGAATATGTAATTTTTATAATTTTTGGTCATACCGCTTGTGAGATATTTGATTTTAAAGATACGAGTGGAAATTGGATTTTAAAGAAATGGAGCAATCCTATTGGTTCTCCTATTCTTCACTTTTTTAGAATTCTATTCTGCACTACCTCCTATTTTAATAGGAGCATATATTCACTATAAAATTTAATAGATTCAGCAAAACTATGCAATAAGTAATTGTACTATATGCATAAATAGTTGTACTTTGTGATGGATCTATCAAATTTTATGGTGGAAATTGATAGTGTGATACGTATATTGTCATTATTAAATACAATTAATACATATTAGCTTCAGATTGTTTTGTCACAAACTTTAAAATTACCTAACAAGTAAATCAATTAGTCAATGCTTACAATATAAGAATATGGTTAATAATAGTCTTTGGTGTATATGTTACGAATACTAATCATTTTTTACACTTGAAATTGATTCAAATACTATTTGTTTTGGTCTTTTTGTTTTTTGAAAAACCGAAGTTAGTGGTTGCTTGATATCATCAATAATAATATGAAAATGGCCAAATAGCAAGTTCTGTTTATTTTAATTGCTTCTCAATAAAATGGTTATCTTAAATGTACGAATAAATCAATACAATTCAAGAACCGTACATCGTACGGGCATAAAATTCTAGTTAATAATTATTTTACAATAACCAACCTCGTAATACGTAATATAATTATGGTCCGGATAAAATTAACTATTTTCATATATTTTTTTCATTTAAAATTGCTGCTTTTCAAGTATTCTTAGACATTTTTAGGGGTGTTCGTTTGGATAGATCGGATAAAATCCAATCCATTTACATCAATTCATTTGGATTTTGGTTCTTAAAATGTGAATCCAATCCATCCAAACAAATATCAAAACCAAACCGACCAAATTACCAATTTGATGGATCGGTTTTAACCATTAGGTTTTTTCGTTGACTGCATGCAGGTATCGTTTTGACTCGTAAAAGAGTAATGTCATGAGCGATATCAATGACTATGTGTTGTCGTGTTGCATTGAGGGTTTATAAAAATGTGAAGTTAGTTTTTTTATATCAAAACTTTAGATTTTAAGTTATATACAATGATATATATATTAACACTGCCTATTATATAATAAGGTTATATATATATAAATAATTAAACAAATATTTAACATCTATTTTGATAGATAAACAAGAGTATTACATATATTCTTATTACAATTCAGTTTATTTGTAAAATAGTTATGAAACTGTTGATAGATTTAATGATTAATTTGCAGTGTACAAGATCAATCTCTATATATAGAGACTAATGACTGTAATGAAAATAAGACTCATACACTTGTGACTATTGCTACCGTAACTAACTCTAATAACCTGTGAGCATGAGCTATATAAAACATGAAGGTGAATGGTAAGTAATATATAGTCTAACAATTCGGATTATTCGGTTATGATAATAGTAATCAAAATCAATTCTAAATTGAAATACTAATTTAGTTTATTTCGGATCCGATTCATAAAACTAAATTATCCAATTCAGACAGTCCAATCCAAATAAACCCATTTAGATAATTCGAATATATCCGAAAAGTGATCGCCCCTTTTTGAAAACTAGCTTCGGATATGAAACTTTGAGTAAATTAGAAGCTTTTGCAAATTTTGTTTCTGATCTCGATAAAGCTGCTCTTATGTTTCCCGCGACTCATATTTCTCACCTTTTTCTTCCTACATTTTAGTACTAGTATGACACTATAGTTTTAGTCGTTGACATTTTATACTTTTTTTAATAATGAACAAATAATAATATTATTCTCCGATGACCATTTCTTCAATATTCAAGGGCGGCAGTTGACGATTCAAAACAGCTTCAAACATACTGTTGATTAGGCCTGCTTCATTGTATACAATACCTAACGAATTATCGTTAAAATTACAGTTTTTATTCGTCATCTTCCATTTGTCTGTTACCCACTCCAACACCCATCTCCATCTTTGTCTCTATCGTTACCTTTTCTTTTTCACATCAACCACTTCTTTTAACATTCAAATTTCAATGATGTTCACTCACCCATCATCTCAGTCGTTGTATTCATGGGTATATTTGGTTCTTGTATATATCATCGATATTAACGGTAGGGTTTCATTTTTATTTAGTTTTTATTGTGTACACCACCTGTTTGATGAAATGCGCCACTGAAATCTTGAATTGAGATACAGGTTTTAATGACTTTGATGTTGTTTGTTGAATAGGGTTCTATACGAAGAAGGATTTGAAAGAGGTTGAATGGCAATGTCGTTGGAAGATCTTCTTGCAGATGAGGGTTTTAAGGGTAGGAAATCGAGGACGATAAGTAGAGCTTCTACGGGAATTGTATCGAAAAGGATACCGATTTACCCGACTCGAGATGAAGGTAAACCGGGGGCTTTGGTTCGTGTAAGAAAGACTGAAAGGGCATATTCGGATGCTAATCGGTATGATTCGAGTGTTGAGTCTCCATTGATTGATAGAGTTAAGGGTAGGCGCTCGCTAGATGTTGTCAAAAGGGAAAAGAATGTGAAAGGATCTACAAGTGACACCAAGGAGAAACATATTAGAAGACATTCTCATGACATGAAGGTTGTTGCTGATACTAGTATTGAGTCATCAAGAAAATCTTCTGTTGGTGAACTAGCTCTTGACGAACTTGCCATTAAAGCCATTATATCTCTCTTGAATGTTCATACTAATTGTTTTATCAAAGACCAGGATTTTAGGACCTCACTGCATAACAGTTGTCTTTCTGTTCTCAACTTTACCGAAAGCAAAGTGATATCCAACCTTATAGAAGCTATGAAAACAGTCGAAAGAGCTACTGAAGAGCAACCTGATGAAAAGTTACTAAAAAAGGCTGCTTTAAAGTTAAGTGTGATCACGGGTCTAAATTCAAATGATTTGAAAGATGGATTTACATCTGGAATATCAAATTCTGTTTTATCAGCGTGCGGTCATCTCTACCTCAGTGTGATATATTATTTACAGAAGAAAGAGCGGGTAGCAGCTAGGCGTCTTTTGCAAGTTTTTATTGATTCTCCCTTCTCTGCCCGGACAGCATTGGTTCCTGAATTGTGGGACAACATATTTCACCCTCATTTGTTGCATTTGGATGAGTGGTATAATCAAGAAGTTGATTTTCTTACAGATGATGCAAGTAAAACAAGGAATTTAAAGAAAACTAAGAAATTATATGATGAGATTTTAGATGTTGGGACCTACAAATTGGCGTTGTATTACAAGGACTGGCTCACGGATGGTGTTGAAACGTCCATAATTCCTACCATCGATGTTCCTTTAGTTTCTTTTCAAGGAGTTCAGCCAAGATGTTCACTTGGACATAACTCTGCGGATTTCAGCACCCCGGCCAGTGCATTTACACCTCAGCATATGGTGACCGAGAAGTTGGATTCTGGGTTAATGCACAAATCAGTAGCTGCTGATGTAGAAGACCATCAAAGTGTGCAAAGATCCAATGACGGGTCTCTGGTAGAAGATAAACTGACAGTGACACAGTCTTTGGAAGAAAAGGAATATACGGATTTGCATGTCAAACAATACGGTGAATCCCATCAGGTAAGTATTACTGCAATTTCTGGTATTATCTTTGCTTGTGGCAAGTCAATTAACATAAATTAAGTGTTACTTTAGTCATGGAGCCCATCATCATGTGAATTATATTTTATGTAAATCTATTGCACTTTAAACTAATTGTTGTCTAGAATTAAGACCTTTTATCTGACTTTACAGTTGATAGTACTAGTTGTCTTTTTCTAGGAAAGGTTAAGTGAACTGCTTTTTTAAGATTTAGAAATTAGTAGGTTAATAATATCCTTTTCTGAATTGGCGTACGTTTAAGAGATTCTATCTCCGTAATTCGAGTCTTCTCCGAAAACCAAGGTTTCGTGTCTAATCTTGCGTTTGAGCCTTACATACATTCTCCAACCATAATCATATGGTATTTTTTTGCTGTTTCTTTAGAGCTGCACAAATTAAATTAATTTGTAAGTTCTTGCTATGATGAAAAGATGGCTTTTATTTAAAGGAGGTGTTTGCCGTTTGGATATGCATTTTGGAACTGATTGTTTGGTTATCATTGCTTGATAATAATGTGTCGATAAACTGAAAGACAGTTCCCTTTTATGCATATTTGACTAGTTAGGGGTCATATACTAAGTTTTGGATATTCTGTTTTGAACTAGTTGCAGGAAAAAATATCATGCAAGGGTAAGATAAAGTTACCTAATTACCATTTCAATTAACCCTTTTTTTTTTTTGCACAAACATTTCACAAGATGCTTCTCATATCTTTATAAAAATTGTATTTTTTGGTCATTTTATCTATGAATTACTTAAAAAACTAAATTCAAACAACATTTAATATCTAACAGCACAAAATAATATTTTTAAAACTTAATTTATTACAGCTGGTTATCTTATTCTGATTATTTGATATCACATTTCAAAATAAGCATCCAAACACCCTAGTAACTAATACTTTTAGAATAAGGCAATACTTTTGGCATATGAGTTAACTGTATAATTATGAAATTTTCAGGTAACCTTGGAAGCTTCTAAGTTTTAACCACACCTGAGTGCCCTGATGTTATATATAACCCCCTTATGTGAACAATAAATAGCTATAAAAGACATCAATCTCTTTAAAATGTTTATCTCGCATACACTATATCTATTTTTACATATAAACTAGAAAATGAAAGCATATATTCATTAAATTATCTTCAATATAGCAGGACACACTAGTTGCCCAAGAAGCACTGGAATTGCATAAAGCAAATGCCTTGGGAAAATATAGAAATACCATTCTGCAGCAAGAAGGTCTAAAGAGCAGCAACATGTTACAACCCCTTCCAATATCTAAAGTCAATGAACTGTCCCTCAAAATGCTAGCAGAATCTGTTTTTCAAATTGAACTGCAAGAAAATGAGAGATCTACTTGCCTGCCACATCTTGATAATGCTCATCCGGTAATTTGACTAAATCAGCTGTGGAGTATGTATAAAATTCTAAAATTCATTTTTTAGAATCCTAACTTAATTTTTCTGTTCGTGGAAATTTAGCAAATTGAAATGACACCTGTTGGTGGAGAAACTGGACGTTTTATTTGTGATATCCCTCAGGAGTATATATGCACTTTAACTGGACTGCTTTTTAAAGATCCCGTGACCTTAGAGACAGGTCAAACGTACGAGCGAGTAGCTATTGCAGAATGGTTTAGTAAGGGCAACATATCATGTCCTGTGACCGGAGAAATTCTGGAACACCATAACATACCACATACAAACTTAGTCTTGAATCGGGTCATAAGTAAATGGAAAGCAGATTACTCTAGGAATATATTAGCTTCTGCTTGCCAGGTGGCAGGAAGCATCTGGGAACAAGAAAGTAAAGATGAAGAAGCTATTTTCATATTAGAGAAACTTTTCACTGTTTTTGGTGAAGGCGAAGAGATAAGAATTGGCAAACAACTTATTGCACATGGTGGTTTACGTTTTCTCGTAAAAAGATTTGAATATGGAAATATGGATGAGAAGACTCGTGTGGCTGCATTGCTGTTATACTGCATGAAAGCTGACTCGAGTTGTCGAATAAACGTGACTAGAAGTATTGAGAAAAAGTGTTTACTTGAGTTACTTCATTCTAAGGAGGTAAATTCGATAGCAAATGCTGTGTTACTGCTTTTTGAGCTGGTTTGTCTTAACAGGTATGTCAACCTCAAATTTCCACGTTTATTATCTTCTTAAAATCATCATGCCATCCATATATTCCTATCACCTATGCACAATTTGCATAACATTGTAACCAACTTTGGTCTGATTTTTATGTCATGTAACCAATTTATATAATATAAAGCCAGAATAAAACGAACTTTTAAGTATTTCTATCTAAGGTGATTACCTAACCCAGCCGCTTTTCAGATGCCACATCAGCATTACGTAATAAAAAACAGTCAACATGGTCAAAACTTAGCAACTTGTCAGCTGTAACATCATTTTTGACCTGTTACCGGTCCTAATCTCAAGTCAGTTTCTTTGAAAGTTTCATTTTTTTTTCTGGCTGAAAATAAGTTCATTACATGATATAGAAATCAAATGTAAGCAAAGTTGTTTACCTTTTTATATGATGAGCCTTATTTCTACAAGTATAGGATTATTTTGAAGTTCATATGTATTATTTTGTCATTTTGCAGGAGGAATGATGTCCAGTTTTTCTTAAATGGCTTGCAGAAGGAAAGTATAACGAACTCAATGCACGTTCTAATGGTCTTTCTTCACAATTGTTCACCTGAGGAAAAACCCTTGGTTGCAGTGCTCTTGTTAAACTTGGATTTTATGGTACATTTGTTGCTTGATCTTTTCTGTAATTGTGTGTAAGTTTTGGAAAGCTCTTATTTTTGATAATGTGTATGCATTTATTTGGTTTAATGAAACAGGCTGATCAACAAAAACATAGCGTATATAGAAAGCAAGCTGTTGATACCATTACATCCGCTATGGATACTAGTTTTTTAGATGAAAAACTCCAAGTAACGTGCTGCAAAGCACTCCTTATCTTGGGAGGGCGTATTTCGTTCTCTGGGAAGATAATGACTGAAGATTGGATCCTAAAGAAAGCTGGATTCCTTGATGGCCCTGAACTGGATGTTCAAGAGGATGAAGTTACAGCCAAAGATAATCTTTTGATGGTAATCATGCTTTCGTTTTAAACTCTACTATCCTCTTGAGCTACAAAATAGTACGTATGGCGTTTAGATCTGTGTTTTGAAACTGATTATTTCAGCTAAATTAGTTTCAATGTTTGGATTTGCCTTTAGAAACTGGTTATCTGATTGTATGAGTGTTAAAAAACTTACCTCTCTTTAAACCTAGATAGAGAGAGTGATAGATTTTGACTCCCAACTGACAACACGGACCAAACTTCTCACAAATATGTCTATTAATTTCGTGAGTAATCAGAGTATGACAAACACTGAAAAATCTAATTGTTAAAATCTTTATACAAAAGAATACATAGCTCTTTATATCATAGGTGATTATTCGGTTATGATCATTTAATATCACATATATACTTTCGAAATGCACATCTGAACACCCACTAAACAGATTCTGCTTCTGATTATCCAATTATCTAGGAGTTAATATTGTTTTTACATACTAGCTACACCAAAGCAGATTATCTAGGAGTAATTGAAAGTTACTTATTTACCCCCATTTTACATAATCAGAGAGCTTTGTATTTCCATTTCACAAACCTATCTACTTTCACAAAAAAACCATTTTTGGTCATTTAATCTGTTAATGTATTACAGCTAGTTATCTGATTTTGATTATTTAGCATCACATATTTAGTTTAAGGGTACACATCCAAATAGCCTCAGCCATAGCTCTACTAATTCCTCACTGGAACTTTGCAAATCTGATTGGGACCAAAACTGGTTTTTATATCAGTATGACATTTGTATATGTTATTATCGTTATCTTGTATGTTGTATGTTGTATTACACGTATTTTGTTTTAACATTGATCACCGGATACAGGAATGCAAGGAGGAGGATGTGGCTGTCAATGATTGGTTGATGAAGATGTCAGCATTCCTTCTTGGTGATCGAAAGAAGTCGTTTCTATATTCGCTTTCCCGGTGCTTGAAGTCTGGACATAGTAATATGAAGAGGGTCTCCTTAACAACAATGGCATGGTTGAGCTCTACACTCTGTTCTTTACCTAATTATGAATCTCGGCTCTCCATCTTTTCTGTTGTTATCAATCAATTGAAAGAAAACCTTAAAGATGGAGAAAGTGTAGAGCACAGAATTCTTGCAGCTATGTCCCTTTTAAATTTTAGCGAAATTCCAGGTTGGCATTTTTTTTTCTTTTTTTTTCTGTATGATTCTTACCATTTTCATATCTTATGATAGCCATAATCCAAAATTGATTTCTTATCTGATTTATTTTTATCGCTTACAGAATGCAGAGAGCTATCGATGACAATTGCCGATGAGATCACAGTACCTCTTAGAGACCTTTGTGAAGCAACTTGGATGGCAAAGGAGTTGTATGCTTTAATTTGTCAAAAAGACCAATGATATACGAGGAAAAGAATATGCTTCGAACAAGTTCTTTTTGCTGATGTCGTCTTTTCATTTGGGCTAAAAAGATGTTACCTTACAGCATGAGTAACTTCAGGTATTTACCATCGCGTTATGGAGTGTTTTTTCCCAAGTGGTACAACCACCGCAGACGCCCAAACCCTATATGTGTGACCGACATGTCAGGGTCCGTGACTCAACATACGTGGGTGATTTGTGGACATGTAATTTACCCGGCGTTGATGCTCCTTGCGGGTGGAGCGGACGCGTACCATTGAAATATGGTACGGGGTCAGGTACTCTCCAAATTACCCTATTTTTAAAAAAGTTTAATTTTGTTGTTGTTGTTGCCTTTACAAGTTGAATACAGGTGAAATACTTTGTAGTGTCATTATTCTTTAAATATAAAAGTAAAAAATATTTTATCTTTATATGGTGTTTGTCTAATTTGACAATTCTAGTTCTAATTCTATAGACCAACGCTATAAAATCTCGATTGTGATAGTAGGATGCTAGACAAAACCTTGAGGGTATCAAGTAGCATCGCTATATGTAGAAATGTAGAATGGGACCTTATTAAGTAGAATCGCTATGTGTATAATGGGGGTTCATGGTTTGGTTTGTTCCGTTATTGGCCGAAACCGAATCATATAAAATATTTTGATTTTTCAATAATAAAAACCTTTTAATTTCGGTTTCATTATAGTTTAGTTTTTCAATTTTGTATATTGGTTCTTTATAACAGAATTTTGAGGCTTTACTGAATTAAAAAATTTGGGTTAAAATAAAGTAAAACTTTATTCTTCTAACAAAACTTTATATAATATAAACTTTAGTTATGTAGAATATGACAACACATGATTTAGTGTATTTTATTAATAGACTTATAATCAAAGTATAATGTATTAAGAATATTTAAAATTATACCATAAAAAACTAGTTAAGATGCGTAATTATGCGTAATTTTATTATACCTTATTATAATATTTATCATGATAGTTTTAAGGGTATTTAGGTAATACTATCACCATATTAACATGATAAGTTGAAGTTCTCATGAAAAATTAGGGGTAGTCGTGTCTTTTACTTCAACACCATAAAACTAAAAGTATATGATGCAATTTGTAATTGTATTAAATCATTTTATCCTTTCACATTCCCTTAGAAATCCTTCCTAATTATGGATACATGTTTAATTTCTTTTTATCTTTAGACATGTCCTTTTTACTTCTCAAACTCAACAATAATTGTAATACAAGAAGTTTGAAGGAGTTCTTGCATTAGGAATATATTATTTGTTATTTATTTATGTTTACTTATAATTAATTAAGTTTATAAGAAATTAAATAAGTTAGCTAAGTAAAAACCTTATTGTTATCGTCTCTTACGTAATGCATGTTTAAAGAATAATAAAAGTTTTCTTATGAAATAATTGATAATGATATTAATCCTAAGTTTATACCATACGCACACGAAATCTATTTGTGTAGTAAATTTAAAATTTGTACGGTTTTTATAAAATGATGTATGTTTTAAAAAAAAAGAAATAATCGATCATATATTTTTATTAAATATTTAAACTAAATTATTTAAACCCAAATATATTAAATATTTAAATTAAATTATCAAAATCGACTAAATAATACATTAAACCCGTCGCATATTATACTCGTATAATATAAAATAAAAGTTTAAACTAATAATTAAATGTCCGTTCAATTATAATTGGATAGGTTTTTAGGGTAACCCGAACCGAACATAAACTTTTCTATTATAGCATTATCAAAAACCAAAAATATCCGGTTTCGCCTTTAGTCGGACATTTGATATCAGTTTTTGGCTCGATTTTTCTACACACCCCTGTATATAGTAAGATGTAGGTAGATCCTTTGATAATCCGACCTTACAAATGGTTTTTTTTAATTGTTTATTTGTATTTTTTTGAACAACTAGCAAGATGCTAGAAGATACAAATTAAAAAATGTTAAAATTGACACTCCCATATAACAACCTAATAAGACATTCAAAATAACAAAAAGATTATGAATCCATGGTCTATTAAACAACCGAACCACGGTTCGTTAGAACCGTGGTCTATAACTTTGACATATATTGTGTGCAAAGAAAATGGAAAACAATTCATATTTAGAACTGTAATCTATAACTTTGACATAAAATGTGTGCAAAGAAAACAGACCACCGTTTATATTTAGAACCGTGGTCTATATAATCTTTTAACTAAATGGCCGCAACCAAACGGACCAAGGTTCTCATAGAGGCACGAGTGATCTATTCCTTATTACTTAAATGAAAATATATATATAGACCAGTTTCATGTTTTATAGGAAGTCCACTTCTTATGATTTAATTAAAAAAACATAAATAGATCATGGCTCATGTTTTATTGGAGCTGTGGTACTTTTTTTTTTTTTTTTTTTTTTTTTTGTAATTTAACTACAAAAACATAAATGATCACTGTTCTTGTTTTAAAGGAACCGTGGTCTTTTTTACCTTTTTCTTTTAATTATTTTCTTTTTCAGAACTTGTTCTACATAAAAATATATTTCCAAAACCTGTTTTTAGCAATATTGCTAAAATACTTTCTTTATATAAAAACAGTAGTCGAAGTGCATGCCCTTAAAGTTTTGACATGTTTGATGTATTTAGGGCTTTATCATTAAGTGTGGCAAAAAATTTTAATTGGTAATCTCGATTTGAGACTGCTGCTCAGCAAAAGTTATTATCGTCGCTATGATAAGTAATTAATATGTGATTTCATCGTGGGCCATCTCGACACGGAAAAATTTGTAACTAACTGAATTTATGTGTGTGCGCGCATGTGCATGTGTGAAATATGTTCCTTTAAAATTTAGATGTTTAAAGCAACGAAACATATTTTATATAAAAGATTTTGTTGTGAAATGAGTCCCTTTAAAATTTAGATATTTGGGCGTCAATCAAATATCTAATCTTAATCTTTAATACATATAAAAAGATTTATAAATTTAAAATGTCTCTTGAAGTTGAATACATCTAATAATTCCATAAACATTTTGTTATCTACTTACATGAGGATTATAAAAGTTCATTTTATAGCTTATATTAACTATCAAAACAAAGCATATTCCGTGAAACAAAGATTTTTCATTATTTATTTATTAAAATTGTAAATAAAAGTCTTCCATTTTAAAAGATAGTTATATAAAGATTATCGAATTAACCAAAACCCTTGGTGATATATGTATATATATACTTATTATATTTAAGCACATACAATCAACAAATGTGATTTTAACTATTCATAACCTATTCAAACTCAATATACCATTGCAAACTCATTAATAGTAGTTATATTATTTTCTATTATAAAATAGATATTTCATGTAATCATTATTCACATTAAATTATATTTATATCACTTATGTATTCAACCTAACTTTTATATTAAACTTTTATATTAAAGAACAATCTAAGAATATATATATATACATATATATATACATATATATATATATATACATATGTCTATGTGTGTGTGTCATTATGGTTATATTTATATATGTATTAAGCTCATGATGTTTCTACACAAAGAAAAAAAATGAAAAAATGTTATATTTTTTAATTTGAAATGCTAAAATCGATAATTCTTTTTAATTACACTTAAATGAATTATACGTATCATATAACCATAATAACATCAACTATGGCAAATTAGTAGGGTGTCACAACTTGGATTAACGAGATATTATCGTAAATATGTGCTGATAAAGGAAAAAGGTAAATGTATTTCATTTGGAGTTACAAGTATATAGAATATAAAACATATCTGATTTTTTTAATTTCACTATGTTATACGTGCTATCGGAATGTTTGTATTGTAGAACTTTGGATCTCTAATCGATATTGAAATAAATTAATTTTGAGCTTTGTATATTAATACGTTCGATTTTTTATATCCTGACACTTAATTATTAGTTTAGTCATTCAAAATTATTGTCACATTTAAATGAGTGGCTTTTTTAAACAAGTCAACTATAAGCGTTAAAATATTATAAAATAAAAGTTCAATACAAAAACTGTAGTTATAAGGTATGTTAAAAGTACTAAATTAACAATGTATAGTAGATTATGCTTATTATTTTAACCCAAAATATAGAGTTTTTATATTTTTGAAATTCAGTTTTTAAAGCTTTATAATTACGATATGTAAAATATCTTTCATTCAAGTTTATTAAATCAACCTAATAAGTTAAAGTAATTTTAGATTAAAGAAGGGAAAAAATCGCTTAAAAGTATGATACAAATTTAAATTGGCGATGTAATTGGATACAAAAACCTTTAACAAATAGAAAAATTGAATTTTAACAATTTGAGAAAACTAAAAGTTACTTCAATAAACTCTCCCTATTACGGTACCTAGAAAATGAAGTTGTTCTACGTTTAAAGTTACGTAAAATAACTAAACAACCTAAAGAAGAATTAAATTTGTGCATCTAAAATTATACATTTTTTACGTCCCGCCGCAACGCGCAGGTTTAAAAAAACTCGTTGTAAAACATTTAACATGTCAATTTAATCAACTGAAATATTAGAAATCAAATATTGAAAGAAAATATCACATAATATTCAAAGATGACATACTTTTTAACGAACATAATTAACGAAAGAACACTATCACATTGCGTGACAACATTCTAATGTTTTTTAATAGTGTATTAATGTTACACTTTAATTTAATTTAATAATTAAATTAATAATAATAATAATATAATAATAATAATAGTTGTAATTAAAAGAACAACACCAACCAATGTTTTAAAAACCGGTTCGACCGGTTGAATCGGAATTTTTCCAAAATTCCAGCTCAAAATTAACCGGTCTTTTTCAAAGTTTTACTAGTAAGCGGGCCGCTTGAGTTGGCCTGCCGGATCGAGAACCGGACTGGCGTATTGAACTGGTTTAAGTTTTTTTTTTAAGCAAATGTGCACATGTGAACGAAAAGTATAACTTTGATTTTAAAGGTTATTTTAATGTTTTCTCAAACTATTTTAATTTTAACCTTAATATACATAATGTTCACATTTGATTGAATTATTAAACATGTTAAAATCCCATAATTTAAAAGTTCTCGGAGTTCCGTACCTTTTTGTAATTCTCATTTGATATATATATATAGGGTTGGATTCTGGTGAAAACAAAGTGTTAAAATAAAAACGGTGAAAACGATCTCAATTTGTATTCACCATTTTTTTAATTGTGAATTTTATGTTTTTTCGCTTCACATACGTTTTTTTTTTTGTAAACCCTTACATTTTTTTATTATTTCAAAGAATTTTCATTGTGAACCTCAATTTTTTTTTTTTGCTTCACAGAAATTTAGAAATTTTTTAACTGTGAAACTTAATTTTTCTAGTTTCACATAAATTTATGAATGTGTGAAGCTTCATTTTTAACCTTCACATTTCATAAATTTTATGTGAAGCCAAAAAAAATAAACTTCACATATAATAATTAAGTGTGAAGCAAAAAACAATTCAATTTCACACTTAGTAAAATTGTGATTGTCAACTGTTTTCACCGTTTTTATTTTATCTTCACCCTTTTATATATATATATATATATATATATATATATATATATATATATATATATATATATATATGTTGGGAAAAACAATGATCAAACCTAAGTTATAAATCTGATGAGTCAAAATCTATCTCAGTTGTATTCAGGAAAAACTTAGTGAATTCCTGAGTCTGTGGTTCTGAGTCTGTGCCACACAGACTGAAGAATTGTTTCTGAGTCTGTGCTGCACAGACTGAAGAAATCCCACAGACTGAAAGCCGTGCTCTACTTGAAGACTTATGGATTCATCATCTGAAGAATGAAGATTGAAGACAAAAGACTTCACAGACTGAAGATCACAGACTGATGATCACAGATTGAAGATCACAGACTGAGAGCACAGACTGAAGAGCACAGATTGAAGAATGAAAGTACAAATGTACAGAAGATATTCTTCTTTCCTTAGGCTAGATACAACTGATAAGATGTTTGAGAAAGGTCAAACATCTAACAAAGGTTTTCTTCTCAGCAAAGAAACCTTTTACCTTTTTGCTTTTTCTGTTTCCAAGAAAAGCAAAAAGGGTGGCGTGCAAAGTTGCCCAAGATGCATCTGTTATCCCTTGGACAATTATGCAAGCTGGATAATATAGAGTTACACCCAACTCTATAAATAGCAGTTCAAAAAGCACTGCTATGTATCCAAGAAATTCAAGAGAATTAGTATACTAGACCTTTGAGCTTAGGCTAAAGCATTACCACACTTACTGTGAAGTTTGTAGTGATAACTGTATCTTTGTATACTACTTGGATCGTCTTCAAACCATCTGTGTGGGTTTGAATACCTTGTCATCTTTGTGAGACAAACACTTTATTGTGAATAATACTTTGATTCATAATAAACTCTGTGTTAAAATTAATCTTGTTTTCCGCCTAGATTAATTTAAACTTGTTTGATATAAAACTTGGATATAAACTAACACGTTGAGATAACTGTTATTTAATCTGTATCTAAGTTTTGGGAACCTTGTGACCCAACAACTGGTATCAGAGCAAATAAAGATTTAATCTTTAACGATCAAAGGAACCCAGTTTATCAAACAATCATCTAAACCCATTTTTCTCTACATTTTCTACTTTGAAAAATGACTTCCTCTATTGCTATGGCTGGGAAGGGAATTCCAATCTTCAATGGTGTAAATTTTACCCACTGGAAATTGAAAGCTGAATGGTTTCTTGCTAGCATTCATGATGAAATGCTTAGAGTCATTCAGGAAGGACCCATTATTCCTGGCAGAATAGTTCCTGCTACTTTAGATGCAAATGGTACTATTTTGACACCTGAAAAATTTGTTGAGGCTGCCAAAAGTACCTGGACTGATCTAAAAAGGCAACTATATGCATTAGATTTTAAGGCCAAGTCCATACTGGGCAATGCAGTTACTGAGCCTATCTTTGCTAAGATATCTGGCTGCAAAACTGCTAAAGCCATATGGGATATGCTAACTGACCAATATGATGGTGTAAGTTTAGTACAATCCCAAAAGAAGAAGAATCTCATAAGAAATTATGAGAACTTCTCTGCTGGTCAAGGAGAGTCATTAACTGATATTCATACCAGATTTCAGATCTTAATCAATGATCTTGAAAGGTATAATATCATCAAAGGACAGTTTGAAATCTGTGCAAAATTTGTTGATGTCATTCCAAACACTTTTTCTGAAGTTATTACTTCATTAATTGTAAGTGAAAAATTGGAGACATATGATCTCTCTGGCTTGTTTGGACTTCTACTAAACTTTGAAGAAACCAAAGCCAGAAAGGATCTAAATGCCAAAAGGATTGCAAAAGATCCATCTGCTGCCCTTGTTGCAACAACAAGGAAAAATAGAGAACTTTTCTCTAGAGCAGATTACCATCTTACTCTTACAGACTCAGAATCAGATGATGAAACTGAGTCTCTAGAAGCTGAAATGGCATTGCTAGCCCAAAGGTTAGAAAAGGCAAGATTCAAAGGTTCAAAAGGAAGGCCAACTTTTGATCCTAAGAAAGCTACTTGCTATAAATGTGGGCAAGTTGGTCATATTTCTTCTGACTGCAGAGTGAAGATTGCAGAATCTTCAAGTTCTGATAAGTGGGAAGAAAAGGCCAAGAAGTACAAGAAAAAGTACTTCAACTCCAAGAAAATTGGAGAGAAACAACAACCAAAGAAACTAGAGAAAGCTTTGGTTGTTGAACAATGGATAGATGAAGAATCTTCATCATCTGAGGATGATGAAGATATGTGCTTAATGGCTATCACAGAGAGCCAGTTTGACAAAGATGTCAAATTTGCAGAAAAGGCATGTGTTCATCCAGATTGGGACAGAGGATCTGCTTACAATGTAAATCATTTTAAACTTTACTATAGTGATGCAGAAAAACAGAAAATGTTTGAACACATTTATGTAGATTTTTTGAAAAGACTTGAGGAAATACAAGATTTAAAAACCAAACTCAGTCAAGTTCAAAAAGATCTACAATCAAAAGTGAATGAAATAAACCAAAATAAACAGTACAAACTTGAGCTTGATGCTCAATATGACCTTCTCAAAAAGATCAAGCTGGAAAAAGAAGCTTATAAAAACAAAGCTGATCATTATGAAAGGATCTGTAAATCTTGGTGTATTTCATCACTTAAAAATGTGGACTGTTTATCCAAACAGATTCCAGCTCAGATACAAGCGGTCATAGGTGACGAGTTTGATCTTAAAAGTCACATAAATTCAGAAATAAACTCAAAACCTACTATATTTGTACCTGAGATTTTACCTCATACTTTTAGTCATACTGTGGGAGACAAAGTTATATTGACAAATGCTTTTGTTAGACCAAAAATAGTTACTAAAGAACTAGTATATGAGACAGAGCCAGACTCTGAAGACACAGACTCAGAAATCTTAGTCTGTGAAACTTCTCAATCTGAACAGTCTGAACTTATAATCACTAATGAATCTTTAAGAACTATAGAACTTGAAAAGAAAAGATTTATAAAAGGCAAAGTTAATATTCCCACAGTACCATCTTTAAAAAGACAAAAAGAGGTAAAAGGAATAAAAAATAAACAGAAAGGTTACAATGTGTTTGAACCTTCCACATCTCAGTCTGTAACTGGTCCAGACAATAATATGCCAAATGATAAATCTAAAGGCATAAAACCAGTAACAAAGGAGTTAAAAAGATCTCAGTCTGTGAGATCTAACTGTCAGTCTGGAAAAATAAATTTTCAGTCTGGCAAACTTAACTCCAAATCTGTTTGTGTTAACACTCAGTCTGACTCTCAAAAGTCAAATCTTAACAACCAGACTGAGACCATTAAGCTGCTTAGTGAAAACTTAATGAAGTTAACCACAGATTTTAAAACATTTGTTGAGTCAAAACAAGAGTTTAACAGAGGATCTAGTGTAAATAATAACCCAAAATCCAAAAGGACCATCATGTTGAACAGAAAATGTTACAACTGTGGAAATCCGGGACATGAAGGTATTAAATGCACAAAGTCCATTTTTAAACAGCCAAAGGCTGCTTTGATCAAACAAATGTCGTCTACAAACAACAAAATCAAAAATAGAGAGGTTAAAAGTCAACTTCACAGACTTAGCACCAAAACTGCTAAAGAATTGACTTCAACCAACTCTAAAGAACCCATCAAAAGATGGGTTCCCAAAAGTAACTAATTGATTTTGTTTGTCCTGTGCAGGGTAACAGCAAATGGTACCTAGACAGTGGATGCTCAAGACACATGACAGGTTCCTTGAAGAATCTGTCAGAGTTTGTAGAAGAAGAAGGACCTTCTGTCAAATATGGTGACAACTCTGTTGCCAAGATAAAAGGTTATGGTGTGGTGAAGGCTGGCAACATCAGAATAACAAAGGTGGCCTATGTTGAGGGATTAAAGCATAACCTGCTTAGTGCTAGCCAGATTTGTGATGATGATGGTGAAATCAGAATCAGAAAGAAGGTTGCTGTTATCTATAATTCTAAAGGCAAACCTATATTAGTTGTCAAAAGAGAAAGAGATATCTATCTCTTGGATCTTTCTTCTGCAGATAACAATGTAGAGACCTGTCTCTATACTCAGTCTGTGCCAGAACTAAGCTGGCTATGGCATAGGAGGTTATCCCACCTGAACTTCAAAAATATTAACCTCCTGTCAAAGAAGAAACTGGTTAGAGGTCTGCCCGATGTTACATTTGCAAAAGACAAACTTTGTCCTGCATGCACACTAGGGAAACAGACCAAGAACCATTTTCCATCTAAATTGTTAGCTACAATTGAACAACCACTGCATATGCTCCATATGGATCTGTTTGGACCCATGAGCATTAGCAGTTTGGGTGGAAAGAAGTATACACTTGTGGTTGTGGATGAATACACAAGGTATACTTGGGTCATCTTTCTTAAAGCTAAAAGTGATGCTCCTGAAGAGATTATTAATCTAATCAAGAGAGAAGAATTGCAGAAAGATGCACCTGTCAAGCAACTTAGGAGTGACCATGGTACAGAATTTAAGAATTCTACTCTCATTGAATTCTGTACTGACAAAGGCATTATTCAAAACTTTGCCTCTGTCAGAACTCCTCAACAAAATGGTGTTGCTGAGAGAAGAAATCGTACACTCATAGAAGCTGCAAGAACCATGTTATGCCATGGTCAAATGAGGGTTTATTTTTGGGCAGAAGCAGTTAACACTGCCTGTTATACCCAAAATAGATCTATTTTGGTCAAAAGGCATGGCAAAACTGCATATGAGTTGTATCATAAGAAGGTTCCAACCATCCATTACTTCCAGACCTTTGGTAGTAAATGCTATATTCTCAATCAAAGAGATCAATTAGCTAAGATGGAACCTAAATCTGATGAAGGAATTTTTGTTGGCTATTCATCTATCTCAAAGGCCTACAGAGTCTACAACAACAGAAGGAATAAAATTGAAGAAACCATCAATGTCACCTTTGATGCTTCCTCTGCTAATGATGAACATGTTTCTCAGTCTGATGTTCATTTGTTAGAAGATTTATCTGTTGTGGGATCTGAATCTCAAATCCCAGTTTTTGTTAACCAACAACAGGACTCTGAAACTGATAATGAAGATGATCAACTTGCTCATTCTATGACAATACCTTCATCAACAGAAGATGAATCTGTGTCCAGAGATTCAAACTCTTCTGATACATGTGTTCAGTCTGATAGTTTTCAGTCTGTGAACTCTACAGACTCTGACTTGCCCTGTGTAGAAGATAATGCAGAACTCAGTCCTGCTATTCTTCCACCAAATGAGAATGATTTACCATCAAATGATGAATCACTTCTAGGAGTCAAAGAACACAAGTATCATCCAATTACAGAAATAATTGGAGATTATGTTTCTGGTGTACAAACAAGAGCTAAAGTGTCAAACTTATCTACTGCAAATTTCTGTTTCTACACAAACTTCCTGTCAATCATTGAACCAAAGAAAGCTGAAGAAGCCTTGAAAGATGATGATTGGGTTGAAGCAATGCAGGAAGAGTTAACAGAATTTGACAGAAACAATGTTTGGACCCTAGTTCCTGCTCCAAAAGGGAAAACCATTATTGGAACAAAATGGGTTTACAGAAACAAAATGGACAAGGATGGAGTGATAATCAGAAACAAGGCAAGGCTAGTTGCTCAAGGCTACAAGCAGGAAGAAGGCATTGATTATGATGAAACATTTGCCCCTGTAGCCAGAATTGAAGCAATAAGGTTATTCTTGGCATATGCTGCATTCAAGGACTTCAAAGTCTATCAAATGGATGTCAAGAGCGCATTTCTGAATGGCAACTTACAGGAGGAAGTCTATGTGAAACAACCTCCAGGTTTTGTAAGTTCCACTTTTCCAAATCATGTCTATAAATTGCAGAAAGCACTATATGGGCTAAAACAAGCTCCAAGAGCTTGGTATGACACCTTATCATCCTATCTTCTTAGTAATGACTTTACTAGAGGATCAATTGATAAAACTTTGTTCTTCAAAAGGAACAAGGCAGATGTCATACTAGTCCAAATCTATGTTGATGATATTATATTTGGGTCTACTGATGAAAAATTGTGTAAATGGTTTTCAAACTTAATGTCAAAACAGTATCAAATGAGTATGATGGGTGAGTTAACATACTTTCTTGGTCTACAAGTACATCAGAAACCTGATGGTATCTTCATCAACCAAGGTAAATATGTCAATGATCTACTTACTAAATATTCTTTAAAGGACTGTTCAATTATGAAAACACCAATGAGCACTGCAGATAAGTTGGATAAGGATCAGTCTGGCAAGTCAGTATGTCAAACCACTTATAGAGGTATGATAGGATCTCTACTATACCTCACTGCAAGTAGACCAGATATCATGTTCTCAACATGTTTGTGTGCTAGGTATCAATCTGAACCTAAAGAATCTCATCTAAAAGCTGTAAAAAGGATTTTTAGGTACCTAAAAGGTACTCCTAACCTGGGTCTTTGGTATCCCAAAGACTCTAGTTTTGATCTAATTGGATATACAGATGCAGATTATGCAGGTTGTAAATTAGACAGGAAAAGCACTTCTGGTGGATGTCAACTGCTAGGTGGCAAACTAGTCAGTTGGTCAAGCAAGAAACAGAATTCTGTTGCTACATCCACTGCAGAAGCAGAATATGTGGCTGCTGGTAGTTGCTGTGCTCAATTGCTATGGATGCAACATCAACTAGCAGACTATGATTTGGTGTTTACAAAAACTCCAATCATGTGTGATAACCAAAGTGCCATTGCCATCACTGAGGATCCTGTGTTTCACTCCAGGACAAAGCATATTGAGATCAGACATCACTTTATCAGAGATTGTGCTGAGAAAGGTAAAGTGATTCTCAAATATGTGCCAACAAATGACCAACTAGCAGATATCTTTACCAAACCTCTTAATGAAGATAGATTTTTGTATCTGCTTGGTCAACTAGGAATGCTCAACCCCTAGTAAAACCTTGAATCTGTATGATTCAATTCTCAGTCTGTGTCTGCTTTTCAATCTGTATAACTGTATTCTCAGCTACATACAATCAAAAAGCACAGACAAAGAGATGTCTTTGTACATACTTTCTAAGAAAATACCAAAAAGATTTGATACCTTATGTTATTTTCTCTCAGTCTGACTGATTATATGTTTCAGTCTGTGTAACTTCTTCCAAATTAGCTACACAGACTGACCATATTCATTCAGACTAGACCCTCTATTTTTGTGCTTTATTAATTCATATGGTTAGTATTTTAGTACTATTAGTATTAATACTGCTAGTTACTTTTAGTACTGCTGGTTAATACTGATAAGACTTTTTAACACTGCCCCCATGAATTCGTATTTTAGCACTGCTGGTAAAGATTGATACAATTAACACTGTTAATGTAGCAAGTTACCACTGATTAGTTAACTTTAGTACTGCTCACACCAGTTACCACTGTTAGTTAACTTTAGTACTGCTCACACCAGTTACCACTGTTAGTAAACTTTAGTACTGCCTTCGAAAGTTACTACTGTTAGTTAATTTTAGTACTGCTTTCACAAGTTAGTACTGTTAGCTATATCAATCTGTTACCACTGCTGGCACAAAAGTTTTTTTTTAATTTCTGTTATCTTCTCAGTGTGACGTCATCCAGACTCACTACACAGACTGACCATATACACTCAGACTGAGCTCATCTCATTTTTCCTTTTATTTTTTATTTTTTTTATTTTTTTTATTTTATTTTTTTATTTTTTTTCTTTAATAAAAATAAATAAACAACAATATCTCTGCATTTAATGCTAAAACCATTTTTATGGTAATAATCATTAAAAGTTTTGGCGCTTGTTGTCTATTTATCTGCTCAATACAAAAAGTGCACGTGCCTCAGCGCTACTGTTGCAGAAACAGGGATAAACCGTCCAAGTGGGTCCCATTTAACGGAAATTTAATTTCTACAAATACCCATTTATGTTTTCTCCCTTTCTTCTTCATTCGTACTTGCACAACAAAAACAAACAGAGTTTCTAAACCCTAAATCGCTCAACCATTTTCAAAATCAATTTCTAAAATTTCTTCAATGGCTGATCAATGGGTTTACACGGCACCTGCCAACATCGCTGCGGCTAAACCCTTCAAACAAGGGAAACAGGTAAAACTCTGTATCAACAATCAAGTAGCTACCATTTCCATCCCTGATTCGAAAAAGAATAAAGGGTTTGAGGAACTAACTGCTTTTATGTCTGCTCATCCATTAAGGGGAGCGTTCTTTAACACAGTTCCTCAAATATACCCACATTTTTTAATGGAATGGTGGTATACTTGCTCCTCAAATAGTACCAATACTGCAATTACTGGTACTATTGATCATGGTAAACGGGCAGTTACCATTGATCAGGAGTTAATTAGGAATGTCTTAGACCTGCCTTTGGGAAATAATTTTGAAACTATTCCAACCAAAGAAGCAGCAAGGGCTTCTCTTACTTTGGTTGGATATACCAAAGAAAAAGGCACAATTTTGATGTCAGGATTCACCCCCAAATGGAAATTTTTAATTTCTGGCATCATTAGGAGTCTAGGAGGTAAATCTGGTAGCACAGGGGAGCTAAATGAGTTTGAAACTCAGCTGTTGAGCTCATTCATCACTGGTTTAAACATCAACTTTGCAGAGTTGTATTTTCAAGAAATTTTAAAACTGGTGAATGAGTCAAACAGAATTTTTAATGTACCTTTTATAAGGCTACTCTCCCTGTGCATCCAATCCAGGTTAACTGGGTCTGTATATATGTCCTTTAATAATAAAGTGGCAGATATACCTGTTCCCATGCTCACATATAAAGTGTTTAACCATCCGGTTCCACTTTCTGGAGCACCTATCACTGCTGCTATGCAGCACTGGATTGATCACCCATATGTTGCTTCTGCATCCATGGAGGGTGATGATTCAAGTGATAGTATGGGTAATAAGACCCAGGCTGTTGAAGATCGTGTGGCTGAAGCAGAGCACACAGACTCCGGGGATACAGACTCAACTCAGTCTGTGCACTTGGAGTCAGACTCAAACATTCCTGAGTCTGTTCCATCTTCAACAGAAGATGCAGGTAGTACTTCTTCTTCATCTGAGGACATGGATATAGATCAACCTTCTTATCCTAGCCCATCCTCACCCACAAAAGAGAGTCCCAAACAAACCAACCCAGATGAGTCACCACTCACTCTGGAGGAATTACCAGACTCAACCCCCAAAAGTATAGCACAAATGGAATCATCATCCATGGAACTGGATGTCAACAGAACACCTTCCAGTGCTGTAGACCATTCCATTACAGCTCTGCTAGAGTCTGTGGTGCCAATGGCTACCCAACTGACCCAACCAACACCTAGTTTAGTCAGCTTGGATACCCACATTGCTGCTGCTACACTGACCCCTGTAGTAAGCATTGAAGAAGATGCTCCAATCCTGAGCACTACCAACCCCCTCTTTACCCCACTCACAATGGCTGGACCCATATTGACCACTAGTCCTGCACTAGTTCACACTCCGGTGAGTCTTTTCTTACACCCCTCTGCACAGATTGCCAATGCCCCAGTCATGTCACAGACTGAGGTACAGATCTCCTCTTCTTTGCTCCATGATCTACCATCTTATCACCAGATGGTTAGTGAGGGCGTACAAACTTCAACATCAGTTGCCAGTGATACTGCTCCATTACACCAGGAACTGTTTGAGGCAACAGGTGCAACACAATCATTTCCCCGTGATATCTTATCCTATCACCGGATTAGATCTGAGGGAACAACTACACCACTCAATGCCTATGATCGCTTTTCCATGCACAGGATACAGAGTGAGGCAAAGAGTGCAACACCAAAAGATTCCAGTGATCTTGCTCAGTTTCAACATGAGTCAAGTGAGGAACACATACCATCACCCAATTCTAACCCCTCCAACCAGACCCAGTCTGTGCCTTCTAGTACACTTAATGATGTGCTTTCTGCCATCAACAGGTTGTCTGAATGGGTACAGACTGAGTTCAATAATAATAAGAAAGAGCTAGAGAAAATGAAGCATCTAGTCTCTACTATGGTGGATAAAGTGGATATGCTGGAGGAAAAGGTATCCAATAGGTTAGATGAAATGCAGACCACCCTCTCAAACTTGGTAGATGATGTCAAAAAGGGGGAGAAGATGAAGCATGGGTCTGCAGAAGCTAAAACCTCAAAAGATAAAGATTTAAATAATAAATCCTTAGATTTAGGGGGAGATAGCAGTGAGGGAGATGATGGAGATGATGGACCCGAAGGTGCTAGGGTGAAGTCTCAGACTGAAGCTCAGTCTGTGCCACAGACTGAAGATATGAGTGCACAGACTGAGGGGGAGCAAGAGAGATTGCAGTTAGGTGAACATGCTGAGATGGTTGCACAGACTCAGGGGGAGTCATCCATTGTCTTACACATAGACCCAATTGCAACTATCTCAACCCAAGGTCAGATGGAGTTGAAGAGACCAAGGGAAGAAGATGAAGATGTTCAACCTCTGCAAATCAAGAGAGCCAGAAAGATGAAAAGAATGGCCAGGAGGATTCCTGAAAGGGATGTCTTTGATTCCCAACCAAAAATGAAGGGGATCAAAACCTGGGACCAGTTCTTAAAGCTGGCAGAAGAACAGGACAATGACGGTGATGATGATGATGCCATCAATCCTGACTGCAGTTCTGAGTCTGAAGTTTTCAGAAGATCAGATGATGATGAAGATGATGCTACTTTTGGAGGTGTAGGTGAAGGAGCCTCAAAAGTCAAGACTGGAGAGTCTCAGTCTGTGCCTTCTGAACCTGCACAAACTGAGACACAGCATCAATCACAGACTCAGAGCTCAGAGCAACCAGCAGCAAGCACTGATGTTCTAATTATCAGTGCTGAAGCCATTCAAGCTGAAGCCTA
Source organism: Gnaphalium uliginosum (assembly GCA_963930675.1). Classification (NCBI taxonomy): domain Eukaryota; kingdom Viridiplantae; phylum Streptophyta; class Magnoliopsida; order Asterales; family Asteraceae; genus Gnaphalium; species Gnaphalium uliginosum. The sequence goes on along the minus strand of OZ005683.1, from coordinate 11,833,052 downwards.
TCCTGCTAGACCAACCACATCAACCAGAACACTGCCTCCAGGTAGAAGTGAGATTGAAGACAGCATGCAATGGAGAAGTGCTCATCTGATAAGCACTTATCCTGGGTCAAGCTCTACCATGGAAGAAGTAATGGATAAGGGTAAGGGCAAGGAGATTGCCTTATCCAAGCAGGAAAGATTAAGCAAGATCAAGAAGATGGTGGATGATCATGCTGCTGGAACAAGAAATCCTGAACTGTCAAATCTACAGGATGAGCTCTTGCAACAAGAAGCTACTGCTCAAGAGTTAGAAGATGAAAGTTGTTCACAGACTCAGATCAGAAGGAGTCAAGTTGAGCAACAAATCAAAGAAGATGAGGAGCTGTCAACAAGATTACAGAAGATAGAGAGTCTAAAAGCGAAGCTACAATCCACTTTCCAAAAGTCAAAGCTCAAGCAAAAGATTAAAGACTGTCATCTGAATAAGATTGGACAGAGATTGAGGCTAGAGTTGACTTTGACCAAGAGCTCAAAAATGGTGTGGGTGGATGACCTGTACACTCTAGGACTTAAAGAATGGCAATCCATTGCTAACCTTTTGAAGAGTGTAGCTGACAAAGATCTGAAGAAAGAAGTTCTGGATGAGCTATCTTACCTGATTGAGCTAGTTCTCAGTCTAGGGCTCATCTCAGAAGAAGAGTACAAGTTGTTTTGCATAGCAAACAACTTTGTAATCAAGAAGAAGTCAGCTGGGTTATCCACAGAGAATGAGCAGAGAAGGGAGCATCCTCTACCCAAAGGTATCATTTTTATCGATAGATCCTATGTCCAGACTGACACAGTTGAAGGTCTGTGCTACAGAGATATCAATGGAATAGAGTGCTTCCAGGATCAAAACAGACTATATGGAGAGTCTCTGCTGCATTGCATTGCCCTGCTGAAGGAATGCAAACATTCTCAAGCCAAGCCATTTAGAAGAAGGTTAATCAGCTGGCTATTCAACAACCTTTCCAAGATCAGGATGATGATTGGATTTGAAGACATCTGCAGGAAAATCATCCTGGAATATCAAAAATTTGAAGACAAATCTGATAAGGAAATGGAAGAACTGTTGAAGAGGAAAGTGGAAAAGATGAAAGAGATCAAGGCTCAGAGAAAGAAGTGAAGATTGTTAAATTTTTGATTTACAATTTCATGTAATAATTGTAATATTCTTGTAAACTGACTATGACTTTGACTTTATGTATATAAGTCTAAATTCATAAGTTATGCTTTACTTTAGTATTTATTTTTTCTCTACTATCTTTTGTAAATAGATTTTGACATCATCAGATAGGGGGAGATTGTTGGGAAAAACAATGATCAAACCTAAGTTATAAATCTGATGAGTCAAAATCTATCTCAGTTGTATTCAGGAAAAACTTAGTGAATTCCTGAGTCTGTGGTTCTGAGTCTGTGCCACACAGACTGAAGAATTGTTTCTGAGTCTGTGCTGCACAGACTGAAGAAATCCCACAGACTGAAAGCCGTGCTCTACTTGAAGACTTATGGATTCATCATCTGAAGAATGAAGATTGAAGACAAAAGACTTCACAGACTGAAGATCACAGACTGATGATCACAGATTGAAGATCACAGACTGAGAGCACAGACTGAAGAGCACAGATTGAAGAATGAAAGTACAAATGTACAGAAGATATTCTTCTTTCCTTAGGCTAGATACAACTGATAAGATGTTTGAGAAAGGTCAAACATCTAACAAAGGTTTTCTTCTCAGCAAAGAAACCTTTTACCTTTTTGCTTTTTCTGTTTCCAAGAAAAGCAAAAAGGGTGGCGTGCAAAGTTGCCCAAGATGCATCTGTTATCCCTTGGACAATTATGCAAGCTGGATAATATAGAGTTACACCCAACTCTATAAATAGCAGTTCAAAAAGCACTGCTATGTATCCAAGAAATTCAAGAGAATTAGTATACTAGACCTTTGAGCTTAGGCTAAAGCATTACCACACTTACTGTGAAGTTTGTAGTGATAACTGTATCTTTGTATACTACTTGGATCGTCTTCAAACCATCTGTGTGGGTTTGAATACCTTGTCATCTTTGTGAGACAAACACTTTATTGTGAATAATACTTTGATTCATAATAAACTCTGTGTTAAAATTAATCTTGTTTTCCGCCTAGATTAATTTAAACTTGTTTGATATAAAACTTGGATATAAACTAACACGTTGAGATAACTGTTATTTAATCTGTATCTAAGTTTTGGGAACCTTGAGATAACTGTTATTTATTCCCTTATTTTCACAGGATCCAACTCCTATATATATATATATATATATATATATATATATATATATATATATATATATATATATATATAGTTGGGTTCTGGTGAAAACAAGGGGATAAAATAAAAACGGTAAAAACGATCTTAATTTGTATTCACAATTTTTTTTAGTTGTGAACTTTTATTTTTTTTCGCTTCACATACATTTTAATATTGTGAACCCTTACATTCTTTTTATTTTTCAAAAAATTTTCGTTGTGAACCTTTATTTTTTTTTTGCTTCACAAAAAGTTAGAAATTTTTTAACTGTGAAGCTTAACTTTTTTAGCTTCACATAAATTTATGAATGTGTGAATCTTAATTTTCAACCTTTACAATTCGTAAGTTTTATGTGAAACCAAAAAAAATAAGCTTCACATTTAAAAATTAAGTGTGAAGCAAAAAAAAAAAAAAAAAAAAATCAACTTCACACTTTATAAAATTGTGAAGGTAAACTGTTTTCACCATTTTTATTTTATCTCCACCCCTTTTTATATATATATTTTGATCCAAGGGCTGTGATCTGTTTTCACTGTTTTTATTTTATCCTATTATTTTCAATGATCTCAATCCTATATCCTATATATATACACACACACACACACACACACACACACACACACACACACACACACACACATATATATATATATATATAATAAAGTTTTTTCCTTGTTTTAGCCATACCACATCATCTTTTTACCTTTTCCTAAAACTCATCTAATTATACCACATCATCAAATTAGTTTTTCTTTAAAAACTCTTCATAATTCCTAACACTCTCTTAAAGTTTTAAAATTTTTGAATTTCTAACAAACTACTTCCTTCTATTTTTGTGAAGGTTTCTAATTCAATATTATTATAATTTATTTTAATAGCTTTTTAAATTTATGCATTACATTTAATAAATAATTATTTTTCCTACATAAAAAATAAATTCATGTTCTTACTGATATCTCATACATTGCAATGATATAATATTATCATCATCAACTATCAAGTTTAAGAAAATTGATTTTAATAAATATATAAAATTGATTATTTTATTTACATTTTGGTATAGTTGAGTTTTAATAATAAATTTTCAACAATATTAATACAATTGAAAACTTAAAAAACATATGATTAATTTTATTTTTTTAATTACCGTGCATCGCAAGGGCTCAACAAATGTATCAAAACTTAACATATTTTTGCAATTAATGGTTGTTACTTTTGTCATTCACGTGGTGACAAGATCGATGTTACCGTGATGAATGGACAGAGACCCAAATTTCAACCGCTCGTAAGGAAATGAGGAGACTAGATGTATCAATTGATGAAAAATAAATACAAGTTCATCCATTATAGTTTAATTTATGTTACTAATCATTATCACAATGATAGTTGTATTTTTTAATTAACAACATTAAACTTACAAATTAATATAATCATATTTTATAAATGGTCGTACATCGCACGAGGTCAAGGCTTAGTATATATATATATATATATATATATATATATATATATATATGTTAATTGGTGGGCTTTCACTGGCCATTTATTGGAGGGAAGTTGTAGGTGTAAATCTCAAAACTAATCATCTTGGAAAATGTGTACTCTAATTAAAGACTTTTACTAATATTTATACTAAATAAATAAATATGCATTTTGACTTTCATGATTTAATAATTTTTGCATTTTTGATCTTTTTATTAAACTTTAACTTTTTTAAAATTATACTATTATTTTTTTTATTAATATAATTTTTGTAATTTTCTTTAATTTTAACTTATTGATTTAATTTGTTACAAGTTCTTTTTTTTTTTAAAGATAATTCCAATGTATTACTGTATTTTTATTTTTAGTCTATTAATATTATGTTTTTTATTTTAACTTATTGATTTAAATGATGTTGAACTATTTAAGATTTAGATTAAGAATGTTTTACTCGTTTAGTTTGGAACATGTGTTCATGTTAGATTTAGATTAAGAACTATTTAAGATTTAGATTAAGAATGTTTTACTCGGAGATGACTTGCACGTCATTTACTTATTATATATATATATATATATATATATATATATATATATTGTAACAAGGTGTTTGAAATAAAAAGGGTATATAAAAGGTGATCACATAGATTTTCTCTATATACATGATGATGCACAACGAGATTGATACATACATTGAGACATAATATATAGTAGTAAACTAATACATAGTGATTTGATACAATGAGCATAATTCATGTTCCTTTGCTGTAAGTCACAAATAGTTTACGATTTGAACAATTGATAACCGTTAATTGTATGTATGCAAAACTTATATGAGTAAAATGTCCTTTTATTTGTAAATAATTTTATTTATTTGGAAGAAATACATGTCACTCTAATATGACTTCTTACTCCTTTTTAATTTAGTGATCTTTTTAGCTGACAAAAACTTGTGTGTATATATATATATATATATATATATATATATATATATATATATATATATATATATATATATATATATATAAACTCAAACGGTCCTACCGGTTAGACCAGAACCGTCTGCTTCGACTAAAATTTCGGGTTTTAAAACATTGGCACCAACAGTACTCTGCTTGTCCATTTGTCTGCATTGCTACTACTAGCCTAATCTCACTTAACCGCCTTCCGCCGTCTGTCCGTCACCGAAATGTCGACGGAATCACCACCGCAGGTTGCCGACACTTCTCCTTCGGTTGATCGGGTCACCAGTGAATCTGAGAAGCAGAGTTCGAGTGTAAATTCTAGGGTTATGTTGAAACTAGAAGATCTAAATTGGGATCGTTCATTTGTTCGTGAGTTGCCTGGCGATCCTATAAACGATATCGTTTCTCGTGAGGTTACTTTTTTTAAAGTATTTAATACGTAAAGAATTTGGCCCTATGTATTTTATTTTTATCTGTTGAATTTAGGAATTATGTTCTTAAATGTGTTTATCTTGTAACTGTTCGTATAGAAATGCAATTAGTGATGTGATTACTGATTTTATCCAAATCAGTTATTTTGAGGTGACGAATGAAAAGTTGTGGTATATCCTTCTTGATAAAATATAATGTTTAGTTATGAATGACAATGTTACTGTATATTTAATTTAAGATTGAGTAGTACTTACAATGTTCGACCACTGGCTTTGTCTTTAGTTTTTAGTAGATTAAGAATACGTATGGCAGTTTAAATTCAAGTAATCGTCGTTTTATTGTATGTTGTCTATGAATTTTGTAATAGGTACTTCATGCTTGTTATTCGAGAGTATCTCCATCTGCTGAAGTAGATAACCCTCAGTTGGTTGTGTGGTCACAGTCTGTTGCTGATATCATTGATTTAGATCCTAAAGAGTAAGTTATTTGCCAACATAATATACATATAGGTGATGCTTTTGTCAAGTCGATATTTGAATACTCAAATATTTGATCTTTCCATGTTGTGTCCACATTATATGACACTTCAATAATTGTAACGGCTCACCCAAGAAGATGCCATAAGCTTGAAGTTTGTTATATGTGTTGCAGATTTGAAAGACCTGACTTTCCGTATCTGTTTTCGGGGGCAACTCTGTTAAAAGGAGGGTGAGCGGTATTCTCTTACATTTATATATTAGAAAAATGGATCATTTTGTTCCTCTCTATAAATGCTGATGTTAGCAGTTACTTACGATTCAGATTGTCATATGCTCAATGTTATGGTGGGCATCAGTTTGGAGTATGGGCTGACCAGCTGGGTGATGGTCGGGCAATCACACTTGGTGAGCTTCTGAACTCTAAGAATCAAAGATGGGAGCTTCAGCTAAAGGGCGCCGGGAAGACACCATATAGCCGGTTTGCTGATGGGCTAGCAGTTTTACGTAGCAGCATTCGAGAATTTCTTTGCAGTGAAGCTATTCACAGTCTTGGAATTCCAACCACTCGTGCACTAAGCCTTGTAATGACTGGAAAATTAGTGAGCCGTGACATGTTCTACGAGTAAGTTTTACAAATTACGAAATTATTCCAATTTTAATTTCTTAGAAGTTAAAGCATCTGGTGCAAATAACTCATTGTGTTACCATACCTTTTATTTTTCAGTGGGAATCCAAAAGATGAGCCTGGTGCTATCGTGTGCCGTGTAGCACAATCTTTTCTGCGTTTTGGCTCATTCCAGATACATGCTAAAAGAGGAAAAGAGGATCTTGACATTGTTAGAACTTTGGCTGATTACACCATCAAATATCACTTCCCGCATTTAGAAAGTATGAGTAAAAGTGATGGTTTATCTTTCTCCACTGGGGAAGGAAATGGCGATGTTGTGGATCTAACTTCTAACAAGTACGCAGGTGAATATTTTAATTTTTAACCTAGAGAAATAATTGAATATTGTAAGTTGAAGTTTTGTATGCATATATATGAAGTTGTGTGCACACTTTAGTCTGATCTTGAATCCTTATTAGCTTGGCTGGTGGAAGTTGCTGAACGGACTGCTTCTTTAATTGCAAGATGGCAGGGTGTTGGGTTCACACATGGTGTGCTAAATACCGATAACATGAGCATATTAGGGTTAACAATTGATTATGGCCCATTCGGATTTCTTGACGCCTTTGATCCTAGTTTCACTCCAAACACCACAGATCTTCCAGGGAGAAGGTATTGCTTTGCAGAACAACCCGATATTGGCTCGTGGAATATAGGCCAGTTTGCATTAGCTCTTTCAACTGCCCAGCTCATAAATAAGCAAGAGATCAATTATGCCATTGAAAGGTATGGAAACATTAGCGGATGTTTGTTTGCAGAATTCATTATACCTGCTTCGGTAACACTTACTTTTATGATCACTGCAGATATGGTACTAAATTCATGGATGAGTATCAGGCCATTATGACCAAAAAAGTTGGCCTACCCAGGTATAATAAAGAGCTCATTGGTGAACTGCTGAACAACATGGCTGTTGACAAAGTTGACTACACAAACTTCTTCAGATTACTCTCCAACATTAGGTCTGATTCCAATGTTCCTGAAAAAGAATTGTTGGTTCCAATCAAGGCTGCATTGCTAGATATTGGCAGAGAGCGTAAGGAGGCTTGGACCAATTGGGTCAAACGTTATAGAGCCGAGGTAACACTTGTGAGTTTGTATCAAAATTGACACGTGGTTTGTTTTTGTTAGACGTGATAAAATGGGGAGGGTTCGTGGTTGGTTCGAAATAGGTGATATTTATATGGGTGGGCTGGGTTAATGACCTGAAAATTTTGTCCAAAAATCTCAATTATAAATATTTTATTATGAATAGTGACAAATATAATTACAAGTCAGGCTAAACGCATGTAAAGGTAATCGACTTCCCTTGAATTTCTCTTGTGGGTAGGGGTGTAAATGAGTCAAGTCTGCTCGTACTACTCGAGCTCGACTCGTTAAAAGCTTGATTCGAGCCGAGCCTAAACGAGCTCGAGCCCGAGCTTGAACATAGTTTGGAGCTCGTTTAATAAACGAGCTCGAGCTTCTTATATCGAGCTCGCAAGCCTAAACGAGCTTTTCATTTATATACATTAAAATAATTTTTTATATAATAATATAATAGATATAATAGATATAATTATATAATAATAATAATTTACCTATATAATAATTAATATAATAATAGTAAATCGTATTATATACAGCTAAAAATTAGATAACAAAAAACATATATTATAATATAAATATTATTTATGGAATAAACGAGTCGAGCCCGAGCCGAGCTCGAGCTTGTATAATATCAAACGAGCCGAGCTCGAGCTTTATATACTAAGCTCCAAACGAGCCGAACTTGAGCTCGAGTTTGGTGAATTTTAAATGAGTCGAGCTCGGCTCGGCTCGCTTACGGCCCCTACTTGTGGGTAAGTAGAATTTCGCACTCAGAAAAAAATATCAACTTTCAAAAAGTTTTCTTTATAGTTAGGAACTTAAAGTTTTCCATTTTGGGTCACCTACTTTTGATTTTTTTCAAGTTGGGTAGCCAACTCTTGGTAAGTTTCTATTATGGGTAGATGGGTGTTGCCTAAAATTATGATTTCCAAATTTGCGTTCAATTTTCTATTTAGTTGTCCATTGTAGAATATTTGGAACATTGTATTTCTTACAAGAGAGAAAATTCTATATGTTCCAGAGTAGTAGTTGGTCTAGAAATGGTTAATTGGTTACTTTTTATGTAATCAGGGTTACAACAGTTATTCGATTCCACAAATATTAGTTTTTTTTTTTTTTTTTTTTTTTTGCATAAAATAATGTCAGAGGTATGTGCATCATTGAGCTACATTCGGCCTATTTCCTAGTGAGTTATTCATCTGAATTCACCTGTTTGACCAGTCACAGTCTCACAAATAAAGCATAGCCAAGTCGTCCCATTTATACGTAAATGGGAGCCTCTAATTTTTGTTAGCACAAACACTTTTCAAGGCTCTTTGTAATATGCTTATCGGTGGTCGTTTCTTATTACATACAGCTATCTAGTAGCGGTGTTTCAGATGAGGAAAGAAAAACTTCAATGAACTCTGTGAATCCAAAGTATGTTCTCAGGAACTATCTATGCCAGAGTGCAATAGATATGGCTGAACAAGGTGACTTTGAAGAGGTGAGATGCTTACTAAAGGTCATGGAAAGACCGTATGATGAGCAACCCGGTATGGAAAGATACGCTCGGTTGCCTCCTGCCTGGGCATACCGTCCAGGTGTGTGCATGCTCTCGTGTTCCTCATGAAGACTTGTCTCTCACAAAAAAAAAAAAAAAGAAAATAAAAAAATAAAGAAACTATAAACAATAGCAAAGAGTGTAACATGTGCATAACAGTTAAATTATGTACTACTATGGCGTAGTCTTTTAGTTTTTTTTTTGGTTTGTCATAGTTACAAATGATAATACATCTGCTTTTGGAAGTTGCTATTTGGAATAGTCGAAATGATACAGGAACTTGTAGTGAAAGTGGCACATTGTTGTGGATTTCTTGATTTCAGTTCTGAAGAAAGATATAGCGTTTAACTTGTGTGGGGTTTCGAGTGCTTTCGCTCCTGATATTTTTGAGGGGGACACTTGGAGATGCATAAACAGTGCTAAACGGGTCATGGCTCTAAGCCAGTGCTGGGAGTCTGAAGTCATCCCTAAAAAGCCTTTTTTTTTTCTTCCTTCTTTCTTTCTTTAAACTTGTGTGTGTCGCAAGCTTCTTTGTTATTTGAACACACTATGCTCACGTTTTAGTGTTTGGGTGAGCTTATTTGCAAAATAAGCCCCCCCAAGCCCCCACCCCCACCCTGTCCAAGCTCAAGTTTCACTGCTGATGCTTAATTTACCATGTTCAGATTCAGTGAACCAGATTAAGTACTTGATGATCACTATTTAATTGTAGAGTAAAAACAAATAACCCATTGTACTTTTAAGGTGCACAACATGCATTCAAATTTTATTTCAAAGTGCACAACATACAACTAATAAAGTATAAAACAAACAAGATGAAACATTATAAAAAATGGACACACTTACTTTGAGTATTTACAAAGTGAGTTGCACGTCTATGTATATTTTGAAAAGTACAATGGGTTTCTTTGACTTTTACCTTTAATTCTAGTTACTAATTTTGCATCTATGTATATGATCACAAATTTTGTGGTCACCAAATGTCAACTTTTGGCGGCAAAGAACCATCAAAAGTTTAGCTAGATTCTTCTTGTAGTGATAGTCTCCTGCTCTTCGTTATTCCTATTTATATGTGAATTATCCATTTGAGTTTGGACGTCGTTAAGTGATATCCTTCCTAGTCAATTAAAAGGAAAATTATTGTTCTTTTCCTTGAATACTGCTTGGCTTTGGCTGCTCACATGAATCTTTATAAACTACTCGTCACAAGGAAATTTATCATTTGGTGACAAAAGTGTGGGTCAAAAGTTATAGTTCTAGGCTTTATTAACCAACACTCACGTAACATTTATCATTTATGTCACCAAAATGTTCAATGATCTATTCCCACATTTGTACTGGGTCACTAAAAGTGACTTTTTCTGTGCGTTACTAAACGATAATTTTCTTGTCGTCATTACGTGTTCTGGTCCACTGCTATCTATGTTGGGCTAATTTACAATCCTCATCTGTCTTCTTGCCCATAATTACAGCCTACAGTTTCTTGTCCCACAACCAGCCTTCCTTATACCTTATGTCCTTGTGTAATATGCACTGTTGCTAAAGTGGACAAAGATATTATTATGATCTGTGGCCTAGTATCAGTATGCTAGTGAAATGAGAGATATGGTGATGCCAGGCTCCAGGAAATGTTTGACAAAGCTTCTAGAGTTGTTCGTGCTCCAAACAAAAAATGTATTTCAAATTGCCCGTAAGCCCAAGCAGAGGAAGACTGGGCAGCTCAGAATGTTCAAAGGCAACCAACTTCTATCATTTCCATCCAGACCAAGAAGTCAACCAGCAAAGAAGTTGATTGTTGATCAACTGGTAATTCCCTATGCTGATCAGGGATTCCCTCCTATCACATATCCCATACATGGAGATTCAACACCTCCAGCATGTCTACAAGGTCATCATGGGCTGACTATTGAATATCCAGTCAATGGCATCTATTAAAGGGATGGTGATGTGTTAAGGTTTCAATGAACACATGAGCTCAGATTAGCTAGTTTGGATCACTTGATAAACTTGAGAGCTATGTCATTGTTGAATTCTACTGCCGGATCTTACTCTCTTGTGATAGCTGAAGAGATAAGAAATAGAGGACTTGACCCTGACACTCTAGAGATGTTAAAGCCTGTGAAAGAGGAAGATGAAGGATGGTATTGAAAACAGTTGATAATGAAGACACTAGAATCATCATTTGTTTATACACTATCTGTTATCTTATATCACTTTATGCAACCATTGTACTCATTATATTTTTCAAGTATTAATGATAAGCTGAGTTTATTTTGAAAAGTATATTCATTTGTAGGTGATATAAATAACTCAAAAAGATCCCAGAAAAGATAAATAAAGAGACATGTACTTATTCAGTTTTTATTATTTTGATCATTAACTTATGCCGGCTAGTGTTGAAGTTTTGTTATCATCAATTAGAGAGAGATTGTTGAGGCATGATCCCTGTTTAACTTGATTTTATGATAACAACTTTTTTATAACACAAAATGTTTCTATGTACAGCCATCATACAAATTCCGAAAGATAGTGTAAGCAACACACAATGTTTGTTCTGTGTGCTGGGTCCAAAGGTAATCCTGTGAGCTGACTTTGCTTAACCAGCACAGAGATTACAGTTTAGACAGCTTTCATGTACATCCAATGAAAGTTGATTCCTGAGCTAGCTATGGTGTTATGCATTCAACTAAATCAAAGATGAAGTTGAAGAGAGAGATTGAAGGTCCAACGGTGGGATTGAAATCTACATGCAGCCTCTCAGAGAATGAAGATCACTTACTAAATCAAAGTGATATAACCAACACTTTGGATCATCAACATACATCCAAACATCATCTGAACCATAGTAATTATGTACATCACTATGGAGGACGAACGTTTGTGGTGTGGTGTTCCCTCTATCAAATGTCAGCCAATACACTGGCGCGTGCTGCTCACTCGCGACATGAACTGCACTGTGCAGATTCTGTTTGCAGTACAAGTCAAAGCACACAAAGAGCATGTTCTGCATTTTCCAATAGAATTCAAGGCATGTATGAAGAATATTATTGGCTGAAGATGTTACAAGGAAGGTGCCAGCTCTCCTATAAATAGAGGACTTGAACATATTTGTCATGTTTGAACTTACAGTGAGTTTTGAGAGCATAGTCATAGCAATATTAGTAATCCTTGTAACCAGTTCAGCGTGTGTTCTCTGTTCTTGGTATTGAGTGTTAATATGTATTCAACACTTAGTGATTCCGCTTTAGCTAACTTGTAATTCTTTGATTCATATCACTAAAGAATTTAGTTGAAATATCACTGTGTCTCTTACATACTTATACTATAAACTGTTTAAGTTATAAATCAGAAAAGATTGTATTCACCCTCCACTACAACTATCTTGTTGTTAGTTTGGGACCAACAAGGTTAGCTTCAGAACTTAGCTGCGTTGAAAACGTATTTGTATTCAAACTGTCGTTATCTTCCGCTGTTCCCATGCTCTGGTTGGTGATATTGGCAGTGCTGCACTGAAAAATTAAACTTATGTGCATTGTTATATTTCTACGATTATGGTTAGTTTCTTTCGTGCAGACGGTTGTCTGCAAATGTCCCTTTAAATATCTAGAATACAACAACACAATATATTTGGAATAAGACATCATCCTTAAAAATTAGAAGGCTCCCCGAAACAACAAATGGGAATATGACTAATCGATTTTTTATTCATTCTTTTAACTACTCAAGTAAGGTGAACTTTGAATGTCACATAATTAGGTGTGAAAATGAAGACTTTTCTAAGTTATAACCTAATGCACGCGTTGATTTAATGCAATGGTAATTATATATAGATATCAATGTTTTTTTCTACATCTTTTAGTGACAGAACCACATCATATATAAGACCAAATAAAGTAGACCATGCGTGAGATCTAGCTAAATGTTTTGGGTTTAGTCAATCTTTCATCAGTTTTGGTTGTTCTGACGTGACGCTGAGCTGACAAAACTGAAGAAGCAACTGAAGAAAGGACTGTTAGGAGCGGTCTTATAGCTTCATAGTGTACGGAACATTACACATGTCACTATTGTCTGTATATATCCAACTTTGAAAATTCCTATCGTATGCATTTAAGTTTTGGAAACGTCTACTATATACATTTAACTTACTATTGCGCGTATGAAACTTATAAAACGCTGGCCTATTTATGTAACCAAAAGCATAAATATACATTTTAAAAGCTTGAACATTTATAATAGAATATTTTAAAGTTCGATACACACGATAGTAAAACATGTAAAATTCCATACACTTCGAAACTATAAACAAAAATGTTTCAGGCAACTCCAGGGCCATTTGGTCTTAAACACAGTAATTTAGATGTGTTTCTCTGTTTTATCCACATCAATAAATAGAAGGGTCAAAATTATTAATTGGAAAAGTAATCCTAATACAGATTAATTGGATAGCTGTAACCACTTGACTGTTCACAAATCTTTTGTACTATAAAACTATTGTTGACACCAGAAGTCTTTCATTTGACTTGAAAGCAATGTTTTTTGTTTTTCTGTGTGTTTTTAAAATCTTATTAGCATCCCATTATGTTTTTCTTCTTGCTCATGAATCTAGTATTTCACAATGGCGAGGGTCCTATATTTCGCTCTTTTAACCTTCTTTCTACCATTGTTAGTTTTAGCCCAAGAAACTAACAGTTCTGTGTCAGTTGGAGCATCCCTCACAGCAACAGACCACGTTATACCATGGCTCTCACCCGCGGGAAATCTTGCCTTTGGGTTCCAACGAATTAAGGGCCAAGATATATTTGTGTTATCCGTATGGTATGACAAGATACCGGACAAGACCATCATTTGGTATCCAGATAGAAATCCTATGGTACCTAGAGGATCGAAGGTAGAGTTAACTAATGGACGTGGGCTCGTGATGAGTGATCCTCAAGGTAGAGAAGTATGGATCTCCGGGGCCTTCTCAGATCTTGCGTATGGTGTTATGAATGATACAGGTAACTTTGTGCTTGTTAGTAGCGACTCTCGCAAAATTTGGGAGAGTTTTAACTTTCCAGCAGATACCATGTTGCCTACTCAGGTTATGCTGATAGGTGGAGTGATCAATTCGAAAAAGAGCGAAACGAACTTCACTAAAGGAAGATTTCAGTTACGTATGCTTCAAGATGGAAATCTTGTTTTAAATTCTCGAGCTATGCCTTCCAATTATGTTTATGAATCTTACTATTCTAGTAACACGTCTGATGGTGAGCAAGTAAATTTTGATGTGAGTGGGTACATGTATATATTGAGAAGAAATGGTCAAAGATTTGACCTTACTCCAAGAGAAGCATTTCCTTCAGGAGATTATTACCACCGAGCTACTGTAGGCATCGATGGAGTTTTTACTCAATACTATCACCCAAAGACTCTCACAGGCAATACAAGCTGGGAGGATATATGGTTTGATCCAGAAAACATATGTAAAACTGGTGACATTGAAGGTAGTGGAGCTTGTGGATTTAATAATGTTTGTGGTCTTGTTAATAGCAGGCCAACATGTGAATGCCCACAAGGGTTTTCTTTGCTTGATCCAGGCGATCCTAATGGTGATTGCAAGCCCGATTTCACTCCAAGTTGTAATGAAGCTGAGTCAAACTATGGGGAAGACTTGTTCAGTTACATTGAATTCACTGATGTTGATTGGCCGTCATCCGACTATATGCACATGAGACCGATTAGCGAACAAGAATGCAAAAATTCCTGCATGGAAGATTGTTTATGTGCTGTTGCAGTTTATGGGAGCAATGAATGTTGGAAGAAGAAGATTCCACTATCCAATGGAAGGAAGGATAATTCAGTTAATAAGAAGGTGTTTCTGAAGTTCCAGAAAGGTGATAGCCCTCCTCGAGTCGCTCCACCGTTCTCAGGAAATAATAAAGGAGATTTAATACTGATGGGATCAGTCCTCTTAAGTACCTCAATGTTTGTAAATGTGTGACACCCGACAAATTAGGTCATCATTTATACCTAAGATAGGTAATTGCTACTTGTAATTAGTGTGAAATAGGACTAATTACGGTAACACTTTGTATATTGTATTATACGCACGTACGTAATTAATTTTAATTACGCGCATTCGATCGGATGGAATCCGACACAATAAATATGGACGTTGGTGAAAAACATTTTTATTAAATAACCTAATTATGATAAATAATTGTTATTTAATTTATATTATTACGACAATATCTAAAACGTTCTACGTTTCGTACAAAACGTATCGTACGCGACGAAAATGCGCAAATCGAACTCGACACAGAACGAAACCCGACAAATATTTTGAAAAGGTTAAATAATGTATTTATAAATATTTGGTCCATTTAAAATCTCAATTTTATATCAAAAACAAAATGCGAAAACTAAATGTTAACGATTAAAATCGAACACGCGCGATTAACGTTAGGCAGGCCCAAGACCAGCCCAACACCCCTTGGCCCATCCCTTTTCTTAAAACAATTACACACCACTCCAAACTTCATTTTACACACACATTAACCTCTCTTTTTCTTTCTCAATTCCTTACTCTCTCAAACCTCCAACCATAACCACCACCACCACCATCAATCTCAGCCACCTCCAAGAACTCTAGTCACCATTTTTGGTCATCTACATCTCACAAAAAGAAGAACAAACAAAAGAAGAAGGAACAAAATCGCAGCAGCCCTCCCTTTTCCATTTCGGCTTTAGATCGACATCTTGTAGTAAGAATTCCTTCAAAACTTGTCTACTTTTCTTGGATAATGTTAATATACATGCTAGAGGTTCGTTTTTGCTAATTATGTCCAAGATCTAAACCGAAAACCAAAGGATAATACTAAAAACTTTCGGATAATAACTTTAACCACTAGACAAAAACTTAACCCGACTTGAACCTACAATAACTAACTCATTTCTTAACCAAATCGAGCGATTCTTGAGTCTAAAATCAAGTTCGATGAGTCTACTTTCGAACCCAAGTGGTTTGGTATTTTTCTGAGGTCGTTTGGTATGGGAAAATGATTTTACAAAAGTAGGTGTCCGGACTGTCCTTTTGACTAGAAAAGTTAGTCAACTTTGCAAAGGCATATCTTGAGATCTACAAACCTAAATCGACTGAAACCTCTTGGAAAGGTTCACATTTTCTGTTAGTTTAAAAGTTGTATTTGCACGTTTTCTGAAGATCTGTAAAACTCGAGATATAGTTGAAACACTAAGCAAAGGTCTAAAAATCGACCTGCTGGACCTCTGTTTGGTCCTTGGACGATTTCGTGAGTTACACTTGACTAAAAATTATGAAAAATTTACTGGAAGTAGCTAAGACATGTATGAACAACTGTGATTTTTTTTGGATTTTATTTCGAAGCTTTGATTTGTCGAAACGAGCCACGAAAACGACTCAAAATTGATGAAACTTTACCCATGGACTGTTTTTGCAATAAATATAAAACGACACTTTCGGGTTAACCACGAAACGTAACGATAATTTTCCTAAGCTCTAAAAACATATTTAAGACTTTTCTAAAAGTTTCGGGTCAAACCGAGCACATTTGACCAAGTTCCCGAACAACAAAACCACATCAGGTCGTCTGTGTCGCAGGTGGCCCAAAGCCATTGCGACACAAGACCTGTGTCGCACAATTGAATTTCCACAACACTCTAGCGACACAAGCCCCTGTGTCGCAAACCCTAAAATCAACAGTACTAACCTGCGACACAAAGCCTGTGTCGTTAAATCATAAAACAGTACTAACCTGCGACACCAAGCTAGTGTCGCAGCAAATTGAACTAACAGTGGTAACCCTTGTGTCGCAATAATTCAACCAACAGTGTTAACTGGTGTCGCAATGCCCTGCGACACTAACACTTGTGTCACTAAAACAAAATCGAAATCACAACTTGTGACACTAATCCTGGTGTCGCATAAATCTCAACTTCCGAGGCAGTTGCGACACTGTCCTAGTGTCGCAATATGCCTTGGTGTCGCCCCTAGTGTCGCATAAAAAAGATTTAGAACATGTTTCACAAATTATTAAATACGCGTAACAACGAATATTCACATATGACACTATACGTACATGAAACTCATATACTCTTATAAGTATACAATGAAACAAACATAATAATAATGTCCTCGAGAATTATTATTACAAAACATCACCAACGGACCGTACATGTTTTCTAAACGCGAACGATAACAAACGCTTGGACATAACTAGTTGAGTGGACAACTAGCATGAATGATCTTTTGAGACATTCACTTACTCATAACCTTGTGCGTTTAGGGCGCTAGAAGGTTACTTATTGGATACACGTTTATTTTTATAAACGCACGCTTTCAAGACTAAGGTGAGTCTCATAGCCCCTCTTTTACTGTTTTAACTATTGGGGTGAGAATACATACACAACTTTTCATGAACACGAGTACAAAAAACACATATACGGATTGCATGAGTTTCACTTTCATAATCCACATAAAAGTCCTCTACACATCATAGTTTCGTTAGTATGGATCTTAGCGCGAGTATTAATGAATAGATCTATTTGGGATTGACCATTCCCGTCCGGGTTAGAACGCTAACTAGTCAAACGGACGCATTATTATTTGTTCATACGGATGTTCTGGATTAGGCATCTGCAGGAGGCAAACTCATATCGGTTAAACTTCGGACTATGAGCTCATGGCAGTAGTATACATTTATTTATCGTAGTTTTGCGATACAAACAAACATGGAAATCTCGTGGTTCACATTTATATTTTGATATCTAAACCTATGAACTCACCAACATTATTGTTGACCATTTTAGTATGTATTCTCAGGTTCACAACAGGAGTAGGATTACTCCAAGATACAATAGCTCGAGTCGCATGATTTACAAACATCAGAGATTTTCCTTGCATTACTATTTAGTAATATTAGTTATGTATTAGAATCTCTAGACCATTCGCGAACTCAGAAATTGATGTAAACAATTGGATTATCAATGCACTATTTTTGGACTGTTTTCAAAACGACGCATATAGTGGTCGTTCGATGTAACTTTGTGTAATGATTTCTGATTCGTCGCGCCCCGGTTCAACTTCCGTTGCATCACATTTTGAGGGTGCAACAAAATGTCATATTAATTTTTGTGATTTGTGTTGGTTTCTTTCTAATATACAAGGTAACACGAAATATTCATCAAAGTAGCAACACTATCGACACCAATCTGCCTCATTATACATATCAGGAGCCAGTAGAAGCTACTGACGATTTCAAGGATGAACTTGGAAAAGGGGCTTTTGGAATAGTCTATAAAGGGATACTAGGGACGAACATCGTAGCAGTGAAGAAGTTGGATAGGGTGTTTGAAGATGCCTATAAGGAATTTAAAACGGAGGTCAATGCTATTGCAAGGACTCATCACAGAAATTTGGTTCAGCTTCTTGGCTATTGTGATGATGGTGAGCAACGACTATTGATTTATGAGTACATGAGCAATGGCACTTTATCAGACATTCTTTTTGGAGACATGAGACCTAGTTGGAAACAAAGGAGTGATATTGAAGTAGGCATCGCAAAGGGCCTTTCGTACCTTCATGAAGAGTGTACTACCCAGGTCATCCATTGTGACACAAAGCCTCAAAATATTCTTCTTGATGATTACTACAATGCAAAGATTGCCGACTTTGGAATGGCAAAGCTGTTGATGATGAATGAAAGTGGAACAAGTACTGGAATAAGAGGAACAAAAGGATATGTGGCTCCTGAATGGTTTAGGAACACCTGTCACGGTGAAGGTTGATGTGTATAGCTTTGGCGTCTTGTTACTAGAGATCATTTCATGTCGAAAGAGTTTGCTTTTTGAGAGTGGTAATGAAGACAGGGCTATCTTAACCGATTGGGCATGGGATTGCTATCAAGAAGGTAGAATGGATGCATTTGTTGAGAACGATTTGAGGCCTTAGATGACTACAAGAATCTATTAACATTTCTAATGGTTGGTCTGTGGTGTGTGCAAGAAAATCCTTCTCTGCGGCCAACCATAAGGAAGGGCATTCAGATCCTCGAAGGAGTTGTTGAAGCAATTGACCCTCCATGTCCATTCCCTTTCTCTGCTAGATATAGTTGATCACCGAATTGACATTCAACGTCCTAGTAACTTAATTGTTCTGCACATTGTTTCTCTTATATTTAGCATATGCCGACTTATCACCATCTTAAAAGGTTTACTTACAAACTTATAATCCGTTGGAAAATAGGAAACATGTTGGGTTAATCGGTTATTATTTACGGGTCACGCATTTTGAATATTGATGCCGGTTCGTAAGGGAGATAAATGTTAAAATCTTCCGCTCATTTACATGTTTTCATGCACATATAGTAGGTATGAACAAAAAAACCGACCCCGAAACCGAAACCGAAAAAAACTCGAAACTGAAATCGGTCAAAGCCGATTCGGTTTTTACAAAAACTGGTCAAAGCCGTTAGAAAACTAATTAGAAACCGGTTTTACCCAAACCGATTTGGAAAACCGTTTAGAAAAACCGGTTTGAAACCGGTTTTTTGAGCTGCACGAACTAGCCGTTTTTTTGCCCTTTTTTAACCGTTTGAGAGCGGTTTATGAGTGTTTTTTTACCATTTTATCACCATAAAACTAGTATAAATAGATACTTTGGGTATGGTTTAGTCACAACACTCAAACTTGCTCATTCTATCTTAAAACACTCAAAACGCTTACGATTCGCGTACAAAACTCTCAAAACGCTCTCAAAATGGCAACTCAACCTTCTTCAACTTCCGCCGGTGTTGGTTCTTCAAATGCACCAACTATTGTTCAAGTTTTGGTAAACAAATGAAATCCGGAGATTTGGTGTAATTACGACAAAGTGTTGTTGTCAGATGGTACGACTAAGGCACATTGTAAACGTTGCGGGAAATTTTTGAAAGCCGACTCCAACTCAACGTTGAAATCACTTGCAACACGGTATTGTGATGGAGTTAAAACCAATCTGGAGGAGGGTCAAGCAACCATGTCACTGGATGGGGGTATTTTTACATACGAAGCGGAGCGGTGTCGACAAGCATTTGCGGGTTTTGTGATTCAAGAAAGTTTGATGCTCAACCACTTCGACAACCCTCGACTTACTAGGGTGATTCAAAATACTCTTCAACCGCGATATAATCATGTAAGTCATGTGTCGCACCCCCAAATTATGATGCAGCGGAAGTCGGGTCGGGGCGCGACTAATCGGAAATCATTACACAAAGTTACATCGAACGACCACTATATGCGTCGTTTTGAAAACAGTACAAAGATAGTACATTGAAAATCAAATTGTTTACATCAACTTCTGAATTCGCGAATAATTGTAGAGATTTTAATACATAACTAATAATACAAAATAGTAATGCAAGGAAATCTCCAAAGTTTGTAAATCATGCGACTCGAGCTATGGTGTCCTGGAGTAGTCCTACTCCTGTTGTGAACCTGAGAATACATACTAAAATGGTCAACAATAATGTTGGTGAGTTCATAGGTTTAGACATCAAAATGTAAATGTGAACCACGAGATTTCATATAAGTTGCACGCATGCAAAATAATGTATACTATTGCCATGAGCTCATAGTCCGAAGCTTAACCAATATGAGTTTGCCTCCTGCAGATGCCTAATCCAGAACATCCGTATGAACAAATAATAAAGCGCCCGTTTGACCAGTTAGAGCTACTAACCCGGACGGGGATGGTCAATCCCAAATAGTACTATTCTTTAATACTCGCGCTAAGATCCATACTAACGAAACTATGATGTGTAGAGGACTTTTGTGTGGATTATGAAAGTGAAACTCATGCAATCCGTATATATGTGTAAATTTGTACTCGTGTTCATGAAAATAGTGCATGTATTCTCACCCCAATAGTTAAAACGGTAAAAGAGGGGCTAAAAGACTCACCTGAGCCTTGAAAGCGAGCGTTTAAGTTAATAAACGTTTATCCAAAGTGTAACCTTCTGGCGCCCTAAACGCACAAGGTTATGTGTGAGTGAATGTCTCAAAAGATCATTCATGCTAGTTGTCCACTCAACTAGTTATGTTAAATGTGGTTTGTTTTATGATTACGTTTAGAAAAACATGTACGGCCCGTTGGTGAAGAGTTTGAAATGATGTTAATTCTCAAATTAATGTTATCATGTTTGTTTCGTGTTTTCAAGTTGATAAGGTTAATATACCTTAGGTGTTTCTCGTTGTCTCTGTATGTATTTAACTTTGAATGTTACTGATAATAAAATAAGGTAGTGAGTTGGTTGATTATTTGGGTTCCAAGTTAATACTGTTGGTTTGGTGTTCAATGGTTAACACTGTTGATTAATGTGTCACTAGAGTTTATACTGTTTGGCTAGTGCGACACTAAGGATAATGCGACACTAAAGCTAATGTCGTTAGTTAATACTGTTGGTCTTTGTGTCGCTAGTTACTACTGCTAGTTAATACTGTTGCGACATAGAGGTTAGTGTTGCTAGTTACTACTGCTAGTTATAATGTTTGCGACGTAAGGGTTATGTCGCAAGTTAATACTGTTGAGTTAATACTGCTGGTTTCAAAGGTAGCGACACAAGGGTTGTGTCACTAAGCTTAAGAAGGTTCAGTCTGGTTGTCACAGATTTAAACTCAAAGATTTTGCGACAGAAGGTTGGTGTCGCTAATTCCACTGACTGAAGTTTTTACATAGTTTCTACTATTGTTCTCTTAGTTTCTACTGCTCTTCTTAGTTTCTACTGCTCTTCTTAGTTTCTACTGCTCTTCTTAGTTTCTACTATTCGCGTAGTTTCTACTGTTCTCTTAGTTTCTACTGTTGGTTCTTTTCTTTTATTACTACTGCTAGTTAAATTTCTCGGTTACTACTGCTAGTGTATTTCCTTAGTTAATACTGTTAGTGCTTTTCCTTGGTTAATACTGTTAGTGCATTTCCTTAGTTAATACTGCTAGTGCATTTCCCTGGTTAATACTATTAGTGGGTTTTCTTAGTTAATACTGCTAGTATATTTTCTTAGTTAATACTGCTAGTACATTTTCTTAGTTAATACTGCTAGTACATTTTAGTTACCATTGTTAGTGCATTTCCTACTGTTTGTTTCTGAGAAATCATTTTTGTTCAAGGGTTTCGATTTAGTAGACTTTCGCTTAGGACCCGAAGCTTTTACACGTTAGATCTTACTATTTTTACACTCGTAAAAGTAAATCGATTTTTTTTGGTACAAAGTTATAAATGGTTTTCTAGTAAGTTTCCTTAAAATGTTTGTTTTAAGATTCTTTCAAGCGGGTTTTCAGTTTATACTTTGTGAGTGAACTTACTAGCATGTTAAACCCAGAAAATCTTACGAATAACAAAATAAGTTGAGAAAATGTG
The DNA here is from genome assembly GCA_963930675.1 of Gnaphalium uliginosum. Lineage (NCBI taxonomy): Eukaryota > Viridiplantae > Streptophyta > Magnoliopsida > Asterales > Asteraceae > Gnaphalium > Gnaphalium uliginosum. The sequence goes on along the minus strand of OZ005683.1, from coordinate 11,810,684 downwards.
TTCTTACCCGAAAAGTATGTGTTGAACAAGATGTGAACGAAGGTGATATAGCTTGACTTCCGGTTCCCAGTTGGCTTTCTTGTGAATTTTTGAGAGAGTTTTAGAGAGTGAAAGTGAAAAATGTTTTCTAATTGTGTATGCCGTGAGGAGAGAAATGAGAGAGAGTTTTGGGTAGAGTTTTCTGAAGATTTTGATAAGTGAAAAGTTGGGTTGTGTGTGTAAGTAACTAAAATGATGATACTCTATGGGGAAGTGCATGGGGCCGGTCTAGGGAGTCCTAGGCTGTGCAGAACTTTTATCTAAGGTGGGCTCCACCTGATTCTCTTCACTTGTCCATTTGATTTATTTGTTTATTCAATTAAAATTGTTACATTTTAATTTGTGTTTCCTTTATGTTTTCGAGCGGGTTTGCGTTACGTACTATACGTTTTGCAATTATTACATAATAATAATATAATGTAAATAACTACTATTTAATTATAAAATAGATTTACGTTATTTATGAAAAAGGGTTTTCACCAACGTCCATATGAAAAAGGGAATACGACTCTGTTTTAAGCGTTTGACCTCTCGGTCCATGATTTCCACCGGTTCTTCGACGAAATGAAGTTTGTCATCGATTTGGATTTCGTCGAGAGGAATGATAAGTGTCTCATCAGACAGGCATTTCTTCAAGTTAGAAATGTGAAAGGTGTTGTGCATGCTACTGAGTTCTTGAGGTAGCTGCAGTCGATATGCCACCGGACCAATTCTTTCAAGAATTTCAAACGGTCAAATGTATCTAGGGTTTAACTTTCCGCGTTTATCAAAACGAATGACGCCTTTCCATGGCGATACTTTCAAAAGTACTTTGTCCCCGATCTGAGGGAGTGGGTACCGATTCTTTACAGTTAGTTTGTTCTTATCGACAGTCAAGGGATACATGTCAATCCATCCAAAATCAAGGCTATCAAGTGCTGGCAAGCACCTACAACCCCAACCGAAGTACGCCAATTCTTAGGACTCGCTGGATACTATCGGCGATTCATTGAGAATTTCTCAAAAATAGCCCAGCCATTAACCACCCTAACTCAAAAGGAAAAGAAGTTCGATTGGACTGACGAGCAAGAGTCAGCATTTCAGCTATTGAAACAGAAACTTTGCAGTGCACCAATCTTATCCTTACCCGAAGGCAACGATCACTTTGTGGTTTACTGCGACGCCTCACACCAAGGACTTGGATGTGTGTTAATGCAACGAGAAAAAGTCATTGCCTACGCCTCACGACAATTAAAAATCCACGAAAAGAATTACACGACTCACGATTTGGAATTAGGAGCTGTAGTCTTCGCGCTTAAGATCTGGAGACACTACCTATACGGTACCAAGTGTACAATCTTCACCGATCACAAAAGTCTCTAACACATCTTCGATCAAAAGGATCTGAACATGAGACAACGTCGATGGGTCGAACTACTTACCGATTACGATTGCGAAATTCGCTACCACCCTGGCAAGGCGAATGTTGTCGCCGACGCCTTGAGTCGAAAAGAACGAACGAAACCACTTCGAGTTCGAGCCCTCGGTATGACCATACATAACAACCTCACCACTCACATCCACACCGCACAACTTGAGGCACTCAAGGAAGAGAACGTGAAAATCGAAGCGTTACGGGGCATGGATAAACAATTCGAAATCAAACCCGATGGAGTCCGATACTTCGCTAACAGAATTTGGTTACCGAACTGTGGGAACCTACGAGAATTGGTGATGGATGAAGCTCACAAATCCCGATACTCTATACATCCTGGATCTGACAAGATGTATCATGGCATCAAAGAGTCGTACTGGTGGCCTAACATGAAAGCCGACATAGCTACCTATGTCAGTAAATGCCTCACCTGTTCGAAAGTTAAAGCTGAGTACCAGAAACCCTCCAGATTACTACAACAGCCAGAAATACCCCAATGGAAGTGGGAACAGATTTCCATGGATTTCATCACTAAACTCCCAAAAACATCGAGCGGTTGCGATACCATTTGGGTGATCGTAGACCGACTCACCAAATCCGCTCACTTCCTGGCCATCAAGGAAACCGACAAAATGGAGCGTTTGACACGACTCTATCTAAGGGGGGTTGTGTCAAGACACGGCGTACCCATCTCAATCATCTCTGACAAAGATAGTCGATTTGCCTCTCGCTTTTGGCAATCACTACAGAAATCTCTAGGTACCCGTCTAGATATGAGTACTGCTTACCACCCGCAAACCGACGGCCAAAGCGAACGAACTATTCAAACACTGGAGGATATGCTACGAGCCTGCGTAGTTGACTTCGGTAACTCTTGGGAAAATCACTTGCCTCTGTGCGAATTTTCGTACAACAACAGCTATCACACCAGCATAAAGGCTACACCTTTTGAGGCACTCTACGGGCGAAAATGCCGTACACCTATCTGTTGGACTAAGGTGGGAGATAGCCAACTCACCGGTCCTGAAATCATTCATGAGACAACCGAGAAAATCGTAAGTATCCAAAATCGGCTGAAAGCCGCACGTGATCGTCAGAAAAGTTATGCCGACTTAGGCCGTCATTAGTGATTAATCGTAGATTATTATCACTTGTAATTAGTGTGAAATAGGACTAATTACGGAACAATTGGTATATTGTATTATACGCATATACGTAGTTAATTGTTAATTACGCAATTTCAATCGGATGGAGTCCGACTCGATTTATATGGACGTTGGTGAAAACCCTTTTTCATAAATAACGTAAATCTATTTTATAATTAAATAGTAGTTATTTACATTATATTATTATTATGTAATAATATACGAACACTTTACGTTTTATGCAAAACGTACAATACATAACGCAAACACGCTCGAAAACATAAAGGAAACACAAATATTTAAGTTTGTGTTTTAAATAAATAAAGAAATTAGTGTGTTGGGCCCAAAAAAAGAGAAGTGATGTTAAATGATGTTCACTGTAGGCAGTGAAGTCTCAGTTTGTGTCACTTTATGCTAGTTTTGAAAAAAGCTGACGTGGCGCTGATGTGGCACAAACTGATGTGTCAGTTTGTGTCACCTGTTGGGAGAGGTCTTAGAGATTTTGAGAAAAAAGAGAGTTAATATTATGTAATTGAGCAATAAGTAAGTTTATTTGATGATTTTTATGTAAAAAAATAAGAGTAAATTACATTGCCAGTCCATGTGGTTGTGCCTATATCACGGACCCAATCTCCGAGTCGGGTATTGTGCGGATCTTGTCCCTTGACCCGGAATTTTGTTTTATTGCCGATCCCTCCTCTAATTACGAAAAGGGTAAAATAGTCTTTTTGTTATTTTTATTATATTTTAGATTTTATTTACAATAAACTTAAACTATGTGAAAATAAAATAAAACTATAAAAGAAAAAAAAAAGAACAAATTTACCACAAAAGCTACTGCATATTACATTAACTATTCATCTCTTCTCTTTTGAATTGACCATGAGTTACAACGTTTCAACAGCAGGTTGATCCATTTAATTTTTGCATTCAAGTTTCATTTGAGCATAAATTTTGTAGAAATATCTATAACTAAAACGACCATGAAGAATACCATTTTTAACATCCTCTCCGGCCACCAATATCTTTTGCAACCACCAAGAACTCTCCGGCCATCAACATATTTTCCAAGCACCATGAGAAATGTCATTGTTCCGATCTTTTGACCGGATTCTTCGCCGTAACGATTTGAAATTGCAGTAGACGAGAGGCGAAGGAGGAAACCGTATGTACACAGATCTGACTTCGATTCGTCTACACCGATCGTGTCTTCATCAGTAGCGGTTCCGACCACAGAGATGATGGTGGTAAAGCATGTGATTGGTGTTGGTGAGGAAGGTAACCAAAATGTTAAAATGAATCTGACAAAAAGCTACTTTTTAGTTTCGATTTCAGTTTAGGAATTTAATTTATGGTGTTAGAAGGGGGTGGATGAGTTTTTGTTTAAAAAAAACTTAAATGGTTATGAAAGTGAAGGAGTAGCAGGGAAGAGGTTGAGCAAGGAAGGTGGAGGTTTATTTTATTATTATATGAGAAATTGAATAAATCAATAATTTAAGGAATTAAGGGTAATTTAGACAATTTACATGGACTTATATGGACAAGGGACTGGCAATGAAACAAAATTCCGGGTCAAGGGACGAGATCCGCATACTACTCGACCCAGGGACTGGGTCCGTAATATAGGAACAACCATAGGGACTGTCAATGTAATTTACTCAAAAAATAAGTTTACATATTCATGAGTGTCCGATGTTTGAGTAAATTACATTCCCCGTCCCTGAAGTATGTTATTAATTTCACTCCCCGTCCCTGGGTCGAATTTTTTGCACTTCCCGTCCCTTGATCCGGTTTTTCGTTTCACTCCCCGTCCCTCAAAGGTTAAAATTGTCTTAAAAGTTTAAGGGTATTTTAGTCATTTCATGATGGATGAGGGACGGGGAGTGAAACGAAAAACTGGATCAAGGGACGGGGAGTGCAAAAAATTCGATCTAGGGACGGGGAGTGAAATTAATGACACACTTCAGGGACGGGAAATGTAATTTACTCCCGATGTTTTATGTGAAAGTAAATATTTTAATGATGATGATGGGCGGTACCACGGTGTGGGTACTCTCTGCCGCGGCCTCCATATAAACATATTACGAGCTGCAAATTTTTTCGAAGATGGCGGAATCATCTGTGTTTCGCCCCCACTACTGAATAAGTAAAAACAGTTCCAAACTATGATCAAAACTTCCCTACTAACCTGGTTGTAAACTTGCAGTATCGCTAGTCTAGAGGTCTAAAGTTCGATTCTTGCATATATCACTTAGTTTTCCATTTTCTTCAATTTTTGCCTTCTGTCCCCCTATTTGTTGTTTTCTTTTTTCTCATTTATTTCTTTCCATCAGCTATTGCATTCTTTTCTTTATACATAGTTCATTGTCATTAATTAATTATAATTAATTTAATCCTTCTATTTAAAAGTGTCCAAAACATATAACTCCTCTAATTAAAAGGTGTCCAAAACTTCAAAAATAACTATGTAAACGTATGACTATCTGTCAATTAGTTCCATGTAGTTAATGGAATTTTCATATGAAAAGAAAAGTTGAACCAAAATTCATGTTGGTTCAAACTAAAAATGTTTCTGTTAAAACGGATATTCAAGTCAAGTTTACAGTAATTCAAGCCAAGTTGATAATGTTATATGGTTAAAGCAAAAAAATCGAGTTGACCTGAAAATTTGCCCCGCTAACAATTTTTTTTGGTAGCACCCCTGATGATATATGTTTAGTTTGGAAAGGAGAAGCAAACACAAACACCCAATAGCATGCAGATGCTTAAAGAGAAAGGTTGAAATAAATGGTTAGAAATGAAAGTGGTGTTAGAAAGTATAACATCTGGTTGTTAACTAAAAAGAGAAGAAAATATAGATTAGTTAGTAAAGTTGATAAATGTTTCATTGTGTTGTGTGTAATATGTGCCTTTGTATTGATATGCTTAGATGATTAAAGAGTTAAAATTATTGTTAATAGCTTCACTAATCGAATTCAATGTAAGCAAGATAATAAATTACAAATGTACTCAAATGTGTATTATCTTGATGGTTAGAGCCAATTAATGACATTTCGAATATGATGTTTTGTTTAGAATATGGTGTTAAAGTTTTGGTTGTTTATAGTATGAGTTCGTCAAATTTATTTGATAAAATAGTGGTCTTGTGATATCATTTGAATTTGAGACATATAAAGGTTTTGAATTGTGGTATAATCAAGTGTTATGAGTTGAGTCTGTTGGTATGATCGATGTCGACGTACCAATCAAAATTAAACCTAAATATAAAAAGTAAATGTGATTATAGCTAAGTTTATAGCTAAAGGTGTAAACCTAAATGTGATTATAAAAAGTAAACCTAAATATAAAAAGTCTGTTGGTAAGTGGGTATCGAATCCACGAAGAGTATGTGATTATAGCTAAGTTTTAGCATAAAAAGTAAATTCCTTGAGTTTGATTTGAGTTTAAATAACTAATAAGTACTTTGAATAATAATTATAGAAAAACTAGTTTAAAAGTTGAAAACGATTAAACTTACAAAGTGTATTCAAATGTGTGGGTAAAAGCAATCCCTCCCGACTTCAAATGAATGTATTAATTAATTTCATAAACTTTAGCAATCACTTGTTACAAATTACATAGACATAATTTGTGTAAATCGAATTGAACGATTTTGAGTATAATCTATGTTTATCATACAACTCATCTTAAACTATTGAACTCGGTACCAATTGTTGATTAGCAATAATGTGTCTTACAATAATTCAAAACAATAAATGTTGTTGAACAAACAATCAATCAAATGTATAAAGTATAACCGAATGATTAATGTTTACACAATGAAAACTTAAGCTTATACAAATCAATTAAACAAGTATTGTTTACCAAAAGAGATAATTTTGGGTTTAGCCGCTCATCTTGGTCTTCAAATCTCCAGAGATAAGTACTTGAATGGTCGGAGACATGAGATGAATGATTGGTGGATTAATGGTGAGTTAGGGTTTTAATTTTTAGAGTGAAAATTGATAATGGATTGATTGGAGTGGTGATGTTGGGGTTTTTGGGAGAGGCTTTGCTGAGGAAAAATGTGCCTTCTATTTCTTGAAAACTTCCTTTTATACCTCCCTTTGGTTTAATCGAGTCAACACCCGGAAGTCAAATACAAAAAACCCGATACGACCGTAAATATACGGTCACCAGCCGTCAAAATACGCTTCCACAACATTCCGGCCGCAAATATATGGCTGACTTACGCATGAGTTATCTTCACAACTGAAATTACGGCCAACTTTCTCTTGTGTCTTCAAACTGGACCATACATTGCTGCTTCATTTTCCGCTATAATCCTCCTCTGTTTCTTCCTTTTTCTCCCAAAACCTGATAACATTATAAAATTATCAAATTACTACCATTCATAACTAATTATAAACATTTATACATCAAGTAACCTTGCAAATGATATATCTAATATTCTCCTATCAAACCTCCCCAACTTAATCCTTACTCGTTCCGAGATAGGCTTAAAACGAAATCAAAAGGTATAATTGTAAATCCCAATACTAAAAATTTAAAGAGAAAGATCAATTATAAGTAGAATCGTACACATGCTTGTGTATTGGTCCACTTAACTTTTCAACTCTCTTATGTACTACTTGCCTCATACATACTAAATGCATAAATTATCCATGTAATCGGTTCTATATCTTCTCTCTAATGTACCTCGCTAAGACTTAACCACAAGCTCTATTAAGTATTACCCTACATCATAAGCAAATGGTAATTCTTTCAACCACACATCCAGCTTACGCGAAGGCGTCATGCTAAGACTGAAATTTGAATTTTGTAGGCTTTTATGAGGTTTAATACTTTTGACTTGATTCTCTTAATCACTTCTGCTTTGTCCTTTTTAGTTGTTGATTCATGATCGCTCAACTCATGCCTTTGACATGTTACCCCATAATTATTTGAAAATTCAGTAAAGCTGTTCCCTATAAAGTGCTGGAAACGTGGCTTGTGACATAAGGAGATGCCTTTCGACCCATTGTCAGGATAGGATTTTCCGGTAAAGGTTCATCGGAATAAAAAATATACAACTGTTTCTACTTCTAAATTATACATGTAGTACTTATGAGTATAGAGTTCCTTACAAGAGTAAAAAGACACTGTAGTACGAAAGTCAAGTACAACTTCACCCCACTTTTAAATTAAGTTCTTGCATTTTACAATAAGGCCCTAATTTCGATCACTTCTCGTTTTTTCACAAAGGCTAAGATCAAGGGACCTTATATATATATATATATATATATATATATATTATTTATTACAGTATCTATTATTTTTTTAAACAAGAGAAATAACACGCATGAATTTAAATGACATCCTAACTAGTCTTAACAGAACACCACGATTAAGTTCAAAAGCTAGAAATAAATTAAGTGCAAAATAGGAGCAAATGGACCTGATCGATGAACTGATCAGCGAATGCATCCAATCACTGATCCTGACGGGAATTAAGAAAATTGGGAATCAAAAAGTTCCCGTGCTAATGGTGCCATATCGAAAGGACTGTCCACTTGAGAGTTGTACGGAGACTAGGAGAATCAGAATACGTGAGGGTTTACTATGACTTCGGCTAATGCTATTGAGGGGTAGTTGTAATTGGGTAAAACCTCTAGTTATAAAGACCAATCCAGTGGGATCGAGTATCTCGGAAACTTGAATAATACAAAGTATTGAACCTACAGACTTTTCTCAGCTTTCACGCGTTTGTACTAAACCCGTCGGTCTTTCCAGCGCTATACTGAGTACTCGGATGTTTTACGGTGTTTCCGTTGTATCAATTTGGGGTTCCATATCACTCTCCTGGATTATCCTATATTTTCTAATGAGCTATATCTCCTATGCTATCAAATATCTAACGTAGAGTTGTCCGCAATTAGATAATAATATGTCACGGGGGTAGTATATATAAAACGTCAGATACATCGGAAGTTCTCCCAAATGTACTGACCAATTCAACTAACAATCATCCTTGAATCTTATTCCCCAATTTCAGACATCTGAGATATCTGTATCATGGTATGAATTGTTGAGTAAACAAAAACATGAACAAGAATTACCCTGTGGAATAAGTTGGGATGACCTGACTAGCGGTCAGCTGAACTGTTCATCATTATTTATATAAATCATTATAACTATTGCATGCACATTAAACTTTCTGTATTTAATTCAATTCATTCCTGAAAACCTAATCAGTTAATTAATGATAGTAATCACGTAATTTGTTTCTACCATACAGATTCCTAAAGCAACAATCAAACAAGAACATGCAATAAGATAGCATACTAGTGACAGGTTCAGATCATACATATCAATTAACCTATTAATTAAATCATAGATATCCCGAAAGTTCTCTCAAAGATATCTAACAGATAAACAACAACCTAATCTATCTCTAATCTTATGCTCCGTGTCTCGTTCTGATATGTTTCAATCAAGAGAACAGCGGCCATGTCGAGTTCATTGATCATCATACATAGAATAGTTGGAAGTTCTATAACTAGCAATTGGCCAGATCCTAGTGATAGTTTTCAAACCACATCATAAGTTGGATAGATAATCAATAGAGGTTCAGTTTATAAGTTCGAGAATAATTTAAATTTATACAGACAGAGTAATAGCAAACACAAATTTTTCTAGCTTAACTTAATAAATCTAGCATTCATTCCTAAACGATAATAGCATAACATGTTTAAGAAATAAATACGAGAGATTATATTAGAACCTGAATAAAATGTAATACAGACAAATCTTCACGAATCTTGAAGTCTCGGAGTATCTCCGTACAAATACTACGCTAATAACACTAACCTAATCATGCACTAGTTCTCTTAATCTAGAGAGAGAATCTAGAGAGAGAAACTAGAGAGAGTGAGTGTGTGACAGAGAAAGGTGTGAGGAATAAATGAAGAGGTGAGAGGTGTGAGATGTGTAAAATGAGGAGGAGGAGCTCCATATTTATAGGCAAAGCCCAAGGTCCCTTGTACAAGCTCCAAAGCACAAAATACAAGCCCGGAACAACGTGAAACCTCGAAATAACTGAAAAACGGCATCACCGGAGAGCATCAGGGGCCGTATACGGAACCCTAGAGGCCGTATACGGCATCATAGGGGCAATATACGGTAGGCTAGAGGCCGTGTACGGTATCTTGATGCCGTTTGGTCTTTTACCCGTTGTTCGGTACGTCGTTCGTTGCTTGTTTCGTGCGTATCTTCTTCGTTTCTTGTCTGTTTGGCTTGATTCTTTCGCCTATGATCTCGAAATTCCGTTACGCTTCTAATGATACCAAAATGATGTATTTTGGATGTGTGTAGATCATACGTCCTCGGAATGCGTTCGGTTGATCTCTAGGTGCTGTGTTTTCCCGTCTTTTATCCGTTTTGCACGATTCTTGATTCTCCGATCCCGTAATTACCTATGAATCATGGAATAGTGTTTGGGAAGTGTAAATCATAAGGTAAATAAAAGTGGAGGAATCAGGTGAAGTTTATTTGCTTAGTTTTGTATGTTATTTGGACGATTTTTTGCGATTTTTGTTGCAACGTATATATTTGAACTACTTTAGTGAATTTTAGTAAATAAACATTGATTTAAGATGTTTTCACTAATTAATAACTCAAATAATGAGGAATAATGTACGTAAAAACATGACTTTTTACGTTACATCACTTAACTATTTTTTATAAGCAAAATTATAGCCAATTTTTGACTCCCCTTCCCACCTTTATAGAATGCATTGTCGGCAATGCATAAAAGCAGAGATGAATCCATTTACACAAGACCCTTATTATTTCTCTTTCATTTGTTTAATCAAATTGATCGATACTATCGAGCAAACAAGTCAAACTCTCTCCCCAACTTTAAGCGTTGTATTATATACAATGAATCATTCAAAGTTGGTGGCTATACCTCCAAGTAAATGCTTTTGGATGTGCAAAATAAAAATGAGAGAAAAACTAAAAATGTACAAAATCATGGATCGCCTCCCATGTAGCGCTAAATTTAACGTCTATAGCCCAACGATATCTTCTTTCTTGCTTGACTTCGAGTAACACGAGAATGGTTCCTTCGGAACTTCTTGGTGATCTGTCTAACAATACCACTTTCGTTTGAGAACACCAACCTTAATGCTTCCTTTTGTATCGATGTTAGCTCATCATCGTTTTTGACCATTGGTGGATTGTGAAGCAACATGATGCCTGTAGAGATTGGCACTACCGGAACATGTGGAATTTCAACGGAAGGATCCGTGGGAAATTCGTAGAAAACAGCCATTTCCCACCAATTTTCCACGAAAAATGTCCGTCTTTAAAAGGGGCGTGGGAAACTTTTTTCCCACGAACTTTTCAACGGCCAATAAGTTTTCTAATGGATTTTCAACTGACCATTTTAATGATAAACAAATAAACACAATACCTTCTAACATGTTAACGGATCTTCCACGGAGTTTCAACGAATACTTCCCACGGATTGTCTTTTACCCACGGATTTTCAACAATGTTTCGTCGGGTAATTCCCACGAAGTTTCTACGACAACAAGTTTCCCACAGATTTTCAATGACAAGAACTTTCAACAGATTTTGTATCGATCACATTTTCAATAGATTTGTATCCCCAAAGTTTCCTAGGAATTTTCAACGACCGGAGTTTCCCACGGATTTACATTGACTTCTTTCCCACGGATTTTCAACAAGTTTGAAGTTTTTTGAACTATTATTTTCCACGGATTATCAACGATTACTTCCGTTACTACTATAAATTTGATTTTTTTTTTTATAAAATTGTATTTTTCATTTTTTTCCTGTATATAATATTCAAATCCTACCACAAATAAATGAATAAAAACATCTAATATATAAATTACTTCTACAACCAATATTCAAAGTATCCCTAATTCGTTATAAGGTTCACAAAGTTTCAAGTTATAAGTTGGAAGTTTCATAACCAACATTCAAAAATGGAGGATAAAATGTTGGAAGTTCCTAACCAACTTTTTAAAATAGATCATAAAATGTTGGAAGTTTCATATCCAACATTCAAAAATAGACGATTGTTGTACTTTAAGATGGTGGCGAGAAATTTGGCATATACTTCATCAAATTGTTAAGCTTATTGTCCAATTCGTCACTCCGTGCTTTAAGTCCTTCAACCTCCAGTTTATGTCCTTCTTTCATCTCTTCCATCTCTCTTTGTTGCGTTTCATGTAGCTCACGCATCTCTTCCAATGTTTGTGTCAACATTCGTACCTACAAACAATACAAGTCAAAGAGGAACTAAAGGAAAACACCTAACAAAGGTTTAACGGGAGATTTGAAACAAGAATCAAAACTAAAACTTGGAATTAAAATAAGCTACAGGAGGTTTAACATACAATATATAACAGTTTACGAACAGAACATGACTAAATACCATAAACTAAAGGACCCTTCAACCCAAAACAATACCCAAAAGACAAACTACGAAATCCCTACTTGTAGTTGTAGACAAAACAGAATTATAGCAATGACGAAACAAGAAATCGAGAGTTGAGACAAACCTTAGGAATTGCGTACAAGCTACTTGAGCTGGATGCAGATGGTGTACCCCTCAATACAAAAGAAGGATCTGATGATGTACCACTCCCAAAGCCTGTCCCTTTCTTCATCCCCCCCCCCCCCCGGTACATTTGTCCCACAACTCAGAGTTAAAAGATGGGTAATTATAAACATTTGAGCCATACTTCTCTTCATACAAAGTCATTAAAGTTTCCTGTGGCATATTATTATATAACTATAACTTGTATATCTATTAATGAACTACTTGAAAAATAGTTAATCATTTGCATACGATGAAACTTACCACATGTAAACGTGCTCCGTCATCAACTAACACAGACTGCAAATTGCTCCTCGCCTTCAACTCATATAGCCTTGTCCCTTCTCTTGCATGGTTGTTGATAAAGGACTCATGAGCTTTTACTGGACGCCCCAAAAAGATTTCCTTTAAAAGTCAAATTTATAATAGCTCATAAGCAAATAATACCACTATTCGACCTCAACTCCTACTGACCAAACAGAAGCAAATAACATAAGCATATAAGAATGTCAAGTGGCTTGGACTTTATTTACTTGACAAAACAGACCCATATAATCCGCAACCTGGTTCAGGTGGTCTTAACTAAATATAATATAGAGTAAATTACATTCCCCATCCCTGATGTTTGTCATATATTTCATTCCTCATCCTTGGGTCGGGTTTTTTTGCAGGTTCAGTCCTTTGACCCGGGTTTTCGTTTCACTCCCAGTCCCTCATCACTCATGAAATGACTAAAATACCCTTAAAAATTTAAGACTTTTTTACCCTTTGAGGGACGGGGAGTGATTCGAGTCAAGGGACTAAACCCGCAAAAAACCCGACCTGGGGACGAGGACTGAAATATATGACAAACATCAGGGACGATGAATGTAATTTACTCTATAATATATCTTACCAATTTCTTTCTAGCTTTCTTAAAGCCACCCGGAACCCGTAGTATGCATGCCACCAACTTGCTTTGCCTTATTTGCTTTGTTGACCTCCGAATTTTTTTCCATTCATCCTTATTCCAATACTCAATAAGTTGTGTCCTAAGATCCTGATGGATCCATGTTGGGCCATGAGTCTCAAGGATAGTATAATCAACATTAAACTAACATCCTCTGCTTCAACTACCTTCTTTAATGCTTTATCACGAACCGTCCTTAAAATCTCTCTTAATCTCTTTAATGCTTTATCACGAACCGTCCTTAAAATCTCTCTTAATGTCTTTCCACACAGCCAATTAAATACTATGCGAATTATCAAGTCCAAAGCAGGATCCCATCTAAATCCTTTCTGCAATTGCACATAAATAGATATTAAGTTAAATACATCAGTTCAATATTTATTTAAGCTATCAAACGACATATAATTTTAGTAAGTAGGCCTGAAATTTCTCAAACATCATATCTTTATCTAGCTTAGGAACACTAGTCCAAGTCGGCCAACATCCCTTGTACATGTTTTGTATGATATCAGAGAGATGACCACTAGCCGCACCATCATCATCAAAACTAAACAATGGAATCAATGCAACACAATTAGCATTATTATAAAGGTGCATTTTAAGTACAAAGAATATTAAAACGTACTGTTCCCGATCCGGATCAGCTCCAACCAATTTCTTAAGATCCAAAGAAGTGTTTGAAATGTTGACATTCGACCCTGCATGTGATGTCTCTACGTCATCTGCACCACCAAGGAGACTTTCTAATTCCTCGCGGGGTTCCTCATTAGGGATCACACTATCACTTGTGTCTGGACTGCGTCCATAAGCACTACTAATTTTTTTAACGTCGGAATTCCCACGGATTTCGTGTCGTCACAAATTCGTTGTAAATCTGTCATAAATGTTTTTAAAAGTTCTACTTTCCTAGTCCCGATTATATTTTGATTAAAATCCGTGGGAAATTTTCCTAAGAAAAACTTGTCTTGGGAAATTCGTAAGTATAATCAAATTTTCTTGTAGTGTGGTTCGTCATTTATTCTCCATATTTGTTGTGGCTCTTCTAGCGATTTATGAAATGCATCTTCAATTCTTTTGCAATTCTTCAAACTCTAGTAGTTCGTTCTTGCAATCAGAAAGAAAATCTTGCATAGTGTCATCCTCAAGCATGCGAGAAGCATGCTTTTGTATGCCACCTTCGATGGGGCTAATTAGATAAAAATCACGAACATATGGAGCATAAGATGAAGAATTAAAAATATTCATTCTCAATTTCTTATTTCCGAAGGCGATATCCATTGAGCCTGTTCTACAATTAATGTTTGCATCAATTGTGGTCAAGAATGGGCGGACAAGAATGATTGTGGGTTCTATATCCTTATATGGTGGATCGATGTACATCACAAGAAAATCCACTGGGTAATAAAAGTCTTTTACCTTAACAATCACATCCTCCAACAGACCACGGGGTATTCTTGTTGATCGATAAGCTAATTGGACAATAATATCTGTTTTCTTTAAAGTTCCCAACTCATGTTGATCTACAAGACTAGCAGGAAGTATATTGACATTAACTCCAAGATCTAATAGTGCCTTCTAAATAGAAATATTCCCGGCAGTTACCGAAATCAAAGGTGCTCCGGGATCTTTAAACTTAAGAGGAAGAGTAGATAACACGACACTTACATGCTCTGTTAATTATTCTCTTGGGCAAAGATGATTTAAGCTTCTTTCTTCTGAGTGCAAAGATCTTTTAAAAACTTGGCATAAGCTGGTATTTGCTTAATTGCATCGATAAGTGGAAGATTAGTTTTCACTTGTTTAAAAGTCTCCCACATATCCTTAGAATGGGGTCCCCTTTTTCTATAAGGGAATGAAACTGGTTTCTGTAAAGCCGAGGAAAATGAAAATGATGCGGTATTATTCTCCACACCATCCTTCTCAACTTTAGGTTTTTCTGTATTCATAATAGTTCTAGTTAGCGGTTTATAAATATTTTCATTACTTTTAGTTGTGTCTGCCAGTTTAAACAAAGGTTCACCATCTTTACCCAATTCCTCCTCATTTTCACTATCATCAGTAAACTCACCATCTTTATACATGTTATCGGGCTCGTTTGAGATTTTCACCTTGTTGCCATACGTCTTACCAATTTCTAAGCGACCCCACCATGTTTACATGGCCTTTTCCTGATGACTTGTGAACCGGTTTTACTTCTGGTACTCGGTAACTTATCTTCTTCTCTCTTACCCATTTGTTCAGCTAGTTTAACAATTTGCCTCTCTAAAGCCGCAATAGATTTGGAGTGTGACTCCGTCAACTGATTAGTAACTTGGCTTGATTGCATCATTGTCTCCATGAGCTACTCCATCTTTTTCTCAAAGCCTGAAGGTTTATTATCATTTTGTGCTTGGCTTGAAAAACCTTGGCCTTGATTTTGATACCCTTGATTTCCATTTGGCCCATGATATCTGCCTTGATTTTGATTATGCTCTTGGTAATTGCCTTGATTTTGATATTGTTTTTGTGGCCTTTGTTGGTAAGGGCGTTGTTGTTACTGATATGAAGAGTTAGAAGGTGCATTATCATCTCTCCATCTTAAATTGGGATGGTTTCTCCACCCAGGATTGTAAGTGTTTGAATACGGATCGTTTCTAGGACGTGACCCGTAAACTTCATTTACTTTCTCTTCGTGAGATGGTCTCCATGATGGACATGTATAAGAAAAATGGTTTGGATCTCCACATGTTGCACAAACTTCATGTACCTGCCACACATTAGAACTACCTTTTCCAAAGTTTTGCATTAGTAGATCCATTTTCTTATTAAGTGCAAGTATGTCTGATTGGATACCACTTGAGTTTGACACGGCAATTAGTGAAGCGGAATTTTCATTCTTTCGCGCAACTGAAGCTTGGATTATTGAACCATTGCTTAGTTGCTCAAAAAATGTCCGTTCCTCATCACTAGACCGACACAAAAATGCCCCACCACTAGCTGCTAATAATAATTGCTTATTATTTACATCTAGACCATCATAAAAGGATTTCACGAGCTCCCATGTGGGTACCTCGTGATGAGGGCAAGTTCTTAGCATTTCCTTAAGATGTGCGACAGCTTCATGAAATGTTTCAAAATGTAATTGATTAAAAGATTTAATTTTTCTTCGCATTTAAGAAGTTTGACTTATTGGATAGAACTCCTCAAGGAATTGCTTTCTCATCTCCGCCCAAGAATTAATACTTCCTGCACTGAGTGAGGTGAACCATTTCCTAGCCTTCTCCTTTAATGTATATTGAAATAAACACAATTTTACCTCATCTTCGGTAAATCCGTTAACCTGATGAGTGTTGGCGATTTCTGAAAACTCAGAGATATGATCATATGCTTCCTTAGTTGCTATGGAAATTTGGTAAGATCGCGATGACAGTGGCTCGCACATCAAATGTTCGTGTAATGCTAGCAGGTGCGGCTGGATACATTATGGGAGATGGGTCTTGATAATTTATAGGACAATAGTATGTGTCTACACCTCGTGCTGCTTGATCACCCATTTCTTCGGTTATTGGGATTGATGTTGTAGAGCTCTCAGAATCTGATGATTCGTGATCAGAATTAAGAGGTGAAACTTCTGGTGTAGAAGATGATACTTTTGTGGCCTTCCATTTGCTTTCGCTGACTTCTCAATTCCGGGTCGTAGAATAATGGTGAACTTCTCCCTGACTTCCTTGTATACATACAATATCAATAATGCTTCACAACACAAACAAAGACAAAGCGTAATACAGAACAAACAAACTAAATACAGGGAAAGAAAATCTTTTTGTTTTTTTTTTCTAAAGAAAACAAATAAGCAAAAAATACTTAAGCTATAAGCGCACGAACTCCCTGACAGCGGCGCCAAAATTTGATCGGTGACGAAGTACCAATCAAAAGTAAACCTAAATAAATACCTTATGCTAGATGGGGTAAGTGGGTATCGAATCCACGAAGAGTAAGTGGTTATAGCTAAGTTTAAGCAATAAAACTAAATTCCTTGAGTTTGATATTAGTTTGAATAACTAATAAGTACTTTAAACAATAGATATAAAAAAACTAGTTTAAAAGTTGAAAACGAATTAACTTGCAAAGTGTATTCAAATGTGGGAAAAAACAATCCCTCCCGACTTCAAATAAATGTATTAATCAATTTCATAAACTTTAGCAATCACTTTTTTTTTTTTTTTTTTTTTTTTTTTTTTTTTTCCAGATTACATAGACATAATTTGTGTAAATCGAATTGAACAATTTTGGGTACAATCTATGTTTATCATACAACTCATCTTAATTCTTAAACTAATGAAGTCGGTACGAATTGTTGATTTTCAATAAAGTGTCTTACAATAATTCAAAACAATAAAGGTTGTTGAACAAGCAATCAATCAAATGTATAAATTATAACCGGATGACTAATGTTTACACAATGAAAACGTAAGTTTATAGAAATCACTTAAACAAGTATTGTTCACCGGAAGAGATAACCTAGGGTTTAGCCGCTCATCTTCATCTTCAAATCTTCAGAGGTAAGACATGAGATGAACGATTGGCGGATTAATGGTGAGTTAGGGTTTTAATATTTGGAGTGAAATTGATGATGGATCGATTGGAGTGGTAATGTTAGGGTTTTTGGGATAGGCTTTGCAGAGAAAAAATGTGCCTTCTATTTCTTGAAAACTTTCTTTTATACCTCCCTTTGGTTTCCCCACAAATCGAGTCAACACCCGAAAGTCAAATACAAAAAACCCGATACGACATAAATATAAGGTCACAACATTCGAGCCACAAATTTACGCCTGACTTTTGCCCGAGTTTTCTTAACGAATGAAATTATGGCCAACTTTCTCTCGTGTCTTCAAACTGTACTGTAAACTTACGGACAACAACAGTACATTTACCGCCGCTTCATTTTTCCTCTTTAATTTTCCTCTTTCTTCCTTTTTCTCCCAAAACCTAAACCTGATAACATTATAAAATCATCAAAGTATTACCATTCACAACTAATTATGAATATTTATGCATCAAGTAACCTTGCAAATGATATATCTAATATTAGCATATCATAGTATAAATGCATTTTGGCGAAAACAGTTTGTACATGTTTTGTAGTTGTCAATTGGAAAATCTGGACTAAAAACTGCTGTATAAAAGTCTGTGCAGTGCAGCCATAAATCGCGACACGATTTATAGGAATCGCGACGCGCCTACCCAAATCGCGATGAAGTAGGAAGATCGTGACGCGATCCTGAACCTGGTCAAAAATCATGTTTTAGCTTTATTGAATACAAGTATGTTTGGGTTCATTGTTGTGGTTATGGTTTGCCTTGAGTATATCTAATAAAATCAAGTTGAAAGGTATAAATGATTTTTTTTTAAAAGAAAAAAACAAAAAAAAGAACAAAAACTGTAATAGAATCGACAATGGTGGTTATTGAGGGAGTTTGACTATTGGTCGCGGGTTGAAACGGGAGACCATTTTTTTGATTAGGTATTCCAATTTTGGAATGACTTGGCAGGATGGATCTCACACACTTGAGGTTATTGGATTCGGATAGGACACGTTTCGCAGGGCTCGGGTATTGATAAAGAAGACTGAGATTGTTAAAATTGGTGAAGCTTAACGAAGTTGAAAATGAGTTGCTGACTGAAGTCGAAATCGCGACGCGAAGTATGTAGTCCGCGACCCGATCTGAAGTTGTGAGGCATAATCGTGTCACGATTATTATTCGCAACGCGATCTTGGTGTTAGCAGAATTAGTTGTTTTCTTGTTTCCTAACTCAGTTTTATCATATAAATATAACCCCTATCTAATTGATAATCTTGAGCTTAAAAAATAATAGTAAAACTCTCAGGTTTGATCTCGTGAACTAATCAATCTCCACCATAGTTACCAGATTCGCCAGATATGCCACGAATTTCGAATTGGATTCGGCTGACTTGAATCGGATTCGCTAGCGTATCCGATACGCTCGAAAACGCGAATTCATGTTGAAAATTAACGTTTCCAAAAAGTTTTGATTCCGCTTCGATTGATGGTGGGTTCGCGTTTCTACCGATCATGGGTTCGCGTTTCGGGTAGAAAAAGAGAAGATGAAAACACGAAGATGAAAGGAAGAAGATGAAAGGAAGAAGATAAAATGAAAATTAAATGCAGATCTGTAGAAAAAGAGAGAGAAAATGTGGTTTTCAAGACAGTGTACCGGATTTTACATTATATACTCTCATATTTACACTATATTACTTATCTATCTCTAATTAACTTTTTAAATTATTTTTGAGTCCCTTATTTGTTTGAAGATTACAAATTTTTATATGTTATGTACAACTATATTGAGATATTATATATATAAATTTGAAACTTTTATAAAGAAAATTTCAATCTTTGTTGTTGTATACTTGTGTTGGACTATATCTTATGTATGACATTTTGTTAAATATGAAAGTTTTCCTTACTAGAGTTTATATTACATATACATAATTTATTTTGTTATTCATATGGTAAACCATACTATATACGATACGTCGTACCGGAGAGCGAATCGAAATGAACCTACCCCCTCCGTATCGGATTCACGGCACCTAACGAATCGCGAATCCGAATTGCGTACCCGAATCGAAGCGAATCCCGTATCTGGCAACTATGATCTCCACAATATAGTTATTGGCTTCTAGGTTATTATTGATCGGCTGCCAGGAGATCACTTAAATAATCAATACCATCGCCGGACCATGAACCGAACCCATACATCTTATTATCATTAAGGATTTTTAAACTTGGTTCCTGATCAGTTAGTTCGATTTTCCCCATCTAGGTTGTTTTGCCATCCCTGATTCCAACTCTTCCATCTATGAGAATTAGAAGGATCGAGTAAACACCATATATATCAGTAATTAAATTAATTTTGTAATATTATATAATGACATAAATTTATAAGACCAAATAGAATTGTTCTTGCGAAAACAAAAAACATTTCTTAAGATTTTTTTGTCAAAATCAGGGATACTAATTGGCCATTTGTTAATGGAAATAGTCAATAAAGGCTTGGAAACTAGTTTTACTTCTTTCTTGTGCGTGGAATGTTGACTAGACACGTTATTTAACTAGTCTTTTTTTTTTTTTTTATCACATTTCACATCATTAAGCACATACGACTTAAGTGAGGTTTGAAGACACAACCTTTCGATCAAAGGGCTCTCTCATACCCCTAGGTCAATCGCCTTTGATTTTCTTTGTAAAATATTGATTAAATGTAAAAAAATGTTAGAAGTGAGTGTCAATTGTCAGTATGGTGATAACAAGTAAAAGTGTGATTCAGTGTAATTTTCGGTGTGGTGTTAATGTAGCACAATTTTTCCTAATTAGAATGGAATTGGTCTTTGATGTTGATTTTTAACTGGAAAACGTGGAACAGTCGCTAAATATTTGTTTTACTTCCCTGTGGAAATTTCCTGGATCGTTAATCTTTGACGGAAGACGTTAGTGACTCAAAAACTCCTTCAGTTGACTTGTAACCAATGACATTTTTTGTGTTAGTTAACTTCTATGTTTCCTGTATTCCACATCATTTTAGCAACTTGCAATGGCCAGGGTCCTATACTATATTCTTTTAACCACTTTCCTACCAATTTCAACTGTAGCTCAACATTCAAATGGCTCTGTATCAGTTGACTCCTCCCTCACAGCAACAGACGATAACATCAGACCATGGGTCATCTAACCTTCTGGTGATTTCGCCTTTGGGTTCCAACAAATTCAGGGCAAAGACCTATTTGTGTTATCTATATGGTATGATAAGATACCCAACAAGACCATCATCTGGTATCCACAAGAAAATCCCATCGTTCACAGAGGATCGAAAATTGAGGTAATCAATGAGCGTGGGCTCGTACTCAGTGATCCTCAAGGTGGAGAAGTATGGACTTCCAGATCCTTCTCCAATAATGTTTCATCTGGTATTATGAATGATACGGGTAACTTTGTGATTGTTAGTAACGATGATCGCAAGATATGGGAGAGTTTTAACTTTCCGGCAGACACGTTGTTGCCTACTCAGATTATGGCCAGAGGTGGAGTGATTAATTCAAAAATGAGTGAAACAAACTTCACTGGTGGAAGATTCCAGCTACGTCTACTTCAAGATGGAAATCTTGTTCTCAATTCTCCAAATATACTTTCTGGTTATGCATACAAGGCTTATTATACTAGTGACACTGTAGATGCCTCCAATTCGGTAAATTCGGGTGACCAGTTGATCTTTGATGTAACCGGATATATGTACATATTGAATAGAAACGGCCAAAGATCCGGTCTTACTCCAAGAGAAGCACTTCCATCCGGAGATTATTATCATAGAGCTACACTAGGTTTTGATGGGGTCTTTACCCAATACTATTACCCCAAAAATTTCACCGGCAACACAACTTGGAGCGTTTCGTGGTTGGAGCCTGAAAACATATGTGGTGATATCATCGGGGATGAAGGTAGCGGGGCTTGTGGATTTAACAATGTTTGCAGCCTTGATGGTGCTAGGCGGCCAAAGTGTGAATGCCCACCAGGGTTGTTGTTGTTGGATCCCAAAGATCCATATGGTGACTGCAAGCTAAACTTCACTACAACGTGTGATGAAGATGAGTCAAGTTACAGGAGGGACCTCGATTTTTTGGAGCTCACTAGTATTGATTGGCCACGATCTGACTATGTACACATGGATTCAACTAGCGAGCAAGAGTGCAAAGATTCATGCTTGAATGATTGTTTATGTGCTGTGGCAGTTCATGATGGCAATGATTGTTGGAAGAAGAAGCTTCCTCTGTCTAACGGATGGACGAACGAGTCACTTAATATGAAGGCTTTCATAAAGTTCGCGAAAGGGGAACTTCCTCCTCATAGCCCCCGTCAATTTCCAAGAAAGAAGAAAGATCGGACAACTTTGATAACAGTAGGATCAGCTCTCTTAGGTAGCTCTGTTTTTGTAAATACCATATTACTTGGCGTAATCTGTCTTGGTTTCTTTCTAAACTACTATAAAAAGGCCAGAAGTCTTAACACAGGTTCTAACGTTGCCGAAACCAATCGGATTCATTTTACATATTAAGAACTTGTCCAAGCTACTAATGAGTTCACGGATGAACTCGGTAGGGGGTCTTTCGGAATAGTCTATAAAGGGCTAATAGGAATAAACAGTGTGGCGGTTAAGAAGTTGATCAACAGAGTGGTTGAAGATGGTGAGAAGGAATTTAAAACCGAGGTCAATGCTATTGCAAGGACGCATCACAAAAACTTGGTGTAACTTCTTGGCTACTGTGATGAAGGTGAGCAGCGGCTTTTGGTTTATGAGTACATGAGTAATGGTACTCTGGCGAGCTTTCTTTTTGGAAACAATAGACCGAGTTGGAATCAAAGAGGCCATATAGCATTGGGCATTGCAAAGGCACTCTGGTATCTTCATGAAGAGTATAGGACACAGATCATCCATTGTGACATAAAGCCTCAGAACGTACTTCTTGATGACTACTATAATGCCCGAATCTCTGATTTCGGCTTGGCCAAGCTTTTAATGATGAATCAAAGTCGAACAAATACAGGAATAAGAGGAACGAAAGGTTATGTTGCTCCTGAATGGTTTAGGAACAGTGCAGTGACAACAAAGGTTGATGTTTATAGTTTTGGTGTGTTGCTACTAGAGATCATTTCATGCCGAAAGAGCGTAGAGGAATTTGAGAGTGGTGATGAATGTAGACCAGTCTTAACTGATTGGGCATGGGACTGCTATCAAGAGAGGAGTTTGGATGACTTTGTTGAGAATGATTTAGAGGCCTTAGATGACTACAAGAACCTAACAACATTCATGATGGTTGGTCTTTTGTGCATCCAAGAAAATCCGTCTTTCAGACCAATCATGAGGACGGTCATTCAGATGCTTGAAGGAGTTGTTGAAGTCACTGAACCTCCATGCCCCTTTCCTTTATCTATTACCTCAATCTGATCATGTATTTTCTCTGCCATGTCATAATAACCTTACTGTTTTAGCATAATTTGTGTCTGCAATGGCAGCTTTCTAGTTGAACTATATGCCATCAGCACTTTAAGAATTCAAAGTCCAATTGTTCAATTTTTTTCCTTGAAAATTTTGTTATTGAGAGTCTTTCTGAAAACAAGAAATGTTAGTTGGGGTTGAATACATATGTTATACTTGGTTGAAGTATTTATAAGGTCCATAATCACCTTGACTTAAAGATGTGTTTATCATTACATACAAGTGGACATTTCATGAGCATGTTTATAATTTTTGCAAGTATATTTATAGTGTTATGTTGGTGAAAAGGTTGGTCTGTGTTTGATATGACTACGTGGAAACCGGATTAACTTATTAAAAAACGAGTAATCCAACTAGCATATTAAAACATGGAACAACAAAACTGTGTGAGAAACTGGCTAAACTTAAAACATGAACAATTCTCATACTGAACAAGTTACAGGTCATTCGGTGACTTGAGAGTTGACAGAACCACTAATTGTGCCGTAAATCCTTGGTTTAATGCTCCAAGTTTGAATTTATCTTTTTGATAGTAGTACTTTTAGTTGTCAACAATACATATGCAGCAAAAGGTAAAATATATATTGGCTTGCTTGATAACGAGGCGTGTTCAACATCCACGTATATGATTAGATCTTAAATCATTAATATCTTTGCCAATGAAGTTGTCAAAAAAAAGAGGAAGATGACGAGCTGCGACTTTATGACATGAACAACAATATTTTCATGAAGGTTACACGAAAAAGAAATCGACTATACAAGGCAAATTTGAAGATAGGCACGCCTGTTTGCCTACTAGCAAATTTTGAGGATGATACATGGTTATGGCACGCAAGATTAGGACACCTAAACTTTGAGTCACTCAGATCAATGGCTCAAAAGGATTTAGTAAGTGGAATACCTGCTATTAAACACAAAACACAAGTGTGTGATGTTTGTTTAATCGGAAAGCATAGTAGAACACCATTCCCACGAAAGGCGAAAGAAAGATCAACAGCACCTCTATATTTAGTATATGGAGATTTATGTGGACCAATCTCACCACCGACACCTTCTGGAAAGAAATACATATTCTTACTAGTAGATGATTACTCAAGATATATGTAGGCATATTTCTTAAGCTCGAAAGATCAATCATTTGATACTTTCAAGGAATACAAGGAGACGATAGAAAAGGAGTTAAGGACAACATTGAAGATGTTGAGAACAGATCGTGGAGGAGAATTCACACGATACTGCAAAGAAAACGGTATTGCAAGGCAACTTACCGCACCTTACTCACCACAACAGAATGGAGTAGTTGAGAGAAGAAATAGAACGATTATGTCTACAACGAGATGTATGATGAAGGCAACGAACATGCCACAAAACTTCTGGGCTAAAGCTGTAAGACACTCTATATACATCTTAAATAGTGTTCCAACAAAAGCACTGGAAGACGTTACTCCATACAAAGTAATAGAGAAAAGAAAGCCAAACTTAGATAAGTTGAGAGTTTTTGGCTGCACTGCATACGCAAAGGTACCATCACAACATTTGACAAAGTTGGATGATAGAAGTGTACGAATGGTATACTTAGGAAATGAACAAGGATCAAAAGCATATCGTCTGTTTGATCCAACAACACATAAGATATGTGTTAGTAGAGATGTGAAGTCTAAGGAGAACGAAACATGGGATTGGAAGGAGTATATTAGCGAGTTCAATATTGAGGAACCCAAATGGAGTGACTTCACAATAGAGAATCATGAAGCCACGAGTGAACATTATGATGAAGGAACTCAAACAAATGAAGAAGACAATGAGATTCCTAACGATGAAAATGATGAGTACACATCATCATGAACAAGCTCCCCCTCAAGTTCTCAAACACCTCACACACCGTCAACAAGTTCAACACAAGTTAGTTCTCAAGTTACACCAAATACCTCAACACGATCAAGTTATCAAAGTGATAGTAGTACAACCACAACTACATCCTCACACTTTGATCATACACCAGTAAGAGGTTTTAGAAAACTAAATGACTTATACGAGAACACAGAAGAACTGTTATTGGCTGAAGATGAGCCCAAGAACTATAAGGAAGCATCATTTGATAAAAAATGGATCGAAGCAATGAAGGTCGAGTTAGATTCCATCAATAGGAATAATACATGGGAATTGACTACTCTACCAAAAGGACATAAAGCAATTGGTTTGAAATGGGTATTCAAGACCAAAAGAGATGCTAATGGAGATATAATCAAGCATAAAGCTAGATTAGTAGCAAAAGGCTACATACAAGAGCAGGGCATAGACTTTGAAGAAGTATTTGCACCTGTAGCAAGGATTGAAACAATCCGACTGCTACTAGCCATAGTTGCCCATAACAAATGGGAAGTACACCACCTCAATGTAAAATCTGCATTTTTACATGGAGAGTTAAAGTAGGAAGTGTATGTTACACAACCCGAAGGATTCACTAAGAGAAAAGATAATGGGAAAGTATATAGACTTATAAAAGGTCTATATGGACCGAGACAAGCACCATGTGCATGGAATATCAAGTTGGACAACACTTTAAAGTCACTTGAATTCGAAAAGTGTGCACTAGAACAAGCTGTCTACACAAAGACTACGAAGGACTCAATACTGTTAATAGGAGTATATGTAGATGATTTAATCATCACTAGTACACCAAAGAAGGAGATCGACAAGTTTAAAGCTCAAATGGAAGAAAAGTTTGAGATGAGTGATCTTGGACTATTAGCTTACTATCTAGGGATAGAGGTCACACAAACTGGGGTGACATATCAATAAAGCAATCTGCTTACGCAAGCAAAATTCTAAAGCATCATGGAATGTTGGATTGCAACGACACCCAAATACCTATGGATCCAGGAACAAGACTGACAAAGGTCACTGAAGGAACATTGGTCAACACAACTGAGTATCGAAGCTTAATTGGATGTTTAAGATATCTGCTTCATACAAGACCCGACTTAAGTTATTCTGTTGGATTACTTAGTCGTTTTATGCAAGAACCAAGGGAACAACACATGAAAGCTATAAAGTAAGTACTGCGTTATGTGAAAGGAACGAAGAATTATGGAATCACCTACAAGCATAATGGAGGAGACAAGATACAAGGTTTTAGTGACAGTAGTTACGGAGTCAACACTCAAGATGAAAAAGGAACTACTGGGATAATATTTTACTATGGAGATTCACCTATTAGTTGGAGTACACAGAAGCAAGCTACAGTAGCATTATCATCATGTGAATCTGAATTCATCGCAGCAACGGCAACAGCAACACAATCAATATGGTTAAAAAGGTTACTAAGCAGGCTTACACAAACAAAAGAAGAGAAAGTTACAATATTTGTGGATAACAAGTCTGCTATAGCCTTGATGAAGAACCCGGTATTTCATGGAAGAAGCAAACACATTGATACGAAATACCACTTCATAAGAGAATGTGTTGAAAGAGAAGATATTCAAGTTGAGCACATAAGTGGAGAATATCAAAAGGCTGACATACTGACCAAAGCCCTACCAAAGATCAGGTTTCTAACAATGAGACAACTGATTGGAGTTAAAGATCTACGACTAGACGATCGTGATTAAGGGGGTGAATGATGGGTTAATCCCGATCATTTAAACAGAAAGTGTTAGAAACGTAAATATAATATAGTATGTGATTATTATATAAATAATTGAAAAGGCATGACTCTTGGCGAAGAGACACAACTGCAGGAATCAAGAGGCATAACCGAATAACCGAAAAGATGCAAAGGTTCACAAAGGACATGAACGAACCAACACAACTATTCATTTGTACCTTTTCGTTATGTATATATATAGATAGAAGTTATGTATCAAACAACAATCTTTTGAATGCATATAACTTTGTATATCATTTCAATTCTCTCAATTATAGATTAGATTGAACAAAGTTAAATTCAAAGATCCGAGGGATTGGGCCAACGTAAGATTCTTTTCATTGTAGTTTTTTAGAAAATTGTAAACGGTAGGACTTTTACAAGAAGATGATAATTAGGATATCAAGTCAAGTATTTTATCTCATGAGAATTCTACTTAAATTCAATAACCACCAGCTGCTGATTGCTGATTAATCAATAATTATCCAATCATCTTGTGCCATGGAAACAACGTAAGTTACTAACTAACAATTAATTGTCAACATCGAATACCAAATAGCTCTGAGTTTGTGGAAAACTAGGATAACTTTTTACTTTTCAAACATATTAATTAAATTAAATGGCGAATAAAATTCTTCACTCTATTGGCGTACTATGAATTGTCGAACTAAAACCATTTTTAATTTACCAAATATAATTGTTTTATATCTAGATTTGCATGTTTTGAAGCCTTGAATAAGGATATTGGATAAAAAAAATCGTATAGGTGTAGGTAAATAAATAAATAAATAAAAAAAGAAAGAAAGAAAATAACGGTATTCTAACTTTGCGGTTACGTTTCAAATACCTAAAACCATTTTTAATGTAGCAAATATAATTGTTTTATA
This sequence comes from Gnaphalium uliginosum, assembly GCA_963930675.1. NCBI lineage: Eukaryota > Viridiplantae > Streptophyta > Magnoliopsida > Asterales > Asteraceae > Gnaphalium > Gnaphalium uliginosum. The sequence continues at coordinate 11,782,938 of OZ005683.1, read as the reverse complement.
TTTAGAATTGCATGTTTTGAAGCCTTGAATAAGGATATTTGATAAAAAAAATCGTATAGGTATTGGTAAATAAATAAATAAATAAAAAAAGAAAGAAAGAAAAACACGGTAATCCAACTTTGCGGTTTCGTTTCAAATCCCTGAAACCATTTTTAATCTAGCAAATATAATTGTTTTATATCTAAAATTGCATGTTTTGAAGCCTTGAATAAGGATATTGGATAAAAATCGTATAGGTATAGGTAAATAAATAAATAAATAAAAAAGAAAAAAAGAAAAAAACGATAATCCAACTTTGCGGTTTCGTTTCAAATCCCTAAAATCATTGTTAATCTATCAAATATAATTTTTTTATATCTAAAATTGCGTGTTTTGAAGCCTTTAATAAGGATATTGGATAAAAAAATCGTATAGGTATAGGTAATAAATAAATAAATAAAAAAAGAAAGAAAGAAAAATACGGTATTCTAATCAAAAGGTTGTGCTTGTGCCCTTTGGAAACATATTTTATGACCCATATGTGCATTCTTATAGCAATTAAGCTAGGTTTGTATTTTAAATGGAGCATAATGTACGTTGTTTAGGAAATCTTACTACAAATTCTATTTGATTTCTCAAGATTATTGTCCATTGATATAAAGATGAGTCCATACAAGGAGATTAAACCTAGCTTGTCATTTTTCATGAGCAACTTTGTGCAGGACCCCAAATGGTCATGTAGCTCTATACAACCAAATAATCCCCGACATTAAAATGCAGCAACGAGAGAAATTTAAGTCTTAAATTTAAGTTTGGATATATTAAATGGATTCCATAAAAAGGATATGCCAAAAAAATATATGATCAGTTTGATGTAATAGATAAAGGAAATGAGAAGGGTGGTTCAGAAACTTCGACAACTCCTTCTAGCATCTGGATGACGTTCCTCATGGTTGGCCTCATAGACGGGTTTTTTTGGACGCAAGAAAGACCAACCATCGCAAATGTTGTTAACCTCATGTAGTCTTGTAAAGCCTCCGAATCGTTCCCAACCAATGCACCCAAAGTCCTCTCTTGATAGCAATCCCATGCCCAATCAGTCAGGATTGCTCCATATTCATTTCCACTCTCATATTCCTTCACACTCTTTCGACATGAAATGATCTCAAGTAGCAAGACACCAAAGCTATAGACATCAACTTTCATAGTGACTGGGGTATTCCTAAACCATTCTGGAGCCACATAACCTTTGGTTCCTCGTATTCCAGTATTTGTTCAACTTTCATTCATCTTTAAAAGCTTTGCCAATCCAAAATCGGCAATTTTAGGATTGAGGTAGTCATCAAGAAGTATATTCTGAGGCTTGATATCACAGTGGATGATCTGGATGTAACATTCTTCATGAAGGTACTCAAGTCCCTTTGCGACGCCTAGAGCAATGTTGATCCTCTGTTTCCAACTAGGTCTCACGTCTCCAAAAAGAAACATTGCCAATGTTCCATTGCTCATGTACTCATAAACTAATAGCCTGTCCTGACCTTCATCACAGTAGCCAAGAAGCTGTACTAAATTTCTATGATGAGTCTTTGCAATAATATTCACCTCATTTTTGAATTCCTTCTCGCCATCTTCAACCACTCTATTCAACTTCTTGACCGCCACGGTGTTTGTTCCTAACATCCCCTTAAAGACTATCCCAAAAGAGCCCTTTCCCAGTTCATCCTTGAAGGTGTTTGTAGCTTCAACAAGCTCATTATACGTAAAACAAGTCTGATTGGTTTCGACAACATTATCACCTTGGTTATAATTTCTGGCATTTTTCTGGTAGTTCAGAAAGAAACCAAGACAGATAGCAACAACTAATATGATATTTACAAACACAGAACTACCTAAGAGGGCTGATCCTATGGTTATCAAAGTTTTTTGACCTTTCTTCTCTTCTTGATGCTGATGTGGGCTATAAGGAGGAAGTTCGCTTTTCCTGGATTTCACAAAAACCCTCCCAAGTTCCGAATCATTCATCCATCCGTGAGAGAGTGGCAAACTCTTCTTCCAACAGTTAGTTCCATCATAAATTGCCACAGCACAAAAGCAATCATACAAGCATGAATTTTTACATTCTTGCATGCTACCTGAAACTAATCGCAGATAGTCAGAAAATGGCCAATTAATGTTAGTAAGCTCTATGAAATCGAGTTTTTCTCCATAATTTGACTCTTTTTCATTACAGTCCGGAGTGTAATTAAATTTACAGTCACCATATGGATCACTGGGATCCAGGAGGGACAACCCTTGTGGACATTCATAGTTTGGCCGGCTAGCATCATCAAGCCTGCAAACATTATTAAACCCACAAGCTCCACTTCCTATATTATTTGCAATGATATCTCGACATATGTTTTTTGGCTCCAACCATGCAACACTCCAGCTTGAATTACCAATATTATTCTTGGGGTAATAGTATTGTGCAAACACTCCATCAAAATCAAGTGTAGCCCTGTGATAAAAATCTCCAGATGGAATTGACTCTCGTGGGGTAAGATCAAATGTTTGATCATTTCTTCTCAATATATACATGTACCCTTTTGCATCAAAGATCAATTGATCACCAGAATTTGTTGAGTTGGAAGCATCGTAAGTACCACTGACGTAGTAAGCCTGATAAGCATAATCAGAAAGTCGAGAATTAAGAACGACATTCCCATCTTGAAGCAAGCGTAACTGGAATCGTCCGCCACTGAAGTTTGTGTTGTTCATTTTCGACTTGATCACTCCACCTAAATCCATAACCTGAGTAGGCAACAAGGTATCGGCTGGAGAGTTAAAACTCTCCCATATCTTGCGAGAATCACTACCAACAAGCACAAAGTTACCAGTGTCATTCATAACACCATATGCAAGACTAGACAAGGTCCCGGAAGTCCATACTTGTCTGCCTTGAGGATCACTGAGAACGAGTCCACGCCCATTGCTTAGCTCGACTTTCGACCCTTCAGACACTATAGGAATTCCGTGTGGTTACCAGATGATGGTCTTGTCAGGTATCTTGTCATACCAAATGGATAATACAAAGGTATCTTGGCCCTGAATTCACTGGAACCCAAAAGCAAACTCACCTGAAGGTGATAACCATGGTATGACACTGTCAGTTGCTGTGAGAAACGAACCATCTGTTTGTTGTGACACAACTAAAAATGGTAGTAAAATCGTTAAAAGAAGAATATATAGTACCATAGCCATTGCAAATTGCTACAATAATGTGCAATACGAAAAGCATGCAAATTATATAGAGAAAAAATATTAATGCTTTTAAGTCAACAACTGGACTTTTAGTTTTCTATTATTATTCAATTTTGTTGTGGTCAGTTTGTTGGTGGATCTTTGACCATTTCCATAAGAAAAGGTAGTGAAATTGTTGTCAGGTAATTACATTGTACTTTCATCAATTGCCACATCAAGACAACCCCAGGAAAGAAATCGATGGAAATTACATTGTACTTTCCTCTCCCTATCCGGTTATTATCCGATTATTGATGCGGTCCCAAGCATGGAGGATCCCTTACATTTCTGGAGGCCCATGATCGTGCGGTTAAAGGGGCTTCACGAAAAAAACCGTAACTTGAGCTACGGAGCTCCGTTTCAGACCAATGAATTGTCAAATCGAAGCTTGGAACGAGACTCACATCTTGGTAAACTGCCATAGGCAGTAATTTCGAGGCCCAAAAGCACCTCCTAGAATAATTTGGGCTTTCTGTTTGACCCACTAAGTATTTTAGGCCCATTCAAATTTCTACTTCTTATTTTAAGGTTCATGTGTGAAAAAAACAATTTAGTTTTGGTTTTATAAAAATAGAATTTTATCTCAATTTGTGTTCTTCAATTGAGTTGAATTTTACCTAGCCGCGGTATTCGTTGAATCAACGCGTGTTGGAAGAGATTATTCCCGGTATTCAAGAAATCAATAGGTTCTAATCCATATCTCGTTTTGTACTCTACATAATTTATCCGTCAAAGACGTCGTATCACATTAAATTTGAATGACCCGCTCACAAAACCAGCATGAAGAAGAAAACAAACCAGGGTATTATTGACCTATAGGGGGTTATATAATCTCCGGGAAGGAAAAAACAAGACAAACAAATTGAATCCTTAAAGCCTTTTTAAATTTGAATTATGAGAGTAGCAAAAGTTAATTTAACACAATCTCTAGTTAAGGGGTTAATACCCGCAAGAACTTAGCAAGTGAGCATTTATTAGAACAACACAAATCCCAATCATGGAACTTTCTTAAGATCCAAGAACATTTACGTTTATAGGATGCTGAAACTTATCTTCTAAAACTAATGTAGGATGGGTTGTTACTTGTACCATATATGAACAAATTCATGCGAAATTCGTATAAATGAAAAGAGAATATTAGGATTGATTTTTAACTATCGCACCTTTACTTCGTACACAAAAAAGATCTTGGTCCAAGCTTATGTTCTCTTCTTGCAACGACGATACCATATTCCCTAGTTCTAAAACCTTCACCTTATTAGATCTTCTAGTGCAATATTACACCTTATAGTCAATTCACAAAGTTAAATGACAATATATTATCGTATTTTAATGATATTCTCATGACATTATCGAATGAAAAGAATCTCAAGTTTTCATGCTATTGTTATTGTTATACAAAAACACTTTTTATGGTGAGAACGGTAGGAACACATATTTTTATTTTTATTTTTGAGATTACTTAAATTTTTTGATAAAAAAAATTATATCAAAACTATTAGAATTTTATTCTGTTTAAGAGGGATATTTTAAAAAAAAATAACATATGATATACATTATAAAAAATTTAACGTGTATCATAGCATCTCACTAAAAAATTGTGATACACAACTTTAAGTTGTGTATAATATATATATATATATATATATATATATTATATAAAAATCAATTTCATATTTAAGAGAATGAAATACTAATAATATTGATATTATTTATTTTGTAAAAATTGTACATATGATTAAATTAAAAATGAAAAAGATCGTTTCTATAGTTGCTACCATAAATGAAAATGTTTGTAAAAATTAGTAAACTTACTATAATTATATCTTTACTACTACAAGCTTGTTAGTAAAATTGATAATCTTAGTGGATAACTATTAATTAAAAATACAATTTTTAATATACTTATAGAGTATGGTTCAAATGAGTACAACAACTTTGTGTGAAAATAGGAGAATCAATCTCAACCACTCATTTTCATCAAATATCCACTTTCCCCAATTTTTTTAAAAACTAAATATCTCACAAACGACAAGGCAAAAAATTATAAAAATTGCACCATAAAATTCAGCGTTTTCTCCTCTTCGATTTAAGATCTCACAAGCTATACTTTCGAAGAGTTTTTTTTTTTCCATTTTTTGGTGGGTTTTACAAATTAGTAACACATATGTTAGTATTGCGTTTAGGGTTTAGGGTTTGGAGTTTAGGGTTTCAGGTTTGCATCCTAAACTTGACATTAGAGCTAATTTACAGGTTTCATACAATAGAGCTAATTTACAATAAAGCTAATTTACAGGTTTCATGCATTAAAAACACTACCCGTAAATAAGATACACACAATAGACATTCAAATCAAGTTGAATGCATTTCATCGCACTTTTTCCAATAAACAAAGTTAAACACATTTAGCAACTCCAATTGTCAAGTAGATAACCCACCTCATAGTCCTTTTAACCCGTTAATTACTAGAGAAGTTGTGAGCACTTCCTCCTTCTATGCTTCCAGCAAAATACAAATTCTTCATTAGCTACAAGTAATGCATATTACGTTCGGTCAAGTCATCTACTTGCATTGATAACCCGGGCTCCGTGACACCATGCATGTTTATGCGATTGTTCCCTCCTAACAACCTCATGTTGTGAACCCTGATAAAATACTACCACTACTACATAAAAAATTAGTCAAAGCGGTGAAAATCTCCATTTAAAGTAGTGAACAGACCGCCGTTTAAGAGCGCACTAATTAAGTGGCAGCAATTTTAAAGAGGTGAAATGACCGCCTTATATTATCATCAGGTATGGCGGTTTATTTATTTAAAGGCGGTTTGAGTTGGATACTCGCGCGAGTTTTATACGTTCTTTAAGGGCGGGAGTTTTATTCAATATAAAGGTGGTGCAATGGATGCTTTTGATTTCCAGCAAATCTAAATGACCAAATTCACAACATATATACATACTAGAAACATAATGTAGAAATTCACAAAATATAATGTACAAAAATATTTATCTTGATATATCATAAACAAGTTCAATGTTCATCACCAAGTTAAACTGAGGCAAACTTCATACCACTAGCGTATACCAAGTCACTCAACTCCATTTCAATATACACTTTTATGCTATTCCAGCTCTATAACCAAATTCAATTAACAAGTTAATTAGCTAACCTACAACCACAAAATATATATATACATGTCATATTTCTAAAGACTTACTCTTTTTGGGAAGTCTCCTTGATAGTACCTCACCATTTGTAATATATTCTTGATTACGTAGTAACCATACTCCCAACCTTCTCGCTGTTAAGGACACTTCACTATTTGCCAATTCCATTTCCCGTGTTATATTTTAGTATAAATAAAGCACTTATAATTAAAAACTACACACACACACACACACATATATATATATATATATATATATATATATATATATATATATATATATATATATATATATATATTCTGAAATGTACTTCCTGTGATTATATGGAGCAATGAAAAACTGTTTGCCGTTGTAATATTCAACCTGCGAGATGATGTGGTCAGTGCCAGTCTTGTATTGTTCCTTATTTTCACAATGCAATGATTGGCATACAACATGATGTTGGAATGTACATTTATTTTCTGGCAACTATCCCTCGCGAATGATCCACAAGTCCCTAAAATCAAATTATGATAAAATGCAGTAGTAGTAAGAAATAAGAATATAATAGATACATACACTTTTTATAAATATTATTATAGAACTTACATCGTCCACCATTACACAATATTTGTCATACATCTAAGCGCTACATCGTAATCAATCCATTCATCCATCGCACCATCATTGGCATACATTCCGGGTCACACTATGAGATGGAATGGACCATTATGATAGTAATACTTGGATAAACGGTGATGTAGAGTACAATTAACGAAACCAAAGATTAAACCTGTTCATTCCTAAAATACAAAGATAATCTCTTCCAACACACGTTGATTCAACAAATACCGCAGTTAGGATAAATCCAACTCAATTGTTGAACACAAATTGAGAGAAAAATTCAACTTTCATAAAACTAAAATTGAATTGTTTCTCAACACAAAGGAACCCTAAAATACAAGCAGAAATTAAAATGCGCCTAAAATACCTAACGGGCCAATCAGAAAGTCCAAAATAAAAGCCCAACTTAAACATAAGAAATATAAAATTGCCCGTAACATATTCTAGGAGGTTTTTTTGGGCCGCGAAACTACAGTTGTTTACCAAGCTGTGCTCTTCGATCCAAGCTTCGATTTGACTATTCATGGGCTTCAAAACGGAGCCTCATAGCCTAAGTTAAGACCTTTTTCGTGAAGCCCCTTTAGTCACCCGATCATGGGTCTCTAGAAACATAAGGGCTCAACGACCATTTTTGGATTTTGAAATCCTAGGTGTAGGCATAAGGTAACAGACCGCTATAAAGATATTCTAACCATTCTTAACATCTAAATTCAAATTATTAACTATATATTCTAAACTATCAAATTTTGTGAAGTCTAGGGGTTTAAGAATCTTGAACCACTACTAGGCTTGACTTTCTTATCTAGACTCATTATAATACGTTTTAATCGCAAAAATACTTCTATCATGATCTAGATCATCCTTTGCAATAAATCGTTCATCCCTAACATACTCATGATGTAATACAGATTTAACGTTTCCATAGCTTTAATGTTCAGACCATGTTCTAGAATTTCTTGGTAATCCACAAAGTACTATACCAATGGCCTTTTCGTAGCTTCCACGATGTGCTATACTTAGTGGCCTTTTCGTAGCTTCCACGATATACTACGGCCTTTCCATTGCTTCGTACGATAACACATATAAATATCTATTGTATTTAGAGTTAATTACATTCAAAACTGTTGGTGCATATTTGTATGTCTGTCAGTTGGTCTTAGCTTGTAATAGTTTGTTATGTAATTACGACGTTTTGTCTATTATAAGTAAATTACAAGTTCTGTTTTAGGCGACACTAAGCCTGTGTCGCTTATGCGACATGTGACACCCGACACTTTAGGTTAATTGTTAAACCTAGCTGGAAACCCTAATTACTTGTATTTAGTTGGTATTAGGCTAAATATCTGTAATTACCTGTATATTTGAATATACACTTACGTGATTATGTGTTTATCTGTAATTACGCGAAACAACCGGACGAGGTCCGACAAATCTATACGGCGTTGGTGATAACTTTTCATAAATAATGTACACCTATTTTATAAATTAAATAGTAATTATTTACCCTATATTATTGTTATTAAATAATAATATACGAAAAACCTAGACGTTTTGCTTAAAACGTAACAAACGCAACGACAATGCGCGAATCGCGCCCGACACTCGAACGAAACCGATAAATATTTTAAGGTTCAATGATGTAATTTTAAATATATTGGTCAAATTAAAATAGTGAATTGTATCAAAAATAAAACACAAAAGTTAAACGTTGACGATTTATATGCGCGCGAAAGACGTTTAACCGACCGAATAACGTAATGCGGGCTTGAGAAAACAAATGTGCAAGCCCAAGGACCCAATTGGGCCGCCCCAAGAGGCTCAAATCGGCCAAAGAAGGCAGCCCAAGGCTCACCCTATTTATTTCTTTCTTTCCTCTCATTTTCTCACTTCCATTCCTCATTTTACACACACAAACACTCTCACTTTCTCTCTACTCTCCTCCCCTCCTCCTCTCTCCCAAAAATCTGCCCAAAAACCCCACACCACCATCAAACACCACCTGCCACCATCCACCACCGTCATCATCCATCCAAGATTTAAGAAGAAAGCAAGCCAAAAACCAAGATCGAACTTCCAACATCATCTTTCTCCTCTTGCTCGATTGTTTAACATTTGTAAGAACTCCAAAACTTCTCCAAAATACTTGTAACACCTCTATAAACATGTTAAAAGGTTCACATAACAAGGAAATGTCCAAAATATAACATAAAAACGTTTTTCATGGCTTAAAATGTTCAAGAACAAAACATGCATTTTCGGGCAGAAAAATAACCCGACTTTGAGAGGCTGTTTCTCCCTCAAAACTTGGCCAAAATGGACGATTCAAAAGGCAAAAATTAAGTTTAAGAAGTTAGCTTTCATTTCCAAGTGGTTTCATAATTTTTGGAGTTCGTTTGATACCCGAAACGATTTTTACAAAAACAGGTGTCCGGGCTGTCAAAAAGGACAGAAATTTCACCTCTCTTGTTTTAATCATAACTAGAGATATACACCTCCAAATGACCTGAAACTACTGCCAAAAGTTCACAAAACTTGTTAGGTACAAATGTCGTTTAGATAACTTTTTCTGAAAACGTGTAGATTTTGCCCAGAAATCCGATCTTGTTGCATGTATCCGGATTGGTCACTTTCTGACCTTAGGGAACAAACGGAATTTTTAAAAATACTTAGGAGTACCCAAAAATTCTGGAAAAATTAATTTAGGAAGCTAACATACTAAGGAACAACATATATTTTTCTTGAATTTTTATTTGAACATTTGGAACCCGAAATAAAATGTACAAAACTGACCTGTTACAGGCCTTTGTGTCGCAGAAGCCGAGTAGTCTGCGACACAAGCCTTTGTGTCGCTATAGCACCCGAATCGTCACATTAGCGACACACAAGCCTTTGTGTCGCTATAGCACCCGAATCGTCACATTAGCGACACAAGCCTTTGTGTCGCTATAGCACCCGAATCGTCACATTAGCGACACAAGCCTTTGTGTCGCTATAGCACCCGAATCGACACATTAGCGGCACAAGCTTTTGTGTCGCTATACACCTGAAACGTCACATTAGCGACACAAGACTTTGTGTCGCATAAACCCTTAGTGTCGCATAAACCCTAGTGTCGCACAATGGCGACACTAGCCCAGTGTCGCTAAAAACACAAAAATCGATACGTTTTCCTTAAAGCAATACAAGCATAAATAAAAATTTTCCAAGCTCGACCCCAGCCAGGGGCTCTGCTCCTTGGACCCCGCCAGGGGTTGCCACCCCTTGGACCCCGCTACCAGGGGCGCTGCCCCCGGACCCCCGTCATTCATGGGCTTCGCCCCCTTGTCGCACTGATCAATTACCCATAACTGGAAAGTAGAAAATGCGTAACATAATGTATCAAATCTATGTTTTCACAAAATATTACCAACGGCCTGTACATGTTTTTCTAAACACAAACGATAACTGAACAATTGGACATTTCTAACTGTGTGAACTTATTTAGGTGGACATTAACCCCCCACTTATACAATCACTATAGATGGTCTTTTGAGACATCTACTTATACAGCCTTATACGTTTAGGACGTTAGAAGGTTGCATTCGGAAAACACGCTTTGCTTACTATTTGCTACTTGCTTGCTAATATCAGGTGAGTTTCATAGCCCATTTTTACTGTTTTCTAACAGGGGTGAGAATACATACAACTGCTTTTACACTGCTATTTTCATGTGAACACAAGTACAAAACTCGATATATTGGTTGCATGAGTTATTTTACTAATCCTGAAGTCCCCCACATCATAGTTTGTTAGTATCGTTATAGCGTGAATGTTAATGAATAGTACTATTTGGGATTGACTCCCCCCGTCCGGGTTAGTAGCGCTAACTTGTCAAACGGACGCATTACCATTTGTTCTTACGAGTGTTGGATTAGGCACTCGCTGGGAGGCACCCCGATCGTGGCACTTGATTGTGACCCGACACCACAGTTAAGCTCGAACTATGAGCTCATGGCAACAATATACACTATTTTACATTTTTGTAATACATTACCTATCTTTGTTGAATGATACAAACAGCAAATCTTGTGTTCCATACAATGTTATATCAACTGTTTTCAAACCTATGAACTCACCAACTTTATGTTGACCTTTTAGTATGTATTTCTCAATGAACCAACCACAGTAGGCTTGCTCTTGGAGGGAGATAGCTCGAGTCGCATACTTTTCACAAACATCAGAGATTAGCTTGCATTATATTATGTTGAAACCCATGCGTACTCTACTTTTGGAAAAACTTATGTAAACATTTTGACTATGTAATGTAATGATTTTTGAAACGTCTCATATAGAGGTCGTTTGTTGTAATCCTTGTGTTGTGATATTTGATTTGGTCGGCGCCCCCAACGCAACACCCTACCTTCCGCTGCCACGTGTCTTGGGGGTGTGACACGACACAAGGCTTGTGTCGCATGAGTCGGTTGTGCGACACAGAGCTTGTGTCGCGGAGTCGGTTTCAGTTTAGTATAAATAGATCATTTCGGCCTCAGTTTTGAGGTGGACGAATCTAGGGTTTCTCAGAGCAATTGTAAAGCATTTCAAGTGTATTCAAGCTAATCGATTATCATATTAATATATATTTGATTTGCGGTTGATTCGTTCGTGTTTTACGTACTATATACAATCGTTTGAATTCCGCCTCTCGATTGTTTGTGTTGATCCGGTTAGGTCCAAGATAAGGGAACCTACAAGTGGTATCAGAGCGATAATCTATGGATTTGGTGTTATCGGATCGTGTTAGTACGTGTTTTCGGTTAAAAACGACTATTTTTTGGAATTCTATCTTTGCATTTCGTGTTAAAGGATCAATATTCTACATTTTCTGGAAGATTTTTGTGTTTAGAATCGTCCATTATTCGTGGTTTTTCGTTAAGGTTTTGGATTTTGCGAATTTTAGGGTTTTCAGCCGCAGCTCTTCCCGATATTGCGACACAAGAAGCGACACAGTCTCTGTCGCATTTAGGGATTTAGCGACACATCATCTGTCACTCTTAGGGTTTCTGCGACACAACCTTCTGTCGCGTGTAGGTTTTAAGCGACACATCTTCCTGTCGTATTTAAGATTTCAGCGACACGAGATTGCGACATAAGTTTGAAATTTGCGACACAAAGATAGCGACACAAGTTTGAAGATTGCGACATAAAATTTTTGCGACATAAACCTTGTGTCGCTTGTTTAACTGTTTTTAATTCCTTGCGACACATCTTTAGTGTCGCCATCTGATTTAGCAACACAACTCTTGTGTCGCATAACAGTTGTTTGTGTTTTCTGTGTTTTGTTTTGCAGGTTCTCAAAATGGCATCTTCTTCATTACAAAGGGTTGGAGATCTACTCAAGCAAAACTCTGAAGTTGGAAGTACGAATAAACCACCCATGTATACTGTCGGTATGGATTATGCCTACTGGCGTCAACGCTTTGAAGCGTTTGTTTCTTTTAATGATCCTGAGATGTGGGTAGAAATTTTAAAATCAGAAAAATATGAACAGGCAAATTCTTGAACATGCAACTGCCATTCTTTTTACTTGTTAGTATTAAAGAAATGCAATAGTTGCAACATTGTTAAAATAGACGTTGAATTGTGTCTGTAAACAATTGGGGAAATGATAGTACATCAGGAGACATGCATAAAATGGAATTTTAAGGTTTATGTTTGATGTGTCAGTAGATTTATCTAGCATACTTGAAATACCTTTTATAAATATTAGCTTCATCAAATGATGTATTGGTAGGCATTTGTTCTAAAGTTACTAAGAAGCTTAACTTTCAAATATGTATATTACTTTATATAAAGACATATTAATATGTATGACATTAAGTTAAAATAAGGGCAAAAATGTCTGAAATATTTTAACGCTTCGTCTTAATATTTGGATAATAAACATGTTATGATCTAAAATATAGGGTCTTTGTATGGTGTTATCTGGGGGAATATGTTAGTTGTCTCCTCTGTTGTATGAAAATACAGACCTGGTTTTTACTAATATATTCTTGAAAAGAACTTAGGTACGTAGTCTATGTTAAGTTATAGACAACTTTTACGTACCCGTGGCATATCTAAATTTTAAAATATAATGTACAAATGTACAAGAAAAGTTATAAAAAGATTGCCTCGTACTGGTTTGTGTTAAACTATGGTACTCTGTTGTACGAAAGTACAGACCTGTACCCTCTAGTTTAAAGTGTTCAGACTGGTGTCTGTTCAACCCGAACTATTGTTTATGTGACTCTGTTGTACGAAAGTACAGACCTGTCACAACTAACTTGGTTCTAAAGATACGTCCATACCTTCACCTTCTATATAGAAAATACTAACATGTTTTGATTTCAAATGTATATTTTAATGTGAGTTATATAATATAATATGCATGCTAATAATAACACAAGTGGTTCATCTCATTATGAGTTGAAATCATATACTTAAGTACAAATGATTAGATGGATAAAATATCAATAGTCGTCTTGAACTAATCTTTATAACAGGTGATTTAAATATGCTAAGTAAATTTAAATTGGACAAACATACTGATAATCGAAATAACACTTACTATTCCTAATAATTGCATGTTATCTTGATATGATTCCTAAAGCAGACTAAAACCATTCTGTCCCCAAAAAGATTGTTTATTTATTTATTGCTTTGAGTATTTTAATTCTGTGTTATAAAGAAAATTACAAAAATATTTTATATCTGAGTTATTTTATTCAAGTTACATATCATGCTCATATTCAAAAGACAAAAATTGATGAGAGTTCTCCAAAGACTTTGAAGATAAATACTATTAGAGAAGCTATTGATGAAAGAAATGATGGTCACTGAAGTTGAAGATCTAATTGGATATCAGTCATATGAGACTGAACATCAAGACATTTGAATACCAAGCTATCTCAATGGGGGAGTTTGTTGGTGAAGACTAATTGAAGATTATTTGACCAAGCTGCTGACATGGGGGAGTTTGTTGGTGCATAATGTGTGTCAGTCATTTGGTCAAACAATTGTAATTGTCAAAGTCAATTAGTTTGCGTTTGTATCGTGTTTAGTGTGTATATGCGAGTATGTAAATGAATAGCGAGATAGAATATATACACAAATATACTGTTCAGGCGACACAGAGCCTGTGTCGCTATAGCGACACAAAGGTTGTGTCGCAATGGGCTGGGCCTGCGACATTGGGCTTGTGTCGCAGGGTTCAGTAGGGTTTCTATATATATCGAGTTAGAATTTCATTTTTGGTTTGATCAAACCCTAGAGAGAGATAGAGATACGGCAGAGAGTGTGAGAGGGAGAGAGTTTGTGATTTGTAATCTTTATTCTTCAAGTGTTTATATATACGAAAAGATTATAGAATTGTTGTGTTTGTGTTTACGTTTCAATTGCTTGATTTATTGTTTTCGCCTTTCAATTGAATCAAACGATAAGTCTAGATCCGTGAATCAGGGAACCAACAAGTGGTATCAGAGCCCACGTGTACAAGAGGAAAATCCTCAGCTAGAGGCAATTTTGGAAGATATTGAGACGTTTGGTCGCGTTGAAGATCTTCAAGGAGAAAACGTTCAGGCACATCAGCCTCGTACTGTCGAAGAAATGGCTGACAGCTCGTCTGATGGTGGCTCCACTCCACCAACTTCTCCTCGGATAGTTCCTCCCGAAACTTCCATGGAGAATATACGTCGTTTTGATATAAGACGCTTTAAGCGCATTCAAAGACGCAAGAGGGCCGGGATGGTCAACATCCGACCAGATACTGGAAAGAGGGTTCGTGATAACGACCCGACTGACAAAGACTGGGAACCTCCTTTGGTTCGCCACAAATCCACTTCTTCATGCCCGCGTGTCGATACTCCACGTGTGGATGTGCCGGTCCAACCTCTCCCGTCTGTCATTCAAGAATTAATGAGGCGGTTGGACACGATGCAGCAAACGATGACATCCCAAGCTGCATTAATTCAATCACAATCTGCGGTTTTAGAAGCTCAAGCTGCACAGATTAAAGATTTGGAGCTGCAGACTGCCAGAGTTCCTGTTTTGGAGACTAGGGTCTTAGAGTTAGAAGCCCTAGTTGAAGTTTCGGGGGAGTCAGGCCTGCGTGCCATTGAAACAACACCTAAGACTTCTGCCGGAACTCAAACTGATGATGTAAATAATTCGGACATTAATGAAAATTTGCTTTTAGATTATTTTGCGTCGTCTGAAAACATTCCAGGTCAACCGATTCCTTTAGCTGTAGATTACTCTGAAACAAATATCACGTATCTACAAAGCTTAATAAATCCGGTGAATAATGATGATATATCTTATGATTTTGAGGATGTTGAGGCTGAACCGGAGATTCCTTCAGATGAAGACGTTTATGAAGAGTCAAATCGTCAGGAACCTCCTATCGAAAGACAAAATGAGCCTTCTCAAGTTCAACCAGAAGAACCCTATGATCCTGATGCACATATCATTGAGTCGGATTCTTCTGATGATGAAAATGAATCGGCCTCCGAACCGTTGCCATCAGTACAGTCCAAGCCTGTTGTGAGATATCGAACTGTGGCTGTGGCGTCTTCTATTGGTAAATCTTACAAAGTTCGAGGAGATTTCACCGGTCTGATTTATAGCTGGAAATTCGATGTTGAAAGCTCTCTCATTCTAATTAAAAGAAAGGATGGCGTTCAATACTTCCGGCCGAGATTCAATTGCATCAGCACTTTGCCAAAGGTTGAACTTAATCGTCTTGCGCAATTAGAATTGGTAAATAATTCAAACGATTCTCGAGGCGCTTTTATTCAAAAGGTTCTTAGAAAAGAGATCTATAGCAGACACTATGTATGGATAAGACCTGAGCTGGGAGTTCGTTATCGTTTCAAGAAGAAGTTAGATCCGAGAACTCAAGAGCCTATTGTGAAGTATAAATATCCGCCAGTTGCAAGTCTGAAATCGGTTCTACTTGAGAAATTACCACTAAATTTGTTAAAGAGATTTAGACATTGGTGGTACGACCAGAAGACTGGTGAAGCTATGATTGAATATCTGACTGAAAGAGACCAGGAACAGGGTCCGGGAGAGTGGATTCATTCTCAACAGTTAAGAGGTTCAACTGTTCGTATTTTTGATCCTATAAGCCTTATCAATCTAACGAAATATGACTTAAGAGTTCTTCATGCCAACAAGATTCAGCATTATGATATTGATCAAGAAGAAGCTCTAAAATTTCAGAAGATTGTTGAGATTTGTTTAAAGATGGCAATACATGCTGGTGGCACATTCCCTGCAGGCTGGAAGTGTTAAAAGATTTTTTGAAGACCAAGCTGAAGACACGGGGGAGTTTGTTGGTGCATATTTGTATGTGTGTCAGTTGGTCTTAGCTTGTAATAGTTTGTTATGTAATTACGACGTTTTGTCTATTATAAGTAAATTACAAGTTCTGTTTTAGGCGACACTAAGCCTGTGTCGCTTATGCGACACAAGGCTTGTGTCGCATGAGTCGGCTGTGCGACACAGAGCTTGTGTCGCAGAGTCGGTTTCAGTTTAGTATAAATAGATCATTTCGGCCTCAGTTTTGAGGTGGACGAATCTAGGGTTTCTCAGAGCAATTGTAAAGCATTTCAAGTGTATTCAAGCTAATCGATTATCATATTAATATATATTTGATTTGCGGTTGATTCGTTCGTGTTTTACGTACTATATACAATCGTTTGAATTCCGCCTCTCGATTGTTTGTGTTGATCCGGTTAGGTCCAAGATAAGGGAACCTACATAAACCTTAAGTGGTAGCCTGGCTAAGGATTGGAAAGGGTGATCAATTAATTAAGTCTAGATGAATGATAAGTTTAGACATACAAAGTTTATAATTCCCATTTATATGTTTGAAAAATTAATTTAACGTCATCCCTAATTACAACCATCTTAATCAACATACAAGCAACTACTCACAAGTCATGGCAATAAACATTTCGAAAATTAATAAATCACAAACATCAAACAAGAACATTATGACCAATTAATATAAGAAGTGATAAATATTACCCATAAACAATTATGAGCTGAATAACACTTGTATTTTTTCGAATAATATCTCAAGCATTACAAATGCTAACTTCTACTAATTTATTTACATAACTAATTTTAAAAGAAAATAGAAAAAATAAAATTCTAGAGAGAGATAGAGTGTGTAAGAGAGAATGGTGAAGTAGGTTGAAGAAGTGTGTTGAAAATGGTGGAGGAGGCCTTTTATTTATAATGTTTTCCCTCGTATATCCATGGACCGTATTTTGACTTGAAAATGCACAACCGTATTTCCCTTGCAAATAAAATCAACTTGGGTACGGGCTAGGGGTTCCACGGGCCGTATTTCACGTGGTCAGGGCGTATTTTCACATGGGCTAGGCGTATACGCGTGGCATAGGCCGTATTTCACATGGTACAGACCGTATACGGTCCATGCACGTCGTATATGGTCCGGGCTAGGCTGTATACGGTCTAGCGCAGCCGTATACGGTCTAGCTCTCCCGTAATTTGGTTCTTCGATGCTTGGTGTTTCAATCGGCCATAACTTCTTCGTCATGTATCCGTTTCAAGTGATTCTTGTGGCGTCTATATTTTAACTCTCATGATAAAATTTAGTAAGAAATTGTTCATATCAGTTATTTTCTTTAATAATAGGGCTAAAAAGGTGGACATGATGTACGCAAAAACATAACTTTTTACGTTATATCAAGCATCGTTGTTCTTCAATTTTGAACGCTTGTTCTTGATTGATGGCTTCCTGCTTATCTATAATGCTTTTTTGCTAGCCGACCAGTTTCTTTCTAAGAATGTCAAAATCTTCAATCGTGACCATTTTCTTCTTTTCACCTTTTTTTTTTATATCCAAAGGCCTTTTTTACCCCCAACAACACAAGAGACTGTCCGAGTCTGCCCTTCATGTTCTTTTCCTTTCAACTTTTCAAGGGGTTGATGAGCCGCCAAAAAATATGTTCATTTTCGAGCAACTCCTACTCGTATCACCGATGTTAATAAAATAAAGATACAGTCTTAATTAAAACAGTTGATAACAAAAATCATAAAACATATATATATTATTATGTCTTACTAAATCTTTTACCACCTATTCAAGCGGTAGTTCCGTAAACTCTGTCTCCTTGGTTTTCCGTAAACTCTGTCTCCTTGGTTTGCTTGTTACCCACCAGTGGCGGATCTGAGAATTTGTCTTGTTGGGGGCTAAAAATTATCACAAAACTCATTTGTGTAAAAAAAAAAAAAAACAGCACCTTAATCAACCTTAATAATAACTATAAAATTGCACTAAATAACATAAAAGTCACATTTAGCATACAAAACAACATAAAAAGACAACAACAAAACACAACAATAAAAGAGCATTTTTCACTAACCGTTAAACAACAAAGAGCGACCAGCAAACAGCAACCCCAAACAGCAACCCCAAACAGCAAAGTAGCAAAGCAGCAAACTGTAAACAGCAAAATAGCAAACGGAAACAGCAAATAAGAAACAACAAACAACAACTATCATATATTATTAAAACCGTACATAATCATCATTAATTTTGCAGTAAACGAAGTACAAAACACTGCATAATTATAACCTTTTAAATATCTTAAATAACTACGCACAAACTGAAGAAAAACACCAAAAGACAGCATTATGCTGATCATGCATCCTATGGAAACGTTGCAATACATCTTCATCCTTAACGTTAGTGAGTGCTTCCTTTTCTACTACACAAATGACACAAGCGTTCAAAAACTCATCACCAATTCGGTTACATAAATCTGACTTAACAAGCTTCATGGCCGAAAAACATCTCTCAACCGTTGCGGTTGCAACGGGCAAAACCAATGCTAGCTTCAATAATCGATAAACCAAACGATAAGAAATATGTTTCCTTGTTTCTACCATCACTCGAGCAAGGTCAGCAATTCCATTCAAGTTAGCAAATTTTGTATCCTCTAACACATTGTGATGGTACATGTCAAGTTTTTTTTCAAGATCAATCTTTTCCATACTATCAAAATTGTTTGGATAGAACTCACCCAACTTTATTAACTTCGATACATCAAACATAGAAAATGAATCACGTGGATTCAAAGCCGCCATGTTTCGAAGTAATTCGGTATCAACCTCACTAAAACGATCACCAAACTCTTGAATTTGCATATCCACATCGGTGTTGAAACAATCAAACTCATAATAATGCCTATTAGTGATCTTGTCCCTTTGCCTTCTTGAGTTAATGCAATCTTCCATCATTTTCAACATTTGAATACCATGCTTCTCACCAAAAGAAGACATCTTCCCTAAAAGTGGATCGAACCCAAATGTTCTAAACTCTTGCATTTTTTCTTTAGTTGATTCCACCAACGAAACCGCTTCCAAAATATCTTGATCTTTTCTTTGAAGAGCTCGTGACAAGATATTGGTGAGGCCTAAAATGTGCAACATCAAATTCAAATAAAACACAAAATCGAATGATTTAAATACTTTAAAAGCCCGCATGCTTGATTTTGGCTAGAACCATTACTACCTTCTTCTTTAACATATTCAAGGACTTTAATGACGGATGGAAACATATCAACCAAACGCAAAAGTGTTTTGTAATAAGATTTCCATCGTGTATCATCGGGTCGTATAAGAGAAAGTTCTTGGTTTAAGCCTCTTCCGGTTTCAAGTATACCACTACCAATGCTTTTTTCCACTCTTTCTTTCTCCATATCCCTTAAAATGTCTTTTCTTTTACAAGAAGCACATACCACATTCATCAAAATAGCTAACTTGTCAAAAAAATTCACAATAGCCAAATGTTTTCGTGCAACCGCCACCACCACTAATTGAAGTTGGTGGGCAAAACAATGTACATAATATGTCGAATTATTTTCTTCCAAGATTTTTGCCTTCAAACCATTGAATTCACCGCGCATGTTGCGTGCTCCATCATATCCTTGACCTCTTACACGTTTAAAACTCAATTTATGCTTTGCAAAAAAGGCATCGATAGATAATTTAAGAGATGAAGAAGATGTCTCCTTCACATGAACAAGACCCACAAATCTCTCTTTAACTAGTCCATGAGCTGATAACGTATCGTAAAACAATTGCCATTTGTTCCATTTTAGATACATCACTAGACTTATCAACTAACAAAGCAAACACATCATCACCAATTTCTTTAAAAATGGATTCGGGTACTTCTTGTTTGAAGCATTCAACATCATCTTTTTGAATACATGGAGAAACATATTATTATTCCCCACTTTCGGTAGCTTTCGGAGTTCCTCATTTTGACTCATTATTAAGTCCATTAACTCCAAGAAATTCCTTTGAAAAGAGATGTTTCCGTCTCATCATGACCACGAAATGGTAATGCACATTTCAAACAAAACCTACAAGCATTAATTGTAGAACACAATCGAAGTCGATTCTCTTTCTTCACAATGTCATCTTGTTTATGAAGGGCCGCGACAATAGATTGATTTTGTTTCATCAAATTTTCACATTTTTGTAGTGCTCTATTGTGGTAACTATTAACCCCACCCACATAACTTTTAAGTCTCTCCGTTTTATTCCATCCATTAAAACCTTCCGTCACAAATGCATCATTCCCATCTTGCTTACCAACGTGATCTCTAAATAAGTAGCAACATAAGCAAAAGGCTTTGTCCGCCTTAACACTATACTCTAACCAATTACCATATTTACCATACCAAGCTTTGACAAAACTTCTTCCATTATCTCCATCTTTTTTGGGAAAAATATGACCACGTGATTGAGAAGGTCTTCTAAGCCAATATTGTCTCCTTATCGCATCTCGTTGATTAGGGTTATATTGGAAGATTCTTGGCCTATCATATGGATCCCAAGGAAGATCTTCCATTTCCACTACGTTAATTGGGGTTGAAAAAGTAGACTTAGGTTTTGGAGTATTGGTGGCATTTTTCCTTTTTAAGGAGTTGGAGATTCTTCATTACTATCGTTCGGTGTTGATGAAGATGGTTTATTGATTATAAGAGATCTTCTCATTGTTCTACACAAATTTATAACAATTAAATCATAAAAAACTACTTAGGTTATAAAACATGAATATCAAGAAATATAAAAAAAATTACCAAGAATAGCTACTGACTACTGCATTATTTTGTTATATAGTCAAACTAAATAATTCAATTAAATAAACAATTGGGTCAAATTTATAACACAATAGGCTAATACCATATATAACCACATTAGTATAGCATTATATCTCAAATTTAACATAAAAAATGCAAACTCTAAATTATTTGAGGGATTAAATTACCTAATTTTAGAGGATCAATGAAGCTGCGGTTACACTTTAGACTTTTGAACCTTTTTTAGTGAGCAAATCAAAACAATAAACGACCAAAAAAAAGCAATTGGGAAATTAATGGACCGCACTTTAGACTTTTGAACCTTTTTTAGTGAGCAAATCAAAACAATAAACGACTAAAAAGAAGCAATTGGAAAATTAATGTTGGCTACGAAACTAGCGGACAATAAGTGAAAAAGCCAAAAAAAGAACATATAAACAATTTGATCTTTGCACAGAGCCTCAGAATACGATCGATACATGTGTTCCTCTTTTTGTTCTTTTTTTTGGGCTGAATTTTTTAAGTGGGCTTTGAGATTTTTATAAGTGGGCTGAGGGCATTTTTATAATTGGAGTGAGGGCATGATGCAAAAATTGATCAAATATAGGCTAAAAAATAATTGGGCCATTGGGGGCTTGGGCCCCCATTACCTCATGAACAGATCTGCCCCTGCATGTGTTCCTCTTTTTGTTCATTTTTTTGGGCTGGATTTTTTAAGTGGGCTTTGGGATTTTTATAAGTGGACTGAGGGCATTTTTATAATTGGAGTGAGGGCATGATGCAAAAATTGATCAAAATATAGGCTAAAAATAACTGGGCCATTGGGGGCTTGGGCCCCCACTACCTCATGAACAGATCCGCCCCTGTTACCCACAGGTCTCACTAATATATACAAAATTGAGCGCTCACACTGTATATCCTTCAAAATAGGGTGTTTATCATACCATTCCAGAAAGCCAGCATAGCCCAATTGTCCGATTCGAGTGAGATCTATATTTTTAACCGCATTTTACTTGGCTTTAACACTTATTAGCTTCACAAAACAGCAAAACAACAAATTAAAGTTAGTTAATTTTTATGTAATAATAAAATTTAACCACGATAAAGTTAACAATTATAGTCTGTAATATACGACAAACCAAGAAATCAGTAGAGGTTTGCATAGCTACAAATCTTGGCTAACGCACTTTGGTCACAAAATATGTACAAGCCGAATGGGGATGCATCATTGGCAATGAACTTTGTGGTAAGCTCCCTCTTAAACCCCCTCCATAACTTATTGACATTTTTCATCATGGTTTCTGATGTGTGTATTGTTAGGTCACTTTATGTGTTTAACCAATTTAGTTATCAATTACAAACACATGATTCAAACGTTTAATACTAAATTGAATTAACAATTGAAAGTATAAAATTGATGTGTGGAATTAAATCAATAAAACGATGAATCAATAACTTCTTTTGTATTGATATTCTGTATAGGGTTTTTTATAATTCAAACGTTAGGTTTTTCTAAACTTATGACTCCATATTTATACAACTATTAAAGATAGGAAACACAATCTTCCTCAATCTCTAATATATCGGTTTCCAACTAATAAACTGATAACTTTGGAAAAAAGATAAAACTTAATAAAGATAAAATCTTCTAAGTCTTTGAGTTTATCTTAGAATCCTTCAGATGCCGGCTGTTGATATAATCTTATAAGTTTTATGGATATGAAACTCCAAGTTTGTAAACAATTGTGTTGTCAACATCACCCTTGATATGTGTTAGTTAACCAAAAATGTATTAAGAAAAAAACATAAATTTTATTTACTTCTTTCAAGTATTTTCATATGTGCACAATTTATTCTTTTTTTATTCAAAAAACAAATACTAAAAGTCGCATAATTTATTTTCCCTAAAACATTTTTTTTTTAGTTTTGATGAATTTATCAAATTTGATAGTTAATTTATGATTTTCCATCTATAAATACATACATGTGTGGGGTAGTTTCTATTAGGTGATGATAAATTCACGAAAGATTTTAATAAATTCAGTATAAATATACATATAATTTAATTTGTACACATTTAATTTAATTTGTACAGTATAAATTCTAAATGCACAAAATTAATAAATTTATCAAAATCTTTTTTCAAAGTACCCTACCCGTTTCAGTTTAGAGGTCACAATGAGTAGTACATCTGCAACCTTGATGGCCACCGGCGGTCGGTTGAGGAATCACTTCCTGGTTGTCGGACCGTCCGCAGGCGGCGACACCCGGTTGTTTTAATATTTATATGAGCTGGGGCTCAAACTATAAGTACTACCTACCTTTGGAGTAAGCAGCAAGTATAACTCGAGTGTCGTTCTTAAAATCGGAATGAATTGAATTGAATTGGACTACCTAAGATAAGTTCGCTTGATAGGATGGATTTAAAAGATAGGTAGGTTTGTTTTTGGTTGGTTTTCTAAATTATCTATATGCATAAAATAAATAACTGAAAGTAAGATGTTTAAGCAGACACGTAGAGAGTGATTGCTGAAACTTCGATAATTAGGGTTTCGGGATGATGTTCGTTATAAAGTTGATTGGAGATTTACCTTGATAAGTATCTAACAGGAATTCGGTGTAAATACTAGGACCCTACATTTTTAGTCTAGTCTCTAAAAGCGTGTGTCACTGAATCCTAGGTTATCGTGATTCTGATCAGACCAGACTGTTTTGAAACCCCCCTCACTGTCTTTAAGAGACCAAGTGATCCTCTGAGGATAATTATACCCGGGGTGCAGGAATGAGGCAACAAACCGTAATTTATCTTCTAATCTTTCTTAACACCTACGTCTAATTGATTTTATCAAAGCTAATACTAATTGCATTCTATGTATGTTAAACTATCGGTTAAGTGGAGTTAAGTTGTTTAAGCATCTGAGACTACAGCCGAGTCTTTGCTTTCATTTCAGAACTCCATATTCAATTATTGTAAGCACAATTACTTCCGTCTTGAATTAAACTCTCCTTTGCTATCAGTCGTTCATCCCTATGTCTACTCACGGTGTACAATGCGATGCATTTCCACAGCTTTATGTTTTCTTGGCCATGTTCTAAAAGGATAACTTCTAGGTACTCCATGATGAGATGTACCTACGACATTTCCTTAGCTTCCACGTATTTGTACTTTACCAGAGATATTTCTAACGCTATACTAAGTAGATGGCCGTTTTATGGAGATCTCATAACTTCATACTGTAACAGAGATAACTTATGTATTCGTAGCTAGGATTGATCAGATTCTAACTAAGGCAATAGTCACGTGTAGAACTAGAAAGGGTGAATGGGAAATTAGGTTTAAATTCAGGATAAGGTTAACCGGATATATAGAATAACAATTTCCAATCGTACATGATTAAAATATTAATTTAACATCATTCCTACTCCTAATATCTACATTTCAACAATCACATTATTAAGCTAAGTAATTACCATGGCAATAATCAAAACATATACTGAAATAACATGTAATGCAAACATTATAACAATAAATAGAGAAATAGATATCTCCGGGAATAAGCTGCATAATACTGAGGATTACAATAGTCTAAACTTGACAAGCCGTTACAACGTAATTACCAAGCTAAAACTTTGCTCTACACTCGAACCGTCTAACTAATTCTCTCTAGTTTCTTTAAAGAGAGAAACTAGAAAGAGAAACAAAAGAGAATGAGAGAAATGTGAGAATAAATGAATGGAAGTTGATTGATGATGAGAGGTGTGTGAAATGAGGAGGAGGAGCTCCATATTTATAGGTAAAGCCCAAGGTCCTTTGTACAAGCTCCAAAGCACAAAATACAAGCCCAGAACAGCGCGAAACCTCAAAATAACTGAAAAACGGTATCACCGGAGGGCATCAGGTGCCGTATACGGCACCCTAGAGGCCGTATACGGTATCCTTGATGCCGTTTGGTCTTTACCCGTTGTTCGGTACTTCGTTCGTCGCTTGTTTCGCACGTATCTTCTTCGTTCCTTGTCCGTTTGGCTTGATTCTTTCGCCTATGATCTCGTAATTCTATTACGCTTCTAATGATACCAAAATAATGAATTTTGGATGTGTAGCTCATACGTGCTTGGAATACGTTCGGTTGATCTTTAGATGTCGTATCTTCTCCATTCTTTATCCGTTTTGCACGATTCTTGATTCTCCGCTCTCGTAATTACCTATGAATCATATGAAATAAGTTAGGATATGTATATAATGAGGTAAGTATTAGTGGAGAAATCAGGTGAAGTTTATTTGCTTCGGTTTGCTTGTTAATTGATCGTTTTCAATGATTTTTACTACGACGTCTGTATTTGAACCATTTTAGTGATTTTTAGCAATTAAATATTGTTTTAAGATGTTTTTACTAAATATTGGCTCAAATAGTGAGGAATAATGTGTGTAAATACATGACTTTTTACGTTACATCAAACCTCACTTAATTGGATGATACTAACGCTTGATATGTGTTTTTTTCATGATTTTCACTTAATTGGATCATATTGAGTATAATCTCTTCACTGGTAGGGTGATGTTGGTGGTTTCAATCAAAGATATAATCTCTGCCCTAACCTCTTCCTTAAGAACTCTGTCTGATTGATATTTGATTGATATTTGATATATGTTGCAATAATCTTCCATTTTTCAAACCCAAACATATATAACTTATATAAATCAATGCTTGATCTTGCTCCAGATGATAACTTCAGATCCAAAATAACTCTACCACCTTGATCTCTGTATGCCGCACCGCTAATTATTGTTGATGGTAATCTTTGATTTACATAGCTATCTTTCAATTTACAAGATATAATGTATTGTCTATTAGTCCTTTCAGCCAACTTTCTATCTTGCTCTAATCCTTTCTCTTTTTCTTGAGCCATGGCTAAATATTCTTCTAGTAGATATACCAAGTGATGGAACTTGCTTATCAACAACATGTTGAAATACAGGATCATTCATCACTTCAGTCTGTGCAGGTTCTTGGGTCCACTACATGTTTTTCTGTTTTTCAAACTTAGTGTATTTTTTAGTTTGAGTCTGTGCAGGTTCATGTGTTGACTGCTTTTTTCTGTTTTTCAGACCCTGATCCTGAAGCTTTTGCTCTTTTCATAATTTTGGAAATCAATTCATTATCAGAATCATCATCATCATCTTCATTATTTATAGCTTTAAAATCTCTGCAACCCTCACCTTTCTTACCTCTTATAACCTTCTTTCTTTGATGTTCATAAGTGAGTTCTTTTTTAGCCTTAGTCTGACGCTTACCCTTTGCCTCAGACTGCCCCTCAACTTTTACTCACCCTAAGTCCGATGATCATCCTTCTGTTCAGACTCAAGAATGAAGTACTTAGACTTTTGCTTCTACTTTTCCTTCCACTATCACTTTCCCTCTTTCTCTTCTTCTCCCCCTTTTTGACATCATGATCAACGTTAGGAGGAGAAACAAACTTCAACTCATCAAAAATAGCCTCTTCCTAGACCTTAACCCTAGAAGAATCAGTCTGTAGGCCATTGATACAGTATTGTAGATCATCCACCCTACTCATCCCAACTTCTACATCTTCTAATCAATTTTTTAGACTCTTCAGTTGCACATTGCACCTGAAAGTATCTTGAGTCTGAAAAATCATATTACTCCTTATTTCTCCTAACAGTGTAGTCAACAACCCCTTTAACTCCTCCAGCTCATTCCTGATTAATAATATCAAATAAATACATATTTAATTAATAATATTTCCTTGTTTTGATACATTTATATTGCATTTATGGGATTTTAGATACTTAATTCGTTCATATTTGCAATTAGGTGTATTTATGGCTTGAATCTGAAAAAGAATGGAAAAAGGACTTAAAACGAAGAAGAATTTAACAAAAAGGATTAAAGTGTAAAAGGAAGAAGAGTTGAAGCCGGACGCGGGAAGAATATTCTAGAACCCGAGCCAACCGCCGGTTGGAAGGCCCAATCGCCGGTTGGAGGCTAACGGGCTTTAAGTCGGTTTATCTCTCAAGCCCAACCGCCGGTTGGATGTCGGTTTAAAAATCTATAAGTAGAGCCATTCACCCAGCCTTTAGCCACACAAAATAACCAAAGCCTAATTCGACTTTGGGGTTTAAGAAGGGGTTTAAGCACGAATTTGGAGCGAGAAAGTTTGGGGTTTGAAGGTTTTCATCCCTCGCGAAGATTGTTCGGGTTTTCGGTTTGGTTTTCAATTCTTATTCTTTTTAGACAATGTTATTTTGTTTAAGTCTAATTATGAATTCTTTTATCGTAGCTATTAGCTAATTTTCTATTGTGTTTACTTAGACAATAAAACCTGGATGAAGGTTTAATGTGTGTTTACGTTGGAGTATTAATTTTATGAAGTTTATTATGTTTATCCGAAAGATCCATCTTATTTATTTGATCTTCAATTATTACTTAACGTAATTAATCAACATTTTCTATAACGTAGTCTTGTCTAGGTTTATCAATTATTTGCAATTGTTTAACTTGATAAATAGTTGTGGCTTGAAGCCTTAAACGGCAATAGGTTAAGAGTAATAATAATTATTGAACATTATTTAATGTGACAATTGTCAAACGACGATTATTAGATTCTTGTTGATTCAAGGTCGCTAGGATAAATCGCAATAAACGGTTGAAGTACTTAATTAAATAAGAATAGGTAGACAACACATAGAAAGGCTTTCTTGTGTATTCATAACGAGTCTTGTGTCTTATTTAAACCTTATATGAATTGTTAACCTGATAAAAGTTACTTTCTACAAAAGATTTATTCACAATAAGATTATCCAACGTTTCAAACATACATAATAACTGGAATCTAGGGTATACAAGTCTAAGTAAACGCATTCTTTATCCATATTTATCTTAATCTATTTTTATATGATTTTGTTTAATTTAAGTTTATATTAGTTTCTTAAATCGTTCGTACAGAATTAAAACGCACCCCTTTACTTGTTATTTACTTTTTAATTAATTAATTAATTAATTAATTCAATTTAATACATCGTTCCCTGAGTTCGACACTCGGATTTACCAAAACTATATTATTATTATTCGATCGGGTATTCTTGCCTATATTGTGTGATAGTATTGATAATTCCAAAACATAATTTACAACTTTTTAAATGCTATCTAGCACACATGAAGTTTTTAGCGCCGCTGCCGGGGAGCGGTTTAGTATTAGGTTGAATTTTTTTTTTTTTGAAACTTTAAATTTGTTTAATTTAAATTTATTTAATTTGCTTATCTTCTGATCAGGTCCAACCGGCGGCTGTAATTAACCAACCGGTGGTTGAACTTGAATTTTGCAAAATAGATTGAGATCCAACCGGCGGTTGAACCCCTATTTCAGGAGATCTTTAAGTACAACTATCTTTTAAGAATTTGAGTATATTAATTTGTATTAACTTGTTCTATTGAGTTTTTCTTTCAATCTTTCTTCAGAGATTCTTGTATGACCCGAAATACTAATTCGGATCCTTTGAGCCCGTTCGACGATCCAGAAAGAGAGTTTCGTTCACGAAGATGTTCATTCACAGCACCACCAAATTCACCTGTTCACAATCCATTCTCAGAATCTGATTTTGATATATATCATAATACGCTTTTCACAACGGCGGAACAGGAATATTATTCTGATTTTGAGCCTTACGGAGACGACCACCATCACGACCACTTACACAATATCCAAGTGATCAATCTGAACAGGACGTCGAAATGGCTCAAGATATAGCTAATATGACAATGGAAGATTACACGAGTCTAACTCGTGAAGTTGGTCCGGGTGTAGTCCGACCAGCTATCGCTAGAGATGTTGGGTTTGAATTAAAGGGACAATTTCTTAAAGAGTTGAGTGAAAACCCATTTAAAGGAGAAGATACGGAAGATGCCAATGAGCATGTGGAGAAAATTTTGGAGATAGCTGACATGTTTCATGTTCAAAATGTCAGTCGAGATCAAGTTATGCTCAGAGTGTTTCCTTTGACACTTAAAGCAGGAGCCAAGAGATGGATTGGTAACGAACCGGCAGGATCAATTACCACTTGAGAAGATCTTCGAATGAAGTTTCTGAAGATGTATTGTCCACCATCAAAGACTTCAAAGATGATGGATGAGATAAGAAACTTCAAGCAAGAGTTGGATGAGTCTCCGTATCAAGCTTGGGAGAGATACAAGGAATTGCTTTAAAAGTGTCCACAA
The DNA here is from genome assembly GCA_963930675.1 of Gnaphalium uliginosum. Lineage (NCBI taxonomy): Eukaryota > Viridiplantae > Streptophyta > Magnoliopsida > Asterales > Asteraceae > Gnaphalium > Gnaphalium uliginosum. Next base: position 11,753,532 of record OZ005683.1, on the reverse strand, counting down.
CACGATCTTAATATTCAACAAGAAATTAGGGTATTCTACAAAGGAGTGGATCGAGCAACCAGATATCAGTTGGATGCACAAGGACCAATTCCTAAGAAAACTCCAGCTGAAGCAAAACGAGCTATTGAAGATATGGCAAAGCATTCCCAACTTTGGGATAACGGTTCTAGCGGAAGAAGGAGATCAGCTGATGACAATAATGGACTTGCTGCAATCACATCAAAATTGAATATCATGGGCCGGGATATCAAGAAGGTCAACGAAAAGGTGCATGCAATTCAAGTCAGTTGTGAGATTTGTAACGGATTCCAGTTAACAAGAGATTGCCCAATAAAGGAATTAAACGAGAAAACTGAAGAAGTGATGTATGGGGATTTTCAAGGAAATTCCAACTACAGACAAGGTAATAACAACAACTATCGGCGACCCTATCAAGGAAACATTCAAGGTAACAATCAACATTATCGACAAGGAGCGACGGGGTTATATGCCAAGGAAGGAGTCAATGCACCTTATCCCGAGAAAAGAATTACTCTAGAAGAAACTATGAACAAATTAATAACCTCTAATGACCAACGTATAGAGGCATTTGAGTCAGCATTGCGAAATCAGAGTGCTTCCATTAAACAGATTGAAGGAACGTTTGACCAAATTGCAAAAGTTCTTTAGGAAAGATTTCCGGGAACGCTACCTAGTTTCATTGAAAACAATCCACGTGATCATGTGAAAGCCGTTATCACTCGAAGTGGTAAGCCTTTAAATCCTTACAATTCTAACAAAGCAACTGATTTTGAACAGATAAAAGAGACAGACAAGCATGTAGAGGAATCTCTTAACAACCAAGAAGAAAATACAGTTGAACATCCAATGCCAAAAACAAAGCCGGTTGTTATGGACTACACGCCTCCACCACCATATCCGGCTGCCTTAAAACAAGGAAAAGATGTGGTACAATACCACAAAATTTTGGAAAACCTAAAACAACTTCATATCAACATTCCTTTCGTGGACGCAATTGCACAAATGCATAAGTATGCAAAATACTTGAAGGAACTCTTAACAAATAAAAGTAAGTTACAAGATGCCACAACAGTAATGATGAACGCCAGATGTTCAGCGTTGATGCAAAATAAACTGTAGGTTCCGTTGTCTTGGACCTAACCGGATCAACACAAACAATCGAGAGGCGGAATTTAAACAATTGTATAAAGTACGTAAAACACAAACGAATCAAACACAAATCGAATGTATATTGATATAATAACCAATTAGCTTGATACACTGAAATGCCTTACAATATACTCTCTGGAACCCTGGATTCGTCAATCCTAACAATGAGGCCGAAATGCTCTATTTATAGAGAAACCGAAACTGACCTGCGACACAAGCTCTGTGTCGCACAGCCAATTCATGCGACACAAGCCTTGTGTCGCATAAGCGACACAGGCTCTGTGTCGCCTAAAACAAAACTTGTAATATATAATAATAGACAAAACTTCGTAATTACATACCAAACTATTACAAGCTAAGACCAACTGACAGACATAACAAATATGCATCAACAAACTCCCCCGTGTCTTCAGCTTGGTCTTTAAAAATCTTCACTCAACACCATCCTGCTGGAAATGTGCCACCGGCATGTATTCCCATTTTCAAACAAATCTCAACAATCTTTTGAAACTTCAGAGCCTCTTCTTGATCAATAACATAATGCTGAATCTTGTTGGCATGAAGAACTCTTAAGTCATATTTCGTTAAGTTGATGAGACTAATAGGATCGAATACACGAACGGTTGAACCTCTTAACTGGTTAGAATAGATCCACTCTCCCGGACTCCATTCCTGATCTCTCTCGGTCAGATACTCAATCACAGCTTCACTAGTCTTCGGGTCGTACCACCAATGTCTAAATCTCTTTAACAAATTAAGTGGTAATTTTTCAAGAGGAACCGATTTCAGACTTGCAGCTGGTGGATATATATATTTCACTATGGGCTCTTGAGTTCTTGGATCTAAGTTCCTCTTGAAACGATAACGAACACCCAGCTCAGGTCTTATCCATGCATAGTGTCTGCTATAGATCTCTCTTCTAAGAACCTTTTGAATGAAAGCGCCTCGAGGATCATTTGTATTATTGACCAATTCTAATTGCGCAAGACGATTAAGTTCAATCTTCGGCAAGGTGCTGATGCAATTGAATCTCGGCCGAAAGTATTGAACACCGTCCCTTCTTTTGATTAGAATGAGAGAGCTCTCAGCATCGAACTTCCAACTGTAAATCAAACCAGTGAAATCTCCTCGTACTTTGTAAGATTTGCAAATATTAGGCGCCACAGTCACAGTATGAGAACGCACGACAGGCTTGGATTGTGTTGTTGACAATGATTGTTCATCTTCAGAAGAATCCGATTCAATGATGGGTGCATCTGGATCATATGGTTCTTCTGGTTGCGCTTGATCAGGCTCATGTTGTCTTTCAATAGGAGAATCTTGACGAATTGACTCTTCATATACATCTTCATCTGAAGGGATCTCCGGTTCAGCCTCAACATCCTTAAAGTCATATGATATATCATCATTATTCACCGGATTTATTAAGCTTTGTAGATATGTGATATTCGCTTCAGAGTAATCTACAGCTAGTGGAACCGGTTGACCTGGAATATTCGCAGAGGATGTAAAGTAATCTAAAAGGATATTTTCATTTATAGAATCATTATTTACATCATCTGTTTGTGTTCCGGCGGAAGTCCTAGTTGTTGTTTCAATGGCACGCAGGCCTGACTCCCTCGAAACCACAGCTAGGGCTTCTAACTCTAAGACCCTAGACTCCAAAACAGGAACCCTCGTCGCTTGCGTCTCTAAAGCCTGAATTTGAGCAGCTTGAGCTTCGAGAACCACAGATTGTGATTGAATTAAAGTGGCTTGGTCTCTTGCTGTTTGCTGCATCTCATCCATACGCCTCAGAAGCTCTTGGATGACTGAAGGCAGAGGTTGAACAGGAACCTCAACACGGGGAATGTCAACCCGTGGCCTGGAAGAAGAAGTAGCAGATTTACGACGTTGAACGACCGGAGGCACCCAATCTGCATCCGTAGATTCTGATTCACGAGGCCTCTTACCCACGTCGGGTCGCACATAAACCATCTCTGCCCGTTTTCATCTCTGAATACGCTTAAAGCGTCTTATGTCGAAACGACGTATATTCTCCAAGGAAGTTTCGGAAGGGACTATCCGTGGAGAAGTTGGTGGAGTGGAGCCACCATCAGAAGAACTGGCAGCCACGTTTTCTCCTTCAAGATCTTCAACATGACCAAAAGTCTCAATGTCGTCCAAAATTGCCTCTAGCCGAGGATTTTCTTCTTGGACAGGCACATTAACAAAGTTATCCTCTGGCTGAGGCGCAGCAGCAACATCCAGATAATTGTCATCAGCCGGAGGGAGATATCCCTCACTGATGATATGTCCGAATAAAGGGACATCGGCGGGTACCGGAGCTCCTTTAGCGTATTGAGCACAAACAGCAAAAATACGGTTGTTCATCGGAGTTTGACGGAAGCGATGAGCAGCATTTACCGGAAGCCCCGGAAGCAGATGATTGATCAACAGTTGGATGAAACGCGGGTATAAATTCCATCGGTTTTCCCCCGCGTGGACATTATCCACCATAGCTCGAAAGATGTATCCAGAAAAATTAAAAGGCTTGTTGTAGACCAAAGCAAGCATAGCAGAGGCTGTTGAGCGGCTCATGCCGTCGAAGCCGACCTTCCTGCTGGACAAGCACACAATTACTATGTGCATGAGATACCTCCAGACCCTTGTGAGATTGGCCTTTCGATATTGATCACGGGGAATGCCCGGATATCCCATACGGTTCATGCCACCATTTATAAATAAATTTGGGAAAAGAACGGGCATGTCTGGATCGTCATTGAGTTGGAAGAAATCACGAATAAGCTGCTCCGAAATAATAATATCTTGGTCAGCAACCTTGGAGAGTAAACGTGTGAATGGCATGTCTGAATTAATGACTGCCGAACTCCAAAAGGAACCAACCAGGTCCTTATAGATAGGAGTAGTAGCTGTGATAGCGGTATAGATGCGGGAACGACGAAGAAACGCAATCATCGGCCTAAAAGGTGTAGCCGAATCCCGATCATCCTCGAGAAAAGCCACGATGTTATGCCTTGGCTCCCAGTCATTCACATTAATATCTGCCATCACTATTAACAAAATAAACATAGCTCGAAAAGCGTTAGCGTTAAAATTCGAAGACAATGTTTTTCAATAAAAATGTCTTATGCGACATAAGGCTTGTGTCGCATTAAGCATGCGACATAGGAGGTTGTGTCGCTAAGAGTATATGCGACACAGAAATTTGTGTCGCAGAATTCAATTTCAATAACAATGCGACACCAGCACTTGTGTCGCTAACAAAGTAAGCGACAACATGGGTTGTGTCGCATTTTGCAATTAAATAGAATTTAAATTGAATTTAGCGACAGAAGCTTTATGTCGCAAACCTAGTCTCGCAAGTATAGGCGACACAACGTTTGTGTCGCATAATACCAATGCGACAGACAAAAATGCGACACAAAGGCTTGTGTCGCAAGTTGTGTCGCAATGACGAACAGTTGCCCAACCCAGAAAAACCCAATGATTAAGATTTGGGGGTTTTCGAAATTTTGCACACCAAATGTTGCGCTAAAGTTTTGAGAACACAAAACCTTGAGATTTTACATGTTAAACAAAAGTTTTCATGTTCAATTTTACCCAAAACTAAAAACCCTAAAAATCGAATATTTCATTCGACGATTAAATAAAAATTAGACGGTGAAAACGGGTAAATATGGTACCTATAGGTCGAGAAAATTGAGATGAACACGAAACACGGATTGGATTGCAAAGAAACACGGCCGAAGATTGAAAATCAAATTGAAATAACGTCGCAGTGGTTGTGTCGCAGTATTTGTCTTGTGTCGCTATTTGTGTCGCAAAATCGTGTAGCGACTGATAGGTAGGGTCCGGCTTTTATACCTCAACCCTGTATAGCGACACAAGATGCGACATGGCTTGCGACACAATGTTTGTGTCGCATGGCGACACAAGAGTTGTGTCGCACCATGGACAGTTTTTGTAATTTGATTTTATTTTAAAGTTTACATTCGAGAGTCAATTTGATATTATCTCAGAGACATGGATAAACTAAAGGTAAAACAATAGACTAAAATTATACAGGAAATAAAATACAAACCGTTGATTCGATTTTGCAATCAACGAAAACAAAACGTAAAATCTTTTTGGTGACGAAATTGTTTAGGTCTGCTTTAGGAATCAGATCAGGATAACATGCAATTATTAGGAATAGTAAGTGTTATTTCGACTATCAGTATGTTTGTCCATTTTAAATTTGCTTAGCATATTTAAATCACCTGTTATAAAGATTAGTTCAGGACGATTATTGATATTTTATCCATCTAAACATTTGAACTTAAGTATAGATGATTTCAACTCATAATGAAATGAACCACTTGTGTTATTATTAGCATGCATATTATATTATATAACTCACATTAAAATATACATTTGAAATCAAAACATGTTAGTAGATACTATATAGAAGGTGAGGGTATAAACGTATCTTTAGAACTAAGATAGCGGTGACAGGTTTGTACTTTCGTACAACATAGTCACATAAGCAATAGTTCGGGTTGAACAAACACCAGTCTGAACAATTTAAACTAGAGGGTACAGATCTGTACTTTCGTACAACAGAGTACCATAGTTTAACACAAACCAGTACTAGGCAATCTTTTTATAATTCTTCTTGTACATTTGTACATTATATTTTAGAATTTAGATATGCCACGGGTACGCAATAATTGTCTATAACTTAACATAGACTACGTACCTAAGTTCTTTTCAAGAATATATTAGATGAAACCAGGTCTGTATTTTCATACAACAGAGGAGACAACTAACATATTCCCCCAGATAACACCATACAAAGACTCTATATTTTAGATCATAGCATGTTTATTATCCAAATATTAAGACGAAGCGTTAAAATATTTCAGACATTTTTGCCCTTATTTTAACTTAATGTCATACATATTAATATGTCTTTATATAAAGTAATATACATATTTGAAAGTTAAGCTTCTTAGTAACTTTAGAAAAAATGCCTACCAATACATCATTTGATGAAGCTAATATTTATAAAAGGTATTTCAAGTATGCTAGATAAATCTACTGACACATCAAACATAAACCTTAAAATTCCATTTTATGCATGTTTCCTGATGTACTATCATTTCCCCAATTGTTTACAGACACAATTCAACGTCTATTTTAACAATGTTGCAACTATTGCATTTCTTTAATACTAACAAGTATAAAGAGTGGCAGTTGCGGTTTTTTTTTTTTTTTTTTTTTTTTTTGATTTCCAAGTCTAAGGATAATTATGACGAGAAAGGGAAAGTTAAGCGTTGCCCAGACTCACCATTCCAATCATAGAGACTAGCTCATCAAATCGACTACGAGAGAAAGCTTTTGTGAAAAGATGTGCGTTTTGCTTAAGAGTAGGGATTTGGACAAGGTCAATTAGGTGCTTCTCATAGCAATCCCGTATAAAATGATAACGAATTTCAATATGCTTTGTTTTTTAATGTTGTACGGGATTGCGTATGATGGATACAGCAGCTGAATTATCAATATGAATAGGAGTAAGAGTTAGAAGTAACCCATAGTCACGCATTTGATGCTAAATCCAGAGAACCTGGGAACAGCAACTGGCAGCAGCAATGTATTCTGCTTCAGTAGTTGATGTAGAGACAGTTGTCTGCTTCTTGCACTGCCACGAGACTAATCGGCTTCCTTGAAACTGACATCCTCCAGTTGTGGACTTCGCGTCCACTGAGCAGCCACCATAATCCGAATCTGAAAAAGCAGTTAGAGCAAAATCTTTTTCGTTAGAATACCAGAGACCCAAGGAGGGTCTCCACTTAAGGTAACCTAATATGCGTCTGACAGCCTTTTCATGAGAAGCTTTGGGCTTTGCTTGATATCTAGAACAGATAGACACGGCGAATAATATGTCCGGCCTAGATGCTGTGAGGTACATAAGCGATCCTATCATTGAACGATAGTCACGCTGATTAACATCGTCTTCATCATCAGCAGGTCCAAGTTTGTGACTGATGTCAATGGGAGTTCCATAGTGTCTAGCATCGAGCATCTGATATTTTGTCAAGATGTCCTTGACATATTTTGTCTGATGAATATAAATTCCCTTATCAGACTGCTCGACTTGAACACCAAGGAAGAATTTGAGTTCTCCCATTGCACTCATCTCAAACTTAGACTTCATGACTTTTTCGAAATCTCTGCACAGCACCTCATTGGTCGATCCAAAAATAATATCATCCACGTATACCTGCACAAGCAACAAATCGTATCCTGTCTTTTTGATAAAAAGAGTTGAATCAATCTGCCCACGAGTGTAACCATTTGTGAGCAGGTGTTGAGACAACGTTTCATACCAAGCCCTTGGAGCTTGATGAAGACCATACAATGCTTTATCTAGTTTGTAGACGTAATCAGGATGCACTAAGTCTTCGAAACCAGGAGGCTGTTTCACATAAACCTCTTCGTTGACCTTCCCATACAAAAACGCACTCTTTACATCCAGTTGATAGACACGAAATTTCTTGAATGAGGCGTAAGCAAGAAATATCCGTATTGACTCTAAACGTGCAACCGGAGCAAAAACCTCGTCATAATCTAAACCTTCGATCTGAGTAAAACCTTGAACCACCAGACGAGCTTTATTCTTCACAACTACACCACGGTCATCTTTCTTGACTCGATAAACCCAGCGAGTACCAATCGGATAGAATCCCTGAGGTAGTTGAACCAGCTCCCAAACTTCTAACTTTTTGAACTGTTGGAGCTCCTCTTGCATGGCTTCTACCCAGTGAGAGTCAGTCAATGCTTCCTTAATGTTTTTCGGTTCAATTTGAGAAAGAAAGCATGACTCCATTTGAGCTAACTGGCACTCTGTTTGCCCTCTGGTTCTAACTCCATCGTGTAAATCACCAATAATATTATCTACCGGGTGATTCACATTGACACGGCTACTTGGAATCTCTTCAGGTTCAATGACAGTTTTCAAATTTGTATCGTCTCCCCCAGAGACTAAAGTCTCTTTAAGTACCTCTGTGACAGGTTCTACTTCACCATCTGATAAAGCTGGCATATCTGGATCTGTATCAGGATCTTGAACTGGTTTAGTAGTTTGAGGAGGAGGTGGTGGTGTTTTTGTAGGAGACTTGGATACATCAGAATATATATCAAGTCCATGAAGCATTGTCACCACCTGTTCAACTTCATCTTCAGCAGGAAGTTTGAAAGAGTCGAACATACTGTCATAGTCGAACAAAAATTCGGGCCCTGAACCTTGTGAAGGTTGAGTATAACGAAGACATGTTACCTCAAAATGTTCCTCCACTCTCTTTGTGACTTTGTTATACACACGCTTATTAAGTGAATTATTTGAAAAACCCAAGAAATAGCCTTCACTCGATTTGCTACCGAATTTAGCCACTCGTTCTTTTGTGTGCATAATCATACAAGGACACCCGAATTTAGAAACTGTAAATTTGGTTTACGGTTGTTGAAGAGCTCATAACAGGTCTTATTACGTTTCTTAACCATAGACACTCGATTTAGTATGTAGCAAGCGGTGTTGACCGCTTCTGCCCAGAATGTGATAGGCAGTTTTGAATCAGCTAACATAGTCCGAGCAGCTTCAATGAGCGTCCTGTTCTTACGTTCAGCAACTCCATTTTGTTGAGGAGTTCTGGCAGCACTGAATTGATGATCAATGCCTTTCTTTAAACAGAAAAGACCTAGTGTAGAGTTCTTAAATTCCGTACCATTATCACTTCTCAGTTTCTTGATCTTTAGATTGCACAAATTTTCCAGCTTGTCGAACAAGTAGATAAGGATTTCAGCAGTCTCATCCTTGGAGGCCAAAAAATAAACCCAAGAGAACCTCGAGTAATCATCAGTGACCACCAAACAGTACCATGCTCCACCTATACTTTTATTGCTCACTGGTCCAAATAAGTCCATGTGCAGTAATTCCAATGGCTTTTCAACAGAGTTGACCAGTTTTGACTTATGGGTCTTCTTGTGCTATTTCCCTTTTTGGCAGGGAACGCAATGATCATTAAGCCCGAATGATTGCTTCGGTACACCACGCACAAGATCATTTTTAACCAGATAATTCATCTTACGAAAATGCAAATGACCCATTCGTCTGTGCCACAACAAGGATTCTTTTTCATTAGCCTTAGACAGAAAACACGTTTGCTGCTTTGTTTCAACAGTACGCATATCCAGAATGTACGTGTCTCTGTCTCGAGGTGCCCTCAGTAGCACCCACTCCTCGGGAATAACAAATCCCGGCTTCAGAATGCAACACTCACTTTTCGTGAAAACAGTAGTGTATGATTTATCACAAACTTGCGATACACTAAGAAGGTTGTGTTGCAGCTTTTCTACAAAATTAACTTTTTCAAAGCTCACTCTGCCGTTTGAGAGTGTGCCTTGGCCAGAAATTACATCTCCTTTGTCACCAGCAAAAGCAACATATCCCCCATTATACGCATGAACATCGGAAAGCAGGGATATATTGCCGGTCATGTGCCGCGAGCAACCACTATCGATATACCATTTGCTATTCAGGACGGCTTCAGGTTGCTGGAGCACCAAAAACAAAGAAGTTAATTAGTAACGGAGACCCAAGCCTTTACAGACTTGGGGACTCCAGACGCATCATCCACAATGATCACATCAGTCAAAATTTTGTTTTTAAACATATCAGAAGTATTGATTGACGTGACACTGTTGGATGTAGAATCATTTGATGATTCTTTCACTTTCCAAACCTTTTTAGGTTTGGAAGGTTGATTGTCAACAACATTGAGTTTAGTAATTGATGATTTGGTTGGCTCAACCTTGCTGATTTTCTTAGCGGGTGAGGGAGAACGTGAACCTTTAACTGAAGAATTTTTAATTTTAGAACTTTTAGGTACACCTTTCCCAGACCGCTTTTTAGCAAGCAACGGACAATCATTTATTAAATGACCTTGTTTCTTGCAGTAGAAACAAGATCTTTTCTCAACAGGTTGTTGAAATTTTGGAACAAACCTATGAGGATGGTTGAAAGAAATATCAAAGGCGCATGCACACTTATGAGAGCATGTTGAATTTGACACTTGTTTAGAGAAAACAGTGGATTTAGAAGAAGTTTGATGTTTTTTAATATTTTCTTTGATTTTCAAAATATTCTTTTCAGGCTCAGCCTTATCTTTGCCTTTTCCACTTAAAGCCATAACTGAAGATTCATTAGTTATAATTACATTGTTTGGCTTTACGTTTTTCTTTTCAACCTTTGAGTACTCCTCTTCGGTTATATCCTAAATTTTAACACTCTCCTTTAAAATAACAGGATAATCACTCGAAGCCTTGTTTACAACAGGCTCACAAACATCAGAAGGTTTAACTGACTCAGCCTTGACACACACTGTAACTGATTCAACAGATTTAACCTCTTGAGCCTTAACAATCTCAGGCTCACTAGGTTTTGCCTTAACAGGTTCAGGCTCACTAGTGCAGGGTTGATCGTTAGTTACTTTAACTTTTTCAGCCTGAATTTTCACAGGCTTACTTATTTTGACAGGAGCAAATTTCACAGGATTTATTGCCGTCTTTGAAAAATTAGGCATAAATTCAGTGATGTCATCCTTAGCAGGCATGGGAAAATAATTTTTAGGAGGCGGAACTTGATGAAAGCCAAGTCCAGCCTTGCTTTTCGTATCACTTCTTTGTGCCTGAAGGATCTCATCAAAGACTAGAGAGGAAGTTGAAAAGTTAGATAATTTTCTGTTCAACTCAAGAACTTCAGCCTGAGAATCAGCAAGTTGTTTCTTTACTAAGGTAAGCATATTAACATAACTTCCTATTTCATCTTGCTGTTCAAAAATTTTGGCTTTCAGCTCTTTCTTTTCTTCAAAAATAGCTTTTAGCTTTTTATCACAAACCTTATCATTATCTTTTAACATATTATTTGAAGCAGTTAATTGTTCTATGTTAGCGATAAGACGTTCATTTTCCTCTCTTAACCTGTTCACTTGTCCTGTCAAATGAATGCATGAAATACAAGACAAAGGTTCATTATCAACCTCATGAATGTTGGCCATGAAAGCTTTGTTCTGTTGGTCATCATCAGCTTGTTCTGACTAGTCAAACGCTTCATCTGACAACATTAAGGCAACCGATACCATTGCCTTTTCTTCAGCTTTAGCCTTCTCTGTAGGGTTGTTCTGAGAAGGCCTTGTGAAACCAGAGGAGGGCTGTCGTGTTTCACATTCACGAGCAAAGTGTCCATAGTTGTGACACTTATAGCATTTAACCTTGCTCTTGTTGAATCCCAGACCCTTATCATTCGGGTCCTCCAGCGATCTCTTTCCTGTTTTCTTAAAACAGGTCTTGGCTTTACGAGTAAGCATAGCCAAGTTCCACCTTAAGTCCATTCGTTCCAGTTCGTCATCATCTATTTGACGAAAATCTTCCTCTGTCAGATCCATGGAACCAGCTTTCTTGTAGAGAAAGTCATCATAGGCGGATAGCAATGCCGAAAAAAGTGCAGCATGATCTTGTGTAGCTGTAGGAATAGGCCCTTGATGACTTGGTGGTTGAAAGTAAGAACCACCAGAAGAAGCACTTGGTTGCTGACTTGAAGAGCCACTAGTTCCACCAGCCAAGATTGCTGAGCCAGATGTTCCAGTTGATGAAACATCCACTCCGTAGATCTTAGGGTTTTGGACATTTGCAGTAGCTTTTGTTTCCTTCCTTTGCATGTCCAAAAGATCAGCTTCTAGCTGACCAATAAGATCATCAAGAGACATATTCAAAATGTCTGGATCCTTTTCCATCATTAAAACTCTTGTATCCCATTTATCAGGTAGAGATTCAAGAAGTTTTTTATTTATTTCAGTTTTGTCCAGAGTTATTCCCCCTTCTATTAACTCACTAACCAACTGTGAGTATCTAGAAAACAAGTCAGAAAGAGACTCGTTTGGAAGAATATCGAATACGTCATACAACTTCTTGACTAAACGCAACTTATTCTGTTTATATTGTTCACTACCGCCACATCTTTTCTCAAATGCCTTCCATAAATCATACGCAATTTCCAGATGTCGAAATTGCTTGAGGATTGACGGTGGTAATGCCATGGTAATTGCAGAATGAGCCTTTTTATCATTTTCAAAGGCTTTGCGTTCCTCAGGAGTCATTGATTTAATTGGTTTTAATGGTGCAGAACCAGTATACTCTCCCGGACTGACAGGACGTTCGTATCTTTCAGTCAAAGCAACCCACATTTCGGGATAATTAAAAGAAACAAACGCTTCAAAGCGTTGACGCCAATACGCGTAATCCATCCCTACAGTATACATAGGTGGTTTATTCGTACTTCCAACTTCAGAGTTTTGCTTGAGTAAATCTCCAACACGTTGTAAAGAAGAAGATGCCATTTTATAACCTGCAAAACAAACACACAAAGAACAAACAAAACTGTTATGCGACACAAGGGTTGTGTCACTAAGTCAACTGCGACACAAAGGATGTGTCGCAAAGAGATTAGTAACAGTTAAACAGGCGACACAAGGTTTGTGTCGCAAACTTTTATGTCGTAATATTAACTTGTGTCGCAGACTTTGTGTCGCAACTTTCAAACTTGTATCGCTATCTGGTGTCGCTTAAAACCTACACGCGACAGAAGATTTTGTCGCAGAAACCCTAAAAGTGACAGAGGTTTTGTGTCGCAGAAACCCTAAATGCGACAGAGGCTGTGTCGCTGCTTGTGTCGCAATGTCGAGGAGAGCTGCGGCAGAAAACCCTAAAATTCGCAAACTTCCGTAACCCTAACGAAAAACCACGAACAATGGACGAATGTAATCACCAAAAACTTCCAGAAATTTTAGAATATTGATCCTTAACCCGAAATGCAAAGATTTAATTCAAAAAACTAGTCGTTTTTAACCGAAAACACGTACTAACACGATCCGATAACACCAAATCCGTAGATTATGGCTCTGATACCACTTGTAGGTTCCCTTGTCTTGGACCTAACCGGATCAACACAAACAATCGAGAGGCGGAATTCAAACGATTGTATAAAGTACGTAAAACACAAACGAATCAAACACAAATCGAATGTATATTGATATAATAACCAATTAGCTTGATACACTGAAATGCCTTACAATATACTCTCTGGAACCCTGGATTCGTCAACCCTAATAATGAGGCCGAAATGCTCTATTTATAGAGAAACCGAAACTGACTTGCGACACAAGCTCTGTGTCGCACAGCCAATTCATGCGACACAAGCCTTGTGTCGCATAAGCGACACAGGCTCTGTGTCGCCTAAAACAAAACTTGTAATATATAATAATAGACAAAACTTCGTAATTACATACCAAACTATTACAAGCTAAGACCAACTGACAGACATAACAAATATGCATCAACATAAACTACCACCAAAGCTGAAGGACCCAGGGAGTATCACTATCCCTTGTTTAATTGGTAATTTAAATGTTAAAAATGCACTAGCAGATTTGGGTGCGAGCATATCTCTGATGCCCTATTCTTTGTATGTTAGATTAGGATTAGGGGAACTAAACCCATTCGCATGTGCATTAAGTTAGCCGACCGATCAGTCCAATATCCTAGGGGAGTAGTTGAAAACGTCTTAGTTAAAGTTGACAAATTCGTCTTTCCTTGTGACTTTGTGATTTTAGATATGGTTGAGGACCCTAGAGTTCCCATTATTTTAGGAAGACCATTCTTAGCTACATCCCATTGTTTGATTGATGTATTTAATAGGAGAATTACCATGCAAGTAGGTGAAGAAAAGGTCATCTTGGATGTAAATAACTCTATGCAATTTCCCGACTCAATAGATGATACTTGTTATTATCTCAATGCTTTTGAATATTTCGATGACGAGTTTTTGCAGAGTCTACTTGAAGATGATCAACTGGATTCTGTGTTAGTAGATGGATGGACTGGAGACTTTGACACGGAAAAGGATATGGAAGAGTTTGGCAGACTATTAGAGGACGTTAAAACGACTTTCAGCATTGAGCGCGAAGACAGAACTTTCTGTCAGCAAATTCCAGCCGGCGGTTGGTTAAACCAACCGGCGGTTGAGGCTGAATCAGCAGCGGAACTAACAGAAAAACCAGATTCCCGTTTTTCATTACATGGAATCTCATGTTTTAGATATGAAATAATGGAAGTTAAAACTTCATTAGAACAACCACCGCAGCTGGAATTGAAAGAATTACCAGCTCAATTGGAATACGCTTATCTTCAAGGTACGTCTGACTTACCGGTAATTATTTCTTCAGCTTTAACTTGTGGAGAGAAAGCAAGTTTGTTGCAGGTGCTTAAGGATCATAAACGAGCTATCGCTTAGAAGACAACTGATATTAAAGGAGCAGTCCTTCATATTGCACTCATAAGATTTTGATGGAGTCAGATTTCAAACCTGTCGTACAACCTCTTAGACGCCTGAACCCGAAAGTAAAAGATGTCGTCAGGAAGGAGATAATAAAGTTGCTAGATTCAGGGCTAATTTATCTTATCTCCGATAGCCCATGGGTCAGCCCAGTTCACGTAGTGCCGAAAAAGGGTGGCATGACTATCGTTGCAAACGAGAAGAACGAGTTAATTCCTACTCGAACGGTAACAGGGTGGCGCGTTTGTATTGACTACCGTAAGTTAAACGACGCCACCCGAAAAGACCATTTTCCATTACCCTTTGTTGACCAAATGTTAGAACGTTTAGCGGGTAAGGATTATTACTGCTTCTTAGATGGTATTTCAGGTTACTTTCAGATACCTATCGAGGCAGAAGATCAATAAAAGACTACATTCACATGCCCCTTTGGAACACCTACAAAAGGATGCCGTTTGGATTGTGTAACGCACCAGCTATTTTTCAGCGATGTATGATGGCAATATTCCACGATATGGTGGAGGACTTTATGGAAAACTTTATGGATGATTTTTTAGTTTTTGGCAACTCAAGCCCAACCGCCGGTTGGAAGGCCCAGCCGCCAGTTGGATGTCGATTTAGAAATCTGTAAGTAGAGCCATTCACCCAGCCTTTAACCATACGATATAACCAAAGCCTAATTGGACTTTGGGGTTTAAGAAGGGGTTTAAGCACGAATTTGGAGTGAGAAAGTTTGGGGTTTGAAGGTTTTCAACCCTCGCGAAGATTATTCTGGTTTTCGGTTTGGTTTTCAATTCTTATTCTTTTTTGACAATTTTATTTTGTTTAAGTTTAATTATGAAATCTTTTATCGTAGCTATTAACTAATTTTCTATTGTGTTTACTTAGACAATAAAACCTAGATGAAGGTTTAATGTGTGTTTACGTTGGAGTATTAATTTTATAAAGTTTCTTATGTTTATTCGAAAGATCCATCTTATTTATTTGATCTTTAATTATTACTTAACGTAAGTAATCAACCTTTTCTATAACGTAGTCTTGTCTAGGTTTATTAATTATTTGCAATTGTTTAACTTGTTAAATAGGTGTGGCTTGAAGCTTTAAATGGCAATAGGTTAAGAGTACTAATAATTATTGAACATTATTTAATGTGACAATTGTCAAACGACGATTATTAGATACTTGTTGATTCAAGGTCGCTAGGATAAATCGCAATAAATGGTTGAAGTACTTAATTAAATAAGAATAGGTAGACAACACATAGAAAGACTTTCTTGTGTATTCATAACGAGTCTTGTGTCTTATCTAAACCTTATATGAATTGTTAACCTGATAAAAGTTACTTTCTACAAAAGATTTATTCATAATAAGATTATCCAACGGTTTAAACATACATAATAACTGGAATCTAGGGTATAAAAGTCTAAGTAAACACATTCTTTATCCATATTTTTCTTAATCTATTTTTATATGATTTTGTTTAATTTAAGTTTTTATTAGTTTCTTAAATCGTTCGTACGAAACTAAAATGCACCTCTTTACTTGTTATTTACTTTTTAATTAATTAATTCAATTTAATACATGGTTCCCTGAGTTCGACACTCGGATTTACCAAAACTATATTATTATTCGATCAGGTATTCTTGCATGTATTGTGTGATAGTATTGATAATTCCAAAACATAATTTATAACTTTCTAAATGCTATCTAGCACACATCACTGGTACACATGGTATTCTTTAAGTTAGTTAACTTAGCCTGCACACTACGAAGCTTGTCATCAAGCTTTTTGTTCATCTGTATCATTGCATCATGAATTCTCAACAAGGTAACAGGTGTCTCAGACTGAGATGGAATGCTAGAAGATGTAGGTTTGGATTATGTTCCCTCAGATCTTTCTTGGTGATAAGGAAAGAGATCTTTAGGAACAGAAGGGTTTGAGGCTTGTATGTCATCCTATGATCTGGATGTCACATTGATAGCCTATGTAAGATTGTGCAAGAATATTTTTTCTGGAGAAGTGTGAGCCAAACTTGCACTGATGGTAAAGATTGATTTAGGTGTTTTAGTAGTAGTAGGGGGGTAGTTGAGTTCAGGATTGAAGAATCTTCTTCAATGCTTACTGTATGTGTCTATACGATAGCAGCAATGTGGTAATCCAGGTTAACTACTCTAGTGGGTGAAGGTTTTGTTTGTTTGATAGTGACAACGGTATCAGACTCTAGCAGAGTTGATGCAGTGTCATCAATAGCATTTGAGGCTGCCTCAAGGACATCAACCTCTGCAAAAATATTGATGTTAGTATCTGGAAATGCTTTATAATTTGGGGTAGATATGGGAGTTTTCTCCAAATTGACTGAGTCAGTTGGGTTGGTTTAAGATAGATCAAGAACTCCGGTGTCTGTTGGTGAAGGTGGGTTACAATGGGTTGGGTTATCCACATTCATGCCTTCAGAGTGAGGAATATCCATACCTTGGTCTTCATGGGGAGATGATCTTCCAAAGGTTTTACAGGTGAGCTTCCATACTCAACATCCTCTGTAACACCTTCATGCACCGCATCATGATGTACTTCCTCTTCCATCACTTGATCAGCTTCCACAGTATTAGTACCTAACACTTCAGAAGCATAGTTTGAGTTTTCAGACGTTGTGTACTTTTCAGATTGAGGTTGAGCAGCTAGATTTTCTAGTGCTTCTGCAGCTAATAAATTAGCTTGGCCAATGGCCACTCAATGTAACATTGGATCTAGTTAATACAACCTCAAGGGAGTTTATAAAATCATGAAACATTCGAGCTGATAACTCAGGAACTGGGTTATCAACAAGAGGTTACCCGGCAGGTACTCAAGCTTACCCGGTAGGTACTATTGTTTTCTACCCGGTTCTCGCTTTAGCTACCCGTTTCAAATGTGGCGTGTAGGCAGGGTACCCAGCAGGTACACTGACTACCCGACAGGTAGTCATCATGAGCACACTTTCTGTCTCTTTTTCTTCACAAGATACCCGGTTCAGTATGCGATCCCACCATGGTACCCGGCGGGTACTCCTTGATTTCAGCAAAAAAATTCCCAACTTTATAATATGCTTTAAAAATCTCCACCATTAATGCTCTTTTCACCATTTCTTCAAAACTCGTACCTGAATTCAATTTCAGCTAAATAAGTACCTTAAGTTCATGAAATCAAATTAAATGGTACACAATTAGGAACGATGTTTCCTCTAAAAATATGCATAAAAATAAGCAATATTGAAATCCCCCTACACTTGAAATTTGCTCGTCCTCAAGCAAATTATAATTTGGAAATATCAAAAATAACTCCTCTTGCATTTTTCGAACGGTGGTCTATTTTTGAAAAAATAAAAATAATACTAACAATAGTCACATAAGTAATCATGTTAGCAAAAAGTATATAACTATTAGAAAACCCGAAATGATTAATCTATCAAGCCCAAATGCGAAACCTAGCACCTCACAATAGGAAGTGTATTTAAATCACGCAACTCTCAATCTAATCTAAACTGGGAATGTAACATATAAACACTCAATAAGCTAAGTCGTGATGCAATGTTATGATAGACTTGCAAAAGAATCAAATCTCCACCAATTAGTGTAGGCACCAGGTGTATTATCAAAAGAGGACTTTTATTAAGGTTGTAATGTATAGGCTAGGTTTTAAGGGAATGAAATGGGATAATTTACAAGTGGTTAAGTTGTAAAGAAAAATCTGAACAGTTGCTAGCTACTTGAGTGCTACAAGGGTTAATAAGGGAATTAAATAACCAATGCGATTAGCTAATACAAAATAAGAAAGGCTAAAGTAAAGTGGTTAAATCCTAGATGCCTCTTTATCATGTGAATACACCTACACCACACGAATGTGGTCCAATTGTGATCTTGAAATGCATCACTAAAGCAAGTTCTAGAACAAATTACAACACCGGCACACTCATAGCAAACGAAAGATAAGCGCTAAAAATAAGTGCTTCAATATAAGGCTCAAAAGTCTCACATATTTAGTGGAGCTACAAATGTACTAGTCATGCAGTTCACCCAATGAGGCTACTTTAAAAAAAATTATGCAAGAGGGGAGATTAATAGCTACTTATTCTAATAATATTATTCCTAACATGTCAAAGTAACCTACCTCCTAAGGACAAGAATCAATCAATATACAAAACAGATTACCACTTCTTGGCCCGTTATTGAAATTCGTACTAATCGATTGTTAAAAATCAAGATCAATAACAGATTCTATAAGTTAGAGAGATAGTAATCTATTAAAGATTTTGATTGAACAAATTTCAAGTAAAATACATCCCCCCACACTTAGAGTAGTGCAATGCCCTCAATGCACTAAAGATACAGTTTATGCAAAATAACAATGTGCGGAAGTAAAAGGGAGCGAGTACTTCCTTGGGGGGTTATGTGCAGAAATGGATGAAATGCCATGAAAGTTTTTGTCGTTGAACTTCCCGCCAACTGCCAACATATGCATGTCATCGATTCCATAAATCCTTGTGTTCATCAAACATAATAGAAAGTGGTAACAAATAATAATAATACTAATGGAGAGTGACACTGTAAAAAATGTACCAGCTGGCGCCACTCAAGTTCACAATTGTTTACCATAAAAAAGATAGAGTACCAATTTAACACCAACAATTAAACAAGTATAATAGAAATAAATAAATAAATGAATGTCTAAATAAATCGGGCATGCAAGCCTTTTTATACATGATCATATGGGAATGCGTCATACTTATTCTGCTGCCGTTAAAACTGCTCTTGGTGTTGCTCTGAAGCTCCTCAAGTGCAGCATCACGATCATAATGTGGGGACGGGTATACCGCCCCTGGTGTACCCCAATGTGGAGGTGGCTGATAAGGTGTTGCAACAAAACCCAGCTGATGAGCATACAAACGCTCAATGTTATGGTGATTCCAAGCTACCTCATACTCCAAAGAAGCCAACCGATACCCGTGCTCCTGACGCATTTCCCCGCACTCTTTCCTAAACTCATTATGCCCCAATTGAATCCCTTGAATACCGTGCATGATATCCAGTAATGATGGTTGTGTCGGGAACTGTGCCTGCTCTAGATCCGGCTGTGGCTGTGGCTGTGGCTGTGGCTGTGGCTGTGCAGCTCTTCTCCTTGTTGGTTGTTGATGCTGACCCCCCTCGGGTGCCCGATAACACACAAATTGACCGTTAACTATGCAGATAACTTCAATTTTGGCATACATCTTGGCATTAACAGTTTTAATCGGGATATCCACCATAGTCAAATTTGACTTTGGAGCAAAACTGACCTTACAAATTTTGGGGATCAAGGTCACAAAATGGGCTCCACAAATCGGAGAAGCTCCTCGGGTCCCACCGACATAGTGCTTTAGATACCAGGAAACACAATACGAAATGTTGACAATAGCGTTATCCTTAATCTGCTCAAGGTACAACATATCTGCCTAACTCACCCTCTCAGAATTTTTATTTCGGTGAGCAATAGTATGCGAAAGGAATCGCTGAATCACTCTCAAGTTCACATTCGTTATATCAGCAACATGATTACCACCGGATGAGTAAGGCATACCGGCCAACTCACCCCAAATACCATCCGCATCAATATTCTCATGAACTCTAGCTTCCGAGAGTTTGTATTGTTTAAAATGACTACTCCGCTTCTTTTCCTCGGTGTATATACCTAAACACTTAGCCATATCAAACATCGACATATAATGGACCTTGCCACCCAAGACGAAAAATATAAATGTTTTATAATAAATGTCGTCAACATTTTTCTTCAGCGAGTAAGTCGAATGGAACTCTAGGCAAAGTTCCTTGTAAATGGGTTCCCTCAAGTCAAATAATCTAACCCAATCATCATTGAAAACATAACGGTCAGTGACCTCATATCGCCGTGTCAATATCCTCCTAATATCATCTCGATCCCTGCCTGCTCCAATGGTGCCCAATCCATTGTACATGGACACCCAACCTTCTTGTCCTTGATCCTTTGCAGTTTTTGACAGAAGGTGTTATAGCTCACCCAATTAGGGTTGAACCGGAGCCATTTGTGAATTGACTGATGTATCAGTTGAGCATCGATGGTCATTGGTTAGGGTATAACTAATTCTGCATCGGGCGCGACATTCTGGGTGGAGGTTTTATCCTTGCTCCTTCTAGCTCTCTGCAAACACAACACCACAAAGAAAAAGATCCATGTTCCACATGTGTTAGTGTTAGCAATAATCCATGATTTATCAATCAAAGCCAAAACCTCATCACAACGATCATTTAAACAATGTCAGGTTGGTATCACAAATCAAGTCTTCCAAGTTGATAGCAATATAACATCAAATCATATAACTCATGATAAAGATAACTAGTTAAAATTAGCTGCAACAATACCAACTTTATCGTAGAAAATCAAGAGACATTCAAAACATGCAATGATCTTAACAGGAAATCAGTCCCAATTTGCTTCCAATACAATCAAGCCATAATCCACTAACTCTTATGAACAAAATTTCAAAGTACAAACCAAACCAATTAAATAAACATGCCATTTTACAATGTATATGCATAACAATCATGAAAAACATGCTAGTTTCATCACCAAACAATCAAACAACTCCATTCACTAATTTCTCTAAAATTCACATACACCTAAATTCATTTAATATATGAATTTTGCAATTAATCCCACAATTGAACGAACTATAAGCATAAATACCATGAATAACATGTGAAGTCACTTAATTTAACATCACAAATACACTAGATCAAATTCCCCAGATTTGTCACATGAACACTAATTTCATGATTCATCAAAATTAAGCAATTAAGCAATTAAGCATGAATTCATGTTAGGAATAAGATTAGATGCATGTATGTAACATAATAATCATGAAAAGAGCAAGATTAAACACCCCCAGACTTAGTTCTTACAAAACCCGAATTGTACATGCAAATTAACCCATAGAAAATAGAGATTTTAAAGACAATGAGTGTTAATTCATACCTTAAACATGATTAGAGGTTGAATTTGTGGTTGATTCGGTATTAAAAGTGAGTTTTATGGAGGATTGAGGAGTGTGGAGTCGGCTTGGGAGATAAAAGGGCTAATGGAGGCCGGTTTGAATGAGAAAGAAGAACCTTATGCCCGTTTAAACTGTTCGCGTAAAACTGTCGCATACCATGCGGTTAATGGTGGGTACCTGGCGGGTAATCCCAAACTATACCCGTTTGGGTTTAAGTGTATCCGGTTGGGTCTTAGCAGGTAAAAGGTATATATCTAGCTGGTACAACGTATACACACTGAGTACTAATGTGAGCTCAAACCTCTGACCAAATTTACATTAGACTTGCCCGATTCACCCTAGGCTACCCGGTGGATAAAATGGGTTACCCGGCGGGTATTAGTTGTATACGACGGGTACTCCTCCAAGCCTCAAGTTCTAATCAATTTTACAAAGTGGGTATCCTTTTCACCCTAGGGTACCCGGTTAGGTACCAGGCGGGTAGGGCTACAGAAAACATTTTTTTCTTTTTTTTAACATTTCAGAAACTAAAGCAAAAACAATTAACCAAATAGCAATTACCAATTAAACTAAAAAAAATTGAACAAACTCAAACCATTAACCTAACTAACCAATAAATCGAGTAAAGATTAAGTGTACAAGTACATCTGCTTATTTATTAACGAGTCGTTTGCTCGAATCGATCCCGAATTTAGTGGTTCTTGGGATAAAAGTTGAGGTCGACTTCATCCTCGACCTCTAATGGTCCATCAACATAGTGCTTAGTCCTATGACCATTAACTTTCAATTGTTCACCTTTTTCGTTTACTAAGTCAACCGTTTCATACGGAAACACTTACTGTACAACAAATGGTCTCGACCACTTAGATCTAAGTTTACTCGGAAAGATATTGAATCTTGAATTAAAGAGAAGTACACGATCACCCTCTTTGAACTCCTTGGAGTTCTTCAAACGGTTATCGTGCCATTTTTTTTGTTTTCTATTTATAGATGAGTGAACTTTCATAAGCGTCATGTCTCAACTCATCCAACTCATTCAATTGGCTTAAACGGAGGCGACCCGCTTCATGAAGATCCCGATTGCATGTCTTAAGAGCCCAAAATGCTTTGTGCTCAATCTCAACACGGAGATGACATGCTTTCCTATAAACAAGACGAAAAGGAGTGGTTCCAAGAAGTGTCTTATAGGCCATTCGTAAAGCCCAAAGTGCATCATCTAGTTTAGTAGACCATTCCTTCGGGTTTGTACCTACGGTTTTCTTTAAGGAACAGTTTGTATTTTCGACTTGCCCGCTGGTTTGTGGATGATAAGGCGTTGAAATTCGAGGGGTAACCCCATAGCGTTGAAATAGTATTTGAGGTCGCTAAATAATTTCTTCTTTTGTTGATGCGATATACCCTTTTGAAGGATACCACCGGCTAAATAGTTCGTAATGTCCGTAAACCATGGAATATCATCACTCTTGACTTTTATGAGAGACTCATCAGGAAAGTCATCATCAATCGCGGATTCGTTAAAAACCTCAAACTCGGGGTTCTTTAGTCGAGAGAGGAGATCGCTGGCAAGATTTTCCGCCCCCTTTTATCCCGGATGTCAATATCAAATTCTTGCAAGAGCAAGATCAAACAAATCAAGCGGGGTTTGGTATCCTGTTTTGAAAACAAGTATCTAAGGGCGAAATGGTCGGTATAGACAACCATCTTAGCTAGTACAAGCTAGACTCGAAATTTATCAAACGCAAAGACAATAGCAAGGGGCTCTTTTTCAGTGGTGGTGTAGTTAAGTTAAGCTCCTTGTAAGGTCTTACTATCATAGTAGATGGTTTGAAATCGTTTGCTGATCCTTTGACCCAAGACGGTGCCTATGGCATAGTCACTAGTATCGCACATGAGCTCAAATGGATGGGACCAAGCGGGAGCAATTATGATTGGTGCATTAGTGAGCTTGTTTTGTGGAGATTGAAGTCTCGCAAACATTCGTCCGTGAAGATAAATGGTGCATCCTTCTCAAGGAGTTTGTTCATCGGGGTGGCGACTTTAAAGAGGTCTTTGATGAAACGCCAGTAGAAACCGGCATGACCGAGAAAACTCCTCACTCCATTGACATTGGAGGGAGGTGGAAGTTTAGCAATGACATCAATCTTAGCCCTATCCACTTCTATTCCTGCACTCAATATCTTATGCCCGAGAATAATGGCCTCTCGAACCATGAAATGGCATTTTCCAAATTGAGCACAAGATTTGCTTTTTCACATCTTTAAAGCTTTTTCTCACGGTTAAGAAGACATGTATCAAAGGTGTCACCGAAGATGGAGAAGTCATCCATGAACACTTCCATACACTCCTCTATCATATCATGAAAGATCGCCATCATGCACCTATGAACGGTAGCGGGGGCCTTGCAAAGCCCAAATGACATGCTTTTGTATGAGAAAGTGTCGTAATGGCACGTGAAAGTGATTTTCTCTTGGTCCTCGGGCGCGATTGGAATTTGGAAATATCCTTCCTAGTGGTATCATTCAACTTCCTATAGTCAATGCATACCCTCCACTGTGACACACCCCTCTTTGGGTACCACTTGAACCAGACTCACTCAAGGACTATCAGAAATGTGGTAAATCAAACCCGCATCAAGCAATTTGATTACCTCTTTCGTAACGACATCTTTCATTGTAGGGTTTAATCTCCTTTGTCTTTGCACTACGGGTTTAAAGTTATCTTCCATTAAAATTTTGTGAGTGAAATACGAAGGACTTATACCCTTGATGTCGTTAATCTTCCATGCTATAGCCGGTTTATGAGCTTTTAGCACAAAAATGAGTTTAGCCTTTTCACTTACAGTGAGAAAGGAGGAGATTATAACCCGCAATTGAGACTCGCCTTGTAAGTAAGCATACTCCAAATGACGTGGAAGTAGCTTTAGCTCCAAAAGGGGTAGTTCCTCAATCGAAGAGTCATAGCGATATCGATCCTCTTTCTTCAACTCTTCAAACTCTTCGGATGTGGGTTCATAGCCATTAACCATGAGGGCTAGCTCCCCTACATCACTCTCCAACTCAGCTGTCACACTCCGTCGAAATAATAAAGTACGATTAAGACGAAAGCACGGGGCAAGACGCGATTAATAGCTGAATCAACGAGCATATGATTATCACATAACATAAAAGTTAGATGCCATTAATAGTTTTTACAAAACGCTACAATTTATCAAGTCAATCAAAAATGATAATTGTTTCCATGTACAATATTGTTCGGGAATTTCATAAATATGACTAAAATCGTTGATAGTTATATAAAGGAAATTCCATGTATTTTCAAAAGTATGGCATCCTAACTTCGTGAATAAGCGGGGTCCCAACATGCATGCAATTCTTACTTCACTTCTAATTTCCTGAAAAACATAGTTAAAACGGTCAACAAAATGTTGAGTGAATCAACAAGTTTATGACTCCATCATTAAACCATTTCATAAATCATTCGTTGCAAGCATGAATCATTTGCAATATAATATATGATAAGTTTGTATAGATTTGTGTGGAAAAACACATACAGTTGGATATATGTGATTCAATTTCCTAAATTAGTGGGATTTAGAAATCGTGTTATCTTGGAGAATAAAATAACTTGATGGACAAGTTTAGGTTGGCTATATAAATATAGAAGTTATGTTAGAAAGAATTGTAAGGAGGTCGAGAGAAATAGAGAGAACTTATGAGAGTCGTCTCCTTCCGTCCCGTGTGGTGGTCTCGGTGATTGAATATCGACGACGCGAATTTCGTTATTGTAATCTACCACACTCACTATCGTTGAAGATGAGATTGATATCATTAATGGAGATTTAGGGAATTCAAATCAAAGGGGGGATTTGTTAGGATATATGTGATTCAATTTCCTAAATTAATAGAATTTGGAAATCAGGTTATCTTGGAGAATAAGATAACTTGATGGACAAGTTTGGGTTGCCTATATAAATATATGAGTTATATTAGAGAGAATTGTGAGGAGGTCGAGAGAAATAGAGAGAGATTATGAGAGTCGTCTCCTTCCGTCCCTTGTGGTGGTTTCAGTGATTCAATAACGACGGCGCGAATCCGTTATTGTAATCTACCAGTGAGAATGGTGCGAAGATACGTGATAATGTTCTAGAGTGTTGAGAGGAACCTTCATTCTTGTAATATTGTTCGTAATGAGT
Source organism: Gnaphalium uliginosum (assembly GCA_963930675.1). Taxonomy (NCBI): domain Eukaryota; kingdom Viridiplantae; phylum Streptophyta; class Magnoliopsida; order Asterales; family Asteraceae; genus Gnaphalium; species Gnaphalium uliginosum. The sequence continues at coordinate 11,727,698 of OZ005683.1, read as the reverse complement.
GGAATTTTAAGTGGTCGCTGGTCCCATGATTTTTACTCTCGCTTGAGAGGTTTTCCACGCAAAACGTTTGTTTGTTCGTGTTTTTTCTATTTTGTGTGTTTTATTATTGGCTTATACTCAAGGTTATGTGATTTATAGTGGTGGTAATCGATCTCAACGAGCGATATGAGAGCGTGATCGAGGAGATCCATTTTTACAAGTGTGGGAGAGTTAGACACCATTTCTATAAAAATAATTCAAAAGAACAATAGTTTTGAAAAAAAATTCCAGAAGTTAAATTAAGCCATTATAATTAACGTACAATATCACTGGTAATGTTCTTCAAATAAAGCAACAACACAACCTCTGGTGAACCGGGGTTTAAACTAGGAAAAAGTGAGATGAAATGCATTCAACTTGACCTGAAAGTCTATTGTGTTTATCTTACTTACGGATAGTGTTTTTAATGAATAAAACCTGTAAATTAGCTCTATTGTATGTACTTTTTGACCTTTAAATTATAATCGTTTCTTACACAGTAACACACACCATACACAAAGACGACGCAAAGACCCCTTAAATAGACTAACACACACCATACAACGTATAATTTTGTACTTGCACAGTAACACACCCCCCTTAAATAGATGCACTATTCACATTTCTCCTGCCAAATTTCATGCTTACAACGTATAATTTTATCAAGTAAAAAAATCACATCTTCAAATGTTCAGTTTGCAATCATACATTCAAATTAAAAATGTTGTATCATGAAAGATACTTTCTGTTCCACCATTCAATATATTGTCTATATCCGCCAAAGAAAAGTGATCTGAAGAATCCATGCTCGAAAGATCTTCGTTATCAAAACGTGCCAAAAATTCATTCAAGTCCTCTGTAGCAGCAGGAGCAGCATCATTCTCAAGCATGTTGCTTATAGTTTGAGTGTCTTGGTTGACGTTATGAACATGTTGAACGACATCTCTATGCCATCTATCCTCTATTTGATCTAAAGTATTGTACCCTGAAGAATCGATGCTCGAAAGATCTTCGTTATTAAATCGTGCCAAAAGTTCATTCCAGTTCACTGTAAGACACATACCATCATCAGTAGCAGCAGGAGCAGCACCATTCTCAAGAACATTGCGTGTAGTTTGAGTATCTTGGTTGACATTGTTAACATGTTGTTGAACAAGATCACTTGAAGTCACTAGAGTCGGGTAAGAACTTGAAGCACCAGCCGAAAATTGAAAACCGTTTGTTAAGGTTGGGATAGATAGATTCTGATAGTATTCACATGTCGAGCTCCCGACAACTTGTTGCGTTCCAGACCCTTGATGCTCTTGACGTGCTGGCTCTATAAAATTTGAAGCATCATATGTAGCTATCGGTCGCATAATTGGATTGGGGCTAACGATGGACCCATGCTTATGACCAAAACCACCGGATAAATTTACTCCACTTGTATCAATGTTTTGGACCAACTGTGGATTAGGATTAAACACAAACGCCACCTGGTCATGGTTAGTGTCTTGAATTAGAACATCTTGATGTTCATTTGATTCATTGCTTCCTTGATCCACTGATATTCTTCGCCGTCTGGGAGAAGGCTCGTCATCTTGGGGTTGATCATTGTGTTCTTGATTCCTCGCGTTTTGAACTTGTTGTCGGCCTTGATTACGGCTATCAGTTTGGTTCGTCTCCTTCAACTTGTAAACTTTGCACAATACCCACTCGGTCAACTACATGAACATAACAAAAGTCGGTCAAGAATCATATTAACAAAAAATAAAATAAAAAACAGTCAGAATTAAAATAAACATAACTTTATAAACATATGTATAAACATACAACAACAACAGTGATCAATATATCAAGAGATGTATTAACAGATATATGAACAGATACATTAACATGTATTAGATAAATATATGTACCTTGTTGGCATTGGTTCCTTTAGGAATATTGGGATCAATGGTGGTATACTCTAACATTCTCCATTCAGTTTTGGTTCCGTCTGCTTCGTAATAAGCTAAACTTCTTTTCTTCCCAACCACATGTCGACTTCTCGCGTTATCAAAAACCTTCTTATCTTTTTGTGTCGTTTTCCAAAACCCAAATTCCTTGGTTCGTCTATTCGGTCTATCCCCGTTAGGATGTTTTCGCTCTCTCGGTGTCAGAAAGTACCATGTTTCGTTTTCATACCCCCGATATTCATCTGTTATCAAGAAACCATCAAAAGATTAATTGCTGATAAATTGAAAACAATCAACAAAAGATATATGTACATATTATATATATTTTATTAAACTAACAAGAAACCATATATCTAGATCATTAAGGGTTCTTGTTACATTACCTTTGGCTGTAAGGTCTTGGGGTTTATGGTCGTAAAGATTAACTTCGTATAACCGGCATTCGGGGTGTGTTCCTTTTTCAATCTTTTCTTTTAGGTAGGAAACTATAAGCTCCGAATCGGTTGGACAAAATCGATAGCCAGGTGGCAACTTGTCGCCAAAATCAGGTTGTCGTACCTTGTTAAGTGGTGGCATGATTTGTTGTGTTACTTCCATTTAAGATATGATGATCGATCAGATTATTAATCACTGGTTCACAGGAAATTTGAAGAGAGTTGATTGACGAAGATGATCAGTAGTAATGGTTTATGACAAAAAGAAAATAAATGGAAGATTTTATAATTTTGGTGTAAAAAATATTTCGAAGTGTATATTGTTGTAATCAGATATTTCGAAGGAAAATTAAGTCGGTGCTTATACTGCTTTTGTTATCCATTCTGATTTTAAATAAGAGTATGAGATATTTTTCCTTTTTAAGTTTAGATGTTGTTATAACAGAATTTAATCTAAATAACAAATTTAATTAAGATTGTTATTTTAAACTTTCATTGTTTATTTTTAAATTTTGTTTTATGATTGTTGAGATTATTTATTTACTCGTTAAAAAAAATTATTTATTTGAGGAATGCTATATTCGTTAAATTTTTACAAATAAAAACTTACAAAATGATGTGGCAAATGAAATTAACCAATCACATTAAAATTTATTTTCTCTCTTATCACTCTCTCACTTCATCACATTAGTAGACTTTATTGCGTGAACAAAATTTTATAAATATTTTAGGACTTTATCATTTCTCTATTTATTTACAATAGTGAGTTCATCGTTATTTGTCCGTTTGACTTGATTCTTTCGCCTACGATCTCGTACTTCCATTTCACTTCTAATGATTCCAATTTCAGGTATTTTGGATGTCTGTAGCTCATACGTGCTTGGAATACGTTAGGTTGATCTTTAGATACTGTTTTTCCTCCGTCCCTTATTTATTTTGCTTGATTCCCCGATCTCGTAATCACCTATGAAAACATATAATTAGTTAGGAAGTGTATCTCATAGGGTAAATAAAAGTAGAGTAATCAGGTTAAGTTTTTTTGCTTAATTTTGCATTTTATTTGGACGTTTTTAGTGATTTTTGTTGCAACGTTTATATTTGAGCCACTTTAGTGATTTTTAGTAAATAAACATTGATTTAAGATGTTTTTACTAATTAATAGCTCAAATAGCGAGGAATAATGTATGTAAAAGCATGACTCTTTACGTTACATCAAGCATCCCACACATAGACGTTGCTTATCCTCAAGCAACAACTCAGTCTTGCATCTTGTGAAAACATTTAAGACCGATTGGGTGAGTTAAAATATTTTCAAAAGTTACCACTTCCTCATATAAGCAAGTTATTTCAAGAACATAAGAAAAGATCAGATGATCCTTTCATAAATAATAAATGACTTTCTTAGGTTTACTTCCAACTCTCGCGATCTTGGAGTATACATGACCAGGTGATCTCACAAAAGGTGGTCACTCAATTTACTCAAAGTGTATCGGGTTACCTATCATTCTAGATAATTGAAATCGTTCGATAAGCCAGTCATGCAGCACTCATCATCATAGGCTTGATCGAAAATCGGATTTCCACCACTTAGATGAGGACGGTGCTAATTATCTCAAGACATTCAAGAGGGTTGTAGTGATAAGTGAGGGTTAAGGGGTATGGATAGTGGTGAGGTTTTGGTTGCAAGGGTTTTGCTTATCTTAAAAACTTCTAAGATCGTGAAAAACTTATTTTAGAATGGAACGGAGATTTGATACTATTTGTCTTCTATCGAATTTTTCTTGAGGGTTGATATTTTTGAAGCACTTAGCTTTATTGTTTGAGCTATTTTTCTTTTCTTTTCTTCTCTTTGTTGAAACAGGCTTTGTAATAAATGATTTCTGGTGTCTGTCAGAATTGATAGCAACGGTCAAGAGGGAGTTTGTTGGTGCATTTTGTGACCGTTGCTATGCAATTCATGTACGAGCCTAGAACCCACGAACATAAGTTGTGTAAGTCCCTTCGTGTAAGGATCGATAACGAGGTTATCTACGGTATTAAGGTGCGGAATCCCTCAATACTAGTTATAGGGTCTATAACAAATTCTTTCGCAATAAATCAGCGAATCAATTGTCTAATTGCTTCGTATCGATTATAACGAATGTTAACGATCAATACCTAGCCTTTAGAATGTTGGAGAAGTCTCTGGAATCGCAGGAGGTACGGGTGTAAGGATTGGCCAAAAGTCTATTAGGTTTAAAACCTAATTTGCATATATAATCGTCTCGGTTCGCAGGTTACTGGGCTCCGCGAACTGACTCAGTTCGCAGCCCATATTGGCCCAGCGAACTGACTTGGTTCGCAGGCCAATTTTGTCCTGCGAACTGACTCGGTTCGCAGTCAAACTTGGTCAACATTTTTCAGCACTTTAATATTTAACTCTAAAATGTTTACCAACTAATAGCTTTCATTTACAATTCAAAACAAATGTACAAACTTGATTACAATTACCAAAAGTCTATTACAAGCTAGATCTGTTGTCACAAAACATGTCTCAACAGACTCCCCCTTGACAATAGCTCTAGCGTCTTTAGGTCTTTGTCTTCAAGTTGTCTTTGGTAATCACTTGTAAATTTTACTACCCGCATATATCTTCAGCATTTCCAGACCCATAAAGGCACAAACACAAATAAAATATTAATAACATAAATTCTTTCATTGATTTCCCTGAATCAATCCAAGAATTTCCTTATTAATCCCTTTTGTGTATTTAATACATATTATAAACACATTATATAAACTTATAAATCTTTTATTGATTACCCTGAATCAATCTAAGATTACAAAAGTCTTATAATATAAAATATACTTAGCAAACATTAATTAAATTTAAACATTAATGTATTGTGAACGAAAACGATCACCAAACATTCAAGTTTACAATTAATTAATAACGTAATTTCCAAGACTTAATTGAACAGTTATATTTCCAAACTTAACTATCAATTATATCCTTAAATTATATATATCGTTTGCAAGTTATAACATATTACATAATTAACTTGTCAAATAATAACATCTTGTCGCACCCCCAAGACACGTGGCAGCGGAAGGTAGGGTGTTGCGTTGGGGGCGCCGACCAAATCAAATATCACAACACAAGAATTACAACAAACGACCTCTATACGAGACGTTTCCAAAAATCATTACATTTCGTAGTTACATTGTTTACATATGTTTTGCCAAAAGTAGAGTACGCATCTATTACAAGATTATAACACATCATAATGCAAGCTAATCTCTGTTGTTTGTGAAAAATATGCGACTCGAGCTATCTCCTTCCAAAAGCAAACCTACTGCGGTTGATCTCCTGAGAAATACATACTAAAAGGTCAACATAAAGTTGGTGAGTTCATAGGTTTGAAAACAGTTGATGTAACATTGTATGGAACACAAGATTTGCTGTTTGTATCATTCAACAATGATAGGTAATGTATTACAAAAATGTAAAATAGTGTATATTGTTGCCATGAGCTCATAGTTCGAGCTTAACTGTGGTGTCGGGTCACAATCAAGTGCCACGATCGGGGTGCCTCCCAGCGAGTGCCTAATCCAACACTCGTAAGAACAAATGATAATGCGTCCGTTTGACAAGTTAGCGCTACTAACCCGGACGGGGGGAGTCAATCCCAAATAGTACTATTCATTAACATTCACGCTATAATGATACTAACAAACTATGATGTGGGGGATTTTCAGGATTAGTAAAATAACTCATGCTACCAATATATCGAGTTTAGTACTTGTGTTCACATAAAAATAGCGGTATGAAAGCAGTTTTATGTATTCTCACCCCTGTTAGAAAACAGTAAAAAGGGGCTATGAAACTCACCTGATATTAGCAAGTAAGCAACAAATAGTAAGCAAAACGTGTTTTCCGAATGCAACCTTCTAACGTCCTAAACGTATAAGGCTGTGTAAGTAGATGTCTCAAAAGACCATCTATAGTGATTGTATAAGTGGGGGTTAATGTCCATTTAAGCCAATCATGTAGGTGGAGGGTTAATGTCCACCAAAGTAAGTTCACACAATTAGAAATGTCCAATTGTTCAGTTATCGTTTGTGCTTATAAAACATGTACGAGCCGTTGGTGATATTTTGTGAAAACACAGATTTGATTAATTATGTTATGCGTATTTCTACTTTCCAGTTATGGGAAATCGATTAGTGTGGCAAGGGGGCGAAGCCCATTAATGACGGGGGTCCGGGGGCAGAGCCCCTGGCAGCGGGGTCCAAGGGGTGGCAACCCCTGGCGGGGTCCAAGGGGCAGAGCCCCTGGCTGGGGTCGATTTTTGTGTTTTTATTTATGCTTATATTGCTTTAAGGAAAACGTATCGATTTTTGTGTTTTTAGCGACACTGGGCTAGTGTCGCCATTGTGCGACACTAGGGTATTATGCGACACTAGGGTATTATGCGACACTAAGGGTTTATGCGACACAAAGGCTTTTGTCGCTAATGTGACGATTCGGTTTATGGCGACACAAAAGCTTGTGTCGCTAATGTGACGATTCGGTTTATGGCGACACAAAAGCTTGTGTCGCTAATGTGACGATTCGGTTTATGGCGACACAAAAGCTTGTGTCGCTAATGTGACGATTCGGTTTATAGCGACACAAAAGCTTGTGTCGCTAATGTGACGATTCGGTTTATAACGGCACAAAAGGCTTGTGTCGCAGACTTCTGGGCTTTTGCGACACAGGGCCTGTAACAGGTCAGTTTTTGTCGATTTTATATCGGGTTCCAAATATTCAAATAAAAATTCAAGAAAAATATATGCTGTTACTTAGTATGTTAGCTTTCTAAATTAATTTTTCCAGAATTTTTGGGTACTCCTAAGTATTTTTAAAAATTCCATTTGTTCCCTATGGTCAAAAAGTGACCAATCCGGATACATGCAACAAGATTGGATTTCTGGGCAAAATCTACACATTTTCAGAAAAAGTTATCTAAACGACATTTGTACCTAACAAATTTTGTGAACTTTTGGCGTGCTTTCCGGTCAATTGGAGGTGTATATCTCGAGTTATGATTAAAACAAGAGAGGTGAAATTTCTGTCTTTTTCGACAGCCCGGACACATGTTTTTGTAAAAATCATTGAGGGTATCAAACGGGCTCCAAAAATTATGAAACTGGAAATGAAAGCTAACTTCTTAAACTTAATTTTTGCTTTTTGAATCGTCCATTTTGGTCAAGTTTTGAGGGAGAAACAGCCTCCCAAAGTCGAGCTATTTTTCTGCCCGAAAATGCATGTTTTGTTCTTGAACATTTTAAGCCATGAAAAACGTTTTTATGTTATATTATGGACATTTCTTTGTTATGTGAACCTTTTAACATGTTTTTAGAAGTATTTTGGAAGAGTTTTGAAGTTCTTACAAAGTTTCCAAACCGAGATGGGGGAGAAAGATGGTGAGGAGAGCTTGATCTTGTGTTTTGGCTTGATTTCTTCTTCAAAAGTGATGAATGATGATGGTGGTTGATGGTGGCAGGTGGTGGTTGATGGTGGTGTGTAAATGGCAGATTTCTAGTGAGATAATGTAGAGAGAGAATTGAGAGAGAGTGTGTGTAAAGAGTGTGTGTTTTGAGTGTGTAAAATGAGAGGAAATGAAGGAAAAAGAGAATAAATAGAGTGGGCCTTGGGCTGCCTTCTTGGGCCGATTTGGGCCTCTTGGGCCGGCCTTGGGCTCAAGTTGGGGCGGCCCAATTTGAGTCTTGGGCTTGTATAATAGTTGCTCAAACCCGTGTTACGTTATTCGATCGGTTAAACGTTATTCGCGTGTGTAAAAATTAAGTCATTAACGTTTAATGTTTGTATTTTATTTTTGATACGAAGTCACTATTTTAATTTGACCAATATACTTAAAAATACTTTATTGAACCTTCTTAAAATATTTGTCGGTTTCGTTCGGGTGTCGGGTGCGATTCGCGCATTTTCGTTGCGTTTGTTACGTTTTAAGCAAAACGTCTAGGTTTTTCGTATATTATTATTTAATAACAATAATATAGGGTAAATAATTACTATTTAATTTATAAAATAGGTTTACATTATTTATGAAAAGTTATCACCAACGCCGTATAGATTGTCGGACCTCGTCCGGTTGTCTCGCGTAATTACAGATAAACACATAATCACGTAAGTGTATATTCAAATATACATGTAATTACAGATATTTAGTCTAATACAAACTAAATACAAGTAATTAGGGTTTCTAGTTAGGTTTAACAATTAACCTAAAGTGTCGGGTGTCACACATCTCAAGTCTAAATCTTATATAATTAATCTTATATCATTTTGACTTGTCATATAACATCTCAAGTCTAAATCTTATATAATTAATCTTATATCATTTTGACTTGTCATGAAGAATCTCAAGTCTAAAATGCATAAGTCATAATAGAAAATCTGGCCGCCGATATCAATCGGGACACGCCGCACGACTATGTATAAGTCGAAAGACTTCCGATCATTCCTCTACTTAACTTTCATTAATAATAACTTAAACTATTTCAAACATATTTAACTTGTAATTTAAAATCTCAAGTCGAATATATAAAAATATACTTTTAAGTTACCAGAACCTCCTACACCAACAGACTCCCCCTGAATCATAGTTAGCTCACCAGTCGTTGAAGGACCAGTCGGCTCTCTATTTTTCTGTGTGTTGGGATCATCTGTATCATCACGTCTCTTTTTTAGCAGTTCATCAGCTATGCATGTCTCATGATATAGCAATATCTCCCCCTGAGTCGGCTTGTCCTTCAACAAATTGTTGACAAGACTTTGCAATCAATCAAGCTGTCTCTGCTGATCTTCAGACTCTCTGATCGAAAGCATGTGAGACTTCCTTAGATGAGTATAGTAGGAAAAACTTATCGAACATTTATTAATTTTAAATATTTATGTATTGTGAACAAAAATGATCACCAAACATCCACGTTTACTATTAATTAATAACTTAATTTACTGAACTTAATTGAACGATTAAGTCTAGAGACTTAATTTTCAATTATATTCTCTAAATTATATACAGTTCGTAAGTCCTATTAAATAATCTGAACAATCATACCGCCGATAGAAAATCGGAACACGCCGCACGACTACACGTGAGTCGGAAGTCTTTCGATATGAAGGAACAGAAGTTGTATATTATATGTATTGAACTTATAAACGTAATTCCGTAAGTCGAAACATATAACAAATAATTAACAATCTCAACTTGTAGTTTATTTGTAACCATAAAGATCTCAAATCGAAAACAAGTCTAACATGTTAAATTCAGAGATTTATACGTGTTTAACTTATAAACGTAAGTTCTTAAGTCTAAACGTATAACAGATAATTAACAGTCGCAACTTGTAATTTATTTGTAAACATAGAGTTCGCAAATCGAATACAAGTCGAAAATCTTAAATTTGTAAGCTGAATATTGAATAAGTCAAACGTTCAGTTCGCAAATCAAGGTTGTTTCAGTTCGCTATAGTCAACAAAAGTCAACACGACTAAGTTCGCTATAGTCAACGGAAGTCAACAAGTAAATTCGCTTCGCAGTCAACGAAAGTCAACTTGTTAAGTTCGCTTCGCAGTCAACGGAAGTCAACTTGTTCAGTTCGCTTCGCAGGTCAACCAAAGTCAACAAATTTAGTTCGCTAAGGTCAACCCAAAGTCAATTTTCTCACTTCGCAATAACGGGCTGCGAAGTTTCGGTTCGCAGAAATTCGTCTCGCAGGGGTGTTTGGAAAGTGAGAGATGGACTTGTTGACTTATCCTTTTATATTCCAAGCTCGATTCGCAAGTTTGACTGGTCAACTTCGCAACTTTGACCAAAAATGCGAATTTAGCTTTAAATATAAATTGACGTTATTAATATTTTTACTAGTCAACATTTGAAACTTTCCAATGCGTTTTTGTCACATTTATTCGATATGGAATGATAAATTTCAGTTTAACTTAATTCCAAAGGATAATTAATCTAGAAATTATAAAACTAAAATTAAAACTTTAACGTAAACAAATAATCAAACTAAAACAGTGGTATCAAGTACCATTTTATTAATGAAATAAGTACGATAAATAATACATATTTTTGGCGTTAAGAATTTATCTGCTTAGGGATCATATTAGGAAGAATAAGTTGTACCTTATTATTTATTAACAAGTCTAAAAAGATTGTTAGTATACAGCCTCATAAAATTCACAATAAGTGACAGAAAAATTACAACTTAACCATTTATCAACTTATATTTATAAGATTATAACTTGGTTACCTTTATCCACATGAAATAACACGTTCTTTGAACATACTTTTATTTTAATGAGAACGAATTATTCACCAAAGTGAACGTTCATTTGTCACAGATAGTTCAAGACGATTACCGATATTATGATGCACATAAACAAATTACACACTGATTTCCAAGCAAACCTTTATTGTTAGTATGGATATTAACTAGTGTGTTCCAATATATGACATACTGAGAAATCAAGTCGAACTCATAACACTGTATCATTGACATTCAAGGTAGAGGTTACTAAATGATGTACTTTTCGTAACATATAACATACCCTTGAGTTATTTTAAGGTTTGACAAACATCAAACATATTTTGAAGATACTAGTGGTTCTAGATCTGTACGTAGTACAACAGAATATCCCTTAGTATGAGCAAAATAAGTTTGAGACCATTGGCGAAACTAAAGGCTTCAGTTCTGTACTTAGTACAACAAAGTCACCAGTAGTTTCGCTAATAGCCATATTCCTAACTATTTGTCTGTTCATATATTCATATATTCTTGATAACAGTGTATGGCTATACTATCATTCACAAATTAAGACTTATGTCATAAATCATATAGTAGTTCACACTGGATAACACACATTAGAATTAATGCTTATTAAATGCTCAGAAATCATAGCATAATTTGCCTACCAGTACATCATATAATGAATCCGCCTAGACTTAATGTACTTAGCAAAGTATAACGTGTGGATAAAGGTGTATAATAAAATAAATATAGGTAAAGTCCTGGTTGTAAAGAGGTAACGTTAATGTGACTTACAGGAATCTACTAACACATCTAACTTAAGACTTATACTTATTATTGTTAAGCTTATTCTCCTAATGTACTATTATTTTCCAGCAGATTAAAACTTAAACATTTTCTAAAAGTAACATACTTTTGTTCTTTTATCGGAGGCGATTCCCCTCAGGTAACAAGCAAATGAATGTCAATACGCCTTCCCCCTTTTTTATTAATATAAGACCTAAAAATAAAACTTACTAACTATTACATACTCCTTTGAAAGATTAGTTATTCAGGATTCCTCATTCCGTTTAGTTGAACTAATGTCTCAAAACGCGCCCTGTCGAAAGCTTTAGTGTATAGATCTGCCAAGTTGTCAGAAGAGGCAACTTTGACTAACCTAATAAGCTTCTTCTCGGCACAATCCCGAATAAAATGATGACGAATATCAATGTGTTTCGTCTTGCTGTGCTTTACCGGATTATTGGTTATAGAGATCGTCGATTCATTATCGATCATCATAGGAGTATCAGTAAAATTCAACCCATAATCCCTTAGTTGTTGCTGAACCCACAACACTTGAGAACAACAGCTGCCAGCTGCAACATACTCAGCTTCACATGTGGAAATGGCTACTGAGCTTTGCTTCTTGCACTACCAAGACACGAGTCTACCTCCTAGGAATTGACATCCTCCGGTCGTAGACTTTCTATTTTGATTGCATCCTCCATAATCCGAATCAGTATAAGCAACGAAATCTAAGTCTCCTTCAATTGGATACCAAAGTCCCAACTTCGGTTTCCCTTTGAGGTAACGAAAGATCCGTTTAATAGCTTGCATATGTGACTCTTTCGGATTAGCCTGATGTCTTGCGCAAATACAAACAGCAAACATAATGTCAGGCCTAGATGCAGTTAAATACATTAGTGATCCAATCATAGCCCTATATAAAGTAGGATCTACATTTTGATCACTCGATGTATCAGGACCGAGTCCGTGATTTTCTGGAATAGGAGTTTTGTAGATACAAGATTCTTCCATCTTGAAACGTTCTAACAGCTCATGTGTATATTTAGATTGATGAATAAAGAATCCATCTTTCTTTTGGTCAACTTGTAATCCTAAGAAAAAGTTCAAGTCTCCCATAACAGACATCTCAAACTTTCCCTTCATAACTTGCTCAAATTCTTGACACATCTTTTCGTCAGATGACCCAAATATAATGTCATCAACATATACTTGAACAAGTATAAAGTCCTGCTTCTTCCATTTCACAAAAAGTGTACTATCAATTCTTCCTCTTGTAAAGCCATTCTCAAGAAGATAAGTTGATAGTGTTTCATACCACGCTCTTGGTGCTTGATGTAATCCATACAGAGCCTTATCAAGACGATATACTCTATTTGGATACTTTGGATCAGTAAACCCTGGTGGTTGAGAAACATACACCGTTTCTTTGACCTTGCCATACAAGAAGGCACTCTTAACATCCAGCTGATAAACTTTCATTTTCTTTGAAGCTGCAAATGCTAAGAACAACCGAATTGCCTCAAGCCTAGCCACAGGTGCAAACACCTCATTGTAATCAATTCCTTCTTGTTGATTGAAACCTTGAACGACTAGACGAGCTTTATTGCGAATCACGATTCCCCGATCGTCTTTTTTACACTTAAAGACCCATCTAGTGCCAATTGGATATTCACCACTTGGTAAATCAACCAACTCCCAAACTTGCAGTTTTGAGAACTGAGAAAGTTCTTCCTGCATTGCTTCTACCCACGAGTTGTCCTTCAACGCCATTTGGACATTCTTAGGCTCAACTTGTGAGATAAAGCATGAATATAGACATAGATTTGTAATCCCTGTCTCTTTCATTTCAGCATACAGGCTAGTGTACTCATATATACTAGCCCTAGTTTGAACAGATGCATTTGGATCTCCAATGATATTCTCAGTTGGATGATTTTTGTTAGTTCTTGTTGTCGTCACCGGTTCAAGTTCTATTTCTTTTTCAAGATTATTGCCAATTTCTTCCAATGGTAGCATATCCTCATCAGTACTGTACACCTCATCAGAAGATTGTTGTGTGGCACTCGTTGATGCACGATTAGGATCCACAAAAGTTGTATCTCTAGGAACATTCGATGTTGGTGCAGGGCCAATATCCCCCATCACCCGACAATAAATGTTCAGAGATCGCTGAGTCAACTTTGTAGTCACTGATTGGGACATTGAAGGACTTAAAGAGATCTGAATAGTCAAATTACCAATCTAATCCCTTATGTAAGTCATGTGTGTAGCTCATAACTTCAATGTTATAAACTATTTCCACACGTCCCGTAACTTTATTGAAGACACGTTTGTTTGGTGAATTAGGCACATAACCTAGGAAGTATCCTTCGTCAGCCTTCTCACCAAATTTGTGTTAATTGCTAGTCTTCAGCAAAGTACACGAAACTCCAAAGGGTTCAAACCCTTTTAAGTTAGGTTTCTTATTGTTCAAAAGCTCATAACAAGTCTTGTTCTGCTTTTTAACCGTAAGAACTCTATTTAGAACATGACATGCTGTATTCACTGCTTCTGCTCAAAAAATGACCGGAAGCCTTGAATCTCCAAGCATTGTTCTAGCCCCTTCAATCAACGTTCTGTTTTTCCTTAGTAACACCGTTCTGTTGAGGTTCACAAGGTGCACTGAATTGATGTTGTATCTCTTTGCTTAAGCAATAGACATTGAACGTTGAGTTTTTGAACTCTGTTCCATTGTCACTACGAATTCTCTTAATTCATGTTCTATAGACATTCTCTATTAGATCTAAGAACTCCATAAGAATACCAAGAGTTTCATCCTTAGATCCCAAAAAGAATACCCAAGAGAATCTAGAGAAATCATCTGTAACAACTAAACAGTACCATTTGCCACCTATGCTTCTTTTGCTTATTGGGCCAAAAAGATCCATGTGTAGCAAATCAAATGGCGAGGAGATTGAGTTTTCAGTCTTAGATCTGTGTGGTTTTTTATGTTGCTTTCCTTTCATGCAAGGAACACACTTATCTTCAAACTCGAAACGTTTTTGTGGTACACCCAGAACTAAACCATTCTTGGTTATATAGTTCATTTTACGAAAGTTCATGTGAGCCATTCTCCTATGCCATAAAAGTGCATCTGCTCAGAAGCCTTGGATAAAAGACATGTAGATTCCATTGAAGTATTAGGAACACCCATGTTGATGGCATAGATGTCCTTCTTCCTTGGAGCCCTCATTAATATCCTTTTTTCTGGGATGGCGAAACCCGGCTTCAGGACTAAGGCTTCTGTCTCATTGAAATGTACAGAATGACCTTTATCACAGACTTAGGAAACACTCACTAGGTTGTGAGTTAGTTCTTCAACGTAATTCACATCCTCTAGAGTCAAAGTTCCATTTGAAACTTTTCTTTCCCAGTTATTACTCCTCCTTTATCACCAGCGAAATGAACTCGCTGTTTCATTCCACCTTTGAAGTCCTTCAGTAGACTTCTTTCACCGGTCAAGTGCCTAGAGCATCCACTGTCTACATACCACCAACTGTCCTTGTTCACAGTCTGCTCCTGCACATAACAAGTTGTACACAATCAGTTCTCAAGAGGGACCTAAGCCATTACGGTCTTGGTTTGTCCCTTATCATCAACAATCTGAACCTCTTTAAAGTAACCATAACTATTATCGTCAATAGTCTTGGTAACTGGTAAAGAAGTTGGAGGTTGTTGATGATCTGAAGTCTTATGCCTCTGAGGAGAGTGAGTAGAAAACCTCTTAGGCACATAATCAACTCTATGTGTACGTGAAGTAGAACCACTTTCAAATTGACTATGGTTTCTACTTGGAGTCCTAAATCTCGACGGTGTCTTATCTCTAGGCTTATTGTCATTTAGAGTATAAGGCCGTTTAGGTTTAGGCCGAGAGACACTATGAGCAACATCTCTTTTCAGAACGTTTACAGGTTTATTACCTAATCCCTGTTTGATACCTCACCTGTCTACATTTGAACTAGAGACTTTTGGTGTCTCATTGTTATTCACGAGCTTAAATGATGTTTCCAACTTCTTGTTAGGACAACAAGAAGCCACTTGCCCCTTTTGGTGACATTTGAAACAAGATTTCTGCTTTCGTGACTTAATCACTTTTGCCCTTTCGTTTTCAGTCAGAGTTTCAGACACTAAAGGTGTATTGCCTTGTTTCTTAATAATCTCATCATTTATGTCAGTATCAACCATTATTCCACTCGAGACAAACTTTACTTTAGGGAATGGTGTGTTCTTACTGACATCAGATGATGGATCCTTATGAACAACCTTCTGTGTCTCTAACTTTTCAGACTTCTTAGTTACTATATCCTCAGGTTTAGCATCCACATCCATCATTTCTAAGTCAACAAAAGTAGTGTAATTTGAATTAAAAGGAGGGGGTACATCAGTGTATCCTAATCCAGTCTTATCCTTTACACTACGTTGAGCATCAATTATAGAGTCCATAGTTAAAGATGAGGTTCTATAACTTTCAAACTTACGATTAAGCTCAACTAACTTCAATTTTGACTCAGCTAGCTCCTTATCTTTATTAGCAATGTTTTGATTTAAGTCTCTTAGATTTAAATAAAGGCCATCTATTTTAACACATTGTTCATTTATTGTATCTCTTAGATTGGTCTTATCAGCAGCATCAAACTTAATCTTTTCTTTTAAAGCTAGTTTATCCTCACTAAACCTTTGAGCATCACTTTTAGCAATTTCTAATTCAGATTTCAAGGTATTATATGAATCAGCAAATACACTAACTTGTGATTGCAAATTTGTAACTAAATCACAGACATCAATAAGAGTAAGCATATCAAGACATACCCTTTTCTTGTCTGTTTGAACTTCAGCCATATGTGCTACAAGTTCATCTGGACTCATATCCTCAGTTGAGTCCATGAACAGCACATCATCATCACTTGCTTTAGGTGTAACTTCTGGCACCTTTACTTGATAATCCACATCAGTCGGCATAAAGGATATAGACTCAGCAGTTTTCTCTTGATTATCTATCTCAGCCATAAGAGCATGCTCAGGCTGAGCAGACCAATCATAAAACCCATCAAGCTGCTGAACCACCAAGGCTTTGGAAGCTAAAGAACTTCCCGAGCCTTGTCTTCCATTGCTGACATCAACCTTTGGTCGTTGACATTCCCGAGCAAAGTGTCCGTAACCTTGACAGTTATAACACTTAACTTTGGATTTGTCAAACCCTGGTCGATTTCCTACCACCTTTCTACTAGTACGCTTCAAGAAATTTTTAACTCTCCTTGACACCATAGCTAGCTGCCACTGGAGATCCATTTCTTCAAGGTCATCAGGGTCTATCTGATCATAGTCTTCATCAAACACAGCTGGATCTTTGATTTTCCCCTGAATATAGTTCTCATATGAAGCAACAAAAAAGGCAAGAACAGACAGTTGCTGTTCAGCAGATTTCACACTCATAGGCATCTTATGATGCCCTTGAGGTGACTTCTCAGTAGATTTCTCTTTTGTTTCACTTCCAGATGAAGCGATAAAGCACAAAACCTCAGTTATCAATTCACCCTTTTCTCCAATATCACCAACTAGTAAGGCAGTGGTCGAACTGGATGAGGCATTAGAGAGAGTTGATTTTCCATGATAAAGCACAGGATTCTGTAACTGATCAGAATCTGTTTCTCTCGTTTTGTTGGTGAAATCATAACCTCTGAGCTTATCAATAGCCTGCTCCAGAGTCATTGTAACATACCGCTCTTCATTATCCTTGAGCATAACTCCATGCATTTCCCATTTAGACGGTAAACCCTCAATAAACTTGTCGGTTTTCTCCGTATCTGTAAAGAAAATCTCATGGTCATCTAGCTCACTCAATAGATGGTAGTATCTCGTGGTGTAAGCATCAAGATCTTCTCCCTTAAAAGCTTTAAACACAGTAAACTGCTTCTTAAGGAGATTCTTCTTGCCCGCCTTAACTTGTGGACTACCCTCACATCTTTTTTCAAGAGCAATCCAGAGTGCTCTAGCAGTGTGAAAAGATTTCAATTGATGATTGATTTCCTTAGGTAAACTCATTTTAATTGAAAAATGAGCTTTATTCTCAATCTCAAAGTCTTTCTTCTGGTTATCATTCATCCGATTGTAGGGTACAATTACTGTTGCATTTTCAACCACATTTGTAGGTGCAGTGTATCCATTCTTGATACACATCCAGATTGAAAAATCATGGAATCTACAGTATGATTCAAACCTGTCTTTCCATCCATAGTAATCCTTAAGTCGAAGCAATTTAGGTGGAACATTAGATTTTCTAATCTCGTGGTCCATCTCGATCATTTTACTTAAGTCAGACATCTTTGTCAATCTTAGAAGCTAAACAAAAATCAGAAGTTTCAGTTCGCAGGAAACTCAGTTCGCAGAATCTCGGTTCACAAAAACTCAGTTCGCAGGAACTCAGTTCGCAAGAACTCAGTTCGCAGAAAACTCAACTCAGTTCGCAAATCTCAGTTCGGTTCGCAAACTCGGTTCGGTTCGCAAGTGATCTCGGTTCGTAGAAACTCAACTCAGTTCGCGACTCTCAGTTCGGTTCGCAAACTCGGTTCGGTTCGCAAGTGATCTCGGTTCGCAGAAACCCTAATCTCACTTCGCGAAACGGCTGAAAATTCCAAAAAACGAAAAAGTTAGTTATTTTTACGATTAAAAATATGGATTTCGATCGTAAACCAAATTAAAAACGTCCAGAGAGTGATTTTGGTCGTAAATAAGTACGTAATGCACTAAAAACAACCCGAAATCACACGTTATTAACCAGAATAACCTCGAACCTACGCGTATCTAGACGTAGGCTCTGATACCAATTGTAAGTCCCTTCGTGTAAGGATCGATAACGAGGTTATCTACGGTATTAAGGTGCGGAATCCCTCAATACTAGTTATAGGGTCTATAACAAATTCTTTCGCAATATATTAGCGAATCAATTGTCTAATTGCTTCGTATCGATTATAACGAATGTTAACGATCAATACCTAGCCTTTAGAATGTTGGAGAAGTCTTTGGAATCGAAGGAGGTACGGGTGTAAGGATTGGCCAAAAGTCTATTAGGTTTAAAACCTAATTTGCATATTTAACCGTCTCGGTTTGCAGGTTACTCGGCTCTGCGAACTGACTCAGTTCGCAGCCCATATTGGCCCAGCGAACTGACTCGGTTCGCAGACCAATTTTGTCCTGCGAACTGACTCGGTTTGCAGTCAAACTTGGTCAACATTTTTCAGCACTTTAATATTTAACTCTAAAATGTTTACCAACCAATAGCTTTCATTTACAATTCAAAACCAATGTACAAACTTGATTACAATTACCAAAAGTCTATTACAAGCTAGATCTGTTGTCACAAAACATGTCTCAACAAGTTGTCAAGGTGGGCCAGAAGGTTATTGACAAAGACATCTTGAAGATTAACGAAGACATCTAGAAGACTACAAGGAGTTATCTAGAAGTTATTGTCAAAGGGAGTCTGTTGGTGCATTTTGTGTGACAACACCTTCTAGATAGTTAGTTAAATACGTAGTCGTTAAATTTCAATTGTAATCGTCATAATATGTAGGTTAGCGAATATATTGAGCTAGCAAACATGACTGGCGAACTTGTGGGAACCAGCAAACTTAGACAAGTTCATGGACCTACGAACTTAGACAAGTTCGCGAAGCCCAAGCCCAAGCCCAACGAACTTGTCTTACTATATAAGTATATGTTCGTCTAGGGTTAAAACAATAACAGAGTGTAGGAATTGAGAACGAACTAGGGCATAAAGAGTCAGGGTTCGGTTGTGGTTTCAAGAGAAGAAAACGGTTGCAACGATTGGTTCGATCGGGATAAGAAATAGATATGAAATAGGCATATCTTAGTCTAGTCCCGTGTATATTTTTTGTATACTGTAATCGTTATGATTAATGTTTAAATGAATGTTTGAAACCGTATTATTTATGTAATTCATGTTCGTGTTTTGTTTGTCTATTCGGTTAGTAAGCTTGTAAATCTCATGATTTTGTCTAGGAAGATTCCGCATTCTTAGACAGGATACGGATCTCGGATATGCGCATAACGAATAAGGGACTTAACAGTGGTATCAGAGCAGGTTCGAGATCTGTAATTGAGGTTTGGATGAATTTCTGATCGGAAATTTTCGAATTTAGGGTTTAGAGCTCGTCGGGCAAACTTACTGAAGTTCGGGCGAATATGTTGACTTCGGCGAACTTGTTGACTTCGGCGAACTTGTTGACTTCAGTGAACTTGTTGACTTTAAAAAAAAAACAAAAAACAAAAAGATAACCAAAAACCTAAAACGAACATCGCTATATATAGTGTGTCAAGTTCGCCGGACTGGGCCGGGCGAACTTACACAAATTCGTTGCCCCCTGGATTACACACTAGTTCGCCAGTCACTATATTCGCTAGAAACTAAACCATGGCTTATAGTTCGCCAGTTACAAAATAGTTACAATATTAATTCTATCTACAATCTAGAATCCTATTGTCACCTAATATGTACCAACAGATTCCCCCTTGACAATTACTTCTAGATAACTTCTTCTGGTCTTCTAGTTGTCTTCAGGTCTTCTGCTACTTGTACACATCACTTCCTCCGTGTAGCTCTTTTCTTACGCACAAGTTTATAACATTCTGATACTTCCGAGCCTCTCTCTTCCAGTCATCTCGACTCAAGATCTTGTTCTCATACAGCTTTAGAATGTCATTCTTCAATAGTTTCACCAAATGCAGGTAGTCGTATACTCTTAGCACTTCTTTCACTTCGCCAATCACTTCTTCATCCTCTTCTTCCATAACCGCTTCACCGGTCTTATTATCTACATACCACCATTTCAACTTTCCCAGTATATTATGTGGCATCTTCTTCAAGGGTACTTGCTTCAAACATTTAACTGGCTTATAAATCATTCTCATCCAATATCTGTCAATTCTTGGATCTATTCTTGTTTTATCAGCAACCCTCTTTCCAACTCTTGGACTCAGCCTTTCAAACTTATTAGACCTTCCTTCTTTTTTAATGATTCTAGTTATGTATGAAGCATACGGATCGTCTCCTAAGTTAATCAAGTCCAGTTTCGCCAGATCTCTTATTTCACATTTTGGGAATGAATTAAAAATCTTCAATCTATGTTCTAAATACTGCAGACCATCAAATCGTTTAATCACAAATAACTTTAAATAATTGTCATTGATCCAACTAATAATTCCTTTTTCTAAATCCACCGAACTCTTGATGTTATACTCTTTCTTGTATACAATCTCTTCTTTTTGCTCTATTTTCTTAAACCACAGCCTCTTCATCTCTTCTCTTGTTAGCTCCTCACTCTTATCTTCCAACCGTTCATCAACCGACTCAGTGTTTACTGCAACCCTTATTTCTGTTAAGTCTATTCCAGTTTCAGCCCCAACAATTACATTCGTCTCTGACGGATTTAAAACTATATGCTCGTCAATATCGGCGTCAGTATCTTCCAACACTTCATCGTCAGATCTCCATTCTTCAACTACTGGAGCCAATTCATCTACTTCTCCTTCTTTGTCTCGATCATCATCCGACACTTCATCTGAGAAACCCAACTCTTCATCAATACCCATTAAGGCTTCAATCTGCTCTACAGCTCGAGTTGGTTCTGCAGATCCTCCTTCTGTCCCATCAGCTGCCTGACTTGATTCCCCTTGAACTCAAGCTTGCACGCCAGTCTTTGAAGGACCTGGCTTTGGAGGCCACTTTGGTCTTTCAACCCACTTGCACTTACAACATTAAACAACTTAAAGAGTAATCAATAAACTTAGTGAGCATATAGGCCATTAAAAGGGGCATTAAGCAACAAGTACTCAACAATTAACAACTTGGGCAATGTAGAGATTTTAAACCACTTAGGCGGATCCGCTATCAACTTACAACTTGCAACAACTTGCACAATGTGCAACCACTTAGGCTAACATGAGTAAGCTAATCTCTACAATGCATTAACAAAAATATAATCATGTATAAATATGGAACAAATAACTCCACTTGATCATGTAAAACCTCTTGCACGTATGCAATCCGGAAGTCACATGACCCATTACCCAATTAACCCCATATCACTCACCTTGGCGTTTTAGGCAATAAGTGATTTAACGATCAATAGTGAATGCAACGTCTTTTAACCACCTATCACATAACACAATAATATAAGACATATTTAGCATCTAACAATCATTAAAATCAACTAATCATCATTATCAACCCATCATCCCCTTGGGTTGATCAGGTTTGACTTTTAGTCAAACTAAGAAAATTCTCACATTTTATAATCATAATCAACTCAAGTGTTTAGTTACTTTATTTACTACTTTAATTACTACTAATAGCATCCTAACAACCTCACTAACTAGTAATTAGGGTGGCTTAACATCAATTTACAAGCATTTGAATAAAACCCACCATAATCACCGATGAACAAAATCAATTTATCAACTTTTGGGTTTGAATAAGGTTAGTAACCCAAGTTCTAAGCTCAATCAATCCTTAATCAAACCTCATTCACTCTAAATTTCATTTTATATATTACCCCAAATTCTTAAACTTCCAATTTCTAATATCTAGGGCACAATAACAAGAATTCATACATACCTTATGCTAGAGATGATGATTTAGGATTGAATTAGACTCTTTGATTTTTCAATTTGATAACTTTCAACCAATTTCTTCTTTTTCTTCTTTCTCCCGTACACTCTATTTCACTCTAGAAGTTATAGGAGATTTCAATGTATGTATGTATGTATGTATCGATATGTATGTATGTATATATGGGTTTTATATTTTGGTCCTCATATAATTAGACATCTATATTTTTAACCCCTTAAGTTTTATTATTTTATCATACAACACTTAACTACCACTTTCAACTTATAATTATTTAAAACAACTTTAAATGCTTTACCATTACTACTAATTTTTACAATTTATAATAAGTGTTTTATATCTAATAAAATAATACCTCAAATTTCGGGGTGTTACAACTCTCCCCCCCTTATTCTGTTCGTGTCCTCACGAACCATTCTTGGTGCAATGCTGGATAGTATAGCATCATCCATTCTTCAGGTTCCCACGTGAATTCAGACCCCTTTCTATGACGCCATTGAACTTTAAGTATTGAAACCGTCTTATTTCTTAGTTGCTTGATTTTCGGGTCAAGTATCTTGACCGGTTCCTCGACATAGCTCAACCATTCATTTATCTCTATTTTTGGCAATGGTACATACATGGCTTCATTAACAAGGCATTTTCTAAGTTGCGATACATGAAATGTATCATGAATGGCATTAAGTTCTTCAGGTAATTTCAACCGGTATGCCACTCTTCCAACTCTTGCTAAAACTTCAAATGGTCCCACATACCTTGGGCTCAACTTTCCTCGCTTGCAGAAGCGTATGATCCCCTTCCATGGAGATACTTTAAGCATTACTTTATCGCCCACCTGAAACTCAATTGGTCTCCTCCGCTTATCAGCATATGACTTCTGTCTATCCTGTGCCATCTTCAATCGTTCTCGAATTTGATCAATCTTTTCAGTCGTTAATTGAACTACATATGTGCTCCCAATTTCTCTTTGACCGACTTCTCCCCAACAAACTGGAGTTTGACATTTTCTGCCATACAACATCTCATATGGAGGTATCTTAATAGAGGAATGGTAGCTATTATTATATGAAAACTCTACAAGCGGAAGATGAGTATCCCAACTACCACCAAAATCGATGGCACAAGCCCGTAACATATCTTCAAGAGTTTGAATCGTACGTTCACTCTGCCCATCAGTTTGGGTATGGAAAGCCGTGCTAATACGTAACTGAATTCCCATATTTTCTTGAAATTTTGTCCAAAATCGAGAAGTAAAACGAGTATCTCTGTCAGAAACGATAGAAACCGGCACTCCATGTCTAGCAACAACTTCCCGAACATAGATATTTGCCAATACTTTGGAAAATGAGGACTCCCAAATGGGCAAGAATAAGGCACTTTTTGTTAACCTATCAACAAGCACCCAAATAGCATCATATTGCCTAGGGGTTTTTGGCAATTTCGTTACTAAATCCATAGTAATATGTTCCCATTTACATATAGGTATCTCCAAAGGTTGAAGTTTCCCATATGGTTGTTGATGTTCCGCTCTAACTTGCAAACATGTCAGACAATTTGTACATACTTGACAATATCACGCTTCAACCGAGGCCACCAATAGTCACGCTTCAAGTCCCTGTACATTTTTGTAGCAACAGGGTGAATAGAATATTTAGATTTATGGGCTTCATCTAACAACATCTTCTTGACATCACTCGTTCTTGGTATCCAAATCCTACCATAACGAGTCTTCAAACCTCTTGAATCATCAATTAGTTGATCTAGCTGGCCCCCTAATCGTTTCTTATTAGGATCATTCATTGATAAGGCTTCATTTTGGGCAGCTTTAATGTGATCAAACAATTGGGGCGATACAATCATTTTCAAAGATCTTACTCTAAGCATGAAATGACTAGCCTTTCGGCTAAGTGCATCAGCCACCACATTAGCTTTACCGGGATGGTAGAGTATGTCACAGTCATAATCCTTCACCAAATCCAACCACCTTCGTTGTCGATTATTTAAATCACGCTGATCAAAGAAGTATTTAAGACTTTTATGGTCGGTGTAAATCGTTGACTTGACACCGTAAAGATAGTGCCGCCATATCTTTAAAGCAAAGACCACCGCTACAAGTTCAAGATCGTAGGTGGGATAATTTTGTTCATGCGGCTTCAACTGTCGTGATGCATAAGCAATAACTTTTCCTTGCTGCATAAGGACGCAGCCTAAGCCATGTTTGGACGCGTCACAATAAACCACCATATCCTCATTGCCTTCGGGTAAAACAAGAATAGGCGCTTAGCTTAACTTTTCTTTCAATAATTGGAAGGCAAGTTTCTTATCTTCGTCCCATTTCCACTGAACATTCTTTCTTGTTAACTTGGTTAATGGTGTCGCAATCTTGGAGAAATCTTGAATGAATCGACGATAATATCCCGCCAAACCAAGAAAACTTGTAACTTCGGTTGGACTCGTAGGAGGGTCCCACTTCATTACTGCATCTACTTTTGAAGGATCCACTTGAATGCCATTAGCATTGATCACGTGTCCAAGAAATTGGACTTCCCGTAACCAAAATTTACACTTTGAAAACTTGGCGTACAACTTTTCTCGCCGCAACATCTCTAAAACTTGCCGTAAGTGAACCACATGATCTGATTCACTTTTAGAATAAACAAGAATGTCGTCAATGAAGACAATCACCGACTTGTCAAGCATCAGCCGACAAACTCGGTTCATTAAATCCATAAAGGCAGCTGGAGAATTTGTGAAGCCAAATGGCATAACAACAAATTCATAATGCCCATACCTTGTACGAAATGTTATCTTTGGAATGTCTTCCTCTTTTACTATCAATTGATGATAACCCGATCGTAGGTTAATCTTAGAAAAGAAGCTAGCACCTTGCAATTGATCAAATAAGTCGTCAAATCTAGGTAAAGGATACCTATTCTTTATGGTTGCCTTATTCAATTCTCTGTAATCGATGCACATACGTAAGGATCCATCTTTCTTCTTTACAAATAACACTGGCGCTCCCCGAGGCGAACTACTAGGGCGAATAAAACCTTTGTCAAGAAGCTCCTGAAGTTGCTTCATCATTTCCTGCATTTCGGTAGGAGCCAAGCGATATGGGGTTTTAGCAACAGGAGCAGCTCCCGGAATCAAGTCGATTAGAAACTCCACTTGTCTATCCGGTGGCACTCCTGGGAGTTCATCGGGAAATACATTTGGGTATTCTTTTACTATAGGAATATTTTTAAGTTCTGCCACTGCTTTAAAATTGTCAACCACGTGTGCCAGATATGCTTGACAACCATGTGCCAAAAGTCTTCTAGCTCGAGCATAGGAACAAATTGGAATTGATTTTGCAAAACGTTCACCATAAATAATCACTTCTTTCCCGCTTGGAGCTTGTAGAAGAACATTTTTCTCGTAACAATTGATAACCCCTTTATTTTTCCCCATCCAATCCAATCCTACAATAACTTGAAACTCTCTCATTTGCATCGGGATTAAATCTATTTCAAACGCCTCATTGTCTATCTCAATATTACATCCCCTATACACATCACCGACTATAACTAATTTACTATCAGCGATTTCAACTTCTAAGGGATGGTTTAGTTTATCGAGAGGCACATCTAAATATTTACCAATCGAAAGAGATACAAAGGATTTAGTAGCTCCAGAGTAAAAAAGAACGTGGGCAGGTATTGAATTAACAATAAAGGAACCTGTAACCACATCATGAGACTCTTTTGCTTCTTCGATAGTAATTTGAAAAGATCGGGTCTTCGGTTTTGACCCACTAGTATTCCCTTTCTTCTCTGAACCCTTCCTCTGCTTAGCCCCTCTTGTGTCTTCCTTCAATTTCGGACAATTTGCTTGCAAATGATCATCTTTATAGCAATAATAACACAACCTGTATGGACTTGGGCATGCAGACGCAAGATGTCCGGGCATACCACAACGATAACAAGTATTAGTCCCCATTCTGCACTCTCCTGGATGTCGCTTACCACAATTTACAGTTCGGAATCTCCCTCCCACTACTTCTAACTGGTTGTGTTTGTTGACGACGTTGTTGTTGAGATGGTTGTTGTTGTTTTTCCCCATACTTCATCTTCTTCAATGGTGGTTGATAAGAAGATGTTGATTGTTCTACCTTTCTTTTTTTTGTAGCTTCCTTCGCCTTCAACTGCAAATCTCTTTCTTGGGATCATGCCTTGTTCATCATCTTTAGAATCGTATCATACAGCATCGAGTCAATAAACTTCCGAATCTCTGAATTCATATGACGATAATAATGATCATGTAGTAGCTTTGGGTTTGAGGTGTACTCTGGGCAGAAACGGAATTTATCATTGAACGTTCCTGTGTAATCGGAGATAGACATCCCACCTTGCTCAATAGCTAAAAATTCTCCCTTCAACTTATCAACTTCAGCCACGAGAGCAAACTTCTCCGTAAACATATCCTTGAAAGTCTGCCACGAAAATTTTGAAGCTACCTGAAAACCATACGTCTTGACTTGAAACTCCCACCATTCATGCCCCCTTCCTTTCATTTGATGGGCAGCAAAAAGCACCTTCAACCTCTCGGGACATTCACAAAGCATAAACGTCTCCTCTATTTCGTCTAACCAGAGCATACATATCATGGGGTTCTTCTCTCCTTGAAATTCTGGTGGTTTACAGTTTGCAAAGTTCTTAAAATCGAAACGTTCCTTTTCTTTATTCATCTCTCTATTAGCACCTTGTAACTCTAGTACTTGTTAAGGAGTCTTTAAAATGGGATACTTTTGTACAAACTCATCCAACTTTGATTCAATCATCCGCTCAACTCTAGCAAACATAGTAGGAGCAAACTCTTCAAGAGCTTCCCAATAATACTGTCGCAACCCCAAATTTGTTGTGCAGCGGAAGTCGGGTCGGAGCGCGACTAATAAGAAATCATCACATAAGATTACATTGAACGACCACTATATGCATCGTTTGAAAGCAGTACAAAATAATACATTGATAATCGAAGTGTTTACAAAACCCATGAGTTCGCGAATAATCCTAGAGATTTCAATACATAACTAATATTACAAAATAGTAATGCAAGAAAAATCTCTAATGTTTGTAAATCGTGTGACTTGAGCTAGAGTTCCCTGTAGGTCATGCTACTGTTGCTGTGAACCTGAGAATACATACTAAAATGGTCAACAATAATGTTGGTGAGTTCATAGGTTTGATTATCAAAAGTATATATGTGAACCACGAGATTTAATAAGTGTTGCACGCATGCAAAAATAATGTATACTACTGCCATGAGCTCATAGTCCGAAGCTTAACCGAAATGAGTTTGCCTCCTGCAGATGCCTAATCCAGAACATCCGTACGAACAAATAATAATGCGTCCGTTTGACCAGTTAGCGCTAATAACCTGGACGGGGATGGTCAATCCCGAAGACATTATTATTATGTTTGTTTCGTTGTATACTTGTAAGAGTATATGTATTGCGTGTACGAGTAGTGTAGTATATAAATACGCGTGTTTAATATTCGTTTTATGCGACACTATGTGCGACACTAGAATGGATTGCGACACTAGGTCAGTGTCGCAATTATCTCGAAAGTTGGGATTTATGCGACACTAGGTTTAGTGTCGCAAGTTGTGACATTCGAATCTGTTTAGCGACACAAGCGTTAGTGTCGCAGGGTATTGCGACACTAATTAGTATTGTTAGTTATAAATGTTGCGACACAAGACTTAATACTGCTGGTTTCAATGTTGCGACACTGGGCTTATGGTATTGCGACACAAGGGTTAGTGTCGCTAGTCTACGCGACACAGAGGTTGATATAGTGACACAAGGCATAGTGTCGCTATTCTTGGCGACACAGAGGTTGGTATAGCGACACTAGTGGCTGTTGAATCTATTCGTTTTCGTGAACTTGGTCAAACGTGTTCGGTTCGACCCGAAACTTTTACACAACTCTTAAATATGTTTTTAGGACTTATAAAAAATAGAGTTACGTTTTGTGGTTAACCCGAAAGTGTCGTTTTTAATATAATACGAAAACAGTCCATGGAGCTTTGTTTCTTCAAAATTTATACGTTTTTCGTGGTTCGTTTTGACTAATCAAAGTGTCGAGATAAAATCCAAGAAAAATACCAGTTGTTCCCCTATGCCTTGGCTACTTTCAGTAATTTTTCTATAATTTTTGAAAAAGTCTAAGTATTTTTACTGAGAAAAATCTACAAAACTTCACGAGACGTAATCATACAACTTTTAAAGCTAACGAAATTTGTGAGATTTAGGCAAAAACCTCATGTCGTTTGGTGTTATGTAGCTCGAGTTATAGACCCGAGAACTTAGCACAAAAATCTGCCATTCGAGACAGATTTGCGACACGTTTTTGTAAAATTGTTTTCGGGTATCAAACGGTGTCGAAAAATTACGAAACCACTTGGAAATGAAAGCTAACTTCTTAAACTTAAGTTTTGTCTTTTGAATCGTCCATTTTCATTATGTTTTGAGTACGAAACTTTTCCTTGAAAACGGCCTAAGTTTCTGCCCAGAAGTTGTTAGCGTTTTTGTGTTTTCAAAAACGTTTTTCGACTTTGTTTTTGGACATGATCTTGTTAGATGGACATTATAACAAGAAAATAAATGTGTTCCAAGTAAAATAGAAAAAAGATGAAGTTTCTTACAAACAAGATGATGAAAACACGATGAAATGGAAGTCGAGAGCTCGTTTTCTTGCGTTTTCTTTCAAACCGAAGAGGTGGTGTTATGGTGGCTTGTGGTGGTGATTGTGGTGGTTTGTGGTGGTGTTTGGGGGGCTGTTTGTGGGCTGGGGTCGCAGAGAACAAGAGGGGAGGGAGAGAGAGTTGAGAGAAAAGAGATTGTGTGTGAATTTGGTTGGAGTGTGAAATGAGAAATGGAGTGATGGAAGTATGGGAAAGGAATGGGGTGTCTTGGGCATGGCATGGGGATTGGGGCAGATTTGGTGGACCCCACATGAGGTGTGGTGTGTTAAATTTTTGTTCCCAAAGTTTACATTACGCGCGGTGCTCGTTTATCTGTTCGTTTCGTCGTTCGTTTAAACGTTAAACTTTTATTGTCACACCCCCAAATTTATACAGCGGAAGGGGTTCGGGTCGGGGCGTGACTAATCAAGAATTACAACAAACGACCTCTATATGAGACGTTTATAAAATAGTACAAAAGTAGTTACATTGAAATACTTTAAAAGTTTACATTAGCCTCGAGTTCGCGAAATAATATCCTGAAGATTCTAGTACATAACGAAATATTTCAAAAATAATATATGAACATTTTCATATACGTATAATGCATGCGACTCGATGTAGCTAGCAATCCTGTGGGCAATCCTACTGTTGCTGAGTACCTGAGAATACAAAGCTAAAGAGTCAACCAAAAGGTTGGTGAATCTCACAGGTTTAACAGTAAAAACATAGTTATGAAACACAAGGTTTATCCGTCATTTGCAATCAAGAAAATAAAGTAAACAAAATTAATGTTTCCGAAATTGCCATGAGCCCACGGTTCGAAGCCTAACCCGTTTTGTGCCTCCCGGAGGTGTCTAATCCGAAACACCTTTATGACAAATACTAGAGTGCTCGTTTTTAACTTGGTTATAGCTAGTAACCTGGACGGGGGTGTCATTCCCGTAATAGATCTATTCTCTAGCACTCGCGCCTTCGCAGTTAACGAACCATGTGTGTTGAGGACTTTTAATGGATTAAAAACAACTCATACAATCTTGTAAAAATAATCGAGTACTTGTGTTCATGAAAAACAGTTAAGCATTTGTATCTCACCCCAAAGTATATAAAACAGTAAAAGTAAAAGTGGGGCTGTAAGACTCACCTGGGGTTTAGCAAGCAAATATAGCAATTAGCAAGTAGATAACAAATAGCGGGTGTTTGTGTCCCGTAAGGAAACCTTCTAGCGCCCTAAACGCGTAAAGTGGTGTAAGTAGATGTCTTAAAAGACCATCTACAGTGATTGTATAAGTGGGGTTTATTGTCCACTTAAGCCAATCATGTAGGTGGAGGGTTAATGTCCACCTAAGTTAGTTCACACGATTAGAAATGTCCAATTGTTCAGTTATCGTTTGTGCTTAGAAAAACATGTACAGGCCGTTGGTGATATTTTGTGAAAACACAGATTTAATTAATTATGTTATGCGTATTTCTACTTTCCAGTTATGGGAAATTGATCAGTGTGGCAAGGGGGCGAAGCCCATTAATGACGGGGTTCCGGGGGCAGCGCCCCTAGTAGCGGGGTCCAAGGGGTGGCAACCCCTGGCGGGGTCCAAGGGGCAGAGTCCCTGGCTGGGGTCGAGCTGGGTTTGTGTTTTTAGCGACACTGGGTTAGTGTCGCTATATGCGACACTAAGGGTTTATGCGACACTAAGGGTTTATGCGACACAAGTTTTGTGTCGCTAATGTGACGTTTCGGGTGTATAGCGACACAAAAGCTTGTGTCGCTAATGTGACGACTCGGGTGCTATAGCGACACAAAGGCTTGTGTCGCTAATGTGACGATTCGGGTGCTATAGCGACACAAAGGCTTGTGTCGCTAATGTGACGATTCGGGTGCTATAGCGACACAAAGGCTTGTGTCGCAGACTACTGGGCTTCTGCGACACAGAGGCCTGTAACAGGTCAGTTTTTGTGAATTTTATTTCGGGTTTCAAATGTTCAAATAAAAATTCAAGAAAAATATATGTTGTTCCTTAGTATGTTAGCTTTCTAAATTAATTTTTCCAGAATTTTTGGGTACTCCTAAGTATTTTTAAAAATTCCGTTTGTTCCCTAAGGTCAGAAAGTGACCAATCCGGATACATGCAACAAGATCGGATTTCTGGGCAAAATCTACATATTTCCAGAAAAAGTTATCTAAATGACATTTGTACCTAACAAATTTTGTGAACTTTTGGCGGTGGTTTCCGGTCATTTGGAGGTGTATATCTCGAGTTATGATTAAAACAAGAGAGGTGAAATTTCTGAGTTCTTGGACAGCCCGGACACATATTTTTGTAAAAATCATTTCGGGTATCAAACGGGCTACAAAAATTATGAAACCACTTGGAAATGAAAGCTAACTTCTTAAACTTAATTTTTGCTATTTGAATCGTCCATTTTGGTCAAGTTTTGAGGGAGAAACAGCCTCCCAAAGTCGAGCTATTTTTCTGCCCGAAAATGCATGTTTTGTTCTTGAACATTTTAAGCCATGAAAAACGTTTTTATGTTATATTTTGGACATTTTCTTGTTAAGTGAACTTTATAACATTTTCATGGAAGTGTTTTAGAAGGGTTTTTAAGTTCTTACAAAGAGGAGGATGAAAGCACAAAGAGATGGATGTTGAGAGCTCGTTTTCTTGTGTTTTCGGCTTGATTTCTTCTTGAAAGTATGGTGAATGATGATGGTGGTGATGGTGGCCGGATTTTTGGTGATGGTGGTGGTGTTCTTGGGCTGTTTTTGGTCTGATTTTAGAGAGAGAGAGAGCAGAGAGATTTGGGAGAGAAAGAGAGGTGTGTGTGTGTGTTTGTTTGGTGTGAAATGGGGGAAATGAAAGAAATGTAACTTTAAATAGGGTGGGCTTTTGGGCCAAGGGTTTGGGCTGGGCTCTTGGGCCGATTTGGGCTCAGTTGGGTCGGTCCAAGGAAGCCTTGGGCTTGCACAATAGTTTTCTCAAGCCCGTGTTATGTTATTCGATTGGTTAAAATGTTTTTCTCGCGTTTTATAATTAAACCGTTAACGTTTAACTTTTGTGTTTTATTTTGGATACGAAATCACTATTTTAATTTAACCAATATCTTTAAAATACTTTATTGAATATTCTCAAAGTATTTATCGGTTCTGTTCGGGTGTCGGGCGCGATTCGCGCGTGTTCGTTTCTTTTGTTACGTTTTAGCAAAACGTCTAGGTTTTTCGTATATTTATTATTTAATAACAATAATATAGGGTAAATAATTACTATTTAATTTATAAAATAGGTTTACATTATTTATGAAAAGTTATCACCAACGCCGTATAGATTGTCGGACCTCGTCCGGTTGTTTCGCGTAATTACAGATAAACACATAATCACGTAAGTGTATATTCAAATATACAGGTAATTACAGATATTTAGCCTAATACCAACTAAATACAAGTAATTAGAGTTTCCAGCTAGGTTTAACAATTAACCTAAAGTGTCGGGTGTCACATTTATAATTCAAGTTTTTCGTTAACGATTTATTCGCGTAAGTTTTGATTGAAGTTTTATTTAAAATACTTCATTTTAAGTTATTGAAATATAATTCCGGCTTCGTTCGGTTGTCGGGCGTGATTCGCGCATTTTTGTCGTGTACGGTACGTTTTATACGAAACGTAAAACGTAAAATGTATCATCGCAATAATATAAGTTAAATAATGATTATTTATTATAATTACGTTATTTTATAAAATGTTTTTCACCAACGTCCGTATTATTGTGTCGGATTCCATCAAATCGAATTCGCGTAATTAAAATTAATTACGTACGTGTGTATATAACAATATACAAAGTGTTACTGTACTTAGTCCTATTTCACACTAAATACCAGTAATAATGATCTATGATTAAACACAAATGACGGCCTAATTTGCCGGGTGTCACAAATACCCCTCAAATTATTAGCATCTTGAACATTAAGACTTTCGTTGTAAATGCTATCTTCTCGAATAGGAGAATGTTCAGTCGATCTCCCACTCGATCCTTCTTTCATTCTACTTGCACTTCCTTCTATATTTGATACTTCCATTTACTATAAATTTAACAAACTATTGTTAACATATCCAAGTATAACACAACTTAATTATAATAGTATTTCTTACTCCTATCCATCAAGAATGATCAACTTTTATCTCATCATATGTTTAATGTTCTTGAATCACCCATGTTCCTAGTATAATACAACCATGTTGGCCAGGCGTCGTTGTATTGGACTAAGTTCACACTTCTATTCAACACCAATAAGCATAGTCAAGTTCATTTGGAAACCACTCTTGATGCCACGCAAACAATTTAATACAATAAAACTAGCACAACTTTACTACTACACATAGTTATACATATAATATCGGTTTAAGTCTAGGCAACCCTATTGTGGATTACCTAAATCTCTTAAACCATCGCTCTGATACCAACTTGAAACGCCCAAGTTTTTTATTTTTTTTATAGTACGCGATCCTGGCAACCATGAGGTACGCGGTCGCGTACTTGCCTCTAGAAGGGAGTACACGATCCTAGCAATTGCTACGCGATCGCGTACTTAATGCTTAGAATGTTTCTCTTCGGTTTTTAGTATAAGGTACGCGATCCCGGTAAGGGTACGTGATCGTGTACCTACAACGTAAATATTTTTGTTCCTTTTCTTCATTAGGTACGCGATCGCGTGACCCTTACGTGATCGCGTACAGTATCCTGAATGGTGAAAATCTGCATAACTTATGTTTTGAACTCAAATTCGTACGCGCATAACTTTTAACTCGTTTAAAATCAAAACAAGAAACTTTACAGACACCTTCATTATAATAAAATAAAAGTTTCCCAATTGGTACTTTTTCAAAATTCACGCTTATGACGATTTCAGACTTAAATATGAAAATAACCATTTAGGCACCTTTGGGAACTAAAGTTGCAATATGTTGACTCAATCAACTCAATTAACATTTAGGCAAGTCCACAGTCTTATCTTAATGGAACGACTCACATTAAAGTTATTCAAATCATCATTTTAACGAATTGACCCATTTTGATCCATTGAAATATCAACACCAATTTAACAATTAAGCTTTTAAACCAACGACATGACTATTGCTCCATAACCCAAAATCATACCTTTCATAATCAACCAAACTTATCATTCACAACCATGATCAATGTTTGTTTTATCATCACCACGTTTAGTTATAACTTTTATCAAAATACAACCGGGCGGTTTACACAATATGGTAATCAAAACGACAATTCAAAAGAGAGGTAAACTTGCCAAACCTACATTTAGCAAGTTACAATCCACGCTAATCTCTTGCAATTGTTTTGCCCTCCCTATGTCCACTTTGGTCTTTCAACCCACTTGCACCTACAACATTAAACAACTTAAAGAGTAAGCAATAAGCTTAGTGAGCATATAAGCCATTAAAAGGGGCATCAAGCAACAAGTAATCAACAATTAACAACTTGGGCAATGTAGAGATTTTAAACCACTTAGGCGGATCCGCTATTAACTTACAACTTGCAACAACTTGCACAATGTGCAACCACTTAGGCTAACTTGAGTTAGCTAATCTCTACAATGCATTAACAACATTACAATCAAGTATAAATATGGAACAAATAACTCCACTTGATCATGTGAAACCTCTTGCGCGTATGCAATCCGGAAGTCACATGACCCATTACCCAATTAACCCGCATATCACTCACCTTGGCGTTTTAGGCAATAAGCGATTTAACGATCAATAGTGAATGCAACGTCTTTTAACCACCTATCACATAACACAATAATATAACACATATTTAGCATCTAACAATCATTAAAATTGACTAATCATCATTATCAACCCATCATCCCCTTGGGTTGATTAGGTTTGACTTTTAGTCAAACTAAGAAAATTCTCACTTTTTATAATCATA
Source organism: Gnaphalium uliginosum (assembly GCA_963930675.1). Taxonomy (NCBI): domain Eukaryota; kingdom Viridiplantae; phylum Streptophyta; class Magnoliopsida; order Asterales; family Asteraceae; genus Gnaphalium; species Gnaphalium uliginosum. The sequence goes on along the minus strand of OZ005683.1, from coordinate 11,692,864 downwards.
ATCAACTCAAGTGTTTAATTACTTTATTTACTACTTTAATTACTACTAATAGCATCCTAACAACCTCACTAACTAGTAATTAGGGTGGGTTAACATCAATTTACAAGCATTTGAATAAAATCCACCATAATCACCAATGAACACAATCAATTTATCAACTTTTGGGTTTGAATAAGGTTAGTAACCCAAGTTCTAAGCTCAATCAATCCTTAATCAAACCTCATTCACTCTAAATTTCATTTTATATATTACCCCAAATTCTTAAAATTTCAAATTTCTAATATCTAGGGCACAATAACAAGAATTCATACATACCTTATGCTAGAGATGATGATTTAAGATTGAATTAGACTCTTTGATTTTTCAATTTGATAACTTTCAACCAATTTCTTCTTTTTCTTCTTTCTCCCGTACGCTCTATTTCACTCTAGAAGTTACAGGAGATTTCAATGTATGTATGTATGTGTCGATATGTATGTATGTATGTATATATGGGTTTTATATTTTGGTCCTCATATAATTAGACATCTATAATTTTAACCCCTTAAGTTTTATTATTTTATCATACAACACTTAACTACCACTTTCAACTTATAATTATTTAAAACAACTTTAAATGTTTTACCATTACTATTAATTTATATAATTTATAATAAGTGTTTTATATACCTCAAATTTCGGGGATTAGAAGATCTTAAGGAAGTGGCAGACCATGGTTGAGATTAGATCTGGAGGTTCCATGGTATCCACTTTAAAGCTTCGAAAGTGGTCTGAAGTAGTTCTGGAGAGATCTAGCAATCCGTGTTTGATGTAATCAACTGCTTTAGTGACTAGACCGTTAGGGCAGTCATCGTAGTTATGCTTGTCTCGATATTTCAACTTCAGATCTAATGGAGTCCATAAATACCAGAAATTTCAACTTCAGAACTTTGAATTCTTCAGTGTCAGGATTTCCACTGAATGCAATTGTAGATAAGCTTTTGATTAGCTTGTGCTGATAATGGGTGAAAGAAAAGCCAGAAGTTTGAAGATAGAGATCAATCTCTTAAATATCTCAAGATATTCAGCGTGGAAGATAAACTCTGCTTTCTCGACGCTTTCTCCATCGAGTATCTCGTGTAATCGAACTGTCACATAAGTGACAACATCAAGTAACGATATATCTTTAAAAATAATGGGGTGATTACGCCTTCTTTCGTTCCAAGTGAGGTACCTAAGCTCGTCGATTATCAATTTGATATGATGTTCTAAAGTAAACTTGATGATAAATCGATTGCTTTCTTTGGCGCTCAGGTGATCTTTTCCAGCAATTAAGTCAAGGAATGCCCGAAGATTGCTTATTACCTTAATGTCAGTGTAGTTAATAGGGTTTCCAGTAGCTTCTTCGATACGTGCTCTGATAGCACTCAAAATCTCCCTTTGTCTTAATGAGTAAGGAAACGCAGAACCCATGAGAGCCTCATACACCTTGCGGTATATTTTGTCTCTATTCAATGTAGAAGTAGAATTCTTTAGCGTCACTCCTTTCTTCGCTCAATTGAGATTTAAGTGCCTTAGTGAATGTTCTGATGCAATATCTAAGGTGAAACGGATCTTTGGTTCCATTGCCGGTGATCTGGATAGTGGAAGCCTCTTCAATAAATGCTATTAGCCATCTTTGGTGTGGAGAACTTCTAATAGCTGCTATTATTTCCAGAACCCGAGATCGTCATCATATTTATCTATCACATAAATCATATGTTCATGAGTAGAAATGATTGGAATGCAGACGATTTAGGGAGATAATGCTCGTGAATCAGGCGGTTCTGGAGGATAAGGAGGAGGAATGAAATGAATATCCACATGTATGTAGCCTGGGTCACTATCCGTAGTAGGAATATCTGCCTTATGTGAGTCAGAGAACACAACTACGTCGGACAGTGGCTGGGATTCATTAGTAACCTGGGATATCAGATTAGAAGATAGCCTTGGAGTATCTATCTCAATTACCTCCTTGACACGTGAATCGGAATCATCTGATCCATTTATACCTCCTATCTCAAATTGTGTTTGAGGTTCAGATGAAACAAGGGTTTGAATCCCCTGAGGAGGTATAGGTGGCTGCAGACTTATTAATCTGCTTGCTTTTAAGTCTGAGATCTTTTTCAGGTTTTGTATGAGAGTTCATTCGATGTCTTCTAGGTGGCAAAGTCGAGGGCAGGTGAGTGGTCTTACTGGATCTAAGAAATGATTAAGCATTCATTCGAGGGTACAAGCAAAAGAATCATCGACAAGAGGCTTCACTTCGTCTTTCATTTCTTCTTCCATTTCTTCTTCCATCTTAGTTCCTGGTTCAGAGATTTCGTCATCTGATGTGACTTGGCAAATAGAGACAGCATATAGCTCAACACTCTCTATCGAAGCGCAATATGTCTGATCGATCGTGAATGTGATGCTTTCTCCGTGAGTGGGTAAGCTGATAGTCTGAGAGTAGACATCGATGACTGCTTTGGCTGTGTTCATAAATGGTCTACCTAGAATTATTGGGATGTTTATATCTTCCTGAATATCCATCACCACAAAGTCAGTTTGGAAAAAGAACTTGTCGACTTTAACCATGATGTTCGCAGCTATTTCCTTAAGGTATCTAATGGATTGGTCAGCTAGCTGGATGCTCATTTTAGTGGGTTTTAAGACTCCTAATTATAGTCTTTTAAATAAAGAATGTGGCATTAGGTTGATACTCGCTACTAGATCAGCTATTAGCGGATATCACCAGATTGGTTGATGGAGCAAGGAAGGGTAAAACGTACGGTATCACCTAGTTTTTCAGGCAGACTATTTTGAATGATAGCTGAACATTCGACATTCAGCGGGAGCTTAGGCACTTCGGGTACCTTGTCTTTGTTTGACAGGAGTCTCCTAACATATTTGGTATACTTGAAAGATTTGACCTCATTAGATTGCTACTTGAGACGTCCTGAAAATGGTATGCGTACCTTTGGAGTAGACTCTTTCCGAACGGTCCTTGTGACAGGAGATTGTTCTTTCATCGGAGAAAGAACTTAAGGTCGGCTCGGTGCCACCTTGGATTCTTGGATGGTTACATTGTTAGCTTCCTCGGTATGTGGGTTATAGAAGGTGTAACTAGGCAGACTACCATACGGTCTAGTGTCAATATGTTTTGCTAGTTGACCTACTTGGGTCGCAAGACTATTCAGTAAGATTAGTTGCTCTCTTAAGAAGAGATCAATCTGGTCTTGCCTAGCCGTAATCTTTTGGATGATTTCTGCTAGGGTTTCGTCTGGCTAGTAAGGTAAGGGTGGTTGGTTATAACTAAGTTGAGGTTGTTGTGGGTAGATTGTGTATTGGGGTTGGTAGGGTGGTTGAATTGAAGGGTATTGGTTAGGTGGACATGGATGAGTATAATCAGGTGGACATGGATGAGTTCGAAACTGGTCGTAGGAGGTCGTGCCATCAACAAATTCTCGTTATCAACTTGTGGATTGGTACAGTTCAGGCAGGACTGAACATGGTAGACCTGTTGAGGTGGTTTCTTTAGCCTTCCTATTTCCTCGGTTAGGGTTCCGATATGTTCTGTAAGGGATTTGATCGCCTCACTTTGCACGGGATTTGAAGCGGCAAATGGTGCCGATGATGAGGAATGCTCATCTGTGTTCCAATCATTGTGATTCATGGTCATATTCTCTATTAGATTCCAAGCTTCGTCGTCCGTGCAAAGTGTGAAGTTGCCTTGAGCAGCGGCGTCAAGCGTTGGCTTGTGGTGAGGTGCAAGACCGTTATAAATGGTGCATAACTGGGTTGATCGATCGATTTGGTGGTTAGGACATCTTCTAAGCAAACTCTTAAATCTTTCCCACGAACTGTAGATTGATTCATCGTGAGACTGTTAGAAGTTCGCGATGTCCTTTTTCAGCTTGATTTGTTTGGATGGGGGGAAAGTACTTAATTAAGAACTTAGTTTTCATTTCCGCCCATGAGATGATAGAGTCGGTCTCTAATTCCTCAAACCAAGTTTGTGCATGTAGAGAAAGAGAGTAGGGAAACAGATATAAGCGGATAATATCTTGCTCAACCCCATTTTGCTTGAAAGAGTCGGATAAGGTGATGAATTTATTGAGATGGGAGTTGGGGTTATCGTTCGGTAGTCCATGAAATTGGCAACAATTGAGGATCAACTACACTATGTCGTGTTTGAGTTCGAATAATGCTCTTCAATCTCTGGGTAGCATATTGGTCCTCCTCGACCTTCTATCATGGGTTTGTTGCTGTCAGCACGGTTGATGCATGCGGTTGTCATCGGTTTGTTGATAGGTAATTTCTTTTCTCGTCGGATGGGTAGGATTTCGTCATCGGGGTAAGGTAAAGGAAGGGTTGAAAGAATTTTTAGGGGTTTAAAAAGGGAAAATCATCCTAAAGGTTCACTAGAAAGAAAGTTCATCATGACGCCTCTGAGTCTTATAATTGATTCCGCGGCAGCGGCGTCAAAAACTTGACGCGTCACCAGCGATTGGTCAGGAATTACCCTGTTATTGGACTAACTGCTAGCAACGTGTCGATGGGTTTTAATATTTATAAATGTTGGGACCTAAGTTTTACTAATGCTATTGATGTGTGTTAAGTTGTCGTTAAAAATAACAAATTTTAATTGATTGGAAATACTAAAGTTAACTTAAACACAACCAGGCAAGAATACCTGTTCGTATTATAGTATAGCTTTCGTAAGACCGAGTCGAACATAGGGAATCGCTGTAAATTAAAATAATTAATTAAACCTAAAATTACAAATTACAATTAAATAAGGGGTGCGTTTTAGTTCCGTACGAACGATTTTTAATAAGAAAACTAATTAAAATAAAAATAATTAAAGAGATAGAAAGTAATTTGAAAGTAATAAGATAGATAAGCATGTATTTACTTAGAATTGTGATTCCTCGATTCAGGTTTCAGATATGTTTATTGTTGATTGTTTATTATGGTGATTTCAACTTATATGGACAGCCTCCTGTTAAGGTTAACTAATCCCTAATAAACCTTACCTTAAGACTAGATTCTCTTGAATACACTGAAGCGTGTTATTAACATAAACATTATGCTATTAATCCTATCAACAAATCATTAAGATTCATTCAGCGACATCGTGTTAACGCAAGTCTATAATTATTGGTTAAATAATTATCATATCAATTTGGTTATATTAATTGCTAGTCTCTTAACCTATTACCGGTTACAGTCTCAAGTGTCACACCCCGCTAAAGCGGAAACACGAGGTGTAACAGCTGAGGAATTCACAACACAAAAGATATAGTAACAATACCTTAAATTAAAAGTCGCCTTAAAGGCAATTAACAATACATTAGTTTGTTCATTGTTACAAAAGTACCGTTACAACAAGGTTATAAAAGTTTCCTTCAAAATGTCCATGATTTAAAGCTTGAATAACATGATCCCATGCATTTGCCCACATATGATCCAATCTTACCGGCGTTTTCTTGAAAAGCATGACAAAACAAAAGGGTCAACTATGGCCATAGTTGGTGAGTTCAAAGTTTGTAACTGTTAAACCAAAGATGTGTCCAATCTGGGACATAAGTAAGGGTATAGCCGTCCAATCGGGGACGCTATCACCCATGTGTTCGTCCAATTGGGGACGTAAGTATAATGAGCATTTGGTTGTTAAATGTTAATGTAAATAAACATGTGGTGATAAAGAGAGAGACGTTTAAGCCTTGAGACCACTACTAATCCGATTATCCGACCGAGGTTTGCCCCAAATGCGCCATGTTCTTCAACCAACATGGGTAATGGCGATATTATGCACCCACGTTGAAATGTGAGTGAGAGATGGTCTACCCTAAATAGCATGCTACCCATAATATCTACGGCTCGTCGCTATGAGTTAGTTAGTAGTGAATGAGTTGCTGGGGACTTTATACAAGAATACTCAAGCTTAACATAATGACATACCACATTTTGCGTAAAACAGTTCAAAAACAGTTGATAACATGTAAAAGTACAACCAAAAGTTTAATGTAAATTCATGCTTTTTAGCCCCAAAACAGAAATCAGAAAAGGGGGACAGTGAACTCACCTGAGTATGATAAGCAACTAGCAATTAATGAGCAAAGTGAGTATCCAAGTGCAACCTCCTAACGCCCTAAACGTATGAGGTTGTGTGTGTAAGTAGATGTCTCAAAAGACCATCTATGTAAGTAGGAGGTTAACGTCCACTTATGTAATGTTCACTCAATTAGAGATGTCCATTTGTTCGGTTATCGTTTATATTTAGTAAATATGTACGGCCCGTTGGTGATATTTTGTGAAAACATTGATTTGTTTGACTGTGCGAAACTTAAGATTTTGCGAAGTTTGAAATGTTGCGACACTATTGGTTTATGCAACACTTGTGCTAGTGTCGCTAAGTTAAGGGTAGCGACACTACGGTAGTGACGCTAGTTATCACTGTTTCATGGATAGCGACAAAAGGTTTAAGCGACATCAGGTTAGTGTCGCTAAGGGTTGGATAACGCCACTAAGAATTAGGCGACACAAGGGCTTGTGTCGCTAAAGTGACGATTCATTCCCCTTCTGCGACGCTAAGGCATGTGTCGCTAAAGGTGACGATTCGGTTCTAGTGCGACACTAAGGCTTGTGTCGCTAAAGGTGACGATTCGGTTCTAGTGCGACACTAAGGCTTGTGTCGCAGAACACTGGGCTGCTTCTGCGACACTAAGGTCTGAACGGGTGAGTTTTGCACGCTCGATTTCGGGTTCCAAATGTTCGAGTTAAAATTTAAGAAAAGTATATGTTGTTCCTTTATGTCTTAACTAATTAACATAATTTTTATAGAATTTTTGGGTATGTGTATGTATTTTTAAAAATTACATTTGTCACCTGTAGTCAAAAAGTGATCAATCAGGATGCATGCAAATGTCTCGATTTTCTGGGTAAAATGCGTACACTTTTAGACAAAATCATCTAAACGACTTTTGTACCTAATAAAATTCGTGAAGTTTTGGCGGTGGTTTCAAGTCATTTGGAGGAGTAAATCTCGAGTTATGGTAAAAACAATATAGGTAAACTTTCTGAGTTTTCTGGACAGATTATGTCACTTTTTTTGTAAAAATCATTTCCGATATCAAACGAGCTCCAAAAATCGTGAAACCACTTGGAAATGAAAGCTAACTTCTGAAACTTAATTTTTGCCTTTTGAATCGTCCATTTTGGTTAAGTTTTGAGGGAGAAACAGCCTCTCAAAGTCAGATCATTTTTCTGATCAGCTTTCATGTGACATTTTTGACACTTTTAACCATGAAAAACGAGTTTTATGTTATGATTTGGATATTTCCTTGTTAAGTGAACTTTATAAAATGTTTATAAGAGTATTACAAGTAAATTTTGAAGAGTTTGAAGTTCTTACAATGTTTGTGCAACCAAAAGAGGAGAAAGGAAGCTAGTTTTCCCGTTTCGTGCTATTTTCTGAATGGCGGCTTAGGGTGGTTGGATGGAGGCCTTGTGGTGGCTGGAGGAAGGTGTTAGGTGGCTGTGGTGGTGGTGATGAAGTCTGGTTGTAGAGAAAAATAGAGTGTGTGTGTTTGTTGAGTGAAAAATGAGAGAAATGAGAAGAGTTAGACTTATATATACATGGGCTAACTCCATGGGCTTTGGGCTGCCCATTCTTGGGCCGATTGCGCCTTGGGCCGTGGGTCTGGGCCTGACACTTCCAAGGGTTGGGCTCGTGACTCGCTTCTTGATTTCGTGTTACGTTTTTCGTTCGTTTAAACGTAAATTTCACGGTTTAAAAGTTAATAATTTACGTTATGTGTTCGTGCACATTTTAAATTTGTGAATGATATTCGGGATGACTAAGTATTCTAAAAATATTTAAGGTTAGTTACAAAAATATATTTTGGGTTTCGCTCGGGCGTCGGGCTCGGTTTGCATGTTTTCGTCGCGTTTGTTACGTTTTGAGCCAAACGTTTAGATGTTTCGCGTACTATTATACTAGGATAATAATATAAGTGAAAATAACTACTATTTACTTATAAAAATAGATTTACGTTATTTAGGAAGAGTTATCACCAACGCCGTATGATTGTAGGACTTCGTCCAATTTGCGGTTATACGATTTTAACCGATTGTTAACGTGCGCACGTAATCGCATGAAATGTCACATATATTTAGATTAACCAATGCTAAACACACGTATTACTAATGGTCTAGGCAATATTTATAGCCCTAGATTGGTAGGTGTCACATCAAGCCACAATTAACTAATAAATTACTTAATTGCAGATAATCAATCAACTTATACAAACGTTAGTCATAGTATAAGTCTTTTGACCACGTTAAGTAACAATTAATTAACACACAATTAATATGGATCTTTCGAATAAACTTAATAACCATTCATAACTTGAATCAACATAAACATATCATAAAACCTTCATCTAATAACCATTCATCTAAGTAAATACAATAAAAGAATTAGCTCATGTTTATAGTAAACAAAACCAAATCTAAAAACATGTTATTACACATAGTAAATAGAAAAGATTAAGAATCGAACCCAAGAAACCGAACTAAATCTTCGTTAGGGTTGAAAACCTTCAAACCCTAGCTTCCAAGCCTCCAAATACCTCCTTTAGTCAACCTTTAAACCCTATGGCCGAATTAAGGGTTACTTAATTCGTATGTAATTGTGTATGGTTATGGGTTGATAATGGCCTGTATTTATAGATTTCAGAATCGCGATTCCAACCGCTAGTTGGGTTGGAATTTAACCCGAAAACCCAGATTTTGACCCGCGCTCTCGACCGACTTCCATATTTGATTTCAACCGACGGTTGGATATTCCAACCGCCGGCTGAATGTCAACTCCAGAACATTCTGCTACTCGGGCTGGGCTCTTTCCTTGGGCTTCAACTTTTACAAATCCGATTTTAATCCTTTTAATTGGCCCAATATCTTATTCTTCTTGGGTTCTTCTTCCTTCAAGGCCCATTCTTCTTGGTCTTTGATCTTCTCTTTATTTTCCTCAGTTTTCAGCTCGTTTTTGCTCCTTTTATTTATTTCTTCAATCTAAACATCTTTTTGCAAATATAAACGAAATCAGTAATATATATAAATAATTTGCAATAAAAAATGCTTAGAAATAAGGGAATATTATAATATAAATAAGACATTATTTGATGTTATCAGCTATATGACCTAAAGGTTGTAGCAACAAGTATGTAGGGTCGTTCTTCAAAATCAACTGTATTGTGAAACAGAGTAATCGAGATGTCCAAATCTAGCTAGCGAAAGGGTTTTGAAAATAGTTGGGAGTTGATATTTGTTTGTTTTCTAAGTTATACTACTAATTACAACTAGGCAATAAAATAAAATAGGGATAGCTGTCAGGATAAAAGGGGTGTTTGTCGTGACTTTGTTAGCCTTATTTTAGGATGATGTTTTTAGTTTAAGTTATTAAAACGTCTTTCTAAAGATTTGTATTTTATTTGTTTTAAGTATTTGTGGTATAAACATTAGTACCCTACTGATTGATTGCTCAATCAGTATGTCACTGAGTAACTGGGTTATCATGATTCTGATCGGAGGAGGCTTCTCAACTCTCAACACTACCTTGTTACGGAATAGTGACCCTTTTCTGGAATACGAAGATCTTTGGGTGCATGAATAGAGTAACAGACCCACTAACAGTTTGACCGTTCTTAAAACCACAGTGATACTTAATTGAATAAAATATTTAAGTTTAAGACTTGGTTGGTGTTTGATTACTTTCCATCAATGGTTTTGTAGAATCAAGGGATGATAGACAAATTTGGAATATTAGATGATTCCTCGTCTTCCTTTCTAGATTTATAAACTAAATTTGTATTTTAGATTAGAGATTCTCCATTTATGATTTAAACCCGCCTTCACTTATATTTTGCCAATAAATCTCTAGTTTATTCACAGTGTACAATACTTGTTTAAAACAGCATTTCCACGGCTTCAAAACCATACCATGTTATATAAAAACAGATATATAATCAGAGTTTATTCACGGTGTATAATACTTGGTTAGTATTTCCACAGCTTCAAAACAAAAACACAGATAATTAATTACCCCTGATATGACGTCTTATCAAAAAGGTTTTAACCACGTTTATTGGTGGAAAAACATTGATTGTAACTGTGGTTTAAAATCGTAGATGGAATGTGTAATCAAAGCACCGTGTTTTCATTTATAAATAGAATAGTTTGGAACATTATTCCACAACGGATTGTGCCCACGGCTTGTCATAGCTTCCACGTTATGTATTGCACACATTGATGTTTCCAGTGCTATACCGATGAATAAGCCATTTTACGTTACTTCTATTGCTTTATAATGACATCACCCCAATTAATACGACTAACTACATCACAACAAACACACAATATAACTACTCACTAATCATGGCAAGTAATCCTAAATAATAAAATGCATTATAATATAAAGGAAAGATATAACCATAAATAGTGCGTAGTTTGAATATATGCTGAAAGATTACTACGAGCGGAACTTCCAAATATCTTTGACAATATTACAATAATAGCCCCTCCAAGTATCTTCAACAATACTACAATAAAGCCTCTCTGTTAGTCTTGGTTAAATATTAACCAAGAACTAAATAATTACTAACCTAAGTAGATAATTTAGAGAGAGAAGCTAGAGAGGCAACTTAGAGAGAGAAAGAGTGTGTGAGAGAGAGTGTGAAGAATGAAATGAGGTGAAGAGGTGTGTGTAATTAGATGAGGCAGACCATCTATTTATTTGTAAACCTCAAAGCCCATGTACAAGCCCCGAAGCACAAAATACAAGTACAAACAAGCACCAAACCACCCGAAAACTGATAAATGGCATCACCGGAGCAACTTGGGCCGTATACGGCACCTCTAGGGGCCATATACGGGGTCTAGAGGCTGTATACGGTATCCCCAGGGGGCCGTTTGGTTTTTGTCTGTTATTCGGTACTTCGTTCGTTGCTTGTTTTGGTCGTATCTTCTTCGTTACTTGCCCGTTTGATTTGATTCTTTCGCCTGCGATCTCGTAATTTCTTTACGCTTCTAATAATATCAATTTTAAGTATTTTGGATGTCTATAGCTCATACGTTCTTGGAATACGTTCGGTTGATCTTTAGATGTTGTATCTCCTCCATCCCTTGTCCGTTTTGCTTGATTCTTTATTTCCTGATCTCGTAATCACCTATGGAAACATATAAGATTAGTTAGGAAGTGTATCTCATATGGTAAATAAAGGTAGAGGAATCAAGTGATGTTTATTTGCTTCGTTTTGCATGTTATTTGGACTTTTTAGTGATTTTTGTTGCAACGTCTATAGTTGAGCCACTGTAGTGATTTTTAGTAAATAAACATTGATTTAAGATATTTTCACTAATTAATAGCTCAAATAGCATGGAAAAATGTACGTAAAAACATGACTTTTTACGTTACATCTAGGAGTTCTTACATTAGAGAAATTTTGCATTATGCCCTTATCATCACAAAATTCAATCAAGGTAGAGTTTTTAAACTCAGTACCATTATCACTTCTCAGTTGCTTCACTGGTAGACTTTTCTGAACTTGTTCTCTTTTAATCAATTTAATGATCTCTTCCGGTGCTTCATTTTTAGTCTTCTAAAAAATCACTCAAGTATATCTTGTGAATTCATCAACTATCACAATAGTATATATCTTTCTTCCTAGACTTCCAATGCACATAGGACCAAATAGATCCATGTGTAGCATATGTAGAGGTTGATCAATAGAAGCTAGTTGCTTGCAAGGAAAATGAGTCTTGGTTTATTTTCCTAGAACACAAGCTGAACAGACCTTGTCTTTCTTGTATGTGAGGACAGGCATCCCTCTTACCAGTATCTTTTTGGACAGCAAGTTATGTTCTTTAAATTCAATTGTGATAGTCTTTTGGGCCACTACCAGTTTAATTCATAAGCAAATTGTGAGTATAAACGAGTCTCTAGATCATCATCTGCAGAGCCCAGATCCAATAAATACACATCCCTTTCTCTTTTAGCCAGCAACAGTGGTTTGCCCCTTGGATCATATATTATCATCATCACACATTTGACTGACGCTCAGCAAATTGTGTTTCAACCAACCTACAACATATGCAACTTTGTATAAAGTTACACTTCCTTCTTTCACTTTGCCATAACCTTTTGTTTTTGCAATGGAGTTATCACCATACTTCACAGAAGGACCATCCTCTTTTACAAAATTTGATAAATACTTCATGTATCCAGTCATATGTCTTGAGCAGCCACTATCCAATTACCATTTCTTCTCATTCTGCACAAGACAAACAAAATATGTTAGTTTCTTTTAGGAACCCACTTTTGAATAGGTTCTTTAGGAGGACTATTTGTGTTCCCTTTTACTTCAGTTGTTACCCATACTTTGTTCACATATTTGACTTTTGAGAAGTTCAAGTCACAGTCAACCCTATGAAAGATTTTGTGAAATCTCTGTCTATCACAACTGTAACATGACTTGTTCAGATTGCTGGTAGATTTTTTTATTCCTTTTGATCTTTCTGTTTGACTTGTAAATAAATTTTGATTTTAATAACTTTTCAAATTCTGCTGTCAGTTTCTGGAGTTGAGTTCCAAATTTGAAAGATCATTTGTATGATTATCATTCTTAAAACTTTGATATGGCTTTAAACTATGTTTTGGTGTTTTTTCATACTGGTTTTGATGATAGTAAGGAACATTTGTTTTCCTTGAACGCTTATCAGACTTACCACTACTTTGACTTGATCTTGAAAAATAAATTTACTTTAGATTTGTAAGATAGGATTGTAATCATTCTTCTTTTGAGTGTTAACAGTTGATTTTTCAGTCTTTACATTTACTTTTGTTGTTACTACACTCTTTTCATTCAAACTTGAGTCAGAGTCTGTAACAGTAGAATTTGACTTGTCAGAGTCTGAGACTTCAGATTCTGACTTTTTAGATTCTGACTTTTCAGAATCTGAAGATGAGTTTTCAAGATTTTCTTTTGGACTTCCAGAGTTGGTAGGTCTAACAAAAGCATTTGTAAGAGTAGTTTTATCACCAACTGTATAATTGCAAGTGTTTGGTAAAGTAGCAGCCACAAACTTCTTTAGTTCAGATTTTTATCCTCCCTCTTGATAAGATTTTAGATCAAAATCTTCACCAAGTACAGCTTATACCTAACTTGGAATCTGCTTATTTAAGCAATCTTCAAGTTTAAGAGAAGCTATGCACTAGGATTTACAAATTTCTTCAAAGTGTTTAGCCCCCTTTTTATATTCATGTTTTTCTAGGCTAAACTTTTATAAGCTTCTTTTTGAACATTTAACTCACTTTTGTAATTTCTGTTTGCATTTATGAAATCTTTCTTTTTCTTTAATTCAAGTGTAACTTCTTTTATTTTATCTTTAAAATACGAAATTTCAGATAAGCTATACTTGAAGTCAAAGTAAAGAATTTCAAGCATTTCATGCTTCTTTTCATCATAATATAACTTAAAATTATGTACCTTATATGCAGAGGATCTGTTCCATTCTCAATTGCAACTTATTCTCTCGGCCTCTTTGATGTTAGACTCAAATTGACTAAAAGATTTATCATCCATGATAGCCATCATACACTTGTCATCTTCCTCGTCATCATCATAAGATAGCTCCTCATCTAGCCATTCCTCAGCATACAACGCTTTTTCTTCTTGCTTCCTGGGTTGATATTTTCTTCCACCCTTCTTTAGATTCATGTAGTTCTGTCTCTACGTTTTAGCCCTATCTGTAACCTTGTCAATCTTAGATGTTTCTTCATACCTGACCTTACAGTCTGCACCAATATGACCTATATAGTTCCTATTACGTAGGATGTGAATCGAATCGAATACAAACTATACGTGCGGAATACGTATAATAAGTTTTGTTCGTTAAACGTAATCATAAACACAAACTTCTGTTGTATTAATCAAAACGTAAAGCTTTTATAGAAGAAATCACAGAGTCGCCACTTACAATATATCTCGTACGTGCATTAAACTAAAACCCTAAAATGAATATATATAACTACACATAGTGACACTATTATAGAAGTGACACTACTGAAGTGTCGCTAATGTAACACTATGCAAGTGTCACAGAGACTACAAGTGTCGCCATAGCGCAACTATCGAAGTGTCACCATTTTGACCAAGTTGACTGACACACTCTTGAACTGTACCAATAAACTCCCCCATGTGAGCAGCTTGGTTAATTTGTTACATCTTCAGCACTACTTCCTTGGGAATTGGCCTCTGCAAGTCTTGTCTTGAAATATTAGTCTATTTAGTCTCTATAGTCTTCTCAGTCTCTACAGTGAGCATATTTTCATTATCAATCATTGGTCGAGACAAGTCTATCGCTTCAATATTCTGGTTTTCGTCTAAAAGTCTGTTGCTTCAATATTCTGGTTTCCATCTACAGTTGTCTCCTGATTACCTTGATCATCTTCACACTCATCATCATCTGCTGAATTAATACCAGAAGACTCCCCTAAACGACAGACCTAGGTTTCAGTGCAACAATCTCGTTCTCCAACTGTGTAAAGGTTAAATGAAACAAAAGCAGCACATAAAAAATATGTGAAGTATGTGTCGCAGGGTGGATTTTTATACCTTCACTGTAAATTTAACATTGAGAGTACAGATACTCAATCGTTAGCATGATAAGTGACTTGAAAAGAAAATAAAATAGAGATGTAACATATTTTTGGATTTTCCTTTTAAGAAAATTTACACCAAAATGAAAAGTAAAAGTAAAAATAAAAATAAAATCTTTTTGTGATAGAATTTTAGTCTGCTTTGGGATCACATCAATACAAACATGTTTTTATTAAGAAATCATAAGTCTATTTCGATTGTTAGTATATTTGTCCACTTTAAACACACTCAAATAGTAGTAAAACAAGTTTTCTAATCTTAATGATAAAAGGTTAGACCCCACTTAGTAAAAAAGATATGATCATGATTTTCAAGAGATTAGTAAGTTATACACAAGACATCATAGCTTAATTTTACCACTAAATCCACAAATAATACTAATATATATCTTACATATCTATTGATGAACATAACTAGCGCTCGATCATGTCTAAGTACATTCAAGTGAATACATATATAACTGGTTGGACTCACATGCGCACGTGGACTTACATGTCGGCATCTATATACTATACATAGACATTTCACCAAAAGAGAAAAATATGATAATACTAATATGTGTAGATCCCGTTATCCTGATCGACAACGAGGTTATGAACCGTATTCAGATGCGGAATCCCTGAATATGGTCAATCTAACATTAAACGAGTGAATAAACAATAATACGAGACAATAATAAGCAAAACAAGTCTTTTATTGATCTTAAACAATTTACAATCAATCACAGACTCAAGTTCGCTCAATAACTCTCGTTCACTGCTCTCCAAAACGTGTCCTGACAAACTAAACGAAATTAGGTTATTAACTGACTAAGTTCGTTGGGCTTTGGGTTTGGCGAACTTGCCAGGTTCGCAGACCCACGAACTTGATAAGTTCGCTGCGAACTTGTTAAGTTCGCCCGAGCCTTATGTTTGCCGAACTGGTCAGAATTCCAACTCTTTACATTTACGCGTTTAACTAATTACATACAAGACTCAATACCAACTAGAACCCTATTGTCACATGAGATGTACCAACAGACTCCCCCTTGACAATTGCTTCTAGTTGACCTCTTCAAAACTTGTGATTATCTTCTGATCTTCATCTGTTAAGCTCACTTCCTTCATGTAGACCTTTTCTAGCGCGTAGGTTCACCACTTTCTGGTATTTCTAACTCTCCTCCTTCCATCCTTCAAGGTACATGATTTTATTCTCTTTAAGTTTCAACAAGTCATCTCTTGATAAGTTTACTAGATGCAGACAATCGTATACTCTTAGAAGTTCACGGACTCCATCTTCTTACTCATCGTCAGCTTCCTCCATAACTGCCTCTCCTGTCTTACTATCCACATACCACGATCTTAGATTTCCGAGAATGTCGATGCATTTTCTTCAAAGGAACCTGCTCCATACATTTCACAGGTTTGTACTTGATCTGCATCCAATACTTCCCTGTTCTCAGATCTTTCCTTTTCTTATCTGCAACTCTTTTTCCCAACCTTGGTTTCAAAAGTTCAAACTTGTTCGATCTACATTTCTGATGATTTTCTCTACGTAAACTCCAAAAGGATCATAGGTCGGATTTACAAAAGGTTTCCAAGCTAATTCCTTCACCTCGATTCTCGTTAAAGAGTTAAACACCTTCAAGCTTCTTCCTAGATACAGTAGTCCATCAAACCTCTTGATTACAAATGACTTTAATGCAGCATCATAGAACCAGCTGATGATTCCTCTTTTCAATTCTGGTTTCTTCGAGATATCAATTGATTGCTTATAAGACTTCTCTTCTTGCGCAGCCTTTTGTTTAAACCATAAAGCTCTCCTTTCTTCTCTACTTGAATTTACATCTGATTTAGCTTCAGTTTCAACTCCAACTACTTCTTCAACGTCAACAGCAGCTCTAATCTCATCCAAATTAATTCTATCATCTTCAACCACAACCTTAGTTCTTGGCTGATCAACCACCACATGCTCATTGGCGTCTGCATCAGAAGCTGAAGCAATCTCGTCATCTGACTTCCAGTCTTCAATCTCTGGAGGGATGAAGTCACATTATTCCAATTCAGTGTCGGACCAATCCGAATCATTTATGCCTTGATCTATATCAGCTAATGCTTCAATCTGTTCAGCCTCCAAGGTCGATTCCTGGTTGTCGGTTGCTTTGCTCGACTCTCCCTGAGCACTTGACTTCCCCGGAACTATAGGTTGCGTACCAAGTTGGTTTGAAGAACCTGGCAGCTCACTATCCTTCGATGAATTGGGGTCATCATCTTGATCTTCTCGGCGTTTGGACCTAAGCTCATCTTCTTTACAGCTCTTCTCCCCCTGAGCCGAATGGTCCTTTCTTAAATCGGCAACCAATTGCTCCAAAGATGCAATTCTACGGTCTTGCTCCCTGACTATATGATCTAATTCCGTATTACGCTCACTCAGGATCTTCATATTATTGGACATCGTAGCCATTGTTTCTAGAAGCTTAACCATATTGAGGTGTAAGCCTAGTAGTTGTTGAGCTTCAGTCAACGGTGCATCCGTAGAGGTGGATGTTTCAGGCTCAAATATCTGTGCTGCTAACCTCTCTGCATCCCGCGCATTTCTCCTAGCAGCTCTAGCAGCATTTGTTGTTTGTCGTGGTGGAGGTGGTACTATAGATGGTGAAGGCGAAGCAACTTGTGTTATTGGTGTTGGTGTTATCGTTGGTTGTGGTGGTGATGGTGGCGGTGGTGTACTTTGTCGAGGTGGTGATGTAGTTGGTTGATTAATCACCAAAGGACTTTCTGTCATCCTCGATTTCTTTCGACGTTGAAACTCTAGCGGAACCTCATCATCCTCCATTTCCTGCACATAGTCTAAATCAGCATCAACTACAGGCCTTTTGCCTTTCGATGTACCCACTATCGGCACAAGCTGCGATCGAAATGTGGTAAATCTAGCATTGTCACTTTCAGTTTCTGACGAATCAAGATTATCTGTAGGTTGATCATCCTCATCACCTTCTGGCTGATAACCATCAATCTCACACATATCTTCATTATGTGCATCATCGTTTTGGTTAAGGACCTCCTAAACGATCTCTGCGGCCACATCAGGAATAATATGATTTGGTCCCTGACTTTGCGCAACTTGTATCAGTACTTCCTCAATCAGCTAATGAGTATCCGGATGTGCAACATTTTCCACTGCTACTTCTTCCACAACTTCCTCATTGTCACCGGCCTGCCCCCCTGGCTGATTCACATCTTCCCATCCATCATTAGGTGGGGCAACATAAACCTCATTCACCAAGAAACCGAATAGGTTAGTTTCATTTGGTCTATTTTCTGGTGTAGTGCGAACATCATGTTTTCGACATAACGCAAACAACTTCTTGTCGACTACATTGACTCGCCCAATCTCGGCATCGTCAGGAAAATCAGGAATGAAGTGTCTGATAATCATCATTGTAAACCTCGGATATATCATGAATGGTGACTTAGGATTTGTCGTAATCTGCTCCGAGATCCCGTCAAAGATGTATTGTGAAAAGTTGTATGGTTTGTTGTAAACCAAAGATAGCATCGCTGAGAATAAGGAGCCATTCATCTCATCATATCCTCCCTTCTTTGCACCAAGTGCTACAATCATTGCATGCATGAAGTACCACCATTGTCCAAAGACCCTGCTCTTTAAAATTTGCGTACCCCCGATAACTACAGCGTATCCCATTCTACTTAACGCTCCGTTTCTGAAAGCGTGACCAAACAACGTAGGGCCAGCCTCTTGTTCTTGAGTACCCAGTTGCAGGACCTGACGGAGATCTGCGGCCGAAAAAGCAAACTCCATCTGATGGACTCTAGTACGAAAACCGGAGGATCCACCTACGCGTCATATCGGATATTTTCCCAAAATTGTCGTAGATGTAAAAGCTGAATCCTTGGTGAATGCGTGAGTATGTGCGATATCCGGGAGCGTTCCAAAAAGGATAGAATCTGCTGATAATGTTCCGCTCCCGGTGTGTGCACGTCAAGGTTCACGATCATGTTGTGTTTCGCAACAAATTGCCTGATCGCCATACCTGCACAACACAAGAAAAGAGACACATACAAATACACACCACATTAAATAGATAGTTGATTAAGATTAGGTGTATTAAACATTAAAAATTAATTTAACTAATTAAAACACATATAGAGAAATAATAAAAAAAATAAAAAAAAATAAAAAATACGAAAGTGTAGGTTCGTGGCAAACTTGTAGGTTCGTACGAACTAACAGGACTGTCCGAACTTAATGGTTTATCCGAACTTACAAGTTCGCCACGAATCTTGCAAGTTCGTGTAACGAACACCAATAGTTCGATGTTACCCCTTGAACCCTCATAAACCAATTCTTAAGTGCAAAGTGCAAATTAACCGAGTAAACAAGTTTTACCATGTTCGTTTAACACATCCTAACTAGGAGCTACATTAGCATCGATCGATGGATTAGATACTGGTTTGTTCGGTTAGGGTTTCGGTCACAAAATTATTCAGATCGCGTAAACGACACGGTGAAATCCTTTAAATCTTACCTAGTTTTGTTCGCAAGCAAAAGTTGGTCTAGATGTATGGATTTAATCGTTCGTTAACTCTTTGAAATTCCGTAACAATACGTACAAGTTCGCTGGTAAGTTCGTCGCCAATAAGTTCGTGTGTGTGTGGTTCAAGTAAGTTCGTGAATAGCGTGGCTCTATTGACCGGTCAAGTTGTCCTTTTATATGCGAACTCTAAGTTCGTCGAACTTGTGTGGTACTCACATAAGTTCGTTGACTCTATACTTAACCGAACCTTTGTAAAATTTCCCAGCTTTGACTCGACACGTATCCAATAATCAGAATGAGGCACTATTTGAAACTTCCACACAAATTCTAACACAAAGTAATCAATTTTATGTAATACACACTAGCAAACATTGACTCGAGTGTTGACTTAACACTTAGTCAATTTTGTAAAGGATGGAATACAAAAACTTTGACCCAACATTTTTACAAGTCACTTTCTCTTTGTTTCTTTTAGAAATTGACGATTAATGTCAAGAGTAACATGCTTCCGTTAATTAAGGACATAAAACATAAAAAGATAAAAACTTCTAAACTAGAAGATAAATATAAAATAAAATACAATAATTAAACAGAACATATATGGGAGTTAATGGGAGACACATCAGATTGCCTTACGATTTCTCTGCACACATAAGCAATTATTATTGGTGTAAAGCAACAGTCCAAGATGATTACCGATATTGTGATCCTCTTAAACAAACTACACTCTAGCTTTCAAGCTGTATCTTTTATTATTGATGTGATTGTTATTCAGTGAATGACAAGTATGATATACTCTTGGATTTGAGAATGTAAATGGCTAACATAGATTCATTGAATGTATAAATGTCATTATTTGAAGTAAGCCAGACGACACGGGTCTATACTTACGTATAACAGAGTGCCGTTAGCTGAAATCGGGTGGGGCAGCAACCGTAGTATAGTCGTACTAGAGGTTACTTGCAGTAACGTAGGTTGACTAGAGTTTGGCAAATCCCATATTTAGTCAAGCGAGCGGTGTTCAGATCTGTACCTCAGTACAACAGAGAGACTTACACTTGACTAGGGTCAATGATTTAAGCATTGTTAAGATAATATTTGCGCTACTGCCCACAAAAGAGATAGTGGCGGAGACCAGGTCTATACTTACGTATAACAGAGGCAACTAGTACTAACTCCCCAAATGTATTAATATAAGAAAGGAATAGCTGCAGTATTTGCATTCTCTTCACCAAGAATGAAGACTTATGTCATACATCATATCATGTATTCACACAACGTATTCATATTGTAAGACTTCTAAAATTTGCTTGAGAAACTATCATGTAATTTGCCTACCGATACATCACATGATGAAGCTGTTGAATACGTTTGCTTAGATTTCTTAGATGTGTGCAGAGTCCTCTTATCAGCTAAAGTCTCTTCATTTAATGTCTTTGGCCCCATAGACTCCCCTTTTTTTATTTTTTTATTTTTTTATTTTTTAATAGATAACTAAAAGTAACATAATTTAGTTGGACTAATAACTCGAAACGTGACCTGTCAAATGTTTTTGTGTAAAGATCAGCTAAGGTATTTTCAGAGGGGACTTTGACCAGTCTTATTAACTTTTTCTCAGCACAATCACGAATGAAATGGTGTCCTATCTCTATATGTTTGGTCTTACTATGCTTAACCGGATTATTAGTTATAGAGATAGTGGATTGGTTATCTATCATAATAGCAGTGTTTGTAAAATTTGATCCATAATCTCGCAACTGTTGTTGCAGCAACTGCCTGCTGCAACATACTCTGCTTCACAAGTTGAAATGGCAACAGATGCCTGCTTCTTGCATTGCCAAGAAACAAGTCTCCCTCCTAAGAACTGACAACCTCCTGTTGTAGATTTCTTGTTCTGATTGCATCCTCCATAGTTTGAGTCGGTGTAAGCCACGAACTCTAAATCACCATCCGTAGGATACCAAAGACCTAACTTCGGTTTCCCTTTGAGGTAACGTAGTATTCTCTTCACTGCTTTCATGTGTGACTCCTTTGGATTAGCTTGGTACCTAGCACAAACACAAACAACAAACATAATATCGGGTCTAGATGCGGTTAGATATATAAGTGAACCAATCATGGCCTTGTACAAGGTGGGATCCACATATTCTTCACTTTCTGAATCTGCCCCAAGCTTGTGATTTTCTGGAATGGGCGTGCTGAAAATCTTGGTATCGTCCATCTTGAACCGTTCCAATAACTCATGGACATATTTTGTGACAACCGACACTTAAGCGTATTAAATTACCTTAAGCTTGATTATCACTACTAGTATTTAGTTTGAAATAGGGCTAAGTACAGTAGCGTTTAGTATATATACATACGCACGTAATTAATTATAATTACGCTAAACGATCTGAAAAATTTCAAAACTATGAATACAGACGTTGGTGAAAACTTTTTCATAAATAACGTAAATCTATTTTATAATTAAATAGTAGTTATTTACATTATATTATTATTATACAATAATATACGAACACTTTACGTTTTATGCAAAACGTACCGTACGCGACGAAAACGCACGAAGCGCCCGACAATCGAACGAAACTCGATTATTATTTTAATAACTTAAAATGAAATATTTTAAACAAAACTTCAATCAAAAACTTACGCGATTAAAATCGTAACGAAAAACCTAATTAATAAACGTATAACGTTTAAACGAGCGATGTGACACTCGACAAATTAGGACAATTATTTGAGCCTAACAATAGTGTAATTACATGTATTTAGATATATATTAGGCTAAGTACTTGTAACTACTTGTATATATGTATATACACATACGTAATTATTTGCAATTACGCGAAACGAACGGACTGAGTCCGACAACTATACGGCGTTGGTGAAAACTTTTTCATAAATAACGCAAATCTATTTCATAAATAAATAGTAGTTATTTACACTTACATTATTATTTCGTATAATAATACACGAATTTACTAGACGTTTTGCTTAAAAACGTAACAAACGCGACGAAAATGCGCAAATCGAAACCGACACCGAAAGAAAAACCGTCAAATATTTTGAAAAGGTTCAGTAAAGTATTTAAAACATTTAGTCAATTTAAAGTAACCATTAAGTATTCAAAAATAAAACGCAAAAATTTAACGTTAATAATTAATCCCAAAACGCACGATTAACGTTTAATCAACCGGGAAACGGAACACGAAATCAAGAAGCAAGTCACGAGCCCGAGACACCATTGGGCCAGGCCCAATCTCGGCCCAAAACCCAGGCCCAAAAAGCTGGCCCAAGGCCCATTAACATATATATGTACCATTCTTTTCTTTCCCCTCATTTTCACACACATTCTTTACACACATTTTCTCTCAATTCTCTCTCTACACTCTCTCACTAGAAATCTGGCCAAAATCAGTCACCACACCACCCTACAACCACCATTGACCACCACAAGTCGCCGTTGACCACCATAAACCACCGTGCAACCGCCACTCAAAAACGTCAAGATTTTCAAGAAATTCAAGCTTCACAACATCTCTTTCCTTCTCCTTTCTATTATCATTGTAAGAAAACTTATTCTATATCTAAAATTACTTTAATAACATGTTATAATTTTCACTTGACAAGAATATGTCTCAATCATAACACAAAACTCGTTTTCAAGGTTAAAAGTATTCAAAATCGTCACATGCAAACTGATCAGAAAAATGACCCTACTTTGAGAGGCAGTTTCTCCCTCAAAACTTGACCAAAATGAACGATTCAAAAGGCAAAAATTAATTTTAAGAAGTTAGCTTTCATTTCCAAGTGGTTTCACGATTTTTGGAGTTCGTTTGATACCTGAAATGATTTTTATAAAAATATAGGTATAACCTGTCCAAAAAGTCAGAAACTTTAGTCTTATGGTTTTGACCATATCTCGAGCTACAGGCACCAAACGACCTGAAACCACCGCCGAAAGTTTACAAATTTTATTGGCTACAAGTTTCGTGTTGACCGCTTTTTATGAAACCCTATGGATTTTGCCCAATAATTAAATCTTCTTGCATGTGTCCTGATTTGGCACTTTTTGACTTCAGTGAATAAATGTAATTTTTAAAAATACTTAAACATGTCTAAAAATTTTGGAAAAATTATTTTAAGTAATCAAGATATTAAGGAACATCTCAGATTTTTCTTGAATTTTTATTCGAACATTTGGAACACGAAATAAAATTTACAAAACTGACCTGTTACAGAGCTCTGTGTCGCAGAAGCCCAGTAGTCTGCGACACAAGTCTTTGTGTCACCATAACACCCGAATCGTCACATTAGCGATACAAGCCTTTGTGTCGCCATAACACCCGAATCATCACATTAGCGACACAAGCCTTTGTGTCGCCATAAAACCCGAATCAACACATTAGCGACACAAGCCTTTGTGTCGCCATAACACCCGAATCGTCACATTAGCGACACAAGCCAGGGGCTCTGCCCCTTGGACCCCGCCAGGGGTTGCCACCCCTTGGACCCCACTACCAGGGGCTCTGCTCCTGGACCCCCATCATTCATGGGCTTTGCCCCCTTGTCGCATTGATCGATTACCCATAACTAGAAAGTAGAAAATGCGTAACATAATTTATCAAATATGTGTTTTCACAAAATATTACCAACAGGCCGTACATATTTTCTAAACTCAAATGATAACCGAACAATTGGACATTTCTAGTTGAGTGAACTAGCATAGGTGGACATTAACCTTCCACCTACACAGATGAGATAAGTGGACAGTGACTCCCCACTTACACGTATAATATATAAGTGGACATTGACACCCCACTTACACACAACCTTATGCGTTTAGGGCACTAGAAGGTTGTGTTACGGGACACAGACACCCGCTATTTGTTATTTGCTTGCTAATTGCTATATTTGCTTGCTAAACCCCAGGTGAGTATTACAGCCCCACTTTTACTTTTACTGTTTTATATACTTTGGGGTGAGATACAAATGCTTAACTGTTTTTCATGAACACAAGTACTCGATTATTTTTACAAGATTATATGAGTTGTTTTAATCCATTAAAAGTCCTCAACACACATGGTTCGTTAAC
Organism: Gnaphalium uliginosum; assembly: GCA_963930675.1. Lineage (NCBI taxonomy): Eukaryota > Viridiplantae > Streptophyta > Magnoliopsida > Asterales > Asteraceae > Gnaphalium > Gnaphalium uliginosum. Next base: position 11,668,503 of record OZ005683.1, on the reverse strand, counting down.
TGCGAAGGCGCGAGTACTAGAGAATAGATCTATTATGGGAGTGACGCCCCCGTCCGAGTTACTAGCTATAACCAAGTTAAAAATGGGCACTCTAGTATTTGTCATAAAGGTGTTTCGGATTAGACACCTCCGGGAGGCACAAAACGGGTTAGGCTTCGAACCGTGGGCTCATGGCAATTTCGGAAACATTAATTTGTTTACTTTATTTGCTTGATTGCAAATCACGGATTAATCTTGTGTTTCATAACTATGTTTTTACTATTAAACCTGTGAGATTCACTAACCTTTTGGTTGACCCTTTTAGTTTTGTATTCTCAGGTACTCAGCAACAGTAGGATTGCCCACAGGATTGCTAGCTACATCGAGTTGCTTGCATTATACGTATATGAAGATGTTCATATATTATTTTTGAAATATTTCGTTATGTACTCGAGCCTAATGTAAACTTTTAAAGTATTTGAATGTAACTGCTTTTGTACTATTTTATAAACGTCTCATATAGAGTCGTTCGCTTTTACCCTTGTGTTGTGATTACTTCATTAGTCACGCCCCGACCCGAACTGCTTCCGCAGTACAAATTCGGGGGTGTGACAAGCGACGAAACGAACGGGTAAACAAGCACTGCGCGTAACGTAAACTTGGGGAACAATATTTAGGCAACCCACACCGCTTGTGGGCCCCCCCAAAATCTGCTCCCATACTCTCCCTCCCATACCCAAGACTTCTTCTCTCATACCATCACCTCCCTCACTCATTCATTTACTCTAACACTCAAACTAATCTCACACACTTCACTCTTCCCTCAAGCTCTCTCATCTCTCTCTCTTTTCTGAGATTTCTAGCAGATCTACAACTCCCCAACACCACCACAAACCACCACGAACATCACCACAAACCACCATTGCATCACCCCTTCGGTTTACAAGAAAAAGTAAGAAAACGAGCTCCCGACCTCTATTTCTTCGTGCTTTCATCATCTCCTTTGTAAGAAACCTCATCCCCCTTTTATTTTACTTGAAACATACTTATATTCATGTTAAAATGTCCATTTAACAAGATCATGTCCAAAAACAAAGTCGAAAAACGTTTTTGAAAACACAAAAACACTAACAGTTTCTGGGAAGAAACTTAGCCCGACTTCAAGAGAACTTTTCGCACTCAAAACTTAACGAAAATGGACGAATCAAAAGACAAAAATTAAATTTAAGAAGTTAGATTTCAGATCCAAGTGGTTTCGTAATTTTTCGATACCGTTTGATACTGGAAAACGATTTTACAAAAACGTGTCGCCATTCTGTCTCGGGTGACAGATTTTTGCCCCAACTTTCCGAGCCTATATCTTGAGTTCTAGACCTCTAAAACACATGAGGTTTGCGCCAAAATCTCACAAAATATGTTGGGTACAAAAAGTTCTTCTATGGCCTTTCTTGAAAATACATGGATTTTCCTACAAAAATCGGTTTATGAACTTGTGTCCAGATTGGTCAAGATTGGACCTCAGAGGACAAATGGAATTATTAAAAATACTTAGACTTATTCAAAAATTCTAGAAAAATTACTGAAAGTAGCCAAGACATAGGGGAACAACTGGTATTTTTCTTGGATTATTCGAGCCCCGACCCGACTTCCGCTGCACTGTAAATTTGGGGGTGCCACAGATTGGTATCAGAGCTAAAGGTTATAGCGAACTAGGTTGCATTAGTGGGCCTAGACTATAACCATTAAGTTAGTATTCCTCATTAGGTATAATTAGTTCAGGTATTGCATCATTCGAACTTAATTTAAGATAGGCTGATCAACTATGTACAATTAAAGGAGAATCGATGCAAGCTCTGAAATGGTTATGGCAGACGGGAATACATTAGTAGACCTGGACTACGATAGAAACGGGACCAGACCTATACGTGCAATACTTATTAGACTACTATATGCTATATGTATATACCTAGACCCCGCTTGTTAATACACTCGCCACAAGAAAGGGTAGACTTTCCTACCGTAGCATCACCCGATTTAGGGGACAAGACGCGAATCTTACCACCTACTATGGAGACCCCCACGGTAACCGCTTGACCACACGCTACTAAGGAGAACCAATCCGAAAGAGGACCCACTTGAGGAGGTTCCGTCTGAGGATGAACCAATGGAACTAGAACTACACTAGAATTCGTCACCTAGGCGCGACACATCTGTTTCCTCTGCTTCGTACTCTTCTCTTTTCTCTCTTATCGTAAACCTACGAATCGCTTGTATTATACACGACTAAGAGAACCAACAGATCACTTCGAAACTAAACCCTACGCTATCCATACTACTATGACTGATACACAAATCTCTAGAAACCGTCGTCGTGCAGATGTCCGCCAATGAAATTGGTCAACAACAACACCTACGTATTGGAAATGTTTTTTTTCAACAATTGGATTGATTCCAACGATTTACGCATAACTTGGTTTGCGACTTTGATCACTATAAACACAACTGGGTAAGTATCGCGAGGGGTACTCACAATGACTAAGCCCACAAACTATTTCAACAACGATTTGATCATTTTGATCACTACGACAAGGGGTACTTGCAACTACGGGATTACCATCTATTTCTACCAAACATTTGTTCACTCTGAAATGATAACACAGTCATAATGACTACTCTAAGAACACTACTCGGTCATTGTCATGAATACTTTTGAAACTCCTATTTGACTAAACCCAACTTTTGAGACGTGAAAAAACTACCAGAATATCCCGAGCTAGTCCACATCACATTCCTACTAACTCTATTACCTTGCGCTATTGATCGTCGTGTGTGATGCCCTATATATCTGCGATAATCTAAATCTTCGTACAAGAATCTCATTCATTCTTTTACTCTCTTTCATTGAAGAATCATGCCGCCACGAAGACAGACCTATAGCCAAGCGGAAATCGCACAACTCATCGCTCAAGGAGTAGCCGATGCTCTGGCAGCTCAAAAAGCAAACAGGAACAGTGGATCGAATCCACAGGTTGACAGCGAAGGCACAACAAACCCAACCCCGACAACCAAACCATGTTCCTACAAGGATTTTATGAACTGCAAACCCCTCAGCTTCGTGGGCACTGAAGGAACCAATTGACTAATGCGATGGTTCGAGAAGATGGAATCAGTATTCCGTATTTGCAACTGTACAGAGGACTGCAAGGTTAAGTATTTTGCATGCACACTGTCGGATGGAGCACTTACTTGGTGGAACACGTATGCTCAGTCCATGGGAATCGATGCTGCCTATCAACTTCTGTGGGAAGACTTGAAAAAGATGATGAAGGACGAATATTGTCCCAGAGAGGAACTACACCACTCGTTTCCACCAGTTGGCCCTCCTTTGCCCATCAATGGTGGACCCCGAGTTCAAAAGGATCGAGAGATACATCTGGGGACTCCCAGCGCAGATTCAGGGAATGGTCACCGCTTCAAACCCTGGAACGATTCAGAGCGCCGTTCACATGGCCCACAACTTAATGGCACAGGTGGTCCGGCGTGGGACACCTACAACTGGGGACAACAAGAGAAAGTGGGATGGAAATCCCGGTAATAACCAAGGTCAACAACAAGCGAAAAGGCCAGAAAATGCTAAGGTCTATGCTGCGGGTTTTGAGGAAAAGAAAGGGTATAAAGGAAGCAAACCCTTTTGCTCCGAATGCCACAGTCACCATGAGGGGCCCTGTGGCACTCCTTGCAACAAATGCAAAGGCTATGGACACCGGACTTAAGACTGTAGGGTCAGAGTCTGCTTCGAGTGTGGAATCGCTGGACACTTCAGGAATGATTGTCCGAAATTAAACAACAACAACGCCTGCCAGGATCCGTAACTTTGTTTCGGGTACGATACTTCTCGATAACTTAATTATTTCAATCTTATTCGATACTGGGCGAGCTTAGTTCACTACACTATCACACCTCAATGACTAAGATGCTAAGCGCTATTGTATAACTGGCACCGCAGAATTAGCATCGTAGAACTTGCCTTTGAACTTAGCAAGTGAATTCTCTCACACAAACTACGAACTATATAGGAAAGCTTTTTCCTACTACGAACCACATAGGAATGTTTTCCTACTACGAACCACATAATAATGTTTTCCTACTACGAACCACATAGGAATGTTTTCCTACTACGAACCACATAGGAATGTTTTCCTACTACGAATCACATAGGAATGTTTTTCCTACTACGAACCACATAGGAATGTTTTCCTACTACGAACCACATAGGAATGTTTTTCCTACAATGAACTATATAGGAATGTTTTCCTACTACGAACCCTATAGGAAATGATTTTCCCTACAATTGACTAATTAGAAATGTTTTTCTTACAATTTGTAAACTGGAACAATTTTCCAAACATATACGAATGGATGTGATTACATCACGAAACGAACTTTCTCTCCTAGACTTAATGAACGCTAGGAATACCCGCACTTCTCCTTAGACCCCACATGACCTAGACTACGAACTAAATTTCGGGACGAAATTTTCTTAACAAGGGGAGAATGTGACAACCGACACTTAAGCGTATTAAATTACCTTAAGCTTAATTATCACTATTGGTATTTAGTTTGAAATAGGGCTAAGTACAGTAGTGTTTAGTATATATACACACGCACGTAATTAATTATAATTACGCTAAACGATCTGAAAGATTTCAAAACTATGAATACGGACGTTGGTGAAAACTTTTTCATAAATAACGTAAATCTATTTTATAATTAAATAGTAGTTATTTACATTATATTATTATTATAAAATAATATACGAACACTTTACGTTTTATGCAAAACGTACCGTACGCGACGAAAACGCGCGAAGCGCGCCCGAAAACCGAACGAAACTCGATTATTATTTTAATAACTTAAAATGAAATATTTTAAACAAAACTTCAATCAAAAACTTACGCGATTAAAATCGTAACGAAAAACCTAATTAATAAACGTATAACGTTTAAACGAGCGACGAAACGAACGGGTAAACGAGCACCGCGCGTAACGTAAACTTATGGAACAATATTTAGGCAACCCACACCGCTTGTGGGGCCCCCCAAAATCTGCTCCCATACTCTCCCTCCCATACCCAAGACTTCTCCCATACCATCACCTCCCTCACTCATTCATTTACTCTAACACTCAAACTAATCTCACACACTTCACTCTTCCCTCAAACTCTCTCATCTCTCTCTCTCTTTTCTAAGATTTCCAGCAGATCTAAAACTCCCAAACACCACCACAAACCACCACAAACCACCATAGCATCACCCCTTCGGTTTACAAGAAAAAGTAAGAAAACGAGCTCCCGACCTCTATTTCTTCGTGCTTTCATCATCTCCTTTGTAAGAAACCTTATCCCCCTTTTATTTTACTTGAAACACACTTATATTCATGTTAAAATGTCCATCTAACAAGATCATGTCCAAAAACAAAGTCGAAAAACGTTTTTCAAACACAAAAACACTAACAGTTTCTGGGAAGAAACTTAGCCCGACTTCAAGAGAACTTTTCTCACTCAAAACTTAACAAAAATGGACGAATCAAAAGACAAAAAGAAGTTAGCTTTCAGATCCAAGTGGTTTCGTAATTTTTCGATACCGTTTGATACCCGAAAATGATTTTACAAAAACGTGTCGCCATTTTGTCTCGGGTGACAGATTTTTGCACCTACTTTCCGAGCCTATATCTTGAGTTCTAGACCTCTAAAACACATGAGGTTTGGGCGAAAATCTCACAAAATATGTTGGGTACAAAAAGTTCTTCTATGTCCTTGCTTGAAAATACACGGATTTTCCTAAAAAAAACGGTTTATGAACTTGTGTCCAGATTGGTCTAGATTGGACCTCAGAGGACAAATGGAATTATTAAAAATACTTATACTTATCCAAAAATTCTAGAAAAATTACTGAAAGTAGCCAAGACATAGGGGAACAACTGGTATTTTTCTTGGATTAGTCGCGCCCCGACCCGACTTCTGTTGCACTGTAAATTTAGGGGTGCGACATATTTCGTCTGATGGATGAAAAACCCGTTCTTCTTTTGATCAACTTGCAATCCTAAGAAGAAATTTAATTCTCCAATAGCACTCATCTCAAACTTGCGCTTCATTACCCGCTCAAATTCACTGCACATCTTCTCGTCAGTTGACCCGAAGATGATGTCGTCTACATACACTTGGACTAACAGAAAATCTTTCTTTCTCCATTTCACAAAAAGTGTGCTGTCTATTTGACCTCTCTCGAACCCATTTTCCAAGAGATGTGTTGACAAAGATTCATACCATGCCCTTGGTGCCTGATGCAATCCATATAAGGCCTTATCCAATTTATATACCTTATCTAGATGATCTGGATCAGGGAACCCTGGCGGTTGTTCAACATATACCAGTTCTTTGACTTTGCCGTACAAAAAGGCACTCTTCACATCCAGCTGAAAAACCTTCATCTTCTTAGATGCAGCAAATGCTAAGAATAACCTAATTGCCTCTAGCCTAGCCACTGGCGCATACACTTCATTGTAGTCAATTCCCTATTGTTGATTAAAGCCTTTGACCACTAGCCTTGCTTTATTCCGAGTCACTATACCTCGATCATCTCTTTTACACTTGAATACCCATTTAGTTCCTATAGCAAATTCGCCCACTGGCAGATCAACTAGCTCCCAAACTTGAAGTTTCTTGAATTGAGCTAGCTCTTCCTGTATGGCTTCTACCCATAAGCTATCCTTCGAGGCCATCTGAACATTCTTCGGCTCAATTTGAGAGATAAAGCATGAGTAAAGACATTTGTGGGTTATCCCTGACTCCTTGATAGACGCATATAGACTGGAGTGTTCAACAACACTCTTCCTAGTCATGATTCCTGCATCGGGATTTCCTATTATGTTCTCATGTGGATGATATTTGTGGACCCGTAATGTTTCATTTTCTTCAACTTGAGTCTTATCCTCCATGTTAGATCCAATCTCCGTGATCGGAGGCATCATCTCATTCTCCTTTGCTCATTCAGGAGTGTGTTCCTTTGAAGTCTGACCAGGAGAATTAGTAGATGCTCCTGAAGATTCTGATGGTGTACTCTCAGGTATTTCTTCTGTAACAGTGATAGGAGTACTTTTGGTTGGAGCTAGGCCAGTATTCTCATATCCATTTAACATAGTGTATTCCACTCCTGTAGTACCTGTATCATCACTGACAGAAACATGAAAAGGTTTAAACACAGAATCATAATTAAACATCCAATCAGGGCCAGTCTGAGGTTCATGAGTGTAACTCGTGACTTCTATATTAAAAACTATTTCGACACACCTTGTTTGTTTGTCATAAACACGTTTATTTTGTGAATTAGGTACATAACCTAGGAAGTATCCTTCGTCTGCCTTTTCACCAAATTTAGGTTTATCTTTAGTTTTTAAAAGAGTAAACGGAACCCCAAATGGTTCAAATCCATTAAATTTGGTTTTTTGTTATTTAAAAGTTCGTAACACGTTTTGTTAAGTCTTTTAACACATAAACCAGATTTAACACATGACATGCAGTATTCACTGCTTCCCCCCAGAATATGATAGGAAGTCTAGAATCGGAAAGCATGGTTCTAGAAGCTTCTATCAACGTTCTGTTCTTTCTTTCAGCAACTCCATTCTGTTGTGGCTCGTACGGAGCACTAAACTAATGTTGAATTCCTTTGCTCAAGCAATATACATTCAACGTCGCATTCTTGAACTCTGTCCCATTGTCACTACAGATCCTTTTTACTCTTGTGACATAGATGTTCTCTACTAGGTCTAAGTATTCTATCAACGTGCCTGATGTCTCATTCTTTGCACCTAAGAAGTAAAACCATGTAAACCGCGAGTAATCATCTGTCATGACCAGACAGTACCATTTCTCACCTATACTCATCTTGTTCACAGGACCATGTGAAGTAATTCAAATCTAGATGAGATTGAATTTTGAGCCTTCGATTTGTGTGACTTTTTGTGTTGTTTACCCTTCTTACGAGGCACACATTTATCTTCAAACGTGAAACTTTTAAGTGGTACTCCTTGTACTAACTCATGCTTAGTAATGTAGTTCATTTTCCAAAAGTGTAGGTGAGCCATTCTCCTATGCCATAATAACGAATCTGTCTCTGAAGCCTTGGAAAGTAAACATGTAGATTCTACCAAAGTTTCCATCTCATTCATGTCCATCACATAAATGTCATTTTTCCTTGGTGCCCTCATCATTATCCAATCTTCAGGAATAACAAACCACGGTTTTAGAATTAAAGCCTCCTTATTCGTAAAGTGAACCGAGTGGCTTTTGTCACATATTTGGGATACACTCATGAGATTGTGAACCAGTTGTTCAACAAAGTACACATTTTCAAGAGCTATCTTCCCGTTTGTGACCCTTCCTATACCGGTGATGTTTCCTCCCTTTTCACCTGCAAAGTTCACATAACCCCTCCTCCTTGCTTGGAAATCTACAAGTAGATTCCTCTCCCCCGTAATGTGCCTTGAGCAGCTGCTGTCTACATACCATCTGTTTACAGCTTGTGATTCCTGCTCCTGCACAAAAATAAACAAAATTAGTTGTCACAGGGAACCGAAGCCATAACGGTCTTGGGTCTTCCATCTTCATCAACAAACGTAAATTCTCTTAGATATCCATCTCTCCTTTCGGGAGACTTGGATGTTTTAAGAATCGGTCTTTGTTTGTAGTCATTAGAATAGTCAGGACCTCTTCTCGACATGGTCTGTTCGGGTTGTGACCCTTAGTTCAGTTGAACTCTTGGTCGTTGTCCTGATGAGGATGTACTCCCTTGGTTTAACCCTTGATTAAACATAGAAGGATGAGTGGGTGTCTTATTGGGAGTTTTATATCTTTTTGGAATGACACCTCTTTTGGAAAAAGTTTGGTCATTTCGGGATTGTGCAAAGGAGCGAAAATTATTTGGGGAGATGCTCCTTAGACTATCCCTATAGTTTTGTAGGTTCTGAGACTCTGGTTTTGTATCACTACCTAACCCTGGTCGAATTACCGTACTTTTCTCAATAAATTTCTTAGAAGTATCATCACTTTTATTCATCTGTTTGAGAGGAGCATATAGCTTCTTATTAGGACAACCAGAAGCTACATGCCCTTCTCATGACACTTAAAACATGACATCTTTTCAATTGCTTTCTTTTGAGGAGCCTTTGACGATGTTGATTCATTAGTCAGAGATTGTTCAAACTTTCTTAAGATAAAGTCAGCTTTTGTTCCAGTTTTAGAGCTTTCACTTGTCACAAATTTAACATGTTTTTCAACCTTTTGTTGAGGTGACTGAAAAACATCTAGTTTTGTTTCTTTAGTTAGCTCTTCAGTAATCTTAGGTCTAACCATCTCTGACTCGCTGGTCACAAATGATTCACTCTGTGAAGAACTAGCTGAGTCAGTAACATCTTTCAGCTCACTCGGGTAAGGAGTATAGTTGAAATTAAAAGGTGGTGGGGCTTCACAATATCCCAGCCCCGTCTTATCTTTTGTGTTCCTTTGTGATCCAATAATGTTATTCAAAGTTAAGGAAGATACTTTATATTGTTCAAATTTTCAATTTAACTCGACCATTTTAACCTTAGATTCTCCTAATTCCTTATCCTTGTCTGCCACTTCCTTAGTTAAAACCTGTATGCGTTCATAGATTAAGTCAATTTTCATTGATTGTTCATTTATGGTGTCCTTTAAAATGGTCATATCTTCTGCATCAGATTTTATCTTCTTGACAAGTTCATCTTTAGAGTCTTTTAGGTATCTATTCTCCTCACTTATGGTTTTAATTTGAGCTGACATAGATGTACCCGTGTCTTCACTTGTTCCTGCAAGATAGTATAAGCATTACAAACATTAGTAATGGTAGACAAATGGAGACATACCTTTTGTTTGTCTATACGCAGGTTGGCCATATTAGCAACTCATATATCCAGTATGAGGTAAATTTAGTATGTCATCCTCTGAACTTCTAGCATCGTCAACACTTTCAGTTGTACCTACTGATTGCTTATCTTCTACGATTTCAGCCATAAAAGCCTGAGCTGAGTGTCCCGACTCATTAGAGTGAGCACTCCAGTCATAGGACCCGTCCATTTGTTAAACCACCAAAGCTTTGGAACTCAAACTGCTTCCCGAACTTTGGTTCCCCTGATGTCCGGAACGATTTTGAGAAGAATTACGATCAACCTTTGGCCTTTGACATTCTCTAGCAAAGTGCCCAAAACCTTGATAGTTATAGCACTTCACTTTAGACTTATCAAATCCACTCTTCCCACCGACCAGTATTTTTCCTGTCCTATCAATAAAACTTTTTACTCTTCTTGACACCATAGCCAGTTGCCACTGTAGGTCCATTTCCTCTAGATCATCCGGATCAAGCTGATCATAGTCCTCATCGAATAAGCAGGGTCATTTATCTTTACCTGTATATAGTTCTCGTATGAGGCAACAAACGAGGCGAGAACCGAGAGTTGTTCTTCTGCTGATTTAACACTCATTGGCATATGTTTGTGAGCTTGAGTGTTCTTCCCTGTAGATGAACCTTTCCCTTTCTCCTCATCCCGAGATGATGCCAACAGACCTATACCTTCATGCTCATGCACAACTGATTCTTCAATATTACCTGAGAAAAAGGCAGCTGTACCTCCAGATGAAATACCCTTAGAGACTAATCTCCATGATAGATTGATGGATCTTGAACATGATCGCCCTCTAATTCCTTTTTCTGTATTTTGAAATCATTGGCTCTTAACTTATCAGCTACTTTATCAAGTGTCATAGCGCTGTACTTTGCCTCATTATCCCTCATCATAAGTGCATACATTTCCCACTTTGGAGGAATTGCATCCAGTAGCTTATCATTCTTCTCTTCATCAGAATAGACGACTCCATTACTATCAAGTTCAGTCATTAGATGATAATATCGAGTGACAATATCATCTAAAGTTTCACCGTTGATATACTTGAAAACAGAGAATTGTTTCTTCAATAACTCAGTTTCTCCCTTCTTCACTTGAGGATTTCCCTCACATTGTTAGGATAAACTGATTTGGATTTGGATTACCACTGTTATGATAATGTTGAAGAAAACAAGTGATTACCACTGATGGTTGAAGATTAACACTGATAGTGAAGATTACAACTGTTTGAAGAACTGAAGGTTAACACTGCTACAAGGATTAACACTGTTAGTTAAGATTTGTAAGTAGTTTCCACTGTTTATGTAATTACGACTGTTAGTGTAGTTTGAAGTGGTTAACACTGTTAGTTGAATTTATACTTGGACTTTCATAAATGAAGCAGTTACCACTGTTGGAAGTTAGTTTCCATTGAATGTTCAAATGTGGTAGTTAACACTGTTTATGATTTTGTGATAAGAATGAGTCGGTTATGGAAGTTATCTAATTCCATAATAATAGGAGATTGTACAGGACTCTATGTGTTATAAATAGAGATCCTTAGAACCGAGATTAGATGATGAATATCGAATGGAAAATAGCGCAGCTTCAAGGTGTACACCCTAATACAAAAAGTGTATTCGTCTTATTCATATAAATAAGATTGGAGCTTTGGATTTAATATTCGTGTTTTGTTATTTATTATTCTCAATATTTATCTTTGATCTTTCTAATATTATTGAGTGTTATTCCGCAACTTCTCAATAATAATTCAAAGCTTGTTCAAGGTTACAAGTGAATTGAATTGAAACGGGACTGTCAAGTGGTATCAGAGCTTGGAAAGCTCTGAATACAGAAAGATCTGGAATTTAAGATTAAATTGATTTTTAAGGTGTAGTTTGTGATTAAGTATTGAATTCAATGGCAACAGAAAACAATGAAGGGATCCAGGTCACTAAAATCCCTATGCTCAGGCCTGATGAGTTTGATATGTGGAAAATCAGAATCAAACAATATATGCTTCTCACAGATTATCAGATGTGGGAAGTTGTGGTAAATGGTCCTCCAGTTACAGTAGATGGTGATGGTGTCAAGCAACAGAGACCACCACCAACTACTGATGCAGAAAGAAAAGTCAGATCTGTAGAATTTAAAACCCTCAGCACATTGTAACTATCAATTCCTAATGAGTACCAAAGAAGGTTTGAAGCCTGTGATGATGTCAAAGTACTCATGGAGGCTATTGAAAAGAGATTTGGTGGTAATGATAGCACCAAGAAAAACAAAAGATCTTTATTGAAGCAACAATATGAGAACTTCAATTCTGCAAAAACAGAAACTTTAACTCAAACCTTTGGCAGATTTTCAAAGCTAGTTGGAGATCTGGAGAACCATAAGGTAAAGATTGATAAAGATGATTTGAACAGGAAGTTTCTGAGATCATTAGGTGAGGAATGGACAATCTACACAATAGGTTTAAGACAGAGTGCATATTTAGAAGTGAAGGAACTTGAGGATATCTATAATGATCTGAGAAACTTTGAGTCAGAAGTTGAAAGCAAAAAGCAGACTTTAGGAAACAATCATAATGCTGCTTTTATGTCAGTAAGTGGATCTCAAGTTGATTCAAATCAATAAGGGTCTACTTATGTTGCTGCAGGAATTGGATCATCACAATGCAGATCAAATGATCAGATACTGGAATCTTTCTTTGCTAGTAATGTAAACTCTTCACTTACTAATGAAGATTTGGAGCAGATTAATGTTGATGATCTAGAGGAGATGGATATTAAGTGGCAAATTGCTTTGATTACTCAAAGAGCCAAAAGATTTATGCAAAGGACTAGAAGGAATAACTTTGCAAATCAAAGGAATGATGGTGCTTGGTTTGATAAAAGTAAGGTAGAATGCTTCAACTGCCATAAAATAGGGCACTTTGCAAGGGAATGCAGAAGTCAAAGACAAGAGCAGAATGGGCAGAGAACAGGAAGCAGTGGAATTCAGAGAAGGAGTGTACAAAAACAGGAAAGTACATCCATTGCCTTAATTTCACAGGATGGACTTGATTTTGATTGGAGTGATCAAGCAGAACATGAAGTGAAGAATCAAGCTTTAATGGCTATTGCTGAAGAAAACAAGTCATCAGATGTTCCTTATGAGGTACAAATCAAATTATGTTCTCCTGCGTGCAAACTAACGGTTAAACACTATAGAGATTATAATATGAAATTTTGTGAGGAACTTAAGCAATGTGAAATTAAAAGTAGACACACTACTGCTGCCATTGAAAATCTAGAATGTCAAATTAAGGCATATGAAAAGAATGTAACTCAATATGAGTATGATCTTAAGTATGCTAGATGGGAGAGAGATGTGTTAAAAGATAAGTTAGAAGCACTGAATCAAAAATTAGTAGAGGTCACATGTGAAAGAGACGATATAAAATTAACAGTAAGTGATCTTCAACATGCTTCTAAGAGTGTAAATCAAATTATCAAATCTCAAATTCATGATAAGTTAAAAACTGGTTTAGGGTATAATACTGTTTCCCCACCTTATAATAACAACTATTTTCCTCCTAAAACTAATATAGATTTAAATAAGTTAAAGGAAGGAATAGCAGTTGATGTTACAAAGGTTGATCCAGTTCTTAACTTGAAAAATGAAATTGACTTTGACAAGGTTGAAATTAGGGAATGGACTGAGGAAGATGAGCTGGATTTTTCATCTGAAAACAATAAGAATTCAAATTCTGAAACAACTGATAGTTCAAAGAAGAAATCAAATACTAGTCTAGTTTTAGAACTTGAAAGTGATAAAATAGAAGAGGGTAAAAGATTGTTTCAGGAAAAGATAAAGAGTAATCTGGAAAAGATGAAATCTACTACTAATAAATCTAGAGCTGGTCTAGGTTACATTAGTAATTCAGTTAAAACAGTTAACAAACCTCCTAAACTAAAATCTGTGAACAATAACTGTACTAACTGTAAATGTAAAGCCAGAATCTCTCAATCACCACCTTGTCAACAATTAAAACCCAGAGGAAATCAAAGAAATTGGAATCAAATGGTTTCACAAAAATTGGGAAACAATTTTACCGTGGTAAAAGAGAAATCCTGCTTTACATGTGACAAAAACAATCATCTTCAAAATGATTGCTATTATAATCCAAAAAATCTTCAAAGGATTAGAAAACAACCATGGACGGGAACTGATATAATCAATAAACAAAATTTTAAATCAAAATTTGATCATATTACTACTGCCAAGAAAAAGAATGTTAAGGCTAATAAGTTAAAGACTGCTACAACTATTTCAACTGCATCAGTATTAACTAGAAATTTAGCCAACAGAAATAAGACAAAAACAGTGGTAAAAACTAAAACTGCCAGTGTTAATTATTTTAACACTGTTAGTAAATTTGATAAGACAGTTAAAACTGTTAGATCAATTTTCACTGTTAAGCCTAAAATAAGTTGGATTTGGACACCAATTAAATCTGATAAATCAAAAGGTCCAAATACCAATTGTGCATCACAATCAATGATCTTCCAGAAAGTTGACTTTGTGAATGCACATGGGAAACCCAAAGCCAAATTGGTTTGGGTTCCCAAGAGAAATTAATTTTCTTGTTTAATTATATGTGCAGTATGGACAGTGGTTGCTCAAGACACATGACTGGGGATAAGAAGATGCTACAGGACTTCAAATCCTTTGATGGAGGATATGTAGCATTTGGAAGCAATCCCAAAGAAGGGAAAATAACAGGCAAAGGAACAGTGCACAGTAATAAGATAAGTTTTGAAGATGTGTATTTTGTTGAACAACTGAGGTACAATTTGCTAAGTGTGAGTCAAATCACAGATAAAAAGAACCCAGTTCATTTTACTGACACTGAATGCCTTATACTTTCTAAGGAGTTTAAAATACCTGAAAATATGATTTTAATGAGAATTCCTAGAAAGCATAATGTATATAAGTGTGACTTAGCAAATATGGAACCTTAACCTAAATTAAACTGTCTTATAAGCAAAGCAACTGTGAATGAATCTGAACTGTGGCATAGAAGGATGTGTCACATGAATTACAAGACCATTAATAAGCTTGTCAAAAGCAAACTTGTTAGAGGTTTACCTGAAAAGGTATATTCATGTGATGATCATTGTGTTGTCTGCCAAAAAGGCAAGCAACACAAGTCTTCTTTTAAGTCCAAAACTGTGAACACAAACTTTTCACCATTACACTTACTACATATGGACTTGTTTGGACCAACAAATGTAAGCAGTATAGGGAAGAAATTATACTGTTTAGTAGTAATTGATGATTATACTAGATTCAGCTGGGTATTCTTTCTTAGGACAAAAGATGAAACAGGTGAAATACTTAGATCATTTATAACTAAGATTGAAAATCAAATGAATCTCAAAGTAAAAATCATTAGGAGTGATAATGGCACAGAGTTTAAAAATCAAGAGATGGATAAATTCTGTGAAAACAAAGGTATTAAGAGAGAATTTAGTGCACCTAGGACTCCACAACAAAATGGGGTAGCTGAGAAGAGAAATAGTACACTAATTGAGGCTGCAAGAACTATGTTAGCTGATTCTAAATTACCTATGACTTTTTGGACAGAAGCAGTTAGCACTGCTTGCTATGTCCAAAATAGGGTATTAGTTGTCAAGCCTCATAACAAGACACCATATGAACTGTTCTTTAAGAGAAAATCATTGGTTAGTTTCTTAAAACCATTTGGGTGTCCTTGTACCATCTTAAATACCAGAAGTCACTTAGGAAAGTTTGAAAGCAAGGCTGATGGAGGTCTTTTTGTTGGTTACTCTATTCAAAGTAAGGCTTATAGAGTTTTCAACGAAAAGACTAGAATCATAGAGGAGTCAATGGATATAACATTTAACGAATATACTGAAAATGCTGTAGGAAAAGGACCAGACTCTCTGTTTGATATTGATGCACCAACCCATGCTTTTAGATATACAAATGTGCAATCAAGTGCAGGTATAAATGCAGGTACAAGTACTTCAGGTACAGACATACCAACTGCACAGAAGAGTAAAACACAGGAATATGTTCTATATCCTGTTTGGTCACCTGATCCACCAGAAGTGTTTGACTCCATTCCACAGCAGTCAACACAGGGTTCAGAGTCTGGCATAACAAGTCAAAAGGATAATGATGGTGGTAAAACATCAACTGACTGACCTGATGATCCAGATATGCCAGCATTGGAGGAAGATGGAGATGAAAGTGAAAGTGTGGAAAACACAGCTAGAGAAATAACTGATCTATCAGCTGTAGAACAGAGAATTATGGATAACATTTTCACTCCTTCAAGACAGTTTAGAGAGAGAATCACATCAGATGCACAAGAAAATGAGATGGTTGTGAATACAACAAACTTGGAATCTGAGATACCAGTGTCACCAACATCACACTATCATGTTCATAGGGATCATCCTCTAGAAAATGTGATTAGTGATGTTGCTACACCTGTACAAACAAGGCAGCAACACAAAGAAACAGAAGAAGGACTCCACACTTCTTTATATGCCTGCTTTATATCCCAGATGGAGCCAAAGAAGGTAACAGAGGCTCTAAAGGATCCAAGTTGGATTGAAGCTATACAAGAGGAGTTGCTTCAGTTCAAAATACAGGAAGTATGGACCTTGATGGATCTACCCAAAGGCAAAAGAGCAATTGACACAAAATGGGTGTTCAGGAACAAGAAAGATGAAAGAGGGATAGTGATCAGGAATAAGGCTAGATTAGTAGCACAGGGGTACTCACAGGAAGAAGGGATTGACTATGATGAGGTTTTGCTCCTGTGGCTAGGATTGAGGCTATCAGACTGTTCTTGGCCTATGCTTCATTCAAAGGGTTTAAGGTCTATCAAATAGATGTGAAGAGTGCCTTTTTGTATGGCACTATCCAAGAAGAAGTTTATGTATGCCAACCTCCAGGCTTTGAAGATTCCAATTACCCTGATAAGGTGTTAAGTTTGGACAAAGCTCTCTATGGCTTACATCAAGCACCAAGAGCCTGGTATGACACATTATCAGAGTATCTGCTGAAGAATGGATTCAAAAGGGGTGCAATTGACAAAATCTTGTTCATTAAAAGAATTAAGAATGATATCCTACTAGTTCAAATCTATGTAGATGATATTATTTTTGGTTCTACAAGGGACAGTCTTTGCAAGGAGTTTGAAGTATTGATGCATGACAAGTTCTAGATGAGTTCAATGGGAGAATTAACTTTCTTTCTAGGCTTACAAGTCAAACAGCAGAAGGATGGGATTTTTATTCATCAAAGTAAATATGTAAATGACATATTGGAGAGGTTTGGCTACAAGAATGCAAAGGTTGCAAGCACACCTGTGAAGACACACAAATCATTACATGCAGATCTTGAGGGGGAGGATGTTGATGTTCATCTCTATAGATCAATGATTGGCTCCCTCATGTATCTGACATCATCCAGACCAGATATCATGTTTGTTGTTTGTGTGTGTGCAAGATTTCAATCCAATCCTAAGATGTCACATCTACATGCAGTGAAAAGAATCTTTAGGTATTTGAAAGGTCAACCAAAACTAGGTCTTTGGTATCCAAAGAGTAGTTCTTTGATCTGCTTGCCTACACAAATAGTAAATATGGAGGTGCAAATTTGGATAGAAAATCCACATCAGGGGGTTGTCAATTTCTAGGAGAAAGGTTGGTATCAAGCAATGTAAGAAGCAAACAACTGTGTCTACATCAACAGCAGAGCCTGAATATGTTGCTGCTGCAAGCTGCTGTGCTCAGGTTCTATGGATTCAGAATCAGATGTTAGACTATGGATTTTACAACTGCTTGCTTTGGGATTATTACTACTGTTTCTTATTTAAAAAAAAATGGATTTTAAAAAAAAAAAAATACCACTGCTTTCTTTACTTAATACTGCAAGACTCTTAGTACTGCTTGTATTAAGTTGTGACTGCCTTGGTCGGTTAGTACTGCTTATACAAGTTAGCACTGCTAGCTTAATTAAGTATAAGATTGGCAAGCGCATGAAACCTAAGTGTTTGGACGGTTATCACTGTTAGTGCAATTTCTCGGTTACCACTGTTAGTGTTACTTTTCACTCGTTAACACTGTTAGTGTTAAAATTGGGGATTTTTCCATTGACCTAAATTAAACAGTATATAAACCCAAACAAATATCGTTTTTCAATACGCTCTCAATTCCTACCTAAACTCTTGCGCTTAAGCATTCAATCACCTTCTAAACCTTCAATTTCACTTCAATTGTACAACAATGGCTTCCACTTCCTTGTCCACATCTCTTACAATAGGGCAGAATCATAATATGATTGCTTATCTGATGAAACCCAAAGAGGCACAAGACTTCATCCAAATTATTGATTTCCTTCGTGCTTCTCACATCCATCATGCCCTCACTGTATCACCCAGAATCTCCAAAGATCACATCAATGATTTTTGGGTAAAATCAACAATCGAAGACGAACAGGGGACTAAGAGCATAGTCTCAATGGTGTCCAACACCAGGGTGGTTATCACTGAAGCCACTGTTCGTGCTTCATTACATCTCGATGATGAGGCAGGTATAACTACCTTAACTAATCAATTTTTATATGAAAAACTTCGATTGATGGGTTATGAGGGTCCATGGGATACCTTTAAGTTTCAAAAGACTCTCTTTTCTTATCAATGGAGATTTTTAATACATACTATCTTACACTGCCTCTCATCCAAACGATCATCTTTTGAACAGTTTGGAAGCAACATTGCTTATGCAACTGTCTGTCTTACTACGGGTCAAAGATTCAATTTTTCAAACTTAATTTTTTCTGGTATGCTCAGAAACATTGAGCAACCAAAATCAAAATTTTTGATGTATCCTAGGTTTGTGCAGTTGTTTTTAAATGAACAAATTCCAAATCTGCCTGCACAAGATCAACTCATTGGTGTTCTCTCTCACAAACCTAAAGTTTTTTCAAATATGAAGAGAGACTCCAAATTTTCTGGGAGGGTTACATCATTGTTTCCCTCAATGCTTCCTGCACCCTCCACCACAGCTGCAGTTACACCCACTGCAGCTGAACCTTCTGCTGAGAGAATTGAAATACCCATCAATTCTCAACCCACAGCAGTTGAGGGTATTAAAAGAAAACAAGGGACCCAACATCCAACCACTGCTAAAGCCAAAAAGGCAAAAACACAGGCATCTGAGGCTCTTGCTGCTCAGATGTCTCAGTCCAATGAATCAACACAGCATGTGGTCGATAAGGATTGGGATGACCATTCTGGGAGGGCTGCTTCTACTGCTTCTGGCCAAATGGCAGAGCAGGATAGAAGTAACATCAATAAGACCCAACCAGCGGCAACACCAGAAGATGATCCTTCTCCAGAAGGTGATTTTGGTGGACCCAGTACCAAGAACAGAGGGTCATCTGATGATCATGCTAGGCATGAGTCAGATGGTAACTCTGCCAATGATTCACCGAGGGAGTCACATCCTAAAGGTGATGAGGCTAGTATGCAATATGAGAAATTGACGACTATGCTTGATTTTATGTGGGCTGAGGTAGTGAGGCAGAAAAGGATCATTAAGAAACAACAAGAAGAAATTGATGATTTAAAAAGAGTAGTATTAAAATGCTTGAAGCAGGGTAAGAAATACTACATCATTAATGATAAACACAAAAGATCTATACCTGTGCAACAAGCTAGGGTAGTTCTATCTTCCCCTGAACCCTCAGAAGATGCATTCAAAAAGGGGGAAAACGAACAGGGTGGAGATGATTTCGAGGAGGTAGATGAGGAGATAGAGATGGAGAATGAAAGAGGGGTTAATGAGGTTATATAGGAGGCATCTAAGACTGCTAGTGCAAATATGAGTGAACAAACTGCTGAAGTTGACTTGGATGGAAAAACAGAAGAGATAAGGGATGATGATGATGGTGAAGAGGTAAATATGCATGGGAAAGAGTTGAGGTTAATATTGCTACTGCAGATAGGTTTGCCCAGAAGTTCAGTAGGAGGAAAAGTGTGCCTCAGATAGGGAAGAAAGTGACAGGAACAGGGAAGAAGGTTGAGACTCCAAAGAAGAAACAATCACAATCATCGTTGCCTGGTTTCACAATCAGAGAACCTGCTGAAGCACCTACATTTAAAAGGGCAGACCTACCTAAAATTGACCCAAAAGATAAAGGTAAGGAAAAGTTAGTAGAAGAGCCTAAAAAGAAGTCAAAACAAATGCATGTTGCTGCTACTGCAAATGATGAAGAATATGCACATAGACTACAAGCTGAATTGAATGCTAAAATGAGGGCTAGTTTAGTAAGAGTTGAGGTTGAACCTGGAAAGTTTGTGATGATGACCAAGGAGGAGGTTAACAGGTTTGATGAATGGATGCTCAGGAAGGAAAAAGAGGAGTCTGTGAAATATTTTGTGAATCAATTGAAAAGAAAGAAGGCTGAACAAGAAAGGATCAAGAAAGCAAATAAGCCAATAACCATTGCACAGAAGAGAAGGGACTTATATGATAAATTGAAGTGCACCATTCCTGCTGGGGTATTGAAAAAGATGACATATCAAGAGATGGCCAAGGCATATGAAAGAGATATATTTGTGCCTTATCAAGAAAACCAGAGGAAGGAAGCAGAGTTGAAGAAAAGAGGAGAAAAGGAGGAAAAAGAGAAAGAAGAAAAAGAGTCAGTGAAGGAAGTGATTAATGATTTGGAGAGAGATGAAGGGCAATTGAATGAATTAATGATTATAAATCCAGTTGCTGCAGAGCCAATAAGTCAAGATTTGCCAGAGATTGTTGATTGGATGGTAATTAAACTGTTGGTACCTAAGAAGGAAGAGAAAATTAAAATAGTTAGAGCTGATGGAAGTGAATCTTTCTGGAGGTCATTCAAAGAAATATTAAGAAGATTAAGTAAAGCAGATGTGGTGAAAATGTATGAGATAGGGAAGGAGAAATTGGATGGAAAAATATTTGATAGTATTATTGAAAAAATCACATGGGATTGGATAAAAATGATGTTTGAGCCAGAAGAATTTCCCTTTCAGTTTGGAACTTTCAAGATTGTGAGAATGTGGATGTATTTTGAGGTGTTTGGAGTACATCAAGCTATTTTGGATAATGGTGAGATTTTGTATATGCTAACAGACAGGGAATATAATATGAATCTGAGTTTGTTGAGGAGTTTAAGGTTAGCAAAATTACATTCTTCTGTATGTAATGAGGCTGCCAAGGAATTGATTTATATGATATTAAATCAGATTCACAAGGAAGAACAGTTGGGAAAGAAATCTAGAAATTGGTTTTGAAAGCATCTTCAAGAAGTTATAATGGAGAATTAAAAGAAACTTAATGCTGTAGAGGACAGATTAAGTTTAGTGGAAGATTGTTAGGATAAACTGATTTGAGTTTGGATTACCACTGTTATGATAATGTTGAAGAGAACAAGTGATTACCACTGATGGTTAAAGATTAACACTGATAGTGGAGATTACAACTGTTTGAAGAACTGAAGGTTAACACTGCTACAAGGATTAACGCTGTTAGTTAAGATTTGTAAGTAGTTTTCACTGTTTATGTAATTACGACTGTTAGTGTAGTTTGAAGTGGTTAACACTGTTAGTTGAATTTATACTTGGACTTTCATAAATGAAGCAGTTACCACTGTTGGAAGTTAGTTTCCATTGAATGTTCAAATGTGGTAGTTAACACTGTTTATAATTTTGTGATAAGAATGAGTCAGTTATGGAAGTTATCTAATTCCATAATAATAGGAGATTGTACATGACTCTATGTGTTATAAATAGAGATCCTTAGAACCTAGATTAGATGATGATCATCGAATGAAAAATAGCGCAGCTTCAAGGTGTAAACCCTAATACAAAAAGTGTATTCGTCTTATTCATATAAATAAGATTGGAGCTTTGGATTTAATATTCGTGTTTTCTTATTTATTATTCTGAATATTTATCTTTGATCTTTCTAATATTATTGAGTGTTATTCCGCAACTTCTCAATAATAATTCAAAGCTTGTTCAAGGTTACAAGTTTATTGAATTAAACCGGGATAGTCACATTTTCTTGCTAAGGCTTCCCAGAGTCCCTTAGAGATTTTATATGTTTTGAAAGTATGTAAGATTTCTTGAGGAAGGCACATCTTGATGCTTGACAAGGCTTTGTTTTCGCACTCATACATTTTCTTGTCATCCTCCTTCATTCTCGTGTAGGAGTACTTTCCTTATTCCCTCTATGGTTTCAGTTGGTGCAGACCACCCTTCAGTAATACGAACCCACATTTTGATATCATGAAATTTAACAATTGACTCAAACCTACCATTCCACCAAAAATAGTCTTCGATCTTTAGCAACTTCGGTAGAGAATTAGTTCTTCCTACTTCATGATCCATCTCGAGCATTCTGTTCAAAGTAGACATTTCGAGTACCAAGTTCTCGAAGGAACACAGTCAAGAAAATAGCTAAGTTCGTTGAACAGCAAGTTTTGCTGAATAATCAAGTTCGCCAAACTATAAGTTCGCCAACCAACTAGTTCGCTAAATTATAAGTTCGCTAAATGATTAATTCGCCAAACTATAAGTTCACCAACCAACTAGTTCGCTAATTGACTAGTTCGCCAAACTATAAGTTCGCTAATCCAATAAGATCACCAAACTTCAACTTCGCCAAACTCCAAGTTCGCCAAACAATAAGTTCGCCGATCGCGCAGTAACCCTAAAAACTTAAGATTTTCGACTGCAACTTCGCCCAACCGTTTCGGTACAAACGAAAACCAACCCAAAACCTTCAGAAACTGTTTTGATCGTCAAATCGCACCTAACGCACGTCCAAACGATCCTAAAACAACCTGTTAACGTCGAATTTAACCCCGAACAAACGTATAATTACGTCAATTGCTCTGATACCACTTGTAGATCCCGTTATCCTGATCAACAACGAGGTTATGAACCGTATTCAGGTGCGGAATCCCTGAATATGGTCAATCTAACATTAAACGAGTGAATAAGCAATAATACGAGACAATAATAAGCAAAACAAGTCTTTTATTGATCTTAAACAAGTTACAATCAATCACAGACTCAAGTTCGCTCAATAACTCTCGTTCACTGCTCTCCAAAACGTGTCGTGACAAACTAAACGAAATTAGGTTATTAACTGACTAAGTTCCCTGGGCTTGGGCTTTGGCGAACTTGCCAAGTTCGCAGGCCCACGAACTTGATAAGTTCGCTGCGAACTTGTTACGTTCGCCCGAGCCTTATGTTTGCCGAACTGGTCAGAATTCCAACTCTTTACATTTACGCGTTTAACTAATTACATACAAGACTCAATACCAACTAGAACCCTATTGTCACATGAGATGTACCAACAATATGTACGTCATTGGGTATCTTTTGCACTGATTTAGGATTTTAGTACACTCAGTTAAAGATTGCAACAACGGACTTACATCTTTAACTAAGTTAACTATAACCGTTTAGGACTTACACGCAACAACGGACTTACAAGCTCCGGTTACAGAATGTGCCCTTAAATCAGGAACCTGTATGGCCTCATTTGCTGTTTTTGTTCATGTGAGATTTTTATTCTGTTTTTGGACTTTTTATTTTATCACCTTATAATCAATGAATAGTGGCGTATGTATGTGGTGTGTGTTTAGTTGTCGTTAAAAATACAAGTTTTAATTATGATTGGAAATACTTAAAGTAACTTAAACACAACCAGGCAAGGATACTTGTTCGTATTATAGTATAGCTTTGGTAAGTCCAAGTCGAACCACATAGAATTAGTGCAAATTAAAACAATTAATTAATCTAAATTACAAATTACAAATAGATAAGGGTGGCGTTTTAGTTCCGTTCGAACATAAAATAAATTAATTAAACTAAATAAAAAAAATTAAAACCAATTAAAATATAGATAAAATAACTTGGAATAATTAGATAGATAAGCATGTATTTACTTAGATTACTGATTTCTCGACTCAGGTTTCATATATGTTTATTGATCAGTCATTATGGTGATTTCAACTAGAATGGACAGCCTCCTGCTAAGGTTAGCGAATCCCTAATAAACCTTACCTTAATACTAGATTCTCTTGAATACACTCATGTGTGTTATCAACATAAGATTTATGCTATTAAACCTATCAACAGATCATTAAGATTCATTATTGACTCTGCGTTCGCCTTGAGTCTATAATTATTGTTTTTCTAATTATCACACCTATTGGGTTTAATTAATTGCTATGTCTCTTAACCTATTACCGGTTACAGTCACAAGCCACAATTAACTAATAAATTACTTAATTGCAGATAATCAATTAACTCATACAAACGTTAGTTCTAGCATAAGTCTTTTGACCACGTTAAGTAACAATTAATAAACTCGTCATAACTCACTATCGATGTGGATCTTCAAATAAACTCAATAACCTTTCATAATTAAGATCAATATTAAACATATAATGAAACATTTATCTACAAATCATACATCTAAGTAAATACAAATAATGAATTAGTTCATAATTAAAGTAAGATAACTCAAATCCATAAACAAAGTGTTAAACATTGCAAATAGAAAAGAATAAGAATCAAACCCTAAAATCTGAACCGAATCTTCGTTAGGGTTGAACGACCTTCAAACCCTAGCTCCTTAGCCTCTGAATACCCTAAAAGTCGAATTTCTATACCCTAGAACCGAATTAGGGTTAACTAATTCGTTAATTGTTGTATTTTGAATGTGGAAAAGAATGGCCTATTTATAGATTTTCTGAACCGCGAATCCAACCGCCGGTTGGATATTTCAACCGCCGGTTGGGCTGAATTTTAACCCGAAAACCCGGTCTGCGACCCGCGCGTTCGACCGCCTTCCATATTTACCTTCAACCGCTTGGGCTCCATTTTTGGGCTGGGCTTTTGTCTTGGGCTCCAACTTTTAACTTCAATCCGGATTTCTTCTTAATTTGGCCCACTTTCTCTTATCTTTTTGGGCTTTGACTTCTCTTCAAGTCCAATATTTTTGGGTCTTCAATCTTTTCTTCTTTTTCTTTAGTCTCGAGTCGATTTTCGTTCCTTTTCTTCTTTTCTTTATTTAAAAGACCTTTCTACAAATATAAAAGAAATCAGTAGCATTTGTTATTTAATTACAATAAAAAGGCTTAGAAATAAGGGTATATTATTATACAAATAAGGCATTATTTGATGCTATCAGTATGTCAAGAGTATAACTTACTATCCTGTTTAAAATTAATCTGGTTAACA
Organism: Gnaphalium uliginosum; assembly: GCA_963930675.1. Taxonomy (NCBI): domain Eukaryota; kingdom Viridiplantae; phylum Streptophyta; class Magnoliopsida; order Asterales; family Asteraceae; genus Gnaphalium; species Gnaphalium uliginosum. The sequence continues at coordinate 11,643,251 of OZ005683.1, read as the reverse complement.
TTTTACAAGTTAAAATCCACATTTTTATCATATGTATATTAGAAAATTTAGTTTAAAAATGTTAGTTGAGTCTACTAACACATCAAACATAATACTATCATTTCTCAAATTTTTACAGACCTAACTCTACTCGTTTTTTTTTTTAAACAGAAACTTCTGTTGTATTAATCAAAACGTTAAGCTTCTACAGAAGAAATCACATAGTCGTCACTTATAATATATCTCGTACGTGCGTTAAACTGAAACCTTAAACTGAATATATATATACATATATATATATACTGTACATAGCGATACTATTACAGACAACGACACTACTGAAGGGTCGCTACTGCGACACTATGCAAGTGTCGCAGACACTATGAGTGCCGCCACAACGACACTATTAAAGTGTCGTCACTTTGACCTGACTGACACATTCTTGAACTGTACCAACAACCTACATTCTCACATCTATAACAAGTTACTTTCTTTGGATCAAAAGCACTCCTTATTCTAGACCCACCAAATTTCTTCTTTTCCAGCCTGTGAGTGAATAAGGCAACACCAGACTTGAGAGATTTGATTTCATCATCTTTAGACTCATTGTTTTCAGAGTTTGAAGGCATGAGATCATAGTCTGCCCTTGAAAATGACTCTCTATTTCTTTTGCTAGTAGCAATCAAAGCTGCTTCAGGATCGTTAGCTATTCTCTTTGCACTTAACATCTTTCATTTCATAGACTCCTCCCAACCGTGACAGAAACTGATAAAAACCGACGGGCCACGTCAGCGCCACGTCAGCTTTTTCACAAAACTGACAGAAACTGACGGACCCCTGCCATCAGTGCTTCATCAGTTTTTTTTTCAGGGACCCACAACTAATAAATTAAATATTTAAAACACAATAATTTAAATAAAACACATTTCATTAAAATAAAAAACATTACAATAATTAAATAAAAAAACATTAATATAATTAAATTAAAAAAAACATTTCAATAATTAAAATAAAGTAATCTAATCCGAGCTCGATTCGTTAGCTTCGTTCGTGTCGTCGGCCTTTTCTTCGTCTGAATCTTTTCCTCCATACATGTTTTGATATCGTTCCACCACTTCTTTTCGAGCCGTTTTGATTATTTTGAGTTCCTTTTTTGAGGCAAACTTTTGTAATTTTTTTGCAAAGAAAGCTCAACGCCTTGTATGCCGCTTTTTTCATTTTATTCTCGGTAATTATTGTTATTGCTTTTTGCGACATTAAAGCGGTATTCTTGACGGCGAAAAGAGTTTCAAGCTTTTCGGAATGTATACTACTTCTTGAAGAGGAACCGACGTCTGATGAAGCTGAACTTTTGGCCGACTTTCGCCCCGGTGGACGGCATATTGGGTCGTCTCGGAACAACGTTCTCATATTTGCTTCAAGAGACGAAGAAATCGGGAAGTCGTTCGCGTGAAGATCGGTGGCTTCGGGTTCGGGTTGGAATGGACGTTTGTTGGCCATTACGCCCGGTTCGGCGACGAATTTTGGGTAATGTTTTAGTACATCCCAACATGACTCATAAATAAATTTACGGTTGTCCATTTGTTGCTTAAAACCTTTTCGGGCCGCATTTAAAACGTCTTCATCTCCGGCACCGCTTTGAGGGCAAATCTCGGCAAATTTTTGTATATGCCTTGGAATACTTTCGTGTCGTGAGAAATTTTATTCCATTTGCCCGTGAGTAAATTAAGGTTACGTTTAACCCTTGCAACGGAATTGTAACCCGAGTGGACTTTATTCCAAAAACTCGTAATTGAGAGTTTCCTTGCACGCAATTTTCGGAACAATGTATCCACCATTTTGCCAATATTCGGGCCTCCTCGTCAGTCCACCTAATTTGAACCCTTTTACCTTTTTTGTCGGTTTGGGTCTCGGGTTCGGGCTCGGGTTCGGGTTCAGGTTCAGCCTCGTCCAAACTTTCTACTAAATGTTGGGTTTCGGGTACGGATAAGTTAGCGGGTTGAAAGTTCGGGTTTTGTGTGTTTGGTGAAAATTGTGAAAATCCAAAGTTCGGGTTCGGATTGGATGTGGATCCGTTAAATTGTGTGTTTGGTGGCTATTGTTGGCTTTGTGAAAATTGTGGGCTTTGGTACCACCCTTGATATTGGTAGTTGTTCCGAGGGTTGTTGGGTGATAGTTGGTAAGGATTTGTAATGGGTGCGAAACTTGCAAATCCCGTAGGTTGAGATGGGGATGCGTAGTTTGATTGAGCGGAGAATGATCACGTAGGCGAAGGTTGGTTTATTATCGGATTGTTTAACAAATTTTGCCACATATCTTTTTCAAGATTTTGATGTTCATTTTTTTTTATTTGGATTTGGATTTGAATTTGTTGTTTTTAGACATAGTGTAGTGTATGAATTGTAGTAAGAATTGTGGTGTGTGGAATGTGTAAAAGATATAAGAATTGTAGTGAATTGTAGTGAATTGTGGGTAAAAGATAGTGTTTATTTATAGTGAAAAAGTAGTATTTGAAAAAAAAAATAAACCGAACGGTCACCTAGCCGTTGTATTTTAAAATTAATTTTTTTTTTGTTCCAACGGCTTTATTATTACTTTTTTTCTTCCTGCAACGAACGAACCGTGCCCGGGCCTACACGAACGAACCGAACGATCGTCGGTTAAGCGACGGCCCAAACCGACGGACTGAACCGACTGGCTCGTGCTATCAGTGTTGGTTCGATTGGTTGGAACCGACGAGAAACCAACATGATCGTTGGGAGCGCTCTTAGATTCCTCATAGTTCATGAGTAATCCATAAAGCCCAGATAGATCATAATCATCTATCCTTTTACTTAATATCAATGAAGTTATTACTTCATAGAAAGATTCTGGAAGAATATCAAGAAAACTTTGACATATTTCATCTTGACCTTTAATTACTTTAACTCTTTCTAGATCATTTATAAAAATCTGAAATTTGGAATGAATTTAAGTTAAGGATTCCTTGCTAGTAGCAAAGAAATTTTTATAGTTCCTTGTTAAGTTTTTCCTCTTCTGACTCTTCACAACTGTAACACCCTCATATAGAACAATAAGAGTATCCCAGATTTCTTTTGCAGTTTTACAACTGTAACACCCTCATATAGAACAATAAGAGTATCCCAGATTTCTTTTGCAGTTTTACATTCGGCTATCTTAGCAAAAATAGGTTCCGAAAGTGCATTCCCCAGTATACTCTTTGCTTTTGCATCAAGAGCATACAATGATTTGTCTTGATCAGTCCATTGACTTCTTACTTTCTCTACCCATCTTTCAGGCTCTATTATTTTTCCTTCAACATCTTTTACTGCTTCTATCAGGGTAGATCTCATTATTGGTACTTCCCAGATGACTCTTAGCATCTCATCATGAATACCAGCAAGATGCCATTCAGCCTTACGTTTCCAATTGATAAAGTTTACTCCATTGAATATTGGAATACCTTTTCCAGCCATCATTACAGGTTGCATAACTTGAGCAGTCATTATGTGATTGATTGGTTAGATTTAGGTCGTTAAGATTTATATATTAACAATTCAAATCTTATTTGCTCTGATATCAGTTGTTAGGTCATGTAAGTGCTTAACCAACCAAGTAATCAATAATCCAACTACGATTCAAACTTTTAATACTAAATTGATTTAACAATATTAAGTATATGTTGAAGTGCGGAATTAAATCAAGAAGTTATGAATCAATAACTTCGTTTGTCTTGATATATATGAAACTAAATAGGGTTTACAATTTAAGCGTTAGGTTTCTCTAAAACCATTAATCCCTATTTACATACATATTAGAGATATGAAACACAATCCTACCGTATCTCTAATATATCGGTCTTAACAAACTAAACCGATAACTATGGAAATAAGATAAACAATATAAAAGATAAAATCTTCTATGTCTTCGTGAATATCTTCGAATCATTCATATGTCAGCTGTCGTTATGATTTTCTAAGTCTTCTTAATCAGAAACTCCAAGTTTGTAAACGTTATAGTTTGATATCCAATGAAACTTGTCAGAGTCTGAAACATGTGTCAGAGTCTGAAACATGTGTCAAAGTCTGAAGTTTCAAACTCAGTCGTCATAGTTTGATGGTACAGACTCAGTCCCGAAATCTCTCTTTTCAGAGCGTAATTCTATACTTAGTAGTTTTACTAGACTTAGACATTTTGACTCATCAGAATCATAAAATAAGATTGATCAATTGTTTTTCTCGACACCACCACCACCGTCTCTGCCATCTGCTCCACCGTCGTTACTCCATCACCACCATCACCGTCGCTCCACCTTCACCACCACCACCACCACCACCTTCACCTTCACCATCCACCTTCACCCTCACCTTCACCGTCAACCACTACATTCACTGTCACCGTCCACCACCACCGTCACCGTCCACCACCACCTTCACCGTCACCGTGCACCACCTTCACCATCTAGATTTAAAAAAGTAGATTTGAAAAAAATCACTGCATTTTACATTTCTTTTACTGCAATTTAATGTGAATTATGCTGTATTTTACGTTCATATGTTGAAAAAAAAGTCTACTGCAGTTTATACCAGACTACTGCATTTTACGTCTAAAAAAGTAGATCTTGAAAAAAAACATAAAATACATTACCAAACATACGAAATGCAGTTAAAAAAATAGTAATTTGATTTTTGTGAATAACGCTTTGATTTTTTTATTGGATAAATTTTCGGGTAAATTTTTGGGTTGGCCCACAAATTTTTTAAAATCGTAAAATAGTCGCTGATGATAGGAATGGAGACCCCGGGTGACAGGTGTCACCGTTTAGTTGGTCAAAAACATATTTTTTCTGCCTCTCATAAATGAATAAATGAACTGCTCCTATGAACCCCACATAATAAAAATAAGTCTAATAATAATTCTCACAACTAATTACCTTAATTTATTATAAACATCTCAAAATTCTGTTGTCTTTTCATCTTTATTGTTGTTAATCAAATATTCAAAGTATAGAATTAAAAAAATACTAGAATCATAGTTTGACTTAGTATTCTAGAATCATTTTAATTAAAAAAAAGTTCAAATATTCAAATGTGTCCCCATAATCCACTTCAATGAAAGAAGACAGCAGCCTCAAAGTTGAAAAAACCAAAACAGCACCACTAACCTCCAAAGACCAAAGACTTTTGGACTTTTGTGACCAATCTTCTTGAATGAAATAAAAACTCGGAAAGGTAACACTTTGTAGTGGTTCAACATACTTTAACGGGAACATTTGCGTATAAACACAGACAATTGTTACTGGAATTTATTTCCCTTGGACAAATAGAAATTCTGAAGACTAACAATGGCGGCGTATGAAGCACACCTACCGGCGGTCCCGGGGTGGCTGAACAAAGGGGATAACGCATGGCAAATGACAGCATCTACACTTGTGGGGCTTCAGAGCATGCCGGGACTGGTGATCCTGTACGCATCCATCGTCAAAAAGAAATGGGCAGTTAACTCCGCGTTCATGGCCCTTTACGCATTCGCGGCCGTTCTCATATGTTGGGTCCTACTATGCTATCGTATGGCATTTGGTGACCAGTTATTGCCTTTCTGGGGGAAGGGTGGACCGGCGTTGGGTCAGAAATATCTTATCCGTCAAGCCGTGGTGCCAGAGAGCACCCATTATTACAGAAACGGTGAAATTGAAACTCCAGTAAGCGAACCGTTTTATCCGATGGCTACCCTGGTGTATTTTCAGTTCAATTTTGCAGCCATCACTATGATTTTGCTTGCTGGATCTGTTCTAGGGAGGATGAATATCAGGGCTTGGATGGCTTTTGTTCCACTGTGGTTGGTTTTTTCATACACTGTCGGTGCCTTTAGTCTATGGGGTGGTGGTTTTTTGTATCATTGGGGTGTTATTGATTATTCGGGTGGCTATGTCATTCATCTATCATCTGGGATCGCCGGTTTTACTGCAGCTTACTGGGTACGTTTAATTTTATTACTCGATATATCCCTACTAAAAATATAATCCCTTACAAATGTAATTTTCTATACAGCCAGAATAACATATATGTTTTTTATCCTTTAAATTAAAAGCAGCTTTCGATATAATATATGATCGACCAATGAGAAAACATGTACACTTGTAAAACTTCATTTAACGAGCCTTTTGTTCAAACTCTTGACAAGCATACGAGACTACTCAGACGTTTGATCATTGGGTGTATTTATATTTAGAGAAAAGTGCGATGGAATGCATTCAATTTGACCTGAATGTCTATTGTGTGTATCTTACTTAGGAGTAGTGTTTTTAATGCATGAAACCTGTAAATTAGCTCTATTGTATGTACTTTTTGACCTGCCGAGCCCTAAACCGGTTACTAAGTTGAATTTTTTTTTAAATGTATATGTGGCATGACACGTTACAAATTATCTAGGGGAAAGTGCCTTGAAATGCATTCAACTTGACCTAAATGTCTATTGTGTGTATCTTACTTTACCTGATATAAACACTACCACTAAGTTGAATGCATTCCAAGGCACTTTTCTCTGATGAGGTGGAGTGATGATTTGGCGTCTGACGTGTCATCGAAATATTGCAACCGGTGCCACATAGGTAAAATACATACAATAGAGCTAATTTACAGGTTTCATGCATTAAAAATACTACCCGTAAATAAGATACACACAATAGACTATTCAGGTCAAGTTGAATGCATTCCACCGCACTTTTCCCTTGTGTTTACAATCAATAATACTCATTAAAATGTAATTTGAGTAAAGTTTAAATGATAATGAAAATTTCTGTGAGAATAAATAAACCAATAGGAATGCGCCACATATCACAAAATCAATTTTTCCTCATATTTTTAAAAGTTAAATATCTCAAAAATGGCTCATTGAAAAATTATAAAAATTCAACCATAAAAATCAGCATTTATTTCTCTTCGATTAGACATCTCACATTATAGACTTTCGACGACTTTTTTTTATATTATTGTACAATATTAGTAACACATGTGTACTCGCTGGTATCACATGTATTACTTGCTGGTATTACATGTGTTACTACCTAGTATCACATGTGTTACTCGCTGGTATCACATGTGTTACTCGCTGGTATCACATGTGTTACTCGCTGGTATCACATGTGTTAATAGATGGTATTACATGTGGTAGTTGTTTTCAAAACCCACTAAAAAAACGGAAAAAAAAGTTCATCGAAAGTATACCTTGTGTGATCACTAATCGAAGAGGAAAAAACGCAAATTTTTATGGTGCAATTCTTATGATTTTTCGACTTACCGTTTGAGATATATTTAATTTTTTAAAATGTGGTGGAAAGTGGGTTTTGTGACACGTGGCACGTTCTTATTGGTTCTTTCATTATCACAGAAAGTTGTTGTACTCGTTTGAACCTCACTCACTATACGTTATGCATATGTACTATCAATATATATTAGCGAAAAAAGTTCATTAACGTACAAAATTTTTTGAGAGAATGAGAGTACTCCATGTATACAAAAACTCATTTACAACTAAGATCTTAAAAATTAATTATCTTACAAATGGCAAATTGAAAAATTATAAAAAAATGCACCATAAAATTCAGTATTTTCTCCTCTTCGATTAGACATTTCACAAGGTATACTTTCGACGAGTTTTTTTTCTTCGTTTTTTAGTGGGTTTATAAATGATTAACACATGTGGGTTTAGTAGGATTTAGGGTTTGGGGTTTTGTAAACCGTTTAGGGTTCGCAAAAAACCTTAAACGCAACATGTTAACAAATATGTTAGTAATTTGTAAACCTACCAAAAAATGGAAAAAAAACTCGTCGAAAGTATACCTTGTGAAATGTCCAATCGAAGAGGAGAAAACACTGAATTTTATGGTGCAATTGTCATAATTTTTCGATTTGATGATTGTGAAATAATTAATTTTCAAAAAGATGGGGTAAATGGGTTTTTGTACAAACATCACAATCTCATTGGTTCTCCATACTTTAAAAATTGTATTAGGTTGGACCAAGATTAAAAAGCGATAGGGAAAGGTTTCCTCCAAACAATATCTTGTTGATGCTTGCCGGAGCAGGATTACTCTGGATGGGATGGTCCGGTTTCAATGGTGGAGCTCCGTATGCCGCCAACATTGCCTCTGCTGTAGCCATACTAAACACAAATATTTGTGCGGCCACAAGCCTTCTAGTGTGGACCACTCTTGATGTGGTTTTTTTTGGGAAACCATCCGTTATTGGAGCCATTCAAGGTATGATGACAGGTCTCGTCTGTATCACCCCCGGAGCAGGTTAGTATGTTACATTTTCACATGATAACAAAGTAATTTCATCATTGACATGGTTGATATGGTTATGATTAAGTAGAGTAGTTGGGTATAACGGGCTAGATAAATCGGTTTATACTAAAAGTATGGGTGACAAAAACGGATTTACCAACAAAACCGAAAATCTAACACAAAATCATATATATGAAATAAAGGGATTCGGATTGAGATTATCCAACCTATTTAGATTTCAGGTCGAGTTAGGGTCAAGATTTTACTAAATGGGTCGATCCTGCTAACCAGTAATATTTTTCAAGTTAGTTTGTATTTATTATTCCTTTTTGTATATTCAGTGATGATACTAGCTCGCATTTGCATGGTGTTGCAGATGCCGATCACTTCGTTTAGAAATGCCTAAACTAGGATATTCAACGTTTTTTGATCTTTTAATGCCTCGGAGAATATAAACTCTAAAATTAGACCCACTTAATATAAGCTATAAGAGATTAAATCTACTTTACATAAAAACAGAATTATATAGGCCTCAAAGAGTTTAAGTCATACAATATTAGACTCCTTTTATATGATAAAAATGACTAGACTCATTTTTGATCACTTAGGTCTAAATATTTTCGTTAAAGAGGTTTTTATGTTTTATTTATAATGTCTTTAAATTCAATCTTCCATATTAATCAGCTATCATTATGCACATATAGCTTACTTTGATTTTTTGAGATGCAGGGGTGGTGCAATCATGGGCGGCGATTGTGATGGGAATACTTTCTGGTAGCATTCCATGGTTCTCGATGATGATCCTCCACAAGAAATCAATTTGGCTTCAAAAGGTACAAACCAATGTCTTTGATGATTTCTTTGTTTTGCATTTTCGATTGTTAGTATTGACAAAGAATCAAAATTAAATGTTTTTTTTTATACATAGACTACTTTCCTATCTTCGATTTCTGACTCCTAAGTTTGGTTACTGAATTCTTTGGCGATTATCTTAAACCATTTTCTAACGGCAAATGATAAATCCATTATCTAATTTAATAAATCCATCAAAACTATGTATTAACTTATTGTAATCTCTACAACTTGTTAATGTATAATTTTGATAGATTTATCAAATTGGATGGTGGATTAATCATCACCAATTTTCAACATGTGCATTAGAAGATCAAAATCGTTGATAAATTTAAACCAAAGAACCCCAAGATCAAATTTTATCATTTTTTTATTAAATTAACCGTTTATCATTTTTTATTAAATTAATCGTTGATAAATTCCTCAACTTTAAGGTGTGAGATCATAGGGGCAACTACATTTTGAGGAGAATGAGGGGCTGATAATCTCAGTCATCAATTTATGTTATCAACGATCCAGATTTGCAACATTGCAGTTTACGTGCACACTGCATTTTACACAAAATACAGTGTTGTTAAAATGCGACGAATCTAGGTCGTTGATCACAGAAATTAACAGTTGAGATCGTCTGTCCATTCTTCTTCTCAAAATGCAATTGTCCTTAAAAACTTTACCTAACTAACTTTAATACTTAACTATTGTTAGACATAATTTAAACACCCAAATTAAAATATTCCTCTCTCCACATTTCGAAAACAAACAAAAAAGAATTCCTATCTCCATCTTAAAATAAATAAACCTAAGGGTTTAAGTTATGAGGTGTCAGCTAAAATTTTTTACTCAATCGGTCCTAAAACAACTATTCACATTTCTGTTCATATAATATATTTTTATGCATTATTATAGAAATATATTACAAAAAGTGTATCAGCAAGAGTAAAATATTTGCATATTTATAGAACTGTAGTGTATGTATTGTCTGATAAACAATTATTAAGAAACGAATAGAATAATAGTGTATGTATTGTCTGATAAACAATTATTATGAAACGGATAGAATAATATGATTAATTGTACGTAAATGTAATTGTTTATACTTTAACATTTGTGGTGTGTAATTTTTAGTACTTTCATTTGTGTGTTAGCTGTATAAGGTGACACGTTGCATTATTACAAGTTGTTCGTATATAATAGTCATAAATTGAAAGTTACACATAATATAAAATCGAATAGTCAAGTACTTTGTTGGGTATTATATATGTAAAAGCATAAATATTTATATCTACATTTACTGTTATATAAAACTTACATGTGATTTAATATATAGGTGGATGACACGTTGGGTGTGTTTCACACGCATGCCGTAGCTGGTCTATTGGGAGGGTTGTTGACTGGTCTACTAGCCGAACCTACCCTATGCAGTATAGTTTTGCCTGTTACTGGTTCAAGAGGTGCATTTTATGGTGGAAATGGCGGGATACAATTCCTAAAACAAATAGTAGCAGCCTTATTTGTGATCGGATGGAACCTTATATCAACAACCATTATTCTTCTGTCTATTCAAATATTTATGCCATTACGAATGCCTGATCACGAGTTGATGATTGGTGATGATGCTGTTCATGGAGAAGAAGCGTACGCATTGTGGGGTGACGGTGAGAAATATGATCCAACCCGACATGGATCAATTTTCGGGGCAGCCGAGATAACGCCAAATGAATATGGAAATGGTGCGGCCAGAGGAGTTACTATTAACTTATAGGTTATAATTTTAATTGCTTGAAAATAGAGTATGTTACATGTAAAAATCAACATAAAGTCGTACGTCGCATCTCGGTTAATTGCATCTGTATTCAATTTTTGTTTATGATACTAAGTAATGTCGAAGTTTCTCTAGTTAAGCTCCATCAATTACAAGTACGTTGATAAAATGCGCGTAGGTTTATCGGCACATAGTGGTGGAAATTATATATATACATTTTCTAATACCTCAATTTTAGTGATAATATACCGAATCACTACAAGAATAAAGGGTTTTAGCGACGCACAAAAGACGTCGTTAAAGCCCCGAAAGTCATCGCAAAAACACTACTGTGGCGAAATGTCGTCGCCAAAAAGTCGTCGTTGTAACCTATCATGAGTATCTCTTCTGCGACGACTATTTGCGACAACAAAAATCGGGCCCACAAACTTTTTTTGACAAACTTAAGTTAAATGGAAATTAAAAAAGAATCTTTTTGCACGACAATTGTCGTCCCAATAGATATTTTCGTCGCAATAGATATTTTCAATTAAATGAAAAATAAAAAAACCGAAAAATCTACTGCGATGAGAATAGTCGTCGCTAAAGGATTTTGACTTTTTATCTATACCACATATAAACCATTTCCACTCTTCATCTTAAAATTGTACTCAACTAATAGAAAAGTCAAAAATACCATTACCTCTCTACTCAAATTAAGGAAAAACAGATTTAAAATTGATATCTTAATTTCTTGATTTAAAATACTCTTACAACCGAAACAGAACATATGGTAAATGCAAGTTGACTTCTTGATTTTTTTTATTTATAACACTATATTGATTTTTAAGTCATACACCAACTCATCAAATTTGTCAACCCAAACAAAGATTTGTAGACATCAATTAGTATTGAGAATTTCCATTTCTCATTCAATAATGCCAAAGTATGAGTAAATCTTATTTTAGTAAATATGTTACCATATTTATTTCAACTAATTTACATTAGCAATTTTGTATCAAATATTCACTATTAAAATTGATATCACATTCCATAAAATCATATGAATTATCCCTTATTTACAAATAACAAACTAAATCATCATATTATCATGCTATTTTCAAGGAGATATCATGATTTTATCCTTAAAAAAACTTTTTATGAGAAGTTACATTATTCAAGTGATTTTGAAGGGTAACATGGTCATTTCATTTTCATCTTTATCTTAAGCACTAACAAAAATATATTTCTTTTTCTTTTTTTCAAATCACTTCCTCAATTTTCATATTACACATTTAATTTGTTTGTTTTATTATTATTTCCTTATTTTTATTAGAGCTTTTTGTTATAAATTCTAAATTTGCCTAAAAATTAAATGATATTGAATTAATAAAGTAAAAAAATCAAATTACAATATTATATTCAAATATTGGTAACTATTATTTTAATTAAATTGTAATTTGATATATAAATTGTTACAAAAAAAATCTAATTAATACAAGGTAGATAAAATAAAATGTACTATGTTTTAAGCTCATAGTTGATGGAACTATGAAAACTTGGAAACGCATGTCTAGGTTATATAATTGACATGGTCTCACAGTACTTCACATGGTATGATGTCAATCTATTGATATGAGAATTATCTTTTTAAAATAACTACTTTGTACGATAAACGTTACCAAATTATTTTTTAGATATTTTAGACCTTTTATTTTACTTGGTGAAAGAAAATACTTTAATTAATAGTTAATATTTATTTGATACTTATACGATTCTTATAAAAGACACGCATATTAAACAAAATAATCATTTAACACTATGTAATTTTGAACCATTCACATTATAGAAAATGATCGTCGCCCCGCGCAACGCGAGGGTCAATTAAAATCTTGTTGTTTACAATATATAAACAACTTGTTGACAATTCTCTCATCATCTTTAAAACACAAATACTAGCACTATGAACCCTTTATTGACGTCAAGGAGTTGTGCCCCTTTATTGACGACTACCCATATGAGCGATATAGTTTCAATCGCAATAGGTGGCAAATCATGATTACCAAGAACACGAAGTTCAAACTATGCTCAGACGCTACAACAAAAGTTTTTCCGTTGTATCCGAATGTAGCTTCCATCCAAACTCATGCGAATGATAAAAGCAAGAGACGCATGATGATTGGTACATTTCTATTTACGTGATTTTTGATATTTCATTGTATTCTACCAATAACTTAATTCTCTTAACTAATAAAACATCGAATTTAATCTAGATGTAATTGCAAAAATTTCCAGTGGTAAATTAAGAACCTTCACGGATTATTTTAAAATTGAACTCAACATAGAGAAAAGTCATAATTACCCTTCATTAATTAATTATTCTCCCTATATGGTAATTAATTTTTTACTAAAATCTCCATTTCTTTATCATCTATACGTGTCCTTAATTACATATAATAATTACCACGTATCATAATTACATAAAAGTTATAATATGACTATCATAACGAATATAATTAATTGAAATCCGCATTATATAATACGGAGTACAACTAATAGTTGAATTTAAACATTTTTCAATTTTTAGACCAGTATTATAAGTAACTACGAATTTCAGTAACGGGAATATACGAAATTAGAAAAAATCTACATCATGTAACCCGACTTCGTGAAGTTCAATTTAGTTTGTATAAATGACGAAACTAAACGAAATATATACCCGCTGCTTTGCGCGGGTATTATGCTAGTAAAAAATAATAAACGTTTTAAATATTATTTTTTTTTGTCATCGCTGTAGGTCTTTTGAGACGACTTGTCGTCGCTGTTGGTCTCTCTAAATTTTGGCAGTTTTTTTCCCTTTTTACAATTTTTTCAGGTTTTACCCTGTTTCAATTGTGCAAATTTTCTGCAGTTTTAAACTAGATATATACAATTTTTTTTACATTTTTCGCATTCAAAACACAATTACAAAAGTAACAAATGTTTGTACAAAAGTACCAAATGGTTAAAAGCATAAACGTAAATGTATCAAGTGTTCTACTCATAAACGATGAACACATAACAAATTTACCTTAGTCATCCTCATACTCATCTTCACTCTCATCCTCGTCGCTATCTTCATGTGCTTCTTCATCATCATCATTTTCTTCATAATCTTCTTCAACACCCGGTATGGTAAGTGATGAAAACTTTGGAAGCTTGGGAACGGCAATACCCGCCTTTTGTAAGATGGAATGTAGAGAAGTCATGTAAGAATTTTATTTTCGTTGAGACGTTATAACTTCCTTGACTTCTTCTAGGGTAAATATTTTTGTCCTTGTGATTGGTTATTTGGAGTACTTGATTCTCCAATCGACAAAATTTTACCCCATCATTTCTTCCACCAGCGATGTGTTCCCAAGACTTCATCCATAATAGCATTCTCATTGACGGGAGTGGAACTCTTTTGTTGATGATCCCGTTCAGCCACCATTCTCACCTAAAAGTTACAAAACAATAATTATTAACAACTAACAAATCTATACAATTTATTCTATATTTATCTAACACTTTAACAAACCTAAAATACTTTAAATCAACAATTACCAATTTTATACAATTCTAACACATTTTACACTCTATCAATTAACCATGACTCATTCTATCCAATGACCCATTTCTTCCATTTGACCCACATAACCCATGACCCATTTGGCCAATTAGATCCATATAACTCATGACCCATTTGAACATATTACTCATGACCCGTTTGACCCATATAACTCATTACCCATTCGACCATATAATCTATAAATTATTATAAATTGATAAAATGATTGAATTAAAAAACTAAAAATTAAGAATTCTATACTTACATATTGTCCTTCGACAATTTCGTTCTTCCACTTTCCATTTGGACAATGCATAGTGCCCCAGTGGTCGATGACACTTTGATATTCACATGTAACTTCGTCTCGTTATACATAAAAATGAATATATATTAATAATCACTAAAATTAATCACGACACTGTAGAAATAAGTTTAAAAACCAATAAGTATAAAAAACTTACATCTTCGTATCGTCGCGTTACATACGACTTGGTTCCATGACGACTCTTACTCTTTTGCTTCCCCCGATTGGCCTTATTAGCGGCAGATGGTTTTTTGTTTGCGGCGTGAGTATAGAAGTCCACAAGCTTTCCCCACTCGGCTATATTCATGTTTTTAGGAAGAAATCTCCTAATTTCTCGGGGATGGCCTTCCCCAT
The DNA here is from genome assembly GCA_963930675.1 of Gnaphalium uliginosum. Taxonomy (NCBI): domain Eukaryota; kingdom Viridiplantae; phylum Streptophyta; class Magnoliopsida; order Asterales; family Asteraceae; genus Gnaphalium; species Gnaphalium uliginosum. Next base: position 11,628,145 of record OZ005683.1, on the reverse strand, counting down.
CCCGTTTCACAAATCATGCTTGTATAAACTGCAATTTATGATCCCTGTATCTCTCACCCAAGTTTTTCTCAACCCCTTCTCTAACACTCCCTGCATGCGGTCCTCTCCAATGACTCGCCATATCAAAGTAAGTCTGCATTTTAAAAGAAAATAATTAGGTAGTGTGTATATATATATATATATATACAAATTTAAGGTAATATATTTAAAAAGCTCATCCTCAATCTCCGGCCAAATCACTAATTTTTCAGTGGCTGGAACATTCTTCTATTCTCTGTAATACTTTGGGATCCCCTCCACCAAAGTCCCGAACAAACTAGTAAAATGATTAGAGTTAGGTCCTACAGGTCGGACCGTCTTCAAATCAATCAAGTCAAACTCTATCAGAAGGGGTCTACCATTATTAGCCAAGATCCTCCGCAGCTCACGGTTCTTGGTAACACCACGTTTATTGGTCACAAATTCTACCAAATTTAAGTGAAAAAATTAAAAAAAAAGTAATCGAAATACGACACCATCAAATTCAAATAAACATAAATATTCTATAAATTCTTACCTTGGCAGACACCGGAGGGTGGACGCCAACTAAGATCCTCCTACGGATCACCACCTGCATCGCCACCATGATTGTGTGAAACACATGCCATCTGCAAACTCAATAAACTTATAACCAACATAAATAAATCCACAATCTCAATAAATATATAACCAACATAACTAAACCAACAATTCATTAACATATAACAAACATAGAGATCAGACTAAAGTTAAGTACATTTCCCCGCATTAATCCCTTTTTTTTAATTTCAACGTTGTCGCTAAAGACCTACTGTTACGACGTTGTCGTCGTTAAAGCCTTGGCGGGATTTTTTTCGATTTGGGTCCAAAAGAAAATAATAAGGAAAAGCAAAAGGAATTAGCGACGACAACTTAAGCTCACCATCATCGCTAAAGCTTACGCGGTAATTATTTTCTTTTTGGCTAGACTAAAAAAAATCAAAAATAAAAAGTTTACCCCTACTGCGACGGTGTCGTCGCTGTAGAAAAAGTCAATATTTTTTTCAGTCAAAGGCAAAAGACGTTGAATTTTTTGTCGTTTTGTGGCTTTTAGTGATGACAACCCGTCGTCGCTAAAACCTCCCGTCTGATATTCCCTTTTTCTTGCATATACCCTAACATTTTGGTATCAAAGCCTCACACGATCCATTATGGTCTCCACACGTACCACCCCACCAAATCAGTCAGATACACAAACATCAAACCCTTCTAATGAAGCCATTCTCGAGCAGTTAGCCGCGCTTACATCAAAATTGGCAGCCATGGATGCCAATATAAAAGCTCAGGCCAAAGATAAGGGTCATGAAGATGATGAAGAACCTGTTGGCCATCAAAAATCCTCGTGGCATGAAGAATGATGTTCCATGGGTGATCCTCGTGAAGGCTGATGTTCCCACCCGCGGAAACCATACCGAGATGGAGTTTCCTCGTTTTGACGGGGGTGATCCTCGTGGTTAGATTTTGAAGGCAAAAAAGTATTTTCGGTACTACCAAATGCCTGATGAGTTGAAGGTTGATGTTGCCGCCATGTATTTGGAGGGCGATGCGCTGGATATCTTTGCTTGGATCAACAGTGATCGCACCCTTCTATACTGGGAAGAACTTGTTAAAGTATTGCAGGATAATTTTGGGAAAACTGAATTTCAAAATCCCGATGAACACCTATGTAGCGTTAAACAAACGGGTACGGTGCAAGAATACCGTCAGGAGTTTGCCAAGCATTTTCCAAGCATTTGCAAAGCGTTCAGCTGGAGTCAAGAATTGGCCAGAACATTGTCTATTGGCTCTCTTTCTCAATAGACTCAGAGATGACCTGAAGGTTAATGTTCGTATTCATAAACCACGTTCCGTTTACGAAGCTATGAGTTTGGCACTCGAGTTTGAGCAAAAGCTTAGTTATTCTTGTGTTCCTCATAAAAGTACTTCGTGGCCTAACTCAACCAGAACCCACCAGCAATCTACATTGATGTCGAATCCCCAATCAATCGCCACTTCATCAACACCCAAAAATAACCCATTAAACCAAACTTTTGATCGCAATCAAACTCGTCCATGGGATCTGGAAAGACAGAACCGCATAGCCAAAGGACTTTGCTTCTGATGCAATGAAAAATTTGTTCCTGGACATTGCTGTAAAACAGCCTCTCTAACACTTATTGAATGTGACGATATTGATCAAACTAAAGAAGCTAACATGGAAGATTACACGGTGGCTGATATCGTTGAAATTTCTTTCAATGCCATATTAGGGAATTCTTCGTGTGCTACAATGAAGCTTAAAAAAACGCTTAATGGACGGCATGTATTGATTCTAGTAGATAGTGGATCTACCCACAACTTCATATTGGATCAGTTTGTGGAGAAATTGCAATTAAAAGAGCGATCTGTGGCGGCATTCGGGGTAAAATAGGTGACGGGCAGGTCATTAGTTGCAATCGACTTTGTCCTGACTTTGCCATTTAATTGCCTGGTCTCACCATTACTCAAGACTACCATCCTTTTCCAATGGGTGGTGTTGATTTGGTCTTAGGTATCAAATGGTTGGTTTCTTTAAACACCGTCCAAGCTAATTAGAACGAGTTATTCTTGATTTTCAACCTGAATGGAAGACGTTATAAACTTCAGAGAGTTCCACCTCAATCAGTTGAAGCGGGCTTTCAGTACTCGTCTAAAGATTCAACTCCATTAGGTAACTTCATTCCTTTTGGGATTCAAGAGTTAATCTCTCGTTTTGACTATTTTTACTATTCCTACTACATTACCTCCATACCGGGAACACACACACCATTACCTTGCTACCAAACACGAAACCTCCAAATATTCGACCTTACAGACACCCGTACTTCCAAAAGTTTGAAATTGAGAAACAAGTTTCTGAATTACTCAATTTAGGTTTCATTCGACCAAGTACCAGCACGTTTGCTAGCCTCGTACTTCTTGTTAAGAAGAAAGATAATACATGGCGTATGTGTATTGATTATAGGCATCTTAACTAGATTACCGTGCCAAATAATACCCGATACCTAATGTTGATGAACTACTTGATGAATTACATGGAGCTTCTATTTTCAGTAAAATTGATTTACGTTCTGGGTATCATCAGATTCGTGTCCACCCTGATGATATTCATAAAACAACTTTTCGTACTCACTCTGTCCATTATGAATTCACAGTGATGCCTTTTGTCCTTACAAATGCTCATTCAACTTTCCAAGCAGCCATAAATGATCTCTTCCGGCCGTACCTAGGAAAAAGTGGGCTGGTATTTTTTGATGACATCCTAGTATTCAGCAAATCTCTAAACCAGCATCTCCACCATTTAAAGCTTATTCTAGAGCTAATTGAAAATAACCAATACCATGCCAAAGCTTCCAAATGCTTGTTCGGACAATCAATGATATCTTTTTTAGGACATACCATATCAGGTAATGGAGTTGAGGTTGATCTTGATAAAATACAAACAGTTTTGAGTTGGCCATGATAACATTAAATAATGTCATATTTATATAATAATATTCCATTACTTTTAAGCATTTAATTTGCAATTTATTTATATATATTACTGATTTCGTTTATATTTGCAAAAAGGTGTTTAAATTAAAGAAATAAAGAAAAGGAATGAAAACGGGCTTAAAACTAAAGAAAATGAAGAGAAGAATAAGAGCCAAGAAGACTGGACTTAGAGAGAAGATTAAACCCAAAAGGTTTGATTATTGGGCCAAGAAAAAGAATTAAATTCGGATCTGTTAAAGATAGAATCCCAAGAAGGAAGCCTGGCCCGATTATAGAATATTCTGGAATCGCATTTCAACCGCCGGTTGAATTAACCGGCGGTTGAACTCAGATATGGAAGGCGGTCGAGCGCGCGGGTCAAGATCCGGGTTTTGTGGGTAAAAAGCTAACCCAACCGGTGGCTGAATTATCCAACCGGCGGTTGGATGCGCGATATGAAATCTATAAATAGAGGCTGAAGAAGCTATTTGGAGGTTAAGAAGCTGGGTTTGAAGGTTTTTGTTGGGAAAAACAATGATCAAACCTAAGTTATAAATCTGAGGAGTCAAAATCTAACTTAGTTGTATTCAGGAAAAACTAAATGATTTCCTGAGTCTGTGTTTCTGAGTCTGTGCTTCACAGATTGAAGAAGTGTTTTTGAGTCTGTGCTTCACAGACTGAAGAATTCTCACAGACCGAAAGCAGTGCTCTATTTGAAGACTTATGAATTCATCATCTGAAGAATAAAGATTGAAGGCAGAAGACTTCACAGACTGAAGATCACAGACTGATGATCACAGATTGAAGATCACAGATTGATGAGCACAGACTGAAGAGCACAGATTGAAGAACAAAAGTACAATCGTACAAAAGAAGTTCTTCTTTCCCTAGGCTACGGTACAACTGAAGAGATGTTTGAGTAAAGTCAAACATTGAAGAAAGGTTTTCTTCTCAGCAAAGAAATCTTCTACCTTTTGTTATTTCTATTTGCAAGAAAAGCAAAAAGGAAAGAGTGCAAAGTTGCCCAAGATGGAGCTGTTATCCCTTGGACAACTAACTGAGCTGGATAATATAGAGTTGATACTCAACTCTATAAATAGTAGCTCAAAAGCACTTCAAAGCAGTATCCAAGACAATTAGTATACAAGACCTTTAATCTTAGGCTAAAAGCATTACCACACTCACTGTTAAGTTTGTAGTGATAATTGTATCATAGTATACTACTTGAATCGTATTCAAACAATCTGTGTGTTTGAATACTCCGTCTTACTTGTAAGACAAACCATTTATTGTGAATAAAACTTTAATTTATAATATATTCGGTGCTTCAATTAATCTTGTATTCCGCCTTGATTCATTAACCTGTTTGATTTAACTTAGATATAAACTAATATATTAAATACTTGTTATTTAATCTGTATCTAAGTTTTGGGACCTTCAAGACCTAACAACTGGTATCAGAGCAAATAAAGATTTAATTATTAATTATATCTTTAACGATCAAAAGGAACCCAGTTTTATCAAATTATCTTCAAAACCCATTTTCTCTACATTTTCTTCCTTGAAAAATGACTTCTTCTATTGCTATGGCTGGGAAGGGAATTCCAATCTTCAATGGTATAAATTTTACCCACTGGAAATTGAAAGCTGAATGGTTTTTTGCTAGCATTCATTAGAGTCATTCAGGAAGGACCCATTATTCCCGGCAGAATAGTTCCTGCAACTTTAGATGCAAATGGTATTTTTGTGACACCTGAAAAATTTGTTGAGGCTGCCAAAAATACCTGGACTGATCTGGACAGGCAACTATATGCATTAGACATTAAGGCCAAATCCATTCTGGGCAATGCAGTTATTGAGCCTATCTTTGCTAAGATATCTGGCTGTAAAACTGCTAAAGTCATATGGGATATGCTAACTGACCGATATGATGGTGTAAGTTTAGTACAATCCCAAAAGAAGAAGAATCTCATAAGAAATTATGAGAACTTCTCTGCTGGTCAAGATGAATCATTAACTGATATTCATACCAGATTTCAGATCTTAATCAATGATCTTAAAAGGTATGATATCATCAAAGGACAGTTTGAAATCAGTACAAAATTTGTTGATGTCAATCCAAACACTTTTTCTAAAGTCATTACTTCATTAGTTGTAAGTGAAAAATTGGAGACATATGATCTATCTGGCTTGTTTGGACTTTTGTTAAATTTTGAAAAATCAAAGCCAGAAAAGATCTAAATGCCAAAAGGATTGCAAAAGATCCATCTGCTGCCCTTGTTGCAACAACAAGGAAAAATAGAGAACTTTTCTCTAGAGCAGATTACCATCTAACTCTTACAGACTCAGAATCAGATGATGAAACTGAGTCTATAGAAGCTGAAATGGCATTTCTTGCCCAAAGGTTAGAAAAAGCAAGATTCAAAAGTTCAAAAGGAAGGCCAACTTTTGATCCTAAGAAAGCTACTTGCTATAAATGTGGGCAAATTGGTCATATTCCTGCTGACTGCAGAGTGAAGATTGCAAAATCTTCAAGTTCTGATAAGTGGGCAGAAAAGGCCAAGAAGTACAAAAGAAAGTACTTCAACTCCAACAAAATTAGAGAGAAACAGCAACCAAAGAAACTAGATAAAGCTTTGGTTGTTGAACAGTGGGTTGATGAAGAATCTTCATCATCTGAGGATGATGAGGATATGTGCTTAATGGCCATCACAGAAAGCCAGTTTGACAAAGATGTCAAATTTGCAGAAAGAGCATGTGTTCATTCAGATTGGGACAGAGGATCTGCTTACAATGTAATTCATTTCAAACTTTACTATAGTGATGCAGAAAAACAAAAAATGTTTGAACACATCTATATGGACTTTTTGAAAAGACTTAAAGAAAGACAAGATTTAAAAACTAAACTCAGTCAAGTTCAAAAAGATCTACAGTCAAAAGTGAATGAAATAAGCCAAAATAAACAGTATAAACGTGAGCTTGATGCTCAATATGATATTCTCAAAAGGATCAGTCTGGAAAAAGAAGCTTATAAAAACAAAGCTGATCATTATGAGAAGATCTGTAGATCTTGGTATATTTCATCACTTAAAAATGTGGACTGTTTATCCAAACAGATTCGAGCTCAGGTACAAGTGGTTATAGGTGATGAGTTTGATCTTAAAAGCCATTTACTTTCAGAAACAAACTCAAAACCTACTATATTTGTACCTGAAATTTTACCTCATACTTTTAGTCATACTGTGGGAGATAAAGTTATATTGACAAATGCCTTTGTAAGACCAAAAATAGTTGCTAAAGAACTAGTATATGAGACAGAGCCAGACTCTAAAAACACAGACTCAGAAAACTCAGTCTGTAAAACTTCTCAATCTGAATTGCCTAAACTTATAATCACTAGTGAATCTTTAGAAACTATAGAACTTGAAAAGAAAAGATTTGTAAAAGGCAAAGTTAGTATTCCCACAGTACAATCTTCAAATAGACAAAAAGAGGTAAAAGGAATTAAGGATAAACAGAAAGGTTGCAAGATGTTTAAACCTTCCACATCTCAGTCTGTAGCTGGTCCAGACAAAAATATGCCAAAGGACAAATTTAAAGGCATAAAACCAGCAACAAGGGAGTTAAAAAGATCTCAATCTGTGAGATCTAACTGTCAGTCTGAAAAAATCAATTTTCAGTCCGGTAAACTTAACTCCAAATCTGTTTGTGTTAACTCTCAGTCTGACTCTCAAAAGTCTATTTTTAACAACCATACTGAGACCATTAAGCTGCTTAGTGAAAACTTAATGAAGTTAACCACAGATTTTGAAACATTTGTTGGGTTAAAGTAGGATTTTAACAGAGGATTTACTGTAGATAATAACCCAAAATCCAAAAGGACCATTATGTTGGATAGAAAATGTCACAACTGTGGAAATCTGGGACATGAGGGTATTAAATGCACAAAGTCCATTTCTAAACAACCAAAGGTTGCTTTGACTAAACAAATGTCAACTACAAACGACAAAGTCAAAACTAGAGAGGTTAAAAATCAACTTTACATGCCTGATTCCATCGAAGCTGCTAAAGAATTGACTTCAACAACCTCTAAAGAACCCATCAAAAGATGGGTTCCCAAAAGTAACTAATTGATTTTGTTTGTCTTGTGCAGGGTAACAAAAAGTGGTACCTAGACAGTGGATGCTCAAGACACATGACAGGTTCTTTGGAGAATTTGTCAGAGTTTGTAGAAGAGGAAGGACCTTCTGTCAAATATGGTGACAATTGTTAGGATAAACTAATTTGGGTTTGGAATTACCACTGATCATGTAAAGCTGAAGAGATCAAGTGGTTACCACTGAAGGTTGAAGATTAACACTGATGGTGAAGATTACCACTGTTTGTTAAAGCTGGAGAGATCAAGTGATTACCACTGAAGGTTGAAGATTAACACTGATGGTGAAGATTACAACTGTTTGAAGAACTGAAGGTTAACACTGCTACAAGGATTAACACTGTTAGTTAAGATTTGTAAGTAGTTTCCACTGTTTATGTAATTACAACTGTTAGTGTATATTGAAGTGGTTAACACTGTTAGTTTAATTTATACTTGGACTTTCATAGATGAAGCAGTTACCACTGTTGGAAGTTAGTTTCCACTGAATGTTCAAATGTGGTAGTTAAGACTGTTTATGACTTTGTGATAAGAATGAGTTTGTTATGGATGTTATCTAATTCCATAATAATAGGAGATTGTACAGGACTCTATGTGTTATAAATAGAGATCCTTAGAACCTAGATTACATATACAATACGAAAAGCTTCAAGGTGTATTCGTCTTATTCATATTAATAAGATTGAGGCTTTAATTTTAATATTTGTGTTTTGTTATTTGTTCTCAATATTTATCTTTGATCTTTCTAATATTATTGAGTGTTATTCCGCAACTTCTCAATAATAATTCAAAGCTTGTTCAAGGTTACAAGTGAATTGAATTGAAACGGGACTGTCAAGTGGTATCAGAGCTTGGAAAGCTCTGAATACAGAAAGATCTGGAATTTAAGATTAAATTGATTTTTAAGGTGTAGTTTGTGATTAAGTATTGAATTCAATGGCAACAGAAAACAATGAAGGAATCCAGGTCACTAAAATCCCTATGCTCAAGCCTGATGAGTTTGATCTGTGGAAAATCAGAATCAAACAATATATGCTTCTCACAGATTATCAGATGTGGGAAGTTGTGGTAAATGGTCCTCCAGTTACAGTAGATGGTGATGGTGTCAAGCAACAGAGACCACCACCAACTACTGATGCAGAAAGAAAAGTCAGATCTGTAGAATTTAAAGCCCTCAGCACATTGTTACTATCAATTCCTAATGAGTACCAAAGAAGGTTTGAAGCCTGTGATGATGCCAAAGTACTCATGGAGGCTATTGAAAAGAGATTTGGTGGTAATGATAGCACCAAGAAAAACAAAAGATCTTTATTGAAGCAACAATATGAGAACTTCAATTCTGCAAAAATAGAAACTTTAACTCAAACCTTTGACAGATTTTCAAAGCTAGTTGGAGATCTGGAGAACCATAAGGTAAAGATTGATAAAGATGATTTGAACAGGAAGTTTCTGAGATCATTAGGTGAGGAATGGACAATCTACACAATAGGTTTAAGACAGAGTGCAGATTTAGAAGTGAAGGAACTTGAGGATATCTATAATGATCTGAGAAACTTTGAGTCAGAAGTTGAAAGCAAAAAGCAGACTTTAGGAAACAATCATAATGCAGCTTTTATGTCAGTAAGTGGATCTCAAGTTGATTCAAATCAACAAGGGTCTACTTATGTTGCTGCAGGAATTGGATCATCACAAAGCAAATCAAATGATCAGATACTGGAATCTTTCTTTGCTAGTAATGTGAACTCTTCACTTACTAATGAAGATTTGGAGCAAATTAATGTTGATGATCTGGAGGAGATGGATATTAAATGGCAAATTGCTTTGATTACTCAAAGAGCCAAAAGGTTTATGCAAAGGACAGGAAGGAATAACTTTGCAACTCAAAGGAATGATGCTGCTTGGTTTGATAAAAGTAAGGTAGAATGCTTCAACTGTCATAAAATGGGGCACTTTGCAAGGGAATGCAGAAGTCAAAGACAAGAGCAGAATGGGCAGAAAACAGGAAGCAATGGAATTCAGAGAAGGACTGTACAAATACAGGAAAGTACATCCAATGCCTTAATTTCACAGGATGGAATTGAATTTGACTGGAGTGATCAAGCAGAACATGAAGTGAAGAATCAAGCTTTAATGGCTATTGCTGAAGAAAACAAGTCATCAGATGTTCCTTATGAGGTACAAATCAAATTATGTTTTCTTGTGTGCAAACAGACTGTTAAACACTATAGAGATTATAATATGAAATTTTGTGAGGAACTTAAGCAATGTGAAATTAAAAGTAGATACACTACTGCTGCCATAGAAAATGTAGAAAGTCAAATTAAGGCATATGAAAAGAATGTAACTCAATATGAATATGATCTTAAGTATGCCAGATGGGAGAGAGATGTGTTAAAAGATAAGTTAAAAGCACTGAATCAGAAATTAGTAGAGGTCACTTGTGAAAGAGATAATATAAAATTAACAGTAAGTGATCTTGAACATGCTTCTAAGAGTGTAAATCAAATTATCAAATCTCAAATTCATGATAAGTTAAAAACTGGTTTATGATATAATTCTGTTTCCCCACCTTATAATAACAACTATTTTCCTCCTAAAACTGATTTAAATTTAAAATGTTAAAGGAAGGAATAGCAGTTGATGTTACAAAGGTTGATCCAGTTATTAACTTAAAAAATGAAATTGACTTTGATAAGGTTGAAATTAGGGAATGGACTGAGGAAGATGAGCTGGATTTTTCATCTAAAAACAATAAGAATTCTAATTCTGAAACAACTGATAGTTCAAACTCTGAAAAATCATGTGAGAGTAGCAAGAAATCACATACTGGTCTAGTTTTAGAACTTAAAAGTGATAAAATAGAAGAGGGTAAAAGATTGTTTCAGGAAAAGATAAAGAGTAATTTGGAAAAGATGAAATCTTCTAATAATGAATCTAGAGCTGGTCTAGGTTACATTAGTAATTCAGTTAAAACAGTTAACAAACCTACTAATCTAAAATCTGTGAACATTAACTGTGCTGACTGTAAATGTAAAGCCAGAATCTCTCAATTACCACCTTCTCAAAAATTGAAACCCAGAGGAAATCAAAGAAATTGGAACCAAATGGTTTCACAAAAGTTGGGAAACAATTTTACAGTGGTAAAGGAGAAATCTTGTTTTACATGTGGCAGAAACAATCATCTTCAACATGATTGCTATTATAATCCAAAAATTCTTCAAAGGATTAGAAAACAACCATGGACAGGACCTGATATGATCAATAAACATAATTTTAAATCAAAACTTGATCATATTACTACTGCCAAGAAGAAAAATGCTAAGGCTAATAAGATAAAAACTGCTACAACTATTTCAACTGCATCAGTATTAACTAGAAATTTAGCTAACAGAAATAAGGCAAAAACAGTGGTAAAAACTAAAACTGCCAGTGCTAATTATTTTAACACTGTTAGTAAATTTGATAAAACAGTTAAAACTGTTAGATCAATTTCCACTGTTAAGCCTAAAATAAGTTGGATTTGGACACCAATTAAATCTGATAAATCAAAAGGTCCAAATACCAACTGTGCATCACAATCAATGATCTTCAAGAAAGTTGACTTTGTGAATGAACATGGGAAACCCAAAGCCAAATTGGTTTGGGTTCCCAAGAGAAACTAATTTTATCGTTCAATTAAATGTGCAGAGCAAGCCAGCAAACTTATGGCACATGGACAGTGGTTGCTCAAGACACATGACTAGGGATAAGAAGATGCTACAGGACATCAAATCATTTGATGGAGGATATGTAGCATTTGGAAGCAATCCCAAAGGAGGGAAAATAACAGGCAAAGGAACAGTGCAATCAAGTGCAGGTATAAATGCAGGTACAAGTACTTCAGCAACAGTCATACCAACTGCACAGAAAAGCAAAACACAGGAATATGTTTTATTTCCTGTTTGGTCACCTGATCCACCAGAAGTATTTTACTCCATTCCACAGCAGACAACACAGGGTTCAGTGTCTGGCATAACAACTCAAAAGGATAATGATGGTGGTAAAACATCAACTGACTAGCCTGATGATCCAAATATGCCAGCATTGGAGGAAGATGGAGACGAAAGTGAGAGTGAAAATGTGGACAACACAGCTACAGATTTAACTGATCTATCAGCTGTAGAACAGAGAATCATGGATAACATTTTCACTCCTTCAAGACAGTTTAGGGAGAGAATCACATCAGATACACAAGAAAATGAGATGGTTGTGAATACAACAAACTTGGAATCTGAGATACTAGTGTCACCAACATCACACTATCATGTTCATAGGGATCATCTTCTAGAAAATGTGATTGGTGATGTTGCCACACCTGTACAAACAAGGCAGCAACACAAAGTATCAGAAGAAGGACTCCACACTTCTTTATATGCATGCTTTATATCTCAAATGGAGCCAAAGAAAGTATCAGAGGCTCTAAAGGATCCAAGTTGGATTGAAGCTATGCAAGAGGAGTTGCTTCAGTTCAAGATACAGAAAGTATGGACCTTGATGGATCTACCCAAAGGAAAAAGAGCAATTGGCACCAAATGGGTGTTCAGGAACAAGAAAGATGAAAGAGGGATAGTGATAAGGAACAAGGCTAGATTAGTAGCACAGGGGTACTCATAGGAAGAAGGGATTGACTATGATGAGGTATTTGCTCCTGTGGCCAGGATTGAGGCTATCAGACTATTCTTGGCCTATGCCTCATTCAAAGGGTTTAAGGTCTATCAAATGGATGTGAAGAGTGCCTTTTTGTATGGCACTATACAAGAAGAAGTTTATGTATGCCAACCTCCAGGCTTTGAAGATTCCAATTACCCTGATAAAGTGTTAAGATTGGATAAAGCTCTCTATGGCTTACATCAAGCACCAAGAGCCTGGTATGACACATTATCAGAGTATCTGCTGAAGAATGGATTCACAAGGGGTGCAATTGACAAAACCTTGTTCACTAAAAGAATTAAGAATGATATCCTTTTAGTGCAAATCTATGTAGATGATATTATTTTTAGTTCTACAAGGGACAGTCTTTGCAAGGAGTTTGAAGTATTGATGCATGACAAGTTCAAGATGAGTTCAATGGGAGAATTAACTTTCTTTCTGGGCTTACAAGTCAAACAGCAGAAGGATGAGATTTTTATTCATCAAAGTAAATATGTGAAAGACATATTAGAGAGGTTTGGCTACAAGGATGCAAAGGTTGCAAGTACACCTGTGGAGACACACAAATCATTACATGCAGATCTTGAGGGGGAGGATGTTGATGTTCATCTCTATAGATCAATGATTGGCTCCCTCATGTATCTGACATCATCCAGACATGATATCATGTTTGCTGTTTGTGGGTGTGCAAGATTTCAATCCAATCCTAAGATGTCACATCTGCATGCAGTGAAAAGAATCTTTAGGTATTTGAAAGGCCAACCAAAACTAGGCCTTTGGTATCCAAAGAATAGTTCTTTTGATCTGCTTGCCTACACAGATAGTGACTATGGAGGTGCAAATTTGGATAGAAAATCCACATCAGGGGGTTGTCAATTTCTAGGAGAAAGGTTGGTATCATGGCAATGCAAGAAGCAAACAACTGTGTCTACATCAACAGCAGAGGCTGAATATGTTGCTGCTGCTAGCTGCTGTGCTCAAGTTCTATGGATTCAGAATCAAATGTTAGACTATGGTTTGATTTTTCTTAACACTCTTATATTTATTGACAATAACTCTGCTATCAGTATCATAAATAACCCAGTTAAACATTCAAAAACTAAGCACATTGAAATAAGATATCACTTTATTAGGGATTGTAATGAGAAAAGACTCATACAAATGTTTAAAGTCCATACTGATAATCAATATGCAGATCTGTTTATCAAAGCATTTGATGTGGGCAGATTTACATTTTTGGTTACCAGCATTAGATTGATAAATTCTTCTTAAGTTTTCTCATTATATCTGGGCTGTAAATATTTTTAAGGGCTTAAACTTGGGTTGATACTGATACCCTAATTACTACTGTTAGTATTAATACTGCCATTATTAATACTGAAGCAAGTTAACACTGCCTTTGGTAATTAGTTCTATTTGTATATTTGTCTATTTTTGCTGTTTTTAGTTAACACTGCGCAGGTAAGACTTAGTACTTTGGTTAAAAAAAAAAAAAAAAAATTATTACCACTGCTTTCTTTACTTAATATTGCTAGACTATTAGTACTGCTTGTATTAAGTTGTGACTGCCTTGGTCGGTTAGTACTGCTTATACAAGTTAGCACTGCTAGCATGATTAAGTATAAGATGGGCACGCGCATGAAACCTAAGTGTTTGGACAGTTATCACTGTTAGTGCAATTTCTCCGTTACCACTGTTTGTGATACTTTTCACTCGTTACAAGGATTAACACTGATGGTGAAGATTACAACTGTTTGAAGAACTGAAGGTTAACACTGCTATAAGGATTAACACTGTTAGTTAAGATTTGTAAGTAGTTTCCACTGTTTATGTAATTACAACTATTAGTGTATATTGAAGTGGTTAACACAGTTAGTTTAATTTATACTTGGACTTTCATAGATGAAGCAGTTACCACTGTTGGAAGTTAGTTTCCACTGAATGTTCAAATGTGGTAGTTAACACTGTTTATGACTTTGTGATAAGAATAAGTTTGTTATGGAAGTTATCTAATTCCATAATAATAGGAGATTGTACAGGACTATATGTTTTAAATAGAGATCCTTAGAACCTAGATTACATATACAATACGAAAAGCTTCAATCACCCACTAAACCTTCAACTACACTTCGACTATACATCAACGGCTTCGACTTCATCTTCCACATCACTTGCAATAGGGCAGAATCATAATATGATCGCCTATCTGATGAAACCCAAAGAGGCACAGGACTTCATCCAAATTATTGATTTCCTTCGTGTCTCTCACATCTATCATGCCCTTACAGTATCACCCAGAGTCTCCAAAGATCACATTAATGACTTCTTGGTAAATGCAACAATTGAAGACGAACAGGGGACTAAGCGCATAGTCTCAATGGTGGCCAACACCAGGGTAGTTATCACTGAAGCCTCTGTTCGTGCTTCTTTACAACTCGATGATGAGGCAGGTATAACTTCGTTATCTAATCAAACTTTGTATGATAATTTTCGTTTGATGGGTTATGAGGGTCCTTTAGATACTTTTACGTTTCAAAAGACTCTTTTCTCCCATCAATGGAGGTTTTTAATACACACTATTTTACACTGCCTCTCATCAAAACGGTCATCTTTTGAACAGTTTGGAAGCAACATTGCTTATGCAATTGTGTGTCTTGCCACTGGTCAAAGATACAATTTTTCGAACCTAATTTTTTCTGGTATGCTCAGGAATATTAAGCAACCAAAATTAAAATTTTTGATGTATCCTAGGTTTGTGCAGTTATTTTTAAATGAACAAATCTCAAATTTGCCTGCACAGGATACTACCACTACCATTGGTGTTCTCTCTCACAAACCTAAAGTTTTTTCTAATATGAAGAGAGACTTCAAATTTTCTGGGAGGGTTACAGCATTGTTTTCATCAATGCTTCTTGCACCCTCCACCACAGCTGCAGTTACACCCAATGCTGTTGAACCATCTCCTGAGAGAGTTGACATACCCATCATCTCTCAACCCACAGCAGTTGGGGGTAACAAAAGAAAACAAGGGACCCACAAACCAACCACTGCTAAAGCCAAAAGGGTTAACACACAGGCATCTGAGGCTCTTGCTGCTCAGGTGTCTCAGTCCAATGAATCAACACAACATGTAGTCTATAAGGAGTGGGATGACCATTCTGGGAGGGCTGCTTCTACTGCTTCTGGCCAAATGGCAGAGCAAGACAGAAGTAACATAAATAAGACCCAAACAGAGGCAACACCAGAACATGATCCTTTGCAAGAAGGTGATTTTGGTGGACCAAGTACCAAGAACAGAGGGTCATCTGATGATCATGCTAGGCATGAGTCAGATGGTAATTCTGTCAATGATTCACCTAGGGAGTCACATCCTAAAGGTGATGAGGCTAGTATGAACTATCAAAAATTGACGGATATGCTAGACTTTATGTGGAATGAGGTGGTGAGGCAAAAGAAAATCATCAAGAAGCAGCAAGCTGAGATAGATTCTTTAAAAACATTGGTGCTGAAGTGCTTGAAGTAGGGTAAGAAGTACTACATCATTGATGATCAATACAAAAGATCTGTCCCTGTGCAACAAGCCAGAGTTGTTCTCTCTTCCCCTGAACCTTCAGAAGATGCATTCAAAAAGGGGGAGAATGAACAGGGTGTTGATGATTCTGAGGAGGTGAATGAGGAGATTGTACTAGAAGAGAATGTGAATGGAGCAGGGGAGTCAGTAGATGAGACAGAGGTTATAGAGGAGGTATCTAAGACTGCATAGGTTATTGTTGGTGATGAAACAGAGCAATTAAGGGCAGATAATGAAGGAGAAGAGGTAAATAAGGCTGATGCTGAAAAGATTCATGAGGTTGCTGCAGATAGGTTTGCTCAGAAGTTTAGCAGAAAGAAAAGTGTACCAGCTTTGTCTGGTTTCACAATCAGAGAGCCTGCTGCAACACCTACATTCCAAAGGGATTTACCTCAAATTGACCCAAAGGATAAAGGGAAAGGCAAGTTAGTGGAAGAGCCTAAGCCTAAAAAGAAATCAAAACAAATGCCTGCTGCTACTGCAAATGATGAAGAATATGCACAGAGGCTACAAGCTGAACTAAATGCTGAGATGGATTCTGTAATAGTGAGAGTGGAGGTTGAACATGGAAATTTTGTAATGATGACCAAGGAGGAGGTGAATAGGTTTGATGAATGGGTGCTAAGGAAAGAAAAAGAGGAATCTGTGGAATATTTGGTAGATCAGCTGAAGAGGAAGAAGGCTGAACAAGTTAGAATCAAGAAAGCAAACAAGCCAATGACCATTGCACAGAAAAGAAGAGACTTATATAACAAGCTGAAGTGCACAATTCCTGCTGGTGTGTTAAAGAAAATGACATATCAAGAGATGGCCAGGGCATATGAAAGAGATATATTTGTGCCTTATCAAGAAAATCAGAGAAAGGAAGAGGAGTTGAAGAAAAAGAAAGAACAGGAAGAAAAAAGATGAGAATGAACAGAAAGAATCAGTGGAAGAAATAGTTTTGAAAGCATCTTCCAGAGTTTAGAATGGAGAATCAGAAGAAACTTAATGCTGTAGAGGATAGATTAAGTTTAGGGGGAGATTGTTAGGATAAACTGATTTGGGTTTGGAATTACCACTGATCATGTAAAGCTGAAGAGATCAAGTGGTTACCACTGAAGGTTGAAGATTAACACTGATGGTGAAGATTACCACTGTTTGTTAAAGCTGAAGAGATCAAGTGATTACCACTGAAGGTTGAAGATTAACACTGATGGTGAAGATTACAACTGTTTGAAGAACTGAAGGTTAACACTGCTACAAGGATTAACACTGTTAGTTAAGATTTGTAAGTAGTTTCCACTGTTTATGTAATTACAACTGTTAGTGTATATTGAAGTAGTTAACACTGTTAGTTTAATTTATACTTGGACTTTCATAGATGAAGCAGTTACCACTGTTGGAAGTTAGTTTCCACTGAATGTTCAAATGTGGTAGTTAACATTGTTTATGACTTTGTGATAAGAATGAGTTTGTTATGGAAGTTATCTAATTCCATAATAATAGGAGATTGTACAGGACTCTATGTGTTATAAATAGAGATCCTTAGAACCTAGATTACATATACAATACGAAAAGCTTCAAGGTGTAAACCCTAATACAAAAGTGTATTCGTCTTATTCATATTAATAAGATTGAGGCTTTAATTTTAATATTTGTGTTTTGTTATTTGTTCTCAATATTTATCTTTGATCTTTCTAATATTATTGAGTGTTATTCCGCAACTTCTCAATAATAATTCTAAGCTTGTTCAAGGTTACAAGTGAATTGAATTGAAACGGGACTGTCAACAATTCTGTTGCCAAGACAAAAGGTTATGGTGTGGTGAAGGCTACCAACATCAGAATATCAAAGGTAGCCTTTGTTGAGGGATTAAAGCATAACCTGCTTAGTGCAAGCCAAATTTGTGATGATGACAGTGAAATCAGAATCAGAAAGAAGGCTGCTGTTATCTATAATTCTAAAGGCAAACCTGTGTTAGTTGCCAAAAGAGAAAAAGATATTTATCTCTTGAATCTTTCTTCTGCAGACACAAATGTAGAGACATGTCTCTATACTCAGTCTGTGCCAGAACTGAGCTGGCTATGACATAGGAGGTTATCCCACCTGAACTTCAAAAACATTAACCTCCTATCAAAGAAGAAACTGGTTAGAGGTCTGCCTGATGTTACATTTGCAAAAGACAAACTTTGTCCTGCATGTACACTAGGGAAACAGACCAAGAACCATTTTCCATCCAAATTGTTTGCTACAATTGATCAATCACTGCATATGCTCCATACGGATCTATTTAGACCCATGAGCATTGGCAGTTTAGGTGGAAAGAAGTATACACTTGTGGTTGTGGATGAATTCACAAGGTATACTTGGGTTATCTTTCTTAAGGCAAAAAGTGATGCTCCTGATGAGATTATTAATCTAATCAAGAGGGAAGAATTGCAGAAAGATGCACCTGTCAAGCAACTCAGGAGTGATCATGGTACAGAATTTAAGAATTCTACTCTCATTGAATTCTGTACTGACAAAGGCATTATTCAAAACTTTGCCTCTGTCAGAACTCCTCAACAAAATGGTGTTGCTGAGAGAAGAAATCGTACACTCATAGAAGCTGCAAGAACCATGTTATGCCATGGTCAAATGAAGATTTATTTCTGGGCAGAAGTAGTCAACACTGCTTGTTATACCCAAAATAGATCTATTTTAGTCATAAGGCATGGCAAAACTGCATATGAGTTGTATCATAAGAAGGTTCCAACCATCCATTATTTCCAGACCTTTGGAAGTAAATGCTATATTCTCAATCAAAGGGATCAATTAGCAAAGATGGAACCTAAGTCTGATCAAGGAATTTTTGTTGGCTATTCATCTATCTCAAAGGCTTACAGAGTCTACAACAACAAAAGGAATAAAAATGAAGAAGCCATCAATGTCACCTTTGATGTTTCCTCCGCTAATAATGAACATGTTTCTCAGTCTGATGTCCATTCATTAGAAGAATTATTTGTTGTGGGATCTGAATCTCAAATCCCAGTTGTTGCTCACCAACAACAGGACTCTCAAAGTGATAATGAAGATTGTTAGGTCACAAGGTTCCCAAAACTTAGATACAGATTAAATAACAGTTATCTTAATGTGTTAGTTTATATCCAAGTTTTATATCAAACAAGTTTAAATTAATCTAGGCAGAAAACAAGATTAATTTTGACACAGAGTTTATTATGAATCAAAGTATTATTCACAATAAAGTGTTTGTCTCACACAGATGACAAAGTATTCAAACTGACACGGATGGTTTGAATACGATCCAAGTATTAGTATATTAAGATACAATTATCACTACAAACTTTAACAGTTAGTGTGGTAATGCTTTGAGCCTAAGCTTAAAGGTCTTGTATACTATTCTTCTTTGAGAGCTTGAATTACTTGGATACTTGGATACATAGCAGTGCTTTTTGAACTGTTATTTATAGAGTTGGATGTAACTCTATATTATCCAGCTTACATAATTGTCCAAGGGATAACAGATGCATCTTGGGCAACTTTGCACGCCTCCCTTTTTGCTTTTCTTGGAAACAGAAAAAGCAAAAGGTAAAAGGTTTCTTTGCTGAGAAGAAAACCTTTGTTTGATGTTTGACCTTTCTCAAACATCTTATCAGTTGTATCTAGCCTAAGGAAAGAAGAATATCTTCTGTACATTTGTACTTTCATTCTTCAATCTGTGCTCTTCAGTCTGTGCTCATCAGTCTGTGATATTCAGTCTGTGAACTTCAGTCTGTGAAGCCTTCTGTATTCAATCTTCATTCTTCAGATGATGAATTCATAAGTCTTCAGGAAGAGCATGGCTTTCAGTCTGTGAGATTCTTCGGTCTGTGCAGCACAGACTCAGAAACCATTCTTCAGTTTGTGTAGCACAGACTCAGAAACACAGACTCAGGAATTTCACTAAGTTTTCTGAATACAACTAAGTTAGATTTTGACTCCTCAGATTTATAATGTAGGTTTGATCATTGTTTTTCCCAACAAAGATGCTCAACCTGCTCATTTAATGATAGTACCTTCATCAACTGAAGATGAATCTGTGTCCAGAGATTCAAGATCTTCTGATACAAGTGTTCAGTCTGGTAGTCTTCAGTCTGAGAACTCTACAGACTCAGACTTGCCCTCTGTTGAAGATAATACAGAACTCAGTAATGTTATTCTTCCACTGAATAAATATTTATCATCCAATGGTGAATCATCTCTAGGAGTCAAAGAACACAGGTATCATCCAATTGAAGAAATAATTGGAGATTATGTTTCTGGTGTACAAACAAGAGCTCAAGTGTCAAACTTATCTACTGCAAATTTCTGTTTCTATACAAACTTCCTGTCAATCATTGAACCAAAGAAAGCTGAAGAAGCATTGAAAGATGATGATTGGGTTGAAGCAATGCAGGAAGAGTTAACAGAATTTGAAAGAAACAATGTTTGGACCCTAGTTCCTGCTCCAAAAGGCAAAACCATTATTGGAACTAAATGGGTTTACAGAAACAAAATGGACAAGGATGGAGTGATAATCAGAAACAAGGCAAGGCTAGTTGCTCAAGGTTACAAGCAGGAAGAAGGCATTGATTATGATGAAACGTTTGCCTCTGTAGCCAGAATTGAAGCAATAAAGTTATTCTTGGCATATGTTGCTTTCAAGGATTTCAAAGTTTATCAAATGGATGTCAAGAGTGCATTTCTGAATGGTAACTTATAGGAGGAAGTCTATGTGAAACAACCTCCAGGTTTTGTAAGTTCAACTTTTCCAAATCATGTCTATAAATTGAAGAAAGCATTGTATGGACTAAAACAAGCTCCAAGAGCTTGGTATGACACTTTATCATCTTATCTTCTAAGTAATAGCTTTACTAGAGGATCAGTTGATAAAACTTTGTTCTTCAAAAGGAACAAGGCAGATGTCATACTAGTCCAGATATATGTTGATGATATCATATTTGGGTCTACTGATGAAAAATTATGCAAATGGTTTTCAAATTTAATGTCAAAACAGTACCAAATGAGTATGATGGGTGAATTAACATACTTTCTTGGTCTGCAAGTACATCAGAAACTTGATGGAATCTTCATGAACCAAGGCAAATATGTTAATGACCTACTCACTAAATATTCTTTAAAAGACTGTTCAATAATGAAAACACCAATAAGCACTACAGATAAGTTGGATAATGATCAGTCTGGCAAATCAGTCTGTCAAACCACTTATAGAGGTATGATAGGATCCCTACTATATCTCACTGCAAGTAGACCAGATATCATGTTCTCAACATGTTTATGTGCTAGATATCAATCTGAACCTAAAGAATCACATCTCAAAGCTGTAAAAAGGATTTTTAGGTACCTAAAAGGTACTCCTAACCTGGGTCTTTGGTATCCCAAAGACTCTGGTTTTGATCTAATTGGTTATACAGATGCAGATTATGCAGGTTGCAAATTAGACAGGAAAAGCACTTCTGGTGGATGTCAACTACTAGGTGGAAAACTAGTCAGTTGGTCAAGCAAGAAACAGAACTCTGTTGCTACATCCACTGCAGAAGCAGAATATGTAGCTGCTGGTAGTTGCTGTGCACAATTGTTGTGGATGCAACATCAACTAGCAGACTATGATTTGGAGTTTACAAGAACTCCAATCATGTGTGATAACCAAAGTGCCATTGCCATCACTAAGAATCCTGTATTTCACTCCAGGACAAAGCATATTTCACTTTATCAGAGATTGTGCTGAGAAAGGTAAAGTAATTCTCAAATATGTGCCCACAAATGACCAACTAGCAGATATCTTTACTAAACCTTTGAATGAAGATAGATTTTTGTATCTGCTTGGTTAACTAGGAAGGCTCAACCCCTAGTAAAGCTTTTGAATCTGTGTGATTCAACTCTCAGTCTGTGCCTGCCTTTCAATCTGTATGTCTGTACCCTCAGCTACATACAACCAAAAAGCACAGACTAAGAGATATCTTGTAAATAACTTAAAGAAAATACCAAAAAGATTTTACAATTCTGTTATTTTCTCTCAGTCTGTCTGTTATATGCTTCAGTCTGTGTGACGTCATCCAGACTCACTACACAGACTAACAATATCACTCAGACTGAGCTCTCCTTATTTAAATTTATTTTATTTTATTTTTATTTTTATTTTTTTTATTTTTATTTCAATTTTTTTTTTAGAAAAATAAATAAACAACAATATCTCTGCATTTAATGCTAATACCATTTTTATGGTAATAATCATTGAAAGTTTTGACGCTTGTTGTCTATTTATCTGCTCAATACAAAAGGTGCACGTGCCTTAGCTTTACTGTTTCAGAAAAAAGGGATAAACCGTCTAGTAGGTCCCATTTAACGGAAATTTAATTTCGTTAAATACCCATTTCTCTCTTCCCCCTTTTCTTCTTCACTTGTACTTGCAAACCAAAAATACACAGAGTTTGTAAGCCCTAACCTAAATCATTCAACCATTTTCGAAATCAATCTCAAAAAATCATCATTAAAAATGGCTGATCAATGGGTTTACACTGCACCTGCCAACATCGTTGCGGCTAAACCCTTTAAACAGGGTAAACAGGTAAAACTCTGTACTAATAACCAAGTAGCTACCATTTCCATTCCTGATTCTAAAAAGAACCAAGGATTTGAGGAATTGATAAACTTTATGTCTGCTCATCCTTTAAGGGGAGCATTTTTCAACACAATTCCTCAAATATATCCTGATTTTCTTATGGATTGGTGGTATACTTGCTCTTCAAATAGTACCAATACTGCAATCACTGGTACTATTGATCATGGTAAACGGGCAGTTACCATTGATCAGGAGTTAATTAGGAATGTCTTAGACCTGCCTATGGGAAATAATTTTGAACCCATTCCAAGCAAAGAAGCAGCAAGGGCTTCTCTTACTTTGGTTGGATATACCAAAGAAAAAGGCACAATCTTGATGTCAGGATTCACCCCCAAATGGAAATTTTTAATTTCTGGCATCATTAGAAGTCTAGGAGGTAAATCTGGTAGCACAGGGGAGCTAAATGAGTTTGAAACTCAACTGTTGAGCTCATTCATCACTGGTTTAAACATCAACTTTGCAGAGTTGTATTTTCAAGAAATTTTAAAACTGGTGAATGAGTCAAACCGAATTTTTAATGTACCTTTTATAAGGCTACTCTCCTTGAGCATCCAATCCAGATTAACTGGGTCTGTATATATGTCCTTTAATAATAAAGTGGCAGATATACCTGTCCCTGTGCTCACCTATAAAGTGTTTAACCATCCGGTTCCACTTTCTGGAGCACCCATCACTGCTGCTATGCAGCAATGGATTGATCACCCATATGTTGCTTCTGCATCTATGGAGGGTGATGATTCAAGTGATAGTGAGGGTACTAAGACCCAGACTGTTGAAGATCGTGTGGCTGAAGCAGAGCACACAGACTCCATTAACACAGACTCAACTCAGTCTATGCACTTGGAGTCAGACTCAAACCTTGCTGAGTCTGTTCCATCTTCAACAGAAGATACAGGTAGTAATTCTTCTTCAACTGAGGAGATGGATATAGATAAACCTTCTTATCCTAGCCCATCCTCACCCACAAAAGAGAGTCACAAACACACCAACCTAGATGAGTCACCACTCACTCTGGAAGAATCACCAGACTCAACCCCCAAAAGTATAGCACAAATGGAATCATCATCCATGAAATTGAATGTCAATAGAACACCTTCCCGTGCTGTAGACCATTCCATTACAGCTCTGCTAGAGTCTGTGGTGCCAATGGCCACCCAACTGACCCAACCTGAACCTAGATTAGTCAGCTTGGATATCCACATTACTGCTACTACACTGACCCCTGTAGTATGCATTGAAGAAGATGCTCCAATCCTGAGCACTACACCCCCTCTTTACCCCACTCACAATGGCTGAACCTATATTGACCACTAGTCCTGTACTAGTTCACATTCCAGTGAGTTTTTTTTTACACCCCTCTGCACAGATCACCAATGCCCCAGTCATGTCACAGACTGAGGCACAGATCTCCACTTCTTTGCTTGATGATCTACCATCTTATCACCAGATGGTTAGTGAAGGCATACCAACCTCCATATTCGTTGCCAGTGATATTGTTCCTTTACACCAGGGACTATTTGAGGCAACAGATGCAACACAATCATTTTCCAATGATGTCTTATCCTATCACCGGATTCGATCTGAGGGAAACAAAACTACACCACTCAATGCCAATGATCGCTTTTCCATGCACAGGACACAGAGTGAGGCAAAGAGTGCAACACCAAAAGATTCCAGTGATCTTGCTCAGTTTCAACATGAGTCAAGTGAGGAACATATTCCATCACCCAATTCTAACCCTTCCAACCAGACCCAGTCTGTGCTTTCTAGTACACTTAATGATGTGCTTTCTACCATCAACCGGTTGTCTAAATGTGTACAGACTGAGTTCAATAATAATAAGAAAGAGCTAGAGAAGATGAAGCATCTAGTCTCTACTATGGTGGAAAAGGTAGATATGCTGGAAGAAAAGGTATCCAATAGGTTAGATGAAATGCAGACCACCCTCTCAAGCTTAGCTGCTGATGTCAAAAAGGGGGAGAAGATGAAGTTTGGGTCTGCAGAAGCTAAAACCCCAAAAGATAATTCACTAAATAATAAATCCTTAGATTTAGGGGGAGATAGCAGTGAGGGAGATGATGGAGATGATGGACCCGAAAGTGCTAGGGTGAAGTCTCAGACTGAAGCTCAATCTGTGCCACAGACTAAAAACATGAGTGCACAGATTGGGGGAGTCAGAAGGATGGCAGGCAGGTGAACACACTGAGATGGTTGCACAGACTCAGGGGGAGTCAACTATTGTCTTACACATAGACCCAATAGCAACTATCTCAGGCCTAGGTCAGATGGAGTTAAAAAGACCAAGGAAAAAAGAAGATGAAGATGTTCAACCTCTGCGAATCAAAAGAGCCAGGAAAATAAAAAGAATGGCCAGGAGGATTCCTGAAAGGGATATCTTTGATTCCCGAACAAAGATGAAGGGGATCAAGACCTGGGATCAATTTGTGAAGCTGGCAGAAGAACAGGATATTGATGATGAAGATGATGATGCCATCAATCCTGATTGCAGTTCTGAGTCTGAGGTATTTAGAAGATCAGATGATGATGAAGATGATGCTACTTTTGGAGGTGTAGATGAAGGTGCCTCAAAAGTCAAGACTGGAGAGTCTAAGTCTGTGCCCTCTGAACCCGCACAGACTGAGACACAGCATCTGACATAGACTCAGAGCTCAAAGCAACAAGCAGCAAGCACTGATGCTCCAATTATCAGTGCTGAAGCCATCCAAGCTGAAGCCAACCCTGCTAAACCAATCACAACAACCAGAACACTGCCTCCAGGTAGAAGTGAACTTGAAGACAGAATGCAATGGAGAACTGCTCATCTGATAAGCACATATCCTGGGTCGAGTTCTACTCTAGAAGAAGTTGATAGGGTTAAGGGTAAGGGCAAGGAGATTGCCTTATCCAAGCAGGAAAGGTTAAGCAAGATCAAGAAGATAGTGGATGATCATGCTGCTGGAACAAGAAATCCTGAACTGTCAAATCTACAGGATGAACTCTTGCAACAAGAAGCTACTGCTCAAGGTATGACTTTAGCTGAATACTTAAATGTATTATCAATTGAAGAACAGAAGCTGAAGGAAGTAAGATTTGTTGACATGCTCTCCAAAGAATTAGAAGATGAAGGTTGTTCACAGACTCAAACCAGAAGGAGTCAAGTTGAGCAACAGATCAAAGAAGATGAAGAGTTGTCAATAAAATTACAGAAGATAGAGAGCCTAAAAGCTAAGCTACCATCCACTTTCAGAAAGTCAAAGCTCAAGCAGAAGATTAAAGACTGTCATCTGAATAAGATTGGACAGAAATTGAAGCTTGAGTTGACTTTAACCAAGAGCAAGAAAATGGTATGGGTGGATGACCTGTACACTCTAGGGCTTAAAGAATGGCAATCCATTGCTAATCTTTTGAAGAGTGCAGCTGACAAAGAGTTGAAGAAAGAAGTTCTGGATGAGCTATCTTACCTGATTGAGTTAACTCTCAGTCTGGGGCTCATTTAAGAAGAAGAATGCAAGTTGTTCTGCATAGCAAACAACTTTTTAATAAAGAAGAAGTCAGCTGGATTATCCACAGAGAATGAGCAGAGAAGGGAGCATCCTCTACCAAAAGGTATCGTTTTTATCGATAGATCCTATGTCCAGACTGACAATATTGAAGGTCAGTGCTACAGAGATATCAATGGGATAGAGTGCTTCCAGGATTAAAATAGACTGTATGGAGAGTCTCTGCTACACTGTATTGCCCTACTGAAGGAATGCAAACTTCTCAAACCAAACCATTTAGAAGAAGACTGATTAGCTGGTTATTCAACAACCTTTCCAAGATCAGGATGATGATTGGGTTTGAAGACATCTGCAAGAAGATCATCCTGGAATATCAAGAATTTAAAGAAAAATCTGATAAGGAAATGGAAGTATTGTTGAAGTGGAAAGTGGAAAAGATCAAAGAGATCAGGGCTCAGAGAAAAGATTGAAGATTGTTAAATTTATGCTATATACAATCTCATGTAATAACTATAATATTTTTGTGAACTGACTATGATTTTGACTTTATGTATATAAGTCTTGATCCAAATGTTATGTTTCACTTTAGTATTTATTATTTCTCTATTATCTTTTGTAAATTGATTTTGACATCATCAGATAGGGGGAGATTGTTGGGAAAAACAATGATCAAACCTAAGTTATAAATATGAAGAGTCAAAATCTAAGTTGCATTCAGGAAAAACTTAGTGATTTCCTGAGTCTGTGTTTCTGAGTTTGTGCTTCACAGATTGAAGAAGTGTTTCTGAGTCTGTGCTTCACAGACTGAAGAATTCTCACAGACCGAAAGCAGTGCTCTATTTGAAGACTTATGAATTCATCATCTGAAGAATGAAGATTGAAGGCAGAAGACTTCACAGACTGAAGATCACAGACTGATGATCACAGACTGATGAGCACAGACTGAAGAGCACAGATTGAAGAACAAAAGTACAATCGTACAAAAGAAGTTCTTCTTTCCCTAGGCTACGGTACAACTGAAGAGATGTTTGAGTAAAGTCAAACATTGAAGAAAGGTTTTCTTCTCAGCAAAGAAACCTTCTACCTTTTGCTTTTTCTATTTCCAAGAAAAGCAAAAAGAAAAGAGTGCAAAGTTGCCCAAGATGGAGCTGTTATCCCTTGGACAACTAACTGAGCTGGATAATATAGAGTTGATACTCAACTCTATAAATAGCAGCTCAAAAGCACTTCAAAGCAGTATCCAAGACAATTAGTATACAAGACCTTTAAGCTTAGGCTAAAACCATTACCACACTCACTGTTAAGTTTGTAGTGATAATTGTATCATAGTATACTACTTGAATCGTATTCAAACAATCTGTGTGTTTGAATACTCCGTCTTACTTGTCAGACAAACCATTTATTGTGAATAAAACTTTAATTCATAATATATTCCGTGCTTCAATTAATCTTGTATTCCGCCTTGATTAATTAACCTGTTTGATATAACTTAGATATAAACTAATATATTAAATACTTGTTATTTAATCTATATCTAAGTTTTGGGACCTTCAAGACCTAACAGTTTTCAACCCTAACGAAGATTTAGTTCGGTTCTTGGGTTTGATTCTTATTCTTTTCTATTTACAATGTGTAATTACATGTTTTTAGATCTGGTTTTGATTATTTTGACCATGAGCTAATTCTTTAATTGTATTTGCTTAGATGAATGATTTTTAGATTAAGGTTTTATGATATGTTTATGTTGATTTAAATTATGAATGATTATTCAGTTTATTTGAAAGATCCATATTAATTGTGTGTTGATTAATTGTTACTTAACGTGATCAATAGACTTATGCTATAACTAGGGTTTGTATGAGTTGATTGATTATCTGCAATTAAGTAATTTATTAGTTAATTGTGGCTTGAGACTGTAATAGGTTAAGAGAATTAAATTAATAAAACCTAATTAATGTGATAATTATTTAACCAATAATTCTAAACTTGCGTTAATACGAGGTTGTTGGATAAATCTCAATGATCTATTGATAGTATTAATTGAATAAAGTTTAGGTTAATAACACATAAAAGAAATTCTAGTATATTCAAGAGAATCTAGTATTAAGCTAAGGTTTATTAAGATTAGTTAATCTTAATAGGAGACTATCTATATTTGTTAAAATCACCATAATAAATAATCAACAATTCAATAAACATATCTGAAACCTGAATCGAAGAATCACGACTCTAAGTAAATACATGCTTCTCTATCTGATTATCTTTAGTTACTTTTTATCTTTTTTAAATGTTTTAAGTTTAAATTGTTTTTAATTAAAATCGTTCGTACGGAATTAAAACGCACCCCTTATTTATTTGTAATTTGTAATTTAAGGTTTAATTAATTATTTTAATTTACACCGTTTCCCTGTGGTTCGACTCGATCTTACCTAAGCTATACTATAATACGAACATGTATTCTTGCCTGGTTGTGATAAAGTTAACTTTAGTATTTCCATTCAATTAAAACTTGTTATTATTAATCACTACTTAACACGCATCAAGTTTTTGGCGCCGTTGCCTGGGAGGCGGTTTATTAAATTAAAATTTTTATTTTTTCCTGTTAAAAAGATATCTTTGTACATCGTTAATCGATTGAAAAATCGGCTCACTCATTGTGAATACAACACAACAGAGGTATAAGGAGGGTCGTTCAGCTTCCCTAAAGGAATGGGTTTTTAATAAGTTTCGCGCTGACCTACTTCTCCACTTCCAAGTATTTTACAGTGGAGCTACCGAGGACTTTTGATTAACTTTGTAAATAGAATCTGTAATAAATTATTTGTACAACTTAATTATTTATACTTTTACTTTTAATTGAACTTATTACTTTTAATTGTTAATTATTGTAATTAATTAATTTGTTATTTTAATTAAGTGTTAAGAATTTACAAAACTTAAAAAGTCTCGAATTGTTCAGTCCCAACCGGCGGCTGAGATTATTCAATCGGCGGTTGGACAGTTCTTCTCAACGGGTTTTTAGTTCGACCGACGGCTGGCCATATCCAACCACGATTGGGCCCTGTTTTGTTAATTTTTGCGTTTTATTTGTTTTAGATTGTTTTTATTTTTGTTTTCTTTTCCTACTGTTTTTCTTTTCCGTTTTTGTTTTGCGGGAAGGTGCTGAACCATGAGTATGGTTCCGTATATTTTTTGAAACTGCAGAAATAAACCAACCAATATTGAGAACATGACACTTGAAGAGTATGAAGAGTATGAGAACCGGATTCGAAGAGTTCAAATGTCAAGTTTGTAAAACGCGAGAAACGAATCTACCAACTACTAGAATGATTCTTCTACTGACATGGATGAAGATATTGCTAACATGACGCTTGAGGAGTATGAGAGGCGAACTCATGATGACATTGATTTCGAGTTTAATGAGCAAATTTGACAAAGACCATTGGAGTTCTATGCCAATAATGGAGCTCATGCACCATTTCACGAGAAAATGGTGAACTTAGAAGAGCCAATGAGTAAATATATAGAAACTTCAAGAAAGCGAATGGAAGAATTCGAAGCAGAACTTCGGAACCAAGGTGCAATTGTGGAAGACAAGGAAGATAAAAAGGTGGAAAATCTTAACAAACCTAAGGTTGGAGGATATGACACAAGGGAGAAACCTAGTTTCGAGGATTACACGTCGTCTCCTCCCTACCCACAGGCTTTAAAGAAAGAAATTTGACAGTCCCGTTTTACTTTTAATTCAAATATAACTTGAACAAGCTTTAAACTATTATTGAGAAGTTGCGGAATCACACTCAATAATATTAGAAAGATCAACACAAATATTGAAAACAGAAAACAAGAACAAATATAAAACCAAAAGCTTCAATCTTATTAATATGAATAAGACGAATACACTTGTTGTATTGGGGTTTACACCTTGAAGCTATTCTATACTATGTATATGTGTATGTATATGCGTATCTGTATATCAAACTAGGTTCTAAGGATCTCTATTTATAACACATAGAGTCCTGTACATTCAAGCTCCTAGTATTATGGAGTTAGATAACTTTCATAACAGACTCAATCTTATCACGAACCTATTCTTATCAACAACTTATTCTCATCACAAAATCATAAACAGTGTTAACTACCACATTTGAACATTCAGTGGAAACAAGCTTCCAACAGTGGTAACTGCTTCATTTGTGTAAGTCTAAATATAAACAACTAACAATGTTAACCACTTATATACACTAACAGTCTTAATTACATAAACAGTGGAAACTACTTACAAAATCAACTAACAGTTGTAATCTTCGTAGCAGTGTTAACCTTCAGTTCTTCAAACAGTTGTAATCTTCGACCAGTGTTAATCTTCAACAATCAGTGGTAACCATGTTAGTCTTCAGTGGTAATTCTTCTCTATTAGTGGTAATCTTCAGTGGTAACCTTTTGATCTCTTCAGACTTAATTAATAGTGGTAATCCAAACCCAAATCAGTTTATCCCAACAATCTCCCCCTAAACTTAATCTGTCATCTACAGCATTAAGTTTCTTCAAATTCTCCATTTTAGCTTCTTTGAAGATGCTTTCAAAACCAATTCTTGGATTTCTTCCCTAACTGTTCTTTTCTGTGAATCTGGTTCAAAATCATGTATACTAATCTCTGAGCAACCTCATTACATACAGAAGAATGTAATTTGGCTAACTTCAGGCTCCTTAATAAACTCAGATTCATGTCATACTCTCTGTCTGTGAGCATGTACAAGATCTCACCATCTTCTAAGATAACCTGATGTACTCCAGGCACCTCAAAATATATCCACATCTTTACCACCTTGAATGTACCAAATCGAAAGGGAAACTTTTCTGGCTCATACGTCATTTGAATCCAGTCCCATGTGACTTTCTCAATGATATTATCAATTCTTTGTCCATCCAATTTCCTCTTCCCAATCTCATACATTTTATCCATATCAGCTCTACTCACCCTTCTCAAAATATCTTTTAATGACCTCCAGAAGGATTCACTCCCATCAGCTCTAAATATTTTAAATTTCTCCTCTTTCTTAGGTATCAGCAGTTTAATTACCATCCAATCAACAATCTCTGGCAAATCCCATGTTATTGGCTCTGCAGCAACTGGATGTATAATCATCAAATCATTCAATTGCCCTTCATCTCTCTCCAAATCATTAACCACCTCTTCCACTGATTTCTTCTTTTCTTTCTCTTTCTTTTTCTTCAACTCTTGTTCCTTTCTCTGACTCTCTTGAAAAGGCACGAATATATCTCTTTCATATGCCCTGGCCATCTCTTGATAAGTCATTTTCTTCAATCTTGTAGCAGGAATCATGCACTTTAATTTACTATTCATTTCCCTTCTTTTATGTGCAATGGTTATTGGCTTATTTGCTTTCTTGATTCTAGCTTGTTCAGCCTTCTTCCTCTTCAGCTGATCTATGAAATATTCCACAGATTCCTCTTTTTCTTTTCTAAGCTTCCACTCATCGAATTGGTTAACCTCTTCCTTGGTCATCATCACGAATTTACCAGGTTTAATCTCAACTCTTATCAAATTCTCACCCATCTCTGCATCTAATTCAGCTTGTAGCCTCTGTGCATATTCTTCATCATTTGCAGTAGCAGCAGCAGGCACTTGCTTTGATTTCTTCTGTTTAGGCTCTTCAACTAACTTGCCTTTCCCTTTGTCTTTTGGATCAATCTTGGGTAAGTCTGCCCTTTGGAATGTAGGTGCTGCAGCAGATTCTCTGATTGTGAAACCAGGCAAAGATGGTTCACTTTTCTTCCTGCTAAACTTCTGAGCAAACCTGTCTGCAGCAACCTCTTTAGTCTTTTCAATTTTAGGGCTCTCCACCTCTTCTTCTTCATCTTCTGCCACCCTTATTTCTTCTGTTTCATCATCCAAGTTTACCCCAGCAGGTTGTTCACTTAAATTGGCACTGGCAGTCTTGGATGCCTCCTCTATTATCTCATCAACCTCCGCTTCATTCTCCATCATTATCTCCTCATCTACCTCCTTAGACCTATCATCTCCACCCTGTTCATTCTCCCCCTTTTTGAATGCATCTTCGGAAGGTTCAGGGGAAGTTAGAACAACCCTAGCTTGTTGCACAGGGATAGATCTTTTGTGGGTATCATTGATGATGTAGTATTTCTTGCCCTGTTCAGACACTTCAGCACAACTGTTTTCAAGGCATCTATCTCAGCTTGTTGCTTCTTGATGATCCTTTTCTGCCTCACCACCTCAGCCCACATAAAGTCCAGCATATCCGTCAATTTTTCATAGTTCACGCTAGCCTCATCACCTTTAGGATGTGACTCCTTTGGTGAATCATTGACAGAATTTCCATCTGATTCATGCCTAGCATGGGCATAAGATGGCCCTCTTTTCTTGGTACTGGGGCACCAAAATCACCTTCTGGAGAAGGATCATCTTCTGGTGTTGCCTCTGTTTGGGTCTTATTGATGTTACTTCTATCCTGCTTTGCCCTTTGGCCAGAAACAGTAGAAGCAGCCCTCCTAGAATGGTCATCTGTGACACCTACCAATCTAGGGCTGTAATTATTGCCTAGACCATTAGTAATACGTGTGTTTAGCATTAATTAATCTAATTATATGTGACATTTCATGCGATTACGTGCACACGTTAACAATCGGTTAAAATCGTATAACCGCGAACTGGACGAAGTCCTACAATCATACGGCGTTGGTGATAACTCTTTCTAAATAACGTAAATCTATTTTTATGAGTAAATAGTAGTTATTGCACTTATATTATGATCTTAATATAAAAGAACGAGAAAAATCTAGACGTTTGGCTCAAAACGTAACACACGCGATGAAAACGCGCAAACCGAGCCCGACGCCCGAGCGAAACCCAAAATATATTTTTGTAACCCAACTTAAGTATTTTAGAATACTTAGTCATCCCGAATATCACTCACAAATTTAAATTAGGCACGAACACATAACGTAAATTATTAACTTTTAAACCGCGAAATTTACGTTTAAACGAACGAAAAACGTAACACGAAATCAAGAAGCGAGTCACGAGCCCAACCCATGGAAGGGTCAGGCCCAAACCCACGGCCCAAAGGCCCAACACGGCCCAAGAAAGGGGAGTCCAAGCCCATGAGTTAGCCCATGTATATATAAGCCTAAATCCTCCATTTCTCTCATTTTTCACCTCACAAACACACACACACACTCCTTAATTCTCTACAATCAGACCTCATCACCACCACCACAGCCACCTAACACCTCCCTCCAGCCACCACAAGGCCGCCATTCAACCACCCTAAGCCACCATTCGGAAAATAGCACGAAATGGGAAAACTAGCTTCTTTCCTCCTCTTTCGGTTTCACAAACGTGGTAAGAACTTTAACTCTTCAAAAATTTATTTGCAATACTCTTATAAACATGTTATAAAGTTCACTTAACAAGGAAATGTCCAAATCATAACATAAAAACCGTTTTTCATGTTTAAAAGTGTCAAAAATGTCACATGCAAGCTGATCGGAAAATGGTCTGACTTTGAGAGGCTGTTTCTCCCTCAAAACTCAATCAAAATGGACGATTCAAAAGGCAAAAATTAAGTTTAAGAAGTTAGCTTTCATTTACAAGTGGTTTCACAATTTTTGGAGTTCGTTTGATACCCGAAACGATTTTTACAAAAACATGTGTCCGGGCTGTCAAAAGGGGCAGAAATTTCACCCTTCTTGTTTTAATCATAACTCGAGATATACACATCCAAATGACCTGAAACCACCGCCAAAAGTTCAAAAATTTTGTTAGCTACAAAAGTCGTTTTGATGATTTTGTCTAAAGGTGTACGCATTTTTCCCAGAAAACGAGAACATTTGCATGTGTCCTGAATGGTTACTTTCTGACCACAGGGAATACATGGAATTTTTAAAAATACTTAGGAACGCCTAAAAATGCTGGAAAAATTATTTTAAGTAGCTAACATACTAAGGAAAAACATATATTTTTCTTAAATTCTAACTCGAACATTTGGAACCCGAAACAAACTACGTAAAACTGACCTGTTACAGGCCTCTGTGTCGCAGAAGCCCAGTGGTATGCGACACAAGCCTTAGTGTCGCAATAGAACCGAATGGTCACCTTTAGCGACACAAGCCTTAGTGTCGCACTAGCACCCGAATCGTCACATTAGCGACACCAGCTTTTGTGTCGCTATACGCCCGAACCGTCACATTAGCGACACAAGCCTTTGTGTCGCTATAGCACCCGAATCGACATCTTAGCGACACAAGCCTTTGTGTCGCATAATACCTTAGTGTCGCATATAGCGACACTAACCCTGTGTCGCTAAAAACACAAAATCCATGCATTTTTGGTTAAAGCAATATAACGTGGGTGCATAATATCGCCTCTTACTCATGTTTGTTGAAGAACATGGAGCACTTATATTTTGGGGCACGTCCGGTCGGATAATCGGATTAGTAGTGGTCTCAAGGCTTATACATTTCTCTCTTTATTACCACATGTTTATTTACAGCAACTTTATCAACCAAATGCTTGTTATAACTGTCCCGATTGGACAAACACAGGGATGATAGCGTTCCCGAATCGGACGGCTACACCCATACTTATGTCCCCTATTGGACACCCTTTTGGTTCAATTGTTCAAACTTTGAACTCACCAACTATGACCATAATTGACCCTTTTGTTTTGACATGCTTTTCAGGAGAGCGCCGGTAAGAATGGATCATGTGTGGGCAAGTGCATGGGATCATATCAATCAAGCTATAAATCATGGAATTTTGAACGAAACTTTATGATTTTATTGTAACAGTACTTTTGTAACAATGAACAACCTGATGTATGGTTAATTGCCTTTAAGGCGACCCTTTTAAATTTAAGGTATTGTTACTATATCTTTGTGTTGTGAAATCATTAGCTGTTGCGCCTCGTGTTTCCGCTTTAGCGGGGTGTGACATCATCCCACTCCTTATAGACCACATGCTGTGTTGAATCATTTGACTGAGACATCTGAGCAGCAAGAGCCTCAGATGTCTGTGTTTTAGCCCTTTTGGCTTTAGCAGTGGTTGGTTTGTGGGTCCCTTGATTTCTTTTGGTACCCCCAACTGCTGTGGGTTGAGAGATGATGGGTGTGTCATCTCTCTCAGCAGATGGTTCAGCTATAGTGGGTGGAACTGCAGCTGTGGTGGAGGGTGCAAGAAGCATTGTTGGAAACAATGCTGTAACCCTCCCAGAAAATTTGGAGTCTCTCTTCATATTTGAAAAAACCTTAGGTTTATGAGAGAGAACACCAATAACAGTATCCTGGTCAGGCAGGTTTTGGATTTATGCATTTAAAATTAACTGCACAAACCTAGGATACATCAAAAAATTTAATTTTGGTTGCTCAATGTTTCTGAGCATACCAGAAAATACCAGATTTGAAAAATTAAACCTTTGTCCAGTGGCAAGACAAACAGTTGCATATGCAATGTTGCTGCCTAACTGTTCAAAGGCTGATCTTTTGGATGAGAGGCAGTGTAAAAGAGTATGTATTAAAAACCTCCATTGATGGGAGAAAAGAGTCTTTTTAAACGTAAAAGTATCTAAAGGACCTTCATAACCCATCAATCGAAAATTTTCATACAATGTTTGACTAGATAAAGAAGTAATACCTGCCTCATCATCGAGTTGTAAAGAAGCACGAACAGTGGCTTCAGTAATAACTACCCTGGTGTTGGCCACCATGGAGACTATGCGCCTTGTCCCCTGTTCGTCTTCGATAGTTGCATTGACCCAGAAGTCATTGATGTAGTCTTTGGAGACTCTGGGTGCAACAGTGAGGGTATGGTAGATGTAGGAGGCACGCAGGAAATCAATAATTTGTATGAAATCCTGTGCCTCTTTGGGTTTCATGAGGTAGGCAATCATGTTATGATTTTGCCCTGTTGCAAATGAGGTGGAAGATGGAGTTGAAGCCATTGTTGTATGTTCTAAGAATGATTGAAGGCTTAGAAGGTTGTTTGAAGATTTTGACTGTTTAAGCGCAAGGGTTTGAGTTTGAGTTGAAAGCGTATTGAAAGACGGCAGTGTTTGGGTTTATATACTGGTCAAATTAGATCAGTGGAAAACCCCCCAATATTTAACACTAACAGTGTTAACGAGTGAAAACTCAAAAACAGTGGTAATGGAGAGATTTGCACTAATAGTGATAACTGTCCAAACACTTAGTTTTCATACGCTTACTTATCTTATACTTAAGTAAGCTATCAGTACTAACTTGTATAAGTAGTACTAACCGACCAAGGCAGTGACAACTTAATATAAGCAGTACTAATAGTCTAGCAGTATTGAGTAAGGAAAGCAGTACTAACGATTTTTTTTTTTTTTTTTTTTTTTTTTTGATCTTACGGTATTAACTCTAACGCAAGCAGTGGTAACATCGTGTAAGCAGTACTAAGTCTCCAAACAATGGAGATTATACCTGCGCAGTGTTAAAAAAACAGGCAAAACAAAAAAAATACAAGTATACAAACAGTACTAATTACCGAAGGTAGTGATAACTTACGGCAGTATTAACACTGGCAGTGTTAAAAGTAACTAACAGTACTAATAATACTTGGCAGTGTTAAAGTACGCCAGCAGTGTTAACACGAACAGTGATAATTAGGATATCAGTATCAATCCCAAGTTTAAGCACTTAAAAAAAATTATTAGGTCAAAGATAGTGAGAAAAGTTAAGACAGATTCATCAATCCAATGCTGGTAACCAAAAATGTAAATCTGCCCACATCAAAAGCTTTGGTAAACAGATCTGCATATTGATTATCAGTATGAACTTTAATAATTTGTATAAGCCTTTTCTCATTACAATCTCTAATAAAATGATATCGTATTTCAATGTGCTTAGTTTTTAAATGTTTAACAGGATTGTTTATGATACTAATAGCAGAGTTATTGTCAATACATATAGGAGTTTTAAGAAAAGTCAAACCATAGTCTAACATCTGATTCTGAATCCATAGCACTTGAGCACAGCAGCTAGCAGCAGCAACATACTCAGCCTCTGCTGTTGATGTAGACACAGTGGATTGCTTCTTGCATTGCCAGGAGACCAACCTTTCTCCTAAAAATTGACAACCCCCTGAAGTAGATTTCCTATCCAAATTAGCACCTCCATAGTCACTATCTGTGTAGGTAAGCAGATCAAAAGAACTGTTCGTTGGGTACCAAAGGACTAGTTTTGATTGGCCTTTTAAATACCTAAAGATTCTTTTCACTGCATGCAGATGTGACATCTTCGGATTGGATTGAAATCTTGCACACACACACAGCAAACATGATGTCTGGTCTGGATGATGTCAGATACATGAGGGAGCCAATCATTGATCTATAAAGATGAACAACAACATCCTCCCCCTCAAGATCCGCATGTAATGCTTTGTGTGTTTCCACTGGTGTGCTTGCCACCTTGGCATCCTTGTAGCCAAACCTCTCCAGAATGTCATTCACATACTTGCTTTGATGAATGAAAATCCCATCCTTCTGCTGTTTCACTTGTAATCCCAGAAAGAAGGTTAATTCTCCCATTGAGCTCATCTTGAACTTGTGATGCATCAAAGCTTCAAATTTCTTGCAAAGACTGTCTCTTGTAGAACCAAAAATGATATCATCTACATAGATTTGCACTAGTAGGATATCATTCTTAATTCTTTTGGTGAACAAGGTCTTGTCTATTGCACCCCTTGTGAAGCCATTCTTCAGTAGATACTCTGATAAAGTGTCATACCAGGCTCTTGGTGCTTGATGTAAGCCATAAAGAGCTTTATTCAGTCTGAGCACTTTATCAGGGTACTTTGAATCTTCAAAGCCTGGAGGCTGGCATACATAAACTTCCTCTTGAATAGTGCCATACAGAAAGGCACTCTTCACATCCATTTGATAGACCTTGAATCCTTTGAAAGAGGCATATGCCAGGAACAATCTGATAGCCTCAATCCTAGCCACAGGAGCAAACACCTCATCATAGTCAATCCCTTCTTCCTGTGAATACCCCTGGGCTACTAATCTAGCCTTGTTCCTGATCACTATTCCCCTTTCATCTTTCTTGTTCCTGAACACCCATTTTGTGCCAATTGCTCTTTTGCCTTTGGGTAGATCCATCAAGGTCCATACTTCCTGTACTTTGAATTGAAGCAGCTCCTCTTGCATAGCTTCAATCCAACTTGGATCCTTTAGAGCCTCTATTACCTTCTTTGGCTCCATCTGAGATATAAAACAGGCATATAAAGAAGTGTGGAGTCCTTCTTTTGATATTCTGAGTTGATGCCTTGTTTGTACAGGTGTGCCAATATCACCAATCACATTTTCTAGAGGATGGTCTCCATGATCATGATAGTGTGATGTTGGTGATACTGGCATCTCATATTCCAAGTTTGTTATATTCACATCCAGATCTTGTTGTTGTGTATCTGATGTGATTCTTTCCCTAATCTGCCTTGAGCGAGTGAAAATGTCATCCATGATTCTCTGTTCTACAGCTGATAGATCAGTTGAATCTGCAGATGTCTTATCCACATTTTCACTCTCACATTCTTCACCATCTTCTTCTAAAGCTGGCATATTAGGATCATCAGGCCAGTCTGTTGATGTTTCTGAACTCTGGGTGGACTGCTGTGATGTTGAGTCAAATACTGCTGGTGGATCAGGTGACCAAACAGGAAATACTACATATTCCTGTGGTTTGCTTGGCTGTGCAGTTGGTCTATCTGTTGATGAAGTACTTGTACTTGCATTTATACCTGCACTTGATTGCACATTTGTATATCTAAAAGCATGGGTTAGTGCATCAATATCAAACAAAGATTCTGGTCCTTTTCCTACAGTATTTTCAGTATATTCATTAAAGGTGATATCCATTGACTCCTCTATGATTCTGGTCTTTTGGTTGAAAATTCTATAAGCTTTACTTTGAATAGAGTAACCAACAAAGAGACCTTCATCAGCCTTACTTTTAAACTTTTCTAAGTGACTTTTAATATTTAAGATGGTACAAGGACACCCAAATGGTTTTAAGAAACTAACCAATGGTTTTCTCTTAAAAAACAGTTCATATGGTATCTTATTGTGAGGCTTGACAACTAACACCCTGTTTTGGACATAACAAGCAGTGCTAACTGCTTCTGCCCAAAAAGACATAGGTAATTTAGACTCAGCTAACATTGTTCTTGCAGCCTCAATTAGTGTCCTATTTCTCCTCTCAGCTACCCCATTTTGTTGTGGAGTCCTAGGTGCACTAAATTCTCTCTTAATACCTTTGTTTTCACAAAATTTATCCATCTCATGATTTTTAAATTCTGTGCCATTATCACTCCTAATGATTTTTACTTTGAGATTCATTTGGTTTTCAATCTTAGTTATAAATGATCTAAGTGTTTCACCTGTTTCATCTTTTGTCCTAAGGAAGAATACCAAGCTAAATCTAGAAAAATCATCAATTACTACCAAACAGTATAATTTCTTCCCTATACTGCTTATGTGTGTTGGTCCAAATAAGTCCATATGTAGTAAGTGTAATGGTGAAAAGTTTATGTTCACAATTTTGGACTTAAAAGAAGACTTGTGTTGCTTGCCTTTTTGGCAGGCAACACAATGATCATCACATGAATACACCTTTTCAGGTAAACCTCTAACAAGTTTGCTTTTGACAAGCTTATTAATGGTCTTGTAATTCATGTGACACATCCTTCTATGCCATAGTTCAGATTCATTTATAGTTGCTTTGCTTATAAGACAGTTTAGTTCAGGTTGAGGTTCCATATTTGCTAAGTCACACTTATATACATTATGCTTTCTAGGAATCCTCATTAAAATCATATTTTCAAGTATTTTAAATTCCTTGGAAATTATAAGGCATTCGGTGTCAGTAAAATGAAATGGGTTCTTTTTATCTGTGATTTGACTCACACTTAGCAAATTGTACCTCAGTTGTTCAACAAAATACACATCCTCAAAACTTATCTTATTGTTGTGCACTGTTCCTTTGCCTGTGATTTTTCCTCCTTTGGGATTGCTTCCAAAAGCTACATATCCTCCATCAATTGATTTGAAGTCCTGCAGCATTTTCCTATCCCCTGTCATGTGCCTAGAGCAGCCACTATCCATGTGCCATAAGTTTGCTGGCTTGCCCTGCACATCACATTGAAACTATAATTAGTTTCTCTTGGGAACCAAAACCAATTTGGCTTTGGGTTTCCCATGTGCATTCACAAAGTCAACTTTCTTGAAGATTATTGATTGTGATGCACAATTGGTATTTGGACCTTTTGATTTATCAGATTTAATTGGTGTCCAAATCCAACTTATTTTAGGCTTAACAGTGGAAATTGATCTAACAGTGTTAACTGTTTTATCAATCTTACTAACAGTGTTAATATTATTAACACTGACAGTTTTAGTTTTTACCACTATTTTTGCCTTGTTACTGTTAGCTAATTTTCTAGTTAATATTGATGCAGTAGAAATAGCTGTAGCAGTCTTTAACTTATTAGCCTTAACAATTTTCTTCTTGGCAGTAGTAATGTGATCAATTTTTGATTTAAAATTTTGCTTATTGATCATATCAGTTCCTGTCCATGGCTGTTTTCTAATCCTTTGAAGATTCTTAGGATTATAATAACAATCATGTTGAAGATGATTGTTTCTGCCACATGTAAAGCAAGATTTCTCCTTTACCACTGTAAAATTCTTTCCCAACTTTTGTGAAACCATTTGGTTCCAATTTCTCTGATTTCCTCTGGGTTTTAATTTTTGAGAAATTAGTAATTGAGAGATTTTGGCTTTACATTTACAGTCAGCACAGTTAATGTTTACAGATTTTACATTATTAGGTTTGTTAACTGTTTTAACTAAATTACTAATTTACCCTAGACCAGCTCTAGATTTATTAGCAGTGGTTTTCATGTTTTCCAAATTATTCTTTTTCTTTTCCTGAAACATTTTCTTACCCTCTTCTAGTTTATCACTTGAGTTCTAAAACTAGACCAGTATTTGATTTCTTGATATTCTCACATGATTTTTCAGAATTTGGGCTATCAGTTGTTTCAGAATTAGAATTGTTATTATTTTCAGATGAATAATCCAGTTTATCTTCCTCAGTCCATTCTCTAATTCCAACCTTATCAAAGTCAATTTTATTATCCAAGTTAATAACTGGATCAACCTTTGTAACATCAACTGTTATTCCTTCCTTTAACTTATTTAAATTTAAATCAGTTTTAGGAGGAAAATAGTTGTTATTATAAGGTGGGGAAACAGAATTATATCCTAACCCAGTTTTTATCTTGTCATGAATTTGAGATTTGATAATTTGATTTACACTCTTAGAAGCATGTTCAAGATCACTTACCGTTAATTTTATATTATCTCTTTCACAAGTGACCTCTACTAATTTCTGATTTATTGCTTCAACCTTATCTTTTAACACATCTCTTTCCCATCAGGCATACTTAAGATCATATTCATATTGAGTTACATTCTTCTCATATGCCTTTATTTGATTTTCCAAGTTTTCTATTGCAGCTGTAGTGTGTCTATTTTTAATCTCACATTGCTTAAGTTCCTCACAAAATTTCATATTATAATCTCTATAATGTTTAACAGTTTGTTTGCACACAGGAGAACATAATTTGATTTGTACCTCATAAGGAACCTCTGATGGCTTGTTCTCATCAGCAATGGCCATTAAGGCTTGATTCTTCACTTCATGTTCTGCTTGATCACTCCAATCAAATTCAAGCCCATCTTGTGAAATTAAAGCATTTGATGTATTTTCCTGCACTGGTACATTCCTTCTCTGAATCCCATTGCTTCCTGCTCTCTCCCCAGTCTACTCTTGCCTCTGACTTCTACATTCTCTTGCAAAGTGCCCCATTTTATGACAATTGAAGCACTCTACCTTGCTTTTGTCAAACCAAGCAGCATCATTCCTTTGGTTTGTAAAGTTATTCCTTCCTGTCCTTTGCATAAACCTTTTGGCTCTTTGAGTAATCAAAGCAATTTGCCACTGGATATCCATCTCCTCCAAATCATCAGAATTTATCTGTTCCAAATCTTCATTAGTAAGTGAAGAGTTCACATTACTAGCAAAGAAAGATTCTAATATTTGATCATTTGAGTTGTTTTGAGATGATCCAACTCCTGCAGCAATATAAGCAGACCCTTGTTGATTTGAATCAACTTGAGATCCACCTACTGACATAAAAGCAGCATTATGATTGTTTCCTACAACCTGCTTTTTGCTTTCAACTTCTGGCTCAAAGTTTCTCAAATCATTATAAATATCTTCAAGCTCCTTCACCTCCAAATTTGCACTCTGTCTTAAACCTACAGTGTAGATTGTCCATTCTTCACCTAATGATCTCAGAAACTTCCTGTTTAGATCATCTTTATCAATTTTTACCTTATGACTTTCCAGATCTCCAACAAGTTTTGAAAACATGTCAAAGGTTTGAGTTAGAGTTTCAGTTTTTGCAGAATTGAAGTTCTCATATTGTTGCTTCAATAGAGATCTTTTGTTCTTCTTGGTGCTATCATTACCACCAAATCTCTTCTCAATAGCCTCCATGAGTACTTTAGCATCATCACATGCTTCAAATCTTCTCTGGTACTCATTAGGAATTGACAGCAACAATGTGCTGAGGGCTTTGAACTCTATTGATCTGATTTTTCTTTCTGCATCAGTAGTTGGTGGTGGTCTCTTTTGCCTGACACCATCACCATCTACTGTTACTAGAGGACCATTGACAACAACCTCCCACATCTGATAATCAGTGAGAAGCATATATTGCTTGATTCTGATCTTCCACAGATCAAACTCATCAGGCCTAAGCATGGGGATTTTAGTGACTTGGATTCCTTCATTGCTTTCTGATGTCATTGTATTTAATACTTGATCACAAACTACAGCTTAATATTAAATTCCCAGATCTTCCTGTATTCAAAGCTTTCCAAGCTCTGATACCACTTGACAGTCCCGTTTTACTTTTAATTCAAATATAACTTGAACAAGTTTTGAACTATTATTGAGAAGTTGCGGAATCACACTCAATAATATTAGAAAGATCAACACAAATATTGAAAACAGAAAACAAGAACAAATATAAAACCAAAAGCTTCAATCTTATTAATATGAATAAGACGAATACACTTGTTGTATTGGGGTTTACACCTTGAAGCTATTCTATACTATGTATATGTGTATGTATATGCGTATCTGTATATCAAACTAGGTGCTAAGGATCTCTATTTATAACACATAGAGTCCTGAACATTCAAGCTCCTTGTATTATGGAGTTAGATA
Source organism: Gnaphalium uliginosum (assembly GCA_963930675.1). NCBI lineage: Eukaryota > Viridiplantae > Streptophyta > Magnoliopsida > Asterales > Asteraceae > Gnaphalium > Gnaphalium uliginosum. Next base: position 11,584,676 of record OZ005683.1, on the reverse strand, counting down.
ACTTTCATAACAGACTCAATCTTATCACGAACCTATTCTTATCAACAACTTATTCTCATCACAAAATCATAAACAGTGTTAACTACCACATTTGAACATTCAGTGGAAACAAGCTTCCAACAGTGGTAACTGCTTCATTTGTGTAAGTCTAAATATAAACAACTAACAGTGTTAACCACTTATATACACTAACGGTCTTAATTACATAAACAGTGGAAACTACTTACAAAATCAACTAACAGTTGTAATCTTCGTAGCAGTGTTAACCTTCAGTTCTTCAAACAGTTGTAATCTTCGACCAATGTTAATCTTCAACAATCAGTGGTAACCATGTTAGTCTTTAGTGGTAATTCTTCTCTATCAGTGGTAATCTTCAGTGGTAACCTTTTGATCTCTTCAGACTTAATTAATAGTGGTAATCCAAACCCAAATCAGTTTATCCCAACAAAATTGTTAGATATTATACACCTCCGCCTCTTTATCCAGCTGCTTTGAATAGATATAAAAAGAAGGATCCAATAGAATTCACTAGTAGAATGGAGGAAGTACAAGGACAGATTTCGATCTTATCCCGACCATTGATTGTTGGAGATACGCAATGCATGGACACTACAAGTGACCAAATGAAAGAACCCAAAGCGATTGATCAAAGTCAAGGAGCTTCCATTCAACGGCTTGAGGGGATGGTTCATCAAATCGATAAGTATCCTCATTCTTCTAATTCCTTTATTTTAATGATTTTTTTTGTGAGTTTGAACAGGTAGAAGAAAATGAAGTGAACTGGTCGATTTTGCCAAATTTTGATTACAAAGATTCAGATGAGGAATTGCTCATGTTACTTGGTTCAAATGACGAAGAGCTCCTTGAACTAAGAAACCGAGATGGTATGATGACGGAAGAGGAATTGCTAGCTGTTATAGATTTGAATATTGATGAGGTTCAATTATTGCATCTGGAATTCAACAGTTGAAGGGAGATGATCAAGCAATGGTAAGGATTGGAGAAGACAACGAAAACAGGATCGACTGTGATCAGCTGTTAACCGGTGGTTGGATTAAAACCCAGCTGGCAGTTGAGATTCAAACGACGGTTGAGTCGTCTCAACCGGCGGTTATCTCTTAGTACAGGTTTGATGTTTTCAACATATGAAGACCCTTTTTGGAAATTCGAGCGGAAAGTGAGTTTCTCGCAGTTTCTGGAAGGTCATGGAGCGTCATGGAAAGGATATATACCTTCTGTAAACAATAAGTCCCTAATTAATTTCATTTTAATAAATTTACATTTATGGATTGCTTATCGTTATTACCATCCATGCTTTATCTTAAGTGTGGGGAAAGTCACCCAATTTTCAAGTAAATAAGGGTGGAGTCAAGCTAGTGACTCGAATAAAAACAAGCGCTTCTCGGGAGGCAACCCGTGTTTTCTATTATGTTTTCTTTATTTTTGCAGGTTTGAACTTTGTAAGTGTGTTCCCTGGAAACCCTCACGAGACTATAACTCGTCCATTCGGGATACCGAGGGGTTTAAAGGCTTATTGCATATGCTAAATGCAATCGTGTGTGCCTACGGAAGTGAGCTATTGTATATTTCAAACCAGATCTCATAAAACATGTACTTCATAGTCAGGGGAGTTTTTCGTTATAATTTTTTTCTCCTTTCTATTTCACTTTATATGTTTATGTACAATGTGGACATTGTACAATTTAAGTGTGGGGATGGGAGTCGAAAAGAAATAAAAGTTTATTTGTACTCTAGAATTAACTATGAAATATTTGTAATATTGTATAAAATTTTTGCGATACTACTTTTGAGAGATGATAACACATTAGGAACATGTATAAAAATGGAATTTTTAAATACTATTTTTGATGTCTTGATAGGCCTAACTAACATTTTTAAAGATCCAATTTTTCTAATTTTACACATAAGTGTCAGACGTTTTCATTATATGATGTATTGATAGGCTTTCTATACAAAAGTTTTTGAATTTTAAGAAATAATAATCGAACATGAATATAATTTTATGAGAAACACAATTAGATATATGACTGTATAGTCTTAATTCTTGTTTGACCTTGTGGCATATTCTGTAATTCTAGGGTTTAAATTGAAATCATTTTGCACTGATCGATTCCTCTGTTGTACTAAGTACAGACCTGGTTTCATCAGAATATCTAAAAAATGAAGAAAAGCAATAATGCTTAAAATAAATATAAATATTAGTCAAATTATGTTGCTCTGTTGTACTAAGGTACAGACATGTCACCGCTGATTTGACTAATTGTAAGAATGTTTACACTTACAACCGAGTTAAGTTATGTCGCTTTGTTGTGCTGATGTACAGACCTGTCACCAATGTCTTAACTCTAAAAATGATTTTTTAATTATTCACCCATTATATAGAAATATGTTCATGATTTGATTCCAGTGGTATATCATCTGTGGGATACATAAGTTATATTCGTAATAATAATAATAAAATGTTATTCTCAAACTTGAGTATAGAAAGTTTAAAGTGGATTAAAATATTAATAATCGTCTTGAAATGTCAAAATTAGAAATTTTGTGCTTAGAAAAGTTTGATGAGGTTTAATGTAGATTTATATCAACAATCAAGATAGATTTAATTATTCCTAATAAAAAGTATGTTTTCTAATATGATCCCAGAGTAGTTTAAAAATTATTCGCAGAAAAAGTGATATGTACAATTCTTATCTCCGAGTTATAAAATGATTCTTTTGTGGGAGATAAGTTTCTAGTTGTTCTGTATTTATCATTAATCTACTTGAGGACAAGCAAAACTTAAGTGTGAGGATATTTTATAACATCAAATAATGTCATATTTATATAATAATATTCTCTTACTTTTAAGCATTTTTATTGCAATTTATTTATATATATTACTGATTTCGTTTATATTTGCAAAAAGGTGTTTAAATTAAAAAATAAAGAAAAGAAACAAAAAAAGGCTTAAAATTGAAGAAAATGAAGAGAAGAATAAGAGCCAAGAAGACTGGGCTTAGAGAGAAGATTAAACCCAAACGGTTTGATTATTGGGCCAAGAAAAAGAATTAAATTCGGATTTGTTAAAGATATAAGCCCAAGAAGGAAGCTAGGGTTTGAAGGTTTTCAACCCTAAAGAAGATTTAGTTCGATTTTTGGGTTTGATTATTATTCTTTTCTATTTACAATGTGTAATTACATGTTTTTAGATCTGGTTTTGATTACTTTGACCATGAGCTAATTCTTTAATTGTATTTGCTTAGATGAATAATTTTTAGATGAAGGTTTTATGATATGTTTATGTTGATTTAAATTATGAATGATTATTGAGTTTATTTGAAAGATCCATATTAATTGTATGTTGATTAATTGTTACTTAACGTGATCAATAGACTTATGCTATAACTAGGGTTTATATGAGTTGAATGATTATCTGCAATTAAGTAATTTATTAGTTAATTGTGGCTTGAGACTGTAACTGGTAATAGGTTAAGAGAATAGCAATTAATAAAACCTAATAAATGTGATAATTATTTAACCAATAATTATAAACTTGCGTTAACACGAGGTTGCTGAATGAATCTCAATGATCTGTTGATAGTATTAATTGAATAAAGTTTAGGTTAATAACACATAGAAGAAATTCTAGTGTATCCAAGAGAATCTAGTATTAAGCTAAGGTTTACTAAGATTAGTTAACCTTAACAGGAGACTATCTATATTTGTTAAAATCACCATAATAAAAAATCAACAATTCAATAAACATATCTGAAAGCTTAATCGAAGAATCACGACGCTAAGTAAATACATGATTCTCTATCTTATTATCTTTAGTTACTTTTTTATCTTTTTTAATTGTTTTAAGTTTAAATTGTTTGTAATTAAAATCGTTCGTATGGAACTAAAACGCACCCCTTATTTATTTGTAATTTCTAATTTAAGGTTTAATTAATTATTTTAATTTACACCATTTCCCTGTGGTTCGACTCGGTCTTATCTAAACTATACTATAATACGGACAGGTATTCTTGCCTGGTTGTGTTAAAGTTAACTTTAGTATTTCCATTCAATTAAAACTTGTTATTTTTAATCACTACTTAACACGCATCAGGCCAACACCAACAAATATCAAGGAGCTTCGTGGATTCTTGGGTTTAACGGGATATTATCGTCGATTTGTCAAAGGTTATGGTATGATTGCAAGACCATTCACTGATCTCACTAAGAAGAAAGTTTTTCAATGGTCTTCAGCTGCAGAAGAAGCATTTATTCAACTCAAACATGCCTTGACAACATTCTTCGCCTGCCCGATTTTAATCAACCATTTACAGTGGAATGTAATGCTTCTTCTCAAGGCATCGGTGCTATTCTTTTACAATCAGAACATCCCATCACTTATTTCAGTAAAGGACTTTCTTTCTCAAACAGGTTCAAATCTACATATGATCGAGAACTACTTGCTCTCGTGCTAGCATTACAAAAGTGGAAACACTACCTGCTTGGGCGCCATTATTTTGTATGTACGGATCATCGCAGCCTTAAATACCTTCTTAATCAGCGGGTAACCACTAATGAGCAACAATGGTTGCTTATGAAGATCTTACCATTTGATTTCACCATTGTGTACAAGGCTGGAAAGGATAATTTAGGAGCATATTCTCTTTTTAGGAGGCCACAACATGCTGATTTTTTAGCTCTTGTGGTTCCCGTGTCCCTAGACTTTGCTCATTGGTCAGATCTTTTACAAGACGATCCATACACTCGTGAGATACTTGAGACCCATTGAATAAAGAAGAGGTTAGTGGTTCCAAATAATCATCCTCTACGACAAAAACTTATTTCAGAGGCACACGATACTCTTGTAGCAGGTCATGGTGGAAATTTGAAGACCCTTAAACGACTATCTTCTAACTTCTTTTGGCCTAAATTGAAGCAACATGTTTATAGTTATGCCCAAAATTGTTTGATTTGTCAATAATTAAAGTATCAATCTTTGGCTCCAGCTGGTCTCTTGCAACCCTTATCAATCCCAACACATATATGGGAGGACATCTCACTGGACTTCATTTCTTGCCTCCCAAAATCTGGTGATTATGATACCATTTTAGTGGTGGTCGATCGTCTCAGGAAATACTCTCATTTTATTCCTCTTGCTCACCCATACACTGCCAAATTTGTTGCTGAGTTTTTTTGCAGGGAAATTATACGTCTACATGGCATACCGAGATCTATAATTTCTGATCGTGACGTTGTTTTCTTGAGTTCTTTCTGGAAAGAGATTTTTCGGCTTAGTAATACCAAATTAAATATGAGCATCGATTAAATATGAGCATCGCGTACGATCCACAAACAGATGGTCAAAGAGAAGTGGTCAACTGTTGCTTGGAGACATATTTAAGATGCTTTGCTCATGAACAACCACGGACTTGGAGAACATATCTACCATGGGCCGAGTTCTCTTTTAATACGGGATTTCATTCTTCTGCTGGCACTACCCCATTCAAGTTAGTTTATGGTCGTGACCCGCCGACTGTTTCTCTTTTTGTTCGTGGTGAAACCCAGATTGCTGATCTTGAAGCTCAGCTTCTAGAACGGGATGCCATGTTGAAGTTGCTAAAGGAACAACTTTTGAAGGCTGAAACAAGGATGAAACAACAAGCTGATGCCCATAGGCGTGAAGTCAAATTTTCAGTTGGTGATTATGTCTTTCTTCGGTTACAACCATACCGCCAACAATCATTAACTAAGCGTCGGTATGTCAAGCTCTCCCCTCGCTTCTTTGGACCATACAAAATTATTCGTTCCATTGGACCAGTTGCATACGAGCTTGAACTTCCACCAGATTCCAAAGTTCACCGGATATTTCATGTTTCACTTCTTCGACCAGCTTATGGGCAGCCAACACTACCAGCTCCAATACCATTGACAATAAATGCAGACTGGGAATTTATTCTGTCCCCAGAAAAAATACTATATCATCGTTGGGTGTCTGTCTCAGGTGTGCACTCACTTGAACTATTGGTTCAATGGGCAAATCGCCTAATTGAAGAAGCAAGTTGGGAACCTTATTATCTGATTGTTGAGTAATTTCCTACATTTAGCCTTGAGGACAAGTCGAATTTTCAGGGGGGATGTATTGATACGACACTGCCTATGAAGACTTATTCCAGAAAGAAAAATAAGAAGTCAGATAAGAATGAAAAGGAGTCAACAAAATAACAAAGTCTTCTAGTTTAAATTGGGTCAGCCTTATCTTTTATTTGCCAGCTTTATCTTCCAGTTGTTTTGCTACAATTTAGGAATCTGTTAGTGTTTTATTAGCATAAATAATCTCATTGTTCTCTTCTCTAGGGCAGATAATTAATTGAACGATTGTTTGGAGTCTGGTCCTCTCCATACGGATCATTTTCTATTTTATTCTATCAAAGTTCTATTTTATTCTATCAAAGTTGCTGATCAATAATATTTTCATTTTCCTTTATTCATATACCCTAACACTTTCTTTGAAACACCTTTCTATGAACGAGGATGCGTCGGCTAAACTAGTAGTTAAGCCTTCCGAAGGCTCCAAAACAAAATGAGATGAAAGACTTTCAATGTTTTATTCAAGGTTTGGTTTGAAGTGATGAATCACCCTAAAAAAATAAGATTTAATTTTGATCTCCTTGATCTCTAGTTGGTTTAGGCATAAGTAATGAAACAATTAGTCTGAAGTTATGGTGCTCTTCTCTTAAGCTTATTGATCATGACACAATTTCAGTTAGTTTCATGAACATCTCTCGAATTGCTCCCATATTGTTTCTCTACAACATACTTGGATAATCTTTGTTAGTTATAGACAATATTAAAGAATTTGATGGCGGGTCAAAAGTTTGCGAGCTTTGCCATTTAGCTTAGTAGCGATCTTGTTATAGTTAATTTTCATATTTTCAGAATGTGTTGGTTCTCAATGTACTTCTCTCGCAGTTATCCTCAGCATTTGTTGAGACGCTTGTCAAATCAACTTTCGTTGTTTACGCCAAAAAAAAATCATATCTAAAAATAAACATTCAATCGTCAGTTACGAAACATAATTACGATAGGTTTGATAAATGATCAAACCTCCACCGCAAAATGAGAAAGTTTAAAATATCAAAAGAGGACTTTTATAATTGTAATTATGGGTGTTACTTTTTATCCGTAACTGAATAACCCCCTAATCTAAAGTAGATTGGTTAAACGTATAGGGTTATTTGGATTATCGATTACTTAGTCAAATTTCATATTGCTTAAACTGATTATAGTGATCGGATAGCGGATCAAACTTCAAACTTTCGGACTATCCGATTTATTCCGAATAAGTTTTGACTAAATTAAATAATATATTCTTAGTGATGATTTGATGTTGACAATAAAGAAAATTAAACTTATTTACTAGTAGTTGATATTTCTCCATACATTTTCTTATTTTCTCCAAAACCAAAAGTTTTTAAGAATATATTTTTGAGTGACGTAATGTTTATAGTTCTCATTTATCATAAACTTTAAACAACGTCTACCAGAGGTAATTTAGTGGAGTCGAGCTGACAATGTGACAAACTCGAGCTCGACTGGAAACTCGAAGTTAGAAAGTTGACTCGAGCTCGACCGAGCTTGTCTTTTAAAGTTCGGACTCGATTAGATTAATTAAGTGATACCTTCGAACTCAAGTCGTTTATCAATATAAAAAATTTTAATTATAAATTATTTACTTTTAGTAATACTCGACTCCAAATTTATTAAAAAGTACGATAAATACGTTCGTTAATATACATTAAAACCAAGGATAAAATGTAATATAATGTGTTCGATAGGGCTTGAAAGCTTTTCAAACTGAGTATTCTAATACTCGATCTCGACTTGAAAGTTTACTCAGTAGTTCGAGTTCACTAGGTATTTTCAACGTCAAAATCAAAATGTTAATTATTAGCATCTCGCGAGTCTCCAACGTCAACGTATCTTTGCCGACCCTTGAACAAAATCTACCGTCAAACCTCTTTACTCTTTTTAGATTGAGATTTCATCACACACACAGCGCACACTCTACCCCCTACTCATTTACCAAATCTCTCTCCATCTGTATTATCACTTCTTCCATTTCTGCTTATTGTATCTGCCCATTCCCTCTTGCCTTTGGGACCACTTTTCAAAATCACTTTCTTTCATCTACCATCTGATTCTCACTCATTCTATCCCCAAAATCACAAATTCACAATCTATCTTGATCTGGGCTTTTTGTTCCTAACTGAAAAACATAATTTTCTCTTCAAATTACTTCAACTATTGAGTGATTGATTGATCGATAGCACTGTCTCTTATTATATCTCACATGGTAAGTAGAAAACCTGATTTTGTTTTATCGTCATTATTTCCTGCTTCAAGATTCATACTCATTGAGTTTTGTAAGTCAAAGATATTGCATATGGTTTTTGCTTGATTACTCACTTTAGATCTTGTTCATGCCCTGATGTCCCTTTTTCAGTTTTCATGGATTTTATCGCTTGTAATTTAATAAAAACTAAAGCTTTATTCTTTTGTTGTTTAGTTTTGTTTTGCTTTGATTTGTTCTTTCCTAATCTTTATACAACTCATGCAGTTGCTCTTGCTTTTATTCTCTAGGATTTAATGTTATTCAGCTGATTCTGTATGACAGTATGTTTATGTACTAAATTGAAATATGAAATGAACTTATTTTCATGTTTGGTATGTACCCATTATTTTAGATTTCAATGTTCAAATTTGTTTTTGATAAAAACTGTATTTTTTTTTTTCGCTACTGACGAATCTTTTTCTTCTGATTAGGGTTTTATTGTTATTCAGTTGATTCGGTGTGTACACTTTTGAATTGAGTTTGTTTTCAAATTTTGGCATATACCCATGATTCAGATTTGTATATTTTGGAAATGTTCTTGAAGATAAAAATTAATCCTTTTCATTTGGTTTTGGGTTTTATGCTATTTAGTTGATTCTGTGTGTACAACTTTGAAATGATTTAATTTCAAGTTATGGTACATATCCACGATTTGGAGTCCATGTTTTGAGTTTGTTCTTGATCAAAATTGAATCTTTTTCTATGATTAATGAATTTTTATTTCATTTTGCAGAATAAGTTTGAGTTTCTTGAATCTTGATTTCTGTCAGTATGGGTAGGGGTAGAGCAAAAGGAAAGAAGTTTACTTTGACTAACAATGATGATACTGGAAGTGGTGAAGAAGAAAGAATTCCTGCCCAAAAAAGAAGGGGTAGACCTCAGAAACCATTGGTGGATGAAATCGATGATGATGTTGAAAAGATGGAAGATGTAGAGAACATAAATGTGAATGATGTTGAATCGAATAAAGATTTGAAGGTAATGGAGAATGGAAAGAAAAGAAGGCGAAACAAACAGTTGAAAGAGGAGGGCGATTTGGTTAAAGAGGAAAATGGTGTTGAAACTAGACCAAATACAAATGGATTAAATCAAGTTAACGGTTTTAGACATATGGGAAGTAGAAGGAAAAGCAAGCCTCGCAGGGCAGCTGAAGCTGGTGTCAAGTGCAAATGAGAGAAGTAAATCTCTAGTCTCTTCTTGTTAATCTGTTTTTGTTTTGGTTGTTATCTGCTATGTAGTTTTTGGTTTCATTTAATGATAATTGCATTTTCCCTCCGATATGTGTTCCATTTTTCAGTCTAATTAACTAAATCTTTGCATTATATCAGTTGCATAGATAATTAGTTATCGTATTTCCAGTTAGTTAGATAGTCAATATGCATCATCTTCATGATAATGATAACATTTTTAGCCTTCATTTGAAGTTGGTTTTGGATTTAGCTTCAACATAGTAAGCAAAGGTTCTATATGACCTAGGTTGTGTGGGTTTTTGTCAAATGTCAATAGCTCTACATAAGATCCGGATCACTGTAATTCATCTAATTGTTGCCTTCTATCCCTTCACCTGTAACTTAAACTATGGTTTACTCAGAAAATCAACATTTTTTTTCTGTGAGAATATAGACAAAAATGCTAGATTTGATTTGTTATTAACTTGTTATTATCATTACCGTTATTATATTCACCAAACTCTGATTCAAATTTGACATTGGAAGTGAAATTTTTCAAATTTAAATGAGAACCCCACAAGGCACTTCAGAATGTGGGTTGTTATGACAAATTAGTCTTTCAACTGTTTAAATATCTTTCACACTACATTTGTTTTAGGATTTGTACAATTGTATTTGTATAAAATGATTATTGTAAAAGTTAAAAGAAAATAACTTTCACACCAAATTTATTCAATTTATGCTATAACTTTATACCATTTTTTCTAATAATCTCATATCATATTTGTAACTTATAATATAGTATCTTCACAAAATGTATAGAGAAAAGAATATATTAATACAATTGCAGTGCATAATCACCCCACAAGAACTTTATTATTGATCACCCACTTTATTTTGACTGCTTTATTTAACAATTACCAATTCAACAAATTAAAAATAAAAATTTAAATAGAAATACTATTTGGGACCCCCATACTTGTAACACCAGGTTCTGAGTAAGGCTTTAGAAGGTTGTAAGGACAAACCCCAACTCCATTTCTGTTCTTCAACTTCTCATCAGCATTCCTAGCATCAATGATTCCTTCCAACTCCACTAACTTCCCTGAAAATATTTCATAAGCAGCTTTTATCTGTGGAACAGCCTCAAATGCAGGCTCAATACACGCCCCAATATACTCCTCGTCTGGAGAATGATTTGATAACACGTCTAAAACAGCCATAACTTGTGAGGCTTGAATCTGAGAAGGAAATGCAGACAACAGTTCATCTTCAGGCCTACGTTTGAAAGCTTCCCATTCATCATCAGTAGGGTCTTCACAAGGCATCTTGACTCGGGCTATAGTGGCCCGATTAGGAATGTAACCTGCAAAATCGTACTGCCCGAAGTTGACAGCTGCGTGATGACCTGAAGCGACCCAAATGATAGTTGTGACAATACTGATGAGGTCTTTAGGTGTTTTGAGAACGGGCCACCATGGTTCGTCTTTTTTGTCTCCGTGGCCCACTGTTCTAATCTCTGTCCACCATGCTTGAAGCTCTTCGTCTGATTCTACAAGATTTTCTTCTGGGTAGTAATGGTTGACGTAGTTGGTAACCCAATCTTTCAGAATATCCCAAAGGACCAAACCGTCATTTGCATACGGATAATCTTCCATAGAGAGCTTCAGACCATGAGGTGAATCGGGATCTTCCACAGCCATACCCCTTGAAGTTACCAAGTTTAGATATGTAAGTTAATTTAAGACACAAAATGGTTTTTTAAATAGAAGTGGGAAAATGGGCTTGTCAGGTAGGTTGGGTAACGGTTCAAAACACACACTTTTCTATTGGTTAAAATGGGTTATATTGAGTTGGCCTGAAACACTTTTGCTGCAAAGTTCTGTTTTTTGTTAATAATCTAATTTTTTGATCAAAACGATTTAGGAGGTTTCATGTTAAAAAAACGTTGTGATTAACTTCCAACCATCTGGATCTGTCCTTTTGTACCCGTTCGAGATTTTGAAAATATACCAAATCAGTCCTATCATAACTAAATGGGTCAAATTATATGCATGTTTAAGTTTTAAACAAAAACGACTGTTACCTTGCAATAAGATCAGCTGGCAATGCTTCATGATCAAAACGCCACTGTAGACCATATGCAATTGAACTCATCTCCATACTATACTTTCCTGGTGAAAAGCTCGATTCAATAATTCCACCAGAATTTATGAGGGCTTCCCGAGCTAAACCATTGATCTCCATAGTGTATCGGAAATGAGGGTGTAAGAGATTATGTATAGGATGCATTTTACTGAGCTGACGGTTGGTTGCAATTATATACGGCTCTGTGCAACAATGTGTTCTCAACCTGAAAAATCGGTTATAAAATTAGGATATTTTTAAAACCTTGAATTGGGTTTGAAATAAAGGTTTGTTAATTGCGTACCAGTGACTAACAAGCTGATGATAGCCACTATCATGAGCAAGAGCATGCACCTTAGCCAGCCTCCATAGCCAAGCACCGGTTGCATCCCAACAGGGAGTGAATGCCCGTTTCCATTGAGGTTTGCCATTACCAGGTGGCCTAACCAACTCAATAGCTAATGGTCTCAAAGTTCCAGTAGGAGTAAGGTACATTAGTGTTCTTGAACCGTATAAAGTTGTTCTCATATTTGTGATGTTCCTAACTTTGTTCACATATGGTAGGAAGATATCATGATAATCTAACATGAAAAGCTTCTTGTTCTCTAATGCCTGCATATGATTTAGGACTCCAATGATTGTTATAATAGTTCATCTTTCCAACTATCGTCAAAAAGACGCAGGCAATCACAACTTCTATGGATAGAAAATGGGCAAATAGTATCATAGATTAAAATGGGTCATTTTTAGTACGGGTCAGGTTAGTTTTATGCTCAAAGACTTTTCCCCAATTATAAAACGACAGGTTGATAAATTAATGTGTTTTAATCACAAAACCAATATTATTACAGTAATAATCTTATACACCACTCGAATTTGTAATGTGTATGCATTGTAAATAGACTTTAGCCAAATATCAAACTGTTTGAGCTAACACGACCCAAATCCAAAACATTTGCTCAATTCCAACACATTTATGATGAAAAAGGGTCAGAAATTCCACCTCCAAAGTTTGGATAACTAGTCATACCTCCTCAAGCGTACAGAATCCTCTGATCTGTCTCTCAACAATCTCTTTGGTTATTGCTGATTCAGGAGGACCGTAGACCTCAGGGTCAAGTTTACTTGTCAATGGCCATTCCTGCACATATTCAGGTTTACCATTTACTCTTCTAAATGTTCTTTACCAGATAATCGAATATTCAGAATTAGTAGTAGAATCAAATTAATATCTGGAAAGTTGGAACATTGCATTCACTTTATTTTTTCTTTAATTCATGGGTATTTTTCATTGCTATTTAAAAACATACCGTGACACAACTAATGCTCAATGGGTTAAGGCCTGCAACAGTTTGTCGACAAAATTCTTCATCTCTTATCCAACCAAACTTATCTCCTGCAAATCAATAACCGTAAAGTCTTTAAATTTCCATAAAAAGAGATGTGTTTATGCATGTGATTATGTAAAATATAGAGTATAGTAATTACTGTCAATCATTTCAGGAGTCTCAAACAGCAGGACATTATTTTGGACATCTTCTATAGTCTTCAAAAGTCTAGGAAGAACATTTCCAAGAAATCCTTTGTCATCTAACGGTGGCAAATTAACTCCCTCGTTAAACAGAGAATCGATGGCTGTAAAATATGGGAAGCCAAGATCTTTGTCGATCAAAGTTGTCTCTAACGAAGGTATGACTGCCTTCAGCACCGAGTACAGAGTCTTAAATTGAAATGTTAGATTCTTGATCTCTGAAAAGGCTTCATCTCTTGGCACGTAAACGTCACTGCTTCTTGACTCTGATAAAGGATCTGCATAAATGAATAAATCATTATATACCGAGAGATGATTAACGATCATAAGATAGTATTAAGTTAATCATAATGTTATAAATGGGTTAATATGATATTTTTAGTGTTTTCAAAGGTATAGGCGTACATATGATATTATGACACTTAGAGGGAAATATTAGTCTGTACTTTTTTTAAGGGAGACAAACGATAACGACAGCCCTAAGGATTGTCATTAAAAATGTTATTAAATGCATAAATACATGTAAATAACATAGCAAGCTTCAGACAACTGATAATACTAAACTTTTTTCTACATAAATGAAAAGAATTTCCTAACCTTTGTGTTTCGAAACTATAAAAAATTTAGAATGTACAATTGTATGAGAAACTATAAAATACCTTTTTTAGAACGAGGTCGGCCAGTTTTGCAGCGTCTAGGATAAGGCAAATCCTTGGTGCCTAGCACCGGACGTGCCAAGTTAGGATCGTTGTCCGGATCACCAAGATCATTATACACATCGTAATCGTATATTCTATCGTTCTTCTTCCGTGGACCATCTGGAACGCCATCACCTCGAAGAATAGCTAGTTCCTTTTCCCTGAAGGACTTGAGACCGCTTGGTGTATCCGATGGTAGGCACGATACCTATGTCAAGTAAAAAGTTTAAAAGATCATTTTTTTATCGACATGATAAAAAGTAAGATAAAATCCGATATTTGTTTATCCACATTAGGAAGTTCATTCCCGTTTGTTGATAATCCGATTTCACGTTGGATTTTTAATTGACGAAACTGAACTTTCAATCCCGTTACGAGCAAAAAGATGTTTGATTACCAAAAATTTTACAGTATCATGAATCAAGTTCATTCATATAAAGAAGACATCAACAAATTTTTAAAATTTATTCACTTAATTAATCATCTCATCATGTATAATGTATAAAAATAATAAATAATAATGTATTTAATTATTACTAACCTTATCAAGAAAGAAGACACGTTTGAGAGGGTTGTCAAACTTGGAATGAACCCAAGAGTTGCAGGAAACACCAACAGGGCCAATGGCAAGGCCTTCAAGTAGAACAGATTCAACAAAAATTTCTTTATGGTGTTCATTTTGTAACAAAATTGCACCAATTGAACCAAAAGTTTCCGGCACTTCAAACTCTGCTAAATACGTTAAATTGTCTGCGTTTTGACCCGTTCGATGTGCATAATCCTTTATTGTAGGCTTCTCTAATCCAGTCTCTTCAAAAATCAAGTTTAAGAAGGAAAATTAGTATCAAGAACTATGAATTAGTTTAGTAACAACTTTTTAGTATCATAATTCAGAACTATAACCTTTTCCTTTTTAATCATTTGTTAAGGTTGAGATATGGTAGGAGCACACATATCTCTACAGTGTTTTACATAGACGAGGGTCATATATGATCTTGCCCAACCCTACAAAAAGAATAATACACGAATTTTTTATTTATATATATTTTTCCTTTGTTATTTTCTTTTATTTTAATATTGTCACTTTTTGTAATTAATACAATTTAATGTATAGCATTAGAGACAAATGTTGATATGAAGTTATAAAAATGTTTAGCACTTCACCCTTTTGAATCATGATAAAATAATATTTATAAAATTAATGCCATCCCTTTTATTAATTACAAGATTGATGGCATATCGAAATCAAGAAACTAAAACGGATGAGGTTTTCATTGTTCAAGTTATTCAGAGAGGTCGAGTAGTCTTACTCATATGTATGCGATCTAACGGGGTATCTTTACTTTACTTATATTTTTATCGAAAACGTTTTCACTGTAGTTGTAACTTTATCAAAAGAAGATACACCATACATTTTGATTCCGTTGAAAAGGTTTCAGACAAATACTCCTACATTTTAATATTTTATCCCATTATTATATTAAAATAAATACAAAACATGTATGTACAGATAAAAATATTTGAAACGATACAAAGTGACAAGTACTTGTAATGTCACTACGTAAAACTTCACGAACTCTTCTTCTATATCCATGAACATGACCGCTAGACCCGGACCACTCAAAGAGATTAGTCAATTTATTATTTTATATATTAGTCAATTTCGAACTTTCATTGCGTGCATAAATTTATTTTTTCCTTTTTCGTTGCATTTTTATGTAATTTATGATAATTTTACTGACATGTCATCTATATAAGGCATCACGTGACTAACTTATATAAGAGTGTTTGATATTTGGTTTGAAACCGTTTAAACCGCAATCCGAACCGAATTAAAACCGTAAAAAATCCGAACTGAATTTGAATTCGATTTTCGGCTCGGTTTCAATTCGGTCTACACGTCCGAATTCGGTTTTAAAATTTTAAATTCGGTTAAACCGAATTCAAAATCGAATTCAATGTAATAATATATTAAATTATTAATATATGTAGTATATATGTGATATTTAACTTTCTTAGACAAGTCTATTCACATTTCAACCTTTAATTAACTTTATGTCTTTCACTTTCCTCACTAATGAAACCCAAACACACTAACAATTACAAGTCGAAATCGATTTTTTATGATTATTAGGTTAAATTTGGATTTTTTTTTTCGGTTTTTCGATTTTAACTGAAACTGAACCGAATCAAATTCGGGTTTCGATTCAGTTTACAACTTTGAATTGGTTTTCGGTTTGGTTTTCGATTTTGCTCTCAAAAATTTCAAAATTAACCCGAATCGAATAAATCGTAAACCGCACCGATGAACACCTCTAGACTTATAAATTTTTAAGCCATCAAAATAAATACAATAACAATAATTGAAAATTTATTAGACACATAAAAAAAGCATGAGAAGATAATTGAATATGTGAATGTTAGATCTTAATTCGGTACATTTTGAAGCACATAACTCATTGTAAACTGACTTAATTAACTAATATTAATTAATTAAAATATAATTGAGATCTATATAGGTATATATATATATATATATATATATATATATATATATATATATATATATATTGGGATGATCCATTGGAAACACTTTTTCCGGAGAAGGGAGAAGTGTAATATTCATCACGCAACATCTTAACTTCGTTAATATAAATGTCAAAAAATAAAAAGTGAAATTTAATAAATATTCATCAGAATCGATGCTATGGATGTTAAGCTTTCTTGATAAATTTTTTTTGTAGGCTATAACATCAATTGATGATTATTATATCCAAAATTGTTAATATTTATCGCGGTGAATGTTAATTAACATTCATTATGATTAACGCTAAAATTAAAAATATTCGTCAAAATGTTATGTTTTAACATTCATCGTGAAGAAATATTAGTTAACATTCATTACGATAAATATTAACAATTTTTTATATTAATATTTATCAAATAATGTTTTGAGTTAAAAAGGAAATTAATTGGTGAATATACTCTTTATAGCATCGATTATGATTACTATTTAATGGTAAAAATAATTTTTTATTGACATTTTGATTGGTAAGTGTAATATTGTTCCTGATGAATATTAACATTTTCTCCTTCTCAAAAAAAGTGCTTCCCTCTTAAACGTTCTCATATATATATATATATATATATATATATATATATATATATATATATATATATATATATATATATATATATATATATATATTCTTTGATATTGAAGTTTCTATGACAACTATGTCTTCTATTTGCGATCTGGATCTAATATACCGAATCAAAAAAACAATATAGTAATAAAGTTTTGACAACTATTCAAAACTCAATATATGCATGTTGAGACACTCCTTTCATATAAAATTATATAGAACAATATTATATACTAGAACTAGAACTTAGAATAGTATTACTTTAAAGTAATTAATAGGGTTCTAGATAAATATATTTATACTATATGAAAATGCTCAACTAAACTTACTAAATTACTAAATCACGATATGAGTTACCTAAAATCATATATTTCGTATCATCCTTTTTATTGATAAAAATGAACGATAATATTTGTCAATATTAATATTTTTAGAGGATTTATCACTGAAACATGAGAGATAAGATTCTTATTAAATTACTTGTATTTTTTTATCTCCACTATTATTCTTGAATTTTTTTTTCTTTTTTCATTTACTTTCCCTCTTTAATATCAATGCAATTACGTTGTAAAATTTCTCCATCCATAAAATCTAATCATAACTTTAGAAGAAACTTTAGCAATAATTAAATTGTACTGGTAACATGAAAACTAATTAAATACATAATAGAGTAATATTCTAAGTTGGCAATTTAAAGTCAAGACTCAAGACCATCAAGTGTTCCAAATTGTCAAATTAAAATCATTATTGTAAATGTTTTAAATTTTAATTTCTGAGCTGAGACAAATGTTCATATATTTTTTTATTATTATTTTTGAATTGTACTAAAATGCCATTAGCAAGTTGCTTTAGGCAATAGAATGTTACGTCTTACACGACTTTCGGTAGTCGAAGTTTGAATTGCACATTCAGTTTACCCACTTAAGATTAATCTTTATATTTTCATTATGCCCGTAAATAAACTGAACGTTTTGCGAACCGTTCAGCGAGAAGTTCGGTAAAACCTTAATGAAGTAACATAAACTTAACAGGCTTCCTTTGTGTTTATTCGGTACGCTTACAGGCCTAATTTTTATTCGAGATCTAGATGAAAGATATGATTTCACATCGTCAAAAAGAGTGTCTTTTCTCAACATCTTGAGATTGAAGGATATTTCATGACTAATTGTCTATATTCGTGATAGTCTGTGTGTGATCAATACATGCATACTTTCAGAACAAATAAAAAAAATAAATCAAATACTTTCTTGTATTTGGGATTATTATCTAGAACATCCATATATTTCAAAAAAAATCGTCCATTATTAAAGTATTATATGCATCCAATTTGATTAAGTTATAAACGGACAAATAACAGGTAGTGACTATATTTGTGTATTTTAGATGGAAAATATAATGATCGATCATGTATGAGACTTACTAGGGTCAGTCTCAGCAGCAACCAGCTCCAAAAGGAGCGATTTTCCTAGCAAATCACCGATATCATCAAGCGCCCTCGTAAAACTAAGATTCGATAGCACACCACCCACCGTCATTTGAACTGTAATCACAGCTTTAACGGTAACAGTTTTAACGATACTAGAAGCACTAGATTCGCTAGCAACTGCTTTTATTTGGCCAACTGAATTACGTCGATATTGAAAATTACGTTTAATAGGAAATGCAAGTGTGTTATGAGTTACAAAGGAACTAGGGTTTCCACTAACATCACCACCGCTATCTCCGGTGATGAAAGCCTTGTTACTCCGGCTGTGGAGATGGTGGTGGTTGAGTTGAGGTTTTAACATGTTTGAGTGGTGGGTGATTTAGTTACAGAATGTACCATGCACATGCCCTAGTTTTTATAGAAGAGATAACAGTAGTAATTAAATTACAAAATTGTCCCTGGAAATATCATTGTTTGCTCGTTTAGTTTTTAATTTTCTTTAATAATTTTCACAATTGACCAAGATATATATATATTTTATATTACAAAATGATTCTTTATTAAACCTTCAAGCTAAACTGTCTTCTGTATATATAATATAAAAATTAAGTTTACCAAAATTACAAATTTGGTTTTATAAAACATAACATGATATTATATTGCCCTTAGTTAATTACAAATATACAACATTTCATAGTCAGGCGTGTTTTAAATAGAGGGGTGAAAAGACATTTGGAACTAATTGTATTCTTTATAATAATTTAGAACAATAATATAATAATGTATTTATATTTATATTTTATATTTATATTTATTTAAACTTTTAAACACCACCATATATGTAGTATGTCATTAAGGACTCTCGAGCAAGTTGCTTGAAAAGGAATTACTTGGTACATGCATGAAACTGAAATAGCAAATTTTGGATAACAACTTAGAACACCAATATAACCATTTGATTGACGTTTTTATTTTCCTACTAACTATTCCATAAAAGTGTACCAGTTTCAGTAGTCTTCGATCGTATCGATCTCCTCTCGATCGGGTAGTTGACATCGAAAGTGGTCCCATTGCGATGCCTCCAAATCATCCAAAGGGGTTGCTTAATTTGAATTCTTGATATTTTTTTCTCATTTAAAAAAACAAAAATCTAGTTGATAAGCTATTCAAATCACCTATCTTCTACCCTTTCTGGGATAAATTGCATTAATGTGCTTGATTCTATCAGCAAATGTGTGATCAAGAATAAGACAATTTTTATGTTTTGTTCCTTTCTCGGTTGGTTTCGAAACCAAACCATGCTTTTATGATCTAGAGTCGATCGAATTGAAACCGACATTGATGTCAATTCTTGATTTCAGTTGCCATTTTTTATTCAAATTTGATTTCGTGTTGCACGTCATATAATATAATTAAGAAAGAATTGATTCCTGTACTATTATTACTTTAAAGAAGTTTTTCAAGTGGCTTCTGAAAATAATCCTCTACCACTAGAATTTCAGTCACAGTCTCTGGCTTCGAACACAAGCTTCAACTTCAAGCACAAACTGCAGCTTTAATTAGTGCTGGCCATAGTCAATAGTAATTCAGATTAAAAATTTTGATATATTATTTGTATGTATATGTATTAGCATTATACTCGTGTTATGCGGCAATGATAGTTCAAAAAGAAAGGTTGATTTCATTAATTTAGATCTTACGATTTCATATTTTTTAGCGTTTTTCCGATATAGTTTGATGATTTCGCTAGTGATTCAAATGTGCGTGTATTGGTATGTTGATGAAGTGTATTGATTCAAATTGAGTGATTATATTTAAAAACAATTAGTTATTTTTGATTTTGTGGTAACAATATGAGATTCTATGAAGAACAAAAATAGAAACGTTTATTTGAACTATCATATTCTTGCGCTATGCAACGGAATACAAACTTGTGAATTTATGATAGTCGTATCCTTTTTTTTCTTATTTGTGTGTTAATTTGTGGACTCGGATATTATGGTAAAGAAAATTATCAGAAAGTGTATAAATGGATTAATGAAAAATTATTATATGTATTTACTGAATATTACAAAATTTTAAAATTGAAATGTTAAAATTTTAAGATCATCAAAAATAGAATTATCAGACGCTTTATGGTATAGAAGATAGACATAATTATAGGAGAATGATCAAATTTTTTTAGAACGATACGAGAATGATCAACCAACAAGTGGATACTTGGTAAAGACTATGAGAACCACTTACTATGAAATAGTCAGACGTTATATGTTTATCATTATCCGTTGAACAAGAATAAAATCAGTACTCGTTAAAAATGAATGAGTAGTTACATACATAGCCAGTTAATTGTATAATATACATTTAAAGGGTCAAATTAAACTACCTCACTCTCATTCCAACCCATTAATTTGTACCTATCTTAGTACCTAGTTCACTTAAAATAATGTTCTGATACCAACTTGTAATACCTTAAGTTTAAAAACACGAGTTTACAAAAAATTTTATTAATAATAGAGTATTGCGGAAAACGTCCCATCATTATTAAAATAAACCAAACACGGTTTAGTCAAAACTACTAAGGTGTTACATAAGTCTCATCAAAACACAATATAAATGAAAACCCAATAATAAATGTCTAACTGCAAATAATAATAAATTTTTGTCTCATTATCTAGCTAAGGCTCTTTTTAAAATCCATGTCAATTACCCGTCTCACTCGTCATCAACTCTTAGTTTTTCTAACCTGCGAATACACAACTCATAAGTAGAAAACAAATGTCAGCTTTTTAAAGCTTAGTAAACATAATGGGTTCTATAATATAAAGCTCCGATTAAAAATTTTGAACAAAAGAATATATCTTAATCTTCACAATTCAACCCGATCATGCATATTGAAATAAAGGTGTAGAATATATTAACAACAAATAAGCCATGAACTCATATAAGTCCTAAAGTCGTGCCTAATTTTTATCAGGTAATCTTTAATTAATATTTACATTTTTTTTTCTTTATCTTTTATCTTATCCGTCAATTCATGTAGGGTTAGTCCACTAGTCAACCAAGTACTCAAGAGTGAGTCTCGGGGGACCATTTTGGGGAAATCCTACAATTTCCGACGAAGTAGAGAGTATGTGAATATAATCAACAAGTATCGTTACGGAATGAATCCTCCCACACAGTGATTAGCTCATTCCGCGAGACGATACTACTAGTGTGTGGCAGTGTCACGTATCGCTCAGATCAACAGAAGTAATAAGGTCACTCTACTTACACCTATTCTTTATCTAGCGTGACATGAAAGAGTCTAGATTATCATGTACACGAAATTTGGGTGACACCCTCATGGAAAGTTACTATGTAACCCTTTCAGGTGACATTCGAGATATCTCTAATCTTTATGTTATTCAACTTTACTGGATCTTTCTTTCTTTATCTTATTATTCTTTGTTTATGACACATATAGGGCCGCTATTTCGTGAATGTGTCCTAAACATCATGCAAAGTCTAGTATACTAGCATTAATGGCATAAGTACAAACAACAACAAATATACAAATCTTTATCTTAAGCATTCACACATGACAAGGAGTAGCAGTAATGAACTTAACTACCCGTTGATGACCCGACTCGCAAGCATGAATATCATTTCCCATAGCAATCCGAGTGCAATGACTTTGGTTGAACATTTAAACAACTAATTATATTATCTTTTAAAACACTTTGGTAGTATTCAAAAGTGTAAGCGTTTTGATTGTGCATTCAATTTTCACAAACATTATCTTACCTCAATTTGAACACAAATTCAACCGAATACAATCCTCTTCAAAAAGCTTGATTAGCTAAATAATAGTTAATACATAAAGACACCACCGTTAGTATAACCATATTGTAAATGTTTATACATGCATGTTATCTAGGTGAAATATTTGCTATCTTAAACCATACGTACGTATTTGTCCTACTACAATTTTATATTGCTAGTTTACATGTTTAGGCACCATATATATCTCCTCACCGTCCCATGATCTACCACATAAAATATGGTTGGTTGTTTAATTAATTGTTAACCCGTGTATACTTAAATAATGTCCTATTCGAGATAGCCAAAAAGTAGCGTTACTTTTAAATAGGGGAGTAAAACGCAGGAAACATAAGGAGGACTAGGGTTTTCCCTAACTATACTTATTACTCCAATAGTTATCATTCTAGTCCCTCAAGTCCCTCAAATTTCTAAAGTATTCGACTAGCCAAAAGCTCACAATCTTATTGCAATTTAAGTTCAAAGGCTTACATTATTAATAAATAATAAAAATACTAAAGTAGTCATAGCAACAAATAAATTATTAAGAAAATTATTTTTGGACGTTACATTTGTCATCCGGTTCGGGTTCAACCGGGTAGTGGAACCGGATGACAATCACTATATATTATTAAATTTATTAAATACATAAAAACAATAAAGAATACAAATACATACAATAAAAATAGTGAAAAGTTTCAAATTGTCTTTTCAAATACAACTTTGATTTTTTATTTTTTTTACTCAAAAGTAATATTCAATACTAAAATAAATAGTGTTTAGAATTATAAAAATAAAATAAAAAATAAGACCAAAACCGGGAGCTCTCAGTTCCCCAGTTCAACCGCATTTAACTCGAAAACCGGTCGGTTTACATGTGCTCAAAAATTATAATAAAATCAATTTAAAATGAACCAGTAATCACTCGTTGATATAAAGTTGATATAAAGTGTAAGTTTGTTATCCATCCATTGCTTTAACCCTAATTTCAACCCTTCATTAAAACTAGCAAGTAGCAACCTTGCTCATAACTTTTCTCTCTTGGATATAAAATGAAAATTCTATTATTTAATTATGACAAGGGTTGGTGCCCTGACTTCGCTAGGGTATCATCTTCTACGAAAGTCGTTGGATAGAAATGTAAAGCGAAATGAAGTTTTATGCACTTGAAATTCCTACATCTTTTCACAATTTAGTTGATTGTACATGAAAATTACAAGAGTAGTGTCCACGCAAGTCATTAAATGTAAATTAATGTTACATTCGTTGCGAGGTAAGTTGCTAAAAGTTTATGTTATCGTACGTCGCTAAGTTATATTGAATTTACAGAGGATATGATGCATTCATAATACTAATGACTAATTTGAATATTTTGTTTGAAGTTAAATAATATAATTTTTATAAATGAAAAATATGAGTGAAAATATTATATTATTATACCAAGATTAAGTAGGATAAATAAAACAAATAATTTTAGGCTTTGTTTTTATTTCTATTTTGTTTTTGGATGAAAACTCAAAAATACCTAATACGCTTTACTAATTGGAAATGGAAATTAAAACTTTATCTTAAAATAAAGGGAAGTTTACAAAAAAATAATAATCAAATTCAACAAAATCTTTTGTTTTTGAAAAAATGAAAAGATAATGTGGTGGGGTTTAAAAAGGAGAAAATGAATTGTTGGCCCGGACAGGAATCAAACTCCCGACCATGAAATTGTTATATAACTCAATTACCAATTAGGCTGAGGTGTGCATAGTAAATAAATTTTCCATATTTTATATATATAATTATTTAAGTTCGCTAAAATACAAAAAAAATTACTATTAATCATGTCACATGAAATCGGCCCTAATTACTATATATAGAATATAGGTTGAGTATCAAGTAAAGAACTCCGAGATTCACGCTATTGTATTATTTTAATTATTGAAACTATATTCAATTATTATTATTCTTTTGGTTTCTTGCAATTTCTTGTAACTCGAGAATTTTCTTATTGTTTTGTCATCTCTTACAAATTTCGATCGGCCTCGTCACTTTTTATTATTTGGTAATAAATTAAATAAGGTATTATTTCTTTTTATTTGCATTTTATATAAATACAGATAGGTGAAAATTAAATGGTCATTGGTCTAACGGTATCATGTTAACTCTTACAATTATGAAGTTGGGGTTCAAGTTCTAAGAATGAGACAATTGTATATATTGATGGATTAATATATATATATATATATATATATATATATATATATATATATATATATATATATATATTATATTCCTGATTGATAGTGGTGTGTGTGGTACTTGTTTTTAAATGAGATTTTTCGATTATAAATGAAACTTAATCTGAGTTAAAAAATGTATTTGATATTTCTTGTTGGCATCTATAAGAGCTGTCATTACAAATAACATTTTTATAAATATACAAAAGGTATTTGATAGAATATTTGATGATTTTTTCTTTCTTTCTAACATAGATCGACTTTGATGCATTGAGACACCATATCATTTCTTAACTATTACAGAATATCAATATCAAATAAGTCTAAGTTTAAGTTTAATTTAATCTGAAACAGAAATGCAGAAGTTTCTCCAATGTACGTCACTCTTTTGATTCAAAATGTCTTTATAATATTAAAAATTATCGTTATTATATTTTTATATTGACATTGATGTATATGTAAATAACGTGTTTCATCAACCACAGTGGTTGTGCATTTTAATACCAAGATAAACATAGGTATAAATGTCAATATAGAGTGTGAAAGGCGATTAAAGAAACAAAAAGCATGATTTTGGTTTGGTAGGTTATCGCGAGCATGATGAAAAATCTCACACGAATTATCTAAGGCGTTTTTCCGTCAGTTGATGAAGTTTCCAGACATTTCTATCTTTTGAAAAGTTTTGAATCACCTAAGCTTGTATATTTAAGTGAACTCGTGCGAAATTTAACACTAATTTCCTCTTAAATGATTTTCTTTTGAATAGTTATGTTGAAGCAAGTAAAAATAGTAAGATGAGCATATAATTTGAAGTAAACAATAACCAGTCGAATATGAAATGTCAAAGAAAGAAAAGAAAAAAGAAGCCTATTAGTAACCTTTTGTATCGAAGATACCCATAGTTTGCGTTAGAGGTGCAAAAAAATCGGGTTTTTTCGGTTTTCGGTTTTTTAAAAATCGTTTTTTAAAAAAACCGGTTATTTGAAAAACCGGTTTCTATTACAAGCGGTTTTCTCGGAATCGGTTTTTTCGGTTTTAAATGTTCCGAATCGGTTTTTTCGGTTTTGAACCGGTTTTAATCGGTTAGTTTTTTTTCGATTTTTTCCGGATTCGAATTCGGTATAAGTGTATAACAAAATTTAAATAATACAAATGAAAGTATAAAATACAAACATAACTTTTATTTAAACAATGCAATTACAACTAAAAATATAAAATACAAACATAACTTTTATTTAAACAATGCAATTACAACTAAAAATATAAAATACAAACATAACTTTTATTTAAACAATACAATTACAACTAAAAATATAAAATACAAATACGAATACATTTCAAGTTTCGGCATGGCCATCACCTGGAAACGTAATCGTGTAGTAAAGTATATCGAGCTTCAGCATTGCCATCACCCGGATACACTTAACTAGTTATGTCGTCCCAAACTTCATCTTCATCCACAGATTCAACTTCAAATTCACCTTCATCTAATTCAGTCGTTGGAGGTGATATCCCTATTTCGACTTCTTCATCTCCGATAATTTCTTCAATGTTACCTAATAGTGGACCTTCCAACGTTGTTGCATTTTGTATCCTATCTACTCCGTCCAAGTAATCTTTCAAACATACACATACTTCCACGGATTGAGCGGTTAGTCTTGACCTTCTTCTGATATTATTCTACCGCTGGTAGAAAAGGCCGATTCGAAAGCTACCATCGAAGCTTGGACGGATAATAAATCCTGAGCCATAGCGGATAAAATGGGAAATTGTACTTTTCTTTCTTTCCACCAACTCAAAATGTCAAAATTACGAAACTCCTCAACACTTAAAGTGGTTAAAAAGTTTGTAGGCATATAGTGTCCCAACTCGCTTGTTGGAGCCGATGTTCGTTGACGCTTTGTAGCGTCTTCAAGTAAAGCATTATAAAGGTTTATATTTATGTCGTAGGATGATGCTCGAGATGTTCCTGCTCGCATTGAGTCAACAATTGGGTTATGTTGTTGACCATATTTTGTTGCATAATCCCAAATAATTGTGTAAAATGTTTTTCAAATTTAGAAAGTTCATTTGCTATATAGTTCGGGTCGTCAGTTAAGTGTAAGTCTAAATTTTCCATAATTGTTGAGATTATACGTTGTACGCCGCCAACATTTAAAGTTGAATTTAGTGCGACGGAACAAGTAAAAAATCAAAGGCAAACTAACAAAATATTTTATAAAATTCTTTTTTATAGCTCTAACCATTTTTTAAACATTGGATATGTCGAGGTTTCAAATTTTTTTAATTTTTCGGTCATTATAAAAATTTGGTTTAGAACTAACGAGCTAGTTGGATAATATACACCCGATAATATAGTAGTAGCCTTTTTAAAAACTACAAAAAACGAAGTTAAATCATGTAGTCGACCCCATTCATAATCAGTTATAGTTACGGACTTAGTTATAGCAACTATATCATTAAAAGCATTTAAAGTAATACATTGTCGTAAAATATTTTCAAACATAGTGTGAGTAGAATTTCACCTAGTATTATTATCGTAGCAAGGTCCTATGGGAGTTTCACCACATTGTGCACAAAAACATCTATAATTAGCTTGTCATTCATTACTCGAACCATATATAGTTACTAATAAACTCTTAAATTTTTCTAGTAAATTAGCACATATTTGTAATGCCGCTTGCACGGACAAATTTATAACATGAGCAACACAACGAGAATGGAAAAAAGCGTCATCTAAAATTGGTTTATACGTAATTTTAGTAAATTCATAGCTCTAGTATTATTTGACGCATTATCTAGTGAAATTGTAAAAACTTTATCGTCTAAATTATATTCAATTAAAGTGTCATTTAAAATTTTTTGCAAATTACATCCCGTATGCGGATAACCAAACAATTTAAAAGTAATTGTACGTTTCATCAATAACCAAGACTCGGGATGAAATCAATGGGCCGTAACGGCTAAATAAGAATTTTTCATGCCATGTGGTGCGGTCCAAACATCATAAGTAATAGAAACGCCATATTTATAGTTTTGAAAACCATCAATTATATCTTTTTTAGCGGTTTTCCATAATTTATACGCATCGTTTTTAAGGGTAGTACGACTTACTTGTTGGTATCGCGGTTGTAGTCTCTTTTTGATGATATCGTAAGTCGTTGGTTGTCGAAGTGGTTGAATGGAAGCGCCTCTTGGCTGAAAAACTTCGTAAAATCTTCTCGAAGCGCATCATTATCGTATATAAATACCCCACCATCCGAACCAAGTGTTGATTGTGACGCATCTTGACTAACTGCTCTACAAGACCCGTTTTGTGACTTCTTAATGTTGAGTTTGATGTGGGGTTATAAAATTTCCCACATCTCTTGCAACAGGCCTTTTCCACCCCATCATTCATAACGCACATATCGTAATTCGACCAAAATTTCCGGGTTCCGGTTCGTTGATTTAACTTGCACTACATCAACGTTTGTGTTAACTTTGTTTCGTACATTGCTACCAACGGAAGCGAAACCGGAACCGGAAGCTTGTGATTGTATGTTTTCCATTTTCGCAAACAAAGAGTATATATATATATCGAGATTTAGAGTGATTTGTGAGAGAAGAATTAAATGTTGTTGGTGTGTTTTGAACCTAAACCAACTAGGACTATTTTTAGGGAGTTTAGAGTTACCAAAAGACCAAATAACCCCCAAAAATCTACTCCCAACGGCTAGTAGCCATTTGAATTTTTTTTTTTAAAAAAAAACCCGGTTAAAACCTGTTAAAAGGGAAATCTTATAACCGGTCTAACCGGTTTCGGTTTTATAAAAATCGGTTCGGTTTTTTTAAAACCGATTTTCCAAATAACCGGTTTCGGTTATTGAACCGGTTTAAAAAAAACGGCTTTTTTTTCACCTCTAGTTTGCGCAATTAACCCTTTTACACGTTAGCCCAGTAATTGCAAGAGATGGGTCATTGGTGGGTTCACTACAAGCCGGGCTCACGTTGTCTTTATTATGTTCGGGGACCAAAATGGAAAGCTACCCATATTTGGTGAGACAAAGCTGGTTAGATATGGGCTATTTTTTGTTTATAAAAATGTGAAAAACAAATATATTACCCGTATATAAAAGATCATTTCACACATTTTTAACATGGTCAAGTTGTATTTTGATGCTTAGAATTTGAACAAGAACTCACCTATCAACATCGGTGGGAAATTCAATTTATTCTACTTATATAACGAGATTAAATGAAATATGTATCCTGCTGCTTTACACGGGTAATTTGATAGTTTAGTATGATGTAGCTCAATTGTATAGATGAATTTGGGTGGTTTCAGTTTATCTTGTACTCATTGTAAATGTAATACTCGTACATAATACAACTTCAACACATATAACTATATACTAATGTTTTTGCCTCTCTTTTTTTCTCTCTTTTTAATCTTGATGTGACGTTAAGCAAACTAGTTAATTGGGTGGAACTGAATTACATTAACTATATATACGGATATACCTATGAGTCTTTTGATTTTTGAACCAACTCTAAACTAAAGGGTTGAACTAAGGTTGTTAGAATCAGGATCCTACGTAGGATCGTTTTCCTTTTTGTAAGATCGGGATCGTAAGATTTGATCGGGATTGTAAGATCTTACTAAAATATCATTATTTATCTAAAGATATCCAAATTCATATAGAAAACTAACAATTAAAAAATTAACTTAACATTCAGACTTTTATGTTACAAAAATTATGCAATTTGTCAACACATTTTAGTTGTATGATAAACATACTAAAACAAACGATAGTAGCAATGTAGCATAATATAATTACACCAATAATCATAATAACTTTAAGAGTGTACGGGCCTACAAATGAATATTAATAATCTAAGATATCATTTGAAAGTTTAAACACCGATTTTTGGAGTTTTAGACTTTTTTTTAAGGTAAAAACTGATAGATTGAATTTGAAAACAAAAGCGTGTGATAATTTTTTAGTTAAGATTGGGCTTTGAACTATCACTATGAGACATATAAATATTTAGTTTGTAGAAGTAATAAAAAATAAAAAGATAAAAAAAAAAAAGTTAGCCCATTTGTATGATCGGATCGTTCACCGATCCTACGATCTTACGTGCGATCCTACTACGATCTTACCTCTTGAGCAATCGTACTCCAATCCTGCACGTTTTCACTTAATAGGATCATAGGATCGTGCGAACCTACGATAAGATAGCTATGATGACAACCCGAAGTAATCACTGCTTTTTGAAATCTATTTTTCTTAATGGGCCAAGCTAAAAAAGCAAGGCTTTGACGGCTACCCATCCATGTTGTGGGCCGAGCTTTGAATTGTAAGTAGGGGTGGGACCAAGCCCCATCGGGCCGTACTGTACCATTGATACTGAGCATGGGCTTTGCCTTATTTGTTCATTTCAGATCCATATATGGTAACAATCAAGTTTTGCGACCCAGCTGTGATAAGGGTGTGACACTGAGATGCAAGCATTTTAATTTTAAATAAAATAAGGGTACGGTTCAGAAGAGCAGGGGTCAAATGGAGAGAAAGGAGTGCATGTTGACCAACGAACTACAATGCGCCATGTGTCAATCACAAAGTTTCATTTTGACCCCTCCACTATAATTATATTTTAGTTTCTTCTCCCAACTTCTTCATTAACACTCCCCCACCCCCACTCCCACCAACCACCCACTCCCACCCCCTACCACAAGCCGCCGCCCACTGCCGTTGTCATCCACTGCCCATCATCGTTAGCCATCGCCTGCCGCCGCCGGATTCCTGCAAAAAAAATTATTTTCAAATTTTTTTTACTAACTTCTTAGGTATAATACAAAATGCAGTAAAAATAAACAATATGCAGTATAATTTTATTCAAAATGCAGTAAAAAAGATAATACAGATAATACAAAATGCAGTAAAAAAACAAACATTGTACTAAAAAATTATATATACAAAATGCAATAAAAACAATAATATTTAGTATATTTTTATATAAAATGCAGTAAAAAAATACTATATATAATACAAAATGCAGTAAAAATAAATAATATGCAGTATAATTTTATTCAAAATGCAATAAAAAAGATAATACAGATAATACAAAATGCAGTAAAAAACAAACACTCTGTACTAAAAAATTATATATACAAAATGCAGTAAAAACAATAATATGCAGTATATTTTTATATAAAATGCAGTAAAAAAATACTATATATAATACAAAATGCAGTACAAAACAAACAATATGTACTAAAAATATATATACAAAATGCAGTAAAAACAACAATATGCATTATAACTTTATACAAAATGCAGTACAAAAAAGATAAATATGCATAATACAAAATGCAGTACAAAAAAGATAAATATGCATAATACAAAATGCAAATACAAAATAATCAACATGTGTTACAAAATGTAGTAAAAAAAATAATATGCAATATAATTTTATTAAAAATGCAGTAAAAAGATAATTTTAAAAAAATTTTGAAAAAAAAATTAAAATTTTTAAATAATTTTTTTTTTAAATTTCGCCGGAATCCGGCTGACCACGGCGGGGTGTCAGTCGATGGCGGCGGGGGCAGCGGCGGCTGGTGGCAAGGGGTGAGAGTGGTTGGTTGGTGGTTGTGGAGGTGGGAGAATGTTACTTAAGAAATTTAGTGTAGGAAGTTAAAGTATTCAAAAGTGGAGGGACTAAAATGAAATTTAATTTTTGACATTTGTCACTTTCTGAATGGATGTGGGGGCTGCCCTCCTTTCTCTCCAAACGAAGGCTGCCCTCATAATCCTCTATGATAAAATAATTCTAAATAACTAATAATATAATTATACCGTAAAATTCAGAAAGAAAAAGGAAACCTAAGCGACACATTAAACTTTAAGAACTTACTATGTGCCACGTCACTAAGACTTCTCTAGAACTTGACACTACGTATAAATATTTGAAGGACTTTAAGTTTTTCGGGTTTCACTATCTTATCTGAGTGAAGGGAGTGATAACTCCATCACATTGAAAAAATGTTGTCAGTTCAGCACAAAATCATTATCACACTGAAAATCAAACTGATACTCATTTTTACATGTATTCATCACATAATTTTCACACTGAAAATTAGACACACATAATATTTATTCTTTATTTATCAATTAAAAATACAATTTAAATATTAAGAAATATTACATTAATAAAATTAAAAACCTTCCACTAATTAAAAAAAAAACCATTACAATAAATGTAAAAATAAAAAACATAAACTTCAAAGGTACATAAAATTAAGAAAGACAATTAAATTAGAGATACGGAAGTTGCCACAGAGTATACTAGAGATGAATGCATTCCATCTTCATTTGAAACAACAAAGGTAATACATTAAATGTGTTAGATCATAACATTAAATGGCAAACGGTCAAGAAGCAGATTTAGTAACATTTACATTTTTTATTTTAGTTTTATGATATTTTATAAAAAGAATTTTATTATTATTTAATTGAGTGTTGGACTCACTTTTTCAATTTGGTTCTAACTATTTTAGTTGAACCATTTTGTGAACTATGTTGAAGGGGAGTGGTAACTTTCAAAATGGTTTCCTATCATCTTGTGCCATATGTACCCACTCCCTTCACTCTAAGGAGTGGTAACTCCATCACACTGAAAAAATATTATCAGTTTAGCGCCGCATCATTATCACACTGAAACCAAACTGACATTCATTTTTACGTGTATTCATCACATTAGTTTCACACTGAAAATTCCACATAATATTTACTTTTGATTCATCAATTAAAAACACAATTTAGATATTAAGAAATATTACATTAATAACACACTAAAATTAAAAAAGAAAAAGTATACATGTGGCCCCACTTTTTCCAACGTTTCTCTTTGTCTTGCGGAAACAAACGCTTCAAAAATGAAGGGAGGACACCCTAATGCCTATGGCGTCCTCCATTAGGGTTCTGCTAAATCTACCGCCTTCTACCAAGTTACTATAGGAATTTGTGTTTTCTCGAAATTATAAGTCAAAACGGGTCACCTATATCATCATAATAGCTATGACTCCTATGAGGTTATGGGTCAGTCACTTCATGACAAACTTTTTTCTATTTATCATTTCTTAAAAACTACTAATATAATTGATTAATTTCATTTCAAAGTTTAACGTTTGATAATATAATGTTTTGAAATATTTTATTGTTATCCAACTGTGCACTTATTTGCTAAAAAAATTACAACAGTTAACAAGTTTCACATATAATTATAACTATTTTTTGCTTATTGAAGTTTTATGGTTCAATAGCATAAAATGATACTTACAATTGCAAATTTTAATTATATAAAATT
Organism: Gnaphalium uliginosum; assembly: GCA_963930675.1. NCBI lineage: Eukaryota > Viridiplantae > Streptophyta > Magnoliopsida > Asterales > Asteraceae > Gnaphalium > Gnaphalium uliginosum. The sequence goes on along the minus strand of OZ005683.1, from coordinate 11,551,806 downwards.
TGACATAATATGTATGTTATTAGTTTATGTGCATTTAGCTTAACTAAAATTTCAATATGTACGTTATTGGCTTTCCACCAGATTTTTTTTACATTGTTTAGGCTAGGAAAGTTTAAAATCAATTGGCGTAATCTTTAGTTATTATTACACAGTAGTCACAACACTCGTGATATTTGTTAGTTTTGTTCTATAAAACCTGACACTCATAATAATAATAAACACAAACAATAAAAAAAATATTGAGAAAGTAAAAAAGAAAAAAGAAAAATCGTGATAAAAATAATAATGGAGTCAATAACAAGCAGTATAATAATTAAAAATAAATACAAATAATAAGAAGAAAAAGTAAAAAAAAAGGATAATTCGGAGTATTTAACACAATACTAATAATTAATAATTAAACAAATAACAAAACAAAGTTCAAATAGAGGAAAGAGAAGATGAAAAAAGGTAATTACTATCTCAATATTAATTGGAAAACTAAACAAGAGACAATTATGACTTTATAATTTGTTTGACTGGGTACATCAAGTAAATCTTCCTCCTATATTCTAATTGTTTATCCCCCAATTAGGTGGATAGATTTTAGAGTGCTTATCTCAAACTAAATCTGATGTGTCAAGCTTATGAATTTAATCTCTTAAAACAAAAAATATAAAACCCTCCACCTCACAAGTATATTGAAACACACATATTCATTATCTGAATGAATCAATTATAAGTTCAATTAATTCTCTCCAATATATCAGTTACCCATTGTTATGGCTTCAAAATACTTCTTAATTACTCTATTATTATATATGGCCAAAACTGCTGACTCTTCGTATTTGTTTCTCCATATAATCAACCTCATCAACTTCAAATTTAGCAATGGGATGGTTTCAGTTGACCTTAATGCATGCAAAACACCTCATCTCTAATTGAGTTGCCGCCATTATAAATTCCTGTATCTAATTTGTTCTTATGATGAATCCTTTTGCAGGTTGGATTTTCTACTCTCACTAAGTTATTTTCATTGTTTTGAATTTGCAAGTTGCCAAGGTTAGTTGGACGGATATGTAGTCACTATTTTGTTTTTACCATGACACATGGGTATGTCTCTTTGATGGTGGATTCTAGTGTTCTATTTAGAGTATATATATATATATATATATATATATATATATATATAAGTAGATAGATAGGCATATTCTATTTTAAACTTCTACGTATATGTATTTTAGTTACCTATATCATGTTAATGGATTTGAAAGAGAAATGCAATTTGATTTGGTTTGTTTTGCTTTTGATATTGCTCTCTGGTATATGGTTGCATATATTGCTAATGTTCTTACTAGGTTTGAAATAAATCAATTCTGGGTTTAATAGAAATCAAATTAATGAAAACGAAAAATGATATAATTGTTACATCTTTTAGATCGGTTGTGATAAGCTGTGACAGATAAAACATATTAAAAATAATATATATATATATATATATATATATATATATATATTTTGTTTGTTTATAATTTTTTAGATCGGTTCTTTTGGATGTTCCAAAAGATCTCCCGGACGAATTTTCTAAGCTAATGTGTAGATCGGTTCAATATAGACGCTTTAATAAAGCATTTTTTAGATCGGCTGTTTGACCGCGATAAATAAATTAACAAATTTTTAGAACGTTATTATTTAGATCGGTTCCAAAACTGATCTAAATAACCTATTTTACCGATCTAAAAGACTCCGTGTGCGACATTTGAAGCATGTAAATTGAAAGTTGATTGTGAAGACGCTACGCACCGACACTCCCTTTTCATCTGAGTTTACTTTTTGTAGCGTCGTCGCTAACTCGCGTTACTTTTGGTGATTTATATTCATTCATCCCTCTTAATATAATTATGACAATCTTAATCTTACTAGTGAGTTACTGGGAATGGCAGGATGATCATATACGATTAGTGACTAGTGAGTAGTTTTAATTGTTGTTCAATGTGATTAGTTGAACATAGTTACACATAGTTAAGGATAATTATTTACACGTAGTTAAGGATAATTAAGTTTACATTCCGTAAAATTTTGTAATTTCACCCAAAATGAAAAGGGTAATTAGTAGTTTATAGAAAACAATTTTTGTACAACGTGGCGGTAGTTTTCGGTATAAAATCATAGGAGTAAGCTGTGGACAACTTAACTCTTCATCTACTTTAGGGCATCACCCAAAAGTTAACTCAAGCATTTCATATCAGAAGTCATATCATCCTGATATTAGTGAAATCCATAGTGTGCAGTGGTGAGCATCGTCTTATCCTCTAGTGCTACATTATTGACTTTTAGTTAAGGGTTTAGTATAAGGCGTTGATATTTCCATCAATGTTTCTGATAAATCTATCATAACTATGCATCACTTATGTATACAGTACAACTACTTAATACATAATTGTGATGGATTTATTAAAATCAATTTGGTGAAAATATCACCACCCTTAAGTACATATTGTTGTTAGGTGCAAAATAAACTAACTTTAATTTAAATTTTGTTAAAGATGACCCTAATCCCGTTAATTATTCCATTCATCAAACGATTGTACTTTGACAATTTATCATTAATGATCATTGAGTTGTTATACTTATACATGTACAAGTATTTATACATATAAGAACACGTTAGTTAGGATTGTCGTTATCATTTTTTTTATATCTTTAATCGCGTAACTTCCTTCATATACAACATATATCAGTCACTTTCCAAAATCTACTTTCTAATTGATGCACAAATCGTTATATTTTTTTAATATAACCTCCAAGGAAGGTTCAAATAAGAACACTTCTTATGATAAGAACAGTAGAAACGTATATTTTATTTTTAATTTTAAGATTATCTATTTTTTTATAAAAAAGTTATATCAAAATTATTAGAATTTTATACTGTTTAAGATGAGATAATTTTTTTTTTTTAAAATGTGATACATATTATAAAAAAGTTAGTGTGTATCACAGTATAACACCAAAAAGTTGTGATACACAACTTTAAGTTGTGTATCATATATATATATATATATATATATATATATATATATATATATATATATATATATATATATATATATATATCTGTTGATGCATGTTTTATGTGTCTGTCAGTTGGTCTAGGTCTGAGTCGTTTGTAATGTTTTAGCTAGTGATATGAATAGAATTTGTTTTAAAATTGATTTTGATGTCACTGTTTAGGCGACACAGAGCTTGTATCGCAATAGCGACACAAGGCTAGTGTCGCATATGATGGGCCTTGCGACACAGGGCTTGTGTCGCAGGACAGTTAGGTTTTGGTTATAAATAGAGGCTCTCGGGATCAGTTTGAAGGGTGACGAACCTAGATTGACTGAGAGCATATTGTGAGATATTCTGTGTAATTTTTCACCTCATTGATCGTATTGATATAAAAAGCTAATTGTTTGATTTGTGTGATATTTAACGTGCATAGTTTAATTGATTGTATTCCGCGCTTTCAATTGAACTTCTTGATCCGATTTAGGTCCGGTAACAGGAACCAACAAGTGGTATCAGAGCCAAAATCGTGAGATTTTGTGGTATTGGATCAATTTTGTACCTTTTTCGGGTCAAATCGCATACTTTTTAGTGGTTAATTTTGATTAGAGGTTCTAATAGCTTGAAGTCCGCATTTTCTGAAAGATATTTGAAGGTTCGTTCGATTATTGATCGTCGATTTTAGTTGGGGTTTCGAAAACATTCAAATTTTAGGGTTTATTTGCGGCTGATTTCGCAATATAGCAACACAACCTCTGTGTCGCTTCTAGGGATTCTGCGACACAAGAAATTTTTGCAACATAGTTCAATTTGTGTCGTGTCTAGGTTTTCTGCGACATACCTGTGTGACACTAGGTGCGACATAAACTTGCGACATTGGACAGTGACATTGGAAAGCGACATAACCTTTGTGTCGCAATTGGATTATTCTTAATTTATTAATTGATAGCGACACAACCTTTGTGTCGCCCTTTGTTTTTGATAGCGACACAACTCTTGTGTCGCCAATTGCTTCTGATAGCGACATTACTCTTGTGTCGCATAATCTTTTAACTTGTTTTTGCAGGTAAGCGACACGAAGCTCAGTGTCGCCATTAGTTTGCGACACAACCTAAGTGTCGCCATCTTATTCTTGAAAACACTTTTTGTGTGTCTTTGTCTAATTTGCAGGTATCAAAATGTCTCTTCAAAGCTTTACTCAACTATTAAAGCACAGTAATGAAGTTGGAAGCACCAATAAACCTCCACTATTTACTGCTAATATTGATTCTGTGGAATGGAGGCAACGATTTGAAGCCTTCATTTCATATAATGATCCTGACATGCTAATTTTTTTGCTTGAACGTTATGTACATCCACCAGCTGATGGCATTCATACTACTGTACTTCCGTTTGAACCTATCAGATCATTGACTCCAGATGAGAAAAAGGCTTGGGATTTGGAAAGAAAAGTTCACTCGGCAATCACAATGAGCATGTCAGCTGATGTACTGAAGATGTTTAAACATAATGATATCGCTTATGATTTGTGGAAGGCCATTGAACAACGTTGTGGTGGTAAAGAGAGATACAAAAAGAGTAAACTTGCGCTAATTAAAAAACAGTATGAATTGTTTGACATACTGCCAAATGAATCTCTTAATGCTTTGTTCACTCGTTACTCACATCTGGTAAATGAGTTGACTGATGGCGGTGTGGTGTTAGCTACTGAGGATGTAAACAAGAAACTCTTATGCTCTTTGCCTAAGAAATGGAATCATCGTGTTATGATGATGGAAGAAGATGAGAGAGTTATGACTCTTTCGTTAGATGATCTTATTGGGAGGTTACAAGCTTATACACTAGATATGCAGCGAAAAGAAACAAAATCTAGTGCACAGGTTTAAGATCTAAGCTTGTATGATAGTTCTTCTCCTACTACTGGTGTGGCACTGTTATCTAGTGGATCTTCTGCATTCTCCACCAAATCAGCTATTCCTTCAGTTGGAAGAGCATCCTACTCTTCCAATACTCCAGCTTCACCTGATACTGAAGAGAAGGTTGCGATTTTTCAAGCTTTTCTGAGTGCTTATGACAACTTTCTTTCAAAGAAGACTAGCACTATTGATCTTACAGAAGAGGACTTTGAACAAATAGATCCTGATGATCTAGAGAGGATGGATCTTCGTTGGAACTTTGCTATGTTAACCAGGAGAGCAAAGAAATATTTGAAGAAAACAGGGAGAAAGAATCTGGATGATGATAGCGATTCAGGTCTTGGCTTCGATAAGAGTAAGGTGAAGTGCTACAATTGCCAAAACCTTGGGCACTTTGCTAGGGAATGTGAGAAGGCGAAGCATCCTGCTTCTGGATTTTCAAAACCATCTGCTTATACAAGACCATCTGCAAGGACTCCGGAAAAATCTCCTGTCTCAAATGCTCTTCTTCTTCAAAATGAAGAAGCCTATGATTGGAGCGAAGACGCCGATGAGGACCAGAATAAAGCTCTTATGGATGAAATCACCGGTGTGCATGAGGTACCCATTGAAGAACTATTTTCTTGTATATCTTGCATTAAATTAACTGGTAAACTTAACAGATATGCTGAAAATAATCAACGCCTGAATACCGATTTAGAAAAACTTGTTCAGGCTAATAAGATTTTGAAAGATAATGAAAAAGTGTTTGATAAGAAAATGGATGCTGTGTTTTCTGACCGAAAAGAATTAAAAGCTAAGATTTTCAGTCAACAAGACGCAATTGATAGTTATTTAAATTAATTACTGATATAAGAAAGGAACTTGCTAACTCGCAGTCAGAAGTAATTAATCTTAAAAGAAAATTTTCAAATTTCTCTACGTCCTCAGTTATCTTTGATGAAATTCTTCAAGGGCAAAGGTATGATACGAAGAGCAAGGCCGGTCTTGGATATTACCAAGTACCACCTTCTATGAACTATCTACCTATGCCTTCAAAGAATGAAGCCAAAGAATTTGTGCCTTCTTCTTTAAAGGAAGACACGAAATCTGTTAAAAAGCCAGTTGATGATTCTAAGCCAACTTTCGAATCTGAATCTATAAAATCTGATGCTAATAAGTCTGTGAATGTTAAGAAACCTGAGATTGTTAAGGTCAAGATTGTACCTCCAGTTAGTGTACATGAGGTAGTTGAAGTTGAGGATTTAACCGATGAGGTTAATGTGAGGATTAAAAAGGATAATGTTAAGCCTGAAAATCATATCATAACCACTGAATTAAATGATGTGACTTTTCAAAGAAAAGGCAAAGCTAAGGCTGAGCCTCAAAAAGAGATTTTAAAGAATGATAAAAATGACAAATCAAATGAAAAATCTTCTAAATCTGTTAAACTTGTTGACGTTTCTGATAAACCATCAACATCCTCACAAGCATCTAACTCATCATGCACACACAAATGTGCATGTTCTGTTAATGCTTCTTTTAATCAACCTCCGATGTTTTATCCTAACCTTCAACCATTTATTGAAAGACGATCTTGTTTCTATTGTAAGAAACAAGGTCATCTAATTAATGATTATCCGTTGCTTTCTAGACAACGGTTTGGAAGATCTATTCGGCGAAGTTTTTTCTATAGAAACTCTTTTAATAAATCTCAATCGAGGCATAGCTCATCATCATCTTTACCGGTCAAGAAAGTCAATAAGATTGTGCCTAGTAAACCTACAGTCAAACTACACAATCCTATTGATAAGCAACCACCCAAACCTAAACAGGTTTGGCAGATTATAAGGTCAACAGATGACCTTTCATCCTATAATAACACATCAGGAAACACAACTGATTTGTTAAAAGATAAAATTTTGACTGATGTTGTTATTGTAGATGACTTTGGAAGACCCAAGTCTGTCAAGGCTTGGATCTCCACTTCTAATTAATCCCTTCTTGTACATTGTGCCTGCAGCAGTCCGAGGAAGTTCAAAAATAGGAAATGGTATGTTGATAGCGGCTGCTCACGGCACATGACTAGCAACTTAGCACTACTTTCTAATGTGAAACCATTTAATGAGGGTTATGTTGCGTTTGCGGGTGATATAGGAGGTGGAATAACAGGTCAAGGAACACTCACCAATGGGAAAGTGAGTTTTGAAAAAGTAAATTTTGTTGAGTAATTGAATCATAATTTGCTTAGTGTCTCTCAAGTTTGTGACAAGAAGTATACAACGACATTTACTGATGTGGAGTGCTTGATTCTTAAGCCGGGATTCGTCATTCCGAGGAATGGGTGCTGATGAGAGCACCAAGGTCAAAGGACACGTACGTTCTTGATATGCGTACTGTTTCATCAACAGAGCACACATGTTTATTGTCCAAAGCTGGTGAGAAAGATTCACTGCTGTGGCACAGACGAATGGGACATCTTCATTTCCGCAAGATGAATTATCTTGTTAAAAATGATCTTGTGTTAGGCGTACCAAAGCAATCCTTTGGTTTAAACGATAATTGTGTTTCCTGCCTCAAAGGAAAACAACACAAGAAATTCCATAAGTCTAAGCTAGTGAATTCAAATGAAACACCTCTTGAGTTATTGCATATGGATCTTTTCGGACCAGTGAGCAAACGGAGTATAGGAGGAAGTTATTACTTCTTGGTAGTGACTGACGACTATTCGTGATTTTCTTGGGTTTACTTCATTTCTTCTAAAGATGAGGTGCCGGATATTTTAACTTATCTGTTTGAGAAACTGGAAAATATGTGCAATCTGAAGATAAAGAAACTGCGAAGTGACAACGGAACTGAGTTCAAGAACAAAACGTTAGAAATGTATTGTTTGAAGAAAGGAATACATCATCAATTCAGTGCCGCAAGAACTCCACAACAAAATGGAGTCGCTGAAAGGAAAAATAGGACTCTCATAGAGGCTGCACGAACCATGCTCTCGGACTCCAAATTGCCTATTACTTTTTGGGCAGAGGCAGCTAATATAGCCTGTTATGTTCTAAACAGGGTTTTGACGGTGAAGAAAAGAAATAAGACATGTTATGAGTTATTTAACAACCGTAAACCCAACTTGCAGTTTCTTGAACCTTTTGGGTGTCCCTATATCATCATGAACACACGGGAAAGAATAGCCAAGTTCGGTGAAAAACCTTGTGATGGTTTCTTCTTGGGTTATTCTGTTAACTCTCCTAATAAGAGAGTTTATAATAAATCTACGAAGAGGATTGAGGAGCACTATGAAGTTAAATGCTTAAGATATACCGAATCTCCTCAAAGCACGGGACCCGACTCATTGTTTCAGTAAGATGCTTTGTTTGAATCATTTAATCTTTCTGAAGATGAGACTGATGACCAGGTGGTAACCCTACTGCATGGAATTGATATGTTTCAAGATATATCAAGTCCTTCTACTAAAGTCACACCACTTTCAAACAAAGATACTCCTTCCACTTCTAGAACAGCTCCTATTGCGTCTATTCCACAAGGTTATACTGAGATGCCTGGTTTATCTAATGAAGAAGAAGAAGCTCACACATCACAGCACCTATCTTTAACTAAGGATAAATCTGATGAAGCTGAACAATCGAAGGAAATTAATGAAGATAGAGGAGATTTAAACAATTTGGATTCTGTGGTTGTGCCACCGCAGATTCCACAGCAAAGAGTACACACATCTCACCCAACTAAAAATATCATTGGTGATTTGTCTAAAGGTGTACAAACAAAGAATCGGGCTAAAGCGTCTACATCTGTCTCTACTTCTTGCCTTGTAGCTGAGATTGAATCATGCTTTCTATCTCAAATTGAACCGAAAAATGTGAAGGAAGCATTAGTCGACTCTCATTGGGTCGAGGCTATGCAGGATGAACTTCATCAATTTCAAAAGCTACAAGTGTGGAATTTGGTTCTGCTACCGAAGGGACAATATCCTATAGGTACGCGCTGGGTGTTTCGAGTAAAGAAAGACGATCGTGGTATTGTGATAAGAAACAAGGCTAGACTAGTGGTACAAGGTTTTTCTCAAATAGAAGGTCTTGATTATGATGAGGTGTTTGCTCCGGTTGCGAGGCTAGAATCGATCAGAATATTTCTTGCCTACGCCTCATACAAGAAATTCTGAGTTTACCAACTAGATGTAAAAAGTGCGTTTCTTTATGGGAAGGTCAGTGAAGAAGTGTATGTCAAGCAACCTCCTGGATTTGAAGACTCAGTATTTCTGATTATGTCTATAAATTAGACAAAGCACTGTATGGACTTCATCAAGCTCCAAGGGGTGGTATGAGACGCTGTCCAAACATCTGCTAGCAAACGAATTCACACGAGGGTAGATTGACAACACACTTTTCATTAAAAAGGTTGGAAATAATTTGTTACTTGTGCAGGTATATGTAGATGACATTATCTTTGGATCTACAAATGACGAGCTGTGTAAGGACTTCGAAAAAATTATGAAGGACAAGTTTGAGATGAGTGCCATGGGAGAACTTACATTCTTCTTAGGTGTACAAGTTGAGCAATCTGATAAAGGTATTTATATTCATCGATCTAAGTATGTCAATGACATCTTGACAAAATATCAGTTGCTCGACTGTAAGACCTTTGGAACTCCCATTGACATAAATCACAAACTCAGTTTGGCTGAAGAAGAAGACGATGTAAATCAGCGAGACTATCGGTCAATGATAGGATCACTGATGTATCTCACAACATCTAGACCCGATATAATGTTTTTCGTGTCCATCTGCTCAAGATTTCAAGCAAAACCGAAAGTTTCTCATATGAAGGCGGTTAAGCGAATATTCAGTTATCTCAAATTTAGACCATTTCTGGGTCTCTGGTATTCCAATGAGGATAACTTCGCTTTAACTGCCTACTCCGATTCAGACTACGGTGGTTGCAATGTGGACAAAAAGTCTACGACTGGAGGATGTCAGTTCTTTGGTAGCCGTTTGGTCTCGTGGCAGTGTAAAAAGCAAACTGCGGTCTCCACTTCATCTGCTGTGGCTGAATACATTGCTGCTGCAAGTTGCTGTTCTTAGGTTCTCTAGATCCAGCATCAAATGCGCGATTACGGGTTACTCTTAACTTTAACTCCTATCCACATCGATAATACTGCTGCTATCTCCATCATACGCAATCCCGTACAACACTCAAAAACTAAACATATTGAAATTCGGTTTCATTTCATACGGGATTGCTATGAGAAACATCTAATAGACCTTGTCCAAATTGATACGTCTAAACAAAACGCTGATCTTCTTACAAAAGCTTTTTCACGATCTCGACTTGATGAACTTGTCTCTATGATAGGGATGAGGTTTTTTGTCAAAAGTTAATTTAAAGACTTGAATTGTTTTTATTTTAAAAAAAAATGCAACAGCCACTCTTTATACTTGTTAGTATTAAAGAAATGCAAGGTTGCTACATTTCAAAATAGACGTTCAGTTGTGTCTGTAAACAACTTGGAAAATGATAGTACATCAGGTGACATGCACAAAATGGAAATTTTAAGGTTTATGTTTGATGTGTTAGTAGATTTATCTAGCATACTTAAAATACCTGTTATCAATATTAGCTTCATCATATGATGTATTGGTAGGCATTTGTGCTAAAGTCACTAAGAAGCTTAACTTTCAAATGTGCATATTATTTTATATAAAGACATATTACTATGTATGCCATTAAGTTGAAATAAGGGCGTTAATGTCCGAAATATTTTCACACTTAGGCTTAATATTTCGATGATAAACATGTTATGATCTAATACTTAGGGTCTTTGTATGGTGTTATCTGGGGGAATATATTAGTTGTCTCCTCTATTGTATGTCAATACAGACCTGGTTTCTTCTAATATATTCTTGAAAAGAACTTAAGTACGTAGTCTATGTTAAGTTATGGACAACTATTACGTACCCGTGGCACTCTTAATTTTTAAAATATTGTACAAATGTACAAGAAAAGCTATACAACGATTGCCTAGTACTGGTTTGTGTTAAACTATGGTACTATGTTGTACGAAAGTACAGACCGGTACCCTCTAGTTTAATTGTTCAGACTAGTGTTTGTTCTACCCGAATCAGTGTTTATGTGACTCTGTTGTACTTTGTACAAACCTGTCACCGCTAACTTGGTTCTAAATATACTTCCATACCTTCACCCTCTATATGGAAACTATTAATATGTTTTGATTTCAAATGTATGTTTTAATGTGAGTTATATAATATAATATGCATGCTAATAATAACAAAGTGATTCGACTCAATCATGAGTTGCAATCATATACTTAAGTACAAATGTTTAGATGGTCAGAAAATACCAATAATCGTCTTGAAATAATCTTTATAACAGATACTTTAAATAAGCTAAGTAAATTTAAAGTGGCCAAATATACTGATAATCGAAATAACACTTACTATTTCCTAATAATTCCACGTTATCCTGATATGATTCCAAATCAGACTAACTCAACTGCGTCACTAATAATAATTATTGTTTTCGTTGATTTAATTGTATTTTCTTTAGTTTCTCCAAGTCTATAAGTTAATATCTAATCGAGTATCGAACTCTGAAAATCGAAATCAAATTGAAAATTCACCAAGTATATTTATGCGACACAAGCGTGTTGTCGCTGCCTGTGTCGCAGGCTATGTCGCTATTTAGGGTTCGGGTATAAAAGCTACCCTCCTGCGACCTTAAATTGTTTACTGTTCTTAACCTTGTGCGACACCACACTTAATTACTGCGACACAAGCACTCGTTTTGTGACACAAGCAAACCGGGAAATTTTTTCGATTTGATCTTACTTTTCTGGGGTTTCTGTTCCAATTATTTCACACAATGTTCTTCTCGTAGCTTCCCTTGACTACTTGGTACAATTTTTAACCTTTTTCACAGCGCATTTTGTGTTTAATTGTAAATTAAAGTTTAGTTTTTTTAAGGGTTTCGGTTATGCGTTTAATTGGTGTGTTTGGGTGTGATTAATGTGATAAAAATCTTACTTTCTCGTTCCTGATGTTGCTACGCACCTCAGGGTTGCATTGATTACGAAAAACCTCAATTTTTTGACCAATCGGGATCTGGGCAGAGGTTTGGTGTTCATCATTGCGACACCACTTGCGACACAAGTCTTTGTGTCGCAGGTATGTCCAAATCAATTTTATTGTCAGACTTTGTTGCGACACAAATGTTGGTGTCGCTATTCCTCTGCGACACAAGTTTTTCTGTCGCTTAAGTTAATTAATTTCGAAATTATTGACAAATGCGAAACAACCCTTTTTCTCTCGCATCTTTGAGTTTCGACACAAGAGCTTATGTCGCTTAACTGTTTTCAATTAATTAACTTCATCCTTTAAAACACAAATGTCTATGTCGCACCTTGTGAGCGACACAAGCCTTGTGTCGCCCCTACAGATTGTTTAAATTAAAAAATTATTTTTAACGTTTCTGTAGTGCTTTTTCTTGTGTATTTTTTTTAGAAATGGCAGGCCAAGACGCTTTCTTTAGATTGCTCGAACCGCGACACAATACTGTTGCCTTTTTAGAGGATGATAGGGATTCGGCCGTCCCTTTTCGCCAAATGATCTAGTTCCTCAGGTGTTCCCGGATCTTTCATGCCATCACCGCAGCCCCAACCATTTACAGAGATCATGTGGGCCCCCTCTGGAGAAATGCGGTGGTAAATACCGAATTAGAACATACACGGATCATATCCACCGTCTTTGATCGCAAAGTTATTATAACAAAATAACTGTTTCGAGATGTTCTCCATTTTAACGATCATCCGGACATGCCCACCCAATTTTCAAACGTATTTATCGTGGGAGGCATGGCTCGCATGGGCTACCCTGGTGTACCCTCTGACTAGTATCGCAAGGGGCACCTGACTCGGGTCTGGAGATTCTTGATGCACGTGATCATTGTGTGCTTATCAGCCCGGAAGGCGGGGTTTGACGGGGCCAGTCACCGAACGATATCTGCAATGTTGGCCCTTGTCTACAACAAGCCCTATAATTTTTCCGGATATCTGTTCCGAGAAATGGTCGACAATGCAAATGCTGAAAATGACAAATGGGTCATGTACCCGTGGTTTATCCAACTACTTTTGAATGATCAACTGCCTGATCTTCCAACGAACCCAAACGCTACTTTTCATCAAACGCCAATGAACCTGAGGATTTTTGCGATCTGTAGCTCCTATGGCAAAGAAGTTGCAGCTCCTCCAAATGTTCCGCTTTTTGGCCACGTTATTAATGAGGGTTATATACCTCCGACAAATGATGAATTTGATGATCCGGCTGTTCCTCTGCAGCCGCAGGTTAATCCTGCAAATTTTGTGAACGTTCCTGTTCAAATGGACGCTGCTCTAGCTGAGGTTTTCATGGAGATTGACACTCTTGCTGATGTCCTAGTACAGGAAGAACCTGTCCCTGTACAAGAATCTTCGGCTACGGATTCTGATTCTTCTGTGGATCTGAATGACACGCCAACAGACTCAGATGGCGATGTCCCTTCTCCGGCAACTATTGAGAGCCTCCGCGTTTATAATACTCACCAGTATGAGCGCGTTCAACGCCGGATTAGACAAGGACGGGTGCATGTGCCGTCTAACCGGGGAAAAAGGCCCAGGGACTTGCAACATTCTGATGATGCTACTAATGAGCCCTGTCCTCATCCTCGCTCCCGTGGTGCACCGGTTTCTGCTCCTGTAGATCCTTCACCTCAACTGGCCGTTCTACAACAAATTTTAGAGGATATGACAAGGAAGCGTGATATACTTGCTGATCAGGCTGCTGTCATTCAAGTCCAGGCCTCTCAGATTACCGAGTTAGAGCAGACGGCGGCTAGGGTTCCTCAGTTGGAGAGCCGGTTGCTAGAATTAGAAGCCCTGGCTGTTGTTCCGGGGGAGTTAGGCCATGTAGAAACAACATCAAGGGCCCTTAGTTCAACTGAGGATGAAAATGTAAATGTAAATGATGATGTTATTAATGAAAATATTTGTTTAGATTACTCCCAATTGCACTGAACGTAGATTACTCCGAAGCCAATCTTGAGTATCTACAAAGTCTGTTGAATGAAGATGAGCAAAATACTGAAGCTGTTGAGGAGGAGTTTGTGTCTGATGATCAAGATATTGATGTTGAAGAAGAGAATGTAAATGAAGAGTATGTGAATGCAGATGAGGTGAATTTGGGAGATGAGATGGAAGTTTCTGACACTGAAGAGGTTGTTGAGCCTGAATCTTCTAAAGCTTCCACTCCTGCTCCAGATACTGCTGAACCGTCTACTTCCACAGCTGTTGAATCAAATATTTTAAAGACCTGCAAGTTTTATAAAGTCAGCAGCAAACGCTACAAAGGTCAAATAATCAGCTGGAAGTATGACGAGGAGAATAAAGTGATTGTGATCAAAAGAAAAGATGGAATGCAGTATTTCATTACGAATTTCAAGGTGTTGAGCACTTTACCATACTGTGAGATACTGCACTTGGCTCAATTGAATATCATTAATCCCACAAACAACGAATTGGCAAATCAATTGTAGAGAATACTAAGGAAAGAGGTCAACAGCAAAATGTATTATCTTTTGAGACCAAATCTGCAGATGAGGTACATTTATAGGAACAAGATAAATCCGCTTACCAACAAGCCCTGGATCAAAGTTATGTACAAATCTCCAAAGACATTAAAGTTCATTCCTCTGGAAAACTTCCGATCGACTTTTTGAGAAGGTTACAACTTTGGACTTATGATGGATACACAGGTGAAGCTGAAATAGTGTATATTCCTGATAGTGAGCCTGAAGATCTATGGAAAGCTAAATCTGCCAAGATTAGAGTGTATGATCATTTGAGTTTGATTAACCTAACAAAGAAAGATCTTGAAGCTCTTCATGCCAAGAAGATTGATTATCATCAACAGTTCAAGATTGAGGCTATGAGATTTCAGAAGGTTGTCAATATTTGTTTGGCTCAAGGAGTACACACTGGAGGAAACTTCCCAGCTAATTGGAAGTGTTAGAAGACTAGAGCTGAACGAAATTTTTTTTGAAGACCAAGTTGAAGACACGGGGGAGTTTGTTGATGCATGTTTTATGTGTCTGTTGGTTGGTCTAGGTCTGAGTCGTTTGTAATGTTTTAGCTAGTGATATGAATAGAATTTGTTTTAAAATTGATTTTGATGTCATTGTTTAGGCGACACAGAGCTTGTGTCGCAATAACGACACAAGGCTAGTGTCACATATGATGGGCCTTGCCACACAGGGCTTGTGTCACAAGACAGTTAGGTTTTGGTTATAAATAGAGGCTCTCGGGATCAGTTTGAAGGGTGACGAACCTAGATTGACTGAGAGCATATTGTGAGATATTCTGTGTAATTGTTCACTTCATTGATCGTATTAATATAAAAAGCTAATTGTTTGATTTGTGTGATATTTAACGTGCATAGTTAATTGATTGTATTCCGCGCTTTCAATTGAACTTCTTGATCCGATTTAGGTCCGGTAACAGGAACCAACAATATCTTTTATATATAAATCAATTTCATATTTAAGAGAATAAAAATCTAATAATATTGGTATTAATTATTTTGAAAAAAGTGTACATACGATGAAATTAAAAATGAAAAAAGATCGTTCATACGATTCCTACCATAAGGAATGATTCTACAATAATACCTGGTGAGGACCCGCGACAACGCGGGCTTTCTCATTTGATTTTGTAATTTTACAATTTGAAATTTGTACATTTCAAGATAAAAGAGTATATTAGTGATTCTGTGAAATGTAATTACATATTTCAAATAATTATGGTCATGTAAAGATAAAAGTTGAATTTATTTATACAATTTGAGTTATTATTTTTCAATAACACTACAACCAATACAATAAGTAAATCAATTTTAGCATAATGTGTCATAATCAAGGATATTCAATAGCTCCAATACATTTTATTGTCATCAAACTTAGTGCTTATGGGGTGTAACTCAACTAATGCACTTGCAATAGACACCACCAAGAAGCCAATGACCATTTCAAAACTTCCCAATAAAACCAAACATCGAATAATAATACATGTAACTACATTTATACCACCAACAATTTATTGAGAATTTTTTCATAACTTCACAGGCCAAACAAATTATAAAATAAGTGCTACCCAAATGGAAATGTATAGGAGTATACCTTCCTATTCTTTGAGGATGTTATCAATGCAATGTTGCCTATATTCTACTCATTAAGGTTCTTAGATGCATATTTTCTTTCGGTAGCCTACAAATTATAGCAGTTTAAATTACTTTTGAGTGGAAAAAGTGGGCTACTTTGAGTCTTCTCAAATAAAAACTTGGCAAAAAGGGATAACAGTTAGCAATTAGCATGTACATTAAAAGTGGATTCGTAATCTATAAACTGAGATATGATATTAACTTTTCAATTCGACGTCAACATTGAAAGTGGCTTAACTTTTACAACTGTTGCTACTCGAATAAACTTTAAGCGAACAATTACAACATACATAATGAATAAAAAAATCACAATTAAGTCTCACAGCAACTCTAAAACTTAAGCAATTTTAATCGTTAGTTTTTTCAAATATAATCAATTTTATTGGGTTCGCAAAAAATTTATTTTGCATATATAAGTTGCATTGTGATTAACTTGTGAATAATTATTTAGTTTCAGGTTATGAAGTAATATTAATCTAGAGTTCGTTAATTTCAATACTTTAAAATTGTGTCTAAAGCTCTATATGTATTATGCGTTGGTGATAACTCAACGTATTTTATTTTTGTTTTCTGCTTTCGTTACATTCTAAGTTTAACCTACTCATCATGAACGTTGTTGATGAATTTATATATATATATATATATATATATATATATATATATATATAGGGTGGGATCAAGAGGGAAGTAAAAATATGGAAGAAGGAGGGAAGCTATTCTTAGTTATACATTCTGGTCAACTCAAAAGTCAACGTAGTGGCAAAATTGTAAATAACTCAAAAAAATTCAGAATATTAATATTCATTTGGAAAGAATGTTAATAAAAATTACAACATAATAGTTTTAAACATTCTTTTACGATGAATGTTAACTCATATACATTATTATACACCGATGAATGTTAAGTTATCTCGTTCAACAATGTATAAAAACATATATAAGTTAATATTCATCATAAATTATTGTTTATTAATATTAATTGTAATTTTGATCAACATTCATTTGGAATGAATGTTGATGTTCTAAATTTTATTTTGTAAAATTCGATGGTTAATGACGACTATAATTAAATTAATTACTTGTTATAAGTTTTGTATGTCAAAATTCATTTAATTTTATTGTATTCATTAGTTAATCAAAATTTTCACAAAAAGTTATACTCAAAAATTTTAATATTTGATAAATATGAATTATAACGAATTGAAGATATGTATGAATGCATTTGATGAATTTGAAATTTATAATGTTTTGATTGATTTACGTGATTTAATTTTGAATTTTAAACAAAAATTGATAAAATTGGTATTGTATATGAGTTGGAGAAGATACCAGAAAATGTGTGGTTGAGGTTTGCTTCTCTCCTTCCCTCAAATTTAGAGCTTCCCTCTTGATCCTTCCCCCATATATATATATATATATATATATATATATATATATATATATATATATATATATATATATATATGGTAGGGATCAAGAGGGAATCAATTTTTTTAAGGAAGTAAGGATGCTAACCATTCATTCGCAATGATTGATAATCAAACGTAAAAAAAAATATTTTTACCAGAAAGTATTAATCAAAATCGATGTTATACCTACTAATATTTATAGATAAACTACTTTTTATAACTTATAATATCATATGATGAATATTAAGTGAATTTTCTAATATTCATCATTAATGAATGTTAACCGAAATGAATATTATCAGTTTCTTTGAAAAATTATTCGTTAACATTCGTTCACAATGAATGATAATCAAAACGTATAAAAACATATTTTTACCAATAAATGTCAATCAAAATCGCCGTTATAAGTACTAATATTAATCGATAAACTATTTTTTATAACCTACAATATCATATGATGAATATTAAGGGAATTCGCTAACATTTATTGTTGATGAATGTGTAGCTTCTCTGAATATATATATATATATATATATATATATATATATATATATATATATATATATATATATATATATATAGTGTACTGTTCAAGAGGGAACTACTTTTTTTGGGAAAAGGGGAAAGCGTTATTATTCATCAAGAAACATATTACTTTCGCCCATACAAATCTCACAAAAGATGAAATGAAATTTAATAAATGTTAATCAGAATCTATGTTATGAATGTTAAGCTTCCTTGATAAATTATTTCTGCAGGTTATAACATCAATTTATAAATATTAGACCCAAAATCGCTAATATTCATCGCGGTGAATTTTAGTTAACATTCATGGCGATGAATATTAAAATTAAATATAGTCTTCTAATAATGTGATGTTTTAAAATTAATCGTATTAAATGTTAAGTAACATTCATCACGGTGAATGTTAACAATTTAATAAATAAATATTCATCAACTAATATTATGACATAAAAATGAAATTTATATGTTAATATATTTTTATAGCATCGATTTTGATTACTATTTATAGGTAAAAATAATTTTTTGTTGACGTTTTAATTGGTAATTAAGATGTTTAATGATGAATAATAACGCTTCCCCCCTTTCTCTAAAAAAATATTTCCCTCTTGACCACTACCATATATATATAATAGTGTTAATTTCGTGTGATGCACAAAACCGTAAATTATAGCATTGGTTATTTGTTAGTAAGTTATTATGGATAAAATATTTTCTATATAGGTATATTATAACCAACAATTGGTATCGTATATAAATATATGTAGGCCTTTAAATATTATAAATAATACTTTTAACAATGAGTGAAACTCGAACAACATAACTATACAAATTTAAAATATAATTGATACAATATGAATGGATATACAAACACAATGATGATAGAATGATTCTTCATATTACGAATGGACACACACACACACACATTCAATAATGGCAATTGTTATAGCTTGTTTGGTTTAAGGGATGGAGATGCATGATATGCACACAAAATGGTTATAGCGACAATTGTTATATCTTATATGGATGTGATATATAAACAAATGATAATATAATGATTCCTCATATTATGAATGGACACACACACATACACATTCAATAATGACAATTGCTATAGTTTATTTGGTTTTAGGGATGGAGATGCATGATATGCACACAAAATTATTATAGCGACAATTGTTAAATCTTATATCGATGTGAATTATACACACAAAATGTCTTATTCATCGAAAATGTTTTACATCAAATTGCAAGTTTCATTCATTTATCAATATCAATATATATATTATAATAAGCAACTAAGATGCAATCAAACAACAAAGTTGATGTCTAATTGAAAACAATCTTCATTATTATAGTTATTTAAGGTTTTCTAATGAAAAGTCAAGTGTGACATGACTTTAGCATTTAAGAGATTAAGTATGGAGATGCCAAGTGGAATTCATATTGATTATCATATGTAAAATTCATCCACATACAGATCTCACAAAAGATGAAGTGAAATTTATTAAAGGTTAATCAGGATCGATGCCATGAATGTTAACCTTCCTTGATAAATTCTTTCTGCAGGTTATAACATCAATTTATAAATATTAAATCCAAAATATTCATTGCGAAAATATTCATCGCGGTGAATGTTAGTTAACATTCATGGCGATGAATATTAAAATTAAAAATAGTCTTCGAATAATGTGATGTTTTAACATTCCTTGTAATAAATGTTAGGTATAATTCATCACGGTGAATGTTACCAATTTAATAAATAAATATTCATGAACTAATGTTATGACTTAAAAATAAAATTTATATGTTAATATATCTTTTATAGAATCGATTTGATTACTATTTATAGGTAAAAATAATTTTTTGTTGACGTTTTGATTGGTAATTGTAAGATGCTTCAATACAAAAACATCAATATGCAGTAAAACATATATAGATGAAGTAAAAAAAAGGCTAACATGTAAACAAAAAAAAAATGATGTGGTACAAAATATCAATATGTAGTAAAAACTATACACAAGATGCATTGCAAAATATACGTTTTTCCCAAAAAAAAACATTTCCCTCTTGATCACTACTATATATATATATAATATATATATATATACCAGTGTTAATCTCGTGCGATGCACAAAACTGTAAATTATAGCATTGGTTATTCGTTAGTAAGTTATTATGGATAAAATATTTTTATATATAAGTATATTGTAACCAACAAGTGGTATCGTATATAAATGTATGTCGGCCTTTAAATATTAGAAATCATACTTTTAACAATGAGTGATACTCGAAAAACATTACTATACAATTTAAAATATAATTGATACATTATGAATGGATATACAAACACAATGATAATAGAAACTTTCCTCAGATTATGAATGCATGCACCATTGAGTGATTCTCGAACAACATAACTATACAAATTTATAATATAATATGATATATTATGAATGGATATACAAACATAATGATGATAGAATGATTATTCATATTACGAATGGACACACACACACACATTCAATAATGACAATTGTTATAGCTTATTTGGTTTAAGGGATGGATATGCATGATATGCACACAAAATTGTTATAGCGATTATTGTTATATCTTATATGGATGTGATATACAAACAAATGATGATATAATGATTCCTCATATTATGAATGGACACACACACATTCAATAATGACAATTGTTATAGCTTATTTGGTTTTAGGGATGGAGATGCATGATATGTACGCAAAATTATTATAGCGACAATTGTTATATCTTATATGGATGTGGATTATACACACAAAATGTCTTATTCATCGAAAATGTTTTACATCAAATTGCAAATTTCATTTATATATATATATATATATATACATATATATATATATATTATAAGCAACTACGATGCAATCAAACAACAAAGTTGATGTCTAATTGAAAACAAATTTCATTATTATAGTTATTTAAGGTTTTCAAATGAAAAGTTTTGTAAGTCATTTAAAGGAGTTCAAATGAAAAGTCAAGTATGACATGACTTTGACATTAAAGGTGAAAGGTTTAACAAATAGTGAAAGGTTTAACAAATTATACCTTTGTCTATACATTCAAACTTGATACAAGAACACTTGGATATAATACAATGATTGCTTTCTTCTATATTGGAAGTAGAACTGGACTGACATATAGGAAATATACAAATATTAAAATCTAATGTTTTTGAACATTGAGACGTTGATAATTTGATAGAGGGTTTTTTCATAAAGGATTTTATTTCTTGAGTAATGAAAACTCTACCTCCTTTCTTCAATCTTTGCTTCTTTTATAATTGAAATTCTGAACTTCATCCGGTTATTCGGTCATTGTAACCAGCATTTTCCCATTTCATAATTCACCTCAATAATACTTCTACATCTTTTTCTTTGCTTTAATAATAGACTCTAATAATTCTGTGACATAATGGTTCTCAATAATTTCTTCTTGTGAGAACGTGATATTATTTTGACTTTTAGTCTT
The DNA here is from genome assembly GCA_963930675.1 of Gnaphalium uliginosum. Taxonomy (NCBI): domain Eukaryota; kingdom Viridiplantae; phylum Streptophyta; class Magnoliopsida; order Asterales; family Asteraceae; genus Gnaphalium; species Gnaphalium uliginosum. Next base: position 11,530,161 of record OZ005683.1, on the reverse strand, counting down.
TACTTTAATAATGGAAACATGAATTATTAATAATTTTTTCTAATAATAGTTTTCAATAATTTAATCTTTTTAATTTTTTACTGGTTCATATGGATTAATTTTTTTTTCTTTTATATAAATACAATATGACTGGTTCATAATGATAAAGACTCTCTGTTGTTAATATAAACTCAGACCGAAGATTTCTACAGGTTCATATAGATTAAAATTTTTCTTTCTTTTATATAAATTCAATATGACTGGTTCATAATGATAAAGACTCTCTGTTGTTCATATAGACTTGGACTGAACCTGTTTTTATAAAATTGTGACTCTCATTAGGACTCTTTTTAATTTAATATAACATCATCATAATGATCTTGAGCCTCTTGGAGAAGGTCTTCACTTTGAGTGGGAGACCTCTTGATTTCATTTATAATCTTCTGTAAATCTTTAGGTGATGAACACGCCTGAAGTCTACTAATAAATTCAGTATCTTGGATATTATGCATTGGAGTAGAAGAGTTTGCTAATTGACTTAAACTTTCATTATAAAATTCTGTTACTGCTTTAGCACTTGCTTTATCTTCATTAATCTGTTTCCACCATTTTACACTGAACTGTCTATATAGAAGAGGTGGACTTAGATCTTGACCTTCTTGTTTTTTATAAGTAAACAACATAATCCATGGGAGCTTGAACATAATAGTGAATTAAAGGGTATACTCGAAAGGAGAGAGATTCTCATGATTATAGTAGAATTTGAACTTATTATACCCTTATAAAACATTTGCAGGAAAAGCTTCATAAATTGTTCCCATATATCTAAACCACTTAATAAACCATCTTGGATATATATTAGAAAATTTGTCAGAAAAATATAAAAACTACGTATGATTAAAGCTTCTTAAAAGGAAAGCTTTAAAGCATGCTTCTTGATAATCATAATAATTATAAACAGGGTATAATGGATATCCAGATAAAACTTTATGAGTATAAGGTTTGATAGACCATTCTTCTTGGTTTATGACTTTGATAATTTTGACCTTACTACAGTCTATAACGTTTGGGTTTCTTAGGTTAGTAGCGTGTTCTATAATAACTAACCCGGAATCAACTAAAATGGCTTGATAATACTCTCTGGTTTGATAATCATTGTTACAAAAGTGGAAATTTTTTGGATATAGATATTCTATAAGCGATTGAAAACCTTGACTCAATTTTTGTTCTTCAAATGGTTCTAGAATTTTAATGACTTGTCTGTTTGGGTTTATAGCATACTCATTTGAACTAGAAGATGATCTTGATATAGTAGGGGATGGAGTAAGAGGTTTTTGCGGAGTTATAGGAGATTTCGGTAAATCTTGTAACTGGGCTAGAACTGAATAAGGGGGTCTGACTTTGTTAGAAAAAGGAGATATAGGTTCAAATTTATTCTGGTGTATAGGAAGGGATGGAAAATCTTTAGAAGAAGGAGATGGGTTCTTTTCCCTGTAAAAATTCTCGTGATAAAAAATCTGGTAGAGAATTGTTCTCTCCTTTAATAAACTCAATAGTAAAATCAAAATTACTCAATATAGCTTGCCATCTAGCAAAAATTTGTTTAGAAATTAAATTCTTTATATCTTTTTCTAAAATATATTTTGCAGATAAGCAATCAATTCTTAATATAAAAGTTTTCATATATAAATCATCTTCAAATTTTTTTTATATTTAGAACAATGCTTAAAATTTCTTTTTTAATGGTAGAATAGTTTTTCTGAATTTCATTCCAGAAATCTGAATAAAATCTAACTAGTTGTTCACTCTCATTATTAGAAAGTTTTTGTTTTAAAATGCCACCATATCCTAAATCACTTGCATCTGTTTCAACTATAAGCTTAGCATTTGGATGAGGTATAGTTAGACATGGTAAAATTTTTATTTTTTCTTTTATATGTCTTATCATTTTAGAATGTTCTTCTGTCCATGGTTTAGGACTTTTCTTTAACCTATCATATAAAGGTTTACAAACAATTCCTAAATCTTTAAAGAAATCATGTATATAGTTTAAACATCCTAAAAATCTTTGTAATTGATTTTTATCTTTTATTTCATCAGGAAATTCGGTTGAAAATTCTAAACTCCTATCTATTGGTTTTATAGTTCCTTGAATTATATTATGTCCTAAAAATCTTATTTCTGTTTGAAATAATGATATCTTAGCTGGGGAAACTGCTAATCCATTTTTGTATATAGTATCATAAAATACATTTAAATGTTTAAAATGTTGATCTATATTTTTTGAAAATATTAAAACATCATCGATATATACTATTGCAAAATTTCCTAAAGATAAAATTATATCATTCATTATATTTTGAAATTCAGATGGAGCATTTTTTAAACCAAAATGCATTACGTTCCACTCATAATGTCCAAAAGGGACATTAAAGCCTGTTTTATATTTATCTTCTTCTTTTATTTGAATTTGCCAAAATCCAGATTTCATATCAAACTTAGAAAATATTTTTGAATCATATAGCTTTTTTAATAAATCTCTTTTGTTTGGTATAGGATATCTAATCCATTCTAAAACTTTATTTAAAGGTTTATAGTTTATGACTAACCTAGGTGCTCCTCTTTCTATTTCAGCATTGTTTATAACATAGAAAGCTGAACATGACCAAGGGGATTTTGATGGACGTATAAGTTTTTTATCTAATAAATCTTGTATTTCTATTTTACAATGTTTTTTTAATTCTATAGACATATGTATAGATTTTGATTTAGTAGCAATATTTTTTCACTAAAGTCCTTAATATAGGGTAATCCTACTATATGTTGTTTTCTTTTCCAAAATGCATTAGTGTTAGGTCTTGAAGGTCCCAAAACTTAGATACAGATTAAATAACAAGTATTTAATATATTGATTTATATCTAAGTTATATCAAACAAGTTAATTAATCAAGGCGGAATACAAGATTAATTAAGACACAGAATGTATTATGAATTAGAGTTTTATTCACAATAAATGGTTTGTCTTATAAATAAGACAGAGTATTCAAACACACACAGATTGTTTGAATATGATCCAAGTAGTATACCTTGATACAATTATCACTACAAACTTAACAGTAAGTGTGGTAATGCTTTAGCCTAAGCTTAAAGGTCTTGTATACTAATTGTCTTGAATTTTCTTGGATTTTTAGCAGTGCTATTTGAACTGCTATTTATAGAGTTGAGTGTAACTCTATATTATCCAGTTCACATAGTTGTCCAAGGAATAACAGATGCATCTTGGCCAACTTTGCACGCTCTCCTTTTTGCTTTTCTTGGAAATAGAAAAAGCAAAAGGTAAAAGGTTTCTTTGCTGAGAAGAAAACCTTTATTCAATGTTTGACCTTGCTCAAACATCTTATCAGTTGTATCAAGCCTAGGGAAAGAGGAATCTCTTCTGTACATTTGTACTTTCATTCTTCAATCTGTGCTCTTCAGTCTGTGTTCATCAGTCTGTGATCTTCAGTCTGTGAAGCCTTCTGTATTCAATCTTTATTCTTCAGATGATGAATTTATAAGTCTTCAAGGAGAGCACGGCTTATAGTTTGTAGGATTCTCAGTCTGTGCAGCACAGATTCAGAAACATTTCTTCAGTCTGTGTAACATAGACTCAGAAATACAGACTCAGGAATTTCACTAAGTTTCCTGAGTACAACTAAGTTAGATTTTGACTCCTCAGATTTATAACTTGGGTTTGATCATTGTGTTTTCCAACAATCTCCCCCTATCTGATGATGTCAAAATCTATTTTCAAAAGATAACGGAGAAATAATAAATACTAAAGTACAACATAACTTATGAATCTTGGACTTATATATATAAAGTCAAAGTGATAGTTTGTATACAAAAATGTTACAATTATTACATAAGATATAACAATCTTCAGTCCTTTCTCCGAGCCTTGATCTCTTTCATCTTTTCCACTTTCCTCTTCAACAGTGCTTCCATTTCCTTATCAGATTTGTTTTCAAATTCTTGATACTCTAGGATGATCTTCTTGCAGATATCTTCAAGTCCAATCATCATCCTGATTTGGGAAAGGTTGTTGAATAACCAGCTGATCAGTCTTCTTCTGAATGGTCTTGCTTGAGAATGTTTGCATTCCTTCAGCAGGGCAATGCAGTGTAGCAGAGACTCTCTATATAGTCCATTTTGATCCTGGAAGCACTCTATCCCATTGATATCTCGATAGCACAAACCCTCAATGTTATCAGTCTGTACATAAGATCGATCTATGAAAACAATACCTTTGGGTAGAGGATGCTCCCTTCTCTGCTCATTCTCTGTGGATAACCCAGCTGACTTCTTCTTGATTACAAAATTGTTTGCTATGCAAAACAACATGTACTCTTCTTCTGAGATGAGCCCCAGACTGAGAGCTAGCTCAATCAGGTAAGATAGCTCATCTAGAACCTCTTTCTTCAATTCCTTGTCAGCTGCACTCTTCAAGAGATTGGCAATGGATTTCCATTCCTTAAGCCCTAGAGTGTACAGTTCATCCACCCATACCATCTTCTTGCTCTTGGTCAAAGTCAGCTCCAGCTTCAATTTCTGTCCAATCTTGTTCATGACATTCTCTAATCTTCTGCTTGAGCTTTGACTTTTGGAAAGTGGCTTGTAGCTTTGGTTTCAGGCTCTCTATCTTCTGTAACCTTGTTGACAGCTCCTCATCTTCTTTGAATTGTTGCTCAACTTGACTCCTTCTGATTTGGGTCAGTGAACAGCTTTCTACTTGTAGTTCTTGAGTGAGCATGTCAACAAATCTTGCTTCCTTCAGCTTCTGCTCTTCAAGTGTTAATACCTCTAGGTATTCATTCAAGGTCATACCTTGAGCAGTAGCTTCTTGTTGCAAGAGTTCATCCTGTAGATTTGTCAGTTCAGGATTTCTTGTTCCAGCAGCATGATCATCCACCATCTTCTTGATCTTGCTTAACCTTTCATGCTTGGATAAGGCAATCTCCTTGCCCTTACCCTTATCCATAACTTCTTCCATGGTAGAGCTTGACCCAAGATAAGTGCTTATCAGATGAGCACTTCTTCATTGCATTCTGTCTTCAATTTCACTTCTACCTGGAGACAGTGTTCTGGTTGTTGTGATTGGTCTAGCGAGATTGACTTCAGCTTGAATGGCTTCAGCACTGATGATTATTGCATCAGTGCTTGCTGCTGGTTGTTCTGAGCTCAGAGTCTGTGTCTGATGTTGTGTCTCAGTCTGTGCAGGTTCAGAAGGCACAGACTGAGACTCTCCAGTCTTTACTTTTGAGGCTCCTTCACCTACACCTCCAAAAGTAGCATCATCTTCATCATCATCTGATCTTCTGAAAACTTCAGAATCAGAACTGCAGTCAGGATTGATGGCATCATCATCATCACCATCATTGTCCTGTTCTTTTGCCAGTTTTAAGAACTGGTCTCAGGTTTTGATCCCCTTCATTTTTGGTTGGGAATCAAAGACATCCCTTTCAGGAATCCTCCTGGCCATTCTTTTCATCTTTCTAGCTCTCTTGATTAGCAGAGGTTGAACATCTTCTTCTTCTTCTTCTTCCCTTGGTCTCTTCAACTCCATCTAACCTTGGGTTGAGATAGTTGCAATTGGGTCTATGTGTAAGACAATGGATGACTCCCCCTGAGTCTGTGCAACCATCTCAGTATGTTCACCTAACTGCAATCTTTCTTGCTCCCCCTCAGTCTGTGCACTCATATCTTCAGTCTGTGGCACAGACTGAGCTTCAGAATGAGACTTCACCCTAGCACCTTCGGGTCCATCATCTCCATCATCTCCCTCACTGCTTTCTCCCCCTAAGTCTAAGGATTTATTATTGAAATCTTTATCTTTTGAGGTTTTAGCTTTTGCAGACCCATGCTTCATCTTCTCCCCCTTTTTGACATCATCTACTAAGTTTGAGAGGGTGGTCTGCATTTCATCTAACCTATTGGATACCTTCTCCTCCAGCATATCCACTTTATCCACCATAGTAGAGACTAGATGCTTCAACTTCTCTAGTTCTTTCTTATTATTATTGAACTCAGTCTGTACCCATTCAGACAACTTGTTGATGGCAGAAAGCACATCATTAAGTGTACTAGAAGGCACAGACTGAGTCTGGATGGATGGGTTAGAATTGGGTGATGGTAGGTGTTCCTCACTTGACTCATGTTGTAACTGAGCAAGATCACTGGAATCTTTTGGGGTTGCACTCTTTGCCTCACTCTGTGTCCTGTGCATGGAAAAGCGATCATAGGCATTGAGTGGCGTAGTTGTTCCCTCAGATCTAATCCGGTGATAGGATAAGGTATCACTGGAAAATAATTGTGTTGCACCTGTTGCCTCAAACAGTCCCTGGTGTAAAGAAACAGTATCACTGGCAACTGATGTGGAAGTTGGTATGCCTTCACTAACCATCTGGTGATAAGATGGCAGATCATGGAGCAAAGAAGTTGAGATCTGTACCTCAGTCTGTGACATGACTAGGGCATTGGCGATCTGTGCAGAGGGGTGTAAGGAAAGACTCACTGGAATGTGAACTAGTACAGGACTAGTGGTCATTATGGGTTCAGCCATTGTGAGTGGGGTAAAGAGGGGGGTGGTAGTGCTTAGGATTGGAGCATCTTCATCAATGCATACTACAGGGGTCAGTGTAGTAGCAGTAATGTGGGTATCCAAGCTGACTAATCTAGGTGTAGGTTGGGTCAGTTGGGTAGCCATTGGCACCACAGACTCTAGTAGAGCTGTAATGGAATGGTCTACAGCACTGGAAGGTGTTCTATTGACATCCAGTTCCATGGATGATGATTCCATTTGTGCTATACTTTTGGGGTTTGAGTCTGGTGATTCCTCCAGAGTGAGTGGTGACTCATCTGGGTTGGTTTGTTTGTGACTCTCTTTTGTGGGTGAGGATGGGCTAGGATAAGAAGGTTGATCTATATCCATGTCCTCAGATGAAGAAGAAGTACTACCTGTATCTTCTGTTGAAGATTGAACAGACTCAGCAATGTTTGAGTCTGACTCCAAGTGCACAGACTGAGTTGAGTCTGTGTCCCTAAAGTCTGTGTGCTCTGCTTCAGCCACATGATCTTCAACAACATGGGTCTCAGTACCCTCACTATCACCTGAATTATCACCCTCCATAGATGCAGAAGCAACATATGGTTGATCTATCCATTGCTGCATAGCAGAAGTGATAGGTGCTCCAGAAAGTGGAACCGGATGGTTAAACACTTTATAGGTGAGCACTGGTACTGGTATATCTGCAGATTTGTTAGTGAAAGGCATATACACAAACCCAGATAATCTGGATTTGATGCACATGGAGAGTAACCTTATAAAAGGTACATTAAAAATTCTCTGTGACTCATTCACTAGTTTTAAAAGTTCTTTAAAATACAACTCTGCAAAGTTGATGTTTAAACCTGTGATGAATGAGCTCAACAGTTGAGTTTCAAACTCATTTAACTCGCCTGTGCTACCAGATTTTTCTCCTAGACTTCTAATAATGCCAGATATTAAAAATTTCCATCTGGGGGTGAATCCTGACAGCAAGATGGTGCCTTTTTCTTTGGTATATCCAACCAAAGTAAGAGAAGCCCTTGCTGCTTCTTTGGTTGGAATAGGTTTAAAATTATTTCCCAAGGGCAAGTCTAAGACATTCCTTATTAGCTCCTGATCAATGGTAACTGCCCGTTTACCATGATCAATAGTACCAGTAATTGCAGTATTGTTACTATTTGAGGAGCAAGTGTACCACCATTCCATTAAAAAATGTGGGTATAGTTGAGGAACTGTGTTAAAGAATGCTCCCCTTAATGGATGAGCAGACATAAAAGCAGTTAGTTCCTCAAACCCTTTATTCTTTTTAGAATCAGAAATGGAAATGGTAGCTACTTGATTATTTATGCAGAGTTTTACCTGTTTCCCTTGTTTGAAGGGTTTAGCCGCAGCGATGTTGGCAGGTGTCGTGTAAACCCATTGATCAGCCATTTTAAAAAAAATTTGAGAGATTGATTTTGAAAATGGTTGAGCGATTTAGGTTAGGGCTTACAAATTCTGCGTATTTTTAGTGTGCAAGTACAAGTGAAGAAGAAAGGAGGAAAACAGAAGTGGGTATTTGAAGAAATTAAATTTCCGTTAAATGGGACCCAATTGACGGTTTATCCCTTTCTCTGCAACAGTAGCGCTGAGGCACGTGCACCTTTTTGTATTGAGCAGATAAAAGAACAACAAGCGCCAAAACTTTTAATGATTATTACCATAAATTTGGTATAAGCATTAAATGCAAGGATATTGTTGTTTATTTATTTTTATTAATAAAAAAAAAATAAAAATAAAATTAAAAAGCATTTAGTCTGAGTGTATATGATCAGTCTGTGCAGTGAGTCTGGGTGACGTCACACAGACTGAGCCATATAACAGACAGACTGAAGGAGAGAATAAAAAGAAAAATAAAAGGAGCTCAGTTTGAGTGTATAATGTGAGTCTGTATAGTGAGTCTGGATGACGTCACACAGACTGAACTACAAAACAGACAGACTGAGAGAAAATAACAGAATTTTAAAATCTTTTTGGTATTTTCTTATAAAGTATGTACAAAGATCTCTGAGTCTGTGCCATTTGGTTGTATGTAACTGAAAGTTCAGACATACAAATTTAAAAGCATGCCCAGACTGAGAGTTGAATCTCATAGATTCAAAAGTTTTACTAGGGGTTGAGCATTCCTAGTTGACCAAGCAGATATAAGAATCTATCTTCATTAAGAGGTTTAGTAAAGATATCTGCTAGTTGGTCATTTGTGGGCACATATTTGAGAATCACTTTACCTTTCTCAACACAATCTCTGATAAAGTGATGTCTGATTTCAATATGCTTTGTTCTGGAGTGAAATACAGGATTCTCAGTGATGGCAATGGCACTTTGGTTATCACACATGATTGGAGTTCTTGTATACTCCAAATCATAGTCTGCTAGTTGTTGTTGCATCCAAAGCAATTGGGCACAGCAGCTGCCAGCAGCTACATATTCTGCTTCTGCAGTGGATGTAGCAACAGAGTTCTGTTTCTTGCTTGACCAACTGACTAGTTTTCCACCTAGTAGTTGACATCCACCAGAGGTGCTTTTCCTGTCTAATTTGCAACCTGCATAATCTGCATCTATATAACCAATTAGATCAAAACCAGAGTCTTTGGGATACCAAAGACCCAGGTTAGGAGTACCTTTAAGGTACCTAAAAATCCTTTTGACAGCTTTGAGATGTGATTCTATAGGTTCAGATTGATATCTAGCACATAAACATATTGAGAACATAATATCTGGTCTACTTGCAGTGAGATATAGTAGAGATCCTATCATACCTCTATAAGTGGTTTGACAGACTGATTTGCCAGACTGATCATTATCCAACTTATCTGCAGTGCTCATTGGTGTTTTCATAATTGAACAGTCCTTTAAAGAATATTTAGTGAGTAGGTCATTAACATATTTGCCTTGGTTTATGAAGATTCCATCAGGTTTCTGATGTACTTGTAGACCAAGAAAGTATGTTAATTCACCCATCATACTCATTTGATACTGTTTTGACATTAAGTTTGAAAACCATTTGCATAATTTTTCATCAGTAGACCCAAATATGATATCATCAACATATATTTGGACTAGAATGACATCTGCTTTGTTCTTTTTGAAGAATAAAGTTTTATCAATTGATCCTCTAGTAAAGTCATTACTCACAAGATAAGATGATAAAGTGTCATACCAAGCTCTTGGAGTTTGTTTTAGTCCATACAGTGCCCTTTTTAATTTATAGACATGATTTGGAAAAGTTGAACTTACAAAACCTGGAGGTTGTTTCACATAGACTTCCTCCTGTAAGTAGCCATTCAGAAATGCACTCTTGACATCCATTTGATAAACTTTGAAGTCCTTAAATGCAGCATATGCCAAGAATAACCTTATTGCTTCAATTCTGGCTACAGGGGCAAATGTTTCATCATAATCAATGCTTTCTTCCTGCTTGTAGCCTTGAGCAACTAGCCTTGCCTTGTTTCTGATTATCACTCCATCCTTGTCCATTTTGTTTTTGTAAACCCATTTAGTTCTAATAATGGTTTTGCCTTTTGGAGCAAGAACTAGGGTCCAAACATTGTTCCTTTCAAATTCTGTTAACTCTTCCTACATTGCTTAAACCCAATCATCATCTTTCAATGCTTCTTCAGCTTTCTTTGGTTCAATGATTGACAGGAAGTTTGTGTAGAAACAGAAATTTGCAGTAGATAAGTTCGACACTTGAGCTCTTGTTTGTACACCAGAAACATAATCTCCAATTATTTATTTAATTGGATGATACTTATGTTCTTTGACGCCTGAAGATGATTCATCATTGGATGATAAATCATTTTCATTTAGTGGAAGAATAGCAGGACTGAGTTCTGCATCATCTTCTACATAGGGCAAGTCTGAGTCTGTAGAGTTCACAGACTGAAAACTACCAGACTGAACACATGTATCAGAAGAATTTGAATCTCTGGACATAGATTCATCTTTTGTTGATGAAGGTACTGTCATTGAATGAGCAGGTTGAGCATCTTCACTATCACTTTCAGAGTCCTGCTGTTGATGAGCAACAACTGGGATTTGAGATTCAGATCCCACAACAGATAATTCTTCTAGAGAATGAACATCAGACTGAGAAACATGTTCATCATTAGCAGAGGAAACATCAAAGGTGACATTGATGGTTTCTTCAATTTTATTCCTTCTGTTTTTGTAGACTTTGTAAGCCTTTGAGATAGATGAATAGCCAACAAAAATTCCTTCATCAGACTTAGGTTCCATGTTTGCTAATTGATCTTTTTGATTGAGAATATAGCATTTACTTCCAAAGGTCTGGAAGTAATGGATGGTTGGAACCTTCCTATGATACAACTCATATGCAGTTTTGCCATGCCTTTTGACCAAAATAGATCTATTTTGGATATAACAGGCAGTGTTAACTGCTTCTGCCCAAAAATAAATTTTCATTTGACCATGGCATAACATGGTTCTTGCAGCTTCTATGAGTGTACGATTTCTTCTCTCAGCAACACCATTTTGTTGAGGAGTTCTGACAGAGGCAAAGTTTTGAATAATGCCTTTGTCAGTACAGAATTCAATGAGAGTAGAATTCTTAAATTCTGTACCATGATCACTCCTGAGTTGCTTGACAGGTGCATCTTTCTGCCAATGCTCATGGGTCCAAATAGATCCATATGGAGCATATGTAGTGGTTGATCAATTGTAGTTAACAATTTGGATGGAAAATGGTTCTTGGTCTGTTTCCCTAGTGTACATGCAGAACAAAGTTTGTCTTTAGCAAATGTAACATCAGGCAGACCTCTAACTAGTTTCTTCTTTGATAGGAGGTTAATGTTTTTGAAGTTCAGGTGGGATAACCTCCTATGCCATAGCCAGCTTAGTTCTGGAACAGACTGAGTATAGAGACATGTCTCTGCATTTGTGTCTGTAGAAGAAAGATCCAAGAGATAAATATCTCTTTCTCTTTTGGCAACTAGTACAGGTTTGCCTTTGGAATTATAGATAACAGCAGCCTTCTTTCTGATTCTGATTTCACTGTCATCATCACAAATTTGGCTTGCACTAAGCAGGTTATGCTTTAATCCCTCAACATAGGCTACCTTTGATATTCTGATGTTGCCAGCCTTCACCACACCATAACCTTTTGTCTTAGCAACAGAATTGTCACCATATTTGACAGAAGGTCCTTCTTCTTCTACAAACTCAGACAAATTCTCCAAAGAACATGTCATGTGTCTTGAGCATCCACTGTCTAGGTACCACTTTTTGTTACCCTGCACAAGACAAACAAAATCAATTAGTTACTTTTGGGAACCCATCTTTTGATGGGTTCTTTAGAGTTGGCTGAAGTCAATTCTTTAGCAGCTTTGTTGGAACCAAGCATGTAAAGTTGACTTTTAACCTCTCCAGATTTGACTTTGTTGTTTGTAGTTGACATTTGTTTAGTCAAAGCAACCTTTGGTTGTTTAAAAATGGACTTTGTGCATTTAATACCCTCATGTCCCAGATTTCTACAGTTGTAATATTTTCTGTCCAACTTAATGGTTCTTTTGGATTTTGGGTTATTACTTGCACTAGATCCTCTGTTAAAATCCTGCTTTGTCTCAACAAATGTTTTGAAATATGTGGTTAACTTCATTAAGTTTTCACTAAGCAGCTTAATGGTCTCAGTATGGTTGTTAAAAGTAGACTTTTGACAGTCAGACTGAGAGTTAACACTCACAGATTTGGAGTTAAGTTTACCAGACTGAAAATTGATTTTTCCAGACTGACAGTTAGATCTCACAGACTGAGACCTTTTTAACTCCCTGGTTGCTGGTTTTATGCCTTTAAATTTGTCTTTTGGCATATTTTTGTCTGGACCAGCTACAGACTGAGATGTGGAAGGTTCAAACATATTGCAACCTTTCTGTTTATCCTTAATTCCTTTTACCTCTTTTTGTCTGTTTGAAGAATGTACTGTGGGAATACTAACTTTGCCTTTTACAAATCTTTTCTTAATAAGTTTTATAGTTTCCAAAGATTCATTAGTTATTATAAGTTCAGGCAATTCAGATTGAGAAGTTTCACAGACTGAGATTTCTGAGTCTGTGTCTTCAGAGTCTAGCTCTGTCTCATATACTAGTTCTTTAGCAACTATTTTTGGTCTTACAAAAGCATTTGTCAATATAACTCTATCTCCCACAGTATGACTAAAAGTATGAGGTAAAATTTCAGGTACAAATACAGTAGGTTTTGAGTTTATTTCTGAAAGTAAATGACTTTTAAGATCAAACTCATCACCTATGACTGCTTGTATCTGAGCTGAAATCTGTTTGGATAAACAGTCCACATTTTTAAGTGATGAAATACACCAAGATTTACAGATCTTCTCATAATGATCAGCTTTATTTTTATAAGCTTCTTTTTCCAGACTGATCCTTTTGAGAGTATCATATTGAGCATCAAGATCATGCTTATACTGTTTATTTTGGCTTATTTCATTCACTTTTGACTGTAGATCTTTTTGAACTTGACTGAGTTTGGTTTTTAAATCTTGTATTTCCTCCAGTATTTTCAAAAAATCTACATAGATGTGTTCAAACATTTTCTGTTTTTCTGCATCACTATAGTAAAGTTTAAAATGATTTACATTGTAAGCAGATCCTCTGTCCCAGTCTCGATGAACACATGCCTTTTCTGCAAATTTGACATCTTTGTCAAACTGGCTCTCTATGATAGCCATTAAGCACATATCTTCATCATCCTCAGATGATGAAGATTCTTCATTCTCAGATGATGAAGATTCTTCATCTATCCATTGTTCAACAACCAAAGCATTCTCTAATTTCTTTGGTTGCTGTTTCTCTCCAATTTTCTTGGAGTTGAAGTACTTTCTTTTGTACTTCTTGACCTTTTCTGCCCACTTATCAGAATTTGAAGATTCTGCAATCTTCACTCTGCAGTCAGAAGAAATATGACCAACTTGCCCACATTTATAGCAAGTAGCTTTCTTAGGATCAAAAGTTGGCCTTCCTTTTGAACCTTTGAATCTTGCTTTTTCTAACCTTTGGGCAAGAAATGCCATTTCAGCTTCTATAGACTCAGTTTCATCATCTGATTCTGAGTCTGTAAGAGTTAGATGGTAATCTGCTCTAGAGAATAGTTCTCTATTTTTCCTTGTTGTTGCAATAAGAGCAGCAGATGGATCTTTTGCAATCCTTTTGGCATTTAGATCTTTTCTGGCTTTGGTTTCTTCAAAATTTAACAAAAGTCCAAACAAGCTAGATAGATCATATGTCTCCAATTTTTCACTTACAACTAATGAAGTAATGACTTCAGAAAAAGTGTTTGGAATGACATCAACAAATTTTGTACAGATTTCAAACTGTCCTTTGATGATATTATAACTTTCAAGATCATTGATTAAGATCTGAAATCTGGTATGAATATCAGTTAATGACTCACTTTGACCAGCAGAGAAGTTCTCATAATTTCTTATGAGATTCTTCTTCTTTTGGGATTGTACCAAACTTACACCATCATATTGGTCAGTTAGCATGTCCCATATGGCTTTAGCAGTTTTACAGCCAGATATCTTAGCAAAGATAGGCTCAGTAACTGCATTGCCCAAAATGGATTTGGCCTTAAAATCTAATGCATATAGTTGCCTGTCTAGATCAGTCCAGGTACTTTTGGCAGCCTCAACAAATTTTTCAGGTGTCAAAATAATACCATTTGCATCTAAAGTTGCAGGAACTATTCTGCCAGGAATAATGGGCCCTTCCTGAATGACTCTAAGCATTTCATCATGAATGCTAGCAAGAAACCATTCAGCTTTCAATTTCCAATGGATAAAATTCACACCATTGAAGATTGGAATTCCCTTCCCAGCCATAGCAATAGAAGAAGTCATTTTTCAAGGAAGAAAAAGTAGAGAAAATGGGTTTTGAAGTTAGTTTGATAAAACTGGGTTCCTTTTGATCGTTAAAGATATAATTAATAATTAAATCTTTATTTGCTCTGATACCAGTTGTTAGGTCTTGAAGGTCCCAAAACTTAGATACAGATTAAATAACAAGTATTTAATATATTGATTTATATCTAAGTTATATCAAACAAGTTAATTAATCAAGGCGGAATACAAGATTAATTAAGACACAGAATGTATTATGAATTAGAGTTTTATTCACAATAAATGGTTTGTCTTATAAATAAGACAGAGTATTCAAACACACACAGATTGTTTGAATATGATCCAAGTAGTATACCTTGATACAATTATCACTATAAACTTAACAGTAAGTGTGGTAATGCTTTAGCCTAAGCTTAAAGGTCTTGTATACTAATTGTCTTGAATTTTCTTGGATTTTTAGCAGTGCTATTTGAACTGCTATTTATAGAGTTGAGTGTAACTCTATATTATCCAGTTCACATAGTTGTCCAAGGAATAACAGATGCATCTTGGCCAACTTTGCACGCTCTCCTTTTTGCTTTTCTTGGAAATAGAAAAAGCAAAAGGTAAAAGGTTTCTTTGCTGAGAAGAAAACCTTTATTCAATGTTTGACCTTGCTCAAACATCTTATCAGTTGTATCAAGCCTAGGGAAAGAGGAATCTCTTCTGTACATTTGTACTTTCATTCTTCAATCTGTGCTCTTCAGTCTGTGTTCATCAGTCTGTGATCTTCAGTCTGTGAAGCCTTCTGTATTCAATCTTTATTCTTCAGATGATGAATTCATAAATCTTCAAGGAGAGCACGGCTTATAGTCTGTAGGATTCTCAGTCTGTGCAGCACAGATTCAGAAACAATTCTTCAGTCTGTGTAACATAGACTCAGAAATACAGACTCAGGAATTTCACTAAGTTTTCTGAATACAACTAAGTTAGATTTTGACTCCTCAGATTTATAACTTGGGTTTGATCATTGTTTTTTCCAACAATTAGGTATAGTTGCGCTTATATTATTCTTAAATTTTTCTTCTAGTAGTTTTATTTTTGTTTGTATAGTTTTGTCTTTTAATTGACTTTATATTCTTTTGTCATTTATTTCACTTACTATAAATTCAACTTGTTTTTTTTGTTTTCTAATATATTTATTTCTTTGGTTATAATCGGGTGAACAAATTCAAAAGTTATATCTTTGTTTAAAACTTTAGTAATTAATCCTTTTTTATCTAATGAGAAAGGATATAATTGTAATATAAATGGTTGTCCTAATATACGTTGAGAGGTTAAATTTTTTACTAAGATTAATTGAGTATTATAACAATAATTGTCTTTACATATATGAACATTAGATCATTTGTAATTTATTTTTAATCTAGATCCACTTGTTGGAGATAATTTTTCAGAGGACTTTTCATAATATTGGGTTGGAATTAAACCTTCTTGTATACAATTTAAATCTGCTCCTTAATCTAATAAATCTGTTACTGATAGCTTGAAATTTTTATTGATAAATATGGTTAATTTTGTATACCGCCTTTGATAATTTACTTTCTTTATTATATTTATTTTAGGTTCATTTTCTGACTTTTCTTCATATAAAGATCTTTCGTTACTTTCTATTTCTTCTATTCTTTGTTTTAAAATTCTTATCTCTAATTTTACAATATTAAGCTCTTCCTGTAATTCTGGAATTGTTATAGGATTTATATTTTTGTTAAATCTTTTACATATTTTATTAAAATTATATTCTTCCTTATGATCTAAAGATTTTTCTTCTTTATTATTTAATTTTTCTTCTAACTTCTGAAAATATATCCTTTTTATATCTCTATCTTCGATTTTATTTATTAAATCTATTAATTGTTCTATTTCACTATCTTTAGTTATAACATTAATTGATTTATAGTCACAATTACAATTTCCTATACATTCACATATTTCTGATTCACTACTAGAGGTATTTTCTTCTAAAACATTTATATCATTTTCACTATAATCTGATATACTAGATTCGCTTGAACTATCTCTTATAATTAATTTAATAATTTGTTTTTTAAGTTCATTTGATATGTCTAACTCATTTATTTTCTTTTTAACATAACAGTCTTTTGTCATATGGTCATTCCTACCACATTTATAACATATTATAATGTCTTTCTGTTTACTTTGGTTAAAATTTTTAAACGGAAATTTTCCTTTTCCTTTAAACTTGTTTTTTCTATAATCATCTTTTTTTTCGTATTCTTGTTCTTTTTCATAATGTTTTTTGTATTTATTTTTATGTCTGTATTTAATTTTTTTAGAACTAGAGGGAGGTAATTTTAAAGATTCATAACCATATTGTTGACAGAAATCTCCTAATTCCTGTCTTGAATTAACGCCTTCTTTCTTAATTTTGGCTTTTAATTTTAAATCTAAACATATAGCTAATCCTTCCTGATTAACATAATTTATATTTTCTCCATACGTTAATTCTTTATAAGGTATATTATTATTATAATCATGACTTAATTTGTTTCTAATTCTTTCAGCAAATAACTTAGGTAAACCTGCCATAAACCTTTCTTTCCAATATGCTTCTTTACAATCCGGTCTAGTCATTACTTTAGCCAAAATACATCTATATACCATCTAAAGTCTTATAATTTTCTACATGTTAGATTTAATAATATAGATGAGTTTCTTTCTTGATAAGCTGTTGGATTTCCTACATAATTTTTTAATGTAGCATATATTAATGTATTCATCATATCATCTATCTGTGATTGACTTGTTTGACCATTTTCATTTTTAATTATAGTCTTTTTTGCATTTAATATAACATTTGTTTCTTCTTGAGTTACATAACTATCCCACCAGCCTTTTAATATTCCAGTGAACCCTGATATAATCATTTGTGCTACCTTAAATTCAGTATTCCTATTTGATTTATATGCAGTGGCTGCCATAGTCCTTTCTTGTAATAGATTTAAAATTTGATATTCTGATTGGCCATCTATATTCCATTCATATATAGTTCCATCATATTTAGCTTGTACTAGAGTATGACGTTCTTCATATTGTAAATCTGGAGGTGTTGGTCTATAATAATAATTTCGAGTCTCTGGTCTTGGAGTATAAGTTTTATTTGAAGTATAAGGATTATGTTTTATTCTACTTATTTCATCATCAAATTGATTTCTTGTATTAGGAATATCATCTTCTGAAGATTCTTCTTCATTTATTACATTAATTTTATTATTTGATATATTTAATTGAGATAATTTATTTTCAATTTCTTTTAATATAATATTCTGTCTTCCTAGATTTATTGGAGTATCTATTTGGTATGGTATAAATAAAGGACTTTCTTCTATAACTGGTTTATTATTAGATTTCGAAGTCCTGGGTTTACTGTTGTCATTCTTTTCTATTCGGTCTAATTGTTGGCCTATGGTACTTAATACTTCATTTGTATAATTATTTTGATATGCTATTTGTTTTAGAGTTTTATTAGAATCTTGTTCTTTTACTTCGACTAAGAGAATGCCTACATATTCTTTATTATTCTGTTTTATTATTATATCTTCATAGGGTGGATGAATTCCTATAGTTTCTTCTTGTGTTTTAAGATTAGTATATGTTTTATTTATATTGGTTAATGTTTCGGCTTTTTCTAGAAAGGGAAAATTCATTCCTTCTTTTACACAATATATATGTAACCATGAAAAGAAAGGCATGACTTCATTGTTTTCAAATACATACAAATGCCATTTTAATTGATTTATATTTCTTTGTCCTTTATCAAATTTAAAATTATACCAAGCTAATTTTTCTTTATTATAATCATTATTTATTTCACTTTCTAAATAATCTAAATCTTGTTTGGTTATAGTTGTTTTAATTTTTGACATTTTAACAGATTACTAATCTAGCCCTTGCTTCTTTGATTAATTGAGAATTTGACCTTAATCTAATTTTTAATAAGTGTAATAGAAATTTTTTATGTTTCTTTTCTAATATTTTGCCTTTTGTTTTATACTTTATTTGTATTATTACTTTATTTCTTTCTATATATAAATTTCTTAAATATAAACTTGTTCTCTTATTTCTATCATTTTTCATTTGTATTTTTGTATCACTCATAATTGTTCCTCTCTATAATAATCTACTTCAGATCTAGTTGGTTTGTAGGTATTATTAAAATCATCACTTTTGTTATCATCTTCGTATAAAGGTTTAGGTATAGGTTGATTAAAATCTACTCCTCTCATTCTCATGGATTGAGTTTTTCTTAAATATATGTTATCTTCTGACATAGAACTAGAGGATTCTGGGATATAAGTAGAAAATCTTGACGGTTCTATTCTAATATTTTCAAAAGTTATGTTTATACTTCCATCAGTATTTTCTATAATATTGGAAATTTGATTAGAATTTTCTATAGGTTTAGGTGTGCTTATATCTTCTATATTCCAAGTTTGATTTTGAGTAATTTCATTCCATTTTAATTTCTTAGGTATATTAATTTTAGAATGTTGGGTATTAGCTTCAAATATTAAAGTTTCATCTTTTGGTGATATTAACCTAGAACGAGGTTCTATAGTAATTGTCATGGTTTTATAATATATTCTATATATAACTACAACTGGATCAGATCCTTCTTTTATTTCTAAATTTTTGGTTTTTATTGTTAGAGTTAAAGTATCTAGTATATTACGATCATATAATGATATAGTAAAATTAGGATAACAATTAAAATATATTGGGCCATTACATATGTTAGATTCTGCCATAGCTAATAAAGAATACTTAAAATTTAGTAATCTAGCATCTCTTAATATAATGAGTGTAGGGACGTCTAATCCTATTCTTGTCATAGGTTTAATAGCTACTTGAACTAATTCTATATGTAAGAATTTATAATTTTTCTTATGTTCTTTTATTGCAGTTTTAGAAAACAGATGTATATTTTGATGATTTTATAATAAAGGTAAAGTTTTTTCCGTTGTTTTTATAGAGTATCCTTGAAAATAATCAAATGATCCTATTTTATAAATAGTTCTAACATCTTGTTTGGGTATATTCCAATTTAACAAATTACTTTCAATGTTTGAGAAAGAAATTTCAATGGAATTCATTTGATCATGTTCTTCTTCACTATCTGAAGAGCTTTTCGATTTAGTAGTAGTTTTGAAAGTTTATTCATAATGATTTTAAATAATTGTTTATTTTTAACTAGCTAAAACAAAAGTTTAATCTATAACGTTGAACGAGTATACCTTCTACGAGAACACCCCCATATCGTCGTGGTTCGGCCATCTTACCATCATCTTGCTGCAGCTAATCCATCCGACTGATCGACAGGGCTTACCAACGTAGATGAATATTCTTTCAACATATAGATTAGTATTTTCTTTTAACATGACAAAAGTTAAACGATTATTTAAAATCATTCTGGTTTAACATACTAAACTACTACCACCCCGAAAAGATGAGCGCATGGCTCCGATGTATATATATATATATATATATATATATATATATATTATAATAAGCAACTACGATGCAATGAAACAACAAAGTTGATGTCTAATTGAAAACAAATTTCATTATTATAGTTATTTAAGGTTTTCAAATGAAAAGTTTTGTAAGTCATTTAAAGAAGTTCAAATGAAAAGTCAAGTGTGACATGACTTTGACATTTAGGAGATTAAGTATGAAGATGCCAAGTAGCATTCATATTGATTATCATACGTAAAATTCACCCACATAAACAATAGGGATCCTTACTTAGTATATATGGAAGATTAGGTAGTGCCGACAGAGGTTAGCTGTGATGGCGGTGATTCTGAAAATGATGATATCGGACCGGAGTTAAAGAATTGGTAGTGTATCTCTCTGTTTGTCTTTTTCATCTGTGACCTAGGGCTATAGGTTTTGATTGAAATTGTAAAGAAGGGTAAAATGAAGATGGATGGGTACAATAGGAGCACATAAGGGAGTATTTTGACTTGTTTGGTTAGGCTATAATTCGAGGTTGTAATATGCAAATATGAGAGAAATTGAGAATTGAGAATTTAGGGTTTGAGGTTTGGAATCTACAAATACGAGAGAAATATAGAGTATTTGATTTGTTTGGATGGGTTAGTTATTTTACTGTTTGAGGAAGAAGATGAGCTTATTTTGGTCATTTCATCAAAATTAACAAAGAAAACTAACGGAGTTAGTGAAAAGGATTAAAATAACAAAATTGGACAAACACAAAGATATGAAAGTAGATAAAGTTTAAGAACATAAAACTGAACAACTACAAGGATGAAAAATGTGATTTATCCAATATTCTTATACTAGTGTTTATATTCGGATATTATGTTGTTAATATAGGTAACATAAAAAAATATATGTATATGTAATACTGATTATATGTTTATAACAAAATTTGAATTATAGTAGAAAAATAAGACCCGATGATTCTATTATAAGATTAGATTTATTGATATATGTAATAAATACATGAAATCTAATGATATTGTATTATACCGTATTATAGCATATTATATCTTAGTATTATATTATACTAGGTGAGGACCCGTGACAACGCGAACTTTGACATTTAATTTTGTAAAATTGTATTTTTAAGATAAAAGAGTTATTTATTTGTTTTGTTAAATATATGATACAAAGTATACCAATTTTAACATAATAAGTTATCATAATCAAGGATGTTAATTTAACATAACATGTTTAAAGTTGTAAATATGTTAAATGCTACTTTGTTATTACATTACATATATAATCTCATAATGGTAATTTGTTATATTTTCTCCTAAAAATCACTGAAATATTAACATGATGTCTAAATAACAAAATTACATACAAATGAACAAAAGGAATGTTATTATTTGCAAATTCATAGCTTAAATCTATATACTCTATAAGGGTAAACAAATTTCTGAGTAGTAGCAAATGATGTAAAAAAATAACCTTCGGAAACAGTAGCTCTTTAGCATTTTCTATTTCCCTTATTAGACCAATATACATCAAATTTGAGTGTCGCTATTTCAGATACCGTACATGCCAGACCCTGGCCTTCTTCCTTTATGCCAGGCACCTTCATATCGATGTTCATTTGCAAAACCGTACAAACCATTCATCTTGTCAAGAAAATACTCGTCTGCATACATGTCTCCAATTCTGCATCACCATGAAAATCACATAAGATCAGTATGTTCATTCGTCTCACATAATATTTCCACATCACAAATTACTCCATTATAACGGTTTAAAAGCATAAATTTTTAGTAAATTTAATCTGACTGTAATTATCAGGCTCTGTAATGCCTGTTGTGCAAATAAGATCAAGTCATATTTTTTGTATATCATTTCAAAGACCACATGTGGAACTACAAAAATGATAATTAAAATGGTGAAAAAATTTAACTTTTCTACAAATTTAGGCCTTTGTGTTGCATTTTAGCAAGACGTCAGAAACTAATATATTTTTTTCCCGTTCAATCTGAAGCCTTTTTAAAAAAGTTCACAACTCTGGTTTAGACATAAAAGATCAAACAAATAAGACCCAAAATCTATAAATATCACATCCTTTTCATTACAACATATACTCGTATATGCTAACAATGATAAATGATAAATGACAAAAAAACATGAAACTTGCATACATGAGATGAAATTTACCTGAAATAACATGACCAATCGCATTTTAACACCAGCTTTTAACTCCCCAAAATACTTACTACCATCTTCACAAGTATGAACACCATA
Organism: Gnaphalium uliginosum; assembly: GCA_963930675.1. Lineage (NCBI taxonomy): Eukaryota > Viridiplantae > Streptophyta > Magnoliopsida > Asterales > Asteraceae > Gnaphalium > Gnaphalium uliginosum. The sequence continues at coordinate 11,507,887 of OZ005683.1, read as the reverse complement.
CCCATGACAAACACCCTTAAACCATTCACCCGAATACATATCTCCAATATAGAATCTATAAATACACCCCATACCCATGTCTGAATCCTTGGCTAAATTGCCCTCTATATCGAATCCCTTTAACCCATTATCCTTGCCTATATTGCCCTCTATATCTAATCCTTTTAGCCCATGTTTCAAAAGCATATCCATCATACTTTTGATCAACCCAATCACCTTCATATCTTCCATTCATATTATAATAATACACCCAACTTCGTAAACATTTTCCTCTATAAAGCTCACATTCATAAACATCCCCATTACTATACACCTTCACCAAAACACCATAAAGTTGAGAAAATTTATGCACCAATTGAAAAATGTATAAATTTGCGTAGTGTCATAAGCTATATTATATCAGAAAACTAAAGGTCAATACCTCTCATGGTTATATAAAGAAAATTTTACAATATGAAGTATAGGATTTCAAGAGGATACCTTCTCAATGTAGAAAACTTTTGCTTAGATTAATTCTCTCATAAGTAGCCAAACACTTTTATCCTATCAACTAAGCCTTGATAAAATACTTTGAGTAAACGAAAGTTACCTCACTAAAATGGATAAAAGGAACATTGACAGGTTGAAAAATACATGATTTTACATATGCCTATGAATTAGCTATCTTGCATGATTCCACAAAGCTTAGTTGCAGTATTTCAACTTGAGCCTACATAAAAAATGGCAAAAATATTTAAAGGGTTTGGCATGTACTACTGTTAATAAACAACAAAAATTCAAGTGAATATAACCTAACATAAATGAGATCCATAAGAGAAAGAGCCAGACCTATATTGCTTCATCATCAGTTTATCACATACAACATTATACAAATTCAAGACTAAAATGAACAGACTACCAATAACAATGTTCGATACCTCCCAACTCATTTTGTCCCAAATACACTGAACCGCTCATTTGGTCATTATTAAAAATTAAAGACTACAACACTATTCCAAAAAGAACATATCTATTAGAGAAGAGAACTTATAGCATAACCTGATGTTAAACATTGTTTAGGTAGCTCCAGATAAAATTTGCAAAATTTGTAGGCCAATTTCTTCACAGTTTGATCTAACCACTGCATATTAAACTTACAAAGAGAATGACCAAAAGAAACGGAGGAGATTAGCCTTCAACAACAGAGTGTTCATGAAAACAACATCGACTTAACTTAGTTGATTTAAAAGCTACTGCTCCTTAACCCTTCTACATCAAAAAACTCAAATATGAACAAATAAACAATGATAATCAGAATCTTAAAGTGAAGTAGAACGCAACACTCAAAGCACTGCAGGCAAAACTAAAACGAAGACCAAAACTAAAATAATCGGTTAACCCGACCCTTGCAAAGAAACACAACAATTTTACTAAAATAATGGTTACACAAATAAAAGATTATTGCTGCATCACCTATTAAATTTGTCTTGTGACATAAGTAGTCACTTCATCATGATTTGGGTCTCTAATTCAAAATTACTTCATATGACACAAATCTTATAACTTTACAATAAATGACATTCATAAATATAAAAAAAATCAGTTTTTTTTACTGATGATCGCACACCTGAAAGCCATATTTCATGCTTACATAACCGGCTGCCATGTTGATTAATATCCAAGGGACAAAAAAGGACTAAGACGACATAGTCTCTGGATTAGAAAGTAGACAACAATCATTGTAAAATTTGATTACGAAAACAATAACTGAAAAAAAATACAAAAGCAAAGCTTTTCACAGATCAGCTGTGATGCATCAAGTCTATCACCTATGCTTCCAATTCCTTCACCTATAGAACTCCCTGATTTATTCAAGTTAGGAACTTTATCAACTAACAAAGATAAGGCAAAACAAAACTATCATAAAAGACAATATATGGGAAAAATACGGTTTCTCCTTATCCTCATGCTCAGACAGTCAGACGGAATCCAAAAGTGCCTCGTCTGCTGCACAAAGTGCACATAACTTATAAACTTTGCAATTGATTTACCATGCTGCAAAAGAAACACCCAAACATCAATTATCAGCATAATCAAATTTACTAAACTCATTTTCTAGCAATATTATTATCGCATAGTACCTTAGAATCAAGCCATTGTGTCTCGTTGAATTCGTCAGGTTTAATACCACAAAGTACAATAGCAGCCACTTTAATAGTCAGCTGATCAAAAGTATACAACTTAATATTTGATCAAACCACTCATTTTCAAGTCTTGAATAGATAAAACCCTAATTCTACCTTCCCCTATTATTAAACAATTCCATGTAGTTTCAACTACACAACCTAATGGTGTAACCATTCCTAAACCTAATAACAACCCAAAATTAAACACAATTATTCGCTAAAGTTTATTGATCCAAAAACCAACTTTTATTAATATCAATTGAATAAAGAATTGAGGAATGAAGTTGAAATCAGTAAACCATCTTATATCGTCTTCTTGATTGACAAACATCAATTGTTTCTGTCGTATGATTTCATCTTCTCAGGGAGGCCGCCATATTACGTCAATAATTGGATTGATATATTAGGTCTCGATATCATACTCGGTACCAAAATTACTAAAAACAAGCCAAATACAGTTCAAAAACTTAGTGACACAATGAGAATTATTAAACTGAATTGGATCGTATATCATAATCTTGAAGTATGATCTGATAAGCTATTGTTATGTCTACTCTCAGTATAAAATTATGGGATTGAAGAATTAACTAAAAATACCAACATCTAACATCAATCTTAATGATTGATTTGGTGTTTGGTGTTAATTTGTTATGATAAAAAAAGAGCAATGATCAGATGGAATTAATTAAGTTTGAGAGATATGATCATGATTAATTAAAAATAATCATGAGCGACATGGAATTAAAAATAAAAGGAGTATAAATTATGAGCGACTTACCGTCCATCTCAACGATGGGGTTGAAAATCTTGATCTTATCTACATCCAAATCATCCTCAATTAGAATTCAAACCTCAAAAAACATATAAAGCAATAAAATTTGGGGGAAATGTTTTAACCTAAAATACGTAGTGCAGTAATTTGCAGGAAGCCGCTTATGAAAAACGTCAAAAAACCATTAAACAGCAAACCAGACCACTGTAAATGTTCAGTGGTGTTGAAATATATTTGGTGATGCACATAGTAAGTTCAACTCATATATAATAAGATCCATATCCATATCTTAAATATTAGTAATAAAAAAGAGAACTCAAATGTCAGAATCAGGAACATATGAACTTCAAAATGAAATAGTAGAACATGATATTCTAAATCAAACGACTGAAACATAGGGGAACTTTTTGAAAAACGTCAAAAACAATTAAACAGCAAACCAGACCACTGTAAATGTTCAGTGGTGTTGAAATATATTTAGTGATGCACATAGTAAGTTCAACTCATATATAATAGGATCCGTAATCATATCTTAAATATTAGTAATCAAAAAGAGAACCCAAATGTCATAATCAGGAACATATGAACTTCAAAATGAAATAGTAGAACATGATATTCCTAAATCAAACAACTGAAACATAGGGGAACAAAACTACAATAAACAGATAATCCATAGTTCCATACTATACAAATGTAACTGTTACCAAAATTGAAAGCTAAGTAGAAACGTAGGCACCCACTTCTTGTATAACTTCAGCTATACCGAAACTTTTAATAACTGTCACCTACAACATAGAATTAGGGCAAATGGTAGTCCCCCTCATAGCATATAAATAAGCACCCTACATAAATGAGAAAAATATAATGAGTTTCTTAGGAGTATGATAAAGGTAGCCAACATGATCAAATATTAAACATCTTTAACTATACAAACATAAGAGAAATCTCAATTTCAACATCCATGTTGTATAAGCCATGTGTGAGGACCAACTAATAAAACCTCATTGATCAACCTTCTATTGTATCAACCAAAACAATAAATCGAGATATACATCAATACCGGCAAGTTTAATCTCGATCGTCGGATCAATTTAGAAAACCTTATCGAATGGCCCAGATTCCTCCGCCCTCTTTTAATTATATAATAATAATATAAATAAATATAAATATAAAAGATTGTATATTAATATAGCATATCATATTATATTATATCGTAATATATTATATTGTATTATATTATATCATAGTATATATATTGTAATTGTATTATATTTATATTATATTATATCGATTATATTATTATAATATATTATGTTATGTTTTGTTCGTTAAGTCGAATGTTTTCTTATCAAATTTTAAGAATTTAAGTCATCTAACCCGGACATATTGCTATATTATTTTAAGAATTACATTACATTACATAATATATATGTAACTAAAAAAGATTCATGTTACAATAATTTACATACTTTTTAACCAGGATAATTAATGTAAGATAACATTTTATGTATTTATTACACATTAAATAAAAAGATTTCAAATTCATTTGCATGCTTCTGCATTATGAATTTTTTTCATCTACTTTCTTTTATGACCATTAAATTTAAATTTCATTGATTTCAAAATTAATTTTTAAGCTTTTCCCAACATAAGTCTTTTTATTTACCTATAAATAGCTTTGCAAAACTCGTTCATCAGACATTCCTTACAATAAAATAATTCGGTATCGTCTATCTCATACCTTTTGTTTTTTTATTATTATTATTTTAAAATGAAAACGTCTAGTGCTTTTTGGGTCATAATAATGCTAGTTATGACAATTCTCATGGTCGATGTGGAAATGAGTAAGGCTGTAGATTGCAACCCTGCAACCCTAGCCCCATGCCTTCCATTTATACTCGGGAATACAGCGCCATCTCCCCAATGTTGCAACCAACTACATAACCAAATTGATTGTCTTTGCAGATACGTGAAGGATCCACGTTATGGACCAATTCTCAAAAAGCCCGGCGCTAAAAAGGTTTCTGATGTTTGTAAAGTCCCTATTCCGGACCCTGCGACATGTACTTGATTTAATCATTATAGATTATTGGATAATTTTGATGAATGAAATATCCTATGTAGTTTATGGATTGGTGATTGAATAATTGTATGCCGTGTTCTTTTATTGAAATATATAGAAGAATTTAATATATTTGACTCTAAATGTTATTTTACATGATTTTCATTTAATCTTTGAATTTATAACATAAAAGAGAAAAGTAATAAGTAAAGTCATTACAATAATAAAACGTATATACATGTTTTATGCTCTTTCAAATCTAAGTTAGTAGTTTGAATTGCCCATATATATTAATTCAGTATATAACATTTCATTTTTTATTGTTTCCTCCACATACAATATCGATTCGATTGAAGGGACCGATTTCACAAAACTTAACCAAACAAGAAAAATATTTTATCTTCCATTTTTTGGTTTCAAAGTCAACAAAAGTATATCCGTATAAATTGATCTATATCGATCGACTTGATTCGTGTGGCACTTGATCTTTGTGTCCGTAATTCGTTAAATTAAGTTTCTTAAATTTCATTAATATATGCAAAAAAGAAAAAGAAAAAGTATTTATTTTAAGGTGATGATATTTTCTCCATTAAATTTGATAAATTCACCACTGAATTTTATAAATTCACAATAACTGGTCAATAAGTACTTGTACTGTATACATAAATAATGTACAGTTATGATGAATTTATAAAAATTAATTGTGAAAATATCAATACACTTTATTATATAATACATATTATTTTGATGCACATAAATCAACTTTTAGGGCTTTGCATCCATCATGATTTTATATGTGATTTTCTTTTTATGTCAAGTCGTTGTATTTATCATGCATAAAGAATGAAATTTTTGAGTTGCATGTAATTATGTATACTTACAAGAAGTCGTTAATGATCAAATATAAATTAACATATATTGATAACACTTGTTTTTATAATATTTAGTCATATATTACATTTAATTAATTTTAATTTAATTACATTTTATAGTTAGAACGTAGTGGGGCACATAATGAAAATTTAAATGCAATGTAGACTTTTTGCATCCTTCCATTTCTTATTCTTAAATATAATATAAAAGTCGGGTAATATTGCCATCAAAATTTTAATCAGTCAATTAAATTCTTTAATTTTGTCCATTTAACTACATTTCAGGATATAATGATGTCATAAATATCAATTAATAGTTAGTAATTTAAGAAAATAAAAATAAATGAGGTCAACTATTCAAATCATCGAATATAAAAACTAATATATGCTCCTAAATTTTATAATATATATCAAATATGAGACATCAATCAATTATGCATACTGTTTATAAAAATCAAATATGAATTCAACACCCGTGCAAATACACAAGTTTAAAAATTTAGTATTTAAATATTAAACAATTCAATAAATGTTTTTTTGTAAATTAACGATTATTATCAACATTATAGAAAAACAAAAGGGTATCCTTAAGCTTTTTATTGTTGGATGTAGAACTTATTGTAAAGTTATTCTTAATTCTTACACATTTTATTGAAAACTTTCGAATAAGTTGGGAAAATGGTCATCGGGATGCAAACGACAAAATTATTTTAGTATTAGGTTTTGAGCCCTTGCGATGCACATCACATATATATATTTTTAATTGCATTAATATTGTTAATTGAAAGTTAAAAATTTGTTATTGAAAATCATTGGTGATATATTCTAGAACACTAGTCGTGTACAAAACCGATTTTTTTCGAAAACCGGTTCGGGTACAATAACCAAACCGGTTATTGGTCAAATGTCAACAACCGTTTTTAACAAAAACCGGTTACGAACCGAACCGGTTTTGAAAAAGGATATACTGAACCGGTGATAACCGGTTATGAACTGGTTCGGTTGTTAAAAACCGGTTATAACCAGTTTTTTTATATAATTCAAAAAAAAAAAAAAGTTTGAGCGTAACAAGAATAAAAAACTTAAACTTCAACTTTTATTTAATAAACGCATCATACATTATTCGAATATTTGGAATGGAATAATAAACTTAATATACGAACATAAAACTTAATTCGTATTTTCGTAGAGAGCGACATCTTCTACAGAGCTAGCCTCGCGCGAAGCTTCATCGAGAGCGATTTCTTCATCGGAAAGTGAGATTGTCATACCCGTTTCCACCTCAACATCGTGTAAATCTTGTTCGTATTCTAGTTCACCTTCAAAACTTGAAATGTGTTGTATACGCTCTGATGCCTCTAAGTGATCCTTCAAGCAAATACACATCTCTAATGATGCCGGTGTGAGTCTTGTTCTTCGTATAGATAATACCTGCCAAATTCGTCCTTTCCACCAAGCCAAATTTTCAAATTGTGCGAATTCATTGGGTCCCATAGTGGATAAAAAGTCGGTTCCAGTATATCTCCCAAATTCGGTTATCCCAAGTTGGTCACCATCACCCCTAGCCCATTTAGTGTTTTCTTGTCTTAAACTATTATATAAGTTAATCATCGGATCCCTAGATATAGATGTACTACACAATGCCGAAACTGAAGCTGAAGAAACATTTGTTGAACCATATTTTTGAAATTAAACATTAAATAAATTTTTAAAACATTTGTTAAAATAAGTTTTTGCATTTGTTGCAAAACATGGGTCCTCGTCATTTAACTCCAAATCATTAAAAATGGAATCGATAAGTAGTTTCACCCCGCTAATGTTCAAACATGGGTTCAATGCGGCAGCACAAGTAATTACCGGTGGCATTTCTTTGAATTTTTTTTTATTTTTTCTTTCATGGGCTTTACCATTATTGGATATTGTTGGGAAAAACAATGATCAAACCTAAGTTATAAATCTGAAGAGTCAAAATCTATCTCAGTTGTATTCAGGAAAAACTTAGTGAATTTCGGAGTCTGTGTTTCTGAGTCTGTGCTACACAGACTGAAGAAGTTTCTGAGTCTGTGCTTTACAGACTAAAGAATTCTCACAGACTGAAAGCCTTGCTCTTCCTGAAGACTTATGAATTCATCATCTGAAGAATGAAGATTGAAGACAAAAGACTTCACAGACTGAAGATCACAGACTGATGATCCCAAATTGAAGATCACAGACTGAGAGCACAGACTGAAGAGCACAGATTGAAGGATGAAAGTACAAGTGTACAGAAGATATTCTTCTCTCCTTAGGCTAGATACAACTGATAAGATGTTTGAGAAAGGTCAAACATCGAACAAAGGTTTTCTTCTCAGCAAAGAAACCTTTTACCTTTTGTTTTTTCTATTTCCAAGAAAAGCAAAAAGGGTAGAGTGCAAAGTTGCCCAAGATGAATGTGTTATCCCTTGGACAACTGACTGAGCTGGGTAATAGAAGTTGATTCTCAACTCTATAAATAGCAGCTCAATAGCACTCTTCAAATTATCCAAGTGTCCAAGAAAACCAAGCTCTCAAAGCAAAATAGTATACAAGACCTTTAAGCTTAGGCTCAAAGCATTACCACACTAACTGTTAAAGTTTGTAGTGATAATTGTATCTTAATATACTAATACTTGGATCATATTCAAACCATCTGTGTGGGTTTGAATATTTTGTCATCTGTGTGAGACAAACACTTTTATTGTGAATAATACTTTGATTCATAATAAACTCTGTGTCAAAATTAATCTTGTTTTCCGCCTAGATTAATTTAAACTTGTTTGATATAAAACTTGGATATAAACTAACAAGTTAAGATAACTGTTATTTAATCTGTATCTAAGTTTTGGGAACCTTGTGACCCAACAACTGGTATCAGAGCAAATAAAGATTTAATCTTTAACGATCAAAGGAACCCAGTTTATCAAACAATCATCTAAATCCATTTTTCTCTACATTTTCTTCCTTGAAAAATGACTTCTTCTATTGCTATGGCTGGGAAGGGAATTCCAATCTTCAATGGTGTAAATTTTACCCACTGGAAATTGAAAGCTGAATGGTTTCTTGCTAGCATTCATGATGAAATGCTTAGAGTCATTCAGGAAGGACCCATTATTCCTGGCAGAATAGTTCCTGCAACTCTAGATGCAAATGGTATTATTTTGACACTTGAAAAATTTGTTGAGGCTGCCAAAAATACCTGGACTGATCTAGACAGGCAACTATATGCTTTAGACTTTAAGGCCAAGTCCATACTGGGCAATGCAGTTACTGAGCCTATCTTTGCTAAGATATCTGGCTGCAAAACTGCTAAAGCCATATGGGATATGCTAACTGACCAATATGATGGTGTAAGTTTGGTACAATCCCGAAAGAAGAAGAATCTTATAAGAAATTATGAGAACTTCTCTGCTGGCCAAAATGAGTCATTAACTGATATTCATACCAGATTTCAGATCTTAATCAATGATCTTGAAAGGTATAATATCATCAAGGGACAGTTTGAAATCTGTGCAAAATTTGTTGATGTCATTCCAAACACTTTTTCTGAAGTTATCACTTCATTAATTGTAAGTGAAAAATTGGAGACATATGATCTCTCTGGCTTGTTTGGACTTCTACTAAATTTTGAAGAAACCAAAGCCAGAAAGGATCTAAATGCCAAAAGGATTGCAAAAGATCCATCTGCTGCTCTTGTTGCAACAACAAGGAAAAATAGAGAACTTTTCTCTAGAGCAGATTACCATCTTACTCTTACAGACTCAGAATTAGATGATGAAACTGAGTCTCTAGAAGCTGAAATGGCATTACTAGCCCAAAGGTTAGAAAAAGCAAGATTCAAAGGTTCAAAAGGAAGGCCAACTTTTGATCCTAAGAAAGCTACTTGCTATAAATGTGGGCAAGTTGGTCATATTTCTTCTGACTGCAGAGTGAAGATTGCAGAATCTTCAAGTTCTGATAAGTGGGAAGAAAAGGCCAAGAAGTACAAGAAAAAGTACTTCAACTCCAAGAAAATTGGAGAGAAACAACAACCAAAGAAACTAGAGAAAGCTTTGGTTGTTGAACAATGGATAGATGAAGAATCTTCATCATCTGAGGATGATGAAGATATGTGCTTAATGGCTATCACAGAGAGCCAGTTTGACAAAGATGTCAAATTTGCAGAAAAGGCATGTGTTCATCGAGACTGGGACAGAGGATCTGCTTACAATGTAAATCATTTTAAACTTTACTATAGTGATGCAGAAAAACAGAAAATGTTTGAACACATCTATGTAGATTTTTTGAAAAGACTGGAGGAAATACAAGATTTAAAAACCAAACTCAGTCAAGTTCAAAAGGATCTACAATCAAAAGTGAATGAAATAAACCAAAATAAACAGTACAAACTTGAGCTTGATGCTCAATATGAACTTCTCAAAAAGATCAAGCTGGAAAAAGAAGCTTATAAAAACAAAGCTGATCATTATGAAAGGATCTGTAAATCTTGGTGTATTTCATCACTTAAAAATGTGGACTGTTTATCCAAACAGATTCCAGCTCAGATACAAGCGGTCATAGGTGATGAGTTTGATCTTAAAAGTCACATAAATTCAGATATAAACTCAAAACCTACTATATTTGTACCTGAGATTTTACCTCATACTTTTAGTCATACTGTGGGAGACAAAGTTATATTGACAAATGCTTTTGTTAGACCAAAAATAGTTGCTAAAGAACTAGTATATGAGACAGAGCCAGACTCTGAAGACACAGACTCAGAAATCTCAGTCTATGAAACTTCTCAATCTGAACAGCCTGAACTTATAATCACTAATGAATCTTTAGAAACTATAGAACTTGAAAAGAAAAGATTTATAAAAGGCAAAGTTAATATTCCCACAATACCATCTTTAAAAAGACAAAAAGAGGTAAAAAGAATCAAGAATAAACAGAAAGGTTACAATGTGTTTGAACCTTCCACATCTCAGTCTGTAACTGGTCCAGACAATAATATGCCAAATGATAAATCTAAAGGCATAAAACCAGTAACAAAGGAGTTAAAAAGATCTCAGTCTGTGAGATCTATCTGTCAGTCTGGAAAAATAAATTTTCAGTCTGGCAAACTTAACTCCAAATCTGTTTGTGTTAACACTCAGTCTGACTCTAAAAAGTCAAATCTTAACAACCAGACTGAGACCATTAAGCTGCTTAGTGAAAACTTAATGAAGTTAACCACAGATTTTAAAACATTTGTTGAGTCAAAACAAGAGTTTAACAGAGGATCTGGTGCAAATAATAACCCAAAATCCAAAAGGACCATTATGTTGAACAGAAAATGTTACAACTGTGGAAATCTGGGACATGAAGGTATTAAATGCACAAAGTCCATTCTTAAACAGCCAAAGGCTGCTTTGATCAAACAAATGTCATCTACAAACAACAAAATCAAAAATAGAGAGGTTAAAAGTCAACTTCACAGACTTAGTACCAAAACTGCTAAAGAATTGACTTCAACCAACTCTAAAGAACCCATCAAAAGATGGGTTCCCAAAAGTAACTAATTGATTTTGTTTGTCCTGTGCAGGGTAACAGCAAATGGTACCTAGACAGTGGATGCTCAAGACACATAACAGGTTCCTTGAAGAATCTGTCAGAGTTTGTAGAAGAAGAAGGACCTTCTGTCAAATATGGTGACAACTCTGTTGCCAAGATAAAAGGTTATGGTGTGGTGAAGGCTGGCAACATCAGAATAACAAAGGTGGCCTATGTTGAGGGATTAAAGCATAACCTGCTTAGTGCTAACCAGATTTGTGATGATGATGGTGAAATCAGAATCAGAAAAAAAGGCTGCTGTTATCTATAATCCCAAAGGCAAACCTATATTAGTTGCCAAAAGAGAAAGAGATATCTATCTCTTGGATCTTTCTTCTGCAGACAACAATGTAGAGACTTGTCTCTATACTCAGTCTGTGCCAGAACTAAGCTGGCTATGGCATAGGAGGTTATCCCACCTGAACTTCAAAAATATTAACCTCCTGTCAAAGAAGAAACTGGTTAGAGGTCTGCCTGATGTTACATTTGCAAAAGACAAACTTTGTCCTGCATGTACACTAGGGAAACAGACCAAGAACCATTTTCCATCCAAATTGTTAGCTACAATTGATCAACCACTGCATATGCTCCATATGGATCTGTTTGGACCCATGAGCATTAGCAGTTTGGGTGGAAAGAAGTATACACTTGTGGTTGTAGATGAATACACAAGGTATACTTGGGTCATCTTTCTTAAGGCTAAAAGTGATGCTCATGAAGAGATTATTAATCTAATCAAGAGGGAGGAATTGCAAAAAGATGCACCTGTCAAGCAACTCAGGAGTGACCATGGTACAGAATTTAAGAATTCTACTCTCATTGAATTCTGTACTGACAAAGGCATTATTCAAAACTTTGCCTCTGTCAGAACTCCTCAACAAAATGGTGTTGCTGAGAGAAGAAATCGTACACTCATAGAAGCTGCAAGAACCATGTTATGCCATGGTCAAATGAAGATTTATTTTTGGGCAGAAGCAGTTAACACTGCATGTTATACCCAAAATAGATCTATTTTGGTCAAAAGGCATGGCAAAACTGCATATGAGCTGTATCACAAGAAGGTTCCAACCATCCGGAAGTAAATGCTACATTCTCAAACAAAGAGATCAATTAGCAAAGATGGAACCTAAGTCTGATGAAGGAATGTTTGTTGGCTATTCATTTATCTCAAAGGCCTACAGAGTCTACAACAACAGAAGGAATAAAATTGAAGAAACCATCAATGTCACCTTTGATGCTTCCTCTGCTAATGATGAACATGTTCCTCAGTCTGATGTTCATTTATTAGAAGATTTATCTGTTGTGGGATCTGAATCTCAAATCCCAGTTGTTGCCCCCAACAACCAGACTCTGAAAGTGATGATAAAGATACTCAACAAGCTCCAGCAATGATAGTACCTTCATCAACAGAAGATGAATCTGTGTCCAGAGATTTAAATTCTTCTGATACATGTGTTCAGTCTGGTAGTTTTCAGTATGTGGACTCTACAGACTCAGACTTGCCCTATGTAGAAGATGATGCAGAACTCAGTCCTGCTATTCTTCCACCAAATGAGAATGATTTACCACTCAATGATGAATCATTTCTAGGAGTCAAAGAACACAAGTATCATCCAATTACAGAAATAATTGGAGATTATGTTTCTGGTGTACAAACAAGAGCTCAAGTATCAAGCTCACCTTCTGCAAATTTTTGTTTCTACACAAACTTCCTGTCAATCATTGAACCAAAGAAAGCTGAAGAAGCCTTGAAAGATGATGATTGGGTTGAAGCAATGCAGGAAGAGTTAACAGAATTTGACAGAAACAATGTTTGGATCCTAGTTCCTGCTCCAAAAGGGAAAACCATTATTGGAACTAAATGGGTTTACAGAAACAAGATGGACAAGGATGGAGTGATAATAAGGAACAAAGCAAGGCTAGTTGCTCAAGGCTACAAGCAGGAAGAAGGCATTGATTATGATGAAACCTTTGCCCCTGTAGCCAGAATTGAAGCAATATGGTTATTCTTGGCATATGCTGCATTCAAGGACTTCAAAGTCTATCAAATGGATGTCAAAATTGCATTTCTGAATGGAAACTTACAAGAGGAAGTCTATGTGAAACAACCTCCAGGTTTTGTAAGTTTCACTTTTCCAAATCATGTCTATAAATTGCAGAAAGCACTATATGGACTAAAACAAGCTCCAAGAGCTTGGTATGACACCTTATCATCCTATCTTCTTAGTAATGACTTTACTAGAGGATCAATTGATAAAACTTTGTTCTTCAAAAGGAAAAAGGCAGATGTCATACTAGTCCAAATCTATGTTGATGATATTATATTTGGGTCTACTGATGAAAAATTGTGTAAATGGTTTTCAAACTTAATGTCAAAACAGTATCAAATGAGTATGATAGGTGAATTAACATACTTTCTTGGTCTACAAGTACATCAGAAACCTGATGGTATCTTCATCAACCAAGGTAAATATGTCAATGACCTACTTACTAAATATTCTTTAAAGGACTGTTCAATTATGAAAACACCAATGAGCACTGCAGATAAGTTGGATAAGGATCAGTCTGGCAAGTCAATCTGTCAAACCACTTATAGAGGTATGATAGGATCTCTACTATACCTCACTGCAAGTAGACCAGATATCATGTTCTCAACATGTTTGTGTGCTAGATATCAATCTGAACCTAAAGAATCGCATCTAAAATCTGTAAAAAGGATTTTTAGGTACCTAAAAGGTACTCCTAACCTGGGTCTTTGGTATCCCAAAGACTCTGGTTTTGATCTAATTGGATATACAGATGCAGATTATGCAGGTTGTAAATTAGACAGGAAAAGCACTTCTGGTGGATGTCAACTGCTAGGTGGCAAACTAGTCAGTTGGTCAAGCAAGAAACAGAATTCTGTTGCTACATCCACTACAGAAGCAGAATATGTGGCTGCTGGCAGTTGCTGTGCTCAATTGCTATGGATGCAACATCAACTAGCAGACTATGATTTGGTGTTTACAAAAACTCCAATCATGTGTGATAACCAAAGTGCCATTGCCATCACTGAGAATCCTGTGTTTCACTCCAGGACAAAGCATATTGAGATCAGACATCACTTTATCAGAGATTGTGCTGAGAAAGGTAAAGTGATTCTCAAATATGTGCCCACAAATGACCAATTAGTAGATATCTTTACTAAACCTTTAAATGAAGATAGATTTTTGTATCTGCTTGGTCAACTAGGAATGCTCAACCCCTAGTAAAACCTTGAATCTGTGTGATTCAACTCTCAGTCTGTGTCTGCTTTTCAATCTGTATAACTGTATTCTCAGCTACATACAATCAAAAAGCACAGACTAATAGATGTTTTTGTACATACTTTCTAAGAAAATACCAAAAAGATTTTATAACTTATGTTATTTTCTCTCAGTCTGACTGACTATATGCTTCAGTCTGTGTGACTTCTTCCAGATTAGCTACACAGACTAATCATATTCGTTCAGACTAGACCCTCTATTTTTGTGCTTTATTAATTCATAAGGTTAGTATTCTAGTACTGTTAGTATTAATACTGCCAGTTACTTTTAGTACTGCTGTTAATACTGAAGACTTTTTAATACTGCCCTCATGAATTCGTATTTCAGCACTGTTAGTATTAATACTGCAAGTTACTTTTAGTACTGCTGGGTTAATACTGATATTTTTTTTAATGCTGCTGATAAAGATTGGTACAATTAGTACTGCCTTGGCAAGTTACCACTGTTAGTTAACTTTAGTACTGCTTTCGCAAGTTACCTCTGTTAGTTGATTTTAGTACTGCTTTGGCAAGTTACTACTGTTAGTTAATTTTCGTACTGCTTTCACAAGTTAGTATTGTTAGCTATATCAAATCTGTTACCACTGCCGGCACAACCTTCTTTTATTTTTTATTTTATTTTTATTTTTCTTTAATAAAAATAAATAAACAACAATATCTTTGCATTTAATGCTAATACCACTTTTATGGTAATAATCATTAAAAGTTTTGGCGCTTGTTGTCTATTTATCTGCTCAATACAAAAAGTGCACGTGCTTCAGCGTTACGGTTGCAGAGAAAGGGATAAACCGTCAAGTGGGTCCCATTTAACGGAAATTTAATTTCTTCAAATACACACTTCTGTTTTCCCCTTTCTTCTTCACCTGTCTTGCACATCCAAAATTACACAGAGTTTGTAAGCCCTAACCTAAATCGCTCAACCATTTTTGAAATCAATCTAAAAAATTCTTCATTTTAAAATGGCTGATCAATGGGCTTACACGGCACCTGCCAACATCGCTGCGGCTAAACCCTTCAAACAGGGTAAACAGGTAAAACTCTGTATAAATAATCAAGTAGCTACCATTTCCATTCCTGACTCTAAAAAGAATAAAGGGTTTGAGGAACTAACTGCTTTTATGTCTGCTCATCCATTAAGGGGAGCATTCTTTAACTCAGTCCCTCAAATATACCCACATTTTTTAATGGAATGGTGGTATACTTGCTCCTCAAACAGTACCAATACTGCAATTACTGGTACTATTGATCATGGTAAACGGGCAGTTACCATTGATCAGGAGCTAATTAAGAATGTCTTAGACTTGCCTTTGGGAAATAATTTTGAACCCATTCCAACCAAAGAAGCAGCACGGGCTTCTCTTACTTTGGTTGGATATACCAAAGAAAAAGGCACCATCTTGATGTCAGGATTCACCCCCAGATGGAAATTTTTAATCTCTGGCATCATTAGAAGTCTAGGAGGAAAATCTGGTAGCACGGGGGAGTTAAATGAGTTTGAAACTCAACTGTTGAGCTCATTCATCACAGGTTTAAACATCAACTTTGCAGAGTTGTATTTTAAAGAAATTTTAAAACTAGTGAATGAGTCACAGAGAATTTTTAATGTACCTTTTATAAGGTTACTCTCCCTGTGCATCCAATCCAGATTAACTGGGTCTTTGTATATGTCCTTTAATAACAAAACTGCAGATATACCCGTACCTATGCTCACATATAAAGTGTTCAACCATCCGGTTCCACTTTCTAGAGCACCTATCACTGCTGCTATGCAGCAATGGATTGATCACCCATATGTTGCTTCTGCATCTATGGAGGGTGATAGTTCAGGTGATAGTGAGGGTACTGAGACCCAGGCTGTTGAAGATCGTGTGGCTGCAGCAGAGCACACAGACTCCAGGGATACAGACTCAACTCAGTCTGTGCACTTGGAGTCAGACTCAAACATTCCTGAGTCTGTTCCATCTTCAACAGAAGATGCAGGTAGTACTTCTTCTTCATCTGAGGACATGGATATAGATCAACCTCCTTATCCTAGCCCATCCTCACCCACAAAAGAGAGTCACAAACAAACCAACCCAGATGAGTCACCACTCACTCTAGAGGAATCACCAGACTCAACCCCAAAAAGTATAGCACAAGTGGAATCATCATCCATGGAATTGGATGTCAATAGAACACCTTCCAGTGCTGTAGTCCATTCCACTGCGGCTCTGCTAGAGTCTGTGGTGCCAATGACTACCCAACTGACCCAACCTACACCTAGTTTAGTCAGCTTGGATACCCACATTACTGCTACTACACTGACCCCTGTAGTATGCATTGAAAAAGATGCTCCAATCCTGAGCACTACCACCCCCCTCTTTACACCACTCATAATGGCTGAGCCCATAATGACCACTAGTCCTGTACTAGTTCACATTCCAGTGAGTCCTTTCTTACACCCCTCTGCACAGATCGACAATGCCCCAGTCATGTCACAGACTGAGGTACAGATCTCATCTTCTTTGCCTGATAAACTACTATCTTATCACCAGATGGTTAGTGAAGGCATACCAACTTCCACATCAGTTGCCAGTGATACTGTTCCATTACACCAGGGACTGTTTGAGGCAACAGGTGCAACACAATCATTTCCCAGTGATATCTTATCCTATCACCGGATTAGATCTGAGGGAACAACTACACCACTCAATGCCTATGATCACTTTTCCATGCACAGGACACAGAGTGAGGCAAAGAGTGCAACCCCAAAAGATTCTAGTGATCTTGCTCAGTCTCAACATGAGTCAAGTGAGGAACACATACCATCACCAAATTCTAACCCTTCCAACCAGACCCAGTCTGTGCCTTCTAGTACACTTAATGATGTGCTTTCTGCCATCAACAAGTTGTCTGAATGGGTACAGACTGAGTTCAATAATAATAAGAAAGAGCTAGAGAAGATGATGCATCTAGTCTCTACTATGGTGGATAAAGTGGATATGCTGGAGGAAAAGGTATCCAATAGGTTAGATAAAATGCAGACCACCCTCTCAAACTTAGTAGATGATGTCAAAAAGGGGGAGAAGATGAAGTATGGGTCTGCAGAAGCTAAAACCTCAAAAGATAAAGATTTAAATAATAAATCCTTAGATTTAGGGGGAGATAGCAGTGAGGGAGATGATGGAGATGATGGAACCGAAGGTGCTAGGGTGAAGTCTCAGACTGAAGCTCAGTCTGTGCCACAGACTGAAAATATGAGTGCACAGACTGAGGGGGAGCAAGAAGGATTGCAGGCAGGTGAACATACTGAGATGGTTGCACAGACTCAAGGGGAGTCATCCATTGTCTTACACATAGACCCAATTGCAACTATCTCTGCCCAAGGTCAGATGGAGTTGAAGAGACCAAGGGAAGAAGAAGAAGAAGAAGAAGAAGAAGAAGAAGAAGAAGAAGAAGAAGAAGATGTTCAACCTCTGCTAATCAAGAGAGCCAGGAAGATGAAAAGAATGGCCAGGAGGATTCCTGAAAGGGATATCTTTGATTCCCAACCAAAGATGAAGGGGATCAAGACCTAGGATCAATTTATGAAGCTGGCAGAAGAACAAGACAATGATGGTGATGATGATGATGCCATCAATCCTGACTGCAGTTCTGAGTCTGAAGTTTTTAGAAGATCAGATGATGATGAAGATGATGCTACTTTTGGAGGTGTAGATGAAGGTGCCTCAAAAGTCAAGACTGGAGAGTCTAAGTCTGTGCCTTCTGAACCTGCACAGACTGAGACACAGCATCAATCACAGACTCAGAGCTCAGAGCAACCAGCAGCAAGCACTGATGCTCTAATTATCAGTGCTGAAGTCATCCAAGCTGAAGCCAATCCTGCTAGACCAACCACAACAACCAGAACACTGCCTCCAGGTAAAAGTGAAATTGAAGATAGAATGCAATGGAGAAGTGCTCACCTGATTAACATTTATCCTGGGTCAAGCTCTACCATGGAAGAAGTTATGGATAAGGGTAAGGGCAAGGAGATTGCCTTATCCAAGCAGGAAAGGTTAAGCAAGATCAAGAAGATGGTGGATGATCATGCTGCTGGCACAAGAAATCCTGAACTGACAAATCTACAGGATGAACTCTTGCAACAAGAAGCTACTGCTCAAGGTATGTCTTTAACTGAGTACTTAAATGTACTAACTGAAGAAGAGCAGAAGCTGAAGGAAGCAAGATTTGTTGACATGCTCACTCAAGAACTACAAGAAGAAAGTCGTTCACTGACCCAAATCAGAAGGAGTCAAATTGAGCAACAAATCAAAGAAGATGAGGAGCTGTCAACAAGCCACTTTCCAAAAGTCAAAGCTCAAGCAAAAGATTAGAGAATGTCATCTGAACAAGATTGGACAGAAATTGAAGATGGAGCTGACTTTGACCAAGAGCAAGAAGATGGTATGGGTGGATGAACTGTACACTCTAGGGCTTAAGGAATGGCAATCCATTGCCAATCTTTTGAAGAGTGAAGCTGACAAGGATCTGAAGAAAGAAGTTCTGGATGAGCTATCTTACCTGATTGAGCTAGTTCTCAGTTTGGGGCTCATCTCAGAAGAAGAATACAAGTTGTTTTGCATAGCAAACAATTTTGTAATCAAGAAGAAGTCAGCTGGGTTATCCACAGAGAATGAGCAGAGAAGGGAGCATCCTCTACCTAAAGGTATCATTTTTATCGATAGATCCTATGTCCAGACTGACAACATTGAAGGTCTGTGCTATAGAGATATCAATGGGATAGAATGCTTCCAGGATCAAAATGGACTATATAGAGAGTCTCTGCTACACTGCATTGCCCTGCTGAAGGAATGCAAACATTCTCAAGCCAGACCATTCAGAAGAAGACTGATTAGCTGGTTATTCAACAACCTTTCCCAAATCAGGATGATGATTGGACTTGAAGATATCTGCAAGAAAATCATCCTAGAGTATCAAGAATTTGAAGACAAATCTGATAAGGAAATGGAAACACTATTGAAGAAGAAAGTGGAAAAGATGAAAGAGATCAAGGCTCGGAGAAAGGACTGAAGATTGTTATATTTATGTTATTTACAATCTTATTTAATAATTGTAAAATTTTTGTATACTAACTATGACTTTGACTTTATATATATAAGTCTAAGATTCATAAGTTATGTTGTACTTCAGTATTTATTATTTCTCCATTATCTTTTGTAAATAGATTTTGACATCATCAGATAGGGGGAGATTGTTTGGAAAAACAATGATCAAACCTAAGTTATAAATCTGAAGAGTCAAAATCTATCTCAGTTGTATTCAGGAAAAACTTAGTGAATTTCTGAGTCTGTGTTTCTGAGTCTGTGCTACACAGACTGAAGAAGTTTCTGAGTCTGTGCTTTACAGACTAAAGAATTCTCACAGACTGAAAGCCTTGCTCTTCCTGAAGACTTATGAATTCATCATCTGAAGAATGAAGATTGAAGACAAAAGACTTCACAGACTGAAGATCACAGACTGATGATCCCAAATTGAAGATCACAGACTGAGAGCACAGACTGAAGAGCACAGATTGAAGGATGAAAGTACAAGTGTACAGAAGATATTCTTCTCTCCTTAGGCTAGATACAACTGATAAGATGTTTGAGAAAGGTCAAACATCGAACAAAGGTTTTCTTCTCAGCAAAGAAACCTTTTACCTTTTGCTTTTTCTATTTCCAAGAAAAGCAAAAAGGGTAGAGTGCAAAGTTGCCCAAGATGAATGTGTTATCCCTTGGACAACTAACTGAGCTGGGTAATAGAAGTTGATTCTCACCTCTATAAATAGCAGCTCAATAGCACTCTTCAAATTATCCAAGTATCCAAGAAAACCAAGCTCTCAAAGCAAAATAGTATACAAGACCTTTAAGCTTAGGCTCAAAGCATTACCACACTAACTGTTAAAGTTTGTAGTGATAATTGTATCTTAATATACTAATACTTGGATCATATTCAAACCATCTGTGTGGGTTTGAATATTTTGTCATCTGTGTGAGACAAACACTTTTATTGTGAATAATACTTTGATTCATAATAAACTCTGTGTCAAAATTAATCTTGTTTTCCGCCTAGATTAATTTAAACTTGTTTGATATAAAACTTGGATATAAACTAACAAGTTAAGATAACTGTTATTTAATCTGTATCTAAGTTTTGGGAACCTTGTGACCCAACAGATATACATCACCATTAAATTCGTATTCGCTTAATTTTTCACACATTAAATAAATTTAATTAAGTACCAAATGTATCGTGGGATAATAAACACCCAATAATAAAGTTGTTGCACCTTTAAAAACTTTGAACAATTCGGTTATTTTTATAATAACATCCCAATAATGGTTTGAAAATGGTATAGTTTTACCCTTATTGACAAGGTCATCATGAAAACTTTGTAAAGTAGGGCGTTGGCGTAAACCACATAAAAGCATTTTATAAGTCGAATTTCATCTTGTAGGAATGTCCCAATTAGGGGTTAAAAAAATGGAATCCGTATCCTTACACAATTTCATATAATGTTTATATCTAACTTTACACGAACAAAATTAATCTTGTAACATAGTTTTAAAATCGTCTTTTATGAAACTTATTTGTTCAACCGCTAGTCCGTCTTGCACAACCAAGTTAATGATGTGTGTATGTCGCACCCCCAAATTTACAGTGCAGCGGAAGTCGGGTCGGGGCGCGACTAATCCAGTAATCATTGCACAAAGGTAAAGCAAACGACTCTATATGAGACGTTTTGAAAATAGTACAAAAGTAGTTTCATTGATATAATTAAGGTTTACATCAGTCTCGAGTTCGTGGGATGAAATCCTGTAGATTCTAGTACATAACGATTATACAAAAACAATGTAAGAAAATCTTCATATACGTAAAATGCATGCGACTCGAGCTAGCAAGCAATCCTATGGGCAACCCTACCGTTGTTGAGTACCTGAGAAATACACGCTAAAAGGTCAACAATAATGTTGGTGAGCTCATAGGTTTACGTAGTTAAAATCATAGTATGAACCACAAGATTTCAGAGTTATCGTAGTAGAACGAATGCCAAAGTAAATCATAGTATACTATTGCCATGGGCTCATAGTTCCGAAGCTTAACCGTAGTTGGTGTCTCCAGTTAAGTGTATAAACCAGTACATTCGAAATACAAATTATTATGCGTCCGTATAGTAGTTAGAGCGACTAACCTCGGACGGCGGACTGTCAGTTCCCGATAGATCTATCCATAATGTTCGCGCTTAGTATTAACGGGCTATGATATTTGTTGGAGACCATCGTAGTTTGGTTTAGTTTACCCATGCAATCTGTATAAGTGTTTTCATAGTACTTGTGTTCATATAAACAAAGCAGTGTATTCTCACCCCAAAGTAAGTAAAACAGTAAAAGTAAAAGTGGGGCTATGAGACTCACCTGAGTCTTGTAAGCAAATATAGCAATTAGTGGGTGTTCGTGTCCCAAATGCAACCTTCTAGCGCCCTAAACGCATAAGATTGTAGGTAAGTGGGGGTTAATGTCCACTTATGTATGCAAGTGGAGGGTTAATGTCCACTTGTACTAGTTGTCCATTCAACTAGTTATGTCCAAAGTTTTTTTTTATCGTTTGTGTTTAGAAAATATGTACGGTCCGTTGGTAACGTTTTGTATAATAATTCTTAAAGACATGATTATTATGATTGTTTCGTTGTATACTTATAACTGTATATGTATTATATGTGTAAGTTATATCGTATGAAGTATAGTTGTCATCACGCGAATTCAATGCTCGTTGGTCAGTTCGTACAGTCTAAAAACGCAAGTCAGAGGGTCAACTTGCAGGTCAAAAGTCAACACGTAAGTCTCAGTTCGCAGTTCAAAAGTCAACTCGCAAGTCTCAGTTCGCAGGTCAAAAAGTCAATTCGCAAGTCTCGGTTCGCAGGTCAAAAAGTCAATTCGCAAGTCTCAGTTCGCGATCAACAAGTCAATTCGCAAGTCTCAGTTCGCGGTCAACAAGTCAACTCTCAAATCTCACTTCGCGGGTTTTCCAGAAAAATCATACATTTTGTCCACGCGATTTAGCTAAGTAAATATCCGAATTAAATTTCAAAAAAATTCATGGTTACACTACTATGTTTTAGTTATTTTCAGTAATTTTTTTGGAATTTTTAGAGATATTTAAGTTGGTCAAATAAAATGGTAAATCCCCTGAGGTCTAAAATCGACAAATCTGGATACATGTTCAAAGATTTAAATTCAGAGAAAAATCTACACATTCTCAAAGAAAGTTATCTAAACGACATTTGTACCTAACCAAATTTGTGAGATTTTGGCGGTAGTTTCAAGTCATTTGGAGTCGTGTAGCTCGAGTTATGGACTCAAGAAGTTGAGTCAAAAATCTTTCACCCGACACAGAAATGCGACATGTTTTTGTAAAATTGTTTTCGAGTATCAAACGATGTCGAAAAATTATGAAACCACTTGGAGATGAAATCTAACTCTTTAAACTTAACTTTTGCCTTTTGATTCATCCATTTTGGTTGAATTTTGAGCACGAAACTTTCCCTTGAAGTCGGGCCAAGTTTCTGCCCAGAAACTATTAAGGTTTTTATGTTTTCAAAAACGATTTTCGACTTTGGTTTTGGACATAATCTTGTTAAATGGACATTATAACATGTTTATATATAAGTTTCAAGTAAAATAAAAGGGAGATAAAGTCTCTTACAAAGGAGAAGAAGAAACACAAAGAAATGAAAGTTGGATGCTCGTTTTCTTGCGTTTCCTTGCAAACCGAAGAGGTGGTGTTATGGTGGTTTGTGGTGGTGATTGTGGTTGTTTGTGGTGGTGTGTGGAGCAGCTGGAAATTCGCAGGGGCAAGGGAGAGAGGGAGAGAAGAGATGAGAGAAAGATTGAGTGTTGGAAATGAGGTTGTGTGTGAAGTGAGAAAAGAGAGTGTGGGTATGGAGTGGGAATGATATAGAGATCTTGGGCATGGGGTGTGGGATGGCTGGTCATGGGGGGGCCGACAAGGGGTGTGGGTTGTTTAAATTTTATTCCTCAAGTTTACGTTACGTGCGGTGCTCGTTTACCCGATCGTTTCGTCGCTCGTTTAAACGTTATACGTTTATTAATTAGGTTTTTCGTTACGATTTTAATCGCGTAAGTTTTTTATTGAAGTTTTGTTTAAAATATTTCATTTTAAGTTATTAAAATAATAATCGAGTTTCGTTCGGTTGTCGGGCGCGCTTCGCGCGTTTTCGTCGCGTAACGTACGTTTTGCATAAAACGTAAAGTGTTCATATATTATTGTATAATAATAATATAATGTAAATAACTACTATTTAATTATAAAATAGATTTACGTTATTTATGAAAAAGTTTTCACCAACGTCCGTATTCATAGTTTTGAAATCTTTCAGATCGTTTAGCGTAATTATAATTAATTACGTGCGTGTGTATATATATACTAAACGCTACTGTACTTAGCCTTATTTCAAACTAAATACCAGTAGTGATAATCAAGCTTAAGGTAATTTAATACGCTTAAGTGTCGGTTGTCACAGTGCAACACATCGACTATGAAAAAAACGCCCGACAAAGGTGGTTGGTATTTTAGTATTAGTCTTCCTACGACGTTTGTATTATTACTCGCGTTATCAAATGATATTGAAAAAACCTTTTTTCTAATTTAAATTCTTTTATTACATCTCGTAACATTTAAAATAAATTTTGACCCATGTGATGATACTCAAAGTTTTCAAAGGCAATCGTACGCTTCATCATTTGTCACGTTACGAGATCAACTCAATGCGCGGTAACACAAATGTACGAACCGGGCAAACCATGAGGAGCCGATCAAACATCGGTTGTTAAGTTCACACTAGTATTTAAGTTTTCAAAACCATTTACTAGTTGTATTTTAGCTTTTTTCCATAATTTAATTAAATCACGTTTAAGAGTAGCACGAATTACTTGATTATATCGTGGTTGAAGAGTATTTTGAATCACCTTAGTAAGCAGAGGGTTGTCGAAGTGGTTGAACGACAAACCTTCTTGAATCACATAGCTTGCAAATTGTTCTCGACACCGCTCCACCTCATATGTAAATATATTCCCATCTCGTACCATAGAAGCTTGCCCCTCTTCCGGATTAGATTTGAGTGCACCGCAAAATTTATCTTTATGTTACTTCAACGTTAAGTTGGACTCGGGTTTCAAAAACTTTCCGCAACGTTTACAATGAGCCTTAATCGAGCATCCGACAACAATACTTTGTTGTAATTACACCACACCTCTTGGTTTCGTTTTGTTTCTAAAATTTGAACAATCGTTGGTGCATTTGAGGAACCACCACCGGTGGAAGTTGAACCGGATTGAGTTGCCATTTGAGAAATGAGAAATTTATATGCGTTTTTGTATGCGTTTTAAGTGTTTTGAGAGTGTTTTGAGAGTGTGTGAGTGTTGTGACTAAATCATACTCAACATATCTATATATACTAATTTTGAGAAGACAAAATGGTAAAAAAAAAAAATAAAAACAAAAAACGGCTAGAATCAAGAAAAACGGCTAGTATCAACGGCTAATAAAAAAACCGGTTAATAACCAGTTATAAAAACCGGTTTCCCGAACCGAACCAGTTTCTAACGGTCATATTCCAAACCGGTTAGAAACTGGCGGTTTGGGTCAAACCCGAACCGGTTTTGGTCAATAACCGATTTTGACAGGGTTACGGTTTCGGTTTCTTAGAATTGAGAGAGATCAAGAATTCTCACTATTTCTTAGATTTCTGGACCCAATTCAATTCAGTGAGATCTTTCATTCACATTTTTTATTCATAATACAGAAAATGAGGTGAAGAGTGAAAAAAATATAAAAAGGATAATTGCTACAATTTGAAATTTATATAATTTAAATTTGGAAATGTTGAGTCTTAATTCACAAAAATTTCTGTAAATAAAATATCAAAATACATTATTTATATGTAGTATAAGATGATGCAAGTACTTTTTGAATAAAAACTCTTACTCCATCAATAAAAACTTTACATATATTCTATATTTATGTTAAACTATAAAAAAAAAATGAGTAAACCTAACAAGGTGGAAGGTGAGAGAGTGACTTTACAATTTATTTATTTGTTAAAATTGTACTTTTACATTTTAATAAATTAAAAAAAAAAACTTTTAATATTAATGGACTAAAAACTTTTCTTAAGAAAAAAAATCTAAGCTTTGTATAAAGCTCTGGATAAAAGAAAAAGTGTACATTCTAAGGGTCTATTTGGTAAAGTAGTTGTATGCTGTAGCTTTAGTTGTAGGCTGTAGCTTTAGCAGTAGGCTGTAGCTGTAGGTTGTAGCCGTAGGTTGGAGCTGTAAGTTGTAGTTTTATTTGTATAGAATTGTTTGTCAAACTAGCTGTAGCTGTAACTTTGAAATGTAAAATGACATAAATAGACATCAATATAATAATAAATTACAAATATAATTAAAAGTAAATTCAACAAATAATATTCGATATAAATAAAGTACTTTATCAATTGGATAACATAATAGTAATGAACGCCAGAAAGTTCATCGCGTGGTATAATTTAGAAGCTTTCCATACACGGCAAATACCATATGTTCTTTTTAGCTATTACGAATATAGTTGTGCAAAACAAATGCATCAATAGAAAAGATAAGACATTGTCTAATGTTTAATAAATTTATATAGTTAGTGTTACATTTCATGTTAAACCAAATGCATTAAAATGAATTTTATTGTTATCTACACTTCACATAATCACTTTGGCAATCCTACATGCGACAAACGTGTTAAAAATTGGAAGCTCAGTTTGTGTTTCTGCTTATTGGGTTTTGATATAATTTATTATTTGTTATTGATTGTTTTGAAAAGACTTTTTAGTTGTAGGCCTCACGGGCTAAAAAGATTAAACAAGTATTTTTTTTGTTGTCTTTGTAATAATAATTTGTTTGGAGGCCTCAAAAAACATATTTGTATCATCATTTATATAATATACACTATTTATAAAATTTGAAGCCCTAAAATTTTGGAGGCCCTGTGTAGTGGCACCACTTGTACACCCTCGAGGACGATGCTCTTAGTGTATTTTGGATTACTCTTGTTGTTGTAAATATATGATCATATGTGTGTATGGAATTTGTGATATTTTTAGAGGGAGAAAAATGTTGTTCAAAATGCTTGTAAACCTTACCTTATAAATATAATGATGTCAAAAGGTGTTTAAAAATACTAATTTTTAAAATGAAGAATAAGATCTACGAAATGTAACTGAAGATAAGGTTGTACGTAAATACCTAAAGTAATTGAATGGAAGGTATATGTGTAATTTATGTGTATAAAAAGCTCCACGGATTTTTCAACGCTAGTTACATTAGCTTTTGGTTTTGGAGCTTTTTTAAAAAACTATAAAGCTTAAAGCTTTTCCATCCAAACAAAACTTTTAATTTAACAGGAGCTTTTGATTCAAAAATGAAAATCTAAAGCTCCTAAAAGCTTTCAAACCTCCCCGCCAAACAGACCCTAAATATCTTTTTTTTTCTTCTAAAAACATCCAAATTTTAATTTTGAAACCATACGTTCATACTTGCACTCCAAAGTTCAAACACGAGTTAGCAAAACCCATCAAAATATAATGAGAAAGTTATTTATATTGTCATATTTAACCTTCTATATCTAAATATGAACAAAATTTTGAAAAAATATCCATTTTGGTTAAGAATCTTGCTTCATTTCACATCATCTTGGAGCGAAATATAGTGTTTTTTTTAAGTTGAAGTGAATTGTACTGTTTTTATTTTTTTCAATTGGAGTGAATTTATAAGTTTTTTTAGCGAATTCTTACGCATTTGAGCGACTTGTGGGAACTTGAGCGACTTATTGGGCTTTTGAGCGAATTCATGTGTATTTTTAATAATCGGAGCGAATTATTGTGCATTTGAGCAAATTGTTGATCATTTGAGCGAATTCATGTGTATTTTGTAATAATCGGAGCGAAGTGTTTATCATTTGAGCGACCTCATATGTTTTTTTTAATAAACGGTATTTGAGCGGATTGTTGAACATTTGAGCGAATTCATGTCTAATTTTTAATAACTGGAGCGACTTGTTAGATATTTAATTGGAGTGAACAAATAAGGTTTTTTTATACTATATTTCGTTTAAAGTTGATGTGATGAAGCGAAATTTCTTTGACCAAAATAGATATTATTGTAGATTTTGCCCTTATCTAAATATTGAAGACTAAAAGCTAATTTTCTGAAATATAATTCTCTTGTTTTTTTCTTTCTCTTTTCTTTCTTTTTTCCTTTTTATAAAATCGAAAAAAAAAAACACTCGCACCTTCTTCTTTCCCAAATTCACACAGAAACCCTATAAGAAATACTGAAACTGCAAATACATCTTAAATTTGTGATCTCAATCAAAATTCATACTCTTTTCATCTATATATCATCCTCAGCTCTTCAAATCTATCTTGATCGATCTGTAATTTTGGCGGAATCTTTCTCATCATATCTCGTCTTCCGGTAATTTTTCTAAATTCTTGTTTTCATATACTAAAATTCGTTAATTTAAGCTATTAAACAAATTGAATGTGTGTGGATGTAGTTTTATGTTTTACTTTGAATGCCTCAATGTCTAGGTTGAAATTTTGATGTGGATTTTGAAGTTTTAGCTACAATAAGTTGTTTTTTTTTTTTTTTTTTTTTTTTTTTTTTTTTTTTTTTTTTTTTTTTTAACAATTAGCTACACTAAGTTATTACTAAAGTGTTGTATGAATTACATTATAGGTTAAACGATTTATGTTTGTTTGTGTGTGTTATAAGTAGGAAATGTAATGCTTATAAAATTACTAGTATTGATAAAAGTTCTGGTCTTTCAAGGTCTAGGTTATACATGACGATTTAGCGAGATACAGATTCGTGATTCTGTGGATGTGGTAGATCAAATGTGAACTAGGGTTGTAGTTGAATTACTGCAAATATGGATGTAAAGGCAGAGCCTCAAGAACCTATGGAATTTGATTCAAATGAGGCTGCATATGAGTTTTATAAGGAATATGCAAAGTCTGTGGGATTTGGAACTGCTAAACTGAGTAGTCGTCGTTCTAGGGCGTCAAAAGAGTTTATCGATGCTAAATTTTCGTGCATAAGATACGGGAACAAACAACAATCTGATGATGCGATTAATCCACGACCGTCGCCTAAGATAGGTTGTAAGGCAAGTATGCATGTGAAGAGAAAACCAAATGGGAAATGGTATATTCATAGTTTTGTAAAGGATCATAACCATGAACTTTTGCCGTCTCAGTCACATTTTTTCCGTAGCCATAGGAACTCTGATCCACTTAAGAACGATTCTAAGGTACGTAGAAAAACGATATTAGCTGGCATGTCTAAACAATATGGTGAATATCGGTGTAGTGGTTTGGAGACTTATATTCGAGATCAAAATGATAGGGGTCGGAGGCTAACTCTAGAGGAAGGAGATGCTCAACTTCTTCTTGAACTTTTTGTAACCTTGCAGGAAGAGAATCCAAATTTTTTTTATGCTGTTGATTTAAATGAAGAGCATCAACTCAGAAATGTCTTTTGGGTTGATGCCAAGGGTATTGATGATTATAAAAACTTTGGTGATGTTGTTTCTTTTGACACTACGTATTTCATGAACAAGTACAAAATACCATTGGTTCTTTTTATCGGAGTCAACCAGCATTGTCAGCCTACATTGCTAGGGTGTGCATTGATTGCAGATGAGACGGTATTCACATTCGCTTGGTTATTTCACACATGGTATTTGGCAATGGGCAGCCGGGCCCCAAATGTAATACTAAGTGACCAGAGTAATTCTATAGAAGCAGCTCTTATATCAGTGATACCACGAACACGCCACTGTTATGGTCTGTGGCATGTACTCGAAAAGGTTTCTAGGCAGCTTGATTATTTGAACCCGTGGCATGATACTTTCACGGCGAAGTTCAATAAGTGTATATACAAGTCATGGACTGAAGAAGAATTTGATAAGAGGTGGATGAAGTTAGTTAACAAATTTAATCTTGGCGAGGATGCATGGTTTCAATCGTTGTACCAAGATCGCAAACTATGGGCTCCTACATTTATGAAAAATGTCTCTCTTGCTGGGTTATCTGCACCTTTTCGATCCGAGAGTCCAAACTCATTCTTTGACAAATACATTCAGGTAGATACTTCTTTGAGAGACTTTGTAGAACATTACAAAATTATAATGGAAGATAGATATGAAGAACAAGCCAAAGCAGATTTTGATGCGTGGCATGACACACCTGAGTTGAAGTCTCCTTCACCCTTTGAGAAACAGCTGTCCTTTGTATATACTCATGAGATCTTTAAGAAGTTTCAAGTTGAGGTTTTGGGAGCAGTTGCATGCCATCTTAAGATAGAAAAAGAAGACGGGATATCTATAACATATATCGTAAAAGACTTTGAAAGCAGTCAGGATTACATGGTGGAATGGAATGGAACACGGTTGGATATTTGTTGTTCTTGTCGTTCATTTGAATTTTATGGTTACCTGTGCCGGCATGCTATTATAGTTCTTCAAATGTCTGGTGTTTTCACTATCCCGATTAAATATGTACTGCAAAGATGGACAAATGCAGCTGCAAGTAGGTGCCCTATTAGTGAAAAACTAGAAAATGTACAAACAAGGACCCGCCGCCTTAATGATTTGTGTCGACGGGCTATTATTTTGGGTGAAGAAGGGTCAATTTCGCAAGAGAGTTACAAGATTGCATTAGATGCTATAAAAGTTGCTTTGTTGCAATGTTCAAAGGAAAATAACTCTACTGAGGATGAATCGAGACCTTCAACCTCCACGTCTCATGGCATATATGGTACTGAGGAAGAAGACCAAGGTGTAGCTACCGTTTCTAAAGAGCTAGTGCCTAACTTAAATGTAAACAGGGGTGTTAAGAGAGCGGAATCTGGGAAAGAAAGGTCAAACAACAATGGTATTGCGGTTATGAAAGAGAAGGTTTGTTTTGTTTGTTGTTTAATAATCTATCTTTTTTTTTTTTTTTTTTTTTTTTTGCTATATTTCTTGGCCTAAAGCTCACATGTCTATATTTTCTTATCTGACATGAATCAGGTACTTGTGCAGCCAGAAGTTGTAAATATCGGGATCGATGCTAGCCTTCACCAAATGGTTCGTCATTTACACTATCATTATTTGTTTTTCTGTTTTGTTTTGTTTTTTTAATTATTATTATTATTTTTAACAATTCATCAGCTGCTAGTTCATCCCTTAATTTAATGTGTCTATTGCAGGAGCTTCCTAACACAAGGCTATTGCAGCTACACAACATGATGCCCCCACACTTGCAAGGTGTAGTACCGACAATGTTCCACAATGTGGCATCCACACAGTTTCACAATGTAGCTACAGCACAGATGCAGAATTCTCGTCTGCCAAATTAGCTCGAGTTCAATCTTCTACCCTTTGTCGATAATATTTCTTGTAATCTAGCTACATTAGTTCATACCTCTCATCTGCGAAAGATCAGCAACTATTTTTGTCTCCGTAGTCGATTATCGCGATTTAACTTTAGAATCATTTTCTGCATTCAATGATTGTGTATTCTCTAGCATTAGGTTTTATGTCTTTTGCTCAAGTTAGTTGAACATTTTCAGATTTATCAGGTTGTACAACTGTTTCATGATGTCAGAAAAGACCTTGAACGACTGTGGCCTGGAAAAATGGGAACAGACCACAAGTATACGGATTATCGATGCAACGTAATTACGTAAGGATTCTTCACTCTTACAGTTAAAGATATATTTTCTGTACTGAATTTCTCATTTAGAGTTAAGACATATGGTACTGTATATGTGTGAACTACTCGCTCTTCTTGGTCTTGGAGGTTATACTTTAAAATCCATAGTAAAGAACTTTCATTGTAGTTGCCTTTTCAACTGTCGTACGGACTGAAATACCAGAACCTGTTTGCGTAGACTTTACAAGAGGTCAAGATTAACGGAAGACTTGATTTTGTAGTTGTATGCATGCTAGAATTGTTACTCGTAGGTGGTGGCAATTTGAATCCACTTATTTGTGAAAGGTTCGGTTTTGGTTATGATTTATCCTCAACAGGTCAAATAGTGCAAATCTGAAAACTCAGCTATAATGGAAACTTGTCAAATGATTTGAATGGGTTGTAAGCTGTCAAAAGTGTGTTTGTAGCCATACTTATAATGTTAACTGTTTATACAAGAACAGTAAATGTTGTCGCACAACCCTGCCTGACCCGTTCTAAATGACATTTTTTGACTAATTTTGGTGTGAAATCCATATCAAGTTTTATATCCAGTACCCTAGTTTTTGGTGTTCTCCCTCTGTTCTGCTTATCTAATAAGTCAGATTATAATTATAATGCCTGGAAACAATTTACTCAACTTCTCTTTCTTTTTAAGCAAAATATGTATGTGTTTTGGCTTGGTTGTGTTTAGACATTTTTGACTCATAATCAATGTGTTAGGACCTAAAACCATAAAGACTATGATAAATGCGCTTGTTATTTGTTAAAACATCCATATCATTCTCTACTTTGCCCTTTCTGGTAATTGTCTCCTCGAGTCTACCCGTTGAACATGAGCATTAGAGGTATGATGCATTCCATAGGCCGGTCCTCTGACCTAAACTCAACGTTTCAAAACTTAATGTCGCCAAAAATGGCATGTGACATTAAAATTGCATAATGTCGATTGCAGGATCTATAAACTCTTGTCTTGGTTACCCAGTTTTGATATCCTATCCTATCATTGTTCTGCATAGTAAGGGTTTTTTCATTTGGTGTTTCTCTAGATACCACTTCTAGATTCACCAATTTCGTGTAGCAATTTGCAGCTTACTATGTTTGTAAATATTCTTTAGATTAAAAAGTGTTTGATTTGTGATTTTGTTTAGTTAAATGGTGTGGCAAATGAAATATGAAGACTTTAAACAGACTTTTATGATTATAAAATATAATAATCATAATCATTATAATTACAAGGAAGTTTATATGTTACGGAATAATTAAAAATTATACATTTGTTCTTTTGTTAACGATTGTTAGATTAGGGGGTTGGATTTTGTGTTAAGTTGTTTCTGTTAGGTAAAAATTGGTAATTATATTATATAGGGGAAATATTCCGTGCAGAAAAACTGTACGGATTGTAAATGTGCAGTTAACTTTAACTCAGGAGCAAATGTGCAGTTAACTTTAACTCAGGGGCTGAATATATATATTTAAAAAAATTGAAAAGTTGAAAATGTAAAATATAAATATTTCCTTTATTTCATATTTCCTATTAGTAATAGCTAATAACTTTAATGTTGTTGACATTATTAATGATTTGTCCTATTATATACTAGTGATAAATCTCTCGTGCAATGCATGACATCATTGATATAACAATTTATAAGGTAGCTAAACGTGATAATAGACTACTACCGTCCATTCACCTATATTATCTTAATATCTAATAAGAAAAAAACTTTATTCATTACTGAAAATGACATGGTTGCAAATATCTTTGTTAGCTTGTTCAGTCTGCTTTTTGGTTGCCGCTTCATGTAGAGGACTATATATCTTTGATCACTTGTTAAAATAAAATGTTAATTGTAGTCTCATAAATAATAGTTGGAATGAAAATATGATGGAAGGTAAAGACATAACAAAAGATCCATCTACGTTTCATGTGTTAAATAATTGAAATGGACATCAACAACTTTTTAACTTTGGTCTTTTTTTGTATCATTAAGTGACTAAAATCACAAAATGGGCGGGCTATTAATCGAATAAAATCCGAAATTTTGATGGAGGCTGAAAGTGTTGGGTTGACTCAAAATACTTTTTTTGCAAATTCTTATTACCTTTGTATGGATAATTATTGTGTTTGCAAAGACTGTGATACCTAAATACACTCTGTGAAGTTTGCCGATTTGACCCGTATGAACATTATTTCTTATAATTAAATTTTACACATGATCGGTAACAATGTATGTGTATTTTGAAGAGATATTGTCCAAGATACTTAATTATTCAAGATTTAGCAAAACAAGTTTATCTATATTACATATAAACCATCTTAGTTTCCATTTTAAGAATTTTTTAACAACAATTGTAAGACTCAACATTAAGATATTAATATATATAGAAACTATGTTATTTTAATTATTTCATTAAATCTAATAGTTACCTCACTTTATCCATCACAAAAGTATATTTATCCAACATTTTGAATCTACCACTAAACGAAAAAAACAACATAATGCGATCACGATCCACTATTACTTACAGATTTTATTTTCGTTGCGTCGTGTGGGTCTTTTGCTAGTATTTAATTTTCCATTTCAGTTATTAACAATTATATAAAACAAAGTGGATGAAATTAACATCTAATGTCTTAGTATCTTCGTGCTTTGTTTTTACAATTGAAAATTGAAATCCCTTTGTTCATCTACCTGCTTTTATAATTTGGATACTTTGATGTCAACAATAAATAGATAACTAATTAAAACATTATTATAACGTAAGAAATCAACCACAAACCTTCAAAATCAAATCCATAAATCTCATACATTAAGAAGACAAAGGTGGTATATTGCAATGATTAATTGGGTAAACTTACTAAATAAATGTTAATGGCAAATTTTACGATTCCAATAAAATTAAGTTATATTACTTTATAATTTTGACGATTATTGCATTTATTCTCAACTTGTAGTCTTGACATGTTAAAAGTTCGAATGTGAAAACGAATAAGGAGAAACCATATCATATTTTACATATCTAGCAAAGAGATACCATATCATATTTTACATATCTAGCAAAGAGATGTTGCCACGTAAACAAGGAGGCAAATCTCTTAGTTATATGAAAAGATTACCTTCATAATTTTGTCCAATGACACAACCTAACCTATCATTGATACTACTACTTTTTAAATGTCATTTCGCGAGATCGAGTTTACTCCTTTATATGGTTTGACTTCCAAGTAAGTCATATATTGACGAACCGACCCGCCCATCTGTTTGGACCGGTTCATTATATCAATTAACCAACTCATTAAGTCAAGGTCTCAAGGAACTACATGATCTATGAAGTCTGTGTGTCAACATCATTTAATTCAATGTAAAGATCCGTCCCTGCTCGTATATGGTACAAATTCGATGTAAATATTTTATGACTCGATGTTAAACCGCTCTCCGAACTTGTAGGATGAATCTTCAGCGAACATTTCATCACCTTGTAAACGAGATTCTTAGAATCATGTATTATATCGAGATGGTGCCATAACGGTGGTGTTGTCAAATGAAAAGTCGAAAACTTCAGTAAATTAACGGTTACAAAAATAGGTATCACATTATCGGATAGTACAACACATACAATAGTAACAACTGAAAGTTTGATATATATATTATATCAAAATAAAGTTATATACAAACGGTAATTAATTTCTATAAAATAAGTTAAATAGTTCCATGTTTATGACGTCTTTGAATGCACATTCTTCTGATTCATAAAACCTGGGTGAGCATATGGATCGGTAGTTCGGTATCTTTTAACATCACTTGTGTTTCATTCCTCTTTGGTCTTAACAATATGGACACTTCATAGATCAAACAATAATTTTCAATCCCTATATATTAAGACTTTACAATATAATGTACAATAATTTATATCTTTCCTATTTTTAAATAGTTATAATATTATCTTTTTAGCTATTAGTATTTTGTTTACAACTAACCATCACAAGACATCCTGAAATCTTCGCAACAAGTCTCAGATTCAAATCTCACTAGCAGTACCTATGAGATGGTGGCCAAGGAAAATGTCAGATATGGTCACAAGAAGTCTCGGGTTCAAATCTCACTAGCAGCGCATATGGGGTGACCAAGGAAAATGTCAGAAATGGTCACGGGATAATCCGGTTAGGCCGCGTACATCTGAATATAATTTCTCATCCTCCCCGAATAACCTGAACAGGAAAAACCTCATATATTTACCTTTTTACCCGTTTATTTTGTTTACAGTTATAAATAATTGTTACAAATTATTTGACTTGGCTTTTTATGCTACTGTATATCGATTATATCATAAGGCATTTGGTATATGTTGATTATTATTAATGATAAGTACAGTAGTTTACGACCTTACATTGATTGTGTTCCATGCAATTATTATGCAATATTAGAATTATTAGGTGTTATTGAGTTTTTTTATGATATAATGGATCATAATCAAAGCTGTTAATAAGTTATTTGTCTAGTTTTAGTGTCCTCTTATATCAATCAAGATGCAAGTGTCATTAAAGGATAAACTCATAAACGTGTAACTAAAGTTCTTTTGTTTTTTGATTGGTGGATTAATTAAATAATTAAATAATATTATGTAAACTTAAAATATTCTAGTGTTGACTCGTGTTGTGATACATTTTGTTTGTGATTGGTGCATCAAAAAGTTAATTCATCAAGATATAAAACATTATATACACTTCAGTTTATTTGTGTCACATTGATAAGTATCACACAAATTTAGATAAAACACAGATACTCTTCATCTAAAGAGTCGACTGTCATTTTTATCCTTTACTTTAAACATAGAGTTTTATAAAAAAGTGTAAGTAGACGTAAAAAAGGTAAAGTTGATTATCATTTTTTAAAAATAGATACTTAAACTAAAATGAAAATATAAATACTTAGAGTAGGGTTAAAATACACAGTAAATTGAAAGTAAACAATATACGCAAGAAAGAGGGCCTTACGAGTGTCCTCCCACCCCACTCCTTCCGCCTCCCTTCCTCTCCATTCTTTCCCACCACCATTTTCATACCCTATTTCTTAAATTCAATGTATCTTTCACATAATTAACTCTATAAATAAAAACAATTTATCTAAATAATCAGCAATTAATGCTTATAAAAAGGAATTCAAATACTTTTTTTGATATTTGATACACATCTAAAAACTTTTTTTAAAACCCTAATATTAACCCTAAACTCCTTTATGCATATTTTAATTCAAAAACGTTTTTAGAACCCTAACAATCAACTCTTAATTTTATATTTTAATTTTAACAAAATATATTTCTAAAACGCTAGCTACCTATTAACCCTAAAATCAACATGATTCATCGGAGAATTTGAAGTCATCGGTGCTGGTGGTGGGAGGTCGCCGGAATAGTTGATGATGGGATGGACGTTGAAACTTAGTGGTGATGGTGGGATGGTCACTGGATTTTGAGATGGTGAAACACATGAAAGTAATGGGTTTTGAGTATTGGGTGTAAGAAGAAAATTCAATAAAGAGATAAAATCAATAGTTGGAAAGATCGCTTATTCTGTGTAGGACAAAATTCTATCTACATAAATCTTAATCTGAATACTTATTTTGAGATAGAGAAAATATAAATTAAGATATTTGTCATGTTTACACTTTCTTCACTAAGAACTCACCTATTGTGATTTGAGAGTCACATTTTGTAATTCGATTATTATTTATTTTCTTAATTTTCTTAATTTTCTAATTTAAACATCATGATGAATTAATAATTATGAAATCTTATCATCAGTTTATGATAATCAAAAACTTAATAAATATTGTTTGACATTCCTAGGAGGATATGAACTCCACCAAATAGCCCCTGAAGATCACACAGATACTCCGAAGAACACGGCGATAGTTTTTCAAAGAAAATATTCATGGTAATGACACTACCACCCTCCCATTAATTACTAACCTTAATCATTTTCTTCTTTAAATTACCACCTTCCATACTAGTCAATATATTTATACTTCATCTATACTACTTAATAAAGCATTAGAGTTTAAATCTTAAAAAAAACGATAATTTACTATTTTACCCTCAACTTCTTTAATGTATCTATAATCAATACACTGTTAAGCACTCAATGGAATTAATTATAAAAATTAATATCATATTTAATTTCGATCTCTAAAATATGTAACTCATAATGTTTGATTTTTTTATTACCTACGTAACATATTAATGAGTATTGAAAATGTTAGTTTCTATGAGAAGTGGATATTTTTTTAACAAATTATGACTAGATTTATCTGTATAGTAACGCAATAAGTTGAAAAAAAAAATTAAACTCTTAAGGACATTATAATAAATGCAAGTTTGACTTAAAATATTAAATGAATGAGTTATTGAAAGTAATGAATAAGGGTAAATTTAAAATTTAATGATTTTCATTATTTAGTTTTTGCAAATGGACAATTTTGGGATAGATATAAATAGTAATGTGGACATTTTTTTTGAGACGATGGAGTATGTTATTTAACATTCAAAACTATAAGTTAAGTTATATCGAAAGAATTGTAAAAGTTAATGTGTTATTACGATATAAATAGTTTGACTATTTGGTAGTATTAAAAAACATAATGATTTCTATTCTACCGTTTAATTTAGTGCAACATTTAATACAAATAGTACAATAATTGAAAATAATAGTTTATTCTCTTCTTGTAAGGTCATTTATTTAGTTTTTGAATTTAATATATAGGTTAACTATTTGTTGTTCAAATTTTTAATAATTTTCAATTATTATGATTAGAACTAGCAATTCGAGTTGACTCAAGTTAGTTTGTTTGAATATGCGGGTCAAAAGTTCAAAACCTAACCCAAACTGATTTTAAAAATGGTTTGATTGGTTAAAAGCAATTGACTCAAACGCGATTCACAAAATCGTTTAGGTATACGATGAGTTGATCGTTTGGCTTGTTAGATTTGTTATTTTTTAATTGAAATTACTTTTCTGGTTGGTTGGTTGACGTGTTAACCCGAATTT
This sequence comes from Gnaphalium uliginosum, assembly GCA_963930675.1. Taxonomy (NCBI): domain Eukaryota; kingdom Viridiplantae; phylum Streptophyta; class Magnoliopsida; order Asterales; family Asteraceae; genus Gnaphalium; species Gnaphalium uliginosum. Next base: position 11,469,268 of record OZ005683.1, on the reverse strand, counting down.
TAAATCAAACTGAAGTCAACAATTAAAATGGTTGGTGCAGTTTTTGGGTTACCAGGTTGATGAGTTAATATCCAATGCTAACCCGTTTATCTTTGTATTGATTTCATATCGAACTTTACGAGCAATGATATTCATTTTAGAATATAGAATATATAATGTAAATTTTATACCACTATTTTTTTCAATTTTCATTTAATTATTGAACAGAATACATACCAGCAAGTGAAATTTATCATCGTCGTATTGCGAGTTTAAAGAATTTTGGTTTGTTTTATTGTTAGGTTTCAGTTTTTTCTTTCGTGACTTTAACCCCAAAATTCATCCTTTTGTCCCGCTAATATTAAAATCGGGAAGAACCAATACTTGTGAAAAGACCCAAAAAATCAATGAGTAATACTAATATATCGGGTACTCGGTATTGGACCAGATCAAAGTTAATTAAATTGTTTAGTCGGTTAATCAACTAAAGTTCAAATTAATCTTATCATAGTTACTTAACCTAGATAATGAGTATTTATTTAACTTCAATTTTTGTATGGATTGAATCTAATACAAAAAAAATTTTAAAAAGATAGAATTTTTTTAGAAAGATAGAAAGTCAACGAAGAAGTGACAAGTGTCTCTCATTCTCCCCTTACAGTCTCTATTCTCCTTTCTTCTCCCCTCCTACTTTTTCACATATTTTTTTTATTATTATTTATTATCTTATTTATTTTAAATATTTTTTAAACTTTTTTGTTAAACTTTTTTTTTAATCTTTTTAATATGTTTTTACTTGATTTATTTTGTTTTTTACCTTTTTAGTTGTTCTTGTTTTATTTTAAGCATTTAATAACTAATTGACTTTATATATTTTTTCAATATATTTGCAACTGATTGATCTTTTTTTTTGTACTTTTTTTTATTGCGTTATGACTTTTAATATTGTGCATTTGACTTTTAATGATGATGAATTTGACATTTAACTATCATGCACTATGACGTGATGTATATATTATTATGATTCACTTCACGTTTAACTATGATTCACTTGACATTTAACTAATTATTCATTTGACATTTAACTATCATACACTTGACTTTGAATTATGATGCATTTGAATTTTAATTATCATGCATATTATTATGATGCACTTAACGTTTAACTATGATGCACTTGACTTAAAATTATGATGCACTTGACTTTTAATTATTATGAATATTATTATGATGTACTTGACATTTAACTATGATACACTTGACGTTTAACTATGATGCACTTGACATTTAACTATCATGCATCTGACTTTTAATTATCATGCACTCGACTTTTAACTATGAATGCAATCATTACTATAATGCATTATTAGTTAAAAATAAGTGGATTACGATGCACCAAAAACTAAAATTTAATGCACCGTCATTGTATAGTTAAGATACACTATAATTTTAACTTTGATGCACTAAAATTATTACTATTTAAATTACTATAATGCACTGTACATTCAACTATGATGTGTTATACAATTTTAAAATTCGGTGCACTACATTATTACGACGATGCATCATTTTATAGTATACACATGATGCACTACACTTTCAACTACGATGCAATTGACGTAGTGTATTTATTGTTATGATGCAATTGACTTTTAAATATGATGTATGCAATCATTAGAGTGATGCATTGTATTATTTATTACTATGATACACTTAAAAATAATTAGTGCATCGTATTTCAATCAACCGGTACAACATTATCATTAAAGTAAAGGTATTATAAGTGAAATAACTGCTTAAATAATATTAAATGAATTTTAAACGAAGAAGTACAAAAAAAATTAAATCGGATTTAAAATAACTTAAATGCATTAAAGAAGAAAAAAGATAGAAAAAAATATTGAAAACATTAAAAGAAATTTAAACTTTTAAATTAAAAGTTAAAAAAAATATTAAGTAAAAATATACAAAAGTGAATTTAATTTTTTTTTTAAATAAAGGTTTGTATAAATAAAAGTAAAAAAAAAAATAATATTACTAAAAAAAGTATGGGGAGGAAAGAAGAAAAAAAATGTAAGGGAGATAGAACTAAGAGGAGGATATAGCCTACATGTCACTTTTCTATTTACTTCTTATTTTTCTACGTAACTTTTAATTTTCTCTGAAACCAAACCATTTTTTATACATTTTAAAATATACATAAATATATATTTTCGTTCATTTATACTTGTTAATAAATCTTGTAATTAAAAGTGTAGTGGTGTTACTGTATTGTGCAGAGTGTTGATAGAGAACATGTGCGGTAACAAAGTTACCGAGTGGGATATGCGGCTGTAATTGTACTGGCATGTGTGAGGATATGTCAGAATAAAAAATTATTTCTGAAAAAGAAAAATTATATTCCTTTGGTTTCGATATAAGTGTTTAATTTTTTATTTTAGTTTATTTCAAAATAATTATTTTTAAAAATAATATAATAATTTTATCTTAATATACTTTTTAAAAATTGATTTTATTGAAAACTTCGTAAAAAGTAAGGATATAATTGTTATCACTATACTGCACAATGTAGCTCTGTTCAAAATTGATTTTAAACACTTATTATATGACGAGAGTATATAATTGGAAAAAAATTTCATCGTAGTATTATATCATATATCAATCAAATCTTTAAACACATTTTTAGAATTATATTCTTAGTAAAACTTAGTTGACCGGTCGATAAAAAGGAAATGAAGACCTTATTAATGATCCTAAGTAAGATTTGAGATCGGGATATATATGTATCATTCTTTTAAGTTTCTTACTCATATATGTGTGTGTGTTGTGATAATTATAAATGATCATATGTTTTACAAGTAGTATTTTTATTAGACAAAATGATCATATTTGATTTTTCGGCTTATTAATTCAAAACAAGTACGGATTGGTGATGAGAAATAAGTCACAACGACAAATACAAATACATAATTAAACCATCGTTAGATAATACTTTCCCGACCCGTATGAACCAGTGATGATGCAAACAATTAGGGTACATCAAAACAATCAAAATCAACTCCAAATCACTTTAATAAATAATAATAAAGCACATTCTAAGAACATGAAACTTTTTTGCATGAAAAACCTCTAAAGGCGAGAGTAAAAGTCACGGGACATGTAAGCCGCTTAAAATCCACTAATACCAATAAGAGAGCAATACAATGAGTCTTATCTAAATACGTTATAGTCATACACTAATCATCATACTCTTGCACTATATCATCAACAAGTATGGAATTAATATATAGACAAAAGAAGAATAACATTACCCAACAAACTGCCTTATGTTCAGCCTGTTGTAACTCAAAACTTAGACTTCCTGAGACAATTACGACTGTCCAAAACGTTGGTCCAGATGTCAGGAACACCCTATCCAATAATGGTGACGATCCGACCGTTCAATCTCCGGGGATCAAATGTTTTGTAAGCTGTTGTACTCAAATACGAGAATGTAGAAAACTCTCTTTTTCTTTTCTCTCTTGTGTAAAAAGTGACAAACTTTCACTTTATAAAAGTCCTAACATACAAAAATAAATAGATCTTGTATTGGATCTAGTTTATTGGACATTAATTTAAAAATCTAAAAAAAAACCCAACAGTTGGATTGGATTAAAATTCTATATCATCATATGTTTAGAATTGAGTTATAAGCAGATATTATGCATCCAAAAAATCTTCGAAAGATTGATATTTTATCGATCAAAATTTTAAGATTTTGAAATAAGAATTTATATCTTATCAACCTTAATTCTAAGAACTATTGTAATCAGCATCCTAAAATATAGTAAACCGCCATTAGAAATATATAATTAACAAACTCATTTGAATATTTGTTTGAAAGTAAATATAGTGTGCGTATGAAATGCAGTGGTGTGAATCTGGGTTGGACATAAATCAAAGGTTCAAATCGTCTACTGCTCATTTATATCAAAATACTCAAAATACAGATGCTTCTCTGATCTCACATGAAATATAAATTTAAAGAAATTGAAAAAACAAAGTAAGATTTTATTTGAGTAAGCATAAATAAAAATATGTAAAACACAAAATTAAGTGGCCTATGTTTTGTTCTCACGTTCGAGGATTGGCATGTTACTCCCTGTCAATTATGACCAATTTTTAAACCTACCCCAGAGGATCCTGCATTGTCCCGGCATCTGTCTTTAAATAAATCCGACTATTTCAGAAAAATAAACGCTACTATTTAAATGTTCAATTATGCGTGATAATAATAACAAACCTTGTGAGCCAAATTTAAACACCATTAATTAGCATCTAGCAATGATTAACAAAAATAATTGAACTTTTCAAAAACAAAACCGATCGACTACTAGTAATGAGATGGAAGTACAAGGCGACATGATCATAAAAAAAATAATACACAGTTTACAACTAAATGTCTATTAGATCACTCAACGACTATCGAGACATCAAGAACGGATGTCACATATGTGTCACGTTCACGGGATATACTCCAGATTTAAAATTATAGATTGAAATCCGCACCTTTGTTTATAGTCAACCTGAACCAACCCGAACCCGCTATGACCTTTTAGGATCGGGTTGATTATAGGGTCATGTAAAGTTTTCGAATTGTATGACCCGACCCGATAAACCTGATGTTCTTATAGGGTCGGGTCAGAGTTAAGTAGACATTGCTATAGGGTTATTGGGTCCTGATACGAAGATGAAAAAATGTTATATGATAGTGCATTTATAATTACTCAAAGAATTATTTGTTATCATTTTGTTATTAAAAAGCAACTTTTGATAGTACTGGTAAATTTGTATACGGGTTCCACAGATGAAGGTTACCACTTATCTTTGCATACTTCTTGAGCCATATAGCCTTTTGCAATAAAAAATATTATAATTGTCCTAGAAGAACTCCGGGCTAAAATGGAAGTTAGAACGAGTGAACATATGTTATGAGCTTAGTTGAGTTCATTCGGAAACAATATATAATGAACGGAAATGCTGATACGAACCTATCCTATACAAGGCTCATATCATGTCATAAGTTCAAGTGTAGAACTCACTCCCAAAAGCTAATTTGAAAGAGGAGGGGACATTTAGACTTACAAGTGACCAACCAATTACATACTTGGCCGATGCTCGTAATAGATTATTAGTAGGAAATAATATTGAGTTAAGTTATTTAATTGTTTAATTATGGATATTATTATCAAGCAAGTTCTAATATTATTAGGAAAGTATTTTAGAATATTATTTAAATAGGAACAATCTTGGTGAACAGACTAGGTTATATCTATATACAGGACTTAAAGGTTGTAACTAATTTATGATGAATATTAGTTGGTGATTTATTATCAATGGAGTGTTGGTTTACCTCTCGAAAGTAAATTATGGGAGAGTTGATCGATCTCTCGAATATTGATTATCTATCTGTTTTAACTATTTTATTTGTTATTATTAGTTAGTTTGTATCAATTGTATCAGAGCCAGATCCATCTTTCGAGGTTCCAACACCTCAGAGTGGTGGCCTATGGAATGGTGGCTTGGACCCGAAAAGGGGGTGACAACTGTGACCAACATAGCTATGACTAACGAGGCCTCGGAGTGGTGGCCTATGGAGTGGTGGCTTGAACCCGAAAAGAGGGTGCCAACCGTGACCAATATAGCCGTGACCAACGAGGACGTTGGCTCTTCAAAGTGTGGGATATTGTTACGATCCCACATCGGTCAAGTATGAGATTGGTTGGTGGCTTATAAGTCTAAGTGTCCCCTCCTTCTTCAAGCTAGCTTTTGAGAGTGAGTTCTACACTTGAGCTTATGACATGATATGAGCCTAGTATGTGATAAGTTCGTATCAAATGCATGAATACATATTGGAATACAATTACGTCAAACTCCCTTAAACTAAAGCAAAGTGGTGCTAGGAATTTGCAGTTCATTATAGTGTTTGATATTGCCAATGAGCAACCCGATAAGTACATGAACCCGACCTGATTGGATCCGAAACCGAAAATCCGATTTCTCATAGGGTCAGATTACGGGTTATATTTTTTACACCTTCAACCCGATCCAAATGGACCTGAAATCCGATAACCTGATAATCCGACCTGATAACACTCCTACGTCCAATAGTGGATGAAACTCTCCATACGTATGAAGGACTCATGACCGTGAGTACATCCTTGCTAGCACGTCCTCTGTGGAAAATATAGATAGAGGACGCTCCAAAGGGAGTAGTCTTATTGAGTTCTTAAATATCGACAATATATGCAGGGTACATCGGCCTACCTAGTAGTATAGATAAGAAATGAACCAGAATATTTACAAATGCACTTCAACCGACACATTACACTTAAACTCATTTACACATAACTGAATATCATATCTAAGATTTGATCTGCGATATTTAGAAAAAATGCTACTACAGGCTGTCTTTAAGACAAAGTGGGGCCCACTTGAAGCAGTAACCTGGGACCGGGTAGACAAATGTGCGTTTGCTCCAACATAGTAGTAAATCACCATGACAAAAATATAAATGCAAAGACCCCATTTCATATGACATACATAATGGGGTTGGTACTGGTGGGGAGTATTCAATTCATTTATACAATCGATCACACCGCAAACAACTACGCATTTACGATTGATCAGATTCATACAATCAATCGGATCATATGCTTTCATTTCACTTTTAACCATTCGTGTTAGGAGGGAGGTGATAAATACGAAGTCAAAATTGTTTCACACACAAAATTTACGCTTATGCATACATGTACAGTGAGTTATAACTATTATACAGTGTGGTGTAAGAAACAATTTTGGTGTTATGTATTTATCACTTTCTTACGTATTATTATCAAATACGACTGCAATTATTTAATGATATCTCTTTATTTTTATCCATTTCTATAGCATTTATTTGATTTTAGATACTCATATTGTTAATATTTGCATATAGGACTTTAAGCATGGAGCTTGGATAAAAGAGAACGAAAATAGTTGAAAATGAGTCATTTGGAGCTAGATTGAAGAATCTACTATCTGAGTACCAACTGCCGGCTGGATCTATCCAACTGCCTGTTGGAGGACGAAGGACCACCTCAAACTGATCCAACCGCCGGTTGGATAGGTAGGCCAGAAAACGCATAAATAGGAAAGAAACCCCAGACGACTAAAAACGTTTTTAATAACCCTAATTCTATTGAAGGCACTTTATGGAGGTTTTGTGGACGACTTAGAGACGCGAGTTCACGAGGGTTGACTACGTTCAAGCTTTCGACACGCGGTTCACGATTCGGTTTGCGCAATTTTTATCCGTATCAATTTAAACATGTTTTATTATTGGATATTGGTTTTGATTTACTGTAATCTGATATAATTTATTTGTGTATTCGCTTAGACGATGATACCTAGATAATGGTTTGAGTATTTATTTAGCGTTTTGAGTATCTGTTCTATGATAGTTAATTATATTTATTCGATGAACCATGTTTATTTGTGATTATTGATTGTCTACTTAACGTGATTAATGAATCTAAGTCATAACGGACATTCGCTTAGGTTTGTTAGTTATTTATAATTGTTTAACTTGTTAGATAATTATAGCTCGAAACTTTGACCGGAGATAGGTTAAGAATAATAGCAATTAATTAATCTATGATGAACATGATAATTGTTAGTGTAATAATAGGACAATTATAAGATTATCGTTGACGCGAAATCGCTAGAATAAATTGTAATTAACTGTGGGAATCTTAATGTCGTACCCCCAAATTTGATGTGCAGCGGAAGTCGGGTCGGGGCGCGACTAATCATGGATCATTACACAAGTTATAACAAACGACCTCTAAATGAGACGTTTAGAAATACATTTCATAAAATATGTTGTTCACAAAAATACATGTTTGTTCTATTCGCGATTTCGCATAAAAGACTAGAGATCTTAGTACATAACTACCAATACAAAAATAGTAATGCAGGAAAATCTCTCTGTTTGTTTGTAAAGCATGCGACTCGAGCTAGAGTTCCCTGTAGGCCATCCTACTATGTCTGCGAACTTGAGATTACATACTAAAACGGTCAACATAATGTTAGTGAGTTCATAGGTTTGAAACAGTTTATCAAAAGTTGGTAATAATCACAAGATTTCATCAGTGTTGCACGAATGCAAAAATAAATGTATACTATTGCCATGAGTCTCACAGTTCGACGCTTAACCTGGTTTGTGCCTTGGGCAGGTGCATAATCCAATACACCCGTAACAGTCAAATATTAATGCGTCCGTCGGTCGACTAGAGCGACTAACCCGGACGGGGATGTCAATCCCCGATAGATCTATCCAATAATATTCACGCTCATACAATTAACGAACTATGATAAAGTGAGGACTTTTAGTGGATTAAAGGTCTCATGCAATCCGTATAAGAGTTGTTTCAGTTACTTGTGATTATAATAAACAGTGTATGTAATCTCACCCCATAGTATAAAACAGTAAAAGTGGGGCTATGAGACTCACCTGAGTCTTGAAAGCAGTTATATCAAAGAGTGGGTGTTCGTGTCCCAAAGTGCAATCTTCTAGCGCCCTAAACGCGTAAGATTGTATGTAAGTGGTGGGTTAATGTCCACTTATGTATGCAAGTGGAGGGTTAATGTCCACTTGTGCTAGTCGTCCACTCAACTAGTTATGTCCAAAGTTTGTTTATCGTTTGTGTTTAGAAAACGTGTACGGCCCGTTGGTGATGCCTTGTAATAATAATCCCCGAAAACATTATTATCATGTTTTGTTCCGCTGTATACTTATAGGAGTATATGTGTTGCGTATATGTGTAGTGCCGTATACGATTTAGTGGCTGATACGTGAGTTTGACACTTAGTGTAAATCATGTTTTCAATCTGTTATAATTAGCGACACTAGATGGCGACACTGGGTTGCGACACTGCGACGCGACACTGAGGTTAGTGTCGCAAGATGTGAACATTGGTGATGTTGCGACACTAGGATTAGTGTCGTAGTTGTCAGGAATTTAATTAAGTTGCGACACTAGAGTTAGTGTCGCAGTCGACAAATTTAGTAACTGTGCGACACAAGATTTAGTGTCGCATGTCGCGACACCAGAATTGTTTAGCGACACAAGGGTTAGTGTCGCTAGTTAGTACCGTTGGTTAAAATCATTTCGATAAAAGGGTTACCACTGTTAGTTCAAATTGTTGCGACACTAGCTTAGTGTCGCAGGTTGCGGCACTCGAATGATATTGCGACACAAGGTTAGTGTCGCAGATTTGTATTGTTTTATGGTTTAGCGACACAGGCTTAGTGTCGCACCCGATTTGGGCCTGGTGCGACACTAACGAGCTGTTGGGTGTTCGGGTTTGGAAAGTTGGTCAAACATGCTCGGTTTGACCGTAAACTTTTAGAGAAGTCTTAAATATGTTTTTAGAGCTTAGAAAAATATCGTTACGTTTTGTGGTCAACCCGAATGTGTCGTTTTAAAACTTTTGCAAAAACAGTCCCTGTGGTTAATTTTCCAGATTTTGAGTCGTTTTTGTGGTTCGTTTTGACTATTCAAAGTGTCGAGATAAAATCCGAGAAAATTACCAGTTGTTCATATACATCTTAACTAATTTCAGTAATTTTTCTGGAATTTTTGAGCAAGTCTAAGTATTTTTAATAATTCCATCTATCCTCTGAGGTCCAAAATCGACCAATCTGGACACATGTTCAAAGATCGAATTACTGAGCAAAATCTACACATTTTCAAAGAAAGTTATCTAAACAACATTTGTACCTAATAAAATTTATGAGATTTTGGTGGTGGTTTCAAGTCATCTGGAGGTGTATTTCTCGAGTTTTGGACTCGAGAATTTGAGTCATAAACCTGTCACACGTAACAGTTTGGCGACACATTTTTGTAAAATCATTTTCGGGTATCAAACGGTGTCGAAAAATTATGAAATCACTTGAAGGTGAAAGCTGACTCTTTAAACTTAATTTTTGTCTTTTGATTTGTCCATTTTGGTTAAGTTTTGAGCACGAAACTTTCCCCTGAAGTCGGGCCAAGTTTCTGCCCAGAAACTGTTAGTGTTTTTATGTTTTCAAAAACGATTTTCGACTTTGTTTTTGGACATAATCTTGTTATATGGACATTATAACATGTTCATATGTGTGTTTCAAGTAATATAAAAGAGAGATGAGGTTGCTTACAAAGAAGATGGCGAAAACACGAAGAAATGGACGTTGAAGGCTCGTTTTCTTGAGTTTTCTTGCAAAACGAAGAGGTGGTGCTTATGGTGGTTTAGGGTGAAGTTGGGACAGCTTGGGATGCTTGGAAATCGTTGGGGAGAGGGAGAGAAAGAGAGGAGAGAGTTGAGAGACTTTGAGTGTGAATATGTTTGTGTGTTTGAGTGAATGTAAGAGTGAGGGAGGCATGGGAGGGGTTCTTGAGCATGGGGGGGAGGGATTGACAGATTTTTGTGGGCCCCACAAGGGTGTGGGTGTGTTAAATATTGTTCCCCAAGTTTACATTACGTGTGGTGCCCGTTTACCGGTTCGTTTCGTCGTTCGTTTAAACGTTAAACGTTTATTATTCAAGTTTTTTCGTTAACGATTTATTCGCTTAAGTTTTGGTCGGAGTTTTATTTAAAACACTTTATTTTAAGTTGTTGAAATATAATTCGGGCTTCGTTCGGTTGTCGGGCGTTTTTGTCGCGTACGGTGCGTTTTATACGAAACGTAAAACGTTTTCGATATTATCGAAATAATATAAGTTAAATAACAATTATTTAATGTAATTTCGTTATTTAATAAAATATTTTTCACCAACGTCCGTATTATTGTGCCGGATTCCATCTGATCGAATTTGCGTAATTTAAAATTTAATTACGTACGTGTATATATTTACATACATACAAACTGTTACTGCACTTAGTCCTATTTCATACTAAATACAAGTAATAATGATCTATAATTAATCACTAATGACGGCCTAATTCGCCGGGTGTCACACTTAAAGAGTAAATTGAGGTGGACAACGTGTAGGAGGACTTCTAGCGTACTTAATAGAGTCTTGTGTCTTTCCAAAAATTATAGAATTAGTTAACCTTGACAGGAGACTAATCCACATTAGCTTATTTACCATAGAATAACAAAACGAGCAATTAAGTAAATATGTGAAACACCCTGATCTCAAAATATCATTTTATATTCGAAATATCGGAAGCGTCTGGTCAAAAGATACTTTTATAATATATGCTAAAGTTATATCGTTTAAAAAAAAAACATAAAACATACATCAGTTTGGGTGTTATACAGTACAAAATCCCATCATAATGTATCAAAATAAAATCAGAGTAGCTGGTCGTCAAACATCCCATCAAACCAAAAGCTTCTTGCCCATCCCTTAATCAAACATTAACCTGCAAGAAGTAGGGTGGTGGGATTAGCACACGGCTAAGTGAGAAGAACTGTAACCAACAGTCTAACTCAGAAATAACAAATCTGTTTACAGCGAATAATCGTAAACACACAACGTCAAAGAGGACCGGTGGTTCCTAAGGTATCCTCCAAGGAACACTTAAAATCAACTGCAGGCCAATACAGTGATTAACCGATAGCTTGTTACTATCTTCACCAACAACAGTTCCTATCAACTATGTGTATAAGGAACCCCTGTTTGGCCAAACAATAGTAACTAAGCCCAACCAGTGTTGACCTCTGAATATACATCTCACATATGCCCAATGGCCAAACATCACATAATCCATAATCATCATGGATAATATAAACAACTCAGACTAAACAGTCTATCAACAGTAGTATTACATCACCCGTTGTAACCAAACATGTTACAACTAAATCACACTGAGGATCACAGATCCACTCACCTGTCGATCTCAACTCAACAACTCAGAAGTCTTATATTACTGAGTCTTCTGCTGATCTGAGAATACAACAATTAATGAGTTAGATAACTTCCATAACAGACTCATTCTTATCACAAAGTCATAAACAGTATTAGCTACCACATTTGAACATTTAGTGGAAACTAACTTCCAACAGTGGTAACTGCTTCATTTATGAAAGTCCAAGTATAAATTCAACTAACAGTGTTAATTACATAAACAGTGGAAACTACTTCAATTCTTAACTAACAGTGTTAATTACATAAACAGTGGAAACTACTTCAATTCTTAACTAACAGTGTTAATTACATAAACAGTGGAAACTACTTCAATTCTTAACTAACACTGTTAATTACATAAACAGTGGAAACTACTTCACGATCAAGTTCTGCTAACTGAGTTCATCTTCAAGCTGCGAAGTTCGCTGCTGAACCCAGAAATTCGAACTGAATTCTTTCAAAACTCACGAATTTGACTTCCTATCATTCAAATAAGCTTTCTAACAACTTATATGCATCAAATAACATCATATAACATCTTTTAAGCTTAAAATTCATATCAATTCGAGAATTTGCTAATTTCATCAAAATACAATTATAAACATCAAATACTTACAGGAACAGAGTGATGATGAGGATGTTACTGGAATTCGTTTTTTTTGTAACAAGAGGGTGATTATTCTACTGTTTTAAGATTTCACAGAAGGTTTCTTTCAATTTTTGGGATTTCAAGTCGGTTCGCAGGAATGTTTAAGAAGTGTGTATATTTGTGTAGAAGAATTGAGAAAGTATGTATATATATATATTAATCTAACTTAATACCATTATAATTTTAGTTCCCTTCTTAATTTATTATCGGGAACCTAAAACCATTTTGTGAAAACCAATTATTCTACTTTACCGTCAACTAATTCGGTTTAAAACAATGAATTATTTATTAGTCACAATAACTCAATTAATCTCTTGACTAATACTATCAAATAACATAACATATCAAATATTCCTAACACATTAAATAATAAATTTAAAGTTAGAAATTTACCCGGATTACTAGGCCCTTAGAGTGGATGTTACAATATGATAACCGGAATCTAAGGAAAGTAGTATAAGTGAATACATGTTTATCTCTGATTGTTTACAAACTTGCGTTATTTTAGTTACTTTAATTGTTTTACTGTTAATTCTGCAGAAATTAGTTTTTATTAGTTTAATTATAAGTTCCATTTTAATTAAGTTAAAATTACCGTTCCCTGTTATCGATATCCGGACTTATTTAAACTATATTATTATACGATCGGGTATTTTTGCTTGTATCGTGTGATAGTAGTAACTTTAGTAATATTCATTACATATAAATATTTTAAACACTTTTTGCACCATCACAGAGCTATACAATAAAAACATCCTGAATCTATATCGTTACCATTTACTGTTGTTATATGCTCATTTTTGACATGATGAACGAATGAAACTTGACTTGGTCTAGGATTTTAATTAGGTAGGTAGCAACAACAACATTACACTCTATGGTCTTATGATAATTATGTTATAGCTAGATAGGGTTTAACTCCAAACAATATTCCTTCATCTCTAGACAGTCATTACTATTGTGCTCGTCAACCATGTTAGACACTAGTAGATCACTCATGATCAGTTATAACAGCGAAACTATTATATTAGTAACTTTTTTATGTAGAAAAACTTGTGTTATAAGTGACATTTCGATGTGGTTCCGTCCCTCCTAAGCTAGTCGATATCGTACGTAAAAGAGGAGCATGCATAATTACAATGATCAAAGCTAAACTATATGATGCGGATCGATAAATAATTGCCAAACAATAATAATAATCAAGCAAGAACTAACCGAAATTCTCAAGGAGAGAAAATCTCTTATTCAATCGATAACCAAATTTTGTCAAAAACGTAATGAAAAAAAAAAACAAACCCTAAAACGTATTTAAGGATCCTAAGGAATCCCCACACAAATGTAATTAAGAAATAAAAGGAAACAAAATTTAAATGTTCAAAATAAACCCTGAAAAATAGTAAATTGACATTTTCGGCCCGTTAACGATCTCGGAATGCCGAAAACTGACAGGGCTCGAGGCGAAGCGACGAACCTTGCTCGTTGGGCCGTTTTCCGAGTGACTATGCAAATTTCAACCCAATTCGCCACCGAAATCTATTTCGACAAAATATACTCCAAGTGTATTTGCCGCGTTGACTTTTCCGTTGACTGCCACGTTGACTGAACTATTGACCGTATCATGCATCACTATAGTCGTAACCAATTCTAGCGCATACCCATATATATAGTCGTAACTAATCCTAGCGCATACTCATATATATCAACCCAGGGGTGAAGTCATGTAAAAACTAAAGTAGCAGACAAATTGTATTAATCCTAGCGCATACCCATATATATCAACCCAGGGATGAAGTCATGTAAAAATTAAAGTAGCATCAACCCAGGGGTGAAGTCATGTAAAAACTAAAGTAGCAGACAAATTGTATCACCAGTTCAATAATATAAGTTACTAATTAGATTTTTTATGAAAAGATATGGTACTATAGATCACTATATGAACCGTGTTAATCTTAATTTAAACTTACCAATATTTTACACTTATTCATCAATTATTAAAAACACATATTTATTCCTCACAATTAGACAATAACTACAAAAACGTTATGTCTAATATTAATTATCATGTGTTTTTTTTCCATTATTTCTTTACCCCTAGAACCGACCTATACAGTCAACAATCGACAGTTGCCACGCGTCCAAATCACATATCATCTTCCTTCTTCCTTCTTTACAATCCTCACTAAAATCTCCATCTTATCCTACCCACGTTGACCTGCTCTCCCTTAATCACGCACATCCCACGTGAGGGTCAATTCCGTCATCTCACACTCTCCACCCTCACCACTATATTAACCTTCACACCCCTCTTCACTCTCATCACCACCACCTAAAACCTCACCACCAATACGCCATCGTTTTCACACATTTTTACTGCAAAATAAACAAACGAAACACATATATTGTACTACTAGTGGAAATTTTTTGGTGAAAATGAGTATAACCTCATTGAGGTGGATTATACTTCTGTTAGTATTGACCGTTAGTGTAACGGTAAACGCCTGCCCCCCGTCAGACCATGCAGCATTACTAGCATTCAAAGCGGCATTACACGAACCGTATTTAGGCATTTTCAATTCATGGACGGGCACCGACTGTTGTAATAAATGGTACGGAGTTACATGTGACCCGGATACAAAACGGGTTGCGGATATAGCGCTCCGTGGAGAATCCGAAGATCCGATTTTTCAAAAAGCGAAACGAACCGGTTACATGACCGGTTCAATTTCTCCCGCCATTTGTAAATTAGACCGGCTAGCAAATGTAATTCTCTCCGATTGGAAGGGTATTTCTGGAATTATACCTCCGTGTGTTTCAACCTTACCGTTTCTCCGTCATCTAGATCTCGTCGGAAACCAAATCTCCGGCGTAATTCCGGCGGATATCGGAAAACTCAGTCAACTAACGGTTTTAAACCTAGCGGATAACAAACTCACCGGACCGATTCCGAGATCGATAGGAAATTTAACCTCGTTAATGCATTTAGACCTACGCAACAACATGATTTCGGGAACTATACCTCCGAAGATCGGTAGGCTTCGGATGCTCAGCCGTGCATTACTTTCCGGCAACCGAATTTCCGGTCAACTTCCGAGCACGATTTCGCATATCTACCGGTTATCGGATCTAGATCTGTCGTTGAACCGGATTTCCGGTCCGATTCCTGAATCGCTAGGAAAAATGGCGGTGTTAGCGACGTTAAACCTCGACGGGAACATGATTTCCGGTACATTACCGGCGACTTTGATAAATTCAGGTATAAGCATACTAAATGTGAGTAAAAATGCAATTGAAGGAAGTATACCTGATGTATTTGGACCTCGCTCATATTTTATGGTGATGGATTTAAGTTATAATAAGTTAAAAGGACCGATTCCGAAATCGATTACGTCAGCATCTTACGTCGGTCATCTTGATCTGAGTCATAATCATTTGTGTGGAGTGATCCCGGCAGGTTCGCCGTTTGATCACCTTGAAGCGACGTCGTTTACGTATAATGATTGCTTGTGCGGGAAGCCACTACGAGCTTGTTGATTTAATTTAATTTTATTAGAGTGATTAATTAATTACTTAGTTGATTAATTAATTAATTAATGCCGTTCAACGGATTAAGTTTCCGATTCCGGTTCGGCCAGTTTGAGCTTGTACGGTGTCGTTTATTGGGGGATTTGTTCGTAATAAGTAAATGCGGTCGGTGGAATGTGAAAATTGAATGTGGAGAGTTTATATGCCTGCACCGCTTACTGTAATGGCAAAAAATGTGTTTCTGATTTTTATAATTTACAAATGGACATGCAATTAAATTTGTTGTCTTGATACTTATAGTTTACTGCTTGAATATGTCTAATAAATAAAAAGTCCAATTATATTTTTACCATAAAATTTAATAGATCGATTACAAAATTAAAATTATTTATGTATAAAGGAAAGTTCAATATAGAATGGAGGAACTAATAAGATTACTCCGTTTCAATTAATCGTATATCTATAAATTATAAAAATCACACCATTAAAATTAACGTCTTTTTATCTTTAATTAGAGATCTTACATGAACATACTTTCGACAAACTTTTTTTTTGTTTCTAATGCGCACGCGAAATTCGTAATGTTAAATCACATGTGATTTAACACTCACATGTGAATGTATTTACAATCAAATTATAAGTTTTAAATTACTAGCTATAATCACATGTGAATAATCAAAGTTACAAATTATAAGTTTAAAATCACATAAAAATGATTTATTTGATAATTTAATAAACCTTCAGAAAACTTTTTAGTTATAATCACATGTGATTAAACATTAAATTAGTAATCACATGTGAATAAAGTTAAATACGAATTTCAAATAATTTTTATTATAATTATACATGTAAATAAATATAAATGTGAAATCACATGTGAATTATTAGTTATTATCACATACTTCATTTGAAAAACACGCGATTAAACCTCAAATCAATAATTACATGTGATTTTGGTCGTAAATGAATGCAATTCTTAAAATCTTATTTATAGTTATTTATGTGAATGAATATTAAGTCATAATCATGTGTGAGTTAACATCCACCATTGATAAATAATTGTGTACCAATATTATATTTTTATCATAAATCACATGTAATTATACATAAAATCACATGTGATTATACATAAAAGCACATGTGATTATCTAAATCGCATTTTTTAAGATC
Organism: Gnaphalium uliginosum; assembly: GCA_963930675.1. NCBI lineage: Eukaryota > Viridiplantae > Streptophyta > Magnoliopsida > Asterales > Asteraceae > Gnaphalium > Gnaphalium uliginosum. The sequence goes on along the minus strand of OZ005683.1, from coordinate 11,452,033 downwards.
CGACATAAATGAATAATTTTTTTTGTTGAAACTATAGTTTGTGGAATCTTTAATCGAAGAGAAAAAAACGTTAATTTTGAACATGTAATTTTTATAATTTTTAGTCATGTCGTTTGTGAGATATTTAATTTTAAAAATTCGAGTGGAAATTGGGTTTTAAAGAAAATGAAGCATTCCTATCGGTTCCCTCATTCTTCATTTTTTAGTATTTTTCATTGAACCCACCTCTTTATGCCTATAGTAGAACTATTTATTGCATAATTTGATGAATCTATCAAATTATATGGTAGAAATCATTGGCCTAAATTAAAATATAGGTATATTAGTGTTTACGCAAGTGTCAAATGGTATTGAAATATATTCAAATTTAAATTTTTAAATATTATGTATTTATGCTATAGAAATTATAGTGTATAGCTTTTTAAGTATGTATTCTATCCGTTTTAAATTTATTGTCCACAGATAAAAAAATACGCAGTTTAAGAAAAAATAATTATTACACAGTAATTTTGTGTAATATGACTATTTTACCCTTACTTTTTACTTACCTTTTTATGACTTACATATAGAGTAGGGGTAATATAGAAAGTTTAGTTAATTATACCCTTCTACTTTTAAAAGTGGAAAATTAATTTGTGACGTCAAGAAAAGGAAAACATGGACTTTAAATATGAGAAGCACGGAGTATATTTTTGTCCACCGTAGCTCATACACGTAATAGAAAATTTCGTACAAATTACATACATTATGCTTGATAACAATGATTTGCAAACATTTTAGTTATGCTTGATTTCAATACTTTTGGTAAGGAAAACACATGTAAAGAGTAGTTCGAAGTAACCCGATTGAGAAACAACTCAATTTTTCTTTTTAAGAAGCAAATACCATTGCTAACCAAGAAACTAATACAAAAATCAGCTTCAAGGACCCAAATACAGCAAGAGCAAACAACAAACAAAATCCAAAATTACAACATATAATCTTGGACTACAAAAGACAAAGTCATCCACACACTAAGACACACTAAGAGCAAAAAACAAAAACCAAACCAATGAGGACAGGAAACAAACAAATAACCAAAAAAAAAATAAACTAACTAAGACCCAGACCAACTACTAAAATCCAAGCAGCGGCATCCGAAGAAACAACTAGCATCCATGATCCATCCATCACAGAGAACCCATGCTAGCATCCAAACACCACATAAAGTTAACTGGGACCATTATTGGTTGACTTCCATTGACTTCAATCAACTTTTTCAACAGTAAATCTAGAAGAATACCACTCAAAAGTTCTAATCTGAACTTCACCAAATAAATTAACTCCTCTGTTACCATTATTTCTGAACACTTTTTCATTTCTTTTACACCAAATATAATAAATAGTAGACCAAATAATACTTTTCCAAGTACTTTTCTTCTTGCAACGACCCATTATCCTTATGGTTTATCAGCTCCTCCAAGTTACTAACATTACACAAACCCCAAACCCCACCACTCAAAAACTTTATCCCATAAAGACTTCACAAATTTGCATTTTAAAAAACAATGAACCAAAGATTCGACCTCATCCGAACAACATCAAGTATAATCAAATATGTATTGTATGTAATTACTATGTATTAGACCACTCCCATCTGTGACTGAAACTGACATGCCACGTCAGCGTCACGTTAACTTTTTAAAAAACTGACAAACCTGACTGAAAACTGACCGGCCCCTTCCATCAGTGACTGATCACTTTATTTTTCTGAAAAACCCACTGATTATTTAATTAAAATTTTAAAACACAATAGTTAAAATAAAATACATTTTCATTAAAACAAAAACATTACAACTAAATTAAAAAAAAATTACAATAATTAAAAAAAATATTACAATAATTAAATAAAAATATTAGAATTTAAATAAAGTAGTCTAATCCGAGCTCGATTGAAAACTGACCGGCCCCTGCCATCAGTGACTGATCACTTCATTTTTCTGAAACCCACTGATTATTTAATTAAAATTTTAAAACACAATAATTAAAATAAAATACATTTTCATTAAAATAAAAACATTACAACTAAATTAAAAAAAATTACATTAATTAAAAAAAATATTACAATAATTAAATAAAAATATTAGAATTTAAATAAAGTAGTCTAATTCGAGCTCGATTCTTCGACTTCGTTTTCAGCTTCGGCTTCTTCGTCTTTCTTTTTGGTTTTAGATTTAGACTTGTTTTTAGACATTATGTAGTGTATTTGTATTTGAAATGGAGATGTATGGAATGAGTAAAAGTTGTGCGAATTGTGATGTATGGGATGTGTAAAAGTAGTGAGAGTTATAGTGTATGAAATGTGTAAAAGAGATAAGAATTGTAGTTAATTGTAGTGTGAATAATGGGTAAAGTAGATTGTGTATTTATAGTGAAAAGGTACTGTTTAAAAAAATTAAAAATAAAAATAAAAAAAAGGTCACAAATGTAACCGTTGGCTACTTTTTCAAGAAAATTTTTTATTTATTATTATTTTTTAATTCCAATGACGTTATTTAAAACAAAACAGTAATATTCGCGTGAGCCCCACCATTCCCAGCCGACGATCCGTCAGAATTCCGACGGAAGAAACCGACAGACCGAAACGACGCCACCGTGCCATTGGTGTCGGTTCCGACGGAAAACCGACACTCCCGATGGGAGTGAGCTTACTCTCTCCGTTCCAATTTAATTGTCTAGCTTTCCTTTTTGGATGTCCCAAAATAATTATTCACTATTAATTTCAACCAATCGAAAGTGTTTTAGTGGGTATGTATGAAATCTTATTGGTTGACACAGTAATCAATGTATTTTTTTAAAACTGTATGATTTTTGTAATGGAAATTAAATTGGAACATATTGAGTAAATTTTAGTAAGAAACTAACGAAAGAATAGAGGAATTACCTAAAAAATGATAAATTGAAACATAACAGTGTGTACTACCAACCAATTAAAGGAAAAAATAAAGTTAGACTTCATATCCTAATAATTCTTTTCTTGGCGGTTTTGAGTTGAAACTTGAAAGTCACCTCATTTTCATATTTTCAAATCATCTAAATAACATAATAGTGTGTACTACGAACTAATTAAAATTAAGGCAGTGATATTTTTACAATTATTTTTGATAGATCTACTAGAAGTAGAAGTGTACAGTAAAGAGTTATATTACATGCATAAATAGTTGCCTTTAAAATTAACATTTTGTAGAAAAGTGAGATTAGAAACTTGTATTAAAGATTATCTAGATTATTTTTAAAAAATTTAGTTTAATTTAATTCAGTGTTTAGATTATGTTTTAACATCTTACAAGTTGCATTCGTAAAACTTGGTCTTGAACACTTGTGATACAAACTGTTTCTTCAAACTAAAATAATCATGACCATATATCATAAATTATAAAGTAATAATATAATAACAAACACAATGTACAACAATCAATGTATAGCAATACATGTATATACTTTAGAAGGTCAATGACATAGACAATTGATTAAGGACTTAAGAGGCTATAAGATATTAAACCCCTGTCCCTTTTTGTAAAATAAAATACTAGAGGGCCATTTGTGTAAATTTTCATTCCTACTCTCTTTAGGAATGAACTTTGAAGTAAACAGTATAATGTTCATCTCTTAAACTAAACAAAGGCTGCAGAAGATAATCAAAATCCAACCCTTTTGCCACAAAGCTAATTGGATGGTAATGGCTGATTCCTTCATTCAACTTAAAGCAAGTTGATGTAAAGAACCCTGAATCCGATTCACCCGGATCACAACTTAGCTTGATTGTTCCATTAGAATTGTGCACATAACAACCTTTTAGGCTTTCAGACTCTAATCTAACCGTTCCGTCATTCCCGTCAACTAATTGGAATAATGCACTTTGTTGATCGGTGGAATCGCTAATTGCTAGACTTTTTTCTTTTCCTTGATGTACAATTAACATGCCAGGGAGATTGTATGGTTCTAACATGATGGTTTTACCAATAGCATCTTTATAATGTGATACAAGAGTTGATATTGATGATTTTGGTGTTATGATTTTAAATGTTGAGAAAACGGAATAGGTTGTTCCGGGTTCCGGATAGTTTACCATTGTGAGGGATGTGTAGTTGTGTGAGAGAGCGAATGTTGACTTACTGGTTTCTTGAGAAAGAGATATTAAATGGGAATTGGAATCTGATGGAATTGGAGTGATCCAGCTGGATAGAGAATCCGAATCAGGTTTTAGGTCAGCGTTACCGGTGATCAAGCCAACAAGAAGATATGGACCGAATAAAATTGCATGAAGAGATGCGTAATCAGACCGATCATCTGAAAAATAAGGGCTTGTTTAGTCAGAGAAGTGTTTACTGAAAATAGTTCAAAAACAGACATTGGACTTGAGAGGAAAAAAAATTTATAAAAAAGAGAGAACCCACTTTTTTTTATAACTAAACAGAACGAAATATTACCTTGAATGGCCTCCATTCTAAGAGTTATTGGCAAATCAAGGGTAATAACATCAGATGAACTCCATTTTTTTGTCACTGAGAGAAAGTTACCTACACCAAAATTTTTTTATAAATCTTCATAACAAAAAGAATTAATGTTTCTTCTTTCAATTTCAAATATGCGTTTTTGATTAACAAATTCATACCTGCAGATGTTATAGGAATACCCTGACGATTAAGTGTTGCTTTCGCACTTGATGTTGTCCAAAATGGTATTCTAAAATTCATAGTAGACGACGATCCTTCCTGCATTAAGCACATAGTCAGTGTTATCGATTGAAAAGCAAAAAAGACGATTATACCCTTTTTCGATGTATTATGATCTGTTTACCTTCTTTGAGGAGATTGTGGTAGTCACATGAAGGCAAGGGTCCGATGACACAACAGGCATTACTTTCTGATCAACTAAAATCTGCCCAGATTTCCAGTTAAGTGAGCTTGATATATACTGTATAATGTAAAGTCCAGGATTGTTCCCTGCTTCTTCAAAATAAATCGAATCACCTAATTTCGAGAACGATTCAATCCCTAAAGCAATGATCAAAGATGGCAAAGGGTTAACTGTCAAATGTCAATCTTTTGACATTTTCTACAGGAGAAAATGCAAGAAATTATATTTTTCCAAACCTGTCCCATAACAGCACCAAAAAGAATCAAACTTTGTTCCCCATTTGTGATATCCTGTAGCTTTCGACATTCCAGGGCCTAATGGCAACATATATATCATAATTCCGGGTTCTTTCCCTCTTTGAATGCTTAAAACGCCATTAGTCAAAGCTCGTTCATAATAATCTGCATACGCCATTTCTTTGGTCCATCTAAATAAATGTCGAGAGACCTATAAAATAAACATAAATTCATCGATAAATTAGATATCAACATGAAAAAATTGGAAAATAGTTTTTTTCTATAATTGGTGCACCTTTAACATGTTATAAGTGGTACATGATTCTTCATTCTCTGTCTGTAAGGTAGTTGCTAGTCTTTTTGGTTCAGACCTGACATCACAAATTAAACCACAATTTTTTACACAAAAATAAACATGTTCATGATAAGTAGTAAAACAACATTTTCTCACAATAAAAGTCATCTAAATCTAGGAAAAACGGTAAACAAAAGATTGCCCAACTCTTACCAGAACTCGCCGACTGACGTCCCTCCTGTCACATACATGTGAGAAGAGTTCACGGTATCCATGAAGAACATCCCCATTTCCTGAAAAATATATAATGCAAAAATAATCACTTATTTATTAAAAAAGTTTTCTTTTTTATAAATACCTTAAGGTGTCAACTGAGAGTATAAATACCTTGTATAGAGGATCACCAGTAACTTCATATCGCATTTGTGATCCAACGACAATTGGAATATGCGTATTGGCATGAAAACCAGATAACTCATCGGCCTACAAGTAGATATTTTGCATAAGTAACATTAACTTGTACTTTTCTACAGAAAAGTAACAATAATAATAATAATAATAATAATAATAATAATAATGATAATGATAATGATAATGATAAAACACAGTTATATACTGTATAATTTACCTGTATAGCCAACAGTCCAAGAAAGCAGGGCTTATCAAAAAGATGAGCCAACAACAAATGCTTTGCATCTCCCTAATGACGATTATAAACGGGTCAATATTTACTTAATGGCATATACAACATTAGTAGTCACGAAAGAATATAAAAAAAGGCGAATAGATCAAGGACATACTGTTATGGTGTAAAGCCTATACAGAACATCATTCATTCCACCTGTTTCTTCATTCAAAGATTGCCAGTGTCTTTCAAGAGTGTACTTTGTAATCACATTTTGCACGCGTTTAGAGAAGTAATCCGCCATTTGGGTCACCATTTTTAGAGCTTGATTGTTTCCAGCAAAAGCATATTGATCCACTAAACCTGCCATTATCTGCAAGTTACAAGAAATCATGAATTAAACTTGATGAAAGATCAATATCTCTTAGAATAGGAGATGATATTGTACAAAAGTGGGTCATTCCTTAAAATTAATTGATGGACTACAAATGTCATCAGGCTAATCTTTTGTGTCACGTTTTTAGGCCTAACTATCGTATCTCTTAAAAAATGGTAAATGTTTACCTTGTGGATGGTATAATATGGAGCCCAAACAGGTTTAACGGCTTCAAAACGATCAAAAAACTCAGATGGGAAAGCAGAGAGGTATCCGCCGCTCAACTTTTCTTGACACTCACCGAGTGCAGATACTACTGCAGTCATCTTCTGTTTGAGAGTAGTGTTACCGGTACTAGCCCACATTTGAGCTGAGGCACTCAAGTAATGTCCTAACAATATTTAAAAAAAAAAAAACTAAATTAATGAAATTTTTTCACAAAGAAAGCGTCAAATAAATCCAATCAAATTCTCAAATCTATGATATTTCAATCGAAAGTACACATACTACCATTAGCAAATTCTTCATTGAATGCACGAACAAACTTTCACATTTTTGGTTATTTGCAGTACAAAACTTTTTGCAGGGTATGCATGTGCAATTGAGTAGTTGATCAAACTGATATGATCTTCTCCTCAACCAAAAACTATTACTTTTCGAACAGAGTATCTACTGTCACAATGAATTACTTCAGAAAAAGCATCACGATAACAACGTTTTATTGTTTACACTACCCAAAACTTAATAGAAACACAGGTGCCATAACTGGACTTCCATGTTAGTCCCCCCAAAAAGGTAATCAAAATCATATAATTCCGATCAACTTGTCGACCCAAACTGATAATTACATTCCCCTTAAACCAAGATCCAAATTTTTGATCCAGGCATGCAGTTTCATAAGTCATGACTTCAAAATTTCTTCATGAAATGCATTAGAATGACAAATTTCCATTTTCTATACTTTTGACATTACGAAACATCTATTTTCAAATATGCATATGCAGAATCTGGCTTCCATATAAGCCCATTCATAAAAGTATGATAAACAACAATACAAATATAGACAAAAACATAAACAAGATAAAAACACACAAACCTACGAAATGACCACGAAGTTCTTGATCCGGTGACTCCCAACCACCATACGCAGTGCCAGGTGTCGGCAACCCAGCCGTTTTCCTAAAACTCCAAACCAAATCATCAACATCCAACAACAACAGATATTCCAAATTAGTTTGTTGAGCTTGACCATGAACCGAATCCGGATCTAATCTCACATCACCCAAAAACACTTCACTCAAAAAATCTTTAGAAGCTTGTGACTTAATCCCATGATTATTTTTCATTTGTCTATACATCATCATCCAACCAAATTCATCTTCTTGTTTCAATACTTTTCTTGGAAGTAAACTAGCCCAAGCAGAATCATCAGTTGGAGTCAAATGATTATGCAAATCATTCACTTCTTGTTTCCATGTCTTGTTTTTCGAATTCAAGAATTCGTAGCGAAAAGTATGCGACGAAAGCTCGGTTGGGGTGTTGGTACATTCTTTACTAACAACACAATCACAAACCAAAAATAAAACCAATATAAAAAAACCCAACATCTTAAAAAACAACATGAAAGTATACATTTTTGTTGATGATTATGAAAGATCCATAACTAGTGAATTACCATATATACAACACTACATGAAAAAACAATCATTATTCAATAAGGAATAAAACCAAAAGTTTGTGAAAGTCTACGAAGTCTCGTGAAAGGCAATAATAATAATAATTTGTTAAATGCTTCAACTAAAATGGAAATTTAACATAAGTTTCATCGAATTCGAACCCGAAATTTAGAAAGGAGAAAATGAAAGTGAAAGAAAATGGAATTGAGTGTGGTCCTTTTTTATGATTGTGTTACAAGAATTTTGCATTTGCAGAATATAATGTAGTATAAGTTAAGATAAAAAAACAAAAATAAAAATAAAAATAAAAAAGGAAATGATTATGGATGAAGAATGAAGATTGTGTTCAAGTAGACGACATGGGAAACTCACGGATAGAATGTCGTTATCTATGGAGGGAGTAAGTTTAAGATATTTATAAAATAAAAAAGCTGTGAATGATAGTGACAAATGTGGTTTTTTGGATTTTAATTAAAATTTAAATAATAATTAATAATAATAATAATAAATAATATAATAATAATAATAATTAATAATAGTAATTAATAGGGAATTTGTGATCCGAAAAAAGGTGAAGAATTAAGTTAGGGTTTGGTGATAAAATTGTAACGTGTTGTTGCTCCCGCCTTTTTTGTTAGTGTACTATCATCGTTTTTATTATTGTATGTTAAGGTAATTAATTAAGAATTGAGTAAATTACATGAATTGTCCTTGTAGTTGTAAGAAATAACATCGATTATCCTTTTGTTTATGAAATTATACGGATCAATCTTGTGGTTTATAAAAATTTACGCCTATAGTCCTTTCAGCTAATAGTCACTTAATAAGTTTGCTAACCCTTAACATATGTAAAAGGAGTGCGATCTTGTATACCACAAGAATGATCCGTGTAATTTCGAAAGTATAAGAATTGTCGGTGTTATTTCTTACAAACCACAGGGTTGATCCATGTAATTCACTCTTAAGAATTTTATCTCTTGTTTACAACACAGTTTTGACTCAACATTATCTGAGAAACCTCTCGATCAAAAGGTGATTGTGAGTTCGACTTAAGATAGGAATGTGTACATGAAATGTGGTTGTATAATAGATGGTTTAAGATGTGAGAATATTTGCGATTTAAGTTCGTTTTAAACAATATTAACACTTCTAGTTCAATCTTTTTCCTAATATAAATTATATAAATGTATCATTTTCGTTTCTGGATTCTAGAATACCTATCATAGAGTATTAATCATTTGCAAGTATACATGACGATCAAGCTTTTATGAGGAGATAACGCTTTGTTGTCATATGCTTTTCATGGTTTCCTTTTCTTTCTACAAATTTAATTTAAATATTAGTAGTAGTTTTATTTTATGACTTCAACTTTTTTTTTTCTTTCTAAAGGCTGGTGATTTATACACTAATATTTATACACTAATATTATCCATACACCACCAAATATATTTTATGATATTGTATAGTACAAGACTGTAAAATATAAAAAGTTGCGTAAGAATAAAAGGTGGCGGTATACGAATTATTTTGTTTTTCAAAATGATAAATAGTGCAGTTAGAGTTGCTTTGTGGTGTTATTCTTTTAAAAGTTGGCAAAAAAATTTCACGACGATTCTTTTTCTCTTTTTTTTTATTATTATTATTATTATTATTATTATTATCATTCATGACCCTAACTTTTCCTTCAATTTTTCTTTGAAAACTGGCAATTTTTCTTAACTAAGACTCCTCCCAACCGTGACAGAAACTGACAGAAACCGACGGGCTACGTCACCGCCACGTCACAGAAACTGACGGACCCCTGCCATCAGTGATCCGTCAGTTTTTTTCAGGGACACACAACTAATAAATTAAATATTTAAAACACAATAATTTAAATAAAACACATTTCATTAAAATAACAAACATTACAATAATTAAATAAAAAAATATTACATTAATTAAATTAAAAAAAATATTACAATAATTAAAATAAAAAACGATTACACTAATTAACGACTACGGAAATTTGGTGAGAGTTGCGAAATGTGATCGATGAGAGCATTGCGAAGTGGTAATGAACCTCCCGATCGCGTAATTCCTTGTCCATACGCAATTGAGTTTCAACTCTTTCTTGCCACAAACGTCTTGGTGGGATTTCCGGATATTCCTCCTCTAGTTGACACATATTTCGTCCGTTGTCCTCGGTTATCATGTTGTGTAGAATCACACAAGCATACATGATTCTTGATATTTTGTTGGTGTTATATGGTCTTGCCGGGTTATTGATGATTTGCCAACGGCCTGAAGCACACCGAATGCTCATTCCACATCTTTTCTTGCAGCTTCTTGATATCTCTTGAAGCCATCTCTTGTTGTGTCAGCGGATGCTTAAACGACTTTACAATAGTGGACCATTCCGGATAAATTCCATCGCCTAGATAATAGCCTTTGGTGAATTCCTTGCCGGCAATCGTGAAATTTACTTGGGGAGCTCTATCTTGTAGTAAATCGCTGAACAAATCCGTTTGATTTAATACGTTGATGTCGTTGCTCGAACCCGCTGGACCAAAGAAAGCGTGCCAAATCCACAAATCGTAAGAGGCAACCGCTTCAAGCATGATCGTTAGACAACCTTGATCATCTCTAGTGTATTGATCTTGCCATGCTACTGGGCAATTTCTCCAAGGCCAATGCATACAATCGATGCTTCCGAGCATACCCGGAAACCATGCAACTCGGCATGACGCTGATGTAAACGTTGCACATCTTGTAGTGTTGGTTTTCTTTAATACTCGGTAGAGTATAGATGAAAAACACATTTATAAAAGTTATCCAAACAATCGTACGATGTTTGTTCACCCATATGTAAGCACTCATCAAACGCATCGGCGGCACAACCGTACGCCAATTGGTGTACGACGGAAGTGCATTTTTGCCAAACGTTAAAACCAGGTCTACCGGTTGTGTCAGGCCGTTGAATAAAATATGTAAAGTAGTCAGGTATAGAAAATTGGAAAAACGATATAATACCTTGACATATACGGAGAAATAATGACTTGCTCATCTGATAACGTCGTCGGAAGATATCCGCCTAACGTTCACCCATTGCTTCATGATCTCTAGGAAAGTATCGTCGGGGTGCTCGTGGTATCGGGATCGGAATATCCTCTCCGTCGGACGAATCGGAGTCTATCGAGTTAATTATATCGATAGCAGCCATCGGATCGAAAATCGCCGTGATAGATTGCAAATCTTCAAGATCGGAATCGGAAGACATGGTGGAAAGATTGTATAAATATAGGTGTGATAGTGAAGAAGTGTGTGAATTGTTTGGAAATGAGGGTGTGTATTTATAGAGTACAAGGGAAGTTTAAAAAAAAAAGAAGGCAAAATGCAACGGCTAGTTTTCAATTTTATTTTTGTTTTCCTATAAGCCCCCGGGCCCCACGAACAAACCGACCCATCGTCGGATAACCGAAGGTTAAAACCGACGGACCGAACCGACGGGCTCGTGCCATCGGTGTCGATTTCGTCGGTTTCAACCGACGGTTTCCGACGGCTTCCGTTGGGAGCACTCTAACTGTCACATTTAAACTTTGTATCCCAATAAACTATGTGTGAGTGATGGAATCAACACTACGAGTATAAAAATATAATTATTTATACTCTGATATTTATAGTATATGGATTGGTTCGGTCTATGTAGTGAACTTGTTACTCATTACTATTATATATAATTAATAAAATTTTACCTGCGTGTCAACAGTTAACACGTCATCAACAGACGTATAATAGCAATAATAGCAATAATTTGAAAATCACAAGTGCTTACAAGTTACAAGTATGTCATAACATAATATTATATTTTCATGCTATTATATCTTTAATTAAAAACAAAAAATTTAATAAATAGGGATTTTGTGAACCGAGAAAAGGCCAAGGAGATTACGTTAGGTTTCGTTGATAAACTTCTCTCGTGTTGTTGCTCCTGACTTTTATTGTTGGATTGGGTCAGCAAATACGTCAGAATAAAACTCACTTTTACAGTGCATTAACCCACACTTGCACTGAAAACGGGTCCTATTGTATTTTTTTAATTACGTTAATATAAAATATGTTCATTTTAGGAATATTTGCCAACTTCAAGTATATATACATTTCTTCGTCTTCAAATTTACAAAAGCTTTCACGTCCAACCATCTCATCTAAAATATGGAGAAGTTACAATGTTTGCTTCATATACGGAGAAAAACAAATATACTCCAAAAAAATTTCTTCAAATTTAAAGCAAAGGTTGAAGTATGAATTTCCTGTGTTCCAAATCTCCATATTTAAATAAATGAAGTACCCATCGGAGAAGACCTAAAAGATTCTAATTGAGTTTATTGTTTTAAAGTGTATTATATTTTACATCTTTTACTATCGTGTGGTGTATAGTTTCGTTTTGTCTATTGTATGTACTGAATCTGTCAATTCCCTCTAGTATTTCCATTTATTTGGCGTAACACAATGGAAAGAATTGACACGTTCGAGACAGAAGTTTTGAAACTACACTACATACATACAATACAATACATACAATACAATAGTAAAAGACGTCAAATATAATACATTTTTAAACAATAAATTAATTCTAACCATACCCATCATAGTATTGATTGCAAGTATACATGACAAGTAAAGCTTTTATGAGAAGATAATGTTTAATTAGTTGTCATATAGTTTTCATTCGTTTCCTTTTCTTTCCCCATAAATTTCATTAAAAATATTCAAAGGACCCGGCTAATGAATTTCGAAGTTGTTTTGCGTTATCACAAAGTAAGTTCGACATAAGCACATAGGATGCATGTATACTGTTGTAAATTATTTTAGAGAAAATTATACAAATCGTCCTTTACATTTACCTCAAATTTTACTGATAGTCCTTTACAAAATTTAATTACACCAATGATTATTTCTTTTAAAACTTGTTACGCTAACAGTTCTTTTCTTAGCTTTATGAGCATCAAAGTTGTATGCTTCAAGTAACATAAATTATCATTCCTTCAAATTCATGAATATGCTCAAACTCAGGCCGAAAATGATTTAATATGACTTGAACTCGACTAGATCAAACTTCTATATATGCATGGAAGATGAATTCATTACAAAGAATTATTTCAAATATGTTTATAACAAATCTTGAAAAATAGTCATATACCTTGTATTATATTGATATAACAATATTAACTAAGAAAATTATTAAAGATTTAAATTACATTACATATACATATAATAATATATATCTAAATATATTGTTACTTAAGTATCAGAAAAACTCAATAACAACTTGGGTTCGGGTTTATAGAAGCTTGAGCTCTGCTCAATATGTATTTTGTCTCTAATTTTAAGCTCGAGCTTAGGATGGTACTTAAAAGCTTAAATCGATCGAGTTCAAGCTCCATGTACTCGATAAAAATTCGACCCATTTGCAGCTACATCAACTACATACAAATTCAACACTTTTACTATCGTTGTACCAAAGTCCACGACTCCAAATTCCTTCCATGGAATTAAAGTAGGTAGTTAGATAGTAATGCTTCATTCGATTTAGATCTCAGTTAAACACTCTAATCATATCTTTCATATTAAGAAAATAATTAGGAACCACCATTAATACATACTTTGTATGTAGCGACTTTTAAGCACCATAATCTACAAACTCCGAACAAGTCTTCAATAATATTGATAGTAGCACAAGAAATGTGTCTTCATGGAACATAAAAGTAAGCCCCACAACTACAATTATTATGTACTTATGCCTTACAATTTCTACTTATTAGGTGGAAATTTCCAATTAAGGAGAGTCACCACATTAATTAACTTTTCATTTCTTTCCCATGATATATAATCTTGACAAAATTACACAAATCATCCTTTAAATTTACTTCAAATTTCATTAACAGTTCTTTACAAAATTTAATTACACCAACATCGTTTCTTTTTAAACTTGTTACGCTAATAGTCCTTTAGACGAACGATCGTTAACTCTTCGTTAAAAAGGACCATGTATGATAACTTTCTTTATTCTTTTAATTTTTTTAGTAAAATATAAATTATAAATATAAAATATGTATAGATATATCATAAGTGCACAGAACATCATTTCATCTTCCCCACAGCACTTAGCAAATTCGGCCCTCTTATGCACTGAAACATAAAATTTTATAGTCCACCATCATATTTCATCATCCAAAGACCCTACGCCACCCATTCATCTTATCTCGTCACGACTTTAGTAGCCACCGCCTCTTCTATTTTGCATTTACTCCTTACTCCCAAAACATCTCAAACAAAAACCATAGCTTTCAAAGTAAAACGGCGTTGAAAACTAAGAATTAAATATGTGACTCGTAATCTTTAAGTCACAAATGTATGATTGGTGGTGAAAGATGGTGATAAATTTGGGTGGTGGACTATAAAATTTAATGTTTCAATGGAGAAAATGAAAATAATGTTCTGTTTAGCTAATAATGTATCTTTACATATTTTAGATTTTATAATTTATATTTTACTTCAAAAATTAGAAGAATAAAAAAAATATGAAACATGGTCCTTTTTAACGGAGGGTTAAAAATTGTTAGTTTAAAGAACTATTAGCGTAACAAGTTTCAAAAGAAATGATGATTGGTGTAATTAAATTTTGTAAAGGACTGCCATTAAAATTTGAATTAACTTAAAGGACGATTTGTGTAATTTTCTCTATAATCTTTTGTACTATCTAATTACGATGTATCTAATCTAATGCCCTTTCCAAGAAAAAAAATTTTATATACGATTAATTTGCCCTCACACGTTTTGTATGTGACCTAAACTAGCGGAAGTTAATAACGAGTGTAATGGACTACGAACGTGACAAGTTTAGTAAAGATAATTCATGTAGTTTGAAATGATAAAGGAGAATTTTGATCAAACTTTAAGGACCATTTGTGTAATCTACTCGATGTATTTAAATAGTCATATACATCGATACTCATTGCAAAAATTTTGTAAATGTCATTTAAAGTTGTAATAACATATGAATATTAAAGAAGCTTTATGATCCATCCTTTTTCGAGAAGACAATCTCATATGTCTTTCCAGCTTCCTGTTCTGAACCGCTATTGATAACTCTATGATTAAACACGAACGTGGCCTTCCTGAAAAACGTACAACGTTGCTATGGAGACCTCTTTGTACTTGCGATTAATATAATAAATCACATCAAACGTAGCATAACTGATTGATCAAGTACGTTGTCTGCATTACTAGAAAAGTTGGCATGAACACGCAACATCAGTACGATTTAGATCTCAGGTAGAAATAAGGTGCTGTACGATTGAGTCTTTTACTCTCGTCGTTTAAGATACGGTACAATCATCAATAATTCCACATAAAGAGAGCCTTTTATGATGAAACATGACAGGGGTGTACTGAAACTATTATGGAACAAACTCACCAAATAGACACACTAAACTAATTAAAAGGTCTCAAAAATGTACTTGCATAAAGGTAAGTTTTCGTTCAGATATATTTCATCTCAAGTGCAATGAATGACCTAAACCGACCAATTTAATATGTTAATTCAAAACTAACCCGCTTAATGTACCGGTTTTCTTAACTTATCTGGGTCGTCTCTCAGTAGCAGGTTACGGATTAGAGTTGAAATACACAACTCACTATCTAATCAGGCCGGGTTTAGATTGAGTAATTGTAACCCATCAACCCGCCAATGAATAAATTAAAATACCCAACTCACTATATATTATTTGGGTTCATATGGTCTATCAATCAGCCGCAAATTGAGTTTCAAGATGATATTAAACGCAAAACAAGAACTGTTGCACCTTATACTAAAGCAGAAAATTGTGTAGGTTCAAATGATTGAACATGAATTAACTATCAACAAGCATACACCCACATATTAAAGTCTCCCACTTGATAAACAGGCTGAAACCTACATTTCCAGGTACAAATGTATAGCTTCTTCTATTACCAACTCTAATAACTAGCAAGTAGCTTGCTTTCTCTCATGTTAAATATCATTGGTTTGCAGCATCGATTTTCAAACGTAGATCGACCACAGGCAAACCAAACATTACAATGTGCTCGGTGTTGGTAGCTAAGCTTGTAGCGATGTTTTCTGCCACAAGGGACGGCCCAAGATTGCGCTTCCATGTGTAGCAAGATATGCAGAATTTAACCTACAACATAAAACAGCACCATCACGTGAAATCCAATTTAAAATTTTGCATCGTGTCTATCTTCTTTATGTTCAATAAATTGAGATATGTATAGAAATATAGACACGAGCATTTCTAAAAACTTACAATTAAAAGGCAATGAAAAGCCATTTCAATTACCTTGACAAATACAAGAATATCTCTAACTGGATAATGGTAGTTTGATTGAACTATCATTTACACACTTAAAACCTTCTGAGAAAATGGTAATTAATTTACTTAATATTATTACAGAATGTTAACTAATAAATACATTTAATAAATCAATACAGGAGGTTAAAAACATTCGGATCATACTTCATGCAACTTTTAAACCGATGGACCCCCTCAACCTGTTTTACTTTCATCTATGTTTTTTAACCATTGGCCCATTAGAATGTCGGAGATAACAGTTAACCAACCTGGACCCAATTCATGTAGATGGGAATTGCCACCACTACATCACATCTATGGGCATTGTCTACCTATAGCATGTCATTTCAAATCAACAACATTATATAGCTTTAGTACTACTTTCGTACACATCTAGTCATTTCAATTTCATATCTTTTGTATATGCTTTGCTAGCTTTTACTACACATCATCTTAACAATCCTCATTTTATATCATACATACTGCAGATCACAAATATGAAATACTTCTGAATTTATATCAATTCATATACATATAGTTCCTGGTATTATTCTTACTGCTCCTAAATACATAAACAAATATTCAAATGAAATAAAAAAAGAAGGAAAAGCTTACTTATCAACATCTGGTGTGGCCAACGGATCATATATTTCTTCCCTCTGTTCCACAGGTGGCGCAACACCTGCCATTACCCCCATATCCTGACCACCTTCACCCTGAAAATCAACCACATCTAATTAATAGATATACAACTCATAATTCAATAACCCTTTACATATCACTTTAACTAGAAGCTACATTCACATTTTTAGCTTGTATTTATAAAAACAAAATTATATGCATACGCATATGCAATAACAATATGGTGATTGTCTTGCCTGTTGAGGATACTGCATATAACCACCATATGCACCATACGCGTACAACGATGGATCCTGAGTAGCTCCATACCCATAAGCTTCATAACCTTGTCCATAACCATAGTATGCACTGGCCCATTGACTTGGATCTGCTTGTGGATTCCAGACTCCTGATGGATCCTACAATGTAATAAATTTTAAATTGTTCAAAGGTAGTTAGTATATCAGATGAAAGTTGATGACAACGCATGTGGATACAGGTGGCAATTCAACCCATTTTTGGGTAAACGGGACAACTTGAGTGAAACTTTGCCTCTAATGGGTCAAACGGGAAAAAGTTATAAAGAAAAAGATTAATATGGAAAAGGGTCAAGCGAATCAAATGGGTTGAAAATCACCCAAAATGTGCTCAAAATGCATGAAACCTACTAACTTCTAAATTCAAAAGGAACCATCACTGACATATTAGAGTTTTTTAATCATATTTAAAGCATTGATTATTAAAATAATTTCAAGAGGAAAGAGGTATTTGTGGGTCAGCCCAACGTGCGATTTACTTGATTAATTTGTAGTTTTGTACCCATTTCAACCTGATACCCAACCCACCCGATCTGCCCCATTTTGCCAAATCCGCATGCGGCAGAACAGTCTCATAATTGAAAAGACGCTCGATGTGTACTTCTAACTCTCCCGAAAGTTCAGAAGAAACTTAGAGCTAAAGGCACCCTAGAGAGCTGATTATGATAGATAATAATTTTGGTGAACTTGCAACTGACTTGAGTTTCTAGACTATTATGAGTTTTCTCTAAAATTTACAAGTAAAAAAAACTATCAAAAGGAAAAGCTCACCTGCTTGCTCTTGCCCCAAGAAAGGTGGACTACAAGTTGACCAATCTGGTTTCCATGCATCCGTTGTATTGCTTCTTCAGCAGATGTCCTGCAAATCGCACAATTACCAATACAGAGTCAAACCACAGATCACCTTATTGGAGATCAGGAGGATACAATTTCACTTGATTGCAAACAAATTCGGTCATAAGAAAAAACAAAGACAATCTTCAGTACTAATTGGTAGTGAGGGATTGCTGTTAGAGGAGACAAAATGTGCAGGCCGGGTAAATTGTGTAGCGGATCAAACATGTTGCCTTTTTGTACGGGTCGAGTCGGATATGTTGGTCCAATAGACTTGATAGGAAATATTAATTGTATTATAAATCATTAATGTGTCGGAATATCGTTTATGAGATTTGATAGGCTAAAAATACACTTTGAGCAATTTTTGACCCATTTGACCGGTTCCCTTTTTAAGCTAAACTATTTTGATTAAGCCCGTTGACCATTAGAGATACAAGATAACCCAAATGGCCCATTCATCATTTAAATGGGCTGAAGATGCAACTCTAGTTGCCATGTATGCACGCCTAATCTCATATTCTAGATTTATTTTTTAAATGGAAGTCGCAAGTCACGCCTAAAAGCAATCAGTTTTTCTACCATTAAAGACTGACCTGGCTGTGAACTGCACAAACCCGCATCCTTTGGCTACAGGTATCTTGGCATAGACTATTTCCCCAAATTGCAAGAAGTACTGCTTCAATTCCTCCTCAGTGATAGCAGGGTCAAGGTTGCCAACATAAACCTGCATTAGAAAACAAGAATGCAAATAAGAAACTTGAATGGATACAAAGCTAAAATTGAATATACCCGACTTACTGTGGTGTTAGTTAAATCATTGTCCACAGGAATTGTAGGCACTGCAACTGGATATAACCCTGTCAACATATACAACACGATAAGGATTTAATTGTTTCTTGAACTATACAATACAACCAGTATCAAGCAATAAAGTTACATCCATATACCATCTTCTACATCCCGCTTTTACAGCCGATTATCTAATTCTGATTGAATAATATCACATAATCACTTTCAAATTGCACGCCCAAACACTCCCTATAATAAATACCAACAAGATCCTCAATGTTCATGGGAGTATCACATTATATTATATGATATCAAAGAACACATTGTTACTTCAGACTTGTGCTTACCTAGACACATCATTCTATATTCATGCAGTACAAAAGGATCAAAATGAGAATATACAGTATACCTTTTGTTGCAACATACTGTTGTGGGAAAGCTGTAGTCTTTTTTGGTGTTGCTGCACTGATTCGCATAGGTCTAGTTGAACAATAAATCCCATTCATTTCAGTCATGGCACGGTTTCTTTCCATCTCGTCTGCAAATTTAACAAAACCATATCCCTTTGAACGTCCCGTATTGGGATCAGTCACAACCTTGGCTCCTCTAACAGAAGGATATTGAGTCCTAAATGTCTCTTGTAACAAATGATCAGTAACATCAGGTGCTAGATCACCTACAAAAATAGAATGCTCCGGACCAGCATCAGGTCGTCTTTCTCCAATCCCTGAAGATGCCCAATTTAACCTAAAAGTTAATTCCGTTCCTGGAACTTGCGTTCCGTTGTATGATTGCAGAACCCTTTCTGCTGTAGAATGCGATGCAAACTCTACAAATCCATAACCTTCCGGAAGCCCAGTTGCTTTGTTACGAATTACTTTTATTGAAAGTACCTACACATATAATATATTTCACAATCAATAAATTACAGCATTCAGCATTGATGCAACTCATGTAAATACACACTCTCCCAACAACAGCTACACTTGATTTCAAACCTAATTGTTTCAGAAATGAAAATGTATATGGTTTTTTGGCACCAGAACCAAAACAACGGCGTTCTCAAAGATTTTGGAGGCCTTACGCAAAAATTATCTAATTAGTAAAAATGAGGCCCTAAGAAATTAAAAAAAAAAAAACTTGTAGGCCTACCAATCAAAGCCAATTCTTTTAGCAAATTGACCCAACAACTAATATTAAACAGTAAACTTTTTTTTTTCTTTCTATCCCGATCACTAGTATTGGTGGTAGAATATGAGGCCTTAATTCCTTAAACGTTCGCACTTTAAGTATTCTTTTATGATTTAAATCTATTACTCATTTATTGATTCTTATTCCGATCGAACAATGCCCTACTAACAACTTGATTAAACAGGAAACTACTCTTTGTTTCTTTTGTTCAGATAAATGCATTCGTGATTTGAGGCTCTTACCATCGCAATTCTAACATATCCTCAAAGAACGCACCGATTCAATTAACAATTTTCAATAATATTACTATTAGTTACCCAATTATACAAACCCTTAAGGCGATAATAGACGTAAAATTAAGCAGTAATTTGAGTGTGTGATGAAGATGTATAAGAAATAAGGACCTTGTGTATTAGTGATGCCCTATACGGTCACACTTCTAATATTCTTTTCAAGTTTAGGTTTATCATTTAACAATCTACGTATCTATATTCGGTTCAAACAATAAGCTACTAACAATTTGACTCAACAACCAATATTGAACAGTAATCAATTTGTTTTGTTCTGTTTAAATATATACTTAGTACAAGAACAATAAAACCTAATCCCGTGGGGGTAGGGTACAGGGTTGTAAGATGCAGACAATCACCTCTCCACCAGGTTAGGTTAGAGACTACTTCCAGAAAGACGTTCTGCAAGAGTTTTGTGGTAAACTTCAAATATATACATAGTATTGGAGGTATATTTTAAAGGCTTATAATACAGTTCTACTACTTCTATGAAATTATCAATTTCCAATAATATTAATTTATGAAACCCCAACAAACCCTAAAGGCCTTAACAGACGTACCAATAAACAATAATTCATGTGTGCAACAAAGAAATTTAATTATTAAAAAATTAA
Source organism: Gnaphalium uliginosum (assembly GCA_963930675.1). Lineage (NCBI taxonomy): Eukaryota > Viridiplantae > Streptophyta > Magnoliopsida > Asterales > Asteraceae > Gnaphalium > Gnaphalium uliginosum. The sequence continues at coordinate 11,430,892 of OZ005683.1, read as the reverse complement.
GGACCTCATTAGTGGCGGCGAACCAGGAATGAAGGTAGGATTCATCGGCCCAGTAAGGTAAATCGCCAATCCAAAGTGTACGGATTTCTTCGTGAGATGAAGGTTGGTGGTAAGGTTGTTGCGGCGGTGGTGGTGGCGCTCCGTAAGCATACTGCGGTTGTGGTTGTGGCTGTGGTGGTGCGGCCATCGTCCATTGTTGTTGCTGTGGTTCCATTGTTGGTGTGTTTGAGCTTTTACTGTTTGTTTTTGTTGCAGTTTTCGGAAGTTTATATAATCGGCTGTTTGCAATGCAATTAGTTGATTTTAAAAAATTAGGATGTCATTAAAAATTTAATTACTCAATAAAATTGTTTAATTTTATTCAATTAGTTAACATTGAGGATATGATATGATGATGTCATAAATAAATAATTAGTAATTTGAAAAAAAAAAACAAATTAATAAAGTTAACGTATTCAAATATATATGCTTCTAAATGTTAGGTTTACATTAATATTTATTTATTATATAAGCTCACAAATTAAATAAAATGTTTTAATTAGAGTATACTTAGATTTTAATTCTAATTTGTATAGGGTACAAGATTGATAGAAAAATTTGAGGATCCTTTTATATAATTTGTGCTTTCAGATTTTTATTAACTTCTTACTTTTTTAAAAAGAAATTATACATTATCTTTATCTTATCTATTATAATTAAAAAAAAAAAGAAGAAGAAAAAGAAAACAAAGTTTATATTTAAAAAGATGTGATATGTAAGCTTTGGTACATATATATCATTATCAATTAAACTATTCTTATTTTAATGCCCAATCAATACGTTAAGACTTAAGATTATAGATTATAAAATTTTTAGACGTTTATAAACACACCTTAACAAAAGTCAATTTTAAAATTTGATCGTTTATAACTGTTAGCTACCATAAATTCTTTACACTTTCGATTTGCAGGATTCCTTTATAATTCTACGGTGTCAGACTTATCTTATATGTTTCAGTATCTACACATTCAAATTCGTACACAAAAATTAACTTTGTAAAATCAAATACAATTTTAACGTACCGTGTGTATACATGAGTTTGAAACCTAGTTGTATGTGTAGTATTCTCTCGTAAGAATAGTTATGCTCAAAATGTGAAGGAGCATGTGATATTGATTTTACATTGTTTTTAAAATTTATTTTTGATCATTAAAATTAATGTGTGTGTGGGAAACGAAAAAAAATTAATAGCATGTAGCTACAGACGCTACTCCAGAACGCCATCCAAAATATTGTCAGGAAGTGGAATAATGTCGTTAGACAATGTTCTCGACGGAAAACGATTCCAGAACAGCATCCACTCTGTATGCTCTTGTAAAGCTTAAGATTGTGTTATAATCTCAAGTTTCTAACCTTATAGGTGTTTAAGTTTAATTTTTTGTGTTTTTAACATTATTTGGTAGACTAATTTTAAGAGCTTTTTTAAAAGAAAAAATATATACTGTGAGTAGTTTTTAAAATAACTTTCAAGCTTATGATATGAGAAATTACATAAATATCTCTTATATCATTATTTATCATGTATTTTTCATTTTATGTTAATTTACATCTTTAAGCCTCAGCTAATTTGTTAAATGCTTTCAAAAAAAATAAGCTCTAACTATTAGCTTCATATATAAAATTCAGTTAACACCTTCAATTATAAGTTTTCAGCTAGTTTGTCAAACACACCCTTTTGTATGTTTGTTTGGATGAGTGGTTTGATACGTGAGAATAAAAGAGATATAAAAAATATAAAAAATATTTACCTAAAGCTTGTGTGTTTTATAGATCCTTAATGAAACCCTTTAAATTACACTAATTCTTATTTCATTTCAAAATTAATTTAATACATACAGTTATTCCTTTAGTAAAATCAAATACACCCTTGCTATCTAGTAAATTTAATAGTTCATAATTGAACCCTGAAAATACACGTGAACGCATAGTTTAGTGGACGAAAAGTTTTGTTGGAAATTTTTGATTATTTATCGATTAATTTTGGTAATGAATAAAAAGTTTTAATTCTTGTATTGATATATAGTCTATGCATGAATTTATCATCCAAGTATTTAACTGGTATATTTCCTGTTAATTTAATTTTTGATGATTTAGAGATTTTTACAAAAATTAGGATTCAGGTTTAGCTTATTATAAAAACTAGAATTAGTATATTATCCTACTTTTTGATCATTCAATATTTTCTAAAAAATTTAATAAATTTTCCTTCCATTCTATGTCTATTTATTGTTTGTTTTAACGAATTAATAATTATATTTTCATCTTACATGCTACATTAAGGTTTTACAATACCGTTCTACGTTATAAGAGCAACGGGAGTGGTCACTTGACCACTCCAAAAAATGTTAGACATATCAGTGTCATATCATTTTTACATTGAAACCATACTAAAATCAACTTTATACATACTCATCACACTGAAAATTAGACTCGCATTTAAACAATTTTTACTTTAAAAATAATTACTAAAACAAAAGGCAATTACCACTTAAAGTGATAGCCACCATCTAGACTCAACCACTTTGTCAACCTCTTTGAGGTTAGAGTGATCACTTCAATTTGATCCTTCAATACTTTGTGCCATATCACCCCACTCCTTTTGTGACAACCGTCACCAAATCAGATTTGTTGACTGTCAATTGACTTTTACCTTGCTTGTAAACTATTTTATGACCTAGAAATTATATTCGTGTAAATCATGAGGCCTTAGATACTATTCTATGTGCACTTATTAAAGTGGCATGTCAAGACTCATAAAAAAATTGTCTTTCTTAAGACATTCAACCACTTACATTTAAAATTGTTACGCGTAAGTAATATCCTAAACGTCTAATAATGATGATTATAAGCTTATAAGTAATAAGAATGTTAGTTAATATAATGTATATGTAATAAGCTAGGTAAAAATCTATAACATATAAGAAATGAAGATATAACACCTTAAAGCGTTAAACGCACCTAATGGAAATTGTCACATATAATAATAGCCTAAAAATTGAATAAGGAAGTACCAAAATACCCTCTAAAAGTCGTCCAAGGAGAGAAGATTAAGGAGCAAGCAAGATCTTTTTTTATAATCCATATTATTCTATACCAAATAAACCTAGTCATTATCTCAAACTAAAATACACAAAACCCTAAACCTTATTTTCTCTCCATCTCAGCCGATCCTCTGCCCATTCCAGTCGACCATCATCTTTTTAATCATCAATCTTCATCTTTTGATCATCCGTGTCAAGTATCGTACGCGTTAGTGTCTTCTCTTGAATCCTTGGTAAGCTTGCCTTGGTGTTTCGTTGATTTTTGACTCCTATTGTGATCAATTGATGAAATAAATGAGAAATATGGAAATAACTATAGAAATATCAAAGTAATATATTAAAATTAGTTTTGATGAATTTCAGTTATTTGTATCATTATTGATGTATTTATTTTGATCAAAAAGTTGTGTTTGGTTATTTCAGAATATGGACAGATTCATTAGTCCGACTTTACGAGGTCATAAACTGATCATAAGATATTGTTTGGTCACGTATCTTGAGTCCAAATTAAAATTCAGTGAGTCTACTTTCTGTTTCAATGGTTTCGTATCAAAACGATGAGTTTTGGTCGGTCATACAGTCGTTACAAGTCAAGTGGCCAAAACTGAGATTTCAGCAAGAAATTTAGGCCGACTTTGAAAAAATCATAACTCAGTGAAACTTTTTTTGGGATAAGTTTGATGTGTTAACATTACAGAATAAAAAGTTGTAAAATTTAAAAGGTCGTTATGATTATTAACTTTTATAAAACTTTCTGGTGCGCGAGCAGTGACTTTTTACGAGAAGCTCACTTTAGGGAATTATTAAAAATAGTAATGTAAAAAAAATAAATTATGAAAAAATTGCCATAAATACTTAACACCTTAAGGTTCTGTAGTAAAAATTTGAGAGACTAATTTATTCGTTTTAATGTATTTAAAAATACTCAAAGTGACATAAATTTTTAGAAAAGACAATCATATAATACCTTGGACAAATCACCAATATAAAATCAGTAAAAAGTATTATAATTTGTTGACATTTGGTAAATCATATATTGGGCTTATATTTGATATGATCATGTACATTTCATCAATGGGTTACAATGTGAAGGCTTGTAGTCTTTTTCATGTTGTAACTTATGTAATTGTTCTAATGTAGAGTTTTAATTTGGACGTTTGGGAATTTAGTATTTACCTACTACTCAAGGTGAGTTTTTGGGGCCCCTTTTTATACTTTTTCCTTGGCGGAAAAGGATGCTCAAAACTTTTAAATACTTTTATATTGTGATATACTCTTTTATTCTTTTGGGCATGATGCGTGTTTGTGTTACGTTTGTGAATTAATGTGGGATTCTATGTTATGCTATGCAATTATGTTGATTCTTTCACAACTGTTAATCCAGGGTTAGAACCAACTGAGAAGTATTGCTAGTACTATTCGGTTGACACCCCCAGTCATTAGACAAACTTTATCCCTTTATTCTTGACCTTGGATGTATATAATTCGGCATGCATTTATACTCTTTGATACGTTTGGATACTTGTCATTAGGTTCAGTTGTGCCGATATACTATACGTTAATTGCACTTATATGTACCATTACACTCGTGTGTCCTACTTAAATCTATACAACACTATTTATGTTATGCTTAACCTACGAACTCACCAACCTCGTGTTGACATTTTCAAACATCCCTTTTTAGGTAATCATAATAATGCGTAAGGAGCTAGAGACTTAAAGACTTTAGCGAGACCGTTAAGCATTGCATTGAGACTTTGTTCGGATTTTGACACACAACTGTTTTCATTTACATATTCATTTGAATTTAGAGTGTTTTGCCCTAGACTCTTCCTGAGATGTGGGACTTGATTCTCTATTTTATATGACTATGTATTTGTGGAAATGTGTGACACTCCTCAAAATTCGATATATTTATGTACACTGAACACGTGCATGTCTTAGTCTAATTCCCTACTTAAGTAAATTCAAACTATTTTTATGAGATAAGTCTAGCAAAGCCCAACAATTTTAATACGTAAAGTATTACTATTTTCGTAGTTAGTTATAATTACGCGCGAAACAATCAGAACGAGTCCGACAAAAACATACGTACGTTGGTGATACGAAAATTTTAAATAACGTAAAACTATTTTATATAGTAGTTATTTACTTTGAAATATTATGCATAACGATAAATAAAACTATTATACATTTGTTTAAAAACGTAAGTACGCGATTAATATACGCAAAACGAACCCGACAACCGAACGAAGCTCGAATCATATTTCAATAACTTAAAATGAAGTATTTTAAATAAAACTTCAATCAAAACTTACGCGAATAAATCGTTAACGAAAAATTTGAATAATAAACGTTAAACGTTTAAACGAACGACGAAACGAACGGGTAACGGGCACCGCACGTAACGTAAATTTGGGGAACAAAAATTTAGCAACCCACACCCATGTGGGGCCCACAAAATCTGCCACATTCCCCAACCCATGCCCAAGACACCCCATTAACACCCATACCCTCCATACTCTTTCATTTTTCACTTCACACTCAACACCACTTTTCTCTCAACTCTCTCACTCTCTCCCTCCCTTCTTTTCTGCGATTTTCCCAGCCCCCAAGCAGCCCAAAATCACCATCAGAAACCACCAAAGTCATCACCACAAACCACCATAACACCACCTCTTCGGTTTGCAAAAAAATGCAAGGAAACGAGCTCTCGACGTCCATTTCTTCGTGCTTTCATCATCTCCTTTGTAAGAAACTTCATCTCTCTTTTATCTTACTTGGAGCATGTTTATTTTCATGTTAAAATGTCCATTTAACAGGATCATGTCCAAAAGAAAAGTCGAAAAATGTTTTTATAAACATAAAACACCAACAGTTTTCTGGGCAAAAACTTTGCCCGACTTCAAAGAGGATTTTCGTACTCAAAACTTAATGAAAATAGACGAATCAAAAAACAAAAATTAACTTTAAGAAGTTAGCTTTCATTTCCAAGTAGTTTCATAATTTTTCGACACCGTTTGATACCCGAAAACGATTTTACAAAAACATGTCGCATTTCTGTCTCGGGTGACAGATTTTTGCATCAACTTCTCGAACCTATAACTAGAGCTACGCAACTCCAAACGACATGAGATTTTTGCCAAAATCTCACAAATCTCGTTAACTTTAAAAGTAGTATGATTACACTCTCTGAAGTTTTGTAGATCTTTCTCAGTAATTAAAACATTGAGCATGTGTCCAGATTGGTCAAGTTTGGACCTCAGAGGACAGATGAAATTATTAAAAATACTTAGACTTACCCAAAAATTCTATAAAAATTAATGAAAGTAGCCAAGGCACATGGGAACAACTTTTTTTCTTGGATTTTATCTCGGACTTTTACCTAGTTAAATCGAGCCATGAACACGACTAAAAATCCGATAAAACGAACACGGGGACTGTTTTGATGTTAAAATAGAAACGACACTTTCGGGTTAACCAAAAAACGTAACGGTAATTTTCCTAAGCTTTAAAAGTATATTTAAGACTTCCCTAAAAGTTTCGGGTCAAACCGAGCCTGTTTGACTACGTTCACAAACTTGGAAAAACTTAACAGCCTTAGTGTCGCATCGGGCCCAATTCGATTGCGACACTAACCTTGTGTCGCAACTCTCACTACTAGCAGTACTAACCCTTGTGTCGCACAAATCAAACTGACAATACTAAGTTCACAATAACCTGTGACACAACCCTTGTGTCGCAACCCTTTAATGTGTCGCAGTAACCTGCGACACTAACCCTAGTGTCGCACAAAACAGATTGATTAAAACCATATTTTCACAAGTATTAAATTCGCGTAACAACAAATAGCAACGAATATGTATATACGATACAACTTGGAACCATATGAAACATACTTTGAAAAGCGTGCAACGAAACAAACATAATAATAATAATACTTCGCAACTATTATTACGAAAACATCACCAACGTATCGTACACATTTTAAACACAACGATCTTTCGAAATGAATGGACAATTAACATAGTTTGGCAGTTAGCCAACTACTTATATAAACTATCTCTTACGTTTAAGGCGTTAGGACTTTATTTGGGCAACCACTTCCTAGCTCTCACACTTAGCTCTCGAGGTGAGTTCACAACCCCTACTTTTACTGTTTTACTGTTTTCAAACTAAGGGGTGAAAAACATAGCAACTGTTTTACTATTATATGCAATAACTTTATATAACTGCTTTCATGCCTTTATACAAACTGTATATGAATGATTTTCATACTATTATACTTGAACTGTTTATTTATGAAATAACATTTTCATACTATTTTGGGAAACTTTGACAACGAATCCTGGTACGGACCAAGACTTACAATGTATGCTTAAAAGACCTTATGTCATGCATACTATAACCATTAGCTAGGTGACTCTAGCCACTGAGTATACGAATAGTACTATCGCCGTGACGACCCTCCCACAGTTTTGGAGCGTATACTTACATGTCCTTAGGCAAACAACGAAACTTGGTCGTGGTTTGGTTATAGAGTTAGGTTGCGTGACTTTAACCCGTAAGGTTTAGCTCACCTTCGGGGGATCACCGTCAATGTTTACCCACAAACAACAACGAAACTATATTTTTGGGTAACATCCCAACGAAACTATATTTTTGGGTAACATCCCAACGAATCGATATTTTTGGGTAACATCCCAACGAAACTATATTTTTGGGTAACATCCCAACGAATCGATATTTTTGGATAGCATTCCAACGAAACTATATTCTAGGTAACATCCCAACGAATCGATATCTTTAGATAACATTCCAACAAAACGAAACTTATTTGACTTTTACGTCAACGACTTACAAAAAGAACTTGGTATAACAAACCATACTTATAAAACCTGTGAATTCACTCAACAATCTTTGCTGACTTTTTACTATGTTTTTCAGGGAATTAGCGCTCATGTAAGACTGCATGCATTTTGGAAGTAAGCTACCCACGACGAATTAGGATGCCACATTTTGAAATGAACGAGATTTCCATTGTATAACTAATACACTTTAGTCATATTTAGGAAATCTCTGTTTAAATTATGTATTCACTAAATGGATGTATTTTACAATACTATTTCTACAACATGGATAAGTTGTAGCTTTTGTAACAAACAATTTATCTATGGCATCTTAATTTACTTGTTCTGTAATAATCATACGCTCTGTGTTGTAATGATCCTATGACGTCACGACCCCCGCTCGTACACGAATTGCTTCCGCTGATCAAGGTTGACCGTTTTTGGGGTTGTGACAAAATGACTAACCACGACACAAGTCACCATGTGTGTCGGGCGACATCATGACACGTTGCTTGATTTTCATTAAGTGATTCTCTTTTTCATATTAATGTGTTATGACAATCCCGTCCGTCACACCTCGCGTTTTCGCCTTAGATAGGGTGTGACAGATTGGTATCAGAGCCATTGCATATATAGATTTAGGTGAAGTAATCGACCTAGACTATAACCTAAAAAACCTGCATATAGTTGACATTATAGGGACTATGTGTGCATAAAATTATATGTGCATATTGTTGCTAACTTGACTTGTCGCTTTCAGTCATGTCGGCTAATCGTAAACCTTCACCCGTTACCTTTTCACCCTCAGATCCTAGAGCGAAACACGCACCTTTGGTGGGCCCGTACGTGCCTGGTTACCCGAAAGGACCATATAGGGTCAACGGCACGAGACCACTAATGAGGAGGACGGCTTGCAAGGGGGTCATGCCAAGCCGTAGGATCATTATCCAGGTTCCATTGATGACTATGCGTCAATGGAAGGAGACATGGATCCAGATCTTCTTTCCGATGTCGAGAGTGAGTTTAGGCCTGAGAACGCTATTGCCACCTCTCAACCCGACCGACTCGGGTAGCAGCCAGGAGAGTGGGATCAGACCTATGCAGGGTTGGGCTTTTCCACTCCCTACTATTCGAGTAGGCACTACCTAGAGGTTCCTCCCGAACTCCAGGGAACGAAGGAGGGAACTCGACGACTCACTCATTTAGTGGATACTTGTTCATGGGGCACTTAGTCATCTAGGTGGCTAGTGGCCAGACTATTTATTACTTAGTTCTTATGTTTCATCTTTTTTGGTATTTCGACTCTATTTGTTTTGGATCATAATCATACATTATTGAATGTTTATTTAAGTTAAGGAAGTTGTGGAATTATTATTGTTAGTGTTACGTGTTAGTGATTATGTATATATCCAAACTTCTCTGTTGTCTAAAACTCACGAGTTGTCCCTAATTGGTATAGAAAATGCCTCCAATAAGAGTCACCTGTAGCGCTAACCGAGGTGATGAAACTCGGAGGGGTGGAAGAACTGACCGGGGTGACAGTAATGGTGGTAATGATGGTGGAAATCCCGACATCGCTGCAATTATCGCCCAACAGCTGCAAGCCTTGATTCCTACTATTGTCACGCAAGTCAGCAATAACATCATGAATCATAGTAATGGAAATGGCGGAGGAGGTGATGATCACTGTAATGGGACAACGATAATGGAGGAAATGAAAATGGCAACAATGGAAATGGTAACAACGGGAATGGTAATGGATGCGCATATAAAAAGTTTCTGGCGTGTAAACCGAAAGAGTTTGATGGCAAAGGAGGCGCGTTGGCACTTACTAAATGGGTCGAAAAGATGGAAATGGTGATTGATATCAGTAATTGTGCATTGCACCAAAGGGTGAAATATGCCTCACGCTCATTGGCCGGTAAAGGGTTGACATGGTGGAATACTCAGATTCAGGCTAGCGGTAGGGAATCCGCCATGGGTATGACTTGGGAGGACTTTAAGGGGTTTTTGGTGGAGGAATACTGTTCGACAACGAAATGAAAAAGTTGGAAAATGAGTTTTGGAACCACGCCATGGTGGGGGCTAACCATGCAATTTATACGGACTGATTTCATGAGTTAGCCAAACTAGTTCCCCATCTGGTTACCCCTGAATCCAAAAGGATCGAGAGGTACATTTATGGTCATGTTCTTGAAATTCGTGGGACGGTGGAAGCAACCGAGCCTCCCATGATCCAAAGTGCAATATTGAAGGCTGGAGCTTTAACATACGAAATGGTTAGGAATGGGACGTTGACCAGAAATAGTGATAAGAGGAAGGAAGTGGACGGAACAGGTAAGCAAGTGGGGGCAAAGGTTGACAACAAGAAGGCAAAGGTGGTAAAGGGGTTTATGGCAACCAATTCTGGTAAAAAGGAGTACGTGGGCCCTCACCCTAAGTGTGCTAAATGTAATTACCATCATCGGGTGACTATGCCTCGTCGCACATGTTTAAATTGAAATCATATAGGCCATTATGCAAGAGATTGTCGGGTAGTAGCTAGACATGTGGCTCCAATTAATGCGGTCAATATGATAGGTAATCCGAGGGCATGTTATGAGTGCGGGAGCCGAGATCATTACCCAAACGCGTGTCCTAGATATGGGCACCGGGACAGGGTGGAAACAACCCAAATCAAACGCAAGCAATCGGTGGAAATTCAAACTGGGGAAACAGTGTCAACCCAGCTCGAGGACGATCATTCGTGTAGGACGCAAATGAAGCATGCCAGACTCCGAACATCGTGACGAGTACATTTTCATTAAACAATCATTTTGCTACCGTATTGTTCGATACTGGTGCCGATTTTAGTTTCATTTCCATTAAATTCGTGCCTTTTCTAGATGTGAAGCCCAGTAATCTAATCTGAACATTAGTTACATTTTTGAGGTGGCGAATGGTAAATTCGTAGAAACTAATAAGATTATTTGTGGGTGTACCTTAGTGTTGGAAGGTTATTCCTTTAGCATTGACCTACTACCATTTGAGCTTCGGAGTTTTGATGTGGTTGTGGGAATAGATTGGTTATCGAAGCTTAGGGCTGAGATTGTTTGTTATGAAAAGGTAGTCCGCATTCCATTACGAGATGGCGAGATGCTTGAGATTCGTGGGGAACAACCCGAAAAAGAACTGAAGCATCTCATGTGCATGAAAACCGACGAAAAGAAACTGGAAGATATTCAGATTGTCCGGAATTTTCCAGAGGTCTTTCCAGAAGACTTAACATGATTACCCCATCCTCGACAAGTAGAGTTCCGCATAGATCTTATTCCTGAAGGAACCCCTATTGCAAAAGCTCCATATCGTTTGACACCTTCCGAAATGCAAGAATGGTCCAACCAACTCCAAGAACTCCAGGATAAAGGTTTCATTCGACCTAGTCATTCGCCCTGGGGAGGAGCACCCATTCTATTCGTTAAAAATAAAGATGACTCATTTTGAATGTGCATCGATTATCGAGAATTGAACAAACTAACGATTAAGAATCGATATCCTCTTTCTAGGATTGACGATTTGTTTGATCAACTCCAAGGTTCGCAGTGTTTCTCAAATATAGACCTTCGATCAGGTTATCGTCAGTTAAGGGTTCACGAAGAAGAAGACTCGTCATGGACATTACGAGTTCCTAATTATGCCTTTCGGTCTGACGAATGCACCTGCGGTCTTCGTAGTTATGCCTTTCGGTCTTAATGAACTGTGTGTGTAAGCTGTATTTAGATAAATTTGTCATAATTTTTATCGACGATATCCTAATCTATTCTAAGTCGAAGGAGGAGCACGAAGTCCATTTGAAACTAATCTTAGAGTTACTCATGAAAGAGAAGATGTTTGCTAAGTTCTCGAAGTGTGAATTCTGACTGCAAGAGGTACATTTCCTCGGTGGTTAACAGAGAGGGTATTCATATTGACCCCAGTAAAATAGAAGCGGTGAAGAGTTGGAAAGCCCCTAAGACACCATCGGAGATTCGCCAATTCTTAGGCTTGGCGATTACCGGCGATTCATTGCAAACTTTTTTAAGATTGCTCAACCTCCCACCTTGTTAACCCAAAAAGACAGAAAGTTCGAATGGGGTAAAAAACAAGAGGAAGCTTTTTAAACCCTGAAAGATACCCTGTGTAATGCTCCAATCTTGTTTATAAGCGAAACTATATTTAAATATATAGGATCTTAACAAAAAAACTAATATATAGGATGTGTAATTATATCTACCCTTGTAATATAGATAAACATCAAAGAAAATCAAATGGATATAAAAGTAAAAAAAAATAGTAGATAGAATAGATAGATATTAATAAAAGGAATATACATTATTATCTAAGCATATTATACGCAACTATAAATTAGTTTGGTCTAGGCTATAGTATAGATATACGTACAAAGTACATAATAAGTATTTATAATAAGTAGATAAATACACATAAAAACCGCTACAACGGTATACCTAAGTATCCATAGAACTCCTTAGGCCAAAGCCTAAGTATCCATCGGTTCCCTCAAACCTAAACGAGACCCGGAAAAAAAAAACTCCCACTAGAATACCCTTATGCCTTAACCCTACTCATTTATCCTAATTTTAGAATTTCATTATAAACAAATAAATACATCTATCTAACTATCTGACTATAGCAAAATAACTCATACGTCGTCAGATTTAATTATTAGAACACAAAAGCCCACTAAAATACCAGAAGAAATTTTTGCTGCGTTGGGAAAAAACCCAAAAACCATCGATCTGGGGTACACCCAAACCCTAAAAATTGTTGAGACATAAATACCTATGTGACATGAGTGAAATCAATAAAAGATAGGGAATATATACCCGTGGCCCGCGAAACAATTAAAGCGAGTATTTAGGTTTTTATTACAACAAGCGGGAATTCGTAGTTCGGCCGAGAGAATTGCTTTTATCGTGGGAATATGGAGCTAGGTGTCACGTTTTTATTGGATTTTTAATGCCCGCGGTCCCGCTGCGCAATTCTAGCAATGAATTATGTCTACTTGGAGGAAAAAACTTCTGACATAGACTACTAGCGGGAAATCGACTCGTTGATTGTCTATTTCCGTAATTTTCTCAATAAAACCGTGCGTCTGCGGACAAATAGGACAATAATGTGGTCGTGGAAGGCGGAATGTAACAGAGCGTTCATCATAACCTCTTTTTCAGACTTCTGGTCCAATTTATGTTTATTTTTTGTTTGATAAAATGCATCTATTGTTTACGATAACGTTGATACAAACCAACCCTTTCTAACGGATATTGTCCATTATAGTACCTCTAACTCACATTCATGTATTTGTTTCCGAATTGGGTTCATACAACAATTTAAAGTGCGTTCACCGGTTAAGGGAGATTCACTAATATGCCCGATATGTCCTTTGTAAGTGGTCAACTTGAAACAAGAAATATATCAGACGTTTACGTGTGATGTGTTATCTCAAAAGCCTTATTCTTCATCAGGAGCTGTTCTAGTACTTCGTGGCAGTAACTCTTATGTGATGATTGCCTTATAAATCAAATCAGTACAATGTATTGGGCATGATGTAGCAATTTACTACACTTCTAGAAATTCACAGATAAAGCATTTTACTAAACCATATCAACGTAAGCCAGATTTTATGTAACATTCATAATAAACTAACAATGATATTACAAAAAAACTTACTCATCCCTACAAATACATTTGACTCAAACAAAATAACATTTCAAACGACAAAAACTTATCAATTTCAGCTTAAAACAATTAGGCTCCACCAGAACTATACTTCTTGCCAAACACAATGACCTGAAGCTTGTCATAACCAGAAAGAACACCCGCACCGGCTACAGCACGTAGAATATTTGCACCTCCACCCTTGAACAATGATTTAACACCCTCGTTTTTTATAATTTGTTTAAACGCGTCAAGAGAGCTCTTGTATTTGACAGCTTCACCTGATGTCATCATCATTCTTCTTCGCACCGTGTCAATTGGGTATGATGCAAGACCAGCACCATTTGTAACTAACCACCCAAGGCCAAAGCTAGCTAAAAAATTATCCTGAGATTACACGTAATAAGGGGTTCAAACTCGTATAAATGCTGCAAGGTATCATTTTGGTTAAAAATTAATTAACAGATTTTGAACTCGTACAAGAAAACTAGAGGTAGCAATTCCAAGGATTTTACTTGGTCTAATTAGGATCACGTGTTATCCAGTCAAATTAGAAAATGTAGCTAGAAGAGGGTCAAGTCAAACTATTAGCTAAAAGAGATATTGTCATGTAGGTCAAAACCTAAAATTTAAGGAAATTGTCAAAACTCATAGTGGTCCAATCTCCAAAGTCTATTTCTAATGACGAATGATCACAACGACAGCACTAAGGGTATTCTTTGAGACAGATTTTTATGCATAAAACCATTGTATTTTATAGTTAGAGATTTTGATAGATAGGTGGTTAGTTGTTAAGGTACCACCTTTGATGCATAAATCCATTGTTAAATTCAGTCTTAAGGGCTGTCAATAACAATACCCTTTAATAATCCTCCTATTTCATTTTGTTTAAAGGTTTGGATTGCAATAATATTGTTTCTGTAATCATAATTAGTTAACGCATTAACTAAAGATGAATTTGTTTTATAAACAAAGACAAATACAAAAGTTGATTATGGGGGAACCCATCCGAACACCTGCTAAAATTGACCCGTTTCAGCACAGACTCATTTTGACACACAATAAATACAAACATAAAAGATAATTACTATACCTGCAATGGTCCAACGAGAACAACTGGCTTCAATGAGTCATACATTCCAAAGTACAAGCCACGATACACAATGATACCAACACATGAAATGTTGAATCCACGGTATAGCCCAGCAATACCATCTGATGATAAAGTCTTTTTGTAAACATCAATTAACCCTTTAAATTGTCTCTCTCCTCCTGTTTTCGTAGCCTTTGCATCGTTTGTCAAACGCGTTCTAGCATAATCCAAAGAATATGTTAACAATAGGGAAGTAGCACCTGCAGCACCACCTGACCCAAGGTTTCCAGCAAACCATTTCCAATAACCATCACGATCCTTATTAAACTTGAACAAACTCTTGAAGTAGTCCTTAAATGCAAAGTTAAAGGCCTATAGAATACAAATCACAAAAATCAATGTAAATGTGTAGCCATATCAATGCTGATCAATTAGAAGAGGTGGGAACAGTGGACGGGCTGGGTGACATGTCAAAACGGGTAGTTTTTTGCACGGGTCAAAACAGGTCGAACGGGGTCAAGTTGATTCGAAAACACCTTTGTGCAATAAGATTCCAAAAAGTATTTTAAATCAATTAAAATCTCATTATTTAAGATAGTATGATTTTCGTGGGTTTTATGCATTAAATATATATATTGGGTGACTTTCGACTCGTTGGATTCATTTGGCCCTTTCAACTTAAAGTCTTTATTTTTCTTTCTAATTTTACCCTTTTAACCCATTAGAGATAAAACTTGACCCAAATCAGCCATTCAGCCCATTCATAAGTAGATAGGTCGATATATGCAGCAAACTTTTTTTTTACATATTTGACCCGTTAGAGATAAAGAATGACTTGGATCAAACCATTCGCAAGTACATGGGTAGAATTTGCTACATCGAGAGTATGGCGTACCTGAGTAGGGAAGTAACGAACAATATTAGCGCCATTTCCTCTCCACAAAGACACAAATCCTTCATCCTTGACTGTTCTGGAGAAACATTCTCCAATACCTTTATATGGTTCAGAAAGACGACCCCTTTTGATCATCTCATCTTGGTTCTGGATCAAAAGCTTCACACGTTCGATTGGTGCAGCTGCTGTTTTGGAAACAGTAGCTGAAACTCCACCCATAATAAAATCGATACCAAATCCGGCCAACCCTTTCTCTGCTGGAGCTTGAACAAAAACCGGATAAGCATTTGGATCCAGCAATGGTTGTGTGACTGGATATTGCAAAGCTGCGTTTAAATAATTTCTGTATGTGAATTTCCTCTGACTTGCAGTAGGCCTCTGAATGGCACCATGGTGAGTTTGAAGATTTTGAGAAAGATGTAGCTCGCTGGAAACTTTACTAATAACGGTTTTGTGTTGGTTCTGATCAGTCATTGTGCTCAAAATGAAATTCCTATGGATGAAACAAAAAACATAAAATACATCAAGTTCGTTTCAGACTTTTCATGTCAAGAAACTAGTTATCATTAATTGATTAGATATATCCATCCCTCAAGTTACACCGTCAGCTTCAACATATTGAGAGAAAATATTTCAGTTAATATGTAACTGTACTGTGATGAAGTTATCGGTAAACAAGGCCTGCTGGCTGCTGCCCACATGTGCAGCATCGTGTAAATAAGTTATTCTGTTACATGATAATAGATGAAAAGAAAGTAAAGCACCATTAGAGGCATATGATGGTGCATACAAATAATAAATTAAAAAGATATGTCCAATCTTCATACAAGCGTAACTTGAAATAGTTAATTTTCATCAAATTCAGTTTACTGCACGACTTTGTAAAGCTTTAAATCTTAGCTCAAAGTGGTTATGTTCGATTGTTCTAACAAGAGTTCAAAGTGGGCAGAATATTATAAACCAATATGGCCCGTTCAAATAAACCGAGACATATATATAGCTTGTCAACAAATTTTGTAGTAACATATTATGCACATATGCAGATCATGTTGCATATGCAGATCATGTTGCCTAGCTGTTTTTCCCGCCAAAACTATCTCAAAAATAAATCCGCATATGAGATCATGTTGCAGTCGTTCAAGAGAAAACTGAACTTTTATACACAACTCAACCACAGCTGAAATAAACAGATTCTAAGAATCCCAATCACACACAAACACTAATAACAGTTGCAACAAAATAATGGCTCTGACAGACAGTATTTTCAACAAAATTATGTTATATTCACAGATTCTATTAATTAGCTAGTTGTATAGAAGACCAGGGCCTGTTTGAGGTTTTTTTGAGCCCCTGTGCAAAATTCTATGATTACTAAAACTAAAGCTATACAAGTAAAGGCAAGGCAATACAGAGGTTTATAAACTTATTCTTTATTACAATTAAATTACCAGTTAATAACATTTTGACACAACATAAAAAGATTTGATCAGTAAACTTTTTGGTTCCCTTCTGCTTAGATATAAACTAGTGTTGAAACTAAATTTTGAATACACAGTCAAATTTCTGACATACCCTACAAATCTGAATGTGCGGTCGCATTTCTGGTACACCTTCAAATACGGCTCTACTAAAAATAACTAAGAATGCTAACAAATCATAATCACATAAACTGCAAGCTAGAAAAATATAGGTTAACACACATACAAAACGCAAAGTACCTCGAGAAGACAAAGGAAATATATGTTGACTGTGAAGGTGAGTGAGAAATATGAAGCTGCTGCAATTGTACAAGGTGTATATATATGGTGGAGAGATGTTATGTAATATTTAAAGTATGATATTTTTGTATAAGAATTAAAATACAAAATCATTTTGAACATCTTATTGTGAAAACTAAATGATTGGTATCTTTTTGGAAGGAACAAAAGTCTGTTTCCTGACTTTCTTTCTTTTTGTAAGTTTATGTTCTCTCTCTCAATTAAATAATACTTAGATTGTGATGTGTGGTAAAATTTAATATTTTTTACAATTAATATGTATTATTACAATGACAATGCAACCTTTAGAAGTTACAACTCAGTTTCCTCTTTGTGTAAGTTCATTTTATTCTCCCAACTTTTTATCATTTCATAGAGTAAGGATTAGAAAAACTAATATAAATTAAATATAAACAATAATGATAAGAAATAAATAAAAATCCTTTTTCCCTGGTAAATATTTTAACACGCAATTATCACGAATATTATCGATAGGCCGTGTAAATGAGTGACATATACTTTTTGTACATCAAACACATTCATATTTGATGGATTTTCTATTCATTATACAATGCAACTATCAGACTTTTCCATAGTTCAAAAGTCATAACCAATTTGGAAACAATAACCATATATCATTATGAACTAAATCAACTGGTCACATGTCTAAAGAGTGGTAATAGGTCTATGATGTAGCGTTTAGACTAAGACAAACCATTTGAGTCAAATCAATAGTGGTAGACTTTGAAAATCTAGAAAAGTTGATCATGGATGACACAAGCTTATTCAAATAAAGGGTTTTTACCATTTTCTTTTGTGTGTCTCCAGTTGGTTGAAACGCGTAAATCTTTGTGTTTTGAGTTCATGCGATTCGACATCTTGACTCAGCAACCCACACCAAGTCACCAACTACAGAACCCCAAAGGCAGTAGGTGTATTCCGACCCGTTTAGCTTTGCCTTTGAACCAAAAAATAGACATAGAAACTAGTGACTGTATGGTTGTGATTCCAGCCCATTATAAAGTGTCCATCTGGGTTGTGTTTTTTCTCTAGTGGGCAAAACAAACTTTTTTTAGCTAACATGAGAACTTGTTCAATGGATTGAAAGTCACCCAACATCTTCTCAATATGCATAAAATATCCTAAATCCTTATATCATAAAATTAGAAGCATTGACGTATTGCATATAGTTCTCGTATTTTATTGAACTCCTAGAAGAAAAGGCAAAAAAAGTATTCGTGGACCGTGGTTCGGCCTAACCCACCCGACCCGTTTCCATCTGTACTTAAGCTACCTGTCTGACCCAAACACTTTTTGACCTGTTACATCAGACCTGCCATTTTGTCAACTCTAGACCAGACCAAGATCCTGTAATCATATCACAAATACTTTCGAAAGTTTAAAGGAATGTATCAAATAAGATAACAGATACAATATCATGTTTAACATTACATATTCAACAAGTCTACAATAAGGTAATTGAGGTTATTAACATACCACCTAATTAAGTCCACCAAAAGTTTAAAAGCTACTCTGAGTCAATAACCTGATCCGAATGCTTTAGTTGCAATGCCATACGCTCGTTCTCCAACAACAACCTCTCGTTCTCCAATCTCGAAACCTCCAACTCTCGATCTTTCCTATCACAAAATCTTTGCCATTTAAACTGCCTTTTCTCCATTTCAAAAGCTTTAGTTTCAATCCCGATTCTTTGTTCCTGTAACTGCAGCAATCGCTTCTTAACCCACTCTCTCTTTTCCACTTTTGAATTATTAGGATCTTCAAAGAACTCATTCATCTCATCACGAAAACCATTATTGCCCTGTCCTCGTTCACGTTCACTATATTCATTCTCAAGATCATCATTATCATTATCCTCTTCATCATCATCATCATCATCATCCAAATCATCATCATGATCATCACTATCATCATTACCTTCAACTTCATCCGAACTATGAGCAACAATGGGATTCTCCTTAGAACTTTGACCCACAACAGGCAATTCACGAACTTGCAAAAGATCAATTTCTGTACAATTCGGGATCCTTTGACCATTATGGTAAGCACACATTTCTGGATAAAATAGATGTTTCGAACTCAATATTTTCTTAACATCTTCCTTCATTTTAGGAGATAACCGTGGCATTGAATCCATTAGAGACGGGTTTTCCACCACTCTACATGAAACCCCTCTTCCAAGAATATCATTTAACCGCTTATATCTTTTATTTAAATCATTAAACTTATCCTCGCATTGTTGAGGTGAAACTTGACATCCTTTAGACACCATAATTTTCGAAACCGTTTTCCATTTCCCCTTTTTCTGTAAACAACCCGATGAAAATTTCTTACCCAAATTACCATCAGGGTTACCATCATCATCTCCAACACTAGCAACAACATGAATCAAAAGCCTAACTCTACTATCAGACCATTTCATTCGCTGCCATTGAGACGAATTACCTTTTCGACCTTTTGGCCCGTTTTCGGTACTAACATCATTCATGAAACTACGCTCATCTTCATCACTATCATTTAAGTTATTAACATTATCATGTTTTCCTTTCCCAAAGGTTAAATATGATGTATTGTTATTATTAGTATTAGGGTTTAAAATCTTGGTTTCCATAAACCCTAAAGACTGTTCATCATTCATTAGATTCATTGATTAACAAATTACAATCCCTAATTAGACATACAAAGAGGGAATCTTTTTAAGACTTAAAGACACCCCAAGATCTAAAACGAAGAAATTAAACTTACCCGGATCAGTATTTGGGATATAAGTAAAGAAAAGGCAAAGACGTTGGAAAGATTGACGGGTTACCTAATTTGTTCTTGTTCTTGTTCTTGAAGAGTTCTTCTGCAGGCAGGTCGAAAACGGAGTTTGATTTCTCATGACTACAAGCAAATATAGTCTTGGCAGGTGTTGGTCCTAAAATGTTTTTTTTTCCAATTAACAAAGGTAATTTGCCTATGGTACCCTTCAATCGATCAGGAGGTTGTTGGTTGATGTCTAGGAGCGGACATACGTATGTATTCATGGAACATATATATATATATATATATATATATATATATATATATATATATATATATATATATATATATATATATATATATATTAATGGTCAGGTGGTGAGTTATTACCTTTCTTAAAAAAATATATTTTTTTATTAGCTTAAATCAGTGAGTAGCAGTGTTACAGAGCTACTCGAGTTCCCGCATAATACTATTCGAGGCTTGAGTCGAATTCAAACATAAATAATGGCTCGATTAGTTTCAAAAACTGAAATAATTAATTCAGCTCTACTCAATAATGGCTCGATTAGTTTCAAAAACTGAAATAATTAATTCAGCTCTACTCGATAGAAAGCTTATTTAACATACTCGAGTTAAATAAATATACCGAGCATATCTATCACAATAATTATATATTTTAAAACTTAAAAGATATTTTAGTAATAAAATTTTTACTTATCACTATATCTATAAACACACATGTTGTATTAGCACTATGTTGTATTAGCACTAGGGGTGTTCAAGGTCCGGTCCAACCGATTTTTGACAAAAATCTCAACTGGACCGGCTTTTGATAGTTTGGTAAATTTCAAATCGAACCGGACCAATTAGATGTGTCAATCGGACCGGATCAAACCGCTAAAACCAGTCTGGTTCTGCCGGTTTTAAGTTTTTTGTTTTTTTGCCAAAAAATAAAAAATGAAGTAAAAAATTAAATAAATGTGAATAACAACACAACATGATAACATACTAATTAATATTCGATAACAATAATCATAATCAGTCATCCCCAACGACTTCGAGAACATAAAATTTGAACGAAAACAAAGACAATAATTCGGTTTTGTATTATATTTATTACATCTATACTATATAATAAAGAGTTAGAGGTAAAGTCTTAAAGGGAGAAATAGTAAATGACTATTTTACCCTTTAGATCATCTCATTCAACTTTCAAATATTTCATTCAAGGCAATTTATTGTGAAAATTAATACAACTTGATTAATTTTGGTTACATAATATATAACATATAATTAATTGTCATTTTTATGATTGATGTAACTTACATAACACATAAATAGATATTAAATGTTTCTTACAAGTGTATATTTATACTATATAATAAAGAGTTAGAGGTAAAGTCTTAAAGGGAGAAATAGTAAATGACTATTTTACCCTTTAGATCATCTCATTCAACTTTCAAATATTTCATTCAAGGCAATTTATTGTGAAAATTAATTTAACTTGATTAATTTTGGTTACATAATATATAACATATAATTAATTGTCATTTTTATGATTGATGTAACTTACATAACACATAACTGGATATTAAAATGTTTCTTACAAGTGTATATCTATACTATATAATAAAGAGTTAGAGGTAAAGTGTTAAAGGGAGAAATAGTAAATGACTATTTTACCCTTTAGACCATCTCATTCAACTTTCAAATATTTCATTCAAGGCAATTTATTGTGAAAATTAATACAACTTGATTAATTTTGGTTACATAATATATAACATATAATTTATTGTCATTTTTAAGATTGATGTAACTTACATAACACATAAATGGATATTAAAATGTTTCTTACAAGTGTTTAGTCATAAATCGGTTGAAAATCGAGGAAAAAAATTACTATGTTAATCATCTTCTAAGTTCTATAATCTATATTACTCGACTAATATAGTTCTTGAAATCATAAGTTATTAAAAGAAACGTATGAACTTTCTTTACTTCACTTTTAAGTATAAGTGGCAAAATGATTGGGTCGGGTTAACTGAGGTCACGCGTCTAGATGAGTTTGGGTCTAAAGGGGTCCGGGTCTACCAAACTTTTTATTTTTTGAGTGAATAATGAAAAAAATGAAATGAGGTGTTCAATTTTTTTTACCCGTTAGACCCACCTAAACCCGTTGGTTAATTGTTATACAATTGGAGGTTATATCAGATACTCATTTAAACTCATCTAAAAAAATAAATAAAGGCCCAATAGAACCTATCACCTCATAAATATTACTCAACTTGACCATAAATAATCCATGTGTTTAAAATTCTCACATCTACTTTCAAGTACAAATTTACACTTAAAGTTAATAAGTATTTATAACATTTAATCTATTTATTACTACTATACGAAGAGTTTGACAATTTGATTATCTTATAAAATTTACTTTTAGTTAATAAAACATCTAATGTAAAAAATACAAATATTTTGTAGTTAATGATAACTATTGTAACTTAATTTTGTAAACTATCAATTATTATAATTAGAGGTTGCAGTTCAGGTCGAGTCAAGTTTGCGGTTTTTAATTTGTGAGTCAATGGTTCACAACTTGA
The DNA here is from genome assembly GCA_963930675.1 of Gnaphalium uliginosum. Classification (NCBI taxonomy): domain Eukaryota; kingdom Viridiplantae; phylum Streptophyta; class Magnoliopsida; order Asterales; family Asteraceae; genus Gnaphalium; species Gnaphalium uliginosum. Next base: position 11,408,157 of record OZ005683.1, on the reverse strand, counting down.
ACTCGATCTATTGGTTTGATCAGTAGATTAGCGGGACACACAACCCCCATTGCGTTGGTTGGCCAGTAATCCCAGATCATAACTCAGTCTTCACTAGAATAATTAAATAGTTAGCTAGTTTTTATTAGTCACCTAACGGGTTGAGGACTCAATCCTAAGCCGCTTATTTTTAGTGTTAGTTTTGGATCGAATTTTAAGTTGTGACAATAATTGGTAATTAGAATAATTTGAATTATAAACAAGTGCAGTAGAAATTGGTATATCACTATCATCGTACTTTTCACTTATAGTAGGATGCCGTTGAACAGAAAAATTACCGTAAGTAAAATTTTTTATCACCGCTGCTTTGCGCGGGTAAATGCTAATTTATTTATTATGTAACACCCCAAATTTTGTAAGTTTATATTATATAATTGTATATTACTTAAAGAATTATATTTGTATTAGATATTAGGGATTAGTGTTGGAAAAAACAATGATCAAACCTAAGTTATAAATCTGAAGTGTCAAAATCTAAGTTAGTTGTATTCTGGAAAACTTAGTGTTTTCCTGAGTCTATGTTTCTGAGTTTGTGCATAGACAAACTGAAGAAACTCTACAGACTCAAGCCATGCTCTATCTAAAGACTCATGACTTCATTATATGAAGAATGAAGATCTGAACTGAATGAAGTCAGAAGACTTCACAGACTGAACATCACAGACTGAAGACTACAGACTGAGATTACAGATTGAAGAGCACAGACTGAAGAACAAAACTTAAAGAAAGAGTTTTTCATTCCCAAGGCAGAATGCAACTGAAGTGATGTTTGAAGAAAGTCAAACATCAATTAAAGTTGAAGAAGGTTGTCTTTCTCAGACAAGAAACCTTCACCTTTTTGCTTTTATTGATTCCAAGAAGTAAAGCAAAAAGGGCGTGCATAAGTTGTTCCCAGGATGAATGTGTTATCTCCTGGACAACTGCATGAGCTGGTTAATAGATTTAGTACCTGCATGCGTACTAAACTCTATAAATACCAAGCTCAAACATGCACCACAACAATCCAAGAAAACAAGCAACCAAGTAATCTTTAGCATTGTAACTGTCATAGTTTCTAGTGATAACTGATTACTTATATTCATTAGTTAAATATAAATCTTGGATTATATTTAAACACTTAGTGAGTTTAAATATCTTGTAATCTCAGTGATACATATATTGGATTGTAAATAATATAAATATTCATACCATTCATAATCTGTGTTAAGATAATCTTGTTTCCGCCAAGATTATTAAGAGTTTGATTGAACTTGGATATTAAGCTATATATTAAATTCTTATAATTTAATCTGTATCTAAGTTTTGGGACCTTGTGACCTAACAACTAGTATAAGAACAAATAAAGATTTAATTATTAATTATATCTTTAACGATATAAAGGAACCTAGTTTATTAAACCATCTTCAAAACCCATTTTCTCTATATTTTCTTCTTTAAAAAATGACTACTATTGCTATGACTGGGAAAAGTATTCCAATCTTCAATGGTGTAAACTTTACCCATTAGAAATTGAAAGCTAAATGGTTTCTTGCAAGCATTCATGATGACATGCTTAGAGTCATTCAGGATAGACCCATAATTCCTGGCAGAATAGTTGCTGCTACTTTAGATGCCAATGGTAACATTGAGACACCTGAACATTTTGTTGAGGCTGCTAAAAATACCTGGACTGATCTAGACAGACAACTATACGCACTAGATTTTAAAGCCAAAACCATTCTGGGCAATGCAGTTACTGAGCCTATTTTTGCTAAAATTTCTGGCTGTAAAACTGCTAAAGCCATATGTGACATGCTAAGTGACCAATATGATGGTGTAAGTCTAGTAAAATCCCAAAAGAAGAAAAATCTCATAAGAAATTATGAGAACTTCTCTGCTGGTCAAGGTGAGTCATTAACTGATATTCATACCAGATTTGAGATCTTAATCAATGATCTTGAAAGGTATGATATCATCAAACGACAGTTTAAAATCTGTACAAAATTTGTTGATGTCATTCCAAACACTTTTTCTGAAGTTATCACTTCATTAGTTGTAAGTGAAAAGTTGGAGACATATGATATGTCTGGTTTGTTTGGACTTCTGCTAAATTTTTAAAAAACTAAAGCCAAAAAAGATCTAAATGCCAAAAGGATTGCAAAAGATCCATCTGCTGCCCTTGTTGCAACAACAAGGAAGAATAGGGAAGTATTCTCTAGAGCAGATTACAATCTTACTCTTACAGACTCAGAATCAGATGATGAAACTGAGTCTCTAGAAGCTGAAATGGCATTACTAACCCAGAGGTTAGAAAAAGCATGATTTAAGGGGTCAAAAGGAAAGTCAACTTTTGATCCTAAGAAAGCTACTTGCTATAAATATGGGCAAGTTGGTCATATTTCTGTTGACTACAGAGTGAAAGTTGGAGAACCTTCAAGTTCTAACAAGTGGACAGAAAAGGCCAAGAAGTACAAAAGAAAGTACTTCAACTCCAAGAAAATTGGAGAGAAACAACAGCCAAAGAAACAAGAGAAAGCTTTAGTTGTTGAACAATGGGTAGATGAAGAATCTTCATCATCTAAGGATGATGAGGATATGTGCTTAATGGCTATCACAGAGAGCCAGTTTGACAAAGATGTCAAATTTCCAGAGAGAGCACGTGTTCATCCAGATTGGGACAGAGGATTTGCTTACAATGTAAATAACTTTAAACTTTACTATAATGAAGCAGAAAAACAGAAAATGTTTGAACACATCTATATAGACTTTTTGAAAAGAATTGAGGAAATATATAATTTAAAATCTAAACTCAGTCAGGCTCAAAAAGATTTAAAAATAAAAGTGGATGAAATAAACCAAAATATACAGTACAAACATGAGCTTGATGCTCATAAAGAAGTTCTCAAAATGGTCTGTCTGGAAAAACAGGAATATAAAAATAAAGCTAAACATTATGAGAAAATCTGTAAATCTTGGTGTATTTCTTCACTTAAGAATGTGGCTTGTTTATCCAAACAAATCCCACATCAAGTACAAGCGGTCATAGGTAGTGAGTTTGATCTTAAAAGTCATCTACTTTTTGAAACAGACTCAAAACCTACTATATTTGTACCTGAAACTTTACCTCATACTTTTAGTCATATTGTGGGGGATAAGGTTGTATTGACTAATGCTTTTGTTAGACCAAAATTAGTTCCAAAAACTGAACTAGTTTATGAGACAGAGCCAGACTCTGAAGACACAGACTCAAAAATTTCAGTCTATGAAAATTCTCAGTCTGTGCTACCTAAACTCATAATTACTAATGAATCTTTAAAAACTATTGAGCTTGAAAATGAAAGATCTTTAAAAAGAAAATCTAGTATCCCCACAATACAGTCTTCAAATAGACAAAAAGAGGTAAAAGGGAATAAGGATAAACAAAAAGGTTGCAATGTATTTGAACCTTCCACTTCTCAGTCCTTAGCCAGTTCAGACAAAAATATGCCAAAAGAGAAATTTAAAGGTATAAAACTAGCATCCAGAGAGTTAAACAGATCTCAATCTGTGAGATCTGACTGACAGTCTGGGAAATTTAATTTTCAGTCTAGCAGACTTAACTCTAAATCTGTTTTAGTTAACTCTCAATCTGACTCTCAAATGTCTATTTTAAGCAACTAGACTGAGACTATTAAGCTGCTTAGTGAAAACTTAATAAAATTAACAACAGATTTTAAAGCATTTGTTCGGTCAAAGCAGGTGATAAACAGAAGGACTAGTGCAAATAATAACATAAAACCAAAAAGGACCATCATGTTAAGCATAAAATGCTACAACTGTGGAAATCCTGAACATGAAGGTATTAAATGCACAAAGCCTATCTCTAGAAAACCAAAAATTACTTTGACAAAACAAGTGCCAACTACAAACAACAAAGTCAAACTTAGAGAAGTTAAAAGTCAACTTTGCAAGCGTGTTCCAAACAAAGATGCTAAAAGAGTGACTGTAACCAACTCTAAAGAACCCATCAAGAGATGGGTTCCAAAAGTATTTAACTGATTTTTTTTGTCTTGTGTAGGGTAGCAAAAAATGGTATGTTGATAGTGGCTACTCAAGACATATGACAGGTTCTTTGGAGAATCTGTCAGATTTTGTAGAACAGGAAGGACCTTCTGTCAAGTATGGTAACAATTCTGTTGCTGAGACAAAAGGTTATGGTGTGGTGAAGGCTGGCAACATCAAAATATCAAAGGTAGCCTATGTTGTGGGATTGAAGCACAATTTGATCAGTGCAAGTCAAATCTGTGATGATGACAGTGAAATCAAAATCAGAAAGAGAGCTGCTGTTATCTATGATCCCAAAGGCAAGCCTATTTTAGTTGCCAAAAGAGAAAGAGATATCTATCTCTTGGATCTTTCTTCTGCAAACAATAATGTAGAGACATGTGTTTACACTCAGTCTGTGCCAAAATTATGCTGGTTATGGCATAGGAGGTTATCTCACCTGAACTTCAAAAATATTAACCTCATGTCCAAGAAGAAACTGATTAGAGGTCTGCCTGATGTCACATTTGCAAATGATAAAGTGTGCTCTGCGTGCACACTAGGCAAACAGACCAAAATCCGATTTCCATCCAAATTATTAGCTACAATTGATCAACCACTGCATATGCTCCACATGGATCTATTTGGTCCTATGAGTATTGGCAGTTTAGGTGGAAAGAAGTATACATTTGTGATTGTGGATGAATACACAAGGTATACATGGGTCATTTTTCTCAAGGAAAAAAGTGATGCTCCTGAAGAGATTATTAATCTAATCAAGAGAGAAGAACTACAGAAAGATGTACTGGTGAAGCTACTCAGGAGTGACCATGGTACAGAATTTAAGAATTCTACTCTCATTGAATTCTGTACTGACAAGGGTATTGTTCAAAACTTTGGCTCTGTAAGAACTCCTCAACAAAATGGTGTTGCTGAGAGAAGAAATCGTACACTCATAGAAGCTGCAAGAACTATGTTATGCCATGCTCAAATGAAAATCTATTTCTGGGCAGAAGTAGTTAACACTGCATGTTATACCCAAAATAGATCCATTTTGGTCAAAAGGCATGATAAGATTGCTTATGAGTTGTATCATAAGAAGGTTCCAACCATCCATTATTTCCATACTTTTGGAAATAAATGTTATATCCTTAACCAAAGGGATCAATTATTAAAAATGGAACCTAAGTCTGATGAAGGTATATTTGTTGGCTATTCATCTATCTCAAAGTCTTACAGAGTCTACAACAACAAAAGAAATAAAATTGAAGAAACCATCAATGTCACATTTGATGATTCCTCTGATAATGATGAACACATCTCCCAGTCTGATGTTTATTTATTAGAAGAATTATCTGTTGTGAGATCTGAATCTCAAATCCCAGTTGTTGCCCCCAACAACCTGACTCTGAAAGTGATGATAAAGATACTCAACAAGCTCCAGCAATTGCAGAACCCTCATCAACTGAATCCTCCAATGAATCTGTGTCCAGGGATTCAATTTCTACTGACACAAGTGTTCAGTCTGGTAGTTTTCAGTCTGTGAACACTACAGACTCAGATATGCCTCTAGTTGAAGATGATGCAGAACTCAGTACTGCTAATCCTCAAAATGAGGGTGATTTATCATCAAATGGTGAATCATCTTTAGGCATCAAAGAGCACAAGTATCATCCAGTAGAGGATATAGTTGGAGATTATGTTTCTAGTGTACAAACAAGAGCTCAAGTTTCAAGTCTATCTACTGCAAATTTCTGTTTCTACACAAACTTCCTGTCAATCATTGAACCTAAAAAGGCTAAAGAAGCATTGAAAGATGATGATTGGGTTGAAGCAATGCAGAAAGAGATAACAGAATTTGAAAGAAACAAAGTTTGGAACCTAGTTCCTGCTCCAAAAGGCAAAACCATTATTGGAACTAAATAGGTTTACAGAAACAAGATGGACAAGGATGGAGTGATTATCAGAAACAAGGCAAAACTAGTTGCTCAAGGTTACAAGCAAGAAGAAGGCATTGATTATGATGAAACCTTTGCCCCTGTAGTCAGAATTGAAGCAATCAGGTTATTCTTGGCATATGCTGCATTCAAGGACTTCAAAGTCTATCAAATGGATGTCAAGAGTGCATTTCTGAATGGAAATTTACAGGAGGAAGTCTATGTGAAACAACCTCCAGGTTTTGTAAGTTCCACTTTTCCAAATCATGTCTTTAAGCTGCAGAAAGTACTATATGGACTAAAACAAGCTCCTAGAGCTTGGTATGACACTTTATCTATTTATCTTCTTAGTAATGACTTTACTAGAGGATCAATTGATAAAACTTTAGTCATCTAAAAGAACAAAGCAGATGTTATATTAGTCCAAATATATGTTGATGATATCATATTTGGGTCTACAGATGATAAAGTGTGTAAATGGTTTTCAAACTTAATGTCAAAACAGTATCAGATGAGTATGATGGGTGAATTAACATACTTTCTTGGTCTGCAAGTACATCAGTAATCTAATGGCACTTTCATAAATCAAGGGAAATATGTTAATGATCCACTTAAGAAATACTCATTAAAGGATTGTTCTATAATGAAAACACCACTGAGTATTGCAGATAAGTTGGATAAAGATGAGTCTGGCAAGTCAATCTGTCAAACAACTTATAGAGGTATGATAGGATCACTTCTATACCTCACTGCAAGTAGACCAGATATTATGTTCTCAACATATTTATGTGGTAGATATCAATCTGAACCTAAAGAATCACATCTCAAAGCTGTAAAAAGGAGTTTTAGGTACCTTAAAGGTACTCCTAACTTGGGTCTTTGGTATCCCAAAGACTCTGGTTTTGATCTAATCGGTTACACAGATGCAGATTATACAGGTTGCAAATTAGACAGGAAAAACACTTCTGGTGGATGTCAACTACTAGGTGGAAAACTAGTCAGTTGGTCTAGCAAGAAACAAAACTCTGTTGCTACATCCACTGCTGAAGCAGAATATGTGGCTGCTGGCAGTTGTTGTGCTCAATAACTTTGGATGCAACATCAACTGGCAGACTATGATGTGGTGTTTAAACAAACTTCAATCATGTGTGATAACCAAAGTGCCATTGCTATCACTGAAAATCCCGTGTTTCACTCTAGGACAAAGCATATTGAAATCAGACATCACTTTATCAGAGACTGTGCTGAGAAACGTAAAGTGATTCTCAAATATGTGCCAACAAATGATCAATTAACGGATATCTTTACTAAACCTCTTAATGAAGATCGATTTTCTATCTGCTTGGTCAACTAGGAATGTTCAACCCCTAGTAAAATCTTTGAATCTGTGTGATTCAACTCTCAGTCTGTGCCTGCTTTTCAGTCTGTGTCTCTGATCTTTCAGTTAGACACAACCAAATAGCACAGACTCAGAGAACTTTTGTACATACTCTAAAGAAAATACCAAAAAGATTTTGAAATCATGTTATTTTCTCTCAGTTTGTCTGTTTTACGTGTTAGTCTGTGTGACGTCATCATGACTCACTGCACAGACTAACCATATCTATTCAGACTGGGTATTTTTTTAATTTTTAAATTTTAATTTTTTATATATTTTATATATTTTTTTAAAAAATAAACAACAATATCTTTGCATTTAATGCTTCTACCGTTTTTATGGTAATAATCATTAAAACTTTTGACACTAGTTGTTTATTTATCTGCTCAATACAAAAAGGTGCACGTGCCTTAGCCTTACTGTTACAGAAAAAGGGATAAAACGTCCAGTGGGTCCCATTTAACGAAAAATTGATTTCGTTAAATATCCATTTGTTTTCCCCCTTTCTCCATAAGCACTGTTGCACACCAAAATTATACACAGAGTTCGTAAACCCTAACTGCACAATCAACCATTTTTCAATTCAAACGTTTACATACTCATCTAAGATGGCCGATCAATGGGTTTACACACCGCCTGCAAATGTCGTTGCTTCTAAACCCTTTAAACATGATAAACAGGTAAAACTCTGTATAAATAACCAAGTAGCTACCACTTCCATTCCTGATTCTAAGAAAAATCAAGGCTTTGAAGAATTAACAAACTTTATGACTGCTCATCCTCTAAGGGGAGCATATTTAACACGATTCCTCAAATATATCCTTCTTTAATCATGGAATGGTAGTATAATTGCACAGCAGATAGTGCCAATTCTGCAATAAATGGCACTATTGATCTTGGTAAAAGGGCAATTACCATAGATCAAGAGCTGATTAGGAATGTCCTAGACTTTCCTATGGGAAATAATTTTGAACCAATCCCAACCAAAGAAGCAGCAAGGGCTTCTCTGTCTTTGGTTGGGTATACCAAAGAAAAAGGCACAATCTAGATGTCAGGGTTCACCACCAAATGGAAATTTTTAATCTCTGGCATCATTAGAAGTTTAGGTGGAAAATCTGGTAGCACAGGGTAGTTAAATGAGTTTGAAACTCAAATTTTAAGCTCATTCATCACTGGTTTAAACATCAACTTTGCAGAGTTGTAGTCCTTTACGATGCTTCCACTGGACTTTAAACATTCGGATCTCTTTATTTCTTAACCTCTTTATTTTCTCATCCAATATTTCAATTGGCTCTTCCACATAATTCAATTTATTATTTATTTCAATCTCATCTATCGGAACATATGCTGATTCATCGGCTAAACATTTTCTTAGATATGACACATGAAAAGTGTTATGAATATTTGCCAACTTGTTTGGTAGCTCTAGTCGATATGCTACTTCACCAACTCTTGCCAAGATTTTAAATGGTCCAATAAAACGAGGACTCAATTTTTTATGAACTTTTAAAACATGTGAATGAGTCAAATAGGATTTTCAATGTACCTTTTATAAGACTACTCTCCCTGTGCATAGAGTCCAGAATAGGTGGATATGCTTATATTGGTTTTACTAACAAACTTTCAGATATCACTGTACCTATACTCACTTATAAAGTGTTCAACCATCCGGCTTCACTTTCTGGTGCACCTATCACTGCTGCTATGCAGCACTGGATTGATCACCCATATGTTGCTTCTGGCCATATGGAAGGTGGTGATTCAAGTGATACAGATCAACCATATTATCCTAGCTCATCCACACCTACAAAAGAGAGTCACAAACAAACCAACCCGGATGAGTCACCACTCACTCTGGAGGAATCACCAGACTCAACCCCCCAATGTGATATAGCATAAATGGAATATTCATCCATAGAAATGGATGTCATTAGAACACCTTCCAGTGCTGTAGTACATTCCACTGCAGCTCTGCTAGAGTCTGTGGTGCCAATGGCTACCCAACTGACCCAATCCGAGCCTAGTTTAGTTAGCTTGGATACCCATATTGCTGCCACTACACTGACCTCTATAGTGAGCATTGAAGAAGATGCTCCAATCCTGAGCACTACCACCCCTCTCTTTACCCCTCTCACAATGGCTACACCTATCATGACCACTAGTCATGTACTAGTTCATATTCCAGTGAGTCTTTCCTTACACCCATCTGCACAGATCGACAATGCCCCAGTCATGTCACAGACTGAAGTACAGATCTCAACATTGCTCCATGACCTACCATCTCATCACCAGATGGTTAGTGAGGGCATACCAACTTACACATTAGTTGCCAATGATACTGTCCCATTACAACAGGAACTGTTTGAGGCAACAGGTGCTACACAAACTTTAGCTCCCAATGATACCTTATCCTATCAACGGATTAGGTTTGGGGGAGCAACATCTACACCACTCAATGTCTATAATCGCTTTTCTAAGCACAAGAAACAGAGTGAGGCAGAGAGTGCAACACCAACAGATTTCCATGATCTGTCTCATTCACACCATGAGTCAAGTGAGGCACACATTTCATCACCCAATTCTAATCAATCCACTCTAACTCAGTCTGTGCCTTCTAGTACACTTAATGATGTGCTTTTAGCCATCTCTAAGGTTTCTGAATGGGTACAGAATGAGTTTAATAATAATAAGAAAGAGCTAGAGAATATGAAGCATCTAGTCTCTACCATGGTGGATAAAGTGGATATGTTGGGGGAGAAGATGAAGTCTGGGTCTGCAGAAACTAAAACACCAAAAGATAATATTTCAAATAATAACACTTTAGATCTAGGGGAAGATAGTGATGGGGGAGATGATGGAGATGATGGACCTGAAGGTGCTAGGGTGAAGTCTCAGTTAGAGTCTCAATCTGTACCACAGACTGAATATATTAGTGCACAGACTGAGGGGGAGTTAGTAAGAGAGAAGATGGGGAAACAGACTGAGATAGTTGCACAGACTCAGGGGGAGTCTTCTAAGGTTATGTTTGTAGATCCAATAGCAACTATCCCAGACCAAGGTCAGATGGAGTTGAAGAGACCAAGGGAAAAAGATGACACTATGCAGCCCCTGCTGATTAAGAAGGCCAAGAAAATGAAGAGAATGGCCAGGAAGATTCCTAAAGGGATATATTTGACTCCCAACCCAAGATGAAGGGAATCAAATCATGGGATCAATTCATGAAGTTGGCTGAGGAGAAAGAGGATGATGAAGATGATGATGATATCAATCCTGAATGCAATTCTGAGTCTGAGATATACAGAAGATCAGATGATGATGAAGATTATGCTGCTAAAGTGTCAAAATCTAAGTTATAAATCTAAAGTGTCAAAATCTAAGTTATAAATCAGATAGGGGGAGATTGTTGGGAAAAACAATGATCAAACCTAAGTTATAAATCTAAAGTGTCAAAATCTAAAGTGTCAAAATCTATGTATGTGCATACACAAACTGAAGAAACTCTACAGACTCAAGTCATGCTCTATCTAAAGACTTATGACTTCATTATATGAAGAATGAAGATCTGAACTGAATGAAGTCGGAAGACTTCACAGACTGAAAACTACTGACTGAGATTACAGACTGAAGAGCACGGACTGAAGAACAAAGCGTAAAGAAAGAGTTTTTCATTCCCAAGGCAGAATGCAACTGAAGTGATGTTTGAAGAAAGGCAAACATCAATTAAAGTTGAAGAAGGTTGTCTTTCTCAGAAAAGAAACCTTCACCTTTTTGCTTTTACTGATTCCAAGAAGTAAAGCAAAAAGGGCGTGCATAAGTTGTTCCCAGGATGAATGTGTTATCTCCTGGACAACTGCATGAGCTGGTTAATAGATTTCGTACCTGCATACGTACTAAACTCTATAAATACCAAGCTCAAACATGCACCACAACAATCCAAGAAAACAAGCAACCAAGTAATCTTTAGCATTGTAACTGTCATAGTTTCTAGTGATAACTGATTATTTATATTCATTAGTTGAATATAAATCTTGGATTATATTCAAACACTTAGTGAGTTTGAATATCTTGTAATCTCTGTGATACAAACATTGGATTGTGAATAATATAAATATTCATACCATTCATAATCTGTGTTAATATAATCTTGTTTCCGTCAAGATTATTAAGAGTTTGATTGAACTTAGATATTAAGCAATATATTAAATTCTTATAATTTAATCTGTATCTAAGTTTTGGGACGTTGTGACCTAACAATTAGTGCAGGGAAATGTACTTAACTTTAGTCCGATCTCTATAGTGTGTACCCAATTTCGTTTTGGTCTATTGTGTGTATCAACCTTTCAACTTGGTCTATTGTATGTATCCAATATCTAATATGATAACGTGGCAACCATATAATGTGCCACATCATATGACACGTCATTGACACATCATCAATAACGGGTGACACGTCATTCGAATACACATAATAGACCAAAAGGAAAGATTAATACACACAATAGACCAAAACGAAGTTGGGTACACATATAAAGATCAGACTAAAGTTAAGTACATTTTCCTGCACCAATCCCTAGATATTAAAATGCAAATATTATTTAAGGGGTTAGAAATATAAGTAGTTGGGTTAGAAATGTATGTGAGCTGAAACTTGAAGGGATGAATGTGTCAATTGATGTAAATTGAAGGGGGGAAAGTGAAAAATGTATAATTTATCTCCATCTTCTTCAAAATTCTGGAAAATGCATTCTCTATATGTGGGTGTGTGTATGAACGAGAGGGAGAAAGCAAGCAAGAAGGAGAAAACGAAATTCAAGTTAGGATTATTGAAATTTAAGCTTCTATTCCCTTGATTCTTCAAACATAAGGTAAGAACACATCTCTTAACCTCTTAATTTAAGTTGTTTATGTTGTTTACCTATAAATCCTAGAATGAGAAATTGAGGTTTGAGGAAAAAGGGGTTAATTGAGATGGGTATTGAAATGTATTAGTTATTTAATAGTATGTAAACCTAAAATTTGATGATTTAGGTACTAAAGAGTTAAGTAAGAGTCTATGGTTGATAATTGAAATTTCATCTAGTATGTATGTGCTTGAAATTAAAGTTGATAATGGTTGTAAGTAGTAATTGTTGTTGTTAATTGATAAATTAGATAGAGATATTGGTGTCGGGTAATACACTTCAATTCTAGCTAGTTAGCAATTGATTTGTAAGTAACTCTTGTATGTGAATTAACATGTATAGGTGATTGAAAGTGGAGAGAGTTTACTTGTGCGTATTTAATCACAATTGAGAGGTAAGTAAAGGAATTGTATGTAATTATGTGATAATGCTTTGGAAATGTATGTAATTAAGTGGTAACACTTGGATTACAATGAGTAGTCAAGTGTATACCATTTGAGGTTGATAATAAAATGTTGCCATAGAGATACAAGAGTATTCAGTGAGTACCTTGATGGTGGAATTCAAGAAGTGGTAATTGAGATACAAGAGTATTCAATTAACCATGTTAACCATGTTCTTGACACCATGAGATGGACTCTCTTGAGTCAATTGTATGAAATTGAGGATCCTTAATTTAATGGTTATGTGGTGATGTTAATATCATTATTTATGTTATTGTATTGTTCTTTACTTACTAAGCATATTGGCTTACTTTTGTTGTTGATGTATGTAGGTGAGCCTAGTGGGTCAATGGATAAGTTGGGCAAGAGACCTAAGAAGGAGTAGCGGTAGACTTGCTACTTGCTAGTAGTAAGTATTTCCTTCAATCATGCTCTTGATACGAAAGGAAGCCCCTTTTTGAAAAGAATTGATAAGTAGTAGTTATATGGTACATTGGATTGAAATTATCCCTTTTGAATGTGGAAGTGGTGTCGTGTCTAATTTGTGTCTTGATGAAATATGCTGCAAACTTATCTAGAAACTTATGTAAATGTTGTAAATTGGTGTTGGTTATGTCAAGTTAAAGTTTGAGAATTTTGGTGTTAAAAGTGCATAAGTACAATTGAGTGTATGCAACACTAGACATCTATTTAGTTGGATTGTTCGATTGATAAAAAGGAGGCCAATTGTACTTGTGAATAGGTTGTTTAATTGGCAAAAGTTTGGCATCAAAATGCGGGAAAAATGATCAATTGTTGAGTCAAAATCTGGAACAAGTTGTCTAAAAACCTGGGCTTGTTGTTGCTGGGTAATACCCGATAGGTAGTCTGAGTACCCGGTGGGTACTGGGCTTACCCGTTGTGATACTCGACGGGTATACAAAGCTCAAACGGGTAAATCATTGTAAAATGGAACAGAGAAATTGCCCATGTCTTTTACCCGGTGGGTTCCCCCTTTACCCAGTGGGTTCCCCATTTACCCGATGAGTTTTCTTTTTACCCGGTGGATAAAAGAAGTACCCGGCGGGTATTACGTATCAGAATGGGTACCTGCTTCAGGGTTTAAAAAGGAATTTTTGGTATTGTGGTTTACCCGGCGGGTATCCACTCTACCCGGCGGGTACCTGCCAAGTTTTAAACTTCAACCATTTAAAGTCTATATTTAATCTTGTAAGCTTTAGAATGTATCTATATAATTATGTTAATCCGTGAAAACTTATTTAAATGAGTCTTTAAGTCTTTTAAAAAAAAAAATTCGGGACGTTTCATATTATTATTATTATTATTATATATTATTATTATTATTATTATTATTATTAAATTATATTATTAAACGGTCCGGTCCGGTTTAACTGTCCGGTAACTATTAGAAATCGTAGACCGGACGAGGAACATCTGGTTTTGTAATTTTCAAACCGCGAATTGGCCCGCTATAAACCAAACCGGATCGGGCCGTCTAAATTGAGACGATTTGGCCAGTTTTCGCAGTTTTGCCCGTTTCATGAAAATCCCTAATTAGCATCATATGTATAGAATGTATTAAATAGAACGTATTAAATAGATAGGATGATACAAGAACATTATAAATAGCAAGACCAAATGTCCAATTACATATTTGCTTATTAGATGTTAATAACTAATTAAGCTCACACACTTTAAATCTAATTAAGTGGAATGTATTTTATAAACTTGAAAATCAAGTTTATAAAATAAATTGTATACTTTATAACAGTCCTAGTAGCAAGGTACCGGCAATCTCCAATACAAAGGCCTTTTTAGATTTTATTTATGTAAAAACTATTTCTATTTTTTCCTTCAAAATTAATAATTTACTTATGAGCATGGGTTTTTGTTAAAATTTTTTAACAATTTACTCTTTATTTTTGTTCTTTTGAAACTTTATTATATTTTATGTACTATGATGCGGTCAATTTTATAAATATGATTTTATAACTGAAATCGTATTCTAAAAGCGTATAACGATGTCGTCCACATCATGTGTATATTCTTTTAATTTGTTACATTTTCTAAATAAGGGTTCATATCATGAAATTAGATTTATAAAGTTGACCACATCATTAATAGTTTACTGGTTTTCCCGATGGAGCATAATAGCGACTCAAACTTATATAAGTTAACTTTTAATAGTCACGAATGACATAACATAGTACAATAGTTTAAAAGGACAAAAAAGTAAGTAAGTTGTTATTTTAGACAAAAGGAAGAAAAAAAAAAATCCTTTTTAAGATGTTTTCAAATTGAGATTTTGCCTAATAGCTATTTTGCAGTTCGTGTGCATTGATTTTGAATAAGATAGACTTTGAAAAGCTCTTTCCATTTTAATGTAAGCGTTTTTTATTATAAATAAATAATAAGGTTCAAGTAAAAAAGTCATTGAAATGGTAGAGATCCTCTCTAATTTGCTACATTAGTACTATGAATACTACAACATCAAAACTCCATATACTCATAAATAACCGACCAGTCGACCACACTATGTTGAGCTTAGATTCACTTATTAGAATTTATCATAATTATCTAAATGTAAACTCGCTGGACAGGTAACGTCATTGTGTTGCTCCAACAAGTAAAGATGAAGTAATATTCCATTGGTAATTAATGAACAGTCATAACTAGCGAGTAATACTCCTAATGTTGAACCTAGAGGGATACAACACTTCAAGAATATCGAAGATGAATTTGAAGATACATTTAGTCATCGTTGGGTGGAACAACGACCGAGATACAAGATCCTACTTAGCAGAAATCAGATACTGGAGACATCTGACAAATAGCATATGACCCACGTCATTTGCTTTGAGTCACTTATGATATTCCAAAATATCTAAGTTGAACCTTTAGGGGGAATTTTGTGTAAAGCAAAAGAAATACTATCTGCACAAAGAATACTGCAAAAGGTATGATAAGTTGCAACATTGTTCCCGTTCAATGCTCTTACTCAAACTTATAAGACACAATTCTCAACAGAGCAGGGTCGCTAGAGAATCATCACTCTTTTTGCTACCTACAGGGACCAAACCCAAAAAATTGATAAATGGGGGTGTGCTTATACTCGGCCACTGCCTTTATTCACAAACATTTTGGTCCACAATAGGCCGTAAAGACACTACCCCTGTTCCCAAGACTGGAAGATGTTTTCGAACTCAGCATGGATGTTGTTTTGCAGGGGAGAAATATGCTAAGTTGACCACTGGTACTATACGATCGGTCTCTATTCGCAAACCAAGTTTATCATATGCACCAGAGATCACACTTGCACCAAAAGCCAACACCAAAACCATTGTCCAAGAGACCTTTGTTCTTAAGAACAAGTCTAGTGCTGCTGATGAATCAGAAAGTACTAAACCTCATAATATGATCATAATAAGATTATTAGTCAATATTCCATAACTATAATCTATTTATTTTTTATACTTTTCATAATATTAAAAAAAAATAAAAAGAAAAAAATCTGATTTCAAATATCAAAATCCGAGATATCATAACGTTAAGAAAAATCCGAAAATTCAAATATTAAAATCAAATTGAGATACGAATATTTTTCGACACCCTTTATTTTGACCCAAATTAGGGTTTTTGGATCCCGTCGAATGAAAGAAAAAATGATAAAAAAGAATAAAAAGAATTTTTTCTTTCCCTTTTCACACTTTCACAAACCAGCTGTCACTCGCTTTTCACACACACGCTCACGAAAACTCCGCCCATTCTAATCTTTAATTTCGAATGGGTTTTCGGGTTTTCATGTTTCTAGACCCAAATTTGTTTACTTTTGTGGGTTGCACTGTGTTGGTGTGCTATTGGCCTATTGTTATGCTTATTTTGTGACTTGAAACATGTTTCGTGTTTTCTAAACCGAATTGTGCTTGTTCTTGTGGTTTAATTTGACTTTGAATGCCATTGTGATGATTGTTGTGTAACTTGAACCATTTCTCTCGGTGGATTTGGTGTGTTTGTGTGAAATTGTGAATCTAGGTTTATTTGGGTTTAAAAGTGTTCATGCTTCCTTTGAAAGTTCGCACTAATTTTGCTTTGTTGAATTGCTTATTTCTATGTTAAGTTAATGCGGATATGTGTGTGTTGGGCTTCATTGCTTGAATCGGTGGACATTCATGGAACTTGTAGTCTTTGTGAAGGCCATAAACATGACCAATCTTTATGCTCGTTTGATGTGAAAGATGTTTGTTTGTCATGGTTGTCCATTTTGGTAAAATGTGATTTATAATGATGGATGGTTAAGTGTGTTATGTTTAAATATGCTTGCTATGACACGTGACTTTGTAATGTTTTGTGTTTTGTGGTAAAATTATGCACGCATTTTGCTTTGATTATAGGGATAGTTTGATTATAGGGATAGAAGTGTTTGAGAATGCATCTCACTTGTTCTCGATGTCTATCGTGTGTACTCGATTTACGTTTGCTATCTTTAATGCATCCAAATTTCAAAAAGTGTATTCTAATGTATTTGTTGCTAATGTGTCATCTGTATAAGGTCCCACGTGGTATTCGGAGAGATTGCCGCATCAATTAAAGTACTAGATAATACACCAAAATACATCTTTTAAAAATTGGATGTATTAAAAATAGCAATTTGAAATGCAATTTGAAATACTTATCCCTTGACTGTATGCAATTTGAAATGCTTGTGATGTTTTGTTGGAAACAATATGCTTGATTAGATGGTATGCTCGTTTGATGCTTAATTTTTTGGTTGGGTTCTCGCATAATTGTTGGTTGCTCGTTTAGTTATGTAATTGCTATATCTTATTCCCGAATCTCACATTATCTGATTATTCTTACAAGACTAGTTTGTTGATTCTGGCAGAAAGTGTTTATCTGGCAAAAGAAAATGTGCAATGGTTAAGCAGAATGATGATATTTAGGGGTAATTAGCCCCTGTAAACGCCCACCCTTGGTTGAAATATTAAGGCACCAAACATGTCTCGCTAACAAATAAATGGGTCTCGAAATTTCAAAAATTGAGTGAAAAAGATATCGAATCGGGTAGGACTTTGAAGTAGGATGACATGAAACACTTTAAAATTGATAAAAAAAAAATACAAGTAATAAATAGATGTGCTTACAGAAGTATAAAGTCGGGAGGAAGAAGATTACATGCGCCACCATGTTAAAGGTGCTAGATATGCGAGAGCCGATCTATACGGTGTTGTTTCATGAGTTTTTTTAGACATAAGAGTTCAAAAAGGACGTAATCGGTTTACAGATACCACGAGGTTCAAGTTTTGGATGGGAAACGAATTTTGGATGCATCTCATTGCTCGACTTTGTAGTGAGAATGAAATTTTGCAGTGAATAGAAAGTTGAAAAGGATAGGTTCCGTGATTTCTTGCATAAGGGGCTAAGGCCCCAGGTGACAACTTTAAAGGGGCCATGATTTGTGGCATATTAGGCCAAGGACCAGTTTCGAGTAATGGGAAGGGCAATTGTGTTAGAGACCCCGTTCATCGCGTTGTTCGTGCGATGTTTGCTTACACGCTGTTTCAGAGGCGTTTGGATACATAAAAGGTTAACGAACATCTCAGGATCCACTAATAGGCTCAAATACCACAAGTAGCTCATGCTAAGCATTTCTATACCTGAGCGCCTCTGAATTAGCGTGTAAGCTAGCATCGCACGAACCACGCAATTAACGGTGTCTCACAATTGCCCTTCACATTACCGTTGGTTTAATCTGCTCCAAACTGTGGCCCTTTAAGTCGTCATCTGGGGCCTTAGCCCTTTCATATAAGAAATCGTGGAACCTGTCATTTTCTACTTTCTTTTCACTGTATAATTTCATTCTCATTGCCAAGTCAAGCAATGGGATGGTGCGAGATTCGTTTTCCAACTGAAACTTTAACATCGTACTATATGTTAACTCAGTTGTGTCCTTTTTGAACTCGTAGGTTGAAATGGACTCATGACACAACACTGTGAAGATGGGCTCTCGCTTATCTAACACCTCTAACATAATGGTGCATGTATGTTCTTCCCCCCGACTTTATACTTTTGTATGCACAACGCTTTATTTTTTATTTTATTTTATTTTTATCAATTTGAACCGTTTCATGTCATCCCACTTCAAAGTCCTACCCGGTTCGAAATCTTCCAAACTCAATATTTGCAAATTCGAGACCCACTTATTTGTTTGGTGCCTTGAAATTGCAACCAAGGGTGCGCATCTACAACGGCATGAATCTCCTCAGATACAAAGGGAGTGATGAAATTATATTTATAAGTACTTCGTAAGTATTTATCTCTGTCATTGTTGCTAGCAACACGAAACGAAACTTACTTTCAAGTTAGATAAAGGAACACATGTTTTATCTACTCAAATATAACAACAATGAAAAACTTTTTATTATTCCTTGCATTTTATGTTTTTAGCACATCATTTGCTTGTATTCTTGATCTTGGGTACATTGTTCACGTTCACAACTTCATACAAAATAGTAAAATTATGGTTCATTGCAAGTCAAAAGATGACGATTTTGGTGATCACTGACTATCGTATAACGAAGGATTTCACTGGAAATTTTGTGAAAATCATTTAGGTAACACTTTATACTTTTGTCATTTCTATTGGGATTCAAAAGAACAAGTCTTTGATGTTTTTAATCGGACGATGCACTATGAATGTAACTTCGAGAAAGGGGATAATAATCCATGTTATTGGTCAGCCACGGTAGATGGGCTATACTTTTATGATTTCAATAAGAACGTATGGGGAAAACAATACGAATGGAGACCGAGAAATACATGAATATATTGTCTTTCAAGCTATCAAATATGGGAAATAAATAAAATTGCATTTTGTTAGATGTGATTGCGCGCCCATGTAAAGGTTGTGAATGTTTGAGGAAACAAGTGTACAATAAGAAATTTCGATCACAATGTTTTACAGTTACATGAGGATGAAGGTTTTAATGTACATTAAATTTTTGTTCTTGATTATCCATATTAAAATGGAATGAGTGAGTTACATGGATCATCCTTATGATTTGCAAAAAGTAAAATCGATCATCTTTTTACTTTCGAAATTATACGGATCATCCTTGTGGTTTGTAAAAATCACACCCATAATCCTTTCAGCTAATGACCACTTAAT
Organism: Gnaphalium uliginosum; assembly: GCA_963930675.1. Taxonomy (NCBI): domain Eukaryota; kingdom Viridiplantae; phylum Streptophyta; class Magnoliopsida; order Asterales; family Asteraceae; genus Gnaphalium; species Gnaphalium uliginosum. Next base: position 11,388,292 of record OZ005683.1, on the reverse strand, counting down.
AAGCTAACCCTTAACATGTACAAAAGGACCGTGAGCGTGCGATCTTGTAAAACCACATGGATGATCCGTGTAATCTCAAAAGTAAAAGAACTATCGGTGTTATTTCTTGCAAACCACAAGGACGATTCATGTAATTCACTCAAATGGAATAAATTACTCAAAAGACGTATATATTGAGCAATGAAGTAATAAATAAACAAACCGTTCATGTGAAAATGAAGGTGATAATAACACTATAGTTCTCTAGTATGTAAACGCCTTTTGTAAACTGACTTAAATATTTTTCCAGCCTATTATTCAGAGCTCAATGCAAACAACTAAACAAAACAAGCTAATGTTACTCATTTTGAGTGTGTAAATGGCTTCTTATAAGTCTGCAAGAGGAGTGAAGAACATACAACACTAATAGAAGAAGCAGCCATGAGAGCTCCAGCCAACCAAGGAGGTAACCGAATTCCTGTGAACGGAAATAGAACTCCGGCTGCAATTGGCATGCCGAGTATGTTGTACCCGAGGGCCCACACGTAGTTAAGGTGAATACGTGAAATTGTTTTTCGAGAAAGATCGATGGCTGTGATCACATCTTCTAAGTTGCTTTTGATGAGTACTATGTCAGCTGCTTCAATTGCTACATCAGTTCCTGCACCAATCGCCATCCCAACGTTGGCTGCAACCAGTGCTGGTGAATCGTTTATTCCGTCTCCCACCATTGCAACTACTTTTCCTCTTGCCTGAGAATTTCATATATTCATAATCTTTAATTGATATGGAAACACATCATAATTTGGGAAATTTCTACAAGTGGCAAGATGATATATAAAAGATTCCCAAATTCCAACACAACAACGATATCAAACAGTCATGTATGAAACAGTATAGTCAAAGACAGAAAAGTTTACAACAATCAAGCGTTTAATACAAAAAGGACATGACAGAAGCAATAGAAAATACTTGGAAAATAGGAATTGAAGAATACCATGTATAAATTATTAGCTTGAGCAGAATTGTGTCAAATGGGCATACAGATCAAATGTTACCCAAAGTGTACTTTGAATGCATTAAACCTCCTAAATTGATAAAAATATTACACCGTCTATTACTATTGAAGTAAATATAATTTATGGAGTCACAATTCACACACTAATTATGAATTATAAGAATAAAAATTGGACAAAACGTGCTATTGGTCAACCAAACCTGGTATGTTTTAATCTGTCACCAAATTACCTCGTTTGGCCCATTAGCCCGTTACCCAATCAGCCCATCTTACCACCTCTGTTCACTTGAATATAGTGTTCTTCTTTAAAAGCTATATAAAATAAATAATGATGTGAATAATTTAATGAGAAAAACCAGTTTACCTGCAAATCTTTTATCCTATCGGCTTTTCCCACAGGATCAATCTCAGCATACACATTTTCAATTCCAACCTCCTTTGCTATGGCAGTTGCAGTTGGCCAGTTATCACCGGTTACCATAATACTATTGATGTTCATTGTGCGTAGAAATGATATCACCTGTACAGCCTCTGGTTTCACAGGATCAGTTACTGCAAAAGCACCAGAAACCTTTCCATCAACCGCCACTATTACACATGTACGAGCCAGTTTTTCATTTTCTGAGAAATAATTCTCAACCAAGGGGTCAACTGGAACATTAGATAACCTCATAAGTTTCTTGTTCCCAACAAAAATCGTTCTGTCTCCAACTTTACACCCTACCCCGGCTCCAGGGTGCACCTCAAAGTCCTTCACCCCTGAACCTTTCCCAATTTGAGATTTATGATCAGGTAGCCTACTCTTGGCATGCTCCACAACTGCTTTTGCTATTGGATGTTCACTATTTGACTAAAACATATACATTCACAAACATTAATGAAACAAAGTTAATATGAATGTACTAATGGTACTATTGGTTAACTTAATTGAAATTTTATATTGATGGATCTATCAAGTAGAGGTGTCAAATTGGGGGGGCGGTTACATAACTGGTTAAAACAGGTAACTTTTGTTCAAAATTTCAAATTTTCTATAAATAATGAGTGTCATCTATGAAAATAAAGGTTAGTTATGTTTATAGTAATCTAAATATTTTTATAAACTAATTTAAGAGGTTTTATGCACTTAAAATACACTTTGAGAGACATTAAACCATTTTCCTTTTAAGCTATTTTTTGTTTGACCTCTTTGACAGTTTGACTTGAACCGTCAGTGATAGAAAAAACCCAAATCGACCCATTCATAAGTAAATGGGACAAAATTGCCACCTCTAATTTCAAGTATCACACAAACTAACAAGTTGTCATCAATCATGCAAGTAGTAGAGTATTAGTTCAGAAACATAAACCCACCTCTACAGCAATAACAATATTACAGAACTCCTCCATTGGAATTTCAGAAAAAAGCACAGCATTAACAACTTCAGGTTTTCCAACAGTCAATGTTCCCGTTTTATCAAAAACAATTGTATTAACCTACAAGATCCAAATATAGTACACTAAATTATTAAAAATTCTAAAGTGTACCCACAATATTAAACCATTAGAAAATACCTTATGGGCCTTTTCAAGTGCATTTCCACCCTTGATCAGGACACCTTGCGTAGCACCCTTGCCAGTGGCAACCATAACTGCAGTAGGTGTGGCTAGACCCAGGGCACAAGGGCATGCTACAACTAAAACCGAAATTCCAAATTGAAGTGCAAGCTCAAACTCATCCATCGCCTTTGGTATCCAACTTTTAGGATAAAGTCCAAATGCTCCAGGAACAAACCACGCCAACCATGTGATAACAGCAGCAGCAACAACCTGATTTTCAGGATGTTTGCATTGGTCAACAATATTTACCAAATATAACGAATGCACATATCATGACTTGAAAGTAACTGAATACGCATAAACTGCACGTGAACTTGCCACATCATTCATTATGGGTCAGATTGGGTTAAGTTGACCTAAAATCCTCTTTGTCTGACTTTTTTACTAATCTACAAATAATAAGTTGACAATATGATTTGAAACCCAAGATAATCACAATATAATCTAGTTTTTTGATGATACGATATAGGAGATTATATACAATAAAGATACACTTTGTGTGATTTTCGACCTGTTTGACCCATTTCCTTTTAGGCTTTTGTTTTTTAACCTGTTTGAATGAGCCCATTCATAAGTCAACGGGGCAAAACAACCATAAGATTGTACTAGTATGTCTTTTTAATCTTGAACATGCTACACAAATCAAGTATTACCCTTTTACATCACCCAGAGCACACACACAAAAAACCCACCAACACTTCGTAATCCCACAACTCTCATACAGATGGAGCAAATTCTTGTTGATTAAAAGAAACATATTCATCACCAGTTTTTGAAAATGATTCGTTCCTTGAAAAGCTACCAGTCCCTTAAAAGTTTCCTAGCCTCCCATTTCATATATCAAACTTTTTTATGATTCAAGTGAGTATAGACCAACAATATATTGACCATTGCAAGTAGTATGAAGTATATGTCAAGGTAAAAACTCACCGCAGGTACAAAAAACCTCGATATCTTATCAGCTAGCTTCTGTACAGGGGCTCTTGCTAGTTGAGCAGCCTCAACTATCTGAACAATCTGTGAAAGTGCAGTCTCTGACCCAATATGAGTTGCCTTGATCAACAAGCACCCATTCTCATTCACAGTCCCACCGATAACCTATTTGTGATTCCAGAAGAACATACTAATTAATTTAAGTGTGTCACATACTCACAGTAAATATAAGAGGGAGACAAAACGGACGTACCCTGTCGCCAGGACTTTTAGCAATTGGAATTGCTTCTCCTGTAATCATACTTTCATTGACATAACCATGACCATCAATGATAATACCATCAACGGGAAATTTTGACCCAGGAAATATCTTTAAAATGTCATTTTTCTGTATCAATTGAGAATTAATTTCGGTCTCTGAAATAATACTTCCATCATCACCCATTATTAAAAGGCAAGCTGTATCGGGAGCAAGGCCCGTCAACTTTGCTAATGCATCGGATGTCTTTCCTTTAGCTATAGACTCCAAATATTTACCTAGAAGAATAAATGATATCAACATTGTACTAGTCTCAAAGAAATCTTGTCCCTCAAATGCATCAGAAATCAGTGCTTTTATAACTGTGTATACAGAATAAAAGTAAGCAGCATTTGTGCCGAGTGCAACCAAAACATCCATATTAGCAGATCTTCGCCTCAGTGCATGATACGATCCAACATAAAACCTATATTGAAACAAACAAAGAACAAGTGAATTATTACCAAGATTTCTGAATACTACCACAAATGGAGATACTATATTGACCTTACCTTTTACCGATAACGAACTGCACTGGTGTGCAGAGGATCCATCTCAAAACCATTCCAACAGTAAGCATATTATGAATTTTATACATTAACCAATTCCCATAAGGAGGAATCATTGGAAGTACCATAGAAAACAATAGAAGTGGAACCGAAAATACGCAGCTCCACAAAAACTGATTTCTGTATATTCTCATCTCATGGTTTTTCTCTGTTTCTTGTCGTCTTTCTGGACTGTATAAGCTTGCTTGATAATGAGCAGAGCCAGCACCAGCATCTTGGATGAACTGTATAAGTGACCTGGGACCCGTGAAATCTGGATCATATCCAACAGTCACCTTACGTTCTTCCATGTCAAAGTCAACATGATTGACGCCATTTAGTGACTCCAAAGAAGACTTGATTGCAGTCATATCTTCTGGGGAAACAATACCTTCAAGTTTTATATGCACTTTGTTTCCATCATTCCCAGACCCTATAAGATCTGCTCCAAAACCAGCATCTTCCACTGCTTCAATGATGCGATCAGTGTTGACAACATTTGGATCATAGTTTATCTTAGCTTCTTCAAGAGCTAAACCAACAACCGCCTTTTTCACACCTTCAACCATCAAAAGGACACGTTCAACTGACTCAGAGCAGCTAGTACACATCATTCCTTTAAGTCTGAGTCTGCATACTGCAATGTCTTGCTCTGAAAATTCAGTGACTTCGAAGCCCGCATCTTCAACGGTTTCTTTGATTGCTTTTAACTGAAAATTTTAACAGAGGACAGATGTAAAAATGAACAAAGAGATTATCTTTCATATCAGAAGTAACTTCAGTGATATTCGTATTTTTAGTCCAGCATGCTGCCATAAGTTGATATTTCTATTAATCTTTCAACTGCAAGCTAAACTAATTAATGAAGACGTCAATATTTTACTGTAAATGTGACAAATAAAAAAATACTTGAGGCAGAACTGTAACTTACACCAACAAGTTCTGGCATATATTTAACTACAGCCTGGCCTTGAAGTGATGACACGACAGCACTCTCAACACCATTCAGCTTCTGAAGTACAGATTCAATGGACGTTGAACATGATGTGCATTCTATACCTCCTACTTTGAAGGTAATGGTTCTAACCCCTTGATCCGCACTACGAACTGGTTTAATATCAAGTACAACAGCATCAGACGGTTGCAAAAGCGGTATCTTTAAATCATGCTTCCCATTGACATCCATTCCTGCAACCAAATCCCCAACGACAATCAGAATTAGATTATAGTCAATGAATGACTTAAATCCGATCATTAATAAAGTTCCATACAAATTAAACCATATAGACATGTAGCACTCACATCCCATTTACTGTAGATCACAACTAGTTAGCCAAGTAGACCTATGGCATTAAACAATATCACTATCATTTCCCATATTTCATAGATATTAACACCATACCTCAAATAAATACCAAGTTCCTAATATTGGTTAGTTTGTTACATTCAAACTCTTAAGTCCAACTACAGTTTTTCAGTTTCCGATGCAGATTTGATATTAAATATTTTGGTAGTTTTGCATCAAAAACAATCCGTATGTGGTGCTTGTATCAAGTTTACGCTATCCAGCAATTCTTTTCTCAAATTCTTCAGAATCCAGGTCAATCTTAAAACTGCTCTAGTTATCGTATATATTCAATTAGAAACAGTTGTGTTGAACTTGATCCTGACAATTGATCATGATAAATGTCGCAAACCAAACATCAATATTCACGATAAACAACTTCAGCATAAACTTGAAGCCGAAAAAACCTACAAGGCTTAAAAAACATTAGAAGCTACGAATTCTTTTCTAATCCAAGTCAAACTTCAAAACACTTTTTCCTTTAGATATCTTCAAGTCAAGTCTAATTTCACAGCAACTGTATTGATCATGAAAAACCTAGCGTAGATGTATTGAAGATAACAAAATAGTCATCCTTCATCCACATCTAAACTAAACTAACGACAAACGAATATAAATACCAGAAAAATGTAGTCAAAACATGATCACAGCTTCTAAAATGAATCATATTAAAAAACCACAAGTCTGAATTAACAACATATGTATTCATCATAACAACCCTAACTTTAATTGTACCGACGATAACTTATTTCAGCATAAACCTAAATTATTAACATACCATCAACTATTCAACTAACAGGGTAATTGAAACATAATCGCAGCTACTAAAACGAATCAATTAACATAAATTGATGTGTATAATTGAGAGATTACCTATTCAGCGGCAGCGATTAGTAATTAGGGTTTTGATTAACAGCGGCGGTGCGAGAGCATGGGATGTGCAGTATAGATAATGGAGGCGTGTATCTCTTTTTTTTATGCTTTTATTTTTTCAAATATTCGAATATAAAGAATTCTTCAAAGTTCCCACCAAGGATAATAACGTCCATTGTAGGCTGTAGCTTCCTTTAGCTTTTTGTTTGCAGGCCCACTGTACAAGTACATGTCAGTATTATTTTATACCTTTTAATTAAATAATTAAAAGCTAAAGAAAGATTAAAATATAACTTTAGAAAAACCTCGGTTGACTTTTGTTTAATATTTGGATTTTTAATTAATTTTAAGATTTAGTACTTAATTATTAGTGAAACTACAACCCTCAGGGTCCAAATTAGAAAAAGAAAACATAACAACGAGCAATATTTGCAGTTGTCACTGAATTTGGTGTTTGATTTAGCTGACACTTCGAATTAGTCGGAAGAAAACTTTGAAGATATATATCGTCAATCGTCGGGTGGAACAGCGATCAAGACATATAACTTAGTCTACAACAATAAATTACCAGTGACATTTGACAAATGTGTCACTGATCCATATATTCTCTCTGGTCAAATATTCATAGATATTTCAATAATATCTATGTTGAACTTAGCCGGGACTTTGTGAAAAGCAAAAGTGAGGCAAGATCTTTCTGCAACAAAGTACAAACGGATAATTGCAAAAATATGAACATTTGCTTTCACTGTTCATACTTTATTATTTCGCATAAAGTTATGTATGTGACATTTAAGGAAGCATCCACTTTTTTAATTAGAATGTGACACATCGAAAGAGCAAAGAGGCTATAAAAGTGAATATCGTTTGTCCAAAGTAAATGCCACTTCTCACATTGTATTTCCTTGCAGACATTTATCGTGCATTTACTCTTGTTTTTACTCATCAACAACATCGACAATGAACGAGTGTTCATACTCAAACAATAAGTCTTAGACTATTGTTTGTGTAAAGAGAGTTAGAGTAGCAACAAATTGTCTTTTCAGTAGGTGTTTAAGTACCAAATGGACATTGTCCAAGTGCTACCGCCACTGCCAACGTCTAGACCTCACATGTGTGATATGATCGACAGGTCAGTGAATTTGTGTCTTAGCATATGTGGGTGATTTGTGAACAGATGATTTGTCCGGCGTTGATGCTCTTTGCGGGTGGGACGGACGCGTGCCATTGAAATTAATATGGTACGTGAGTTAGGGGTACCTTTCAAATTACCATTTTTTTCAGGTGTTTAAGTTATATTTAGTCTACTTGATTCCGTAACAAACCTTGCAATTCTTTGATTAAATCAGTTATATCATTGAAAAGTAAATTGTGTTCTTGTGTTACTTGCTTTACAAACTTATTTATCTTGTGGAACGTAAAAGAACTGTTTAGTTAGATTTAACGTTAATCGGGAACAACAACAATAATAATAACGCAACAATAATAATACTACTTTCGTCCCATCACAAACGTCCACATTACTATTTTGGGTTGTCCAAATAAGTGTCCATTTTCATTTTTTAACCGATCGAAATATATTTTAGTGGGTAGATCTGTTATTTGATTGATAAAAAGGGTAGTTAGTGGAAAATTTTAAAATTCTGTGCAAAGTTAAAATTGACATTTTGACGTGGAGTAATAATAATAATAGTGTGTTCCTTGTTTGGTTGTGTCATTTTTATACCGATAGTGAATTTAAATATAAATGTAAATATATGCACATTAATTACTTGTCTAGTATTTCCGGCTCATACTTTGAACAAGATAAGCTGACATTATGAGAATATTCGCCATTTACAAATGTTGAAACTGTATTGTGTTCTGTATAAAACACAAAAGGCAATTACTTGTTGGTATAGTAGTGATGTAAACCTAAATGGGCTAATCAAGATTCAAGGATGATGGGCTAACTGCAGCACAACACTGGGCTGCTAGACTGGATTCCTGGACTAATCTCCTAAACTTTTGAGTTCTAGTTTGTATTAGGGTCTTTTTGGTGAGCAGCTTTTAATTTTAAAAATATAAATTCAAAAAATAATAAAAGCCTAGTTTGTTGTGCAGTAACTGTAACTTTTAATTTAAATGAAAAGTTCCAATTTGAAAAGCTTTCAAGAGTAGATTTTAGAAATGTTACAAACTTTTATTTTCTAATTTACTTATATACCCTCCAACAAAGCGATAAACTACTCGTATTCTCTAAAGTTATTTAATTTCTTTTTAATCAATTTATATATTATGCTTTAATCAAGAAACTAAAGAACACAAGTCTAACCACTAGAGTTCGGAGTTTATTTTATTTAGTTTGTCTTCTATTTAACTCTTGATTTATTTATAATATAATACATATACACATATACTATACATATTCTTTCATATTATTTTAATATAGTAGTTTTATATTATAATTATTAACTATACATATTTTTTATAATGTTACCTAATTATAAGAAATTGAATATATTAACCAAAAATATGAATAATTTAGTTATTTATATTATGAATTTTTATGTTCAATATATATACCATTTAATTTTATTTTTTTATCATTGTTCTTTGTTGTCATTTTACGCACTTCAATTACAATTACAACTACTTTACCAAACACATTTAGAAATATATATTTACAACTTACAGCTACAGCTTGCAGCTACAACCTACAGCTATAACTACAGCTACAGCCTACAGCTCATTTTGCCAAACATACCCTAAACACTATTCAAATTTATAAAGGCATCTGAATTTTTGTGTTCGATTTATTGGTTTCCTGAGTTATTTTTGTAATCAAAATGATTGTATTCCCTCATTAGGCATTTTTCATAAGAATGATGATTTGTCATACGTGCACCTGCACATATATATCAATATCTGTAACTAGTTTAAGCGGGCACCTGCATATATATTTAGGATGGTGAAAATTAATGGCCAATGTAGTAAACAAAGTTGAATTCAAGCATTTTACAAGTTAGTGTTTAATGCAACATGATGATAGACATTGAAATATTCTTCAGACATGCTAAAGGAATATCAGTACGTCTCAAGTATATATCTAGGCATTTATGAAGTTTATTTGTAGTCATATGATGGTTTGAATGGAACCAAGTCAACCAACGAGACATATGAACCAACTATACATACGGACCACACCACGCAGGTTCGTCAACATGGCTCATTGTCTATCAAATGTGGATCTAACTTGTATCAATGGTTTAAGCGTTAACCAAACACTTAAATAATAGTGCTCAACCATCAACCATCACAATCGATCGCAAATCAGCAACTAACTATGTACAATCTTGTAAGCTTTTACATATAAGTTAAATTCAACCTCCATTAACATTTTATACAAGTTTATTGAAGTTGGCATGTGATATTAAAATCCAAGAGAATGTTTCAAAATTCAAATATATCTGTGGGGTACTAATTAACTATCAACTGTTTGTTTCCCCACCAACAGTAAACTCAGGAAACACTCTCAACCTCATTGATGTTCTTTTGGAGTTATGCATGTTGCCACACAATAATAATACCTCCATTTGATCAACGTCCTGTACTGTCCTTTTCCCCTCTACCTGCTAGTGCTACTACCCTTTTGTTCATGTAAGAGTAATATGTATTAGCATTTGGTATATTAGATTCAATCATTTTGGTTTATGTATGATCCAAGTTAATATAAAACATATATATATACAACTAAGTATCATCGTAATATGAATCTAGTATATTGATGAGGTTAACGATCGAGTTGAGTTCTTAAGATGCTGTAAAGCATGATACGTTTCACCGTAGTACTTAATACCCTTCATCAGGTAGTTAATTATGACTTAAGTACTTCAAAATATATCAAAATAATTAAGCTCTGATATTTATAGTGTGTATTGAACTATTCGATCTTGTTTTCATTGTGTGTAATGAACTTTTAATTTATTATATATTTGGTGACATTAAAACTTGTAAAGATGTCACTGACACCTTATAGAGATGACACACAAATAAAAATATCATAAATAACATACAATCGCAATAAATTAAATGTTCATCACACACAATGAAAACTCGATCGAATAGTTCAATATATACTATAAATGTTAGAGTTACATACATTCTGATGCACTTAGCACTTAATTATTCTTTAACCTAAAATTCATATTGAAGAGTTTCATTGTTATATGATAGATATAAGTCGTGGTGAAAAGTTTAGTTTTGCTGATAGGTTCTAACTTTGGTTTATTTTTGTTCTTTCTTAAATCATAAATAACTCCCTAATTGAAAGAAGTAGCGATAATCGAGAAAAGAAGTACACTACAAGAAAAAGCTAATATTAAGTCTGAAGTCTAAACTACTTGTAACACGTCGATAACCGACAATGTTGATTGCTAAATATCTCGTCCCAAGAATAATATATGTGAAAACAATATGTAGTCTAACGAAGTATACGCAAACAATCAAAAACCTTCTCCCAAAGTAACACACCATCAACACACAATGACAATCATCAACGACGACATCTAATTTATCTAAAAGAGGACAACATCTCGGTCTTAACAAAATTACAAGAAACATCTTACAACCATAAAATTTCGAAAAACTTCACCATACGTTACGGTCGATGGCTAAGGTAGATTAATTCTTAGACACCTTTATGGCCTAATTCTAATTATGGAATAAATGACCTGGCCTTTAGAATTAGAGATGTCATTGTTAACATAGAGGCTAGGTCATTTTTACATTACAAAAAGAAAGAATCAGAAAAAGAATGAAAGTATTTTTTTCGTAAGCTTATGAAATGTACTAACTCGACGTAAATCATGATAAATGTGGAAGTAAGACTATAATATAGGTGATTTTGTCTAAGAATAACCTATGTTCATAATTTCTTAGTGAGTGAATCGTATTTACTTGAATCAAAGTTCGTAAGCAAAGAATGAGCCAAGTTTATGAGTTGAATCCATAAAAATTTACTTCAAAATTGAGTTACATAGTTCTCGGAATCTAGCAAACATAATGGCTACATAGACATAAGATAAAAACTTGGCTACTCAAAAGCACAAACTAGCGTCAACATTAACATCTCCCTATCAGAAAGAATGCAATGATTAGTGGTGTGATTTGCATCAAATTTGTGATGCACACTCGCCTATAAAATGTAAAATGAGTCATATACATCTAAATTTGATGCACAACTGTCTAAATTCTAAAAAGTGGTGCATATCCGCCCAAATGCTCTATAAAGAGAGTGTGTGAGTGAGTTTAACTATTTAACCAATCTTGTCATTATTCATTTTCAAAGGAGCTTAAAAATCTTATAAACCTATCTTCGTATTCTTTTGTTAAAATGTCTCATTGCACTTTCTTTTCAGTTTTGGTGTTTTTGTGAACACAATTGCCTCTTCAATTTTCTAGTCATATCTCTCTCTCTCTCTCTCTCTCTCTTTCTCTCTCTCCCTCTCTCTCTCTCTCTCACACACACACAACTAATAAGCCTTCCTATTCATCTGAAGATTACATTCTAGCTTTTCAAAACATAATGAACAATGATCATCCTTACTCCAATTACCTCAATTCTTCATGGTTCATTCTCAACCCTTATAATCAATACCTTTCTACTTCTTCTGCTCCACCTCAAAAAGAAGCTCTTCCTCTCCTTAGCTTAAGCCCAACAAAAAGACCTAATCTTTATCAACAAAACCCTTGTAGTAGTATCATTAATGCATGTACTACAATTGGTCATAATAGCCATGAAAGTACTCCTGTGACTACTGTATCTTTACATCTAGGACAACCAACTCTTACAACTCCTGAATCTGATCTAGTTTCAAGACTCCCCACCAATGAGGCTCATCATGTAACAGATAATGAAGGTACAAACATCAATGGGTATGTTACAAGTACAATCAACAAGGGTCAGTATTGGATCCCTACTCCATCTCAGATTCTCAATGGCCCAAATCAGTTCTCTTGCCATCTTTGCTGCAAAACCTTCAACAGATACAATAACATGCAGGTTAATTTCTAACCCTAAATCTCTAGTATACAAATATATACTTCCATTGGTTATAATTTTTATTAACCCGCTTTTGTTTCTTTAATAACATTTGTTTCGAACGGCGAATTGAGTTAGCTACTAAGCGACCATAAAGCTAGAGCAAGAAAAAAGCAGTTACGGATACAAAAGCCTAGCATCATCTTCTATAGAGTACTTAATTGATAGGTTTTTTTCGGCTAATTACACCATATGATTCCGATATCTTTTGGAACTATAGTGCCGTCTTCACCACCACATCAAATAATTTCATCATTTCTCATGTTATTGATACCTTTCTCATATTATTGAATGTGCTTGCACATTCCACCATTTCAATAAAATCCAAGCAAAATGTAGACTTCCATCTTTGTAAATTGCTAAATCTTTGCAAGTTAAATAGGATTATGGAGCTTTAGGGTTAGGGTAATATTATTATACCCTAATTTCACGGTTCAATTTTTGCATGATTAACATGTGAGGACTTGAAAAATCTAGACTTTGATCCAAAATGAAAAAGAGGGCACAGATTTGGTCAGAACAGAAATAGGGTTTTTATTGTGATTTGACAAGACAACATTATTTTTTGTTTCATGGAGTTTATGGTCGTCTTACTTATTCTTCTTGTCTCTATTTGCTTGTTGAAAAGGAGGTGATTTTGTCGGTCACTATTTTGACAACGTTATAGTCGTTGTGTCATATTTCAATCATTTACATATCAAAATTAGTGATCTATAAATTACATCCCATAATAAAATCTTTTTCTTGTAAGAAAAACAGAGAATTGAAGAAACCATAAACCCCTACACTATTTTAAAATATAGCCTTTTAAAACACAGTTCTATATGAAATACTATATGAACACCCATTTTATAAGAACTATAAGTTTATATAGTCTAAGTTCAATTGTTTTTACAAGATGTAAATAAAGAACCATGATTTGTTTTCTTAAACATTTCAAGTACAAATGCTACAAACAATCGGTCAAATATGATTAAACAAGAACCCATATCAGTGTCCAAGTAGATTTTAATTTGATGGTGTCCTTTGTACCTTTCATGTTTGCAAGTCTGAAATAACAGAAAACATACTAAACATGCACGTTTCTCATGAACAAGAACCCATCTTATAAAATGTTATTTCGTATTTTTTTCCCTTCGTTCATAATCTATATATGCTTTTATCATCATATTTTGATGCCAAATGATGCACATTATTCTTTTGGTCCTATATCGTAATAAAGCTTATCTTCTTTCAATTTTATCATTCTTAGAGATTAGGCGAGTACAAAGTAAACTCAGGTACTATACCCTCTGCTCACTATACGCAATAAAGTCATTACTATCAGTATATTTGTAAGAGTTCAGTACTACGAAATGAGGACAGATATTATCCCTTTGACTCGCAGACATGGCCCTGACCAAGATATAACCTAAATGTTGCTGGTTTCTCCATCTTACTAATTAACTTTTTCATGGCAAAAGAATGAAAGATTCTAGTGCATGATTATGGTAGTTAGGATATCATTTTCCTAGTATAAATCACAAGTATATAACAAAAATCCTATCAATGAATATGAATATATATAAATACTATTGATCAATCTGTAGGGTCACGTCACTTCCCATAGAGAGATCAACTTTATGTTGACCAAACCTATTTGGGAGTGGTCCTTTTGAATTAGTGGTCCGTCAAATGTGTCATCAAAATCACGGGCTAAAAAAAGTTTATAACACCTCTCTTAAAAAAGATTCAAAATTTCTTTTATACTGCATCAAAACCACGTCTAATTACATATCATATTATTTTCTATGAATTTTTTGTATCTCTAGCATTTCTCCTTGTTTATATATACTATAATACATATAGCTTTTTCTTATGAATCTGGTGACTGATCATATATATTCTTTTATATATATCTACAAACAGATGCATATGTGGGGACATGGATCTCAATACAGAAGAGGTCCAGAATCACTAAGAGGAAAACAACCAACAGCCATGCTTAGACTACCATGTTATTGTTGTGCACCAGGGTGTTGCAACAACATTGACCACCCAAGGGCTAAACCATTGAAAGATTTCAGAACCCTTCAAACACATTACAAAAGAAAACATGGAGAAAAACCATTCATGTGCCACAAATGTGATAAAATGTTTGCCGTTCGTGGCGATTGGCGAACCCATGAGAAGAACTGTGGGAAGCTATGGTATTGTAATTGTGGGTCAGATTTTAAACATAAAAGGTCTTTGAAAGATCATGTGAAGGCATTTGGAAATGGACATGGAGCTTTTGAGGAGTTTGATGCTTGTAGTTTTGAAGTGGAAGAAGATGAAGCGGCTAATTCTGAGATTGAGCAATAAATATATCCATCTTGATTTTGATATGTTTAGTTAGATGATTATGATTGAGTTTGAGGGATGGTGGTGTTTTTAAAACTATCTACTGTAAACAGTATTTCAAAATCGTTATCTTAATGGGTTATCGATCTATGAACTTATGACGTCGTACGGCGGTTATGGATTGAGGAACAGAAACTAGGCCACATTCAACAACAGAAAGCCATGGAGTAAATTCATTTGTGATGACTATGAGATTACACTCTTATCATATAAATTTCTAGAGATAGAAATATTAAGCTTATATGGGATGTTCAAATTTCTTGCAACTGTTCTAGTCTCAAGTACTCCTTTTATGCCAATTTAATTGTCCAATAGATAAATGCACATATTTTTGTAAGGAGGAGTGTAATGATTACGCTCTTAGGCAATAAGATTTCGTCTTTTACTCACTTAAATAAACTAGTTACATAAAATTATGGATTTATGATGTTTTTCTTGTAAAGTTATGTCCATAAATAATTGCTAATTGAATAACAGTATGTATATAGACAGTTTACATTATTCACTTATCATTGATCATAAGAGCACTAAAAGCGGGTTTGTGGTTGGGGGTTATGGAGGGCGAGCATAGGAGGATGCCCAGAGTGGGCACGCGGTGTAGGTGAAATCGTGGTGTGGGTGACGAGCCGGCACGGGATGCAAGTGGGCCGTACCTAATAAATTTCTTTTTACGGGTTTAAACAAAAAAATGCGGATGCCAATTATTTAGTGGTGACTAGTTGTGGGACTCCTACTCCCACTAGTCATTAATGATGGTTAGTCGTGGCTGACGTGTCATTTAATCATCCCACGACTAACAGGCACCACTCCGTGTGATCTAAATTCTCTTAGTATGTATCATGTATGTTTTACTACAAACATCATCTTTGATTATTCACAAATAAAAATGAAATAAATTTCTTTGACATAAAAAGTAAAATTTGAAAAAGAAATGTTTGTGGGGTTGTGACAGAGGAACAAATGGGATGTTGCAGTGAAAGGTCATGTCAAGACATCCAAACATTCAGCATTCAGATGTTATGTTCCATCCATCACTTCCCATCTCTGAACCACCTCATGCGACCCCTACACTTCATTGTACTATTTCCTCAACATTTGACACATATACATACAATCTTCTTAATTATTAAAAAATTTGTAAATAAACTGCTCTAATTATTGGTCAATGTAGTCGTACTTTGATAATCTGCTCTAAATGATTGGTCAATATAGTCGTTTATCTTATAGCTTATGATACGAGAGTGATTCGTACACTGTTCATTTTTATCCGTACGCTAGTAACTTGCTTTTTTATGTTATAATAGATTACATCTTGAAGTCACGAAACAACAGTTAGTGGTGTACGGGATAAAATATGAACTTCATAATTATTGGTCACTAATTATAAGGTTCAAAGTAAACATGGGTGTAGCGGGAATTTATAACGAATGTATGTTGCACCAGAATGTTTAGTGTTATCGTTATTGACGTTTTTTTTAATCGGAATCGCACGAAGAGTTTTAACAATTTACATTTTGCAAGATAAAAAATAAAAGTCATAGGTGATTGGTGAACAAATGCAGTTTGTGGCTGGAAAAATTTAAAGGCAAGCCGCAGGGATAGTGTGATTCGTGCTCAAATGAGGATTAGAAACCGGGCTATGTTATAGAACTTGTTTTTATCATGAAATTTTTCATTAAAAAATTTTCGAACATTCAAAACTTTATAACTCAGCTTTTGAAGTCAATATTTGACTCATTTCAATGTTGACTCACATTTACTTTAACTTGATTGTTTCGAAACTTTGAATACTCCTTTTTACTTGGCTATCAACTTTATAGTTCAATAATATAAATGTTTTTCAACATGTCTTGAATAATCTCAAAGTTGGTCGTAACTAAAACATGATTGTAACAACTTAGAGGGTGTTTGGCATTCCATTAAGAAAATGATTTCTAGATTATTACAATTATAAAACATTGATAATTTACTTTTAATGTTTGGGTAGAGAATTTAGAAAATCGATTATTTACGTTTTAAAACACCATTATCCTATTGATGGTAAATTACCCAATTACCCTAATAACACTCGATGATACTTTCACCACAAGCTTTGAAATATGAAATAACAATCTCTATTTTATATAAATATATATATATATATATATATATATATATATATATATATATATATATATATATATATATATATATATAGTGAAGATCCGGTGAGAACTCAATATTGGTGAGAACTGTGAGAACCATATATAAGAGGAATTTTATCTTGCGTGCTTCTTCTTCCCAAATACCCAGCTCTTACAAATCAAAATTAGCTTGATTCGAAAATAAAGTTTACCAAACAAATTATATCTTTGAATTCAGTTTATTATCCTCTTTAATTTGATGTAAGTCAAGATTCAACTTTTCTTTAGAATAGACTAGGTGCAAAACGACAAAGTAGGTGCAAAACTATACAAACTTGTTCATTCTGCTCCTGCTTCATGGGTGCATATCCGATTCTGCACCTGGTTCATGGGTGCATATCCAATTCTACACCTGGTTCATGGGTGCAAATTGGGTTATGCATCTGGTCAATGGCTGCAAATTGAGTTATGCACCTGATTCATAAGTGCAAATCGAATTCTGCACCTGATTCATTGGTGTAAATCTGTGAACGTGATGAACCAGTTATAATAACTCAAATTAAAAATTGAAACTCCACTGTCAAAATTCATAAATACATTGAATTTGAAGTTAACTGAGAGTGCAAGAAACAAAAACACAAATTGATTCATAATTTTCTAATACATGAAACTAAAAAAAAAAAACAAATTGCATCTGTACAGTTTCCAGTTATTGAGGCTACAACTCAAAAAAGTAAAAAAAAATGCTCATCTCTTCTACTTACTTGACGCTACACATCAAACTTGCAGGTCCTTTTTTGTCATTTGATTGCAAAAAATTAGAATTAGATGGAGGGGTATCGGCGCTTTAATGGTGGCAATTAGCTATGTGTTCACCATTGTTCTGTTACCATAATCATGTTGACGCAGACACAAATTTGCGCCTGAGAAGCAGATCGAAGACAATGAAGAAGCGAAGACGAACGGATGGCGCTTGTGGAGCATATCGGAGTTATAATCGGCCGGATAAGTGAGACTGATTGTGGATGATTCTAATGGTTTATATCTGTGTTAAATGAGAGAACAAATGAGCGTTGATTTATTAGGTTAGCCTTTCCTTTTCATATCTTTGTTAAACTGAAAGCCCATTAAATATTTTTATTCGGTTCTCATGGTTCTCACGGGTCAAGTAGTTCTCAGCGGATCCCTTCACTATATATATATATAATTAATGTATTTTGCATTTTGAAGGTTTGTCTTAAAATTTGACTTAACAATAAGTAATGTCTATAATACCCTTATATAATTCCTTCACCATTACAATCATCTCAAATTTTTCTATTTTCTAAAATAATTTAATACTATATATAAATATAAACTCAATTTCCCTTTATTAACATTATCGTAAATAAATAAATTTCAATACAAAACACAAATAACAACTAATCTTTCAAACATATACATACACTTTTATCAACCTTGCACCACTAGTATTATTATTACCGTCACCTACTACTATCACCTCTATGGTTGTATTAGGCTGATTCTACTAGTTTTATACTATCTTTGTTTTTTTCTGTTTCCTTTTTTCCCTTTTTCTAAAGTTGCATTTCTAGTCTAAATTATGTGTAGTTCTATTAGGAATTATAATTAGAATTATTATGTGTAAAGGGTACTATATGAAATCATAGAAAATATACTACATTATACGTTAAATCCAAAATATAAAACAATGTACACAAAGCTCTTTTTGGTCATTTTGCATGTTCGGAAATTAAATAATTACTTAGCCAAACAGTTAAGAATTATAAATTTGATTATAATAAGTTTTGTTACAAGTGATTATCTTATTGTAACTATTCAAAGTATAATCTATATTCTAACGCAATCCCAAATAGGGATGACAATAATCATCCGATTCAGTGGATATGGACGATCTAAATGGATGTATATTGGATATGGATGCTAACTTGTCATTCATTGACTAATCTATTATCACCCGAAATACATATATACGAGTACCAAGATACATATAAATTTATATATACGCTATAACTTATGAAATTTTTAGTGCATATTAGTGATTTTCTCTCGTCATTTTCATTGTATATTATTAGTAAATCGAAATTCATACATCGCTAGTTATCGTATGTAACATCACTTTGCTAATTTCATATAACCACCGTACTAATCAGTGATAATGATTGATCAACACGTTTCTAGCAACACAAAGAACAAAAAGTAAAGTATTTTTAACTTTTCAACTATTATATTTTTTCGGTATTTTTAATAAACTATGTTACGATGATCATAATTTTTAACATTTTTTTGATATCTAATGAATATCCATTAACCCGCTTCATCCATCCGATATGGATGTGAACGGATGATTTCGAATTTAACTGGATATGGATATGAATTTGGATGAAAAATAATAAACGGATATGAATGTGGATATGGCTCAATTCGATCCATATCCGATCCATTGTCATCTTTAATCCCAAACACCCCCTTAGTATTCTTTCCATAAAGTATAAACATTTTATCAAAGTGCGCACAGGTCTTTCAGAAGTATCAACGTAATTTGCTGATATAATTTGTCAATTGATATAAAGTAGTAAGAGTACAGGGAGTAGTTACACTGTTTTTATAGTGTTTTGGTGAGAACAATGAAACTAAAAAAGTGAGAGAGTGGAGGTCTAGAGACACTGTTTTCACATTTTCTGATTGTTTTTTTAGAAATTCAATTAATTTAATAAATTAAAACAGATAAATAAAACAATAAATTAATTAAAAATCAAATACAAAATTCATTGATAAAAATATTTAATAAAAACATTATTTAATACAAATATTTTAATTTACAAAATATATATATATATATAGTCCACTTTAATTTTAATGTGCTTGACTCAATTAAACTTTAAAACCTAATTTTGGTGTCTTCTTTCTTCATGCATCAAACATATAGTCACACATAGCACACACAACAAATCAATGGCGGCCAAATTTTTTTCTCTTTTTTAAAACTTTTCTTTTTCTGTTTTTTTCTTCCGGACGTTGAATGAGAATAACAAGGTGAACCCCGCAACGGAGTGGCTGAAAACCACAAAACAACGTCCTGGAAGGTGAACACCGTTGGGAACAACCCCACTCCCATTGCTCTAATGAGAAACTGCATTTACACATTATATCATAGTAGAAGTTCGCAACACAACTCACTCTCTCTCTCTCTCTCTATATATATATATATATATATATTTAAATATATACAATCGTGGTTAACACACACCTATCGAACACTGTAAATTGATTTATTGATCTTTTTTTTATAGAAATGCACAACTCACACACACCACCACGAATATATACATTTATCCAACCTCTAGATTTAAACCTACATACTTTTTATTGGAGGGGTTAATTCAATACCGCACACCAATCACCTTTTGGTAGAATTGGAGCCAAATGCACTGTACGTATGACATGAAAAGTATATCAGAATATACTTTTTCACTTGGTTCAGGTGTGTTTAGTTGGTGTTCAAAGAAGCAACAAACAGTTGCTCAATCATCAACGGAAGCAGAGTACGTTGCAACAGCTCTAGCTACATCACAAGCAATTTGGACAAGAAGAATTTTTGAAGATATTGGCGTAAAACAAATGGTGCCCACAATAATTTTTTGTGACAACATGTCAGCAATTGCAATCACAAAGAATCCCATTCATCATAGCCGCACAAAGCATATTGCTTTGAAACATCATTTCATAATAGATGCAATTGAAGATGGAGAAGTGCAACTTGAATTTTGTGGAACTAATGATCAACTAGCAGATATTTTCTCAAAAGCACTTTCACGAGAAAAGTTTCAAGAACTCAGACGGCGACTAGGAGTTCAACCAAAACACATTACGGGGAGTATGTAAACTAACGTGTTTCTTGCAAAAGAAAAGAATGGAAAATAGTTTTAGAGACAAACCTAAATATTGAAGCTTGATAAAAGAATAGTCGGGAAGACTTTTAGACAAGTTTTGTTGGTGAAGAAAATATAATATTTTGCTTTCTACATTGAAAGTCAACACCACGTGTAAAATATGGTTGTTGTATTTACGGATAGATGACACCTACAATATTTGAGCAGATTACATGCAGAAAAGGTAAGTGAGCACACCAAATAGAGTGTAGCATTTTAGGAGAGTTTTTGCTTTTCAATCTTTTTAATACAAATCAGTTTGTATTCAGATTTTATCAAATAAGAAATACCTTTTTGAGTGTTTTTAGCCTCCTACTTTCAACATGCACTTCACATTTCATCAGTTCACCTTTCCGAAACAAATTACAATTTTCACATTCTACCTGTTACACTATTGTAAACCGAAGTCACAGTACAGGGACTAAAGAGTAATACTAGTATGATTTAACTGTAGTTACAGGAAACTTTTCACATTTTGAAAGGAAAAAGTACAGGGACTAAAGGGTAATATTCTGGAATCCTAATCTTACAGGTGTCCTCAAATCAATTTAATTGTAACATTCTTATCATTTTAGCCGTTGTACACTTTTTTAGTACAAAGCCACTAAAATTTCAATTTATTATAATTTTCTGTTATTTTATACACTTTTTTTGACCGATTGATTCAACTTATAATTACATTCGCAGACTATGTACAGGAACTTTTTTTATTTTCTTGGAATTTAAGACAAATAAGATTTAGAAAATTAAAATCAGTAATTTTCAGAAGCAAGAAGAGAATTATTTAAAAAATCAAATACAAACCAACAAATCAATAATAAATAATTAATTAAA
Source organism: Gnaphalium uliginosum (assembly GCA_963930675.1). Taxonomy (NCBI): domain Eukaryota; kingdom Viridiplantae; phylum Streptophyta; class Magnoliopsida; order Asterales; family Asteraceae; genus Gnaphalium; species Gnaphalium uliginosum. The sequence goes on along the minus strand of OZ005683.1, from coordinate 11,366,325 downwards.
TTAATTCATAACAACCAACAATAAATATAATAAAAATAAAACCCTGACTAGATATTAGGGCCGAAAAACAATCTTCCACAAAAACATTTCAATACTCTCAACTCTCTTTATCGTTAACCGAATATGATTCCGAAAAGCGAAATCAGCAACGAAACCGAAACGAACACCACCGAAAAAGACATTCTAAGCGCAGATCCGGTGTCCATCGGGGCAGGGGCTGGTGCTGATGATGAAAACTCGGTGTAATCTCGAGCAAGAACTGAAGACGAGATAGATAGAACGCATACAGCGAGGATTGCGGATTTGAATGCACCACCTAACGCCATTTTCGCAGTATCAGAATTTTTAAAAGAGAGTGAAAGTGAGCAGATTAAATAAGAAGAGAGATATGCGTTTGAATTTGGAGTGCAAGTTGTGAGGAGGGTGTTTTTATAAAGGGTTTTTGGTTGTAACGGTCGAAAATGTTAACGTTAAAGCATTAATACAGTTTTAACGGATGTTGTTTTTTTTTTTATAGATTATTATATATGTGTAGGTCGTAATAAAAGTGAGATTTTAAACTTAAAGTAAGGTTATCAATATTTAATAAGAATAAATAAACTAATACAAATGTGTTACGTGTTATAAAATCTATTTTTCTTACGTTTTTCAAAATTAAATATTTTACAAATTGTACGTCGAAAAATTATAAAAATTATATCATGAAAATCAACGTTTTTTTCTCTCCGATTAGACATCCTACAAGGTATACTTTAAACGATTTTTTTTTCCTTTTGTTTACATCGATTTATGGAACTTATCCCTGATTTTTTTTTTCAGATTTTCAGTCCAATAACTTTGACATTTGCTTGAAAATAGTCTTTCCTCACTTAAAATGACTAAATTACCCTTTTCTCATTTTTAATTATATTTTTTGATTTTTAATTCATTTAATATTATATATAAAAGAATAATGTATTTATTGTTGAAAATACTAAGTCATGGATAGTTCACATTTACCTTTAGGGTTATAACTACCTTTAGCCTATAAATATGACTCACTTGTAACACTTATGTTGATGATTGAATACTATTTTCCTATTTATTTCCTCTCTTCTTCTTCCACTATTATTCTTCTTATTTATATTCCCAATACGTTATCAGAGCGAATTTGCTCTAGAGAATAATAGGTAGGAAATCTATTTTTTTAAAGTTCCATTTTCTTGTTATCTTATAAAAACTTTTGTAATTTACAAGAACAAACAATGTTCTATTGTGATTACATAATGAGAATCATAAACTCTTTTATAATTTACAAGAATAAACAATGTTCTATTGTGATTAGATAAAGAGAATCAAAATACAATACCTCAAGTTAAGGTTATAGTAACATATTATGATTCATCAACATAAATCAAATAACATAATCTCGTGGTATTATTATATAATTATAAGATCCTCAAGATCTACAATGATCTCAATAACCTTATGTTATCGTTATATATGTATAAGATTCTCAAGATCTACAATAATCTCCTAAAGAGAATCAGTAATTGATATAACCTTACGTTGATTTTACATTGTTTGGAACCTTAAGTTCTATGTTTATTACATTTCATATTTATTTGATTGTATTAATCTATTTAAATTTTCCTTATTATTCTTTTATTATTCATTTTGCAATCTTATTTTTCATTTGTACATACAATTTTCATTGATTGTGGTTAATTATGTTTCGCAACTTTCTGTTAGAAAAAAAAGGTTTTATTATTTGATTAGGTCAACGAAATATATACTCTGACTTCTAACTTCTGAAGATATTATGACACTTCTTTAATTTAATAAAGATATGTGTTGTATATCCATTTATTTTTTCTAAATCACATGGATCCTGTCAATCTATTTTATTTGCTTGTTCAGCCCACTTAATTCATTATGCATATATATATATATATATATATATATATATATATATATATATATATATAAATCTAAAACAGTGGACTCTAAAATTAATAATAAAAATACCACATAATTTAATGAGTATTACAATGTTATTTTACGACTAAGAATAGCTACTTTATTTTATTTACATGTTTTTGATAAATTTTGTATTAAAATGACATGTTTGTTTGATTAGATATGTGTAACTTTGACTAAATAATATATTGTTTCCTATTTTGTAGTTACAATGTCAGATCTCTCAAAATTGAAATTCACTGATCTTGACATTTTTGGAAATAATTATCTCCCATGGACTCTTGATGCAAAGATCCATCAAACTGGCAAACAATTTGGCAAAATCCATTCGTATTGGCAATAAGGTCTCTCTACAAGACCGGGCCAAAGCCATGATCTTCCCCCGTCATCATCTCCACGAGGATCTAAAAAAAAAATATTTAACGGTGGAAGATCCCTTAGAAATAGGCAAAGTTTGAAAGATAGATTTGACCATCAAATACAAGTAATCCTCCCAAAAGCTCGCTTTAAGTGGATGCACCTCAGGTTGAAAGATTTTAAAAGTGTTAGCGAGTACAATTTTGTCATGTTCAGTATCATATCTGAACTAAAATTATGTGGAGAAAATATTACTGATGCCGACATGTTAGAGAAAACTTTCTCTACTTTCCATGCCGACAATGTGCTATTACAGCAACAATATCAAGAAGGTGGCTTTAAAAAATATCATGAACTAATATATGTTCTCATTGTTGTTGAACAAAATAATCAGCTTTTGATGAAAAATCATCAAGCACGCCCCGGTGGTTCTACCCCATTACCTGAAGCAAATGCATCAACACTTTCTAAGGGGCGTGGCCGTGGACCGTAATAACCGCGAAAATGATAATGAACGGGGCCCAAGTCATGGTGGCAATAACGTTTGGCAGCGTGATGGTTACAAACCTAAATCATATGAATTCAAGGGAAATAATGATAAAGGCAAAAGTTCTCATCATCAATCTCCTAAAAAGCCTGAAAATGGTTGTACTAGATGTGACATGAACAATCATTGGTCAAGACAATGTCGTACTCCAAAATGCTTCGTTGAACTTTTGTGACACCCGGCGAATTAGGCCGTCATTAGTATTTAGTCGTAGATCATTATTACTTGTATTTAGTATGTGAATAGGACTAAGTGCAGTAATAGTTTGTATGTATGTAAATATATATACACGTACGTAATTAAATTTTAATTACGCAAATTCGATCAAATGGAATCCGGCACAATCATACGGACGTTGGTGAAAAATATTTTATTAAATAACGTGATTATAATAAATAATCGTTATTTAACTTATATCGTTACAATAATATCTAAAACGTTTTACGTTTCGTATAAAACGCACCGTACACGACAAAAACGCACGAATCACGTCCGACAACCGAACGAAGCCCTAAATATATTTCAATAACTTAAAATGAAGCATTTTAAATAAAACTTCAACCAAAATTCATGCGAATAAAACGTTAACGAAAAACATAACGAATAAACGTTTAACGTTTAACGAACGACGAAACGAACGGGCAAACGGGTACCGCACGTAAAGTAAACTTGGGAACAATATTTAACACACTCACATCCTTGTGGGGCCCAAATAAATCTGCCATCTTTCCCTCCCCCACACTCAAGACCCATATCTCCTCCCATACCCCATACCCATTCATTCACTTCACACACACTCAACTTCACACCATCATTTCTCTTTCTCTCAAATCTCCCATATCTCTCTCTTGAACCTCTACGATTTACCAGCCTCAAGCCACCCCCAAGACCACCAAAAATCACCACAAGAACCACCACAAACCACCATAACTTCATCTTTTTCGGTTTGCAAGAAAAAGCAAGAAAACGAGCCTTCGACATTCCTTCTTCTTGCTTTCATCAACTTCTTTGTAAGAAACTCTATCCCCCTTTTATTTTACTTGGAACACACTTATATTCATGTTATAATGTCCATATAACAAGATTATATCCAAAAACAAAGTAGAAAATCGTTTTTGAAAACATAAAAACCTTAACAGTTTCTGGGCAGAAACTTGGCCTGACTTCAAGGGAAAGTTTTGTGCTCAAAACTAAACGAAAATAGACAAATAAAAAGGAAAAAGTTAAGTTTAAAGAGTTAGCTTTCATCTCCAAGTGGTTTCATAATTTTTCGACATCGTTTGATACTCGAAAACAATTTAACAAAAACATGTCGCATTTCTGTGTCGGGTGACAGATTTTTGACTCAATTTCTCGAGTCCATAACTCGAGCTACACGATTCCAAATGACTTGAAACTACCGCCAAAATCTCACAAATTTTGTTAGGTACAAATGTCGTTTAGATAGCTTTCTTTGAAAATGTGTAGATTTTCTCTGAATTTAAATCCTTGAACATGTATCCAGATTTGTCGATTTTAGACCTCAGGAGATTTACCATTTTATTTGACCAACTTAAATATCTCTAAAAATTCCGAAAAAATTACTGAAAATAATTAAGACATAGTAGAGTAACCATGAATTTTTTTGAAATTTATTTCGGATATTTACTTAGCTAAATCGCGTGGATAAAATGTATGATTTTTCTGGAAAACCTGCGAAGTGAGACTTGGGAATTGCCTTGTTGACCGCGAACTGAGACTTGCGAATTGACTTTTTGACCTGCGAACCGAGACTTGCGAATTGACTTTTTGACTTGCGAACTGAGACTTGGAATTGACTTTTTGACTTGCGAACTGAGACTTACGAGTTGACTTTTGACCTGCAAGTTGACCCTCTGACTTGCGATTTTAGACTGTACGAACTGACCAACGAGCATCGAATTCGCGTATCGACAACTATACTTCATACGATATAACTTACACATATAATACATATACTGTTATAAGTATACAACGAAACAATCATAATAATCATGTCTTTAAGAATTATTATTACAAAACGTCACCAACGGGCCGTACATGTTTTCTAAACACTAACGATAAACAAACTTTGGACATAACTAGTTGAATGGACAACTAGTACAAGTGGACATTAACCCTCCACTTGCATGCATAAGTGGACATTAACCCCCCCACTTACCTACAACCTTATGCGTTTAGGGCGCTAGAAGGTTGCATTTGGGACACGAACACCCACTAATTGCTATATTTGCTTACAAGACTCAGGTGAGTCTCATAGCCCCACTTTTACTGTTTTATACTTTGGGGTGAGATTATATACACTGTTTTATAATCACAAGTAACTGGAACAGCTTTTATACGGATTGCATGAGACCCTAATCCACTAAAAGTCCTCACTTTATCATGGTTCGTTAATTGTATAAGCGCGAGTATTATTGGATAGATCTACCGGGGATTGACATCCCCGTCCGGGCTAGTCGCTCTAGCTGACCCACGGACGCATTAATATTTGACTGTTACAGGTGTATTGGATTATGTATCTGCCCGAGGCACAAACCAGGTTAAGCGTCGAACTGTGAGACTCATGGCAATAGTATACATTTATTTTTGCATTCGTGCAACACTGATGAAATCTTGTGATTATTACCAACTTTTGATAACTGTTTCAAACCTATGAACTCACCAACATTATGTTGACCGTTTTAGTATGTAATCTCAGGTACCAGACACAGTAGGATGGCCTACAGGGAAACCCTAGCTCGAGTCGCATGCTTTACAAACAAACAGAGAGATTTTTCTGCATTACTATTTTTGTATTGGTAGTTATGTACTAAGATCTCTAGGCTTTTATGCGAACTCGCTGATAGAACAAACGTGTATTTTTGGTGAACAATGTATTTTTATGGAATATAATTTTAAACGTCTCATTTAGAGGTCGTTTGTTATAACTTTTGTAATGATCCATGATTAGTCGCGTCCCGACCTGACTTTCGCTGCACATCAAATTTGGGGGTGCGACAACTTTATCAAGCATCACTCAAGAAAAAAGGAAAAGACATTGAAACAAATTTCATTGATAATTTCAATGATGATGAGCCAAATAATGATGCAAGCTTTGACGCCTCGAATTTTTTTGATGATGTTGATGACGTTGTTGCCTCATTCTCAAATGAAGCAAATTAGCTTTGCAGTGTTATTTAATTTCAATTTTTCAAATAAGTGTTTAGGTTTCTATTTTCAAAATAGATTTTTAGGTTTATTTTTGCATTATTACTTATATTTGAAGTTTCATTTAATGAAGTTTGTTTATCTAATTCCTTTATAACTTGCCCATCAAATGCTTATTTTTTTTATTAATTTTTTTTTATGTTCAAGGATATCACAAGAAATATGGCAAATGGCGAAGATGAATGTCTAGTTGATAGTGATACAACAAATACCATTTTGAAAAACAAAAAAAATACTTTATTGAATTACAACTAGCAAAAGCAAATGTCAACACAATTTCCGGCACTAGTAACTTAATTGAAGGCTCTTGCAAAGCCTGCATTGTCTTACCTAATTGTACAAAGTTACTAGTAAAAGATGCATTATATTCTGGTAGATCCAGAAGAAATCTACTGAGTTTTAAAGATATAAGACGCAATGGTTATCATCTTGAAACAATGATTAAAAATCATATTGAATATCTCCAACTTACAGCCATTGAGTATGGCAATAAATCCATAATGGAAAGAATAAAAGCTCCATCATCTGGATTATATATTACATACATAAATTAGACCGAGGTTAATATGGTTTCTACCCGCAAACCGATAGATCCAAAAATATTTGCCTTATGGCATGATCGATTGGGTCATCCTGGCGATATGATGATGAGGATAATAATTGAGAGTTCAAATGGACATCCACTAAAGGACCTCAAGATCCTTTTATCCAAAGATTTATCATGTGCAACGTGTTCCCTTGGAAAAATGATAATCAGACACTCAATCAATAAACTTGAAAATGAATCTCTCTTTTTTGGAAAGAATTCAAGGAGACACTTGTGGGCCAATTATTCCATCTTGTGAACCATTTCGATACTTTATGGTAATGATTGATGCATCATCTTGATGCTCCCATGTATGCTTATTAGCAACACGAAATGTTGCTTTTGCAAGGCTATTAGCCCAAATAATCCAATTAAGAGCACATTTTCCAGATTATCAAATCAAGAAAATCAGACTTGACAATGCAGGAGAGTTTACATCTCGATCATTTAATGATTATTGGATGTCAATCGGGATCACTGTTGAGCATCCTGTAGCACATGTGCATACACAAATTGGTCTTGCTGAATCTTTGATTAAAAGATTGCAACTAATCGCTAGACCATTACTCATGAAATCAAAATTGCCATCTTCTGCATGGGGATATGCTATTTTACATGCTGCTGCTCTTATTAGATTAAGACCATGTGCATCTCATAAATATTCTCCACTTAAACTGGTATCTGAAAGAGAACCAAGTTTGTCTCATCTAAATTTTTTTGTTTGTGTTGTTTATGTTCCAATTTCTCTTCCACAACGCACAAAGATGGGACCACAAAGAAGATTGAGAATTTATATTGGCTTTAACTCTCCATCAATTATCAAATATTTGGAACCACTAACTGGAGATGTTTTTGTAGCACGTTTTGTTGATTGTCACTTTGATGAAACAATATTCCTAATCTTAGGGGGAGAAAAGTAAAAGTTGGAAAAACAAGATGTAACTTGGAATGCATCATCAATTTCTTGTCTTGACCCTCGAAATGGTCAAGGTGAATTAGAGGTTCAAAAGATCATTCATTCACAAAGAATAGCAAATGAACTTCCAGATGCATTTACGGACACTAAAAGAGTTACTAAATCACATATTCCAACTTTAAATGCACCTTCTCGAATTGATATTCCTGAAGTCCCAAGTGAGTGGAATATTTGAAAAAAGCGTGGAAAACCAATAGGTTTCAAAGATGTAAATCCACGAAAAAAGAAGAGCAAAATGCAATGGGCAAAGTCCAAGAAATAGCTTATGATAATATAACTTCTCAAAAGGATCATGTACCTATTGATTATGAGATCACTATAAATTATGTTCAAAATGGTACAACATGGAATCGAAATGAAACACATGTTGATGAAATTTTTGCATATGCTATAGCAAGTGATGTAGCAAATGATGAAGATTTTGTGCCAAAATATATTGCAAAATTTCGTCAAAGACATGATTGGCAAAAATGGAAAGATGTCATACAAGCTGAATTAGATTCACTTGAAAAATGTCAAGTGTTTGGCCCTGTGGCCAAAACCCCGTATATGCCACAAAACCCCGTATAATGTGAAGCCTGTAGGCTATAAATGGGTATTTGCAATAAAAAGAAACGAGAAAAATGGGATTTTTAGAAATAAGGAAAGACTTGTGGCACAAGGTTTTTCACAAATACCCGAGGTAGATTATGAGAATACATATTCACCTGTTGTGGATGCGACAACTCTCAGATTTTTTTATCAGTCTTGCAAATGTTGAAAGGCTTCAAATGCGCCTTATAGATGTCGTTACAACTTATCTGTATTGCTCACTTGATAGTGACATTTACATGAAACTCCCCGAGGGACTCAAATTCCTGAATCTTATAGATCAAAATCTTGAGAAATGTGTTTAGTAAAACTGAAAAGATCTTTATACGGATTAAAACAATCAGGACGAATGTGGTATAATCGCGTGAGTGAATACCTTTCGAAAGAAGGATACAAAAGTAACCAAATTAGTCCATGTCTTTTTATAAAAAGATCAAATGCAAGTTTTACAATCATTGCAGTGTATGTTGATTATTTAAATATCATTGGAACCCAAGACGAGATTGAACATACTGCAACATTATTAAAGAACGAATTCGAGATGAAAGACCTTGGTATGACTAAATTTTGTCTTAGTTGCAAATTGAGCATTTATCGGATGGAATTTTTATCCATTAATCAAACTATACTCATAAAATGTTGAAACGTTTCAATATGGATAAAGCTCATCCATTAAGCTCACCAATGGTTGTTCGTTCTCTTAATTGAGAAAATGATCCCTTCCGCCCAAAGAAAATGATGAAGAAATCATTGGTCCTGAAATACCAAATCTAAGTGCAATTGGGGCTTTAATGTATCTTGCCAACAATACACGTCCAGACATTGCATTTTCTGTGAACGTATTTGCAAGATATAGTTTTGAACCAACACGCCGACATTGGAACGGAATTAAACACATATTTCGTTATCTTTGTGGTACCCGTGATATGGGATTATTTTACCCAAAGAATTCAAAGTCAAAGTTGGTTGGATACGCTGATGCTGGATATTTGTCTGATCCACATAAAGCACGATCACAAACAGGGTATGTTTTCACCTATGGTGATACTACAATTTATTGGAGGTTGACAAAACAATCATTAACTGCTACATCGCCAAACCATGCTGAACTTATTGCACTTTATGAAGCTTGTCGAGAGTGTGTTTGGTTAAGATCAATGATTCAACACATACAAGATGAATGTTTGCTTGAAACAATCAACGGAAATCCAACATTACTATATGAAGACAATGCGGCATGTATAGCTCAATTCAAGGAAGGGTACATCAAAGGAGATAGAACTAAGCGCATTTCACCGAAGTTCTTCTAAACATATGATTTACATAAGGATGGAGTAATTGATGTTTGTCAAGTCTAATTAAGCGAAATTTTAGTCGACTTATTCACAAAAGCATCGCCAACAAAAGTTTTTGAGCAGCTAGTTCAGAAGATCGGTATTCGACGCTTGAAGGATATAAATTAAACTCAAGGGGAGTATTATAAGCACTACGCTCTTTTTCTCTTCATCAAGTTTTTTTTTATCCCATTGGGTTTTTCTTGTTAAGGTTTTTAATGATGAAGTTTAAAGTGTATTATTAACGGTGACTATCTAAGGGGGACCGTTGAAAATACCAAGGCATGGATAGTCCACATTTACCTCTAGGGTTGTAACTACCTTTAATCTATAAATAGGACTCACTTGTAACACTTATGTTGATGATTGAATACTATTTTACTCTCTATTTCCTCTCTTCTTCTTCCACTATTATTCTTGTTATGTACATTCACAACATTTATAATTATATTTCTTTAACATATAACCTCTTATCCCAAATCACTCTCTCCTTAACTCCACCCATCTCCACTTCCGCCTACCTCCCCCTTTCAGTTCATCTTGTCCGATTAAAGACACCAAATCCCAAAACATGATCAACGTGACTTCAAAACCATCACCATCAGCCGGTGTATAAGTCGATGCCAAATCAAAAAGATAAAATGGGTGTCAAAATCAGATCTGCAAAACAAAAGCAGATAGAATTCATGTGTGGTCGTCGTGCCGGAATTCATGGATCTAGCTTGAAAATCACAATCTTCAGTTCTTTGGTAGCTCGTGGCCACCGGTTTTGTTTCTAGCAAACTTTTCATATTTACTTGTTTTTGTATTCGGCCTAATCGTATCTAGTAAACAACACTTTTGTAATGGCGGTACTAACAAAGGAAGACCGTTAGGGTTGTTGGAGTTTGCAATAATTACTGAAGGAAGAGGTGGGGTTGCTAATATATCGAAGGCTGCATAAATTGCTGGAGTGTAGTGCCATCATCTTCAAAACCCATGTTCCGACGATCTCGTAAACTACAAAAACATCACGTCGGCGGCCACAAGCTTCGACTTCGGTTTCACATTTGTTTTTAGATCTCATAAGTTGATGTCTTTGAATTTTTCAGATTTGTATGTTGGTAATAGCTAAATATATTTTTTCAGATGCGTTATGTCTTAAATTGGGGTTTGTTCTAATAGCTAAAAATACTTTTTCTTGAATTCAGACTAACTCCAAATTTTGTTATTAGATTCGTTAGATATAAGCTAGGGTTTTATATTAGACACCAGTGATCATGGTATGAGTGTTATGGGTCATTTGTGGGTAGTTTAATAAAATACAAGTGTTGTAGTTGACTAGTCAATACAAGTTTATCTATTACTATATAAGGCATTGATGTAATCAAATATACAATCTTTGATCATTGGAATGAAATATACACTACGAGAGTTGCTCTCTAGTAAATTTGGGATTCCATAAGCTGTTCTTGTGTGAATCAACTACTGACATCCGTTTATTTAAGTTGTTCTTATCAAGTGGTATCAGAGCCTTCCTTCTGTCGCACCCTGCCGTGGCGGAATCACAGCAGGGCGTGACTAACCCGAATCATCACAACAAAGTTACATCGAACGACCTCTACACGAGTCGTTTTGAATAAATACATTTGAAAAGATACATTGTTTAATACATAACTTGTACAAAACTAATTGTGCAGTGAAAATCTCTGTTTGAATGATGTTTGCAGTACATGACCCTAGTGTGATGCTCCAAAAGCTATTCCTGAAATATGCTGCTTAAGACCTGAGAAATACATGCAAAAAGGTCAACATAAAGTTGGTGAGCTCACATGTTTAAACAGTCGAAAATGGTTTGAACACAAGATTTAAGTGTTTGTATTGCTATACCACATTACCATAATATCGCAAAGTTATATTATTGCCATGAGCCCATGAATTCGAAACTTAACTGTTAATGTTGGTGCCTCATGTAAGTGCCCAATCCGATATACTTACAATACAAATAATTATGCGTCCGTTTGACCAGTTAGAGCGACTAACCCGGACGGGGAGTGTCAAGCTCAAATAGATCTATTCATACTATTCGCGTTTATTTCACTATAATTAACGAAACATGGTTTGAGGCCTTTGTGGACTAGTCTTGTTACCCATGCAATAAGTATATGTATTTTTCATGTACTTGTGTTCATAAAACTCTAAGCATGTATTCTCTGCCCTAAATAGTTTAAAACAAGTAAAAGCGGGGCTATAAGATTCACCTGAGTCTGGTATGAAAGCGTTTGCAAATAGCAAATATGTTTTTCAAAGTGTAACCTCCTAGCGCCCTAAACGCATAAGGTTATATGTAAGTAGATGTCCAAAGACCATCTATACTAGTTGTCCACTCAACTAGTTATGTCCAAATGTTTATCGTTTTTGAAAACGTGTACAGCCCGTTGGTGAGGGTTTTGTAATAATATTTAAAGATATTATTATTATGTTTCGTTTCGTTGTATACTTTGCAAAAGTACATGTCGTGTGTTTCCTAGTTGCTTTCATATGTAGTTCATTTGTTGTCAATCGTGAAATCGATAATTTGTAATGATTTTAACTTGGACTGATTGGGTGTTGCGATTTTGTTGACTTGGTCAAACGCTCTTGTTTTGACCCGAAACTTTTACACAATAAATCTTAATGTTTTAGCATTTTTAAAAAGTAAGTTTTATAATTTTTGGCAAACCCGAAGGTGCTCGTTTTTCTCGCGTGAATCGTTAACAGAATCTGACCAGATTTCATTAAAAATATACGTTTTTGTGAGCTCGTTTTGACTAGTCAAACCTTCGAGATAATTTACGAAATTTTTACACAATATTCCCACATGTGTTAGCTTTGCAGAAATGTATTTTACATAATTTTTGGCTAAGGTTAAGTGGTCGAAATAAATTGTTAAGTCCCCTGATGTCCAGTTGCGACAAATCCAGATACAAGTTCAAAGATTAAATTACTGTACGAATTCTACACAACTTCACAAGATGTAATTATACAAGTTTTAAAGATAACAAAATTTATGACTTTTAGGAAAAAGTCTCATTTCGTTTGGACTTGCGTACAAAATGATATGGTCTCCTAAAGTTGGACCAAAAATCTGTCCCCAGCGACAGATTTGACACATAAACTTCAAAAATAGTTTGAGGTATCAAATCTTATCCAAAAATTATGAAACCAGTTGACTTTGAAAGATAACTTCTTAAACTTCATTTTAGACTCCAGATTCGACATTTTTGGCTTTGTTTTGAGTTCGTTTTCACTCGTTGAAGTCGGAATAGTTTTCTGTCGAGAAATGTTTTTGTATTTTTGAGTATACCTGGTTGTTTCAAGTGTTTCAAAACGTATTTTTAACATGTTTTTGGACAAGGTCTAGGATAGTGAACAACTAACATGTTTATAACCAAAAACACATGAAAGAATAACAAGGAGGAAGTGTTCATACAGGTTGTTAGATGAAGAAAAGAAGAAGAAGAAGATGATGTTGTTCTTGAGCTTGTTTCTCTTGAAGTTTGATGATGATTCTTGGTGGTGTTTGATGGTGGTTCCCCCATTTTTAGTTGTTTAATTACAAGGTAACTAGATCGTTAATCGTTAATCGCGATTAGTGTTTAAACATTACTTAGTTCAGTTAATTAACGATTTGTTAAACGTTAGATATTCGTTAATTAAAATTGAAGTATTGTTCCAAAGACTTAGTTTCGTATTATCTTAATGTTCGTTACGTTGTGTTGAGTTGTTAAGTTCAATCCGTGAACTTTCGTTGCGTTCGTTACGTTTAATTTAAAACGTGTAAACGTTTATTGTATCATTTGTGACGTTTTGCATATCATTATAACAACATAATAGTATAGTGTGAATAACTACTATTTTCTTACCAAAATAGCTTTACGTTATTAAAAAAAAAAATGTTATCACCAACGTTCGTATTTGTTTGTCGGTTTCCATCCGATTGTTTTGCGTAATCATAATTAATTACGTACATGTATATATACACCGTGTCAAGTATTTAGCCTAAGTACATACTAAATACACGAAATGACGCTTCTAGTTAAAGTAAACAGTAACCTGAATTGTCGAGTGTCACACCTTCCTCGGACTTGTGGAGAATAGACGTCGATCAATTGAAGCTCATGAACTTACAGATTAAGTTTGTGCTTCATGATATTAGGTCAAATAAGTCAAAGTGGTTCAAGAATGATGATAAACAATTAATAAGTAAGGCTGCAATTCAAGAATCAATGGCCAGTTCAACTAATTAAAGTTGTTCTTCAATCATTGAACAAGTAAATGTAACAGTGATTCGGGAAATTGCAGATTTTAAACCCTAATTCGAGCAAGCAATTGGAGGTAATGAATACATCCTTAATAGAAGATTTAAAACAAATTTCATCAGTAACAAAATATTATAATGAATTTGTTTTTGTCAAAAATCGTATGAACTTAGCTGATGACTATAGGGTTTATTGCTTCATGTATAGGTTAGATGAAGAAATTAGATGTTATGTTAATATGTTTTATCCTAAAACTATTGATGATGCATATTCGTTGGCTAAACTCCAAGAGTTTACACTCGATATACAAGACAGAAAATCATCAAATAAAATTGAGAAGGTAGAAATTTCAATAAAAGATGATGTAGGCAAGGTGTTTGATGAAATGTGATAGCGTCAAATAATGTCATATTTATATAATAATATTGCCTTATTTTTAAGCATTTTTATTGCGATTTATTTATATATATTACTGATTTCGTTTATATTTGCAAAAAGGTGTTTAAAGTAAAGAAATAAAGAAAAGGAACGAAAACGGGCTTAAAAACTGAAGAAAAAGAAGAGAAGATTAAGAGTTAAGAAGACTGGGCTTAAAGAAAAGATTAAACCCAAAAGATTAAGTTATTGGGCTAAGGAAGAGGATTAAATTCGGATTTGTGAAGATTGAAGCCCTAGATGAAGTCCATGCCCGATTAAAGAATATTCTGGAACTACAATTCAACCGGCGGTTGGACCCAGATAAGGAAGGCGGTTGTAGCACGCGGGTCAACCGCCGGCTGGATTTGCGATCTGAACATTATAAATAGAGGACATATTCAGCCAATAAACATACACAATTTGATACGATCAGAATAAACCCTAATTCGATTCTAGGGTTTAGAAGTCGACTGAAGGAGCAATTTGAAGGCTAGAAAGCTAGGGTTTGAAGGTTTTCAACCCTAATGAAGATTGAGTTCAGTTTCTTGGGTTTGATTCTTAAACTTTTCTATTTACAATGTGTAATTACATGTTTTTTGATCTGGTTTTGATAACTTTCAACATGAGCTAATTCTTTAATTGTATATGCTTAGATTAATGATTTTTAGATGAAGGTTTTATGATATGTTTATGTTGATTTGAATTATGAATGATTATTGAGTTTATTTGAAAGATCCATGTTAATTGTGTGTTGATTAATTGTTACTTAACGTGATCAAAAGACTTATGCTATAACTAGGGTTTGTATGAGTTGATTGATTATCTGCAATTAAGTAATTTATTAGTTAATTTTGACTTGAGACTGTAACCAGTAATAGGTTAAGAGATTAGCAATTAATAAAACCTAATTAATGTGATAATTATTAAACCAATAATTATAAACCTGCGTTAACACGAGGTTGCTGAATGAATCTCAATAATCTGTTGATAGTATTAATTGAATAAAGTTTAGGTTAATAACACATAGAAGAAATTCTAGTGTATTCAAGAGAATCTAGTATTAAGCTAAAATTTATATGATTAGTTAACCTTAACAGGAGACTATCTATATTTGTTAAAATCACCATAATAAACAATCAACAATTCAATAAACATATCCGAAACATGAATCGAGAAATCATGAATCTAAGTAAATACGTACTTCTCTATCTGATTATCTTTAGTTACTTTTTATCTTTTAATCATTTAAAGTTTAAATTGTTTTCAATTAAAAACGTTCGTACGGAACTAAAACGCACCCCTTATTTATTTGTAATTTGTAATTTTAGATTTAATTAATTATTTTAATTTACACTGTTTCCCTGTGGTTCGACTCGGTCTTATCTAAGCTATACTATAATACGAACAAGTATTCTTTCCTGATTGTGTTAAAGTTAACTTTAGTATTTTCATTTAATTAAAACTTGTTATTTTTTATCACTACTTAACACGCATCAAAATGCCTCAGATGAAGCTAATTCAGATTTTGTAGGAGAGGCATTGAATCTGAATTCCGGAGAAGAAGATGGGATCCGCTCGATTGAATTGAACCACATATTAGAATATCAGTTGTTGAATCATGATAATGAGAAATCGATTGTTGCGAACGAAAGGAATATCCAGTTGGAGTTGAAGGAACAATTCATAAAAGATGTGGAATCAATATGTGTGATTGAATTGAGAATTCCTAATCATTTAATCTTTGTAAGTGACTCTATATTCCGATTCAATGTTCTGAATACTCAAGTAAATGTCTCGTATGAATTGAAATTGTATTCATACAATGAAACTATTTGGGTCAGTTCATGTTCAAAGTATGGTGATTTTGGAGTTGAACATAAGGGGTTCCATGAATGTCCAAAATCAAAATGGAATGGCAAATGGCAGGAAATTAAGGTCGATGGGGTTCCATATGATGTTTGGGGTCGTAAACCACTTAAACCCCCATATTATACTAGTTCTTCGGTTAGATGGTATGCTTACTGTTGATGAGATTCTCAATGATGAAAAGGGTTCTAGAGTAATGTCAGTTGACATCAATGAGATTGAAGTTCTATTGCCAAAGAAAACTTTGAGTTTTGGAGTTAGGGAACTTAAGGGAATGGCGCTCATGACTATTGTAGCACCAATTAATGATGTTTCAATAAGCTTACTAGCTTTGATTGGTACTGTGTTGATTCTTGGAAACTATAAGGTGGCACAAAATAACATTCTTGTAGGAAAATTACAAAGTATGGAGAGTTTTGGGCGTAAGCCTTTTGTTTTGGACCAATTATCATGCATTGAGGCAACATATATTCTATTGGATGGGGAGATACTAGAATGGACAGTTGGACCGGTGGTTACTAACTTTTGCACAATAAGGATTGTTGTTTTAGTTAATATGAATAACAGTAAGCAATTTGACAAAAGTTATGTTGCTAGTGAAATTCTTGGTGAGACGATACGGAAAGTTCTAATTCATTAAATTTGTGAGCCGCCCTTGGTTTATGTCCAAAGGGGGTTTCACCATTATTTTCTATTATATTGGTGGCACAACTTCTGCCTAAATGCATTTATGATGGCCACAATAATCCGACTTAATAAGGGTTATGTGTTGTCGCATTCTGCTCAAACGAATCATCTACTGCCTATATTTTGGATTAACATGAGGTATCAAAGTAAAGGTTGGAAGGTGTTATTGGGACCTCGGCAAAAGCTAATTGACCAAATGGAAGGAAGTATTCCATAGGATCTACAAGTAGAAGTGAGGCTAGTGTCATAATAAACGAATCACATAACTATATGCCTTTTGTGAAGGATTTCAATAAACTACTAAAAGTGCTAGGTGTTTTTGAGCCTTGGTCAACACAAATTTCGAGTTTGCTTCATCTGTGTATTTGGTTGGGAGTGTGACACTTCGACAATTTGGTAGGTCTACAATAAGCATCATAATGAGTTTTCACAATGGTTATGTATTTTTGCTATCTGCTGGTACTATTCAACCTCTATTATCTATCGACAACATGGGTAAAAAGGATCAAGTTGAATTGAAAGCAAATGTTGGGTTAGGAAAGCTTCCATCATCTTTGAGGACATCGATGTTTTGATGAGTGGGGAAGTTGTTACGGGTCATTTGTGGGTAGTTTAATAAAGTACAAGTGTTGTACTTAACTAGTCAATACAAGTTTAGTTAGTTCGCCAAGTCAGTTAGACATCTATTACTATATAAGGCATTGTTGTAATCAAATATATAATCTTTGATCATTGGAATGAAATATACACTATAAGAGTTGCTCTCTAGTAAATTTGAGATTTCATAAGCTGTTCTTGTGTGAATTAACTAATAATTTCCATTTGATTTAAGTTGTTCTTATCAATGAGATGCTTGAAAAATGAATTGTAAGTGGAGGCAAGATACGGTGACAGGTGATGGATCGATTTGCTTTTTTACAGTGGAGAGATGAATAAATGTATAAAAAAAAAAGAAACAAGTAAATAAATAAAAAAGGGTAATTTGATCATTTTAGGTGGATGAGGGGCAATTTTAAGCAAATACTAAAGTTATTAGACTGAAAACCTGAAAAAAAAAGTTTAGGGACGAGTTATAAGCTATAAAAACATTATCTTTCACACACTGAACGAATTATATTCGTGAGCAAGTGTACTAAATTTAAGTTAGCTCAACGGATTTTGAATCATTTCTATCGAAAGTAAAAAAAATCGAGTTAATTGCATAGTTTGTCCTCGTGGTTTACACACATTAACGCACTTAGTCTATGTACTTTACTTTTTGCATCGAAAGTCCAAAAATCCAAAAATTGTTGCGTAGATGGTCCCTCCTTCGTTAAGTTTAACATCTCTGCTAGTAAGTATATTAAAATTACCATTTTAGCCCTCATTTTTATTGAGATTTTAGAGGGAGTGATCGTCTACACTAATGGTGGACGATGGCGATGATTAGAAGAATGATCAATTTTGGCCGGGGGCTAAAATGATCTTTTTATGTACTTAAGGCTGAAATGTTAAACTTAACGAGGGAAGGACCGTCTATACAACAAGTTTTGTTTTTTTGGCTTCGAGTGCAAAAGGTGAAGTATAAGGATTAGGTGTGTATGTAAACCACGAAGACTAACCATGCACTGAACTCAAAAAATCACTTTAAATCGTATATTTATATCGGTGCATACCACGTGCATATTTAGGGGTGTTAACGAGTCGAGCAATTAAGGAGCTACTCGAGTCCGAGTTTTTTTGTCTCAAATTCGAGCATAATACTATTCAAGTTCAAGTCGAGTTCGAACATAAACGACCACTTGATTAGTTTCACAAGCCGAACTTTAAAACATTTAATTCGGGTCGACTCGTTCGAAAGCTCATTTATTAATCTCGAGCCGAACGGCCTAAAACGAGAATATATATCATAATCATAATAATTATATGTTTTAAAGCTTAAAAGATACGGTAATAACAAGATCAGGATATTTGACTCAATTCGTTATCATGCTTGAGATGAATCGAATCTTACAACCAAATGGACACGTTTATATTCATAATGCTAATTGAATCATCTATAAACTCGAAGTAACTGCAAAGTTAAGATTCCAAGTACAAGCTGTTAATACATGGAAAGTTCTACCTCCTTTTAGTTATATCAGAATAGTTTCAAGCTAACACATTAGTGTTTGGTTTCAGATTCCCAGATCATTTTTCTATCTCATATTATTCATTTGGTTGGTTTTGTGATTTTGGAACCAGATTGTTAAGAAGTTCTTGAA
Source organism: Gnaphalium uliginosum (assembly GCA_963930675.1). Lineage (NCBI taxonomy): Eukaryota > Viridiplantae > Streptophyta > Magnoliopsida > Asterales > Asteraceae > Gnaphalium > Gnaphalium uliginosum. The sequence continues at coordinate 11,347,254 of OZ005683.1, read as the reverse complement.
ATGACAATCTACGTATATTTTCGTTAATAAAACTTGTCATCGTCTACTCTTTTTACTATATATTCATGTCTTGTAATGAAAAGACAAATAAGAGGGTGTTTAGGGGGGCTTATTTTAATTGCTTATTTGCTTAATAAGCTCACTTATAAGTGTTTGGATAAATCCATTTTGTGAAGCTTATTTGATTATTGGGATTAGTGCAGGAGAATACACTTAACTTTAGTCCGATCTCTATAGTGTGTACCCAACTTCGTTTTGGTCTATTGTGTGTATCAACCTTTTCTTTTGGTCTATTGTGTGTATCTGACTGACATGACACTCGGTTTTGATGATGTGTCAATGACGTGTCATATAACGTGATACATTATATGGTTGCCACGTTATCATATTAGTCATTGGATACATACAATAGACCAAGTTGAAAGGTTGATCACACAATAGACAAAAACGAAGTTTGGTACACACTATAGATATAAGACTAAAGTTAAGTGCATTTCCCTGCACTAAATCCTTAATTATTTGTGCTTATTTGAGGGGACTCAAAATAAGCCTAAAATTTCTAGCTTATTTGCTTATAAGCAATAAGCAACTCTAATAAGCTCTTCAAACACCCCCTAACAAACCTGATTTAGAGAATGTAAATGCTATGTGACTCATAGACCAAAGATTTTGTAAATGTAATGCCCTGGCAAGTTCATCAGGTATAGTTCTCCAAGGCTGCTTAATCTTAATTGAGAAATGCAGCTGGCAACATATTCTTGGGCCCATAGGAGTTCAACAAATTCCTACATTAAGAAGAATACATACTGCTCAAGAGAAATTAAGTTTGTTGCCTCAAGTAGATTTTACGCATATTTCAAGCATATGCCGTTGAACATCCTGTCAAAGTAGTCCTAAAAACAGACAAGTATTTAGCGTGTATCGATAACATGGAGCATTTACTAAGTTTTGAAGTTATTAAGACAATGTTGGAAATATCTCAATTATGGTAAACCATAGCTGTACGAAAACAAACCTCGTATTTGCAGGCAGTTGAGTATTGTAGATATTACATTCTGTGTTTCAATACTTCTTATGGTATTGTGCTTTCTTAGCAGTTCGATAACAGATTCCAAAGAAACAGTGATCAGAAACGGAATTCTTTCCCACGTAAGCCTCTTGATCTCTATGCTTCTATATATACTTGCTATGAGTAACCCAAATGAGATATCCACGAACTCCTTGAAAATGCTTCGATCTATAATTTACACGTTAGTTCTCACTTGTACTACCATTTTCAACGTCTCTTATACCAATGCCAATGACCTTAAAACCTACATTGTTCACTTAAGTTCACCTGAAGGCCAAGAGTTTTCTCAGACATGATCGCGAAGAGTGGTACAAGTCAATTTTGTCTAAAAGTTCTTCTGTGTCAAATGAGAAACCGCACATGATTTACATGTACCACCATGTGATTACAGGATTTGCTGCAAATATGTCAATGAGGCAAGCAAAGGCCTTGGAATATATGAAAGAAGTCTTATCTGTAATGCCTGAAAGTTTGTTTCAGATGCATACAACTCGTTCTCCTAGTTTTTTAGGTTTACGCCAAAACTCAGGGTTCTGGAAGTCTTCAAACTATGGGAAGGGAGTCATAATTGGGCTTATGGACTCAGGTATCACTCCTGGACATCCTTCGTTTAACGACAAAGGTGTCCCACCTCCACCCGCAAAATGGAAAGGTAAGTGTGAATTCAAAGGATGTAATAACAAGCTAATAGGACTAAGGAACTTCGTTCCCAAAAGTTCTACTCCGGTTGATGAGGACGGCCATGGGACGCACACTTCAAGTACTGCTGCAGGCAGTCCTGTAGATAACGCAAACGTATTTGGAAACGCTAAAGGGACTGCCACTGGGATTGCACCTTTAGCACACGTGGCCATGTATAAAGTATGTGACTTCCTCTTTTGTTATGGGAGTGCCATTGTAGCAGGCATGGATGCAGCTGTTGGAGATGGTGTTGATATTTTATCGATCTCACTTGGCGCACGTAGTAGCCCCTTTTACGATGATATTCTCATGATAGGTGCCTTTGCCGCCATACAAAAAGGTATTTTTGTAAGTTGTGCTGCAGGAAATTCAGGGCCTCGTTTTTCAACTTTAAGTAATGAGGCCCCATGGATCCTTACGGTTGGGGCTAGTACTATTGATAGAAGCATTAGAACAACTGTTAATTTAGGAAATAAAAAGTTTTTTGATGGAGAATCGTTGTACCAACCTAACGATTTCGATCATAAACTTCGGCCTCTTGTGTACCCAGGAATAGATGGTGGTGAACATGCACCATGGTGCTTATCATTAGACGATGTTGATGTCAAGGGTAAGATAGTAATTTGTGATGAAGGTAAAATTAGCGGACCTAGAAAGAGTAAAGTAGTGAAGGATGCTGGAGGAGTTGCTATGATAATTGCTAATAATATTTTATCTGGCGAAACTTTAATGGCGCAAGCTAACATTCTTCCTGCATCAAGCGTTGGTTTCAAGGAAGGACTTGAGATCAAAGAGTACGTAAATTCAACTTCTTCTCCTGTAGCAACTATCCTTTTTCATGGAACTATACTTGGTATAAAATCCGCTCCAGAGGTGGCCGCTTTTTCTTCACGAGGGCCTAACGTTGCAAGTCCCGGAATCATAAAACCGGATGTCACGGGACCCGGGGTGGACATTTTTGCTGCGTGGTTTGATTCAGTTGATAACATGACTGGAACTAAAGCAACATTTAACGTCATATCAGGCACGTCAATGTCTTGTCCTCATCTTGCTGGTACAGCTGCACTACTTAAAAGTGCACATCCAGAATGGTCTCCTGCTGCTATTAAGTCTGCAATAATGACTACAGTGGGTCAATTAAGCCGAAGCGGAGATGCCATTGTGGATGGAAAAGAACGTCTTGCTGACGTATTTGCCATGGGCTCGGGTCATGTCAACCCATCAAAAGCTAACGATCCAGGGCTTGTTTTTGACATTCAACCCGACGACTACATTCCTTACCTTTGTGGGTTAGCATATAACCCCAAACAAATTCAAATTATCATTAACAAGAGTGTTAAGTGCTCAGTGAAAATACCAGAGGCCCAACTGAACTATCCTTCTTTTGTGGTATCTTTAAAAAGAGGTGAGAGCAAAACATACTCAAGGACAGTGACTAATGTCGGTAAGGCAAACTCGACTTACACCATCAGAGATGTTTCTAAGCCTCAGAGTGTAAGTGTTTTGGTTGGCAGTCGTTATCGAAAGCTCCATTTTACAGCGGTCAACCAAAAATTAACATACAACATAACGTTTACTCGTGATAGTAATGATGCTAAACTCCGATATGACCAAGGACATATGACTTGGGTTTCAGGTGAATACACAGTTAGGACTCCTTTTTCATTCACGTTCGAATATGTATAATGTGCACAATTCCGCACAACTTGTACATCGTATGAACTGTATTATCAATTGATGTAATGAGAAATGTTGAAACAAAAAAGCTAGATGTATTTAAAAATAAAAAATTGTAAAAGTTATTCTATTGGACCACGTAATTTATTAAGCAAACCTGATGAAAAGACACCGTGTCACAAGAAAAACTCTTGCAAAAAGTTTTAAATTGTAGATACTCTAACGTACTAATATCTCAATCCAACCAAAAGGAACGGACAAAAATTCAGATCAAGATCAAGACGTTCTTTTTACCAGAACTAACCAGCCCAAGATTACAACCGGCCCTGACACCTAACTGAGAGTAATTGGTCTGGTTCTTGGTTTGCTTTTCTGCTCTAACTTGGGTCCTGGTTCGGTTCAATCCAGTTTTTGGCTCATAGATAGTCGGATCCTTAAGTATTAATTTGATTTGATTTCAAAGAACTATTATATTGTTGGTTTTAGTTATAAATTACTAAATGAACCGTTTATGAGAAAAAAATGGAACACTGTACCAGTTCAACTACCGTGAACAACAAGTTAATCCTGCTCTTTGCCACCTCTAATCACATTAAAAACTTGATGATTTAGCAAGTTAACAGCATCTTTCCAACAAACTCTATGTGCTATCAAAGATTCACAGTCTACATGAAAACATAAAATAATAGTATAGAAGATAAAACAACTCAATCTACCATAAATCTGTAATTGTATAAATACTTACAATAATAGTCTATACATCAAGTTCAATCCTGCTGCAACCAGCTGCCCTTTTCAGACCAAAGTAACCCATCACATTCCGTATCTCCATTGACTCATCCCACCGACTCAAACTCGCATAACTATTCGCGGCCAAGGCCAAAGTTCCACCACTTGCACCTTTCTCAACAAGCGCCCGGCTAACACGTTGAAGCATCTTGTCATTCCCATGAACCCTACAAGCACTAACTAACGCACCCCAAATCGGCCCATCTGGTTCAATCAACATCCCCATAACAAACTCTTCCGCTTCTTTCAACCGCCCTGCTCGTGCATACATGTCCACAACACACGCACAATGCCTCTCGTGAGCCATGATCCCGTATATATTAACCATCGCTTTAAACAACATCAACCCTTCGTTAACAAGCCCTGAGTGACTGCAAGCGGTTAATAAGCTGATAAACGTTACATCATCTGGTGCAACCCCGTGAACCAGCATAAGACTAAAAAGTGGTAACGCGTAATGTCCAAGTCCATTCATTGCGACCCCACTAATCATTGTGGTCCACGATACTATATCTTTAAATCTAAGTGTTTTAAACACGTGAATTGCACTCCCCATACTTCCACATTTAACATACATGTTTACCAAAGCATTACCCACGTTTCCTTCAATAATTATATCACGTCTTTCTCGAACATAAGAGTGAATTCGTTGACACAAACTCAACGACCCAAGTATAGTGCACGCGGACACTACATTCACTATCGTAGCCTCATTTGGCTTAACTTCACTTCCTTTCACCATCTCATCAAAAACATTTATCGCATTTTCACAGAACATCCTTTCGACATAACCACCCACCATTGTAGTCCAAGAAACCACATCTCTCTTAGACATTTCATCAAACACCTTACGCGCATCCTCCAACGACCCAACTTTCAAATAAAAATTCAACAAAGCATTATCAAAAATCACATTTCCTTGATCCACAATCTTCAACCCAAAACAATGAACAGATCTCCCAAACTTCAATCCCTTAACACCACAACAAGCGGATAAAACGCTAACAAGCGTATTCGCATTCGGTTCAACATCCATTTCACGAAACATTTCAATAGCTTTTTCCTCAAACCCACATTTCGAAAACCCGGAAACAATCGAAGTCCACGAAACCACATTCGGATAATCGATACCCTCAAAAACCCGATAAGCGTAATCAATTTCGTTTCGAATAACGTAGAAATGAATTAACGAATTCTGAATGTAAGTATGAGAAACATGACCAGTTTTCATAACATGGGCATGAATTTCTTGGCCTTTATTGAATGAATTTGTTAAGCAACATATTTTGAGTGCAAAATTGAAGGTGAAATGATTGTGGGTGTTTGGGGTTTGAAGCATTTGATTGTAGAGAGTGAAGGCATTTTGTGGCCTGTGTGTGTTTGTGAGAGAAACAAGAAGTGTGTTGAGTGTTTGTGGGTTTGGGGATTTGATGATTTGGGATCTGATTTGGGCGAGTTGGTTGGAAGAAGACGCGGGAAGTAACGGTTTTATTCGCATTTTTCTTTTGGGGTATGCCTAAGATTTATCTACGCAGTTTTTTCTTTTTTAGAAAATTATTTGATTCGTAGGTATTTTATATGTTTCTTCAATCGGAGTATAGGAAGTTGTTACATGGAAATTGTTTTGCTATCTATTATGAATTTGAAAATATTTATAAGCATCTACCGTTGATTCTTATGATATTATATATTATTATTGTACGTATAAGATCTTACTTGATTTGATTCGTTGAGTTAGAGACTACAATTAAAATCATGCAAATTTTTTTAAGAGGTCAAAATATGAAAATAGTATTGAATACATGCTAAGGGAGAGGTTGAAAAGGAACTTAAAACATATTAAATTATGTTCTAATATATATGTATTTTGAGCTTAAGGATTTGAACCGATGATACCTATGCTTCTGATTATTTATTTCTATATATAATACGTGAGTAGGGTTCAAATGAGTACAACAACTTTGTTTGAGAATAGGGGAAATCAATCTCAATCATTCATTTTCATCAAATACTGATTTCCCCCATCTTTTTAAAAACTAAATACCTCACAAACGACAAGTCCACAAATTATAAAAATTGCATCATAAAATTCAGCGTTTTCTCCTCTTCAATTTAAGATCTCACAAGCTATATTTTCGAGACGAGTTTTTTCTTTTTTCCAATTTTTGGTGGGTTTTACAAATAGTAACACATGTGTTACTGATTAGTTGTACATTTGATTTGCGATTAGGGTTAGGGTTAGGGTTAGGGTTTAGCAGGGTTTTTAGGATTTAAGGTTTGGTATGATTTAGGGTTTAGGGTTTTGTAAAGCGTTTAGGGGTTAGGGGTTAGGTTTAGGGGTTAAGGTTTAGGGTTTAGGGTTTGGGGTTTAGGGTTTCGGATGCAAACCCGAAACCCGAAACCCGAAACCCGAAACCCGAAACCCGAAACCGTAACCCCTAAACCCTAAACGCAACACTAGCACATGTGTTACTAATTTGTAAACCCACCAAAAAATGAAAAAAAAAAAAAAAACTCGTCGAAAGTACAGTTTGTGAGGTCTTAAATCGAAAAGGAGAAAACGCTGAATTTTATGGTGCAATTTTCATAATTTTCCGACTTGTCGTTTGTGAGATATTTAGTTTTTAAAAAGAAGGGGGAAAGTGAGTTTTGTGACATGTAGCGCATTACTATTGGTTCCCTATTGTCAATACTTTTGTCATTCTCATTTGAACCTCACCCATAATACAATTTCTATATATGTTTGGCTTACAAATCACGCATCACAATTCATATCTACTTATGAGTGTCATCATTATTAGGCTATATTCACTATTTGATTAATTATGTTCATAAAGGTTTTTTTCTATTTTTTTTTAAACATTCATCGTCAATTTAAACGAACTCTTCAATCCGACATCTTTTCACAATCAATTTCAAACTTAATTCGAAGCAATAATAATATTAATATATATACATATTATGTGTCACATACGGTTATCTTTTTATCAGTTCCATTCGTTTTAATAGAATATACATCATTGTTTTCACTGTTATAGATTTTCAATAATCTTTACATGTGGTTTTAATATTATTGTGTTCCTCTAATCATTATCAAACTTTAAGCACAACTTCGAGGGTCTTAATTCGTTTCTTCAATCAATAACTTATGTGTTTATATGAGCAACGCTCTATTTAAGCATAAGTGTGAGGGTCTTAATTCATTTCTTCAATCAATAACTTTTGTGTTTATATGAGCGATGTTCTATTAAGTTGTTTTTTATTTGATTTTGAAATGAATGAATTTAACAACATGGTTTTTAAATTGAATCAAATATTCATTAACACATATATGGACATCTTGACATAAATCGATGGCGATATGAAGTTGTAAAGAGAATCAATTACTATCTATTCTCAATTTTAAATTAGATTCTGATGTAGTGACAAATTAGTAACACGAATTAAATCTGTTGATTCCCTGAATACCAGATTAATTCCTTCTAAATACGCGTTGATTCAACAAATACCGCGGCTAGGCAAATTTCGACTCAAATGTTTAACACAAATTGAGAGAAAATTCAACTTTCATAAAATCCAAAACTAAATTATGTTCAACAAATCCTAAAAGGGAAGCAGAAAATTCAGATGGGCCAAAAAACATAACGGGTCAAACACAAAAGTTCAAAATAAAAATAAAAACATAAAGTAGCCTATAACTTCTTTCAGGAGTCGTTTTTGGGTCTGGAAGTTGGGTAAACCATCTATTGCAGTTTATCAAGAGATGGGAAGACGTTCGAATGCACATACATTATGATACATATGTTATAGGGAACTATTTGGGAGCTTCCAAAGGAGATTAAATGCTTGGAAAAGAAATTGAAATGAATAGTTATCGTATATACAAAGTTTTGTCATGGGTAAAGGATTTAACATCTTGATGATTTAGTCTTTGTGCACCAAGAAATCTATACAAGGAGTGCTAATTAATAAGATTTTATGGGCTAACGATATTCACTAAGCACTTCAATGGTTGTACGATTATTTGTTTCATTTCGACCCCCGAAGGATGACAATAAAGTTATTGGTCAAGAAATATAGTATTACTATATCATTTAGCATTGAAATTTCGTGTCTAATTGTTGGCGAGATATAATTCTGTCACACCCCGTTAAAGCGGAAACACGAGGTGTAACAGACAAGGGATTCACAACGCAAATGATATAGCATAAATACCATATATATATGTGTGTGTGTATATATATATATATATATATATATATATATATATATATATAAATTGCCTCAGAGGCATCAGAACATTTCATCAAATTCATTATTTGTTACATTGAGCAAATTTAAACAAATTTAACATTGTTCAATCAAAGTTTCATCATTTCATAAAAGGGTTCATGTGACACTCGAGAAATTAGGCCGCATTTTTGTACCTAAATTTTGTCATTACTACTTGTATTTAGTTTGCTATAGGACTAAGAACAGTAGCATACGGTATATTTTCATATATACGCGCGTACGTAATTAAATTTTAATTACGCAATTTCAATCGGATGGAATTCGACACGGTAAATACGGACGTTGGTGAAAAAAAAAACTTTTCTTAAATAACGTAACTATATTAATTGGTCGTTATTTAACTTATATTATAAAAATATCTTGTACGTGTTGTACGTAACGCAAACGCGCGGATCGCGCCCGACAACTAAAAGGAAACTCAAATTTTAATATAACAATTTTTAAAACAAACAAATTAATTAAATGAGTTGGGCAAGTGGGGAAATCGGGTGGAGCTCACATTAGAAAGTCTAAGACTTCCTAGGCCGGCTCCACACATTTTCCAATGGAATATCATTATTTTGGTTGCTTACACACACAACTCAACCCTTCATTGGTCAAATCTTCAAAACTTTACCCAAAACTTTCTCTCATTTTTCTCTCCTCACGGCAGCCACAACCAGAAATCTTTCCATTTTCACTTTCACTCTCAACTCTCACCAAAAATCACAAGAAAGCTAACTGGGAACAAGGAGTCAAGCTTCACCATTTTCCTTCACACCTTGTTCGTCACATATTTTTCGGGTAAGGGCACACTTTTCTTAACTTACTTTGTTATTCGTAAGATTTTGTTGATCTAACATGCTAGTAAGTTCACTCACAAAGTCTAAACTGAAAACCTACTTGAAGTTACCCTAAAACGAACATTATAAAAATAATCTACCAGAGAATCGTTTTTATTCCTGTCCCAAAAAAATCGAACACTTTCGAGATTACCAAAATATATGAAAACTTACTTTTTACGAGTGCAAAAATATTGATATTTGTCTTGTAATAGTTTCGGGTCCAAAGCAAACTCATTTAATCGAAACCCTCGAACAAAAACGAATTTCAGAAACGAACAGTAGAAACTAATAACGAGCAGTAGAAACGAGGGTAGCAGTGGTAACTAAGAAACGAACTAGCAGTGGTAACTAAGAAACGAACTAGCAGTGGAAACTAGGAAATGCACTAGAAGTATTAATCGGGTAAACGAACTAGCAGTGGAAACTAGTAAATGCACTAGCAATAGTAATAAAGTAAAATAAACTAACAGTGGAAACCATGTAAAACGTGCTAGCAGTGGAAACAGTGGTAACAGAGTTAAACACACCAACAGTATTAACGGTGGAAACTACGTGAGCAGTAGAAACTCGATGCGACACAACCCGAGTGTCGCAACATTCACAACGAACAGTACAAACCCGCGACACTACCTTTGTGTCGCAACATTTATAACTAGTAGTATTAAACTGCGACACTACCCTTGTGTCGCAACACTTACACTAGCAGTATTAACTAGCGACACTAACTTTGTGTCGCTACCTTTAAAGCTAACAGTATTAATAAGTTCGCTACCCACTTTCAAGTTCGCACTTTAAGTTCGCTACCCATTTTTCCTATTTGTGTCAACCAGCGAACTTGTCACAAGTTCGCTACACCATGATAAGTTCGTATACTACGTTCACAAAACATTTGATTTGGCCTTGAATTAAGTACACACAAGAACGATAGGGAAATACAATAACAAGGTATAAAACGCAACAAATGAAATAATACAAATTGTGAGAAATATTATTATAACAAACTCGTCACCAACGGGCCGTACATGTTTTCTAAACGTAATCGAAGAACAAACAACATTTAACATCACTAGTTGAGTGGACAACTAGCATGGATGGTCTTTTGAGACATTCACTTACATACAACCTTATGTGCTTAGGGCATTAGAAGGTTGCGGGTTCGGAGAACCCACGGATTGATTTACTTGCTTTCAGACACTCGTTTATTGTTATAAACGTAGCTTGCCAAGACTCAGGTGAGTCTCATAGCCCCTCTTTTACTGTTTTAACTATTGGGGTGAGAATACATACACAACTTTTCATGAACACGAGTACAAATTTACACATATACGGATTGCTTGAGTTTCACTTTCATAATCCACACAAAAGTCCTCTACACATCATAGTTTCGTTAGTATGGATCTTAGCGCGAGTATTAATGAATAGATCTATTTGGGATTGACCATCCCCGTCCGGGTTAGAGCACTAACTGGTCAAACGGACGCATTATTATTTGTTCATACGGATGTTCTGGATTAGGCATCTGCAGAAGGCAAACTCATATCGGTTAAGCTTCGGACTATGAGCTCATGGCAGTAGTATACATTTATTTATCGTAGTATTGCGATACAATCAAACATGGAAATCTCGTGGTTCACATTTATATTTTGATATCTAAACCTATGAACTCACCAACATTACTGTTGACCATTTTAGTATGTATTCTCAGGTTCACAACAGGAGTAGGATTACTCCAAGATACAATAGCTCGAGTCGCATAATTTACAAACATCGGAGATTTTTCTTGCATTACTATTTTGTAATATTAGTTATGTATTAGAATCTCTAGAACCATTCGCGAACTCAGAAATTGATGTAAACAATTGGATTATCAATGCACTATTTTTGTACTGTTTTCAAAATGACGCATATAGTGGTCGTTCGATGTGACTTTGTGTAATGATTTTCTGATTAGTCGCGCCCCGACCCGACTTCCGCTGCATCATAATTTGAGGGTGCGACAGTTCATGAATTTAATATGCTTCCATGCACGTGCCCACATATGATCCAACTTACCGACGATCTCCTGAAAAGCATGATAAACAAAAAGGGTCAACTATGGCCATAGTTGGTGAGTTCACAGTTTATAATTCAATACACCGAGTATTTGTCCAATCGGGGACGAGAGTAAAAGTGAGCATTTGGTTGACTAAAAGTTGATGCGAAAAGATTGGTGGTATAAAGGAGTGAATGTTCATGCCTTGAAACCACTACTAAACCGGTTATCCGACCCGCGGTTTGCCCCTATTGCGCCATGTTCTTCAACTAACATGGAAATGGTGAGATTATGCACCCACGTTGAAGTGTGAATGATGATTGGTCTACCCTAAACATCATACTACCCATAATATCCACGGATCGTAGCCACGAGTTAATTAGTAGTATGAGTTCTCAGGGACTTTGCGATAGTATCAAGCAAAAAAATATGACATACCCCAATTCGCATAAACAGCATAATAACAGTTTTATAAGTTCATAAAGAGTAAAACCAAATTAGTAAAATGTATAATCATTTTTTTCAGCCCCAAAACAGAAAATAGTAAAAAGGGAGACAGTGAACTCACCTTGTGAGTTGTTAAACGGATACAATCTGTGAGCAAGTTACACTTGGAATCAAATCCCTAACCGAGACCTAATCCAAGTAAAAAGGGGTCCATTAATGTCTAGTGATATGCATTAATATAATAGAGTTTAACAAATTGGTCACCCACTAGTTTTAAAACGATTCTGCCCAGGTTTTAGTGGTCATTTCGTGACACTTTTCATCAGGACTAAAAATGTTTATGGGCAAGTCATTGATACACCTCAAATTACTAGGTCATTGGTGCACATTTAAATTTTTCTGTGATTTTTAGATGTATATAACACATGCAAACAGTTTCTCACATGAAATCACATCAGCTTCTGAAAAACTGATGGACCAGTGATCATCAACCATTTGGGAGTCGAATCCTTTGAGTTAGACCTTGAAATTTTTACACATTATAATTAACATATTAAACTGCACGACAGTATAAAAATCGAGACTTTTCATGAAGAACACAAAGAGGTATGGTCGTCCAAAGTTGGGTGAAGAAATATGCCACTGCACGACAGTTTCACCTTTTTGTCATTCAACTAGTGTTTGAAGACCCAAATCTTAATATTTTTACATAAAATCAGTAGGGTTTGAAAGGTAACACATAAATGTAAATCTTAGAAGAAAAACCATCACTTTTGATGGAGTATTCATGGAGTTACAACCTTCCAAAGTTGGCTTAAAAATCTGGACAGAAAGTTGTCCAACTCTCTTACTTCACCAAAAGCACATAACTATTTATAAAATTTGAATATAAACGATTTGAATAGTCTTTAAGAGTGTTTTTATAAATGAAAACATCAAGGTTTGAAGATAAATAAAAACCCTAATGCATGCATGTAAAGATAAACAGTGGTAAAAGTATATAAATTCGAAGGGTTAGTGCAAGATGTAATATAATTATCTTGTCCTTTTTTTTAGTTACCTCTGCGACCAGGAATGTATGAATGTAGGGATGAGATTTATCTACAGAAAGTTGAGAAGCTTTTGGAGCGGTCGAATATTTGATGAAAGGTGATGAATGAGTTGGGTGTATGAGTTAAAACTGGGTGTAAGTGTTGGGAGAGTTTTAGAGAGAATATTTGAAAGTGTTTTGAGTGTGTGTTTGTATATTCTGCCGTATGAAAATAGAATAAGGGAAGGCAAAGAGTATATGATTATTATTAGGGGATTTGATTGGGTGAGGGTGGAGGTGATTTTTGGGGAGTGTAAGTTAATTAATTAGGTTTTATGGGAAATAGGGTTGCTGGCCGCTTTTTGAGAGGAAAGAGGTAATCAAAACCTTTTTTGCGTGCACAAGTATCCTTATTTAAAATATTAATGTTTCTTTTTACAGTATACATGCACGGTTACTTCTCGTATTATACTTCTTAGAAAACTTTTCAATCGGGCAGGATGACTTACTGTATGTGGGTAACACTTGGTTGGGTTTTTAAATCGTTTAAGCATATCACTGACAGTTAGTTGGCATCATGTAATCTATGGTTTGTCCGTGACACAAGTGTATTAACAGTATAAACTTTGATCTACCAGTAGAAACCCTAGTATTAAATTGCTCTTGATGGTAGTAGAAAATTGGTCTAATAGTAGAAACTAACGAATACGGTAGTAACTCAATTACCAGTAGAAACCGACTAGCAGTAGAAACCGACTAGCAGTAGAAACCGACTAGCAGTAGAAACGGTGACAAGTATTAACTTGTGCTAGCAGTAGAAACTTTGGCGACAGTAGTAATTTGTGCTAGCAGTATTAATCTCGACTCACAGTATTAACTTAGCAGTTTTAACTTTCGTCTAGCAGTACTAATTGCGGCTAACAATATTAACTTTCGCTTAACAGTATTAACTTTCGCTAACAGTATTAACTTTCGCTTAACATTATTAACTTTCGCTTAACAGTATTAACTTTGCCAACAGTATTAACTTTCGCTTAACAGTACTAACCTCGGCTTAACAGTATTAACTTTCGCTAACAATATTAACTTTCCACTTAAAAATACTAACTTCCACTAACAGTATTAACCGAAATCAACAGTATAAACTTTTAACTAACAGTACTAACTATAACTAACGGTAGTAACTTTTGTCTAGCAATACTAACTGTTAACTTAAGAAGATCAGGTCCAGATTTACGTGAATTTAAGTTAGGTATTAACCTGATATTTTTTTATGGTTGTCACAAATTCCTTTCACTTGAGAAAGGCATTCAAGTTCTTTAATACACATAACGTATTGTTCAACTTAAGGAATGATAAATTATCGGTGATGGAGCTATAACTTACATTGCTAAAGTTATATTATACTCATGGCTTGTGAAAGAGTAAAATGTGATGATATTATCCGTCAACAAGTTTGTACAAGTGATGAGGTCAAGAGATGTGCTCATCACGGGGAGAAAATACGCGTTGCACTCTTTTTCCCTTGACTATGATTTTATCCCATTGAGTTTTTCTAGCAAGGTTTTTAATGAAGCAACATCTCCAAGCGTATTGGAAGAATTATGTACTCTTTTTCCTTCAATAGATTTTTGTCCTTCGGGTTTTATCTGGTAAGGTTTTAACGAGGCATACTCTTTATACAGTGGACATCCAAGGGGAGTGTTATGGATAATTATGGAATGGATGTCCATATCTATTAGATAGAGTTTGTATTCTAATAGGAGATTGTTTACTTATACGTTAAGTTATCTTGTAACTATATATATACCTCCTTAGTGAGATGAATAATATAATTCCAATCTATTTTTATTCATTGTTCTCTTTAATTTTACAACAAATTTTGAAATCTCACATTTTTAACAAAATATCTTAAGCTTCCACCCAAAAAAGTAATAATAATAATAAGTAAAATGTTAAACATAGCTCTTAGGGTTATGAATAAGAAATTCAGACATGCATAAATTGTTTTTACTTTGATAGTAACCACTTATCTTCTGAATATAGCTGCTCCCAACAAATTTAATGTACCACCTAATTTTACATAAATTAATTCTTAAACGTAGCCTTAAAACTACAAATAGCAAAATCCTAATAATAATACTTGAGGGGCAAGCCCCGGCAACTTCTAAGAATTTTAAAGTAAATAATTAAGGTCTAATAATTTAGATAATCATAATCATTAATTAAAAATAAAATAATTATATAATTAAAGTATTGAAGTGGTACATATCGACCAAATAACATTTTTTTTTTAAGATGATATTTCTATCATTTCGAATAGATCCACCGAAAATATATATTAACTAATTGTACAGAACAACTAGTAAATACACATTTTTTACGTATCTATTAAATTAGATGGTGTAAATTTCACCACCTTTTATTCAGGTCTGAGTAAAAATAAACTTCAGACATTTATCATCTTGATTTCTCAAAGGAACAAAACCTAACCTAAACTAACTATAATATGATATTTTAATAAATTATAATTATAATTATAATTTTATATTTATATTTATATTTATAATGTATAATGTCGTGATGTATTAGTTGTCTTCTTCTTCTGTTAATATGAAATTTTAATTTTAATATTAAATAATTATAATATGAAATTTGAATTTTAAATATGAAACAATTTAGGTAATATCAGCTTTTTAAAATCTAGATTGCAAACTTCTCTCATCACCGATTAATTTATCGCATCATATGTTCGTTCTTGACCATCGTATGGTTTATCATTCATATCCATATATCCTTTTTGTATTAATATTCTTGTAATTTGTTTTTAATCATGTAGCGCATGGATCTTCAGTTTATTCCTATTACGTATTAACGTAAAAAAAAACCTTAAGCATACGGTTAAATTCGAGTTCTTGGTGTACCGATTCAACTCGGTTTGACGATCAATAAACTCAACCAAGTTCAGGTATGTTCGATTATCTTAATTTTTTTCTTATTACTTTCTGCAATTTTCATTATTGTTCTCGATATATCATGTTGATTGTTCAATTTCCAATTGTAAATCCATTTGTTTTAATTGAAAGATTGTACCTTATGATCAGCATCCATGGACTCTACGTAGTATATGCCACCATAAAGTAAACCTCCATGGAAAACTGGATAAAATACACAAGCAACAGTTTAAATACGAATCTTGAATCCCTGCACAAACAATATCAAAAACCTTGAGATTGATAGCATGACAACAAATACCAACCTTCTTCAAAACCATCACACTATGTTCTTGTTGCATCGACCATAAACAAACAAGCAAACATAGAAAAAATAATAGCCATTAACATCTGTAACCACCACCACTGTACTGTAAATATATATTTATCCTCTTCAAATCATTTAACCGGAGAAAAACTAGTATAAATCTCAACTGAACAAAAACCTTGTGACTCGTATACCCAGAAAATAAGTAGCCAAATATTGAGTCAATGTCTCACTTACAAAACATTTAACTGTGTTGAATCAATCCCAATTCTACACCTATATCAAAAGTTGGGAATCACAAGGTTTTTGTTGAGTTAGAAAATCCAATGAATGCAGACAAAAACATTTTAATTCCGTAACTTTTGATAGATTTGTCCGCATTCATTGTAATAAAATATTTTATAAATGAAGCATTGGTTCAACTTTTGGCTACTTATTTTCTAGGAACACTTGAGGGTCAATATACAAGTCACGAGATTATTGTTCAGTTAGGGTTTATGCCAACGATTTTCCAACGGTTAAAGGGTTTGAAGAGGGTGAATTTCTGGTATGGTGGTGGACGTTAGACATGTTAATGTATGTTGTCTTTTCTATGTTGCTTGTTCGGTTATGGTCGATGCAAGAAGAACAATGTGGGAATGATTTAGGGAAGGGTGTTATTTGTTGTCATTAAACATCGATCCTATTGATATACCTCTACACAGAGGCATAGTAGAATTCCTGACCAATCCCGTAGAGGCTACCTACATACTTGATAGATCTTATACACCCGTGTATAGGATAGGAGCACCATATGCTTTTGTCCAGAGTTGTTAACGTATTCTTCCGATGAATCGGATTAGAGGTCCCATGCGACTCCCCCAAGAGTATATTCATCAACCGGTCAAGTTGTCTACGTCAAAACACTTCCTCTTTATTCTCTATGTGGCAGTTAACTCACGTAGCACATGTCCTACAATCTCGGATACTGACCCATAACCAAGAGTATAAATAACATCCAGGGTTACAAGCCAAAGGGAATAGAATTCATCCACGCAATATACATTCTGCATCATCATCATCATTTTCCGTCCCCATCCGTTCATCTTAACCAACTCTTACCACCCTTTATCGAAATCACCATTTCAATTGAAGGGTTATTCACATCAATCAGAGTATAACGAGTTGTCATTCCTTCATTTTTGCATTCAACCATTTCTTAATGTTTGATCAAATGGCGTCATCCCACATGTATGAGTCCTCTCCAGACCCACGACTATCTGAGTATTGGGACCTTTAAACAGACTGAGCATCCGGATCCGAGGGCTCTGGAGCCGGCCTAATACTTATAAGCCCGACTGGGGACGAGTTTACATATGCTCTACTCAAACAATGAGGCCGAGTACGAAGCATTACTTGTAGGCATGCCAATAGCAAAACAAATGGGTATCACATTTCTACGGGCACATGTGACTCACAGCTGGTCACCAATCAGCATAGAGGTCAATTTGAAGCAAAGGATGAATCCATGAAGAAATACTTGTAGCTTGTAAAAGATGTAACTAAAGAATTTACATGTTTTAGTATCATCCATGTCCCTCAGAGTCAAAACAAAAAAGCAGAGGTACTAAGTAAGCTAGCATCTATCACTTTCGCCCATCTCAAGAAAGAAGTCCTGGTCGAGGTCTTGAAGAAAAAGTCCATCATGTCCAGTACAGAGGCTGCACCCGCATAAGATACATGACACAATTGGATGAACCCATCTACCAGTATATCGTTATGGGGACCCTTCCCACTGACCCCATGGAGGCAAAGAAGGTCAGATGAAGTCCCCGATGTACACAGTCATCAATGGCCAACTATACAAGAAATCTTTCAGTGGTCCTCGTCTTCGTTGTTTGGATCCAAATCAAGCCAACTTGATCATCCGAGAGGTTCACGAGGGATCTTGTGGATTATACACAGGGTCTAAGTCTATTGTTGGAAAAATAATGCGCCAAGGATACTTTTGGCCATCCATGTACAAGGACACACTAGAACTCACCCGCAAATGTGAATCATGCCAGATACACGACTAGTCCCCGAAGACTCCAAGGCACGACTTGGTACCGGTTAACTCAGCATGGCCCTTCCTCTAATGGGGCATCGACATTGTAGGTCCATTTCCACGGGGGCCAGGCAACACTAAATTCTTAATAGTCACAATTGAATACTTTACTAAGTGGGTTGAAGCGAAGCCGCTGGCCACCATCTCTGCGAAGAAGATTCGCAATTTGGTTTGGGAGGACATTGTTTGTCGATTCGGAATCCCACATGAAATTGTTAGTGACAACTGAAAGCAGTTCGAAGAAGATCCTTTCAAATCTTAGTGTAATGAGCTCAATATTAAACACATTTTCACCTATGTTGCTCACCCACAAGCAAACGGACAAGTAGAGGTCACAAATCAAGATATAGTGGCATGTATTAAAGCAAGGCTTGCTTGGCATGAGCTGGACAGGTTGGGCGGATGAGCTCCCGGATGTACTCTAAGCACATCGTAAACCCCCTAAAAGTAGCACTAAGGAAACACCTTTCAGCCTTGTTTATGGCACAGAGGCAGTCATCCCCGCTGAGATAAGCATTCCTACACAGTGGGTTCAGATGATAGATGCCACCAACAATAACGATGAGCTCATGGACAACCTAAACCTCTTAGAAGAGCAACGTAATATGGCTGCCATCATAATGGCAGAAGATAAACGCAAGATGGCAAACTATTTCAACAAGAGGGTTCAACCACTATCCTTTAAACCAGGAGATTTTGTATGGCGCAAGAACGATGCCAGCAGAGACGAAGACACCGAAAAGCTCGGTCCAAGATAGGATAGGAAGGCCCTTATTTAATTAGGGAATGCCTTGGAGAAGGAACATACTCATTATCTTCACCAGATGGAAAACATATTCCACGAACTTGACATGTTACCAACTTAAAGCCATGTTATGTGTGAAAGGAATGCCTGCAGAGGTGCAACATTTTGTTTCAAGTGTTTTTTATTATTCAAGATGAATGTAGTGATCATGCGACCTAGGAGAAGATTCATCAACCTCTCCGCATGGTTGATCAACATCTATATATGTTCATTTTCAACTTAATAAAACTGCACCTTACTCAGCCATTACCTAGTTACAACATTTTAAATACTCTACATTGCCACATGTATATCGACACCAAGTGTTTTTAACACCAGAAGAATCATACATGCATGTCACACTAGGAGGTGAATTCTAGCCCTTCCCCAGACAGAGACCCACCTCAACCATCAGGTTGGCAAAGGGTTGGGTCAGACCAATTTTGATTAGGCACGTGCTTGACTAGTAAGTCCACCCATACCTTCAATCAACATTTAACAATCTAGAATTTGCTAAGTCCGAACAAAATCATAAAAATCAAAAGACCATATAGCATAACGCAATCAATACACGCACAATTGACAAGAATAGCAATATTACACATAATTACATAAATTGTTTCAAGGCACCAATAGTCATCATCACAGATACAAATAACAAATGTTCATGGATCAAAAGCTAGTAGTTCTTCCACCGACATATCTCTATTGATGTGCACCAATAGTCCGCTACCAACCTCTGAATGTAGGGCGAGGACGCTTCCTTTAGCGTTTGACGAGCTGCAAGGGCTCTGTTATTCAGGGTCTATACACTTCAGTATCGCTTCGGGCAGATCCTTGAAGGTCTGCTGCGCAAGCAAAGCTACCTCATGCGCCGCTTGTTTTTTCAAAGCTTTGGCAAGTGAGGAATCGCCCCCTAATGCCCTAACATCACAACATTTTTCCAGCAATCTCCGTCAACCCAGCTTGCTGTTGCTTCTTCGACAGAAGTGCCGCATTCTTTTCGGCATTTGCAACTTGCAATGCCTCTTCCAACCCTTTCCATTTATGTTCTGCCATGTCGCACCCCCAAATTATGATGCAGCGGAAGTCGGGTAGGGGCGAAACTAATTAGGAGATTATTACACAAAGTTACATTGAACGACCACTATATGCGTCGTTTTGAAAATAGTACAAAAATAGTACATTGATAATCAAATTGTTTACATCAATTTCTGAGTTCGCGAATAATTGTAGAGATTTTAATACATAACTAATAATACAAAATAGTAATGCAAGGAAATCTCCAATGTTTGTAAATCATGCGACTCGAGCTATGGTATCCTGGAGTAATCCTACTCCTGTTGTGAACCTGAGAATACATACTAAAATGGTCAACAATAATGTTGGTGAGTTCATAGGTTTAGATATCAAAATGTAAATGTGAACCACGAGATTTCATATGAGTTGCACGCATGCAAAATAATGTATACTATTGCCATGAGCTCATAGTCCGAAGCTTAACCAAATGAGTTTGCCTCCTGCAGATGCCTAATCCAGAACATCCGTATGAACAAATAATAATGCGTCCGTTTGACCAGTTAGTGCTTCTAACCCGGACGAGGATGGTAAATCCCAAATAGATCTATCCGTTAATACTCGCGCTAAGATCCATACTAACGAAACTATGATGTGTAGAGGACTTTTGTGGATTATGAAAGTGAAACTCATGCAATCCGTATATGTGTGTTTTCTGTACTCGTGTTCATGAAAATAGTGTATGTATTCTCACCCCAATATTTAAAAACAGTAAAAGAGGGGTTATGAGACTCACCTGAGTCTTGAAAGCGTGCGTTTAAATCAATAAACGTATATCCAAAGATGTAACCTTCTGGCGCCCTAAACGCACAAGGTTATATATGAGTGAATGTCTCAAAAGATCATTCATGCTAGTTGTCCACTCAACTAGTTATGTTCAATGTTGTTTGTTCCATGATTACGTTTAGAAAAACATGTACGGCCCGTTGGTGAAGAGTTTGAAATGATATTAATTCTCAATTAATATTATCATGATTGTTTTGTGTTTCAAGTTGATAAGGTTAATATGCCTTAGGTGTTTCCAAGTTGTCTCTGTAAGTATTTAACTTTGATTGTTACGGATAATAAAATAAAGTAGTGAGTTGGTTGATTATTCGGGTTCCAAGTTAATACTGTTGGTTTGGTGTTCAATGATTAATACTGTTGATTAATGTGTCACTAGAGTTTATACTGTTTGGCTAGTGCGACACTAAGGTTAATGCGACACTAAGGCTAATGTCGTTAGTTAATACTATTGGTCTTTGTGTCGCTAGTTAATACTGTTGGTTATAAATGTTGCGACATAGAGGTTAGTGTTGCTAGTTACTACTGCTAGTTATAATGTTGCGACGCAAGGGTTATGTCGCAGGTTAATACTGTTGAGTTAAGACTGCTCGTTTAGTTTCTACTGTTCTCTTAGTTTCTACTGTTCTTCTTAGTTTCTACTGCTCGCTTAGTTTCTACTGTTGGTTCTTTTCCTTTATTAGTACTGCTAGTTCATTTTCATTATTAATACTGCTAGTTCATTTACATTATTAGTACTGCTAGGTCGTTTACGTTATTAGTACTGCTAGTGCAATTACATTATTAGTACTGCTAGTGCAATTACATTATTAGTACTGCTAGTGCACTTACCCGATTACTACTGCTAGTGTAATTCCTTAGTTTCCACTGCTAGCTCATTTTTACTCGGTTACTACTGTTAGCGTATTTCCTTAGTTTCTACTGTTAGTTCATGTTACTTACCACTGCTAGTGTATTTCTACTGTTTGTTTCTGGGAAATCATTTTCGTTCACGGGTTTAGATTTAGAAATTTTGCTTTGGACCCGAAGCTTTTACACGTTAAATCTTACTATTTTTAGACTCGTAAAAGTAAGTCGATTTTCGGTACGAAGTTATAAATGGTTTTCTGGTAAGTTTCTTTAAGAAGTTTGTTTTAAGATTCTTTCAAGTGGGTTTTCAGTTTATACTTCGTGAGTGAACTTACTATCATGTTAAATAAACAGAATCTTACGAATAACAAAGGAAAGTTGAGAAAAACGTGTTCTTACCCGAAAAGTATGTGATGAACAAGATGTGAACGAAGGTGATGTAGCTTGACTCCCGGTTCCCGGTTAACTTTCTTGTGAATTTTTGAGAGAGTTTTAGAGAGTAAAAGTGAAAAAAATGCTTTCTGCTTGTGTTTGCCGTGAGGAGAGAAATGAGAGAGAGTTTTGGGTAAAGTTTTCTGAAGGTTTTGATCAATGAAGAGTTGAGTTGTGTGTGTAAGTAACTAAAATGATGATATTCTCTGGGGGAGTGTATGGGGCCGGTCTAGGATTCTAGACTTTGCAGAACTTTTATCTTTTGTGTGGGTCCACCTGATTTCCTTTCACTTGTCACTTAATTTATTTGTTTGTTTAATTAAAATTGTTACATTTTAATTTGTGTTTCCTTTATGTTTTCGAGCGGGTTTGCGTTACGTATTGTACGTTTTGCATAAAACGTAAAGTGTTCATATATTATTATATAATAATAATATAATGTAAATAACTACTATTTAATTATAAAATAGATTTACATTATTTATGAAAAAGGGTTTTCACCAACGTCCGTATAAATCGGGTCGGACTCCATCCGATTGAAATTGCGTAACTAACAATTAACTACGTACATGCGTATAATACGATATACAAATTTTTCCGTAATTAGTCCTATTTCACATTAATTACAAGTAATAATAATCTACGATTAATCACTAATGACGGCCTAATTCGCCGGGTGTCACATGCCACCCTGGCAACCTCCTCTTTCAATCGCATCGGCTCGGCCAATTCCTCCTTCTCTCTAACTAGCTCACATATCTTCTTCTCATACTTTTCTCGATCTCCGCGAATACTTTTCAACTCATCGGTCGCTTTTGCCAAACCCTCTTCCAACCTCTGCGCCCTCTCCCTTTACTCTTCCACCTTTTCTTTATCCTCTTTCAATTTCTCCATGCTCGCCTTATTTCGATCAATAATCTTTGCAAACTCTCTATTGATGTGCAAAAGTTGCTCCATGCGCTATAATTGGTCGGTCCGATATTGGAAATTATCATAGTTGGTTTTCCAAGCACGACACAGGCTTTCATCGGTGGACATCTTCTCTAACCTCTCCTTCACCACTAGAGGCATGGCGTTTATACAATAATCCTTCACGGAATGCAGATCCATACCAAGATTATTAATCTTAAAATTCCAAGGAGGAATAAAAGTTGTCGCATCACCCTGATCCGCAGACGCTTTCCTCAGGTATCTGAAACTACCTAGGGGATCCGGACCGAGTGTATTCGATCCCCCACAGACGACGTTGGCTGACTCTGCCTAGACCCGTGCTGCGTCGTATCAATCATCATCTCTGCTTGATCTTCCATATTTACACTCTGCTGGGCATCAACTTCAGAACCACCCACTTTATTTTGCTTCTTCTGGGCAATCACTTCTACCCCCATCATCCTCTCCTTCACGTTAAACATCTTTAACGAGACAAATTGTAAGATACACACGTATAATTCATATACACACGATAGAGGTCTAACAGTCTTACCGTATAGCTGCAACTATCTGTTTGGAGTCATTTCCTGACAATTTCCCACATTCATTTCAGCCTTCTCCTTCGCGCTTAGCCTCTTTCTTTTTCTTTTGGGCTCCACGTGCTTCCCCGCAGCTTTCTTCTTTGGACCAGCTGCATTTTCTAGATCCTTGATTTTGGTATAATCAGCCGGCAGATCATCCCAAGATTTGGGCAGAGACCCTTGCCCTTCTGTACCAACATTGGTTGGAGGCACGAGGGCGACATGTACGGATTCCAGCATTTGATCATAGAAAAGCTCATCCAACTCCATCACTGCATAAAAATTAAAATTGCTATGTTAGAGGGTTGGAATCAATTGTCACCCTATTTTAACAATTATGTACAAGTAACCAATCGCCCCTACCCCTTACCCTTATTTCCTCAAGCTATCAAGGCAATGCGATTACCATGGGGCCATTCTTGGCTCAACCTAGTCATTGCCAGCACGGCCTCGGGGTAGGTCCCGCATGACAACGCCAGCCTTGTCACGGCTATCTGTAAATTCATTTTCCTCGGGACTTCCCTCGTAGAGGTCAAGTTGTTTATTTTCATCAGAAAATTTATTAGCCATCCACGACGCGGGATTAACCCATTTCAACACGTCCTGATCTTCCTCCATGAAAGCTCTCTGGTCAACAAAAAAGAACCTATCCCTCCAATCATTCAGTGACGTCTTTCTCATACCGCAAAATATAGATCATGTTCTGACACCAATAGTAAACCAACTCCCAGATGATTGGATCATTGTAAAGTGATAACGAAATAGGTTCAGGTCAGGTTCTTGGTTATACGCTCGGCAATACATCTCGAATGTACATATCTTTTGCAAAGAAAAAGGGTGGAGCTGTGAAAACACTATTTCATAATATCTCAACATCGATATTAAAAATGCAGTTGGGGGAAGCCTAAAATTATTAACTTCAAAATACTTACTGTACACGGTGATCATTCCATCTGGCGGCGCATCAGCCCTATCGGAATAAGAGATCAATGTCGTTTTGTATTTTATTAAACAATTAAAGCTGGCACCTAAATCCATAAGATCCCTCTCTTTCAGTCTACTAATTTCTTCACCGACAAAAGGACCTTTCGCTTTTGTATCCTCTACATCTTTCCGCGTCATTGTCGTGCTAGTCTCCGCCACTGCTTGACCGGAATTCCTCTCCGGCATACTTCTTCTCTTCGGCACCGCAGCATTCATTTTTCTTACTAGGTTTAAACAAAGTAAAATAACCACTAAGGGATTTCAGAAGTCTAACCTGTTTAAGAAGGGCTGGTACTCGTTGATAAATTCCAGCGTCCCTATCAGTTTGAGTAAAAAGTAACAACTATGTGTGTAACATGCGTTTGAAATTCAAACTTATATATGGTTCTGAAGATTTATATCCGCAGTACACATGTCTACCTAGGGCACTCAAAAAGCACGGCACACGCGCCCCCACTCGAGGACACAATATACTGACCCTTGATTAGACGCACCTCCACAATCATTAATTTTCCTTTTTCACGCTCTCAATCGTTTTACATTAAACGTAGTCAAAACAACTTTTGCTTTCCCGACGCATTAATATCTCCTCAACATTGGATTTTTTAGAGTTCATTCTGGTGATCTGTGTAGATCATCTTAATGAACTGGGGGACTTATTGATATGCCTCTATACAGAGGCATAGTAGAATTCCTTACCAATCTCATAGAGGCTACCTACATACTTGATAGATCTTATACATCCATGTATAAGATAGGAGCACCATATGCCTCTGTCCAGAGTTGTTAACGTATTCTTCCAATGAATCGGATTAGAGGTCCCATGTGACTCTCCAAGCGTATACTCATCAACTGGTCAAGTTGACTACGTGAAAATACTTCCTCTTTATTCGCTACGTGGCGGTTAACCCACGTAGCACATGTCCTACAATTTCAAATACTGACTCATAACCAAGACTATAAATAAAATCCAGGGTTACAAGCCAAGGGGGACATAATTCATCCACGCTATATATATTCTGCATCATCATTATCATTTTCCGTCGGCATCCATTCATCGTAATCAACTCTTACCACCCTTTATTGAAATCACCATCTTAATTGAAGGGTTATTTACGTCAATCGGAGTGTAACGTGTTCTCATTCGTTCATTTTGCACACAACCAGTTCTTAATGCTTAATCAGATCCTGTTATCAATCTCAAGGTTTCTGATATCATTTGTGGGTGGGTAGCAAGATTGGTATTTGGACAATTGTTTCGTTTTATGTTCCCATTGAGGTTTATTTCATGATAACATTAATGATGTATTATTTTTCTATAAAGCCCGTGGATGCTACTAGTAAGGGTCAATCTTTGGGCAAAGACAATGCCGTCTTTGAAGGGTATGCGAGGTGATCGACCGTTCAGGAGCTCCGAAAACTCAGAGACGACCCTGGTCAAAGAGTGTTCACATTCATGCAATTAGAGGATGATAGTCGAGGTGAATTCTTTCACAATGAAGTGGTATTATCTTTTAGTGTTTTCGATCTTTATCGAGTTACAAGTTTACAGTTAGCATTACGGTTGTTAGATGGCATTAACTAGAGTACATTCATCTTAACCAACTCTTACCACAGTTTAGTCATTGCGGTCATTGCAACGTAATACATGTACTTCATTTGCTCTCTATATTAGACCTTTAAATCAAACTGCAAACTTATACTTGGTCCTGGTGATTTTAGATTTGGTAGCTAATCATGTTTATTTTAATTTTTATACACTTTGATTATGCATGACTTATTAATTGAGAGTGTTAGCTGATATATTAGCTAAAACTTTGAGTCGTACGATGTACGGCTATTCGAAAATACAATTCATCATATGTTTTTTTCTTCAATTGTATAATATTGTTAATTGAAAGTTGAAAATTTGTTATTAAAAATTATTAGTAACATAATCCAGAACACACCGAAAACAATCAATTTTAAAGTTTCACGCAATGAATAATATATATTATAATATTACAAATGTTGTAACACTTCTTTTTAAATAACTTTGATTGTTGAGTAGCTGATTTTCTTGTATTGTTTGTAATGTACAATTTAAGTGCATATTTTATTTAACTTTTGAAAGTGCCACATATAATTGATCATCGAAATCTATGGGTTGAATAAACAAATCGACGTGTGACAATGTATTCCTTGGCTCTTGTTATTTGTTAATGATCATTGTGAAACATACTATCAATGTCAATGTCAATGGGTACTATCTTATTTGAAAATTAAATGGTATTCGTTTATAAAGAACATATTAATATTCGTGGAATCAAAAGAGTTCCAACATTGTTTTCATATTTCGATTAAATATTAATTATCTAAAAATAAAAATAAAGTATTATAACAATCATTGTTTTTAGTTTTTATCGGTATATGTATTATTTGGTCTTTAAGAAAATTTTAAAAGTTAAATGACAAAATATACATTTAATGAGTTTAATTAAAGCAATAAACGAGTTAAATATGTAATATTCTTTTAAATGATGAGAATTTTGTTCTCTAAAGCCGCATCACTTTTTAAAGTAAATGGAGAACTAATCATTAGCTTTTCAAAAGTTTATTGAGATAGATGCTTATAGATTGGGCTCTACCCATAATTAGTTAGGTTTCGTATTTCCTATATACTTCATTTGCTTCTATATTAGACTTGTAAGTAAAACGGCAAACTTATACTTGGTCGTGGTGATTTTAGATTTGGTAGCTAATCATGTTTATTTTAATTTTTATACACTTTGAATATGCATGGTTTATTAATCGAGAGTGTTAGTGGATATATTAGCCAAAATTTTGAGTCGTGCGATGTACGACTATTCGAAAATACAATTCATCATATGTTTTTTGTTTCAATTGCATTAATATTATTAAAGTTGAAAAATTGTTATTGAAAATTATTAGTAACATATTTCAGAACACACATAAAACAATCAATTTTAAAGTTTCACCTAATGAATAATATATATTATAATATTACAAATGTTGTAATCCTTCTTTTTAAATAACTCTGATTGTTGAGTAGCTGATTTTCTTGTATTGTTTGTAATGTACAATTTAAATGCATATTTTATTTAACTCTTGAAAGTGCCACATATAATTGGTCATCGAAATCTAAGGGTTGAATAAACAAATCGAAATGAGACAATGTATTCCTTTGCTCTTGTTATTTGTTAATGATCATTATAAAACATACTCTCAATGTCAATGGGTACTATCTAATTTAAAAATAAAATGGGGTATTCATTTATAAAGAACATATCAACATTCGTGGGATCAAAAGAGTTCCAACATTGCTTTTAGTTTTTATCGGTCTATTTATTATTTGGTCTTCAAGAAAATTTTAAAAGTTAAATGACAAAATATACATATCAATGAGTTTAATTAACGCAATAAATGAGTTAAATATGTAAGATTTTTTTAAATGATAAAAATTTTATTATTTAATCCCGCATCACTTTTTAAAGTAAATGGAGAGCTAATAAGTTGTCAAATCAGCTTTTCTAAAGTTTGTTTTATATATAGAGATAGATGCTTATAGATTCGGCTCGGCCCATAATTAGTTAGGTTTCGTATTACCTGTAATAGTTGTATTACAGTAATGAAATGATCAAGCAAAAATAATATCGATCTTTATGTTAACGGATGTATTAGCCCAGTGTTTATAGACTGGGTTCGGCCCATTATTAGTTAGGATTTCGTATTTAGGGTTTAAGCTCTGATACTATAAGAACGATATTATTTCTATAAGAACGATATTATTTCTGCTTGATCATTTCAATACTTATCAGAGCTTAAATCTACGAAACCCTAACTAATAATGGACTGAGTCCAGTCTTTATCCGCTAACAGAGAGGACTGGGCTTTCAGACTTAACCAAGCATTAGATTAGGCTTTTAATAAAATGATAATTACCAAATGCTAGCTTTGGGCTTAACCAAGCCTGTAACGGGATTTGAGGTGACCCTTCCCTTTTGGGATGTTCTTGGCCCCGGCCCATTTGGTAATTTTCACAATGATGATAAACCTTGTTAAGTTCAAAATGACATAATTTCTCAAAATACAAAAAATCTAGAGTCCCGATCTTACATAGATCTAAAACGCATAGGAATCGCTTAAGATCTCGATCTTATGCATGTGATTTTAAGAGTTTGATACAATCAGATCTTATCTATCATGAATTAATGAGTTAAAGAAACACAACTATGTTAATTTTGTCTAATAAAATGCTAATAGACTAATAATTTAATTTAATTTAATCAACTTATAAAAGTAAAACTAATTAATTTTTCAACTACTATAGTTTAACACTCGAAAATCTATATCATTAATAACAAATATTGTAGACTATGAGCTCTAAAGATTTTGTAAATATAGAAGATATTGTGTCAAAAGTGATTAAGCAATTATAGGGATGATATGTATCATGGAAATCAATTACGTATGATTTTCTATATTAAAATAGTTTCCTTCTTGTATTGTATCTATATATTACCTCAATTGGAGAAAAGAAATAATACAGAAAAATACTTTAAACCCTTATACGGCTTACATGGTATCAGAGCGATACCAATCGAAAGCTTCGAATTAAAACCCATAACCTTTACAATCTGCACTCGAAAAATCCATATGGAGGACCAAGGATCTCTTATTACAAACAACTCATCTACACAACCTATTATCATTCAACAAGATAACCATTCTTTTCCATCAAGTGTCATACTTGATGAAACGAATTACTCGTTGTGGTCTCAGCTTATGGAGATGCGCATCGGAGCACGTAACAAGACTGGATACATCACCGGAACAACAAAGAAACCGAAATCCGATGACCCAAATTATGGGACATGGATTACTAAAAGCCAAAAAGTGAAAAGTTGGCTCATTGATTCAATGATTCCTTCACTGATGCAACGTTTTATTCGTCTACCAACCGCGAAAGACATTTGGGAGGCTGTAGCAAAAACCTTTTATGATGGATCTGATGAAACTCGGCTCTTTGAATTAAATCAAAGATCATTTTCTACCCGATAAGATGGTAGGCCATTGTCAACATACTATAATGAACTTGTAGCTATATTTCAAGAAATTGATTAGAGGTCAACTTCTCAAGAAGGAACTCTTGAAGGAGTAGTTGAAATGCATTCTGCAATAAGTAGGCTTCGAGTTCATATTTTCTTGAGTGGACTTGATTTCGAATTCGATAAAGTTCGAGGAGAAGTTTTACGGAAGGATCCAAAACTCGACTTGGATAGCACATATGCATACGTAAGGAGGGACTACCAACAAAGGCAAACCATGGGAGGAGCCCACTCCATCTCTGAAAACTCGGCAATGTTGGTTAATCAGCCCGGTCAAAGTTCTGTCTCACTTCGATAAGAGTAGAAAAAATTTAGCCCCTCGAAACAATCTCATATGCGATTATTGTGGTGAAGCAGGCCACTCGAAACAACGTTGTTACGAAATCGTTGGGTATCCAGATTGGTGGGATTTTTCAAAGAAACCACGAAAGAAAGTACTCGGAAAGGCTACAATGGCAAATGTGAACGAAGTAGGATCGACCCAAGAGGGCATGACAAAGCCGACGGCAAACCTTATACATTCGGGTAGTGAAGGTAACGGTAATACGAATGTTTCCTTTACAACTACTTTGAAAAACAATTGGATAATTGATACAGGTGCACCGAATCACATGATTGGTGACTCTAGTCAGTTAAAGTCTATCGGTCCATCACCTGAATCTTTTGTTTCCACTGCTAATGGTAGTGCGTGTCCTATTATCGGGCAAGGATCTGTTACCTTGTCAAATACTCTCACACTTAATTCCGTCTTAGTTGTACCATCACTTGAACATAATCTTTTATCAGTTGGGCAGACTACTTTAGCTCTTCAGTGTACAGTAACTTTTTGGCCTTCTTTATGCGTGTTTCAGGATACTCTGACCCGGAAGACTCTTGGTTATGGTGTTAAAAGAGGTAAACTATATTACTTGGAGCTAACAGATAAAGGAAGGCAGGGGTTCACTCATGCATATCAGACCAATATTGAAGAATATGCTCGAGCGAATGTGTGGTTGTGGCATAGACGTTTGGGCCATCTTTCTTTCGGATATCTTAAAAAATTACAACCGCATCTTTTCTCAAAATTAAGTAATTCTGTTTTTCCTTGTGATATTTGTGAACTTGCAAAAAGTCATCGTGTTACGTATTTTCCTAATTCGAATAAATGTAATGAACCATTTGCCGTTATACATTATGATGTTTGGGACTTGCTAAAATTCCATCTTTATCTAAGGCTAAGTATTTTGATGCGTGTTAACTTGTCGTTAAAAATACAAGTTTTAAATGAAAATGAAACACTAAAGTTAACTTAAACACAACCATGCAAGAATACCTGTTCGTATTATAGTATAGCTTTGGTAAAACCGAGTCGAACACAGGGAATCAGTGCAAATTAAAATAATTAATTAAACCTAATATTACAAATTACAATTAATAAGGGGTAGCGTTTTAGTTCCGTACGAACGTAATTTAAATTAATAAAACTAAATAAAAACAATTAAAAACAATTGAAAGATAGAAAAGATAACTTAAGAATAATCAGATAGATAAGCATGTATTTACTTAGATTACTGATTTCTCGACTCAGGTTTCATATATGTTTATTGATCAGTCATTATGGTGATTTCAACTAGAATGGACAGCCTCCTGTTAAGATTTAGCGAATCTCTAATAAACCTTACCTTAATACTAGATTCTCTTGAATACACTCATGCGTGTTACCAACATAAGATTTATGCTATTAAACCTATCAACAGATCATTGAGATTCATTCTTGACTCTGTGTTAGCCTTGAGTCTATAATTATTGGTTTTCTAATTATCACACCGATCGGGTTTAAATTAATTGCTATGCCTCTTAACCTATTACCGGTTACAGTCTCAAGCCACAATTAATTAATAAATTATTTAATTGCAAATAATCAATTAACTCATACAAACGTTAGTTCTAGCATAAGTCTTTTGACCACGTTAAGTAACAATTAAAAACGCGCCGTAACTCACAATCAATGTGGATCTTCAAATAAACTCAATAACCATTCATAATTAAGATCAATATTAAACATACAATGAAACATTTATCTAAAAATCATATATCTAAGTAAATACAAATAAAGAATTAGCTCATAATTAAAGTAAGATAACTCAATTCCATAAAAAAAGTATTAAACATTGCAGATAGAAAAGAATAAGAATCAAACCCTAAAATCAGAATTGAATCTTCGTTAGGGTTGAACGACCTTCAAACCCTAGCTCCTTAGCCTCTTAATACCCTAAAAGTCGGATTTCTAACCCCTAGAACCCAAATTAGGGTTAACCTATTCGTAATTGTTGTTACATTAAAGGTTGATAATGAACCCTATTTATAGATTTCAAATCCGCGAATACAACCACCGGTTGGGCTGAATTTTAACCCGAAAACCGGGTTTGCGACCCGCGCGTCCAACCGCCTTCCATTTTTATATCCAACCGCCGGCTGAAAGCTTCAACCGCTGGTTGGGATCCAATTCCAGAATGTTCTATTTTTGGGCTGGGCTTTTGTCTTGGGCTTCATCTCTTAAACTTCTAATCCGGATTTCTTCTTAATTTGGCCACTTTCTCTTATCTTTTTGCCTTCTCTTCAAGTCCAATATTTTTGGGTCTTCAATCTTTTGTTTCTTTTCTTCAGTCTTGAGTCGATTTCCGTTCCTTTTCTTCGTTTCTTTATTTAAAAGACCTTTTTACAAATATAAAAGAAATCAGTAGCATTTGTAATTAAATTACAATAAAAAGGCTTAAAAATAAGGGAATATTATTATATAAATAAGGCATTATTTGATGCTATCATATTTTGTTACATTTATTGATGAATGTAAAAAGTGATGTCGGTACCGCATTTTTTGAATTCCAAAACATGGTAAGCACTCAGTATAAGAAACCAATTTTGGTTTGGCAAACTGATAATGCTATGGAATTTATGGATGCTAGCTTGGAAGTTTTTTAAAACAACTTGGCATTCGGCATCAAACCTCGTGTCCGTACACACCACAACAAAATGATTTAGCAGAACGAAAAAATAAACAAATATTAGAAGTGGTTCGAGCCTCTCTCTTTGGAATGAATATGCCACGTTTACCGAACACCATCTCGAGTTCTTGATTTTCAAACACCTCAACAAAAAATGGAGTCTTTACTTTCAGTTCCCTATCTTCCAAATCTTGAACCTAGAATTTTTGGTTGCACAGTATATGTTCACATTCCTAAATCTTAAGAACTAAACTTGACCGCTGTGCCAAAAAATGTGTTTTTCTTGGATATTCGGATTTTCAAAAAGGGTATCGATGTTATGATCCTCTTACCAAAAAGTTACATGTAACATTAGATGCCTCTTTTCGAGAGTCTAAACCATACTATATACAGGGAGGTTCGACTTCTTCCCTTCAGGGGGAGAATGGCGTTGAAGGGAATGTGCTACAAGACACAAATATAAATGCTAATGAGTATCTAGAATTGAACGAAATCTTTGATATTCTACAAGATGCACATGAAGATTTAGAAGCACACAAATCTGCTGGAACATACAGCTATGATGCTGATTTCCTCCATGAAGAATGCTTAGATGGTGAAAAAGTTGATGGTAATGACACAAAAGAAGAGCATCCTAGTAATATGGACTTGCCCACTATAACACCAAACAACGAAGAGTCAGTCCAGAATATCCCGAACGACAACCATCAGGTAATCTCGAACTCATTTTCCGAAAATTATGATGATGAAATTGTTGAACCTTTCCCAAGATACCCACAACGATCAAACAAGGGTGTACCAAAAAAAGTGTATGAACCTGATCATAGAGCAAATGCCAAATATCCAATAAACAATTATGTATCAACAAAAGGTTTATTTGGGACACATTCATTTGTTGTTAACCAATTGTCTAGTGTTTCTCTTCCTAATAATGTACAGGAGGCATTAAATGATCCAAAGTAGACTACTGCAATGAACGAAGAAATGGAAGCATTGGAAAAAAAACTCTACGTGGGAACTTGTATCATTACCTGAAGGAAAGAAAACCATTGGATGTAGATGGGTGTATACTGTAAAACTTAAGGCAGATGGAAACATCGAGAGATATAAAGCGAGGTTGGTGGCAAAGGGTTATACTCAAAAGTATGGAGTTGATTATCAAGAGACTTTTGCACTAGTTGCCAAATTAGATACAATACGTATTCTTATCTCTATTGCAGCAAACAGAAACTGGGTATTAAAACAATATGATGTGAACAATGCGTTTCTTAACGGTGACCTAGGAGAGGAAGTATACATGAATGTTCCACCAGGAATAGACATCGGTTCAACAAATAAAGTTTGCCGGCTGCAAAAATCATTGTATGGGCTCAAGCAGTCACCTAGAGCCTAGTTCGGAAAATTTTCAGCGACGATGAAAGCATTTGGTTATAAACAAAGTGGTGCTGATCATACTTTGTTTATAAAACATAAGGGAGGAAAAGTAACTGTTCTAATTGTGTATGTCGATGATATGGTCTTAACAGGTGACGATGTTGAAGAAATGAAACTCGTACAACAATACTTAGCTACTGAATTTGAAATGAAGGATCTAGGAGAGCTGAAATATTTTTAGGGTATTGAAGTAGTAAGGACCGGTGAAGGAATTTCTCGACCGGTGAAGGAATTTCTCTTTCACAAAGAAAGTATATTCTTGACCTTTTGACAGAAACCGGAATGCTAAATTGCAAACCAGTTGAAACACCTATGGAAATAAATCATAAACTTGAAATTTTTCCAAATCAAGTTCCAACAGATGTGAGGGGCTATCAACGTTTGGTTGGGAGGTTGATTTATCTATCTCATACGAGACCAGATATTGCATAGGCAGTAAGTGTCGTTAGTCAATTTATGCATCAGCCAAGTAAAGAGCCCATGAACGCAGTTTATCGAATCCTGAGATATTTGAAAGGCTCTTCGGGAAAAAGGCTTATTCTTCTCAAAGAATAATGTTTCCAATGTTGAAGGATACACGGATGCAGATTGGGCTGGTGATCAAACAACTGGAAGATCTACATCAGGTTACTTTACTTTTGTGGAAGGAAATCTCGTAACTTGGAAAAGTAAAAATCAAAAGGTTGTTGCCAGGTCAAGCGCTGAAGCGGAATTTCGAGGCATGACTCATGGAATATGTGAACTGCTATGGATAAGACGTATTCTATCAGACTTGGGGATTAAGTATACGGAGCCTATGGATCTTATATTGTGATAATACGACTGCTATTGAGATAGCACAAAATCCAGTACAACATGATCGTACGAAGCATGGATAGACATTTCATAAAGGAAAAGTTGGATCAAAAGATTATTAAATTTCCTTATGTCAAGTCCGAGGAACAACTTGCTGATGTTCTTACAAAAGCTGTTTCGAGAAAGGCGTTTCATAACATGATCGACAAGTTGGGCATGCTAGATATTTATGCTCCAACTTGAGGGGGAGTGTAGACTATGAGTTGTAAAGATTTTGTAAATATAGAAGATATTGTGTCAAAAGTGATTAAGCAATTATAGGAATGATATGTATCATGAAAACCAATTACGTATGATTTCCTATAATACAGAAAACTACTTTAAACCCTTATACGACTTACAAATATAATAATCAAAATTCTTATTATTAGTATTTAACTAATTTATAATTATAAACTACACGTACATTTGATATTTTGCATGTATTATATAACACATATGTATTGGACTAAAATATCTTGATCTTAAAATTTCAGTTCGATCTTACGATTTCGATTTTTCAAAGACAAAAATAATTTACGATTTCGATTTTTCAAAGACAAAAATAATTATAAGTAAGATCTCGATCTTATGCAATAATTATGCATAATAAAACAAAAGTTGTTGGTTTAGTTCTCATCTTCATGTCACTTTAAGTATGAGTTACATAATTTACATTTTCGATGTTGACTCTATGATAGATCGATCATGACCGCCAGATATTCAGTTCTCCCTTCTTGTTTTTCTTTCTAAAATGGTACAAGGAAGGAGAATTGAGTGCAATAATGAATCAAATAACGAGACAAATTAACCAATAAGTGATGCATGTTACGAGGTCTTGATGATACCCTTTTTCAAATAACAGGACAAAATCAGTAAGGTTGAATTAGATACTAGTGGGCAATAGCATGGACAGCATCAATACTTTCGTTTGTAGCTTAAAACCTTATTTGAAACCTGATTTAAAAATGTCTAGTCTTAGCACAATGGAACAAGTAATTAATTAATAATTTTAAATAGTAGGTTGAAGTAAAATTTACAAAGAAAAATCGAGACAATAATGTGAAATATGAGGTGGACCAATAACATAAACATAAACCTATGTTATTGGTCCACATCATTTTGTAATACTTTTTTAAAAAGAAAAAGATTTGTGAGTGTATCACTTTCTGTCTTTGAAAAAGTAAAATCTAACAAAACATAATCCCACATATTATATACATATTATATACACCGCATATTAATATTTCAACAAAATTAAGTGACACATAAAAATATACTAATATAAAATGACATGTGTTTTTAATTGTAAATTTTTTGTAAACTTTCCACAAAAATGGTTAGACAAACGGACCTAATCATTTAGGCCGAACCAACATTAACCTACTTATTAATCTAGGTTATAGGATTATAGATGCAATATTAATCGACACAATCTTTACTGGTTAAAGCTTTTAGTATTGTACACTAGATTTCACAATAAAGACTCATTTTTTTGTTGCAAGAGATTGATAACCCGCAATCTAAATCGGCCTACAATCGACAGTCTATTCATAATAGGAGGAAACATACCTACTCATTCAGTCGTTGTAATTATGGGGTGTCATGGCTTGAACCCCAGATATCGGACTCAACTTTACTAAAGGTTAATTCTTAGAAACGTGAACGGTTGGAAACGCGTTTTGAACGATTTACGATTTTGTCTAAATAATCGGCAAATATATATGATGTATTGACGTCTGAAAATAAAGTCAATATAATCCGACAGTTGAGATTGAAAGTCAAACTAACAAAAAATACGTTTAGATTAGGGCTAAAATTTAACCAATTTTGTAGACGCTTCAATTCTTTTCTTCGCGTTGAACTAGATACAGATCTAAACTAAACACATTGAACCGAAGCACGTGCATTTCGATGGTCAGGACTCACCAACATCAAAACATTTCTTCATCTGCTTACAAACCACTCACGTCACTCCACGTGTCATATCACAATCGCCACGTAGGATCACTCCATCCTCTCTCTCTAAAAACCTTTCTTCGGTGAACTCAAAGGACAGTAGACGGCAATATCAAATTATTCAACGGACAAAACAAGGCCAACTAATAACCAATCGTCAACCGTCAGATTCAAATCCAACGGCCCAGATTCAATATTCCCCTCACTTATATAAATTCACTCTCCTTCCATTTCTGCAACTCTTATTTTACACTTCAAAAACACGCCACAGAGATCCCGGATTCCACATCAAAACGCCATCGTTTTATCCTAACGATGGCGTCGTTATCTCTCACCGCTTCCGTTAACTCAGGGTTCCGTTCGGTCCCCATCTCCAACCGCCGTATTTCTGCATCGTTAAATCTTAACAGATCGTTAAATCTCAACAAATCGTACGGTCAACACGGTCAGCACAATCTCCGGTCAGCATCTCTCAATTATCAATTACCATTACTCAAATCACTAAACAGAAACCCTAAATTCACCGTAAAAGCATCCGCAGCTGCCGTTCCGGCGAAACAGGATCCGGCGCCGGCTCCAGCACCATGGCAGGGAGCAGCGATGAAACCGTTACTTGCTTCAATCGCTACCGGAGTGATATTGTGGTTTGTTCCGGTACCGGCCGGTGTATCGAAAAACGCGTGGCAGTTATTGGCGATATTTTTAGCGACGATTGTTGGAATCATTACACAGCCGTTGCCGTTAGGTGCTGTTGCGTTAATGGGATTAGGTGCGTGTGTGCTTACTAAAACCCTAACTTTTGCAGCTGCATTTTCGGCTTTTGGTGATCCGATTCCGTGGTTAATTGCTCTTGCGTTTTTCTTCGCTAGAGGATTTATTAAAACGGGATTAGGTAATCGAATTGCGTATCAGTTTGTTAAATTATTCGGTAGCTCTTCGTTAGGGTTAGGGTATAGTTTGGTGTTTAGTGAGGCGTTATTAGCGCCTGCCATTCCGTCTGTTTCGGCGAGAGCTGGGGGGATATTTTTACCATTGGTTAAGTCATTATGTGTTGCTTGTGGAAGTAATGTAGGTGATGGAACTGAACATAAGTTAGGGTCTTGGTTGATGTTGACTTGTTTCCAAACTTCGGTTATTAGTTCGTCTATGTTTTTGACTGCTATGGCTGCGAATCCGTTGAGTGCTAATTTGACATTTAATACGATTAAGCAAACAATTGGGTGGACTGATTGGGCTGTGGCTGCAATTGTGCCTGGATTGGTTTCGTTGATTGTTGTACCACTTATTTTGTATATTGTTTATCCACCGTCGGTTAAGAGTAGCCCTGATGCGCCTAAGCTTGCGAAAGAGAAGTTGGAGAAAATGGGACCTATGACGAAGAACGAAATCATCATGGCTGGAACTTTGCTTCTTACGGTATGACGACTGATTAATTTTGTACAGTTAAAATAGTTCATATCAGTAATAGCTGTTGTTAGTTTAGATTTTGAATGCATATTTAGTGACTTGACTATAATTTGAGTAAAACAACACCTACTTACACCAGGGATTTGCATTTTGGTTAATTTTCAATCGGGATAATATGAATGAGAATATTCGTTCTTAAAAAATATGATGATTTGTTTATCCAAAAAAATGATGTTTTGTAAATATTGTAATACGATTTGAAAAATGCTACTCGTATTTATGTTTCTATATTCTAGTTGTAGAATGTAGATTGCAAGATGCAAAAATGTCTGACTTGTATTTTTCTTGCCAAAATATCTGTCGCATTTCCCTTTTGTGGACCACTTACAGGTTCAATGAGTATTTATTGCCATAAAAAGTTATCACTCTTCTACTAGGACCTGTCATCGAAAGATTTGTATTTGCTTACAAATGTTCATTAAACAATTTGACTTTGGTCTCTGGTCTACCAATGAAGTTAATTTTCTATGTTTCATTGTTTCTTCCCATATGAATCATGGTCTGTTACCCTGTTATGAGAACTACTAATCAGTTACTGCTAGCAGTATGAATGATATGTACATTTATGTTTGGCACTTTTGCCAAATAGTGGTCCAAGTTCTCATTAATAAGCTTCTTTGCGAGTTAGGTTCCATATTATATGATGGCCCTAAAAAAGGAAATAGGAAAAACAAGCAGAATATTTAGATTATTTGACGTGGTATTCCGTACTATATATTACTGCGGATAAAACCATTTTTGCTCCAACCTTGGACATATAACTATCATACACCATCGCATACAAAAATACAATCGTGGATTTCTATAGCTGCAAGTTCTTTTAGACCCTATACTTAATATTTGATTATCCCAGCAGAAAGTATCTTGAATAATATGTTTATTTACGAAGAGAAATTTCTCATTTTGTCATTTTGATTATTGAATCAGGTTGGTATGTGGATATTTGGAGGGATGCTTGGTGTGGATGCTGTTACAGCTGCTATTCTTGGACTGTCTGTTCTTCTTATAACTGGAGTCGTGACATGGAAGGAATGCTTAGGTGAAGCTGTTGCATGGGATACTCTTACATGGTTTGCTGCGCTTATTGCAATGGCTGGCTACCTTAACAAATATGGTCTCATCTCCTGGTTTAGTCAAACAGTTGTCAAGGTGTGTTATCATTTTCATCATATATATGTACTAGAAATAGTGGCGACATGAGTGGGTTGGGCGGGTTGGATTATGTGTCAAAAATGGTCATGTTCGGTTGTTTGTCTTGCAGACATTTTTGTTCAATATATCATAGTTATAGAAATAATTGGCGCACAATATAATTACTCTAGCATAGAGGTGGCAAAGTGTGCGGGCTGGGTAACGGATCAATGTCGGTGCTATATGGCACGGGTTGTGTTGTTTTGAGCTGAAATACTTTTTGTTGCAGTTTGCAGAAAACATATAATTTCAATAATGTATGTAGCTTTTGAATCAAACGATTTGTTGCATAAAACGTGCCTTTTGGGCAAAATGAACCCAAATCAACCTGTGTTTCAGTAAATTTGACAAAATTGCGACATCTAATTTGTACATTAGTGTATATAGTCTCATCTGCTACAAAGTACTGAATTGTTTGCCATTGTGTTCTTACAAATCTTTCTTTTTGTTTCATTTAAAGTAGCTTTCCTCCAATGGCATTGAATATAAAAATTACAAACATCATTGGGCTATAATAAGCATTGGGTTTTTTCTGCAGTTTGTTGGTGGACTAGGTCTTCAATGGCAAGCATCTTTTGGCATCCTTGTTCTTCTATACTTCTATTCCCACTACTTCTTTGCAAGTGGAGCTGCTCACATTGGTGCCATGTTCACCGCCTTCTTGTCAGTTGCCAGTGCCCTTGGGACACCTCCACTATTTGGAGCCATGGTTCTAGCATTCCTCTCTAACCTCATGGGTGGTTTGACCCACTACGGAATTGGGTCGGCCCCTGTATTCTATGGAGCCAACTACGTCCCACTTGGCAAATGGTGGGGCTATGGGTTTCTCATATCTGTGGTCAATATCATCATCTGGCTTGGAGTTGGTGGAGTCTGGTGGAAGTTCATTGGCTTGTGGTAGACTAGAGGTACAAGTTTACTACTACAACTTGATGACAAAACTCAGAAAAATTCTGACTTCTAATGTGCTGTTAGTAGGATTTTAACTAAATCCTCTCTATCGAATCTAGTTGCAAGATTTTTCTTGGGATTCTTTCACCTTGCAAATAATTTTTGTCTTTGTTGGAGGCTTGTGTAGGTTGAGATGGTATACATGGCTTGAGGCTCATTTATATTCGAACTTGGAATTTAGCCTTAAAAGTTTTGGTGGTTTTACATAAACTTTGTAACGAATTCTTGCATCAATACGTGTACTTTATGCATGTAATTTACAAATATTGGATTACTTCTATATTTGTATTGTATTATCTCTATCAATTTGATGACTTGACGAGATTAGAATGCTCTATTACTTATTCACCTGACGAAACATCAAATACTTTGTTGATTGAAACAAACCCTTGGTGATCTCCATCAAATAGTTTGTTAACTTGTTTGTTGAGTCATATCAGTCACCACGGCTCCAGAATTTGGATAACAACACTAATGCTTTTGAAGTTGAAAGTACATGACTACGGTATCATTATGAGTTGGGCTTTTGGATACATACGCTCATGATCCGACCTGATTAGAACTGAAATCTATCTCTAAAACCCGCAAAAATAAGGAGTAGAACGTAAAACAGGATCACATAGTGCAAAGCAAGAAACCCCAACTAATATACAATATACACTGTTATGATATCAATACTCGATTATTGGAGGATCTTACTATCAACAATAAGAATCTGTATGTTTCAGTAAATCTATGCCGTATCCTTGAGAAAGCACCATGGTCCTGTTCTTGTTCCTATCCTGCAAGAACACACGAAAGACAGAACTTCATGACGCTTGGTTAATGAGATTAGACACAAAATTGAGTAATATCTGATTCTGCTTAAAGCATGTAAAAAACAAAATGGATAATACGGGGCGGATAACCCGCTCTTCTGTGTCTATCTTTTCAAACTTCGTGTTTTGGGTCAGATTATTCGTTCAAGAAAATGTACCTCCAAAATCCTGCAAATGCTCTCAAACTCATGTATAGAGCAAGAGCAACCCAAAGCCCAACAAATCCATGGCTAGAGGCGACGAATATCGATAAAATGCTAATTATAGCAACCATAACCTGAGATACAAAATTCAAAATTGGGTCACCAGTTATGGTCTTGTTCAGTTCTATATAAAGAGATTTTATCCTCTCAGGATGCTTTATATTAATTTGTTGGTCTTTTTTATTTTCACAACTGGGACCTACAAAATGAAAGTGAACGGAATGGAGTAGACAATAGAAACCCTGAAGTCGCAATGAGTATACCATAGAATACGCAGCATATGCAAAATCAGATGCTCCAAAGTTAACACCGTCGAAAACAAAGGCTAATGCATTGATCGGTTGAGTTGCAGCAACAAACTGATACATAACAGTATTGAATTGTTTGAGTTGGCATCAAGAGTTGAAAAAAAAATGGGAAACATGGTTTTTGTGGAGCTACAAATACCGGTATCCCGATGCTTATGAGATGGAGCACATCAACGTCTTTGGTAAACAATCTTGCTCCAAATTGTAACCCGACTCCTAAAAGAACAGCTAAGGCTACCCCAAGTACCACCCCTAACTGCATCACCAATTCGTACCATCAATTGAGTATATATATTCATTGAGTTGCAACAAATTATACTCTATAATCCAATTTCTATGTTGATGATGCCTCTAGGAAAATGCTATAAACTTATTCTCTGCTGCTCTGCCTTTTCGTTTTACAGAAACATTTTATAGGTGTTATATCTAACCATTTACTTATCAAGTGATAAATTCAGGTTATTTTGTTTTTTTGCTAATATCATGTCATATTAGCGACATGCTGACATATATAACAAACCTGCAAAACTCTTGAAGCGGTTGCTGTGACCTTTTCGTAATCCATTCTGGCAAATGCACTTGCAAGTATAGCCTTCAAATATTTAAGCATATGATGAATTAATTGAAAGTCTTGGAACTTAACAGCTGGTATAGTTAGATGCAAACCTGTCCAGCGACAGCCAAACCGTCTGCTAAAAGTGAAGTTGCAAGCCAAACTTGCAAGCAAACTTGAAATGCAGCCATTGTCGTTGACCCTTGTCTTGCGGCCATCGATGCAGCCAATGTTACACAGAATGTTACAGCCATAACTCTCATTAACAGTAGGAAACCTGTTGAACACATTATCAAAAACAGAGTATGATTATCATTTGATTGAAAAGTATAGCAAAAGTAAATGCTATTTACTCAGTTTATAAATGTTTACGAGCAACTAGTTATGATAATACGTATAGGAATCAGCCCGAATCAATTATTTTGAAACTCACCGTTCTTGAGAAATCGACCAAATTGGAGATGCTTGGAATTAGGTGGTACGAGGTCGATCTTTTGTACTAATTTCAAGAAAAGTATTATTGAGATCAAGTACCTGGCACATAAGTGTCAAAACATCATTAGCATCCAAAAAAATGGTTTACACTGCAACTTTCCATGATCAAACAAGTTTTTTTTTTCATCATAAACCACCATCATATTTCTTTTTAATTAAAGAATAGAACATAAATTGTAGATGAGCTTACTGAGACAAAACATGAGCAATGGCTGCACCACTGACCCCAAGACCAAAAACAAACATGAAAATTGGGTCCAAAATGATATTAGTCACATCTCCTGCCACTAAAATCAGCCAAAAAAAAAACAAACAAACTCATGTTATTAAAGTGTTACACGAGTATCACATCATCAAGCGCAATTTTGTCATTTCACCTACCAGTGGCGTACAAAGGCGTTTTCGTATCTTTGAATCCACGATACACTCCTTGCATCGCCAATGAAAGCAGAACGGCTGGAGCACCAATTGACCTTAACTTTAAGTACTGTTGCGCTGGGTATAACATTGGTGAGTCCTGTTCATGCAAGTATAACAATAAGATGTACAATAAAAATAGTATTAAAGAAACGAATGTTCCATTATTATGAGTATGTACTTTCTTACTTACAGATTTGATCCCCATAAAACCCAACACGGGTTTCGCTCCAAGAATCAGAAATGCAGCTTGCAAAAACCCCAAAATGCCCCCAATGATTAAAGCAGACGAAGCTGACGGTATCTGCTTCTTCTTGTAGCTCGTTACAAGTGACTCCATATCTAGGGACTCAAACTCTACACGTACAAAAAAACACGACAAAAGTTTCAGGAGGATGTTAAGAATCAAAATGTATGTCATAATGGAATGCGTACTAATTTGTGACATACTAGTACTTGTGTTATCATGTTGGAGTAACTTTCTATTTTCACTGTTAACAGGGGGGCCTTGCATTTCAAAATTTTCGTTACTTGAATTTGAAACGGCATCTTCTTCGGCTACAAAAGAGGTTGTGATGCTGACTAGAGGAAATATTGCGATTCGTGATACTTGGTTGAATACTGCTATTGAAACTCCTACAGCAGCAAGCTCGACCGCACCTGAATAATGTTTATTTAAATTTATAAGTTTCTTACCATTTTATTTGTAGTACAAATAAAAACACACTGGGACATATGAGAATGAGTGATTGATTCCATACCGTCATTTTTTTATTGAAAGGCAGAAACTTTTATTAATGATCATACTGTTGTATATACGTATATGTAGTTTTATCACAAACTAACCAATTTTACTCCAATCATGCCATGTTTCATACTTGAATGTTTTCTTTTGCATATTTAAGTAAGCTTAATTGCATAGTTGGTCATTGTGGTTTACACACAGTGACACAATAGTCCTTGTACTTCACTTTTTGCATCAGAAGTCCAACAACACAAAACTTGTTACATAGACAGTCCCTCCCTCGTTAAGTTTAATATTTCAGCCGTTAAGTACATTAACATGACCAATTGGGAAAAATGGTCAATTTTGGTCAAAGGCTAAAATGGTCATTTTAATGCACTTAACGGTTTGAAATGTTAAAATTAATGAGGGATGGACTGTCTATGCAACAAGTTTTGTGTTCTTGAACTTTTGGTGAAAAAAATGATGTACAGAGACTAGATGTGTTATTTTGTTTAAATCATAAGGACCAACAATGCGATTAACTCTTTTAAGTAATGATAGTGGTTACTTTGTGACCTAAAAATTAAATGTTGGAATTTGAAGAGTGAAATTACCTATTTGACCAATGAAGGCAGTGTCAAC
This sequence comes from Gnaphalium uliginosum, assembly GCA_963930675.1. Lineage (NCBI taxonomy): Eukaryota > Viridiplantae > Streptophyta > Magnoliopsida > Asterales > Asteraceae > Gnaphalium > Gnaphalium uliginosum. Next base: position 11,302,554 of record OZ005683.1, on the reverse strand, counting down.
AAGAGAAGCAATAGGGTCAGCTGTCAAAGCAAGTGCTGCTGGTAATGCAATTTTGGCTATTTCTATTCCAAGCTCATCCATTTTTAATGCTAACCTGCAACTTCAATAATAAACCAGTAGCACAAAAAGTTTGCAAAATAGTTTCTAAACTACATCACATGATGCATTATAAAAGAGCTCATGTAAAAGGTCTTTGAAAAATACTAACCATAGAGGCAAATTTGCACCAAGTTTTGGATAGAAACAATATTCATAGAATGACTTGTAAATCATTAAAAACTATATGTTTAATTTTTCTATGTATAGATAAGTTCTATAAAAGTAAAATTGTAAACTAGTTGGTTATTGAATATGATTTGTGGTAAATGGAAAGGTACGTACCTAGCATCTTTAAAGAAAATGGACATGCCACATGGACATCCATCATGTTTCTCAGCCATGATCCCTTGATTGGAGGGCAAAATTGTCAATTCACATACAAACAAATGCTAGCTTCCTCCATTGGTTTTCCTGCAAGAACCAAATGTGATCAGAGAACATGAAACATGAAAACCATATTCATACAGTGAAAATAGTGTGAAACTTATGAAAAAAGTACACAATTAACGTTATATAGCAAGATTTTGACCCACAAGCATTAGACTTCAATACAAATTAAACCCAAATCCATTTTTTAAAAAAGTACATGAAAAAGAAATCACATACACAAACACAAACACAACGAAAAAAAGGCAAAACAGAAACATGAGAATTAGTTGCCTTATGTGTTCTGAATTCTTGGCTGATCATAAACAAGAAACATGAAAACGAAGGTAAACATGAAAAGTTATAGAAGATAGGGAAGAAATAAAATAAAAAATAATAATAATAATTAATAACATATGATTACTTTAAAAAGTTATGAAGTTGAAGAGGGTGTTTTTGTAGTTAAAAAGACATAGAGTTGTAACAGATTGTTTAAGAAGAAGAGAATAAAAGAAAGAAGGGTGTAGACCCTTTAAATCATGGTTGAGATTGCCTCATTTCAACATCAAATATTTATCAACCATGAGTGATAGTAGTAGGACTACTACCTATTTATTTGTACACTTGTATTCTTCTTATTAAATTTCAAGGTAAGCTTGTATATTTCTAAATTATTATTCCCTCCGTCTTAATAACAAAAACGATTGGATTTAAGAAAGAATGAGTAAATGTCATTTTTTTCCTTATATTCAAGGGAAGTTTGACTTGAAATATTTAAAGAATGAGGGTATAATTGAAAGTTTAATGATTTTTTATAGTTATTTTTTTCAATTGGACAATCTTTTTGTACAGACAAAAACAGTACGGTGGACAATAAGATTGAGACGGATGGAGTATATAAAAAATAGTCAAATTCATGTTTTTAAATTGTACACCATAAGATGGGGTTCTAATACGAATAGTCATGTCTCGCTCTCTTCATCTCTATTACACCATAGCCATCGTCGGACACAATTGAAAAGGTTTAGAAAACTATAATCTAATTACTTAGACATTTAGTGTTCGTCGTCATTTCTTCCCATACCAGTAGTTTATATTATACGATTTGACTAAATTACATAAAAAAATAATGAAATTAAGATGATATTGTTTTTGTGGCATATATATAATCTAGAAAATAAATGTAAAATTACGATTCAAATATTTTGTCCATGTTTGATTTTTGATATGACAAAACTTAAGGAAAAAGAAAATATTATATATATATATATATATATAGTCGCGATACTCTTACTAACGGGTAACAAAATGACACCTAACGGGGTTCTTGTGTTATATCGTTTTCTTTTTTCAAAATTATCTTCCTTATTATGGTTTATGCATGTTCACTCCTTAAACATCATATTCCGTTACATATTGAGTCCCTAAGCTACCTTTAATGTTTTAGTTTTTTATTTTTTCTAAATTTAAAGGTATTTTAGTCGTTTTACTAAATGATCATGACCAACTTTATATATTTTCACCCCTAAATTAACATGACACTCAAATAATTGATAGCAACTACAAGTTAAAACTTACGTACAACTTGCATCTTGAGTCCTTAAAACTTTGAAAAATACATAGTTAAAATTGAAGTTTGATTCTATGAAAACATGTAAAGCATGTTTAAATTTCAAATAATTACTATGTTCCAATTTAATTGTCAATTTTTATTTTTGAAATGTCTCAAACTAATTATCCACTTTCAGATTCAAAGAAATATGAAATTTTAATGGTCATCAATGTAATTATTGCACTTTTCTTAAACTGTGTGCATATTGGTTGTGGATAAATAAATTGAGACGGAGGAGTAATATTTTAAAGAGAAAATTACCTATTTGATCATATTCGACCTCCTGTATTTTAATATGGACAAAATCTTAAAAATATCAATTTTGATCAAGAATTTCGCTCCATCACATCAATTGGAGCGAAATTTAGTGTGTGTTCTTTAACCGAAGTGAATTCTAGGCATTTTTGTTTTAGTTTGAGCGAATTCTAGGCATTTTGTTTTTCATAGAGGGAACTTTAGTGTGTTCTTTATTTGGAGCAAATTGTTGAACATTTAAACAAATTGTTGAGCATTTGATCGAATTCATGTATATTTTTTTAATAATCGGAGTGAAATGTTAGGCATTTAAACAAATTCATTTGTATTTTTGAATAATGAGCAAATTGTTGAGTATTTAAGGGAATTATTGTGTATTTTTTAATAACCAGAGCGAATTATGGCTATTTAGGTGTAAGATTTGAACGAATTATTGAGAATTTGAGCGAGTTCATGTGTATTTTTTAATAATTGGAGCGAATTGTTCCTAAACCAAAATGAATAGATTTGTAGATTTTGTCCATATTTAAACGGTGAATGTCAAATCAGACCATTTAGATAATTATCTATTTTAAAACTTGTGGATTTGAATGGATTAGAGTGACATCATAGGCCATAAGAGCATCTTTAACATTGTAGCTATTTATAATATATCGTTGAATTGTGTATTTTAAATTAATTAAAATGGATTTAACGCAATAACTTTTTTTTTATTATAAGCATATTTTTAAAAAATTCTCGTTTTAGATTAAAATAGTAATAGTGTAATTTAATGCCTTAAAATAATATACACATTAGAGATACTCGATAAATATTCATTCGGTGCTTGGTGACCAAGCATACTAATTTTTTAATGTTATCAATCTTACTTGCAAATATTAATTAATTTGTATTATTGTTGTTATTATTTCTCATTTGCATTGAACAATTTAAGTGATGACGAGTCATGTGCCAAAAATAGATTTATTCTTTGATAGATGGAGGTATTCATACTCTTTCTGTCCCCGCAATGCTAACTTATTAGCGGGGACATGTAAACCTCTCTCATATTGACCGTAGGACCGATTGGGACTGCCGGTCGGTTTTTACCCTTCTATTCATACTCTCTCTGGATGGTAATAAATAATAACAATAATAAAATAAACTTGAAAATGGATATGACAAAGGTACGTTTCAACTTGATCAAGAATCGAGTATATATTATTATTAAGAACAAAATGATAAGATAAGCATATATAGTCCATGCATTTGTGTATGTTTGGGTAACTTTGGGAACAATTCTTTATTAGATAGTGAAAGTGAAGTATGATACTTTAATTTCGCACTTTTGATACCAAGTCATATTGTATGAGTGTATGCATCATATGTGTATAGGTGCTGCCAATCACTTTTGGAACAACTCTTTATTATAATTTCCACTACTACATTATATATTTGTGAACTTATTAGTATCTATTAGTATTTAAATGTTATATTAATTCTTGTAGTAGAAGTCAAAATAAGTCATCAAATATGGACGTAAAAAATGGGTTAGTAGTTGGCGTCCTTATATTGTCACAAGAGGTCTCATCAGGTTCAAACTACTCTAACAACACATCTTTGGGTGGTCAGGAAAAGGGTCGGAAACAGTCACAAGATACCCCAGTTAGGTCGCATACATTTGAGTAAAAATACTCATCTTTTCCGAGTAAGCTGAAAATGAAAAACCTCATCCGTTTAACAGTGTGAGTGGTAAATTAAGTATTTAAATGTGATATTATTTTCTTGTTGTAGAAGTCAAAATAAGTCTTTAAATGAAGCAAGTCAAAACTGAACATTCAAAACAAGACAAGAAAGGAGAGCTTAATTTTGAAGTTTAGGGACCCAATCAATGTGACTTCACCATTAATTAATAACAAATAATAATATCCAAGAGTATAGCATGATGTGATTACATTTTTACATAGATTGGCCTAATTCGAAAAGAGAAAGATCATATGCTTCACAATCACATTTTAGGCAACAATTAACAACCTTGTAGCTCTGGTGAAAACCTACCTTGAAGTAGATTAAAGTGTTTTCATCTAGAAAATATAATCGTCTATATTCGACGAAATTTGCGTATGAAGTATCAAAATTTCAGTTGCCCAGAAAACCATTTGCATGTCTTTTAATCACTTTTGGTGAGATAGTTGAGTTGTTCTATACAAATCATTTATATGTGCTTCATTACTTGGATACAAGCTATGGTTTGATTAAAACATATACTTTGGATGATCGATAACATCCAATATGAAGGCCAAGTACAGTTGATGTAGCTATCAATTAGAATGATAGAAGATTGTGACCTTAGTAAGCATGATCTTAAAAGACTATTAACGATACATATTACAACAGGTCTTTTGGAGATTCTACATCCTCAAATAAATGTCCTAGACAGGTTCAACGACTACATTCATGCGCATCAACTACATTCACACGCATCAGCTAATGCTACACCATATTATTAGACTCCTCCCAACCGTAGACTGAAACTGACAGAAACTGACGGGTCACGTCAGCGCCACGTCAGTTTTTTTACAAAACTGACAGAAATTGACAAGCTCCTGCCATCAGTGCTCCGTCAGTTTTTTTCCAGGGATCTGCAACTAATAAATTAAATATTTAAAACACAATAATTAAAATAAAACACATTTTATTAAAATAAAAAACATTACAATTAAATAAAAAAATTACAGTACTATAAAATTAAAAAAAAAACATTACATTAATTGAAAAAAAAAACGATTACACTAATTAACGACTACGGAAATTTGGTGGGAGTTGCGAAATGTAATCGATTAGAGCATTGTGAAGTTGATGATGAACCTCCCGATCGCATAATTCCTTATCCATACGCAATTGAGTTTCAACCCTTTCTTGCCACGAACGTCTTGGTGGGATTCCGGATATTCCTCCTCTAGTTGACACATATTTTGTCCGTTGTCCTCAGTTATCATGTTGTGTAGAATCACACAAGTATACATGATTCTTGATATTTTGTTGGTGCTATATGGTCTTGTCGGGTTCTTGATGATTTGCCAACGACCCTGAAGCACACCGAATGCTCGTTCCACATCTTTTCTTGCAGCTTTTTGATATCTCTTGAAGCGCATCTCTTGTTGTGTTAATGAATGCTTAAATGACTTTACAATAGTGGACCATTCCGGATAAATCTCATCGCCTTTGGTGAATTCCTTGCCGGCAATCGTGAAATTTACTTGGGGAGCTTTATCTTGTAGTTTTTCGCTGAACAAATCCGATTAATTTAATACGTTGATGTCGTTGCTCGAACCCGCTGGATCAAAGAAAGCGTGCCAAATTCACAAATCGTAATAGGCAACCGCTTCGAGCATGATCGTTGGACAACCTTGATCACCTCTAATGTATTGACCTTGTCATGCTACTGGGCAATTTCTCCAAGGCCAATGCATACAATCGATGCTTCCGAGCATACCCGAAAAACTATGCAACTCGGCATGACGCTGATGTAAACGTTGCACATCTTGTAGTGTTGGTTTTCTTAAATACTTGGTAGAGTATAGATGAAAAACACATTTACAAAAGTTATCCAAACAATCGTATGATGTTTGTTCAACCATATGTAAGTACTCATCAAACGCATCGACGACACAACCGTATGCCGGTATTGCGAAAGTGCATTTTTGCCAAACGTTAAAACCAGGTCTACCGGTTGCGTCAAGCCGTTGAATAAAATATGTAAAGTAGTCAGGTACCGGAAATTGGGAAAATGTTATAATACCTTGACATATAAGAAGAAATAATGACTTGCTCATCCGATAACGTCGTCAGAAGATATCCGCCGGAAATGTTGGACGCTCGGCAAAGTAGTCTAGATACAAACGTTCGCCCGTTGCTTCACGATCTCTAGGAAAGTATCGTCAGGGTGCTCGTGGTATCGGGATCGGAATATCATCTCCATCGGACGAATCGGAGTATATCGAATTAAATATATCGATAGCAGCCGTCGAATCAAAAACCGCTGTGATAGATTGCAAATCTTCAAGATCAGAATCGGAAGACATAGTGAAAAAATTGTAAGAATATAGATGTGATAGTGAAGAAGTGTATGAATTGTTTAGAAATGAGAGTGTGTATTTATAGAGTAAAAGTAGAGTTTAAAAAAATACAACGACTATATTTCAAACTTTTTTTTTTACAAACGCTCGCCTGGGACCCACACAACAAACAAATCGAGCGTCGTTTTTCCGATGGGAAAAACCGACGGGCCGGTGTTATCGGTGTCGCTTCCGTCGGTTGTAACCGACTCAAACCGACGAACACCATTGGGAGGAGTCTAATGAGGTATCTCTAATTGTTAATATGTTTATTGCTCAGTTTTATACATAAAAACTTCAATATGCATTTACGTTTAGGTACAACTAGCAACACGCCAACACCTATAACTTTCCCATATATATATATATATATATATATATATATATATATATATATATATATATATATATATATATAAAAGGAGGAACAAAAAAGAAGAAAATGTAGGGAAAGAAGAGAGAGAAGTAATATGATTCAGTATTTTATTATTATGATTCAAATTTTTATTATTATAATTTTACATTTTATTGCTTTGGATCAATATTTTATTAATAAGATTTAGTCCATTGTTTGTATGATTTCAAAAGTTATAGGTAATAAAAATTTGAATCATAGTACTAAAATATTGAATTAGATGTTGGAGGTATGAATCTAATGCTAAGAGAGAGAGAGAGAGAGAGAGAGAGATGATAAATGAATACAGGAAGTAGTAAACAGATGAAGTAGTAAACAGATCGAGAGTTTTAAGGGATCTTATTAATCCCCATGGTTTCATTAACCGACAAATACATAGAAAAAGACTAGTATACCCTTATCAATATGTAAATTAAAATTGGTTCTTATGGTTCTTAATATTGGGTGTTTCTCATTTGAACATAACCCTACATAGTGAAGGGATCGAGTGATAACTCATTAAAATGACAACCATGAGAACTTACTGCACGTGTATTTTATTCAAAATGTGAAGACTTAAAAGGGCCCGAATCAACTTTCATTCTCTACTTTGTCCCCACGCTTTTATTTCGCTAGATACTCGTATACCTAATTTTATCACCAATTTCATCTCCACTCACAATTTTTTAATTTCAGTCGATCACCACTCTTCTTTGCAAAATCACAATAATGATAACAAGACTTCTAGGCGACCTCGGGAATTCACAACTACATCGATGCAAACATACAACATGTAAGCTTTTCATTATAGTTTGTAACCGAATTAATGCGACAATGAGTGTGCAATCTAATTGGACGACTAAGAAGAACATTTAATAACTGCGTATTGCACATAACTTCGTTTTGCACCTAATTGCATTTTGCACCTAACTACGTTTTTGCACCTACCTGCGATTATGCACATGCGTGCATTTCTGCACTCACTGAAGATTCTACAACTAATTGTTGTATTTTTTTTATCTGGTGTGAATTGATGGTTAAAAACTGAATTTTGATTAAAATGTTAATTACATTTAAGTAATTGTGAACTAAGATACTGGAGTTTTTTTTAAAAAAAAAATTAAGTTTTAGATAGGAGGCGGGTAATCGGTTCTCAGGGTTCTAACTATTAATTGGTTCTCAGGGAATCTTCACCCCATATATATATTGGGATGATTCAGGGGGAAACACTTTTTTTGAGGGAAAGGTGAAACGTTATTATTCATCACGGAGCATTTTAACTTCGAAAATACAAATCTCACAAAAAAACGAAGTGAAATTTAATAATAGTTAATTAAAATCGATGCTATGAATGTTAAGCTTCCTTGATAAATTCTTTTTGTGGGTTATAACATCAATTTATGAATATTAGACCTAAAATTGTTAATATTCATCGTGGTGAATGTTATTTAACATTCATCGTAATGAATGTTAGTTAACATTCATCACGGTGAATGTTAACAATTTATTAAATAAATATTCATCAACTAATGTTATGACTTAAAAATGAAATTCTTCCGTTAATATATTCTTTATAGCATCGACTTTGATTTATTGGTAAAAATAATTTTTTTGTTGACATTTTGATTGGTAAGTGTAATATTATCCGTGATGAACATTAACACTTCCCCATTCCCTAAAAAAAACACTTCCCTTTTGAACGCTCCCTTATATATATATATATATATATATATATATATATATATATATATATATATATATATATATATATATATATATATATATATATATATATATTCGTGTTAAGATGAGTTTCACCATGTTTGTCTTTTAAGTTCATCGCTCAAGCCTTTGGGTATTCTCTATTGGAATCATCGTTTTTGGATAAATTTGAATAACTATAACTTACCTCAACGTACTTTAAGTTTACATATATCCTTCCAAACTCTTACATTTTACCTAAAAAGAAAAGTTTCACTAAAAATTATACGGGCATTACATTTAAAAGGTTAAGACATATAACTATATATTGGGATCGGAAACAACAATTTCTGAATGATGTATTTTATCATCATATCGACGTTTAAGTTTTCCTTAATTTTCATGTTAAACTTTCGATTCATATATTGAAAATATCGTTACTTTACTCGTAAGAGATTAGATGTCATACTTAAGCATCTTCGACCACTACTATTTATTGCTTTTGCATCATCGTTTACATTTGTTTCTAAATGGCTTTTACATCGATATTTTTGTAGTATAATATAGCCGTGCATCGCACGGGTTAAAAAACTAGTATATATATATATATATATATATATATATATATATATATATATATATATATATATATAAAGGCAAAAGCTTTCCTTATTGTTGCTGGAAAATATTACAATGGGCATTTTTAACCAAAAACTAGCTAAAATTCTTAGGGCATAAATCTACCTACAGAACAACAATCGATAACGGGATATATATATATATATATATATATATATATATATATATATATATATATTACATACATACATATTACATACATACATACATATTACATACATACGTACATATTACATACATATATAATATAGCCGTGCATCGCACGGTTTAAAAAACTAGTATATATATATATATATATATATAGAAAGGCAAAAGCTTTCCTTATTGTTGCTAGAAAATATTACAATGGGCATTTTTAACCAAAAACTAGCTAAAATTCTTAGGGCATAAATCTACCTACAGAACAACAATCGATAACGGGATATATATATATATATATATATATATATATATATATATATATATATATATATATATATATATATATATTACATACATACATATCTGAGTGACAGAAGACCAAATCAAAGAAGTCTTCATCCTATCTTCTCTATGTTCGTATCATCAGAAGGCCATATCACAGTCTCCATGAGCCGATTACGCATCAACTCCAAGTTTTGATCTGAGAGATCTTTATACATTTCAGCATGATCCAATTTCTAACACGAATACACCAACAAATTAAGATTCTAAAAATTATCAAGTTTGTGAGACAAAACTATAAGATCAAAAGAGAAAATGGAAGAATGTCACAGATTTCATACCTTCACCCATTTTCCGTAGAGGTGAAGGCGCGTCACCATTACTCTTTCTGCTAGCTCATGTTTTTCCTATCGAAACAAAACCAAGTTTAATGGAGTAATAATGTTTAAAGTCCACAAATAATATTCATTAGATTTTTAGTGGCAGTGGCAAAACGGGCGGGGCGGGGATGTTGAGTAACGGGTCAAGATGGCTTGGAGTTAAAGTGGTACTTTTATGTGTGGGTCAAATGAATTGGGTTGGCCAACCCACAAACACTTTTGGTCCATTTTCTATAAACACTGCAAATATTTAATGTATCAAATATGATTACAAAAAAACTTCATTAAATTTGTAGTTATACTTTTTATGAATAAAACGGTTAGAATGTTGTAAATATTTGAATACATCTTTTGACCCTTTTAGAGTTTCAACCCATTTGACCCATTTCATTTTTAGCTAAGGTTTTATAACTAACACAATTTCACCCCTCATCAATCAAATGCAACTTGAGTGAACCGTTTCTCTATGAATGAGTTTGTACCTTTTGGAGGATGCGAAGGAAGCGTTTTCCATCACTGGGCTTGTTTGTTGCAACAAAACTGTTGAATAGATAAGGTGTCAAAAGCATAAATGCATTAATCTCATAGTGTTACAAAGCATAGGAGGAGATCAGGACACAATAGGAGCCTGAAAATTTGGAAGACTTACTCGTAGAACCATCGATATTGTGTCGGATTCATCTCATATAATTGGTTCATAACAGTCCTTACTGCTTTGTAGGTGAAAAGATTAAAGATTTGCTGTAAAAAGCATAGCATTTGGTCATATAATTTGTACCCAAAAGGTAAAATCAATAACAAAATCCTGAAACAAGTAAATTATTTATAGATTCCCATACACATGAACCAAAATTTAATATCTCAGAAAGACAATACTTGCATACAATCCATACTTCTATTGTTGTAGTGATATTTCTACAAGTGCAAATGTGAATCCAAATAATTGTACTAATCCACTTTACATTTTTTTCAAAATCACAAGTAATTAGCACTTCTTGTAAAAACTAAAGGAAACATTACCATAAAACTATATCCATTTTAGGTGCTTTTGGAACAAAACAAGAAAATTATCACTCATTTTAAGTATCGCACTAAGACAACTTCAATTCATTAAGTATGGCCATTTCATACCTAGAAACACTACCTAAGGAACCTTTCATCATTTCATGATCTCTTACCTAGTTCCTGTTGCTATTTACAAATTTAATATTGACTATGAAATATACATAATATATATGGCGTATATATATAGGATATTAAAGTTCTTACAGCTTTAACATCAAGAAAACTTTCTTCATATTGTCCACCAAGTTCATTAACAACCACAAAACTTTTACCAATTTTTTTCTGTTTCTTGGAAGCAATTGCTTTTGCAGGAAGCTTGGAATCCATGAAAGAAGAAGTGAGCTTTTTACTGACTGATTTCCTTTGCAAATTCAAATCCCCATTACTTGTGTGATTCAAATGAGTTGATGTAATTGAATCAAGACACATACATGGGCAACTATGTGAATCCACAATGGGTGAACCCACAACACATATACCCCCAACCATGCTTCAAAGCACAAAAATATGAAATAAACCCTAAAAAGCAAGATTCTTTATGTGGGAAGATAAAAGATGGAAACTTTTTACTCAAAATTAGAATTCTAGAAGAAACAATAAATACCCAGATGAGATTTGAGTGAGAATTTTCGTGGGTGTGAAACAAAAACTGGAAAGTGATGATTGAAATCAAATACTCGTGTGTTTTGGTTGGCAAGGGTTTTGAGGGGAAAACAAGAAGAATGACCAGGAATAAACTAGAGGTTCAAAATGGTCCAACCAACAAGGTGGTTCTTTCGTTGACTCGTTGTATTTTCTAAATTTTGACCATCAATGGTAAGGGACGTTGAATATTCATTTTGGAATCCAAGGAACTACAAATCAAAATGAGTTTGAATTGAGCATCAATGGTAACACTAAGGGGGGTTTTTGCGGGGATATTATTAGCTTATTTGCTTATTTTTATATAAATAAACTTCAACCTGATCTTGTTTATTTTCTTATTTTTATATAAATAAACTTTAACCTAATCTTGTTTATTTTGAGAGCTTATATTATATATCTATATTAGATAGATGGAGATGAAAATAAGTTAAGATTTTTTTAGTTTATTTGGCTATAAACAAATAAGCCTCCCCAAACACCCCAACACCCCCTAATGTGATGAGCATTATTTTACTACATCAAATTGTACTATTAATATATAATAAATTTTTTAGAAAAGTTAAAAATTCTTTAATTCTTCAAGTTTTAACCGTTAATTTTTTTGACTTATTAGTTTAACACTTCAAAGGGTTAACCCACTAACTTTTGAAAGTTGGATGATTAAATCAGATAAACTTAGAAAGGTTAAATCGTTATGAAAGATAAATTTAAAAGGATTAAACCATCAAACATTTAAAGTATAAAGAACAAATATCCTCATAAATGGTTAAACCACTAAAATTTTGAATCTTGATAGATTAAATCATGAGAAGAAAAAACCTTAAAGTATTAAAACAAAACAAAAAAATTGAAGTATTAAATCGTGAAAAAATATCTCCAATATGCACACCAAGAGTATCTTCGACATGTTGTACTAAATCTTGACACTAACGATGTGTTTGGTTCGCGGAACACTTTTAGTAGCCTCCTCCAAATCCTATTTATAACTTACTCATATATAGTTTTAAACTTTCAGACTATCAATGGAATACTTTTAAATAGGAAACCTCCTCCAAATCCTGTTATCATTGTATTTGATTTGTGACGATGTTTTTGCTTGCAGCTGTATTTTTCATGCGATTCCATGTACCATCAATAAACAGGGTAACAAGAATCTTGGATTTCGATAAATGTTTTCAATAATTTCAATAATTTTGTTTAACAAGAACATCATGAATAACTTGTACATATATTGAGTATGTATGCTATTTAAGTTATTCTCAGGATTTGGATTAAAGATCATCATATCTATTACTTATATATAACACATTTTAGATTTTTTTTAAAGGAAAAAAAGAAAAAATTACCAATATGCTCCTAGAAAAACCAACTTAAAATTACAAACATACCTCTACATGTATTAAAATCTCATTAATACCATCACTATTAAACTTTAAAGTATTAAACATGTGACATTTAATTCTAATTAACTAAAATTTATATATATATATATATATATATATATATATATATATATATATATATATATATAGAGAGAGAGAGAGAGAGAGAAAAAAAAAAAAGTTCAATGTAGAATGTTAAAAGCTGTAGAATGGAGTAATCAATATAATTGTTCCATTTCAATTATCCATTTTCACCTTTTTCTAAATTTAAATATCTCACAAATCGTATATCTATAATTTATAAAAATTACACCATTAAAATCAACATCTTTTTATCTTTAATTGGAGATCTCACATGACATACTTCCGACGAATTTTTTTTTTCTGTTTTCTAATTAGCATGTGAAATTCGTAATGTTAAATCACATGTAATTTAATACTCACATGTTAATATCTACAATCAAATTATAAGTTTTAAATCACTAGCTATAATCACATGTGAATAATCAAAGTTACAAATTATAAGTTTAAAATCATATGAAAATAATTTATTTGATAATCTAATAAACCTTCAGAAATATTTTTAGTAATAATCACATGTTATTAAACATTAAATTAGTAATCACATGTTATTAAACATTAAATTAGTAATCACATGTGAATAAAGTGTAAATAAATATGAATATCAAATAATTTTTTATAATTATACATGTAAATAAATATAAAGGTGAAATCACATGTGAATTATCAGTTATTATCACAAACCTCATTTGAAAAATACATGTGATTAAACCTCAAATGAATAATCACATGTGATTTTGACCGTAAACGAATGCAATTCTTAAAATCTTATTTATAGTTATTTATGTAAATGAATATTAAGTTATAATCATGTATGAGTTAACATACACAATTGATAAATAATTGTGTACCAATATTATATTTTTATCATAAATCACATGTAATTATACATAAAATCACATGTGATTATATAAATCGCATTTTTTAAGACCCGACAAAAATGAAGAAATTTTTTTTTTTTTGTTGAAACTATAGCTTGTTGGATCTCTAATCGAAGAGAAAAAAAACGTTGATTTCGAATATGTAATTTTTATAATTTTTAGTCATGGCATTTGTGAGATATTTAATTTTAAAAAATTCTAGTGGAAATTTGGTTTTAAAGAAAATGGAACATTCTATTAGTTCTCTCATTCTACATTTTTTTAACATTTTACGTTGAACTCACCCTCTATCTATCTATATCTATACAAATATATAATATATTTGTAATGTTATATTTAGGAGTGAATTTACTAATTTACCCTTTACATTATTTTTATTATTTGAAAAACATACTTGAAAAATATACCTACATATATTAAAGTATCATTTATAGTACAATCATTAAAACTTAAACAAATAAATAAATGACATAACTTTTTAACCGTAAAAAGTTACGAGACGTGTCAATTATCGACGGAAAGGTCAGAACGAGACGATCGTGTTAAGAAACTGTATTTCATATGCTTTTCAAGCTATTCGACCCGTTTTCACTTTACTCCATCTGTCACATTTACAACGTTCACCCAAAAAACTACAGATTTAAATACGTTTAATGGAGTCGGCTTTCAATCAACGTACACTCCATCTTTCTTTTTCTTTTTTTATTTAAAAAAAATTAAATAAAAAATTATTAACTTGCAATATTATTCTATTAAATATATAATAAAAATCAACATAAACAATAATAATAAGATTGCTAATCTTATTTGTTTAATTATACAATTAAACAAATCAAATGTGAAATCAAGTTATTCATACTTTTACATCTATTATCTATTACTAATATATAACACATTTTGAATTTTTCAAAAGGGAAATTACCAATATGCCTCTAACATTAATAATAATATTTAAAAAAGTAACTTAAAATTACAAACATACCCCTATATGTATTAAAAGCCCATTAATACCATCATTATTAAACTTTAAAATATTAAATATGTGATATTTAATTCTAATTAATTAAAACTATTATATATATATATATATATATATATATATCTATACTAATATATAATACGGTTGTAATATTTTTAAGAGTCAATTTACTAATTTACCCCTTACATTATTTTTATTATTTGAAAAACATATTTAAAAAATATACCAACATATATTAAAATGATACAATCGTCAAAAGTTAAGCAAATAAAAAAATGACATAACTTTTTCACCGTAAATAGTTTCGGGACGTGTAAATTATCGAGGGAAATGTCGGAACGAGACGATTGTGTTAGCAAACAGCCAAAGACGGTTTGTCCACCTTTTGTAGTCAAGTTTCATCTCTAAAGCCTACAAAATCAATTTCTCCCAATTTCACACATTTTTATGCGTTTTAAAAGAATTATAAATAAACTCTTAATTATAAATTTACCTATTTATTTACATTTTTAATTTTGTATTTATACATTCAATTTCTATATTCGAGAATTTCAATTTTTGATCAAATTTTACGATTTCAATTTTCACGTAAATAATGCATAGTATTAAATGCTCAAATAAAAATAATGTTTTGATGGTTAAACTATCGACCAAACCAATGATTACAGACATCGCAACTTGCACATGCATAATATGAACATGCAATTTGATAGTCTCGGCCCGCATCCCGAGCATCGAATTCGTAAGGACATTTCTTATATATCTTTTTTAGGGTATTTTGTTTTAGTTTTTTTGTTAATAGAGTAAATAGATTTTTTATTTTATAAAATAACATATCGTAGTGTCAGTCATATAAATTTTGATCATAATTTACACAATACATATCAAATAGACATTAAGCTTATTGAAACGCCCAATTTTTTATATAAGTACGCGATCCAAGTATAGGGATACACGATCGCGTAACCAAAGGGGAATACAGGATCCTACCGGAAGGTATGCGATCGCGTACGTAGTACTAGAAATTTTCTGTGGACATTTGTTTGACGGGTACGCAATTTCGGTGGGGGTTCACGATCGGGTACTCACTATATGAAAATTCTCTGTTCAAATTTTAGAACACGGTACGCGATCCCAATAGGGGTACGTGATCCCGGTAGGGGTACGCAATCGCGTACCTATGCTAATTTTCTTAAAAGTGCAGCAATTCAATATTTGGACAAAAAACGTTCAAATGATGATCTTGGACATTCAAATTACCAAACCTTGTAGACTTCATTCAAACCACATTATGAACACATTTCATTTGACACATTTGTCAAGCTTACAACAAATGATGATCTTGGACATGAGATCAAAACGACACTTAGCCACTTATTACAACAACAAGACAACTTGTTCATTCCCACAAAACTTAACAATTCCAAGCTACACCTATAAATTTCCAACGTTCATACACAATACCTTATACCAAAATCACAACTTCGAAAAGTTCCCTACATGACACAACCTTAACCATTTTGACACTACGATTTGAACCATAATTTCATCAAAAGACAAGAGGGCGATTTATACAAGTTGCATTCACAACGATAATTTAAAAGAAAGAGAAAATTGCCAAACTCACATATAGCAAATGCGATTCACGCCATTCTATGGCTGGTATAACTTCCAGTGGCTCTGCAGCACTTGCCCTTGATTCTTCACACCATCAATCGTTAAATGCCCCTAATTCTTCACACCATCAATCGTTAAATGCTGATATGAATGAAGGCTTGGTTAATAATCTATTGGCTTTTGGAGGCAATGATCCTCCACTGCAACTATTTCTTCCTACAAGACCATCAGAAGCAACATAACAGGTTGAGTTGACAAATCAACCGACGGGTGAGTCAAATGGATTTTGCAGTGATGATTGGATGGATAGGGAAGGTAGTGATGGTGGTGGTGATGGCAGTGGGGTTCATTTTGAACCTGATGCTGTTACTTTTACGGCTGGCAGTGGATTAAATACGAGACAACAATCATTATCCAAAACTTGGGCATTGAATGCCTTAGCAGATACCAGTACTTTTCTTTTGTCAACTTTAACCTTTTTACGCTTGTAGGATTTTTTTTTCCATTCATTTATATAGCTATTATTTTCGAAACCAGCTATGATGGGTTACTATTTCATGAGGACCAAACTTACCCGTACACACTTACATGGCTTCTAGAAATGGTTTGCGTTAAGTGAAATTTTAACCTTTTAACCTCCCAAAATCTAAGAGAGTTATCTTCCTTTCAATTTAACCACTAAGCTAACTCCTAGGCGTACTCATAAGAAGTTTGTTGTCGTTGAGAGTTGGACAATATGAACCAATATAATGTTGGCAATCTCAACACATTAACTTATGAATGAGTAGGTTAATGGCTCAAATAATTTTATTGATCTAAAAGTTGAGTGGGTCAGACAAGTTGAGAGTCCCCCAAAGTCTTTTTTTTATTGAATTCAAGAATGACATCGTCTATATCATTCGTTCAAAGAATTAATAGAGTATTGTAACAGAATTAATTTTTGTAAGCATAAGTAAAACTTCATTATTTCTAGCTTTAAAAAAGCATCATGTTTGGGGATTAACTCAACCCGTACTGAAAAATGCCTCGATTTACCCTAAGCCTGTTTTTACCTCTGTTATTCAATCCACATTTTGTCACCTCTTTTTAAGTCATATATCCATATCCATGATCCTCCTTTTCATTTTTATCTCGTTATAGGTAGATTAATTACAATGTTGTTTTTACAATGTGCAGCTTCTTTGCTTCTTGGGATTTAGGGTTTAGAGTTTAGGGTTTGCAACCCTAAACCCATTTTGTTCAACTCCAAAACCCATTTCAAGATCCATTTTGTTCCAGTGATAAAGTCATGTTTTGTCGTTTTTATGTTTCTTATTCTCATCTCCAAAATTCATTTTTGCAAATGTTTTCACATTCACCCATCTGCCCTAAAAAGTAACTTAGAATCTCTTTTGGAGACATGAACAAAACTGTGGAAAGGTGATGACTGTCGCAATTATGCTCAATAATAATTCCGCTCCATTTTTTAACCCTAGATTATAGATACTCTCCTTCTATACCATTTTTTCTATATTATTGCTTGAGGAAATTCCCTGTAAATGTCTTCAACTCGAAATATAACCTTTTTATTACTACATGAAACTTGTAAGAGTTAATTTATTGCCTTACATCTATGCTAACTTTGTCATCAAACAGGACATGAAGCAAATTAATTATTATCTAACGAATATTTGAAATCTGGCAATGCTCGGTTGTCATTTCCATGCTTTTACCTCCGTCTCTACCTCACCCCACCCTAATCCTCGGGTTTTTCGTGTCATAGTTTTGGCAGTTTGTTAGATCCAGTGCAGTTAGTGCGTAGTAATTTAGTAATCACTTCGTGAAGAGGGTTTGAACAAAGCGCAAGTGAGTGTGTTTTGTATCAAACTAGTCGGTTCACATAGATTCGAAAGTATTAAATCTGACCTGAATAAGGGTTTCTATAAAGTATCAATAAGCTATGCCCATGTTATGTGTTGTTCCTTGTTACAATCGGTACTTAGAACTTAATGAGCATGAAGAATTTAACAATAGTACATCTTTATCCTTTTCAGTCATTTTTCAATTTCAAACTTTGTAGCCCGATTCATATTAATATTAATTTAATTTAATTTAATATAATAATAGTAAGGGAAAAAAATCTAACTTTTTTGCATAAGTTGTTGCATTCAAATTAATTAAATGAAGTTGAATCACCAAATTCAATAAAATGGAAGTTAGCACGCAATTTTACCAGTACCATCATCCATTTAATTGTTTAATTATTTTAGGGTATTATCAATAATGAAAGCTGCAACTCTCTAAGGGTTTTCAATAACGTATAAAAATTGACTGTACTTCAAGTGATAATTTTTGGAGTCAACTAAAATTCATGGGGTCAAAGAGTTTATTATGATATGAGTACAAGTATTAATGCGTATTCTAAATTTTTATTGAGTGTCGTTTCATTTCACTATTTTATTTTAATGATTGAAATTTCAAGATCAATTAACTCTTTCTTTCTCTCTGTTGAAATTCTATTTTCTTATTCTACTTTTTACATTTCTTTTCTACAACTTTCCCTATAAATTAAATAAAAAAATGCTAAGTAGACCTAAGAAATGAGACACTAAATCTACGAGAAGTAGAGAAATTAGTAGATTCCATATGATATTAATTGTATAATTTAAGTCTAGATTTAGATCCACGTTTTAAAACTATTCAGTAAAACTCAAAATAAAAGTGTTATTTCGTGTATCTAACATCACGTAATTTACTTGTTGTGGTTAAACTGAAAAGAAGAGCTAACTACGAAAATTTTAAAATTTAGAGAATGTAAATAGTATTTAGAATTTTGGTATTTGTAGACCTAAGAGTTATATTTAAGTATTAATTTGTGCAAAATTTAGTGGTACATTAAGTTTGTTGAGAATAGTTATATTCAGTGTGTGATACGCATGTTTGAATTTCTTATTCATAGCCGAGGCCCTGAAGGATTTATCATTTTCCTATTATTTAACAAATATACTCTAACTCTCGAGTCTCAACCGCACCTAAAACTCGTATTAACGGATAACCCGTTAATTAACCCACCTTTTTTTAGCAACCGTTAATTAACCCACTTGAAAAAGTTAATTGGGCTCCTGGGCTTAAACATCATAGGCCTTTTTCCTTATCATATAAAAGACGTGGCCCATTTAATTAACTAATTATTAATTTATCATATCACATCACAAACTAATAAATAAATATAATAAATATAAATATAACTATAAATATAAATATAAATTAATTTAATAAAAAAATCAAATTATTTCCTCAAAACATACATCAATCAAGCACCTGTAGTATATGATCTCTTTCTTCATTGCAATCAGCAAACCCTAACTGTACAAGATCATCACCATCATCATCATCATCATCATCATCATCATCATCATCAAGTAATATTATCTTCCTTCTTGTTACAGATCTTATTTTGATTTACACTATATAATACGCATTCATATACTGCGTTCGTATGATTTGATTAACTTCATACATCTATGATCTTACTCCTCATGATCATAATTTGTACCAATTCGTACTGGTTTTAATCTAAGTTTAACGAATTAGTATGTAACGTGATATGATTTGAAATTTAATTTTGCGAGCCCTAATTGTATTTGTTTAGCAGAATTGTGGTGTAGATCTTAGTAATTGTGAACTTCGTTTGCATAATTTTGTTAAATTGTTGAACATGAATGATACTGTAGCGTTATGAGATTGGAATATTACATGTGATCGAAATTTGATTTGTATCAAACTTGATTTAGGTATTTTGACTTAATGCTGACTAAGGTTGTTATCAATCTAGATCTTTTTGTTATGGAATAAACTCTTGTTTAGCGAAGTTATTCAGCATTTTCGATTTTTATTTTCTTAGTGAATCGAACTGTTTTGTTGTGGTTAGAATCTGTAGAAATGTCAGAACCGATAGTTGTTGTTCACCGAGTTCAGGTTTTTAACTGATTTTGCTCTAATTGGAAATTGCCTTCCGTAGGTTATCTGTTATCTCGTTGACAATATAAAGAATTTGAAGTAGGCATGGGAAAGATAACTAGATATAGTGCAGCCTTGGCAGTATAAGAAATGAAAGGTATTAATTAAGGATGTTAAGTTAAAACCTAGGCCTTGATAAAATCAACGTGCTGGTTAGTATCATGATAGAAGTTGTGGTTGAAACACTCCAAAAGTAGTTGAAGGTAAGGACGGTGATCTAAGAATGTTCAAAAGTTTAAATGTTAGGAGTGGGAGGTATAATTTATCATCATGCTGTTATTTTGTCGGGTGTAAGGAAAGTATCTTAAGGTGTTGATGGTTATGTTAGTACTTAGTAGCTCTCAAACATTCAAAATGTTGGACAACTGGATTGTCTATGCCAGTGATGATCAAATTTCTTTACGAACGATTGGACACTTTAGTTTTATTAATAAAATCGACCTGAACCTTTCTAAATATGATGGGTTTTGACATATTCATCTTCTATGTTCACATGAAAAAGATGTCATTGTTCTTGTAGATTAAGGGGGTGTTTGGATTTGCTTTTTGAAACTGCTTATCTAATTATCAGGTATTTAATTATCAGGTAGTTAATTCTCATATTTAACCTTATTTGAGAGACTTTTTCATATATTTCACAAGATTAATCTCGTTGTTTGTTCTTTTCTTTTATTTTTTATTTCACACGAATGCTATTTTTTGGTCATTTTATGCATTAATATCATCTAACCACTTCATTAAACTTAATTTGAGAGACTTTTACTTATATTCATCTCCTTATTTTTCACAAGAATGCAATTTTTGGTCATTTGTATTCATTGATTTCTTGAAAATATATAATTTTTCATACATGAAAACATCTAATTGTCTTATACTTATGACTTCTAACACCATCTCCTGATCTCCTACAATGTGATTTATTACATCTGATTATTTGACTCTGATTATCTCACATAATCACTTTCAAAACACACATCCAAACATCCTCAACCTCTAGAAACAGTTGTACATGTATCATTTTTTTCATTTGTAAGCTTTATTGTTGTCTTAACTCATGTTTGTTTTTTGTTATATTTGTCAACAGGTTTACATATCTGACAAGATGTCTGGCCAGGGCCAGCGTTTGAATGTTGTTCCAACTGTCACAGTGCTTGGAGTCATCAAGGCTCGTCTTGTTGGTGCAACAAGAGGCCATGCTCTTCTGAAGAAAAAGAGTGACGCTCTAACAGTCCAGTTCCGAACCATTCTCAAGAAAATTGTCGCAACAAAAGAATCAATGGGAACAATCATGAAATCTTCTTCTTTTGCTTTAACTGAAGCAAAATATGTAGCTGGTGACAACATCAAGTATATTGTCCTTGAAAACGTCAAAACCGCATCCCTCAAAGTCAGGTCACGAACTGAAAACGTTGCAGGTGTAAAACTCCCCAAATTTGAATACTTTTCTGAAGCCGAGACAAAAAACGACTTAACTGGTTTAGCAAGAGGTGGGCAGCAAGTGCAAGGGTGTAAAGCTGCATATGTGAAAGCAATTGAGGTTCTTGTTGAACTCGCATCTCTTCAAACGTCATTCTTAACACTTGATGAAGCAATCAAGACTACAAACCGTAGGGTCAATGCTTTAGAGAGTGTGGTCAAACCAAGGTTGGAAAATACCATAAGTTACATCAAAGGTGAATTGGATGAATTGGAGAGAGAAGATTTCTTTAGGTTGAAGAAGATACAAGCTTTCAAAAAGAGAGAGATCGAAAGGCAAATGAAAAATTCTAAGATGTTTGCTGAAGAACAAGCTGCCGAGCATCTTTCGTTAGAAAGAGGAATATCAATGAACGCTGCTCATAACATGCTATCTGCTACCCAGAAAGACGAGGACATCATTTTCTGAAATGGAGGTTAGTTTTATATTATGTACTTTATGTGGAATATCATCTATCTGTTCCTGATGGAAGAATTCGATTAGATTAGATGAATTGTGTCTTCTTTTGGAATAAAAGCTTCATGTGTGCAGCTATATATTTGGGTATCAGTTTTTTTCTATAATCTGGTTGTGAAGAACCATTTTTTTTCCTTTATCTGTATTATGTTTATTCATTTGGCATTGAACTAATATTTAAATTATGGAATCCTAAATACTTATTTGTTCCCTTTGTATCTTTTTCTGTGGTGGGTTTGATCACTTCCTGGAATTGTTCTAGTAGAAACATAGGAAGACTCGAGGTGTTACTATTTATTTCCTATGATAATGTAGTGTTTAATTAATATATTTTTCAAAAACAAGAAAGAGTCATGTTCTAGTAGAAACTAGTCATGTTTTAAGCTTTATCCCAAGAGAAGATAGTTCATCTTTTTTAAAAATTTTTGTCACTACAGAGACCAACCGGTTTAGAACTGAACTAACAAAATATCCTACTATTAAAACCATGGTAAGCGAGATATTGAGGTATACAATGGATACTATGAATTGAAAACAAGAGATGTGTAGCTTAAAAATGGATGCTAGAAACTGAAATAAGTAAATTAGTTGAGTAAATATGTGAATGAATCCCTGATTGGTTGTTTGTTGTACATGATGGTTCTTTTTATCAATTTCCAGGTTTAGATTTTTAGATATTGCTTCTCTGCAATACTACTTTTTTTTTTAACCAAAAACCAAGATGAAGAAGAATGAGCAAACCAAAGATAAATGTCACTTATGGTTCAGTTATTTGTTCATTCTGACCCGATGCGATTGACCCGTCTATTAGGTCACCAGTAGTATGTCGAACATGGATTTTCATCCAAGTTTCATGACAAGTTTACAGTTATAAAGAAACCATTAATTTGGGTAGTCTTTGTTCTACAATTTGTTTGGGAGCTGGAAATGCTTATCATCTTTTGTTGTCAATAAACGGGTGAATCCACGAATGATGAACTTTTATCCGTATTTGACAATTAACATCGTATCTGCTGCACTCCATTTTATATCCAGTAAACCTCATACATACTTACTAATGATGAATTCGATATCGAGTCAATTAGGCATCGTCACTTCCAAGTACATGCTTCTTTTTTTTAAAACATTAACCACAATTTTTTTTAAAAATGGTAACTAAAGTGTAATAAAAAGAAGAATAAAAAACGTGTCAAAAATCAAAGAAATACAACTAGTGTGAACATTTATGGGGTTCTTTTATACATGACGTAGAAACAGCCCAAGGAAAGTGATCAATGTCTATTTACAACACCTTCTAATTTCATCTAACCTTCCTGTCAAAGGAAAACAACACATTCATGATTCGATGTTGAATTAAGCTTAATTTTGACCATTATTAACGATCTTTCAAAAAGGCACGTATATGTATTATGTTTTTTCTCGCTACATCGTTTTCTAGCATTATTATATGGGTAAGGTTTTGAACGATCACGGTCGTTGATTTCTATGATCAACGGTCCATATTTATTGTATCTTAATAACATTGCGTTTACGAAAATTACAGTGTGCACGTAAAATGCAGTGTTGCATATCTGGACTGTTGAGATTGTATGCTCTTCATTCCCCTCAAAATGCAGTTGCCCTTCTGATCTCACATCTTATTGTATTTTCGCTATTAGTAGTTCGTTTACTCCAACTCTAACTCAAGATTGTGTCGACAATTAGACACATTTTTTGCTTTTTGTGATTGATAATATGGAAATAATTAAATTGAAATGTTTATCAATTTGGATTTATTCACTTAAGTTTCACTAAAAATTTCAAGAAGTAATAATATATTTGAAAGATAGATATTATGGAAAGAGGTTGAATTTTTTTTCTTCTCATGTTTAAGAAAAACAAGTTCACCTGAAATATGTATATTCTTAATAACATTAGGTGAAATGTTATTGTAATTCAACGGTATATGTTCGTACGGTAAGGTACTTATAATCTAGTAGCCTCATTTTTATGACTAATAAAACACTCTACCCAAGTGGGAATTATTGAGGTCCAATTTATGTTGGTCTCTTTTTATTAGGTTATTTTAATTAATAATTAATCAATTATTATGTTCACATAAAGCTGAAAAAAGAAATCATCCTTCTTGGAATCGATTTTTATGATTATATTAATGTTTTTTTTTCACATAATGACAACGATGTAAGACATTACGTGAAAGACAATGTTCTTATTGATTTAAAGGGAATTAAAACATTGTTACAAAAGTTTCGCATAAACAAAATTAAGAACTATAACCGAATATATACTTTAAGAGCATTATGGAAGACAATATTCGTATTGATTTAGTGGCACTAATACTAATTTAGCTACGTGCATAAGAGCTGCCCCAAATTTAGAGCGTATTGAGATTGAATTTGAATCTCCACGGGAGATTTCCAAGATTTCACCACTAAGCTACCTTTTGGTACTTTTAATCTTCTAATTATATGAAATATAATATTATATATATATATATATATATATATATATATATATATATATATATATATATATATATATATATTATTACGGGTTAGGTTCAAACGAGAACTACAAAAGGTACAGAACTGCGAAATTTTTAATTTAATTTACATGATTTTTACACGTGTAAACGTAAAAAATTGTATATAAATATTATTTAATGATCATATCATTGACAAACAAAAGTTAAAAACCTCAAAATTCATATGAAATTTACTTTATATGAAATGTTCACATGTGCACAGACCAAATGTGTACATGTGAACGAAAAAATATAAATTTAATTTTAATAGTAATTATGAGGATTCTCAAAGTGTTTTGCATTTAACCTTAATCTAAATTAATATTTATATTGAATCTATTCACATTTAAAAATCTCTATATTTTAATAGTTCTCGCAGTTCTGTACTTTTGTGTGGTTCTCATTTGAATCTTTGAATATATATTTCGAATGTATCAAAACACACAACACTTAATATTCGAAGCAATTTGCTACACGTAAAATTATCCTATGCAGTAATACTTTCAAGCAAATAAAACACGAGTATATGTATTGACAACTTATTTAGATGGTGACCTTTGTGAGCATGATATAGCTTTAACATATGTGTTGAATTAAATCTATAAAATATTCTTGATTATAATTAACTAAAAAGAAATGTGGAGGATCCGAGAGAAAGGCATCGTTTGATGCGAAGGAGAAAGTCTTTTTTATTGCATTTTAAGATAATTTTTTGTGATTTATGACAACGATTGCATTTTAATAATACTACATTTTATACCTATAAATTTTACTGCATTTTAACATCACTTCATTTTTGTCCTTACATTTTTATCCTTGCATTTTTATCCTACATTATAGCAAAAAATGTCTTCTCCTCTTTTTCTCAAACGAGACCTTATCGTCAAAATCTTAAAAAAAAAAGGGATGATTTGAAAGTGTTTATGGGCTTTTTCTTCAACGACGTACACAAATGAAATTTGAAAAACAAATAACATATTTTTATTTTTAAATTAATATTGGAGAAGAATTCCTTAATGGGAATATCAATGATTTGGTCATGATTAGCAAGAAATTGACCAATTATTGTTAAACAATCCCGTTCTTTGCATAAAACCAATTAAAACACTTGTGATATCATCTACCTCAATGAATAAAAATAAAAAGATTTTTTTTTTATAACCTAAGGTTTAATATAAACATCAAGATTGTATTATGACTATTATCTATTCAAAATCAGCATAAGTTTAAGTTGGTAAACTTATAATAAGAAAACAAAGGTAAATGCTTTAAATTAGCAACATAATTTTCTCCTGAGATACACAACTTACTATTTTATTTTAAAAATATACCTAATGAACTTTTAATTTTATGTCGATGTATGCATGTAAAACATAAAGTACAAGCAAAGTAAAATTTAATAAAAAAGTTTCTAACGCCTGAGTTTTATTATTGTTGAAATGTTATAAGTTGCACGTATCGATACAAAAAGTAAAAAAATTTAGTTACGTGTATTATAAAATGGTTAAGTTACATACCTATAAACAAAACGAATCGTATGTAAGTATCTAATCTACAACATTTATCTTTGAAAAGATAAATTTTTTAACTTTTTTAAATCCAACAAATCGATAAACTAGAAGCATAAGACTTACCCTTAAATAAGACTGAATTCTAGAATGTTGTATAATATTTTCGATACCCTTAGTCTTTTACTTATTATTTTTATTTTATTTTTGTTATTAATAAATAAATAAAGTTATTGTGTAAAAATTCATGAGCCAATTCTAATTTTGTTTCCATATAAGACGAACATAAGATGTTAAACTCCATTTGATATTGGGAACAATATTTATATCTTGTTTTTGTACGTGTATTCATTGAAAATGATAGATTTAATTTTAATATTTTGACAAATTATTTAAGTGATGATTAAGCCATTAAGGGTCCTTTTTACCTCCCCCATATAAGTTCTAACAATAATTCTAGTTGAATTTAATACATAGGAGTAGCTTTCTACTTTGGACTTTGATACGTATTATCATAGTGGTCATGTTTGCATACAAGTTACGAGGGCGCGCGGGCGCATATATATATATATATATATATATATATATATATATATATATATATATATATACTAGCGCATATATATATATATATATATATATACTAGACTTGTACCCGCGCAAAGCGAGGATGACAAATTATTTTTAACGTTTTCTTTTACGGGTTTATTCCTTTTCCACTGATTCATGCACTTGTCATGTATTCATGCCGCTTCTATATAGTACCCGGGCGGTTTCTTACGTCATATTCGTTTTTTGTAAATGACAACTAGTGAAATTTGAGACAAACTTGAAGGATAATTTGTGTAATTTTCTCAAAATTTTAATATTTCGGATAATAAACCATGTTTTATTATGACATATAATTCCATGTAGATGGATGGATGATCGTTCGTTAAATTAAGATATTTATTAAATTATTTATAAATTTGAGAGAAGCTTATGTGCATAAACTAATTTTTTTTTTTTTCAAAAATGATATACGTGAGTCTATACAAAAAAATAAGAGTAATAGTATTATCTTTACTGTCACCGTGGATCCATCATAGTTTAATGAAAAAACAGATTAACATTTTACTACCTTTTTTCATCAACGAAGATAAGAATTTAACTCTATTTAGCATTTTCAGCTACTTTTGAAAGTTATTTTCTTTCATTGTTTTGTCCTTTTATTCCATTGAGCACATATTTCGAACGATGTATTCTGATCTACAATAAGAAGGCAATGTTGCTTATGAATATTTTCTAAATCAACGTTACTAAAGAGTGCTAAAAAATACGGCTACGAATAAAATTCACTCAAAATACTTTTCTTTTATTTTATCTTTTTTCTTTACAATGCTTACTTGATTATCATTTTAGGACGTTTGTAGAGATTTTGTTGGTTTCAGTGTATTATTTATTTGCAATTAACCTACTTTCAGAATTTGAACATTGGCCCTTTATTGTGCTTGCAAATTACAGCACAGCGGACTTGAACAAGAGCACATCGCAAACTTCTAACCTAAATGGCTAAATCGGACACAAAAATAAGAACGGCCGAGAACGTTCAAATGCACAATGACTGTAACACCCCCGTTCCAAATATGAAACGGAAGGTCACATTTATTATTAAACAATTAAAGTCATAACAAATTCTTGAATAATAAATAACCAAGGTTTAATAGCAATCATAAATGTTGTCCCCAAATGATAACTTAAATTCTCAATTCATAATATAAATCCAAACTAATAAGTCAAAAGGTAGGTCTCTAAGGAATCTTCAAGGTCTTGAAGCTCTCGCACTCATCCCATAGTACCCTGAATACCTGTCGCAGGAAAGGAAAATGCAGCTGAGCTAATTGCTCAGTACGCGGATGATAAACAATAACAGTAATAATATTTCAAATAAGAATGAAGTGAATTATTAAATAATTTAATTTTTCAAAATTCACCATCGAGTAACACCACCCTTACACCAGAGTAAACAATGAAATAAAGGCTGAGGCAACGAGAGGTTGGGTTATTCTATACCGAGTACCCTAAACAACGTATCCAAATTGCACAACACCGATGCCAAATATCATATCACGCAATTATCATATCAATCATATCTCACAATAACACACTGGTCATGACTCCAGGTGTATCCCCTAATCGGAAGGTGTGTATGGCACCACACCACACGACCGCTCTACACAAATCATATCATAACATATCATAACATAGCCTAGGATGCATCCATACGCCTCCCAAAGAATCCAAAAGCTCTCCCACGAGCATAAACACACAATCACATAATATCAACAAAGGGGAGACGTCGTGGACTAATCCCACCGCCACGGTTAGTGCGACGCCATTGGTGCCGCAATGACGCCCCTGTAGTACCTCCACAGGTAGTTGACTCGGTATACCTATCTCCTGTCTACAAAATCTACGGTTCTATGGGCGTACAGTGAACATATAAACTAACCACATACCAGAGTATGTCCACCATACATATGGAATCTAAATCAAATGAATCAAGATAGCTCACAAAGAAATGAATTCACCAAGTATTTCCAAAATCATTTTCACGCAAAGTTTCTCAAAAGTTTCACATTTTGTCAAATCTCAAATAACAGTTAAACTCAAGTAGAATGAATCATGGCGCGCAAGTATTTCACAAGGTATAAGAAAAGAGATCACAAGATAATCAAATAGACCGCAATGATCACAAAAGAAGTATGTCAAGATAACGCTAAAAGAAGAGTACGGATATCCATATCTGGATAAGTGTCTAAAGCTCTCAAAGTCAAAAAAATACTGCACAATCCTCCACAAATTCTACATGCAAAATTTAACTAACTTAGAATCCCTCAATATCTCATATATCATTTCTGATCAATTATTCACATACTTTTATCACCATTTGTAAATTCTATTTAATTTAATTAGTGAATCCAAGTCAAGATAACTAAGTTCCTCAAAAGAAGTATTAACAGAACGTTCGTAACATTATAAGATGTATGTATATATATATACTGTTGCTATACATATTAATTAAATTAAGAGTCCTTAAATTAATTATGAATAAACGATAGTGAGCGTAACATATTTTGATCTGTTTCGAAGCAATTTATATATCACACGGACTTTAGTGTAATTTCAAATGTCATTATACTTAATTTATCAAGTCAATAGATGTCCAAGGTGTAAAACGCAATTAAGCCCTTCTATTGATCTATTTTGCAACCTTTAACATACCTCAGGGTTCAAGATGTAATTTTTGAAAATAATCCCCATGACCACAATGATCTTCTTCACGTACAGACCGTTTTAACATTCATTCGGTTTTATAAAATCGATTATATTATTAACATATTACAATGTGTTACTATGAATTTCAGGTTCCGATTCACTAAATAACTATATATTTTAAGACCCGAAAGTTCCCGATATTAATTAGAAATGGTGAAAATAACGATTGGCTTCAGTTTGTTAGAATCACAGATATGAACAACGTTAATTAACAAACGATTTACCTTAAAAGATCAACACCGAATTAGGATCATGAAATCTTCCTTATCTCCTTTGCTCTCCGTTTTCTCCCGACACAAGTTTTAAGACTGTTTTGTTTTGTTGGTGAATATAAACGGAAATTGATCGAGAATTTTGATACGTGCCGAAAGAAAAGGGATTTGAAGTTATTGAATATATCATGTTTGACTAAGTATCTCAATTCATTTGGTAAGTGGGCATAAACATGGACTTGATTATCAATTATTTTACCACATAGTAATTATACCATAAATGAATATTTCATATTTATCTATACGTAATTTGTTTTTTGTTTACAATTTATTTATTTGTTTATAATTTATAAAATAATTACGGTTATTATAACATATCCCCCTAAAAATAATTTCGTCTCCGAGATTAATGAAATTAATATCTAACCATATTAATTTTATGCCCGGTTGTTATAACATATTCCCCTAAAAATGATTTCGTCCCCGAAATCAATGAAATGAAAGTATGTCATCTTAGTTTTATACCTAGTTATTACAATGTATCCCCCTAAAAATGATTTCGTCCTCGAAATCAACCAAATTAAACTTCTATGCTGCTTTTATAAATCAATGCAATTAAATTTCTATGTTGTTTTTATTTATTCCCGGTTATTATAACATATACCCCTAAAAATGATTTCGTCCCCGAAATCGACGAAAATAATAATAATAATAAATCTATTATGTTACTTTTATTCTCGATTATTATAACATATACCCCTAAAAGAATGATTTCGTCCTCGAAATCCATATAAGTTGAAATTTAACCTTTAAGAAATTATATGATGGTATTGTTTGCGAATAGACTCCTCGAGGTCTCGAGTCGCTTCTCGTTCTAGGAGATTCTTTCACGACACTTTGACATAAGGGATCGTTTTCTTTCGAAGTACTAGTTTCTGACGAGTTAGAATTTTTTTTTTCTTCCTCACTCGAGAGATTTTCACAAGTTTTATTGAGTGAATACTTAACTATATGAAGTGAGTGATAATTGTAGTGTCGTTAAGTAGACACATGAAACAAATTATAAACATGAGATAACGCCGGGGGTAACGGTACACAAAATTATATTATTTTAATGAGTATAAAGTAATCATATTATAAAGTAATGTATAAGTTGTATACGAAATTATTGGCCGTGTAATGTTTTAAGTTATTTAACTAATAAGAGTTGAGGGGCTAATAGTGTAAATACCATTTAAATTAAATAAAACATATACATATATACATATGCATCGATATACATACATACACTTTAACTTTGTTCCTGGAAAATTCTAGAGGAAGAGAGAAAGAACGGGAGAGAAAGGGAGGAAGGAAAATTCAAGTAAATTTATTAAATTAAACCGAGAGAGATTGAGTTCTAGCCTTAAGAGTCATCCCTAACAAATTGGTAAGTGTTCTTCCCTAACTCTTTTAACCTAGAAATGGTTTTGATGGGGTTTGAGTGTTTAGTGAATTGTAAAACGAAATTAGGGTTGAAATACATCTAATTTATGCTAATTAAGTTCATAACGATTGTGGTTATTATGATTCTAAACTAGAAGTGAGAAATCTTGAATTAATGTTCATAGTGGTTTAAGGAGGGTTTGGTTAAATTCTTACAAAGTTTTGATAACTAACCTAAATTGTAGTTGAAAAGTGTTATTACAAGGTTATTATGAAAACTTAGTTATAATTAAGTAGTATTAGAAGTGAACAAGTCTTAGAAGAGCTATATCTAGTAGTGATGAAAAGTTGATTAGTTTGACTTTAAAAGTCAAACTGGTCAACTAGGAAGGAGGGTGAGTTAATTTTGATAGTAAATTGGGTTTAGTGATGGTTGAATGCTAAACATGTTTGTTAAATGATATTTGCTAGGTACTAAAAGCTTGACGAATTCGTGTGGCCATTGATTTGCTAACTTCGCTTAAATTCCAAAAGTGAGTATATGGGGATTAATTGTGTAATGATTGTGTAATTCTGGATTGTTTCCGAGCAAGAGGTTTACATAATCAAGTGGGGTATTGCTTGTATCTTATCTTGTTCCTAATTGTTGGTATTTGTTGATGAAGTATGTGAAATGAGCACATATGTAGAGATTAGCTAACTTTGTTAGCATAGTATTGTTGTTGAATATGTGCATAGTACATTATGTTGTTTTGGCATGCATATCGACGTGGTGTGGTGCTAAATGATTGTTGACCGCGAATCCACATAGTGCAATTAATCTCTACAAGTTGCTCAATAGTTGTTGATTAAACTTATATGTTTATTGTTGATAATTATTGGTAGTATATTTGTTTAGTGAATTACTTAGTTAATTGTTTATATCCTCACTAAGCTTATTGCTTACTCTTTTAGCTGTTTGATGCTGTGACACCCGGCAAATTAGGCCATCATTTATACCTAAGATAGGTAATTACTACTTGTAATTAGTGTGAAATAGGACTAATTACAGTAACACTTTGTATATTGTATTATACGCACGTACGTAATTAATATTAAATTACGTGAATTCGATCAGATAGAATCCGACACAATAAATATGGACGTTGGTGAAAAACATTTTTATTAAATAACCTAATTATGATAAATAATTGTTATTTAACTTATATTATTACGATAATATTTAAAACGTTTTACGTTTCGTATAGATAGTATCGTACGCGACGAAAACACGCAAATCGAACCCAATGCCGAAAGGAACCCGTCAAATATTTTGAAAAGGTTCAATAAAATACTTGATCAATCTAAAATCTCAATTATATATATAGAACAAAACGTTTAACAATTAATATTTAAAACACGCGATTTACGTTTAATCGACCAAATAACGTAACACGAAATCGAGGAGCAAGACGCGAGCCCGAGAACCAACATTGGGCCAAGCCCAATGTCGGCCCAGCCCAGCCCAAGACCAGCCCAAACCCATGGCCCATCCCCTTTTCTCAAAACCATTACACACTCACTCAAACTTCACCTTTCACACACAAAATCACTCACTTTTTCCTCCCATCTCTCCCTCCCTCTCCCTCATTTTCTGCCCAAACCACCACCACCACCCCTCTCAGCCCCTTCCAAGTGATCTAGCCACCATCTCCACCATTTACAACACCACGAAGAAGAAGATCGAGCAAAGGAACAAGAAACGATCACGATCGAGTTTTCTTTGTAAGAATTCCTTCAAATCTTGTTTAACTTCCTTGGATAATGTTAATATACATGTTAGAAGTTCGTTTATGCTAATTATGTCCAAGATCTAAACCGAAAACTAAAAGATAATGCTAAAAACTTTCGGGTAAAACTATTAACCATCGGACAAAAACTTAACCCGACTTTGACACATGATATCTAACTCATTTCTTAACCAAATCGAGTGATTCTTAAGTCTAAAATCAAGTTCAAGGAGTCTAATTTCGAACCATAGTGGTTTGGTATTTTTCTGAGGTTATTTGATATACGAAAACGATTTTACAAAAAGAAGTGTCCGGACTGTCCTTATGGACAGAAAACTGGACCAACTTTGAGAAAACATATCTCGAGATCTACAAATCCAAATCGACTGAAACCACTTGGAAAAGTTCACATTTCCTGTTACCTTTCAAAGTTGTACTTGCACTTTTTCTAAAGTTTTTCAAATCGTGAGATATAGACCAAACACTGAGCAAAGGTCTAAAAGTCGACCTGCTGGACCCCTGTCTGATCCTTTGACGATTTCGTGAGTTATACTTGGCCAAAAATTATGAAACATTTACTGGAAGTAGCTAAGACATGTATGAACAACTGTGATTTTTCTTGGATTTTATTTCGAAGTCTTGGTTAGCCAAAACGAGCCCCAAAAACGACCCAAAAACTGAGAAAATAAACCCATGGACTATTTTAACTTGGAAATTAAAACGACACTTTCGGGATTACTATAAAACGTAACGACAATTTTTCTAAGCTCTAATAGTATATTTAAGACTTCCCTAAAAGTTTCGGGTCAAACCGAGCACATTTGACCAAGTTCCCGAACAACGAAAACATATCAGTCCGTCTGTGTCGCAGATGGCCCAAAGCTATTGCGACACAAAGCTTGTGTCGCTAAAACATAAGACAGCAGTACTAATCTACGACACAAAGCTTGTGTTGCTAAATCATAAAACAGTACTAACCTGCGACACTAAGCTAGTGTCGTAGCAAATTGAGCTAACAGTAGTAACCCTTGTGTCGCAATAATTCAACCAACAGTGTTAACTGGTGTCGCAATTCCCTGTGACACTAAAACTTGTGTCGCTAAAACAAAATCGAAATCACAACTTGCGACACTAATCCTGGTGTCGCATAATACCTTAGTGTCGCACATAACGACACAAGCCTTTGTGTCGCATAATACCTTTGTGTCGCATAATACCCTAGTGTCGCACATAGCGACACAAGCCTTTGTGTCGCTAAGAACACAAAATATATACGTTTTTATTAAAGCAACATATGCATAAATAAAAAATTTTCCAAGCTCGACCCCAGCCAGGGGCTCTGCCCCTTGGACCCCGCCAGGGGTTGCCACCCCTTGGACCCCGCTACCAGGGGCTCTGCCCCCGGACCCCCGTGCCCCTCCTCCCCCTTGTCGCACTAATCAACTAACCAAAACCGGAAAGTAGAAAATGCGTAACATAATTTATCAAATCTGTGTTTTCACAAAGTATCATCAACGGGCCATACATATTTATTCTTCTAAACGCAAATGATAAACAAACACTTGGACATAACTAGTTGAGTGGACAACTAGCATGAATGATCTTTTGAGACATTCACACATACATAACCTTGTGCGTTTAGGGCGCCAGCATGTTACATTTTGGATAAACGTTTATTTACTTAAACGCTCGCTCTCAAGACTCAGGTGAGTCTCATAGCCTCACTTTTACTGTTTTAACTATTGGGGTGAGAATACATGCACTATTTTCATGAACACGAGTACAGAAAGCACATATACGGATTGCATGAGTTTCACTTTCATAATCCACACAAAAGTCCTCTACACATCATAGTTTCGTTAGTATGGATCTTAGCGCGAGTTTTAAAGAATAGGTATATTTGGGATTGATCATCCCCGTCCGGGTTAGTAGCTCTAACTGGTCAAACGGGCGCTTTAATATTTGTTCATACGGATGTCCTGGATTAGGCATCTGCAGGAGGCAAACTCATATCGGTTAAGCTTCGGACTATGAGCTCATGGCAGTAGTATACATCATTTTGCATGCGTGCAACACTTATGAAATCTCGTGGTTCACATTTATATTTTGATATCTAAACCTATGAACTCACCAACATTATTGTTGACCATTTTAATATGTATTCTCAGGTTCACAACAGGAGTAGAATTACTCCAGGACACAATAGCTCGAGTCGCATGATTTACAAACATCGGAGATTTTCCTTTCATTACTATTTTGTAATATTGGTTATGTATTAAAATCTCTATAACTATTCGCGAACTCAGAATTTGGTGTAAACATTTGGCTTATCAATGTAATACTTTTGTACTGTTTTTAAAACGACGCATATAGAGGTCGTTCGTTATTT
Source organism: Gnaphalium uliginosum (assembly GCA_963930675.1). Classification (NCBI taxonomy): domain Eukaryota; kingdom Viridiplantae; phylum Streptophyta; class Magnoliopsida; order Asterales; family Asteraceae; genus Gnaphalium; species Gnaphalium uliginosum. Next base: position 11,266,861 of record OZ005683.1, on the reverse strand, counting down.
ATTATGTGTAATGATTTCTGATTAGTCGTGCCCCGACCCGACTTCCGCTGCATCATAATTTGGGGGTGCGACAGATGCTGTAGGTACTAGCGGGTCAAAAGACTCAGGTGGACATAGGGAGGGCAAGACAATCGCAAGGGACTAGCGTGGATTGTAACTTGCTATATATATATATATATATATATATATATATATATATATATATATATATATATAGGTTTGGCAAGTTACCTCGCTTTTAAATTGTCGTTTTGTTTACCACGTTGTGTAAATCGCCCGATTGTATTTTGTTGAAAGTTTTTTTTTTTAAACGAGTCGATGACAAAACAATTGTTGTTTATGGTAGTGAATGACGAGTTTGATTAGTATGAAATGTATGATTATGGGTCAGGGTCAAAATGGGTTGCAAATGGGTCGTCTTGTTAAAATGAGTCGAAAGGACGGTTTGAATAGTATTAATGTGAGTCATTACATTAAGATATGAATGTAAACTTGTTGGAATGATATTCGGGTTGAATTAGTTAAAATGATGCAAATTTTGGTATCTAAAAGTCTCTAAATGGTCATTTCTGGTTTTAAGCCCGAGATCGCCATTAGTGTGAATTTTTAAAAAGTGCCAATTGGGAAAACTTTGGTTCATTATATTGAAGTTTCTTACAAAGTTTCGTATTTTGATTTTAAACGAGTCAAAAGTTATGCGCATTTGAATTTGGGTCAGAAACTTGAGTTTTGCTAATTACAGGACCAAGGCATAGTTACGCTATCCCAGAGGTGTGCTAGGATCGCGTAACATCAAAGGAAAACTTTATGTGGCGTTTTTATGTACAAGTACGCGATCCCAGAGATGTGTTAGGATCGCGTAACTACAAAGGAAACTTTCTGGTGTGTTTTCATGTACAAGTAATCGATCCCAGAGATGTGGTAGGATCACGTAACAAAAAAAATAAAATTAGGGCGTTTCACACGGTCTACCACCACCTAGATTGCATTATTCTTTCTCAACATTTGGAATGAATGTTGATCAAAATTACAATTAATATTCATAAACAATAATTTATGATGAATATTATCTTATATATGTTTTTATATATTGTTGAACGAGATAACTTAACATTTATTAGTGTATAATAATGTATACGGGTTAACATTCATCGTAAAAGAATGTTTAAAAATATTAAGTTGTAATTTTGATTAACATTCTTTCCAAATGAATATTAATATTCTGAATTTTTTTTAGTTATTTACAATTTTGCCATCGCGTTGACTTTTGAGTTTACCAGAATGTATGGCTAGGAATAGCTTATCCCTTTCCCCATTTTTTACTTCTTTCTTAATCTACACCCTATATATATATTATTTTATTTTATTTTATTTTAGTAATGATCGTGATATTTGACATATTATTATTTTCATATGTTTATAATATTAACTCATATAAAACATTTCCATTATATCCATACAACTTATAATTATAAGATCAAAAATACCCATTTTATCCTTTATATCGCGAAGTCTAATATGAAATTATAATATTATATTCATCGATAAATAACTAATTATTTACACAATCAAACATATTATACAAAAAAAATGTCAAACCTCTTTGATGATCATTAAAAAGTCAAACATTACATACAATTCACATAAAACACACATGATTTGAAAATAATATTACTTTAAATGCACAATCACTACACAAACAAAAAAACGACCACTCATTTCTAAATGTTACATATCCAATTTCAACACAACTTTTATCTATAAGGATTTAGAATCATACAAATCGATCATGTTATAACGTTTTCAATAAAAGTGATGAAAATAATATTAGTTTTTAATAAAACATGTCGAAAGTATGATCATAATATTTGGTAAAAGTAATACAAAAGTTGAAAAAATAGAAAATCCACTATAGTAATGCCAATAAAAATTATAAATGAGAAACTTAAAGTAACGAGAAAACGATCACCAATAAATTGAACAAATAAGGCATATGTTTGCCGTTCATTTAACTAAACAAACAAAAGGTCGTATTTATATTCGTTTGCTAAATAAATAAACAAACATAAAACAAATTTCTCGCCAAAGGATTCACAAATAGTACTACTTCATTTAGGTGTGTTTAACAAACTAGTTGGAGCTTATACTTGAAGCTGGAGATTGTGACTGTGGATTCCAGTGGCTGGGGATTCTTTTCATACACTACTTGAATTGTCTTCTATTTCAGGAGATTATAGGGATTTTTTTCCCAGCAATCGACATATATTTCATGTTACCAAACAGGGCTTTAGAAGCTTAAACAGTAGACGCAACTACATTATATGGATCAAAATCAGATACCGTGATACACTATCTGTATAATAATAGACATAAAAGATTATTTAAGAAGAAAATTACACAAATCGTTAGTCTAATGGACTGTTAGCGTAAAAAGTTTCAAAAGAAATGATTATTAGTGTAATTAAATTTTATAAAGAACTACTAGTGAAATTTGAAGGAAACTTAAAGAGAACTGTTCGTGTAATTTTCTCTTACGACTTAAAAACACAGACACAAAATCCACAAAGTTATCAAGTAGTCGGAAGAACAAGTGTACGGTGCTTTAAAAAACAAGTGTACTATTTTGATTTTTGAATGGATAAGGTACTAGTCACTGTTGTGCTGTTGATCTGGATTTAGATATTGTTGTGCTGGAAACATGATCTACAATTTCTACATTATTAATTGGTACTTTCGATTTAAAATTTTTGTTGGTCGTCAAATCCCCGTTTGTTTTGTTAAAAGTAAAAATAAATAGAGTAAATTGCACAGATCGTCCATATGTTCTGTCAGAAAAGCACAAATCGTCCTTTATAAACTTTAATAGCATATGTCATCATCGTGTTCTCTATATATATTACAGATCGTCCATGTGTTCTGTCGAAAAAGCACAAATCGTCCTTTATGAACTTTAATAGCATCGGTCATCCCTGTGTTCTCTATATATATCACGAATCGTCCTTATGGTCAACGACGTTTAATTTAAGCTGTTAACTCGTATCACGTGCGTGGCACGCAAGGTTACTTTGGTAATTTCCATTAATCTCACATTCCCCCTTTATTACTTTTTCTTTCTCTCCTTTTAGTACTCATATATCACTCTCTTTCTTTCATAAATCAAACCCTCATTTCTCCCAAAATATACCCCAATACACACACATTAACAAATTACAATTTCAAGAAATCCATATTCAGAAAATGATTGTGAGATCTGGTCGTGCAAAACCTTGAGTCGTCAAAATGACGTGGACTTAAATAAATCCCGGTCATCGATTTTCTTGTTGTTCTCAAATTGCAGGTTTTATAAAAGCAAAAGTTCAATTCAAACAAGGAGTTAAATTTTGCAATTTTAAAATGTTTCATGTTGGTAATTGCAGGTTTAATGGATGGGTGGATCCTCCAACGTGTCCGCGTTCAGTTGAGATAATTTCAGCGTTGCTTAGAGCAAGAAACAAATCTTGAAGAAACAATTGAAACAATTGAAGCATTAAATAAAACAACCAAAGTAACCTTGTGTGCCACGCACGTGATACGAGTTAACAGCCTAAATCAAACGTTGTTGGCCATAAGGACGATCTGTGATATATATATAGAGAACACAGGGTTGACCGATGCTATTAAAGTTCATAAAGGACGATTTGTGCTTTTTCGACAGAATACGGGGACGATCTGTGATATATATAAAGAACACGAGGATGACATATGCTATTAAAGTTTATAAGGGACAATTTGTGCTTTTTCGACAGAACATAGGGACGATCTGTGCAATTTGTTGAAATAAATATATATTTTCGGGAAATCTTGTGTTAATTGTCTTTCAAACGCATCTTTCAATATGTCGTAAGCATCGTTTTTTATATATTTCTAAATAAACCGATTGTCAACTTTTTTGAAGATCGACAAGGGATTTATGGAATAAACTATTTAGCAAAATATATAGGAGCACTCTTGTGAATTAAAGATATTGAAAGTAGAGATAATGCTATGAAATTGTGAAACAGATAAATAAATTACAATTAGTCGGTGTTAGGGTCTGCTTGACAAAATTAGTTGTAGTTGTAGCTGTATTTTATAGTTGTAGGTTGTAGTTGTAAGTTGGAGCTGTAAGCTGTAGATTTATTTATATAAAACTGTTTGGCAAACTAATTGCAGTTGTGACTTGAATTGTAAAATGACATAAAAGGACATTAATATCAATATAAAACAATATAAGTGATAAACAAAGTTAAAAACAAGTTTAACAAATAATATTTTACTATATAAAGTATTTGAATGTTGAAAATGTTAATCCTTTCTACAGGGATGTTAAGTTTTATTTTTATAAAAAGTTATGATAGATGATCGCAATTAATATCGCGAAGATGGATGTAGGATGTGTTAGTTCGACACAATGAAATACTTCTCTTGTTAATTATTTAGAGCATCAATTATTTGAAAATAAAATGAATAGGAAAAAGTAAATTAAATAAATAACTAAATAAAAATATTAACGGAGATATGTATGATTAAAACACAATAGTAGTAAACTAGTAATGGAGCATATAAAGAAAAAAATCAAGGAACGTAACAAATGTAATTTTGTTTATCAAGGGTATCATTGTAATTTTGTTTACGAAAAGCTCTACAAATTTTTGAACGCTTCTTCGGTTAGCTTTTCAATTCGGAGCTTTTCAAATAAATTAAAAACTAGAAGCTCATACAAAGAAGCTTTTCTTTTTAAAATTAAAAGCTAAAAGCTCCTAAAACCTTTTAAAAGCTTCTTGCCAAACAGACACTAATTAGCGGATGTTTTAACCTATTTAATATCAATTCAATTCAACTCATTATCGTATTGGGGGTTTCATATTGTCTATATATTGACATATTAATTTAAGCAATAGCAAGATGTCAATATATAGACAATATTAATACGATAATGGGCCGAACCCAAATGAACTAAAATATCCGCTAATAGTCAGGACCAATTTGAAAACTAGAAAACGTGCATGAAAGATTAATAGTGTGTTTGATTCATAAAATATTTTAATCTTTGGTGACTTTCCGTTCCATTCATTCTTAAAATGAAACATATTTATGAAATGAAATTTGGATTTCAATTATATGGAATAAATATATTATCTCTAACGAAGATACACGATATAATTAAAATATTTTTACATATATTTGTAAATAAAATCACAAATGTTAGACCACCAATAGTGAATTTAGAACCATCCCTACAAAGTTTGGGTCAATAAAGTTTTTCTGATCTCAAGACATTTTAAAAAGGGTTATTCGGTCTTTTTTTCACGCACGCGTCTATTAGACATAGTCAACCCTTTGACTCCTCACTTTGGTCATATTTTCCTAACCCAAAACATCCTTATAAATCTAATTCTAAAACACAAAAATGCAACTACAAATTTTGATTGTGAATCATAAATCTCCAAAACGCACACTTCATTTTCTTACAATAACTTATTACAATCAATAAAGTTAAAAAGACAAAAGATCGATGGCAGGAGGAGGAGATGGAAGATCGTTAGAGCAAACGCCCACGTGGGCGGTTGCCACCGTTTGTTTCGTGTTCATTATCATCTCTATTTTCATAGAACAAATCATCCATATGATCGGACATGTACATATAGTTTTAAAAAAATTACTCGTTACAAAATAATCATCAAAGTTAAATAGCTTTTGGCACGTCGATCTTAATCATTTTCTGAATTTTTCTCTCAGTGGTTTAAGAAGAATCGTAAGAAAGCTCTATACGAATCCCTAGAAAAGATCAAAGCAGGTATATTTGTAACTTATATCGTACAATTTATGTAACTTATGTCTGTATCTCCTAAAGTCTCGCTAGATTTTGTACAAAATATAACAATGATTTATTAACCGTGCTCTTTTGTTATATTGTTTTTGTAGAGCTTATGTTGTTGGGATTCATATCGTTATTATTAACGGCGGGGACATCACCAATTACAAAGATATGCATATCGGAAAGTGCAGCCAACAGTTGGCATCCGTGCAGCCGTGCGGAAGAAAAAGCATCAGGAGCTGGGGAAGACGAGAGCCGCCGGAAACTGCTGACGTGGTCAAAGATGGGCGATAGTGCCCGGAGAATTTTGGCTAGCAGCAGTGGTGAAGAAAAGTGTGCAGAAAAGGTATGTCATTTCTTGGAAACTTTATAACAATGCATATAAAACATAACTTTTTGCTTTTTCAAGTACATAACATGTTAATTAACTAATTAATATGTAGAATGTGTGGTTTTCAATATAATTGTATAAGAGTGTTCATTAATTTACGTGTTTTACAAAAATGGTAATTTATAAAGAAAAGACAAAATTGATGTTTTCTTGGTTGTTAGTCTTCGTTAATTAATTAATTCATTCCAAACACTTGATTATTATCAATCAATTATTTCTTTTATGATATGAAAAGAAGAAAATTTATGGTTAATGAAAAACTAATGTCTAATAAGCAACTATAAGCACACTTATCCCTATTGATAAATGATTGATGTTAAGGACCTATTTAATCATTTTCATGTTTCATTATCACTTATATATATATATATATATATATATATATATATATATATATATATATCGTTTGGATCAAATGAGAACACCTTAAAAATAAGAACGGCTAAGAACACCTCAAATGCACAATGACTCTTGATAAAATAGTTAGATTCACATACGTACATCTAACATATGCAAAGAAAAATAAATGTACACTTTTAAAAATGCACAAAAATCGAAAAAACGATTGATGCACGATGATCTCTATAATTGTACATCAATCGTTTTTTCAATTTTTGTGCATTTCCGAGAGTTTGCATCTATTTTTCTACACATATTTGAGATGTATTAGAGTGAATCTAATGATTTTATTGGCTAGTTGTGCATTTATGAGGTGTTCTTAGCCATTATTATTTTTAAGGTGTTCTCATTGGAACTTTACCCTGTATATATATATATATATATATATATATATATATATATATATATATATATATATATAACAAATATGTTCGCAACTGAACAGTTCATATGTGAATAAATTGGTTAGAGTTAGTTAAAATAAATTTTAACACATTATGTTTCAATTTTCAAGGTCTTATTGATTCTTATTAACATTAATTTATAAATATTTTGACATTATCATATGTGCACAATCAGATTTTCGAGTGATTTTCACAAATTCTCAATTTCTTAGTGGTTCTCATTTGAACTCTCCAGTATATATATATATATATATATATATATATATATATATATATATATATATAATGTACTATTTAAGTTCTTGCTAAATGATCATTTTTGGTCGTAGTTATTTGATTTATATACATGATTACGTACAGGGAAAAGTATCGTTTATGTCATATGATGGTGTTCATCAACTTCATATCTTCATCTTCGCACTAGCTCTTTTTCATGTTATTTATTGTTTCTTCACCATGGCTTTAGGACAAGCAAAGGTACGTACGTACGTGCGATATCTATTTTATTTTTTCAAATAAATCTCATCGTATTTCGACGAATTTATAATTTTATATGACATTATTTTACGTATTTATAGATGAAAAAATGGAAGCACTGGGAGAAAGAGACTAAAACCGTAGAGTATCAATTTTCTCACGGTACGTACCAACCAACTAATTAATGAAATTATCATTAATTTATTTATTTTGTCACAATATGAAAACGTATCGGGCCCGTTTTCTATCTCTATATGTATACATTTCCTTAAATTCTCATACAAATTAAAGCTAGTTAACTACAATTAATGAAACTTAATCATGTACTCCAATTACACATGCATGCATGCATGCATGCATGCACACGTACTAATTATTTATGCATGTATTAAAATTTTAAACTTTTATAACATCATGCTATTCAATTGTACGTATATATTTATGCAGATCCAGAGAGGTTCCAATTTGCAAGAGATACATCATTTGGAAGAAGGCACATGAACTTTTGGACCAAGTCTCCCATTCTTCTTTGGATCGTACGTCTTTCAATTCTAGCTCGAATAACGATTTTGTTCATATAATCTTTTTTACACATTTTATTTTTCATTTCGGTCTCTACGTACTACTACGCACATATGTTAACGATTATACATGCACGACAACGAGATTCATGCATGAAATAGAAATAAAAGATTATTACATTCATGGGCACGGCGGATCTAGAAGTCAGGGAGAAACTGCCCCTCAAAAAATCTTAAATTATGAATATTCTATTATTCTTTTTAAAATTATTAGTGACATTTTTAAAATTTTACCCCTGATAATAATATTCTCGCTTAGCCCCTGACTGGAGTAGTATAGGTGGACAGTTCATTAATTCGTTGATCGCAAATAAATTCCTAAAGGATATCATATTTGTTTGTTAAATAATGAAAACCCCGTTATATATTTTGAAGTATATAGACGACAACTATATATACACTAAATCATATATACGAACTCTAGAACTCAAAGCTCATCTGTAAAGTCGGGCTTAATTAAGTGCATAAGTTTCTATAATATATCTTTAAGTAAACATTGATCATATGAATATATGCACTTTCGTCCTACATATATCAATGTATGTTGGAGTAATATAGATATAAAATTAAAATAAAAAAAAAAAAAAAAAAAAAGTCAATTGCCATAACGACCCTCAGTCTCAATGACTTCTAAAATAATAAGAAAAATTCAATTTCGATCATTGTCAAAAATAATATTGTTTTCCAAATTCATTCAATATATGCATGTATGTATGTAACGATCCACAATGTTTCACATGTCAATATCGTGGGGAAGACAAATCAATTCCTCATAAATCGTTAATTACGTAACTAAGTTATATTATATGTTTTTAAAATTAAAAAATTATGCTACGAAATGATATAATTAGGTCACTAATTCTAGATTGTGGTACGTCTACAAGACTATTGCATATCAATCTAGCTTTTAATTGTAAATTCCAGATATAATAACTTTTGATAAATATAATAATATATACCAAAATTGTGTACTCCGTATTGTATTGTTTGTGTAATGTACAATCTAATTATTTTTAATATATTTATTAACAATGACTGTGTAGATAATCACTACCATTAAAAGACTATAAGTTGAGTTGTGCTTATAAAAATAGAGTTAATACAAATGTAGGACATTAAACTTTGCGAAAATATTCGATTTGGGTAATTATCTTTGTTTGCTAATAAAGTCACAACCTAACTACACGGGAAAGACTCCATGGATACTAAAGTTAAGAAACTTATTCATTTTAGGTATTTTGGTGACTTGTTACCTGTTGTTATTCAATTTCTCAATCCACGTGTGTATTAACAAACAAAGATAATTGCCCCAATCGAATATTTTCACAAAGTTTAATGCCCTACATGAATACTTTGCAAAGTTTAATGTCCTACGTGTGTATTAACCCTATGTACATATATGAATATCAAGACCACGTCAGATAATAACCGGAAGACCTAATTTTTTAACCAGTTTTCATAGTCAAGTTATGACTTTGTTAACAAACGAAGATAATTACCCCAATCGAACATTTTGGCAAAGTTTAATGCCTTACGTGTACGTGTATATTAACCCATAAACATATATATAACATAATTTAAATTGAAAAACTTTATGGGTATAAAAAAATTCTACTTTTTATCTTTTTTCCGAACTTAGCTAATTGTTTCTTATGTATACATTCAGGTTTGTTTCTTCAGACAATTTTTTCGATCAGTTCCTAAAGTTGATTATCTCACATTGAGGCATGGATTCATCATGGTATATATATTTTCATTTTAGTTTCTGATATAACATGTGCATTTAATCGGTCCCTAAAGTTGTTTGAATGTTGAATTCAGGCACATCTAGCGCCACACAGCCAGTCAAGATTCGACTTTCAAAAGTACATCAATCGATCTCTCGAAGAAGATTTCAAGACTGTTGTGGGTATAAGGTATAACATCATTGTCAACCTTTTTAATATTGGACGACCATGTGTAACGAATATTCAACTTATAACATGTATCCATCGACTTTTGTTAACAGCCCGCCGATTTGGTTGTTCGCCATAGCGTTCCTGCTCTTTAATACCCATGGTACGTAAACTGCTACTGTTTGTTTATTTCATATCTTGAATATGTTTTCAAACAAATGAACAATCATCTCTTTGAATTTTATACTATGTAAAGACGAGGATTCTGAGGGACTAAGTATAGATATTGTTAGGAATCGGAATTCCAGTGTCCACAGGACTTAATCAACGCACAAGATTAACAAGAATTTGATTCTTCATTATCACACACAATAATGATGTTACATTGTAATTTTGACACACTTAAAACAAAACACAAACTATCATATTTATAGACTATGAAACAACACCATGAATCATCACAAAGATTCAGTTGGTGTAGTAGTTATAGGGTGGTTAATTGGTGGTGTTTATTTAACCATCACACATTTACAATCAAATGTTGTATCATTTTCTAATAGACACAACTATTCTAACTAATAACCAACAATTAACCGCCTTTATTAACTAACTAACTAGCATAACTAACCAACTAACTTTTGATTGACAAGACATAAACAATTAAGTCCAACAGATATTTCCTATAATTGGAGTGTTAAAAGTGTAAATTTCAAAATTATTTTTGCATTTGCTGCATATATATATATATATATATGTATAATTTAGGCGCAGCTAACAACATATTAGTCAAGCCGAAAAATGTATGTTAAGTAGTTCTTAACGATTGATAAGTTTATATTTGTAGGCTTATAAGTAGTTATTAGTTTATCAGTCAAAAAGTTCAAGACAGAGTAGTTAAAAGACTCATATTTTTTATTTTTTGTTTTATTAAGAAATTAAATTTTGTAGATAAAATTCAAATCTTTAACAAAATGGTTATTTCTTTGTCAAATTATAGAAATATCCTAAATATTTTTCTTTGGACATGACAGGATGGTATTCTTATTTGTGGCTGCCATTTATACCATTAGTTGTAAGTATCCTTTTCATAACCTCTAATGTAATTGAAGTATTTTGTGTTTTTTTTTAATATAAATTATGTATAATTTGCAGATAGTTTTACTAATTGGCACAAAACTGCAAGTGATAATAACGAAAATGGGATTAAGTATCCAAGAGAGAGGAGAGGTCGTACAAGGTGTACCTGTGGTTCAACCCGGTGACGACCTCTTCTGGTTCAACCGACCTCGTCTCATTCTCTATCTCATCAACTTTGTCCTCTTCCAGGTAAATTTGTACCGCATTTACCAAAATTTGTATCTTCTGCATCCATAATCTTATGGTATGCATCAAATGTTGTACATTTCTTTCAGGCAACTAAACATTAATTTATGCTAAATGGTTTTGTTTTATGTTGCAGAATGCCTTTCAGTTGGCTTTCTTTGCATGGACTTGGGTAAGAATTGATCAATTATCCTTATTGTATGTGATACTTATTACAACTTGTGTGATTTTATTTTCTAACATGTTTCTTTTGTTGTAATACAGTATGAATTTGGGTTGAAATCTTGTTTTCATGAACATACAGAAGACATTGTCATCAGGATCACAATGGGGTGAGTTTGAATTTATTTTATAAATACATTGAATACAAATGATAATAGTAACTATGATTAGAAACTAATACACGGTGTTTTAATTGGACAGGGTTCTTGTTCAAATTCTATGTAGTTATGTTACTCTTCCTCTTTATGCCCTTGTCACACAGGTACGCGCGATTTAAGTTTATAACAGTGTTATTTTATACTTTCTAAACAAAGGGTGGCAATTCGGGTCGGGTCAGATTGGCATGCGGAAACTGCCGGCGTGATTTGATAAACGGGTTAGCATTTTTTTGGTTGGTGGGTCAAAAGTACCCAACCTAGGACACGACCATCATTACCCATGTTTATGGTAGAAGGGTTGAGGGGTTGGTTTCGGGTCAAAGTTGGGAGTTAATTTCGGGTCAAAAGGGTCAAATTTGATGAGTTCGTTTTGCGTTAGCAGGCTTGGATTTTATAAACAAATAATGTAGGTGGGTCGACCCGTAATCCTAAATTCCTAACCCAACCAGGAAAATTATATGGGTTGGAAATTGGAATCCCTTGTTTTAGTACATGTATTAACTTTTTATAATTTTTTGAATATAATTGTAGATGGGTTCAACGATGAAGCCGACTATATTTAATGACAGAGTAGCAACAGCGATAAGATCATGGCACCAAACGGCAAAAAAACAGATCAAAATAAACAAAAAATCAGGCCAAGTCACCCCAATGTCAAGTAGACCCGGGACACCGTCACATGGCATGTCACCAGTTCACTTATTACGTTACTACAAAAATGATAACGATAGCTTACAAACATCTCCAAGAATCTCAAACTTTGATACCGATAATTGGGATACTGATGGTTCACCTTCACCTTCCTATCATCAACATGGTGACAATGCTGAAACGTCCACAAGTCATCATCGGATTGAATTGGGATATATGAATCAGGGTCACGAGATTAATAATATTAACGATTCTGTACAAATGGATGTAGTAGCTGAGCCCGTTGCTAATGAACAACATGAGGTGACAATTGTAGTTCCCAGTAAAGAATTTTCGTTCGATAAAAGATCAAGTTTATGATTTGAGAGAGTTGTAAGTAAAGGAGAACTGTAAACATTAGTTAAATTTCTTTGTTCTTTTTGCTAAGGTCCTTGGAAAAATATTGTATAAAAAACATTTTCTTACATGTTTTCTCATCAATATACAGTAGTAAATTAAGTTTTTTTTCTTCTATTGTTTAAATTAGTGGAAACTCTTGGATTTATTATAAACAGGAGGGTTTGTGTATCACATCGTAAAATCGAATTAAGAAATTCTAATAATGAAAGGTTATAATCTAAAAATATGGCCTGCAAGATAAAATTGATGTACATTTTTGTAGTATCATATCAGTGGTTGCTTGCTAGTTACTAATTAGCTGCAATTGTGCTTCACATAATGCTGCTAACCGATTCTTATTTACCAACATATATATATTTAATAAAGGTTACACTTTAAATTTGCCGAACAGTTTGATCTAAGCTATATTTTTCAATACGTTAAACAGGTCAAAAAATTTGAAACAAAAAACAGGACAACTTGGTAGAAATAGACCATCCACGGCTAAATGGAATCCTTCAAAATGCTTTTAAACAGTACACAAATGAGTATAAAAAATCTACGGGTCGGCCTAAGCCTGCTTGTTTAGAGTCCTACCAAAGTGCAAGTTTTGACACAAAATGCGTACAAAATCCACGGGTCAGCTTAGGCCAACTTTTTAAGATTCCTATTAACAGTGCCCGTTTTTACCCAGAATGGGATAAATCTACGGGTCGGCCTAAGCCAACTTGTTTATATTCCTACTAAAAGTGCCCATTATGGCCAAAAATGGGTAAAATGACTAAAATCCATGAGTCGGCCAAGACTGCTTGTTTGAATTCGTACTAAAAGTACCTGTTTTGACCCAATATTATAGAATCATTAAAAGTTGTAAACTGCACCCCTACAGAAAATTGGCAATAACTGAAAACTAACTCTGATTAAGAAAAAAATTCTGTCCAAATCATAAAAAGGCATTTAATTCCAAATTTATCTAAAACCTCCCAACATTACCACCATGAAAGGTAAAACCACCTTGTACCATAGTGTTTGTAGGAATATTATTCATCATCTGAATATTGTTATTATTCCAACCCATTTCAAACATTTTCGGACCCAACAATGCAGGTGACTTTTGGATCATCATAAGTTCATCAACTCTTGTTATCACTTTCTTTCTCAACTTTTCCAATGAATAAAGATATTGTTCGAGTTCATCCACACTTAGCCCGTCTACCGGCTCATCGTACCATGCTACTGCATGGCTGCTCGATGGAATCATCTGTTTACGCCTCTTCTCTGCCTCCAACTCACGTGACACCTCCATGTAATGTTGGTTGAATCTTGCAGGCAACTGTTGTGTATATTTTTCAACTGATTGTTTTTCTGCTCCTGCCAGAGGTGGGGTCCGCTGCTCGTGCCTGTAGGGTCACAATTATATTATATTATAATTATATATATAACAGTTCAAATAATCGTAGTAAAACAAAATAAAAAATCAGTGACTTTATACTCTCTTTGGTCCCAAAATAAATATCCAAAGTAATATGAACATTTATTGGGCGATGAATAGAATAATATCTAATTGTAAATAGAAAAGTCAAAGGGTTCATTCAACCCCACTCGATGACAAATACGTCAACTTTTTCATTGAATACACCAAAAACATACATTCATAAGGCGTATTACATGCATTAAAGCGTTGAAAACTTGTTATATCTAATAAAACATTAGATGTTTTTATAGCACTGCTTAAAAATAAAAAGTAGTGACTCTACCTTACTCCAATTGTGTCTTTGTTATCATTATCATCATTATTACTATCATTAAGATAGCGGTCAATGATGGCGTCCGCATTGGGGTGGCCACAAGTATAAACCCGGCCACCAGGTGAATTAACAAGAATAGCGATTTGTGCACCGGTTAAAACACAAAGTTCAGACGCTTTCTTGAAAAGTCCGGTGCGACGTTTCGAGAATGTGACTTGGCGGCTGTTGTTTTCTTCTATTTTCTTTATCTCTAATTTTTTCCGGCCTTTGGTGGTTTTGCTTCTATGGCTAGGATCACCAGCAACATTAGTTGAAATCATGGTGGCCGTGGGTTTAAGGTTTGGTGATTAATGAGTTGTGTTATGTTCTGTTTAGCAAGGTGAAAAATGTATATAATATGGGTAAGATGGATATATAACGAAAATAAAAAGATTTTGTAAATCTTGTCCGAAAATTTGTAATGATTTTGTGATTTATATTAAGAAATGTTTTTACCGAGGAACTAGTAAATTGGGGTTCGAATATATTTTGTAATAATGATCGACGGTTGACAATTATTTTATATATATTTTAATACAGGTGAGTTCAAATAAGAAAACTAATTTTTATAGAAATATACGAATGACTTCAAAAACACTTTTTAATTATCCAAAACACATTTTTCTTCAAAAAAATTTCAATGATTACTAACATTGTACCCGTGCAATGCGGCGATAATTTTTAAAAAATAAAAACTTGATGTCGTTAATTAATATTTTATGATTTTATAGTTTTTCAGCGTTTTTTCAGTGTTGATGATTTCGTTTGTGATTAAAATGTATATATTTATTCAAATTGAATGTGTATATTTCCAAACAATTAGTTATGTAATGTAATGATTATGTGACAAAATAAGAAAATTACAATTTTCCCACTATGCAACGAAATACAAACTTGTAAATTGATGATAGTTGTATGCTTTTTTTTCTTCTTCTTATTCACGTGTTAAATTGTGAACTCGAATATGATTGTAAAGAAGATGAAAAAATACATAATTAAAATAATAAAATAGTTACATGTCCAATGAATATTTAAAAGTTAAAAATGGAAATGTTGAAATTAAGGTTACTAAAAATAAAAAGGGCAAATGATTTATAGTATAGTATAGATTATTAATATAACTTTCTAAAGCTATGATATAAATATAAACAAAAAATATTAACTTTTTTTCTAACTCTTTTTAGAGTCACTATTGTTGTGACTATTTAAGATAAATACAAAATATAACATTGATGTTATCTCTGAAATATATTTTATCGGAGTATATCATAGCTATTTCTCCATTTTTAGTTTTTAATTTTTAACAATATGGTAAATAAATATATTCCTTCGGTCCCGTAAAGAATGTCTCCAAACAATTTTTTTTTTAATTATAATATATTGATGAAATGTCAATTTACCTTTATATTTAATCAAGTTTGACTTATAATTGTTAAGAATTAAATGATTGAAAAATAAATGAGGAAAAATAGGGAGTTTAAGTTTCATTGTCGACCAGAGCTCCTAGTCGACGACCGGCTACCCCTTTTGAGAATATTATTTACTTGTTAATGTTTGCAAGTGGATAATCTTTTTGATACAAATATAAATAGTGATTTGAACATGTATTTTGAGACCAATGAAGTTTTCTCATAAACCCTTATAAATTGTTTACATAGTTTCTTTATAGCCTTACAACTTTAAAGATCGAAAAAGACAAAATTACCCCTAACTAGATCGGAAACGACGAAACTACCCCAAACTAAATCTATTAGCATTAATAAATTTGGAAATAACCTAAACTATTCAAAGTAAGATTTATAAATTAATAACATCTAAATATGAAAGTAATAAATACAACAAGTAACTTGATTCATAGTCTTGTCTTGAACCGTAAGTTTTAACTGTTGTATCATATCCCTATATATCTAAATATCGTCAATAAGAACAAGATTCTAAATGGCTATTGGGTTTATTTAATATGATCATATTTTATGTTCTATTTGATCTAAATCATACACCGTACTACTATTCTTACCAACTATGCAACAGTTAATAATAACATATTTTGATCAGTTTTAAAAATTTTATCCGTTGTATTGCGCGGGCCCTCTTCTAATTTTAATAATATAATAACACATTACAAACTAGTTTAAAGTAAGAAATTGTGAGCTTAAATTCAGAGAGGTGGACAGTTTGTGAATTGATTACATTTTTAGTTGAAAAGAAAAAAAAAAAAAGAAAAAAAAAACACCGTTTAAAGCCCATTTGTAGCCTCATAGGCTCATACTAATCGGAAGCCCATCTATATCCGGTTTCATATTTTCGACTTTCGAGATTATATGTGGGAGGACCAACCACTAATGCACATGCACCGACCCGATCCAATCCAACGGGATATCCAAGACGACTCCTAACATGACTGTGTCAGTGTCAATTGTGTCATCTCAACGCTACATCAGCACTTCTCAAATTGACACATAACTGATACACCTTTATCAACAGTCATCGTGTCACTTAAATTTTTTGGACTCACACATTATTAAGTTATTTTTTAAAACACAAATTTAATTAAAACTATTTCATTAAAATAAAATAACATTTCATTAATTAAAATAAATAATACATTAATTAAAATACAATATTACAATAACTAAATAAAAACATTACATTTATTGAAAACAAATAAGATAACATCAGCTAAGGACGGGGACGGAAGCCAGGTGGAAGGTACTAAATGTGTTCGATAAGAGCATTGGGAAGTTGATGGTGAACCCTCGCGTTGCGTAATTCCTTATCCATACGCATTTGTGTATCAACCTTCTCTTGTCACGAGCGTCTTAGTCTATTTTTCGGGTCCGACGAATAGTCTTCCTCAATTTGACATATATTGCGTCTGTTGTCCTCGCTGACCATGTTGTGTAAAATAATACAAGATCATCTCGTGTGTATTGACCTTTCCATGCTACCGGACAATTTTTCCACGGCCAATACATACAATCGTTGCTCTGGAGTGTTGGTTTTCTAAGGTATTCGGTCGAGTATAGATGAAATATACACTTGGTAAAATTGTCTAAAAAATCGTATGATGTTTGTTGACCCATGTGTAAATAGTCATCAAACACATCGGTCGCGATATTGTATGTCAAATGGCGTATGGCGGAACTGCAATTTTGGTAAATGTTAAAACCAAGTTTACCGATAGCGTCAACGCCTTGATTGAAATAAGCAAAATGAGGAGGTAGTGGTAGTTGAGGGTATGATGTTATACCTTGACATATACGGAGAAACAATGGGTGACTCATCCTAAATCATCTTCGAAAGTAATCCGCCAGGAATGAGGGGTTCTCGGCAAAGTAAACTTACCACAAACGTTCGCCGGTACCGAGATGATCTCTAGGTAAGTATCTTCTTGGTGCTCTTGGCGGCCGACCAGAACTTTCGACTACGTTTTCTTCATCTTCTTGGTCCAACGATCAAAACTATCGAGCATCGCAACCGGATCAAAACATTGTGTAACCGCTAAGCAATGATCATAATAATCGATCTTAGATGAGCTCGAAGTCGAGCTTGAATCCATCTACTACTTGATAACGAAAATGTGTGAATTATATAGATTAGTTGGGTGGAATAATGTATTTGGATATAAAAAGATAATGAAAAATATATGTGAATTGAAGTTTGGCTGTGTGTATATTTATAGTGTGATTGGGGAGATAAAAAAGTTAACAAAATAAAAATTATATATATATATATATATATATATATATATATATATATATATATTGCAACGGTCAAAAAAACAATATAAACAAAAGAAACTTTTCTTTAATCAAAGCGGGCCCAAACCTCGTCGACAAAATCGACGCAGCCAACCGACACGACGGTGCCAACGGCGTCGGCCGACCGACGCACGTGGGTTCCCACACTGACGAGACCATTGGTTGTGGTCTAAGTGTCACCGGCTCACTGCTATCACAGATGGCAACCTGTTTTACTTCGATGAAAATATAAAATGCAATGTGTAATAAAATGATAGGTGAGATTATGAAAGAGAAAATGTATAATTATATGTCAAATGATGAATGAATTATGTCAACATTTAAGTCTTTATTTTTAGATCTGTTTAGCATTACTCTTACTAAAATTATGAGAGCATCACCGTTAAAAATTTCATGTTCAATCACTTTTGATATATTCATTACTTTTGTCCTTCAATTACTTTCTAATCACTTTCATCCTCAATTTATCTCTTCTTAAGTCTTTTATAACCCTAAACTTCGAAGTCGTTTCCATCATTTTCTAATTATTTCAAGTGTCTAGCTAGCCTATAGTGGATTTCAAATATGAAGGGTGAGTTTGGTAACAACTGGTTGAATCTAGAGCTTGTAGCTAAAGTTAAATTTGGTAACTGAAGCTTGTGGATGAAGTTGGAGAAGCCTTTAGGAGCTTCTATAAGCTCCTTGAAGTATCTTCTATTTTAAAGACTTCTAGAAATTTATTTTTACAAGAAGCCCCACCAAATTTGGTTTATCAAACAAAGATTATTTTTTTTGGGCTTGAGCTTCTAAAAAATAAAAGTCCAAAGAGCCTCAAAAATAGAGGTGCCAAATATACATGAAATATTTGAAAGGTATTTCAAGTTCATCAATCCATAACGGCATAAACGGAGAACAACTAGATAAATATCTTAATGAATGTAAATCAGTTGGTTGAGCTACTATATATAAACTAAATAAAAGGTATATTTCCTTTAAATTAAAATTAATTTTATTAATAGTTACACATTACATAACATATATTAAATTACCGAAATCTTAAATTATGTATAGGAAACATAACAATGACATTATCAATTAAATTAACTTTCAATTTATCAATTAAGTCCTTATATTTTACTTAATTAACATTTAGTTTTATAACAAATTATAATTACGGAGTACATATTTTAATTTATAAGATTAAATCGGAGCATCCTTTATGGATCAAACTCCTTAGTCTTGGTGATTTGAATTGTAACTGGGTGAAATTATATCTATATTTTATTATCTTATTTTATTTATTTATTTATGTTTATATATATATATATATATATATATATATATATATATATATATATATATATATATATATATTAGTGTAATTAATTTAACAAAACAACAACTTTCCTTAGTCTATTAAAATTCTTTGAAAACAAGTAATATATCTACGTATACAATTTTAATTAGTCATTCGGTTTTATCCAAAAACAATCTGTGTTACCTAGCTAAAAGTAATCTACGTACACAACAAATATTGTATATATTTAGATTATTTAACTTAATTTAATTACTATTTACTATTATATGTAGTAATGTGTAGTATACCTTCATCAACATCATCACAAGCTTTCCCGTTAAATAGATAAAAGTAAGATTTAAACAATATTTTAAAACTAATATCTCATATATTCTTAATAAACCATAACATTGTTAGCTCATTTTTTTTAATCTTAAAATCAATTTATTAATTACGCAAATTGTCTCACATCTTTATATTTTATAAATGCATGTATATTTACTGACATACTATTTAGTTACACAATTTAACACTTAATATTATTAACGCTTATTTAATAAATATTAACATTATTTTAATAGCGACAGTGTATGATGTAATAGTATAACACACTCTAACCCTTTTATAAAATGTTGATTATAAAAACAATTTCTATAATTAATATTTTTCACTAAGGTAGTCTTATTTCAAAAACATGGTTTAAAAACCACTGAATAATAAGACTGAAATGGGAGAAGATAAAACTTGATTAACATTCAAATAAATAAAAGACAATTTGATTCAACATCAGTATGTATAACGGGTTTAACATTCAAATAAATGAAATACAGTTTTGATTCAACATCGGGATGTCATCAATTTAAAATTTTCTCAATCAAGCAATTGAGTCGATTTATTTTACTTAATCTTAAAAATAAAACTCTATATTGTGAATTATTAAATGATAATAGATATGAATTGTCTTATAAAAAATATACTACTTTATATAACTATAAAGAGATTAAAAAATAAACAGGAAATATCGTACATTTTATAGAAAGATATTTTGTAAGTATTGCTGATTAAAAAAATAAATTTATAAAAATATTAACATGAATTTCCTCCAACATTAATTAATAAGGTTTATTTATAATTACGATGGACAAAACATATTTTAATCCAATACAAAAAATGCACTTGCATTTTTGATAGCCAACTCATTAATTGTTAAAAAGACTAAGTGCTAACATGTAATATATAATCATATATGCTAACACATGTACAAAACTCTTCAATTTAACTTTTAATTAACTTTTAATATGATATAAACTATTTGCTACATATTTTATGAAAATTAAATACACATTCAATGATTTGTATGTATACACGGGTTTCAAGACTAGTATAATATAACATAAATTTAATTTACTTGATATTGTTGACTACCGAATAAGTTAGTTATTTGAATAAATTAGGAAATAAAGTTATTTTGAAACAAATTTTTGGGTATTTAAGATTGAGATTGAGATTGAAATTGAAATTGAGGTCCTAATTATATATTATAAGCATAGTACTCGTGCAATGCGATGGTAAAAGCGATGTCAATGATAATGGTAGTGGTGGTGTTAGAGTAAAAAGAAATTGAGTGTATATTTCTATGTGTGTTTATTTATTTGTATAGGGTAAAATAGTGGTTGTCTTGTGGCATTGTATGATGTAAACTTATATTATGTTTGATTTAATGGTATTATACTTAGAGAAAATTACACAAATCGTCCTTTAAGTTTACCTCAAATTTCACTGTCAGTCCTTTACAAAATTTAATTACACCAATAATCCTTTCTTTTGAAACTTGTTACGCTAATAGTCCTTTAGACTAACGATTGTTAACTTTCCGTTAAAAAGGAGTCTCACTTAGCAAATTCATCATCAAAATTCGGTCCTCTTCCGCACCGAAACATCAAACTTTATAACCCACCACCATCCTTCACCACCTGGGGACCCTTCGTCACCCATTCATCTTATCTCGTTACAACTTTGGTAGCCACTATATCCTCTCTTTTGCATTCATTCCTTACTCGAAAACATCTCAAACGAAAACCATAGCTTCAAAGTAAAACCACGTTGAAAATTAGAAACCAGTTATGTGACTCGTAATATTAAGTCATAAATGTATGATTTGTTGGTGAAAGATGGTGGTGAATTTGAGTGGTAAACTATAATATTTTATGTTTTAGTGGGGAAAGTGAATATGATGTTCTTTACAGCTAACAATGTATTTACACATATGTTAGTTTTTTCTAATTAATATCTTACACAAAAAAATGAAAAAAATAAAAAAATATCACGCGTGGTCCTTTTTAACGGAGAGTTAACAATCGTTAGTCTAAATGACTGTTAGCGTAATAAGTTTCAAAAGAAATGATCATTGGTGTAATTAAATTTTGTAAACGACTAACAGTGAAATTTGAGGTAAACCTTAAAGGACGATTTTTATAATTTTCTCTTATTTATTGTTTATTCTGAAAATACATATAGTGAAATAATTTATATATAACAATAGTAATATATTACATTATTGATGGAAAGTATAATTGTTGAGATGATTGAATATTTTAGTAATTAGATATGGTAATATAGTCATTTTCCATGATTAAATTGAAAATTATGACAATTGAGGAGATACATTATACATTATATGTACTCTCGTTGTCCCATAATAAGTTTTCACAATCATATTACACAAAGTTTAAAAATGCATAATTGTAAGAGAAAAATGAAAGTGTTACCTTTAATTTTTGCACCGTCTTCTATGAATTAGTTTTGTGAAAGTGTAAATTATTGATAAATTGGTAAAGTTTGTATATTACTTTTGAAAGTAGACACTTATTTTAAAACAAATTAAAAATGAAAATGTATTATTTTAGAATGGGTAATAAAAAAAAATTCCTTTTAATCAAAGATTATTTGAAATAAAACGTACTTCCTCCGTTCCAAAATAATTGTCTATAATCAGTTTTCACATAATTTAAGAAATTATATTGTCTAGTAGTGAAGATAACACTTTTTCCCTTGTTTTTTGTAGAGACTTTCGTATATTAGTTTTGAAAAAAGGTATATTGAGAGTAAAATGATAAAATTAATGGATTACTTTTGAAAGTGGACATATATTTTATAACAAACTAAAATGAAAAAGTTTATTTTGAGACGGAGAGAACAGTACTCGTGTTATTTTTATATTGAAAGTAATATAAAAGTTTTCGATGGTTGGGCAAAGGGTACAAAAGTAGTTGTTTTGAGGTACCAATTATAGCATAATCATTTCTGAACTTCGTCATCAATGATCAATCAAAGCTGTAAAGGTCTTTCACTTTTTCTATTCCTTTTTCTTTATTTGCATCAACAATTCCTAATGTTTTTTTTTCTCTTTCTTCTTCCAAAAAGGGTTCATGCTTCAAATAAAACTGTTTCCTCATGGGACATGGCAACTGCCTAGCTAGTGTTCGGAGCTCTAAATGAGGTGAGCTAACTTGTTAAGAGGTGGTAATCACAATCCCAAGCAATTTCATTTGACACATCAGCGCCAGATCAGCTTTTCACAACTTTTCATTTCAATAACTTTTAACGTCATTTTCACTTCAATGGAACCCCTTTCAACCCCTATTTAATTTTACTTTTTAAATTCTTTTTGTAACACAACAAATTAGAAAACTAATAAATATATTTTTCATTAAAAATTAAATATTACATAACATTAAAAAAAAATAAAGACATTAAAATCTAAACGAATTAAAACATAGTACAACTTATTTAATCTATATAAGGTAGGTATTTTTGTGAAATATATTCAGTGAGATCCGAACGAAGATTATGGTGAATGTCTCTATCATGTAGTTCCTTGCTTTGGCGAAGACTTGCTTCTGTTTCCTCTGCAAAAGTACGTTGTCGTCTTGGACGTGGTGGAGGTTCCTTATCGCCGAAATCAACGATCATATAACCTTTGTCTTCGACGATCATGCTATGAAATATTATGCATGTATACATTACTCGTCTTATTTTCTCCATACTCCAAGATCGTGCAGGTTGTTTTACGATTCCCCAACGTATTTGGAGGACACTGAATGCTCGTTCCAGATCTTTTCTTGCTTTATTATGTGCCCTTGTAAAACGTATACACTTTTGATCAGTTGGTTGACTATATGCTTTGACGAACGTCGACCACTCGGGATATATTCCATCCGCAAGATAATACCCTCTTTTGTAGACAGTTCCATTAACCGTGAACTCACGTTTGGGACCCTTGTCCTGTAGCATATCATTAAATAGAGGAGATTGGTTGAGAACATTGATATCATTGTTGGAACCCGCAACACCAAAAAATGCATGCCAAATTCACAAATCATAAGAGGCGACTGCTTCGAGCATAATTGTAGGGGCTTTCTTGTAACCTCTATGGAATTGACCATGCCATGCAACCGGACAATTTTTTCACTCCCAATGCATACAATCGATACTTTCGAGCACTTGCATGACAACTTCACAAAATTTATCTAAACATTCCCGTGAAGTTGATTCAGCCATCTTTAAATATTCGTCAAATGCATTCGGTGCCGTCCCGTATGCCAATTAACGAATAGCGGAAGTACATTTTTGAATCGGTGTGAAACCTTTTTTTCCCATGAGCATCATATCTTTGTTGAAAATAAGGAGAATGATTAGAAATACCTTCAACAATATGAAGAAACAAATGTCGTCTCATTCGGAAGCGTCGTCGAAAGTATTCTGGAAAGTAGCACGCCGGACCATCGATAAAGTAGTCGTTCATGAGTTGTTCTTTGGCGGTTGCCCGTGGTCTTTCGATGTACCTTTTCTTTTTAGTTGGTTGACTTCCAACGTCGGCTCCATCTTTGCTCGAATCTTCTTCGAGTAATTCAATGGCTTTGTTAGCCGCTAAATTCATTAGCTCGAAAATATTGGATGAGCTGGAAGAACTTGATGAATTTGAGGAAGACATTGTTGTGTGTATGAAGTGTGAATTGTATAGAATAAGAGAAAGAAATGTATGAAATTGGTGTGTGTAAATTGATATGTAAATGGTTGTATTTATATGTAAAATTGAGATGTTTGAAAAGTTGTATTTTTAATTTTGTAGCCGTTTGTGAAAAGAGACAAAAAAGTTGAACGTTATTTTTTTTTTTAATTTCGGCTCAAAAATGAAAAAGAAAAGGAACCAAATTCGATATTGCAATGAAAAGTTTGGTTGTGGCTTCCCAACCCCAAGATGACCCCAACCCAACCCCACTGAATTGTCTTTTGAACCCCGAGCAACCCCTTTGCTAATGCACATGCTCTAAAACTCGGAGTTCGTTTAACATGTCGAGTTCGAACCGAGTCTATCGAGCATATCATATATATATATACAATAATAAATTTTTTATATAATATATTTAATATATAATTACATTATAAAAAAAATTATATATATAACACTTAAAATAATAATAAAAAATCTTATTATACATATTTCAAAATCACTTAAAATAGAAAAACTAGTAAATAACATTTTATAATAAACGAGTCGAGTCCGAGCCGAGCTCGAACTTGTAAAATATGAAATGAGCCGAGCTCGGACGTTTTATATTAGACTCGAGACGAGCCGAGCTCGACCACTTTGAATTAAACTTCTACATTACAGTTTATAAAAATTAACCTTTATTAGTTACATATATTGGTCTTCTAAGTGGACGATTGAACACGTACATTTGATCTCTTAACTGTTTCATCGTCGATGTGATAGAAATCGTATATCACGTATGAAATAATATGGATTACGATTTAAACTTGAAAGAATTCTCAGTTTGAAATTGCAAAAGGCGTACGAGCTAAGCTTTTTCTTCAATTAAGCTTTATGTGAGTGCGAGACAAGTTTTAATTATGATAGACGATGTAATTGCAACTATAAGAAAAAATTATTGTAAATTTGATGTCAGTGGACACCTTTTGAGACGGAGGGAGTAATAAATTGTAAACTGTTTGTTATTATATGAAAATGAATATAGTAGATGACAAATGTAAACTGCCATTTATTTCTCCATCAACGTAATGGCAAATAAATACATGCATATAGAGACAAACAACACATACTTACATTATTTTGTTGAAATTCTTAAGGAGTATAAAACCATACTTACATTAAACGGTAAAAAAGTAAAAGTGATTTTCACACAATGGAAATCATTTTTACAATGTAAGTTAATACATATTTACTTCTCAGTACATTTTAAAGCATTTAATTTAACCCTATAATATAAATATAAATAATGATATATCAAAACATCATAAAATTTCCCCCTTAGACTTTTAACGGTTGAGTGGAGTTGGTTGACCTCGTGGACCGTAACCACAAATTTTCTTTTCCTTTCCATTATAAAATCTTAATATTAATAACTGGACATTTCCGGGTGATGCGTTTAACAACGTCTAGCAGTAAACTAAGAGTTTCAACTAGTTTCGCCAAATATACTCGTATACAACAACAATTTAGGTAACTTCAGAGATTACAATAAGGCAAAGAGTGAATAGAACCAACAGATCGGGTACATTCATTTGGCTAGTTTTGAGTTATTATATGCCGGTAGTAATATCGGAATTTTCTTAACTAAATGCTTAACAAATGTAACTCAACTTAAAAGTGTGTGATTAGAGAGGTAGCTGCATTTTGAGGGCCAGGAACGAAAACGATTTCAGCTATTGATTTATGTAATCTACGGCTCAGATTCAATCCATCATAGCAAAATTGCATTTCACGTGCATCATAAATACACTGCATTTTACGTATTTTTGGAACCTTTCCCAAATTAATTTATCAATATATGGCTATATCTAATTTGTATGATTCGAAACAAATAGATAAAGAAGTCTCGAGTCAAACACTTATCTCAACCAATCAGCTTGCTATGGTGTTTATAAGTTACTTGTTTTGGTATAGATTCATTTAAGAACTCGTATACTTAACCAATAAAACAAACAAAATATGAACTTTATAATACTACTATACAGTGTTCATTTTAAATTTAAATGGTCGAGTGGGCTCTTGCCACCTGTATTGTTAAATATTCCCCATGCTCACATAGGATACGTATTAAATTAATTAATCACCAGTTGATTGACTATAAGGTTTAACCTAATCATCATTCTTTTCTCAAATTAATATATATTTTTTTATATTGATATATACTATGTTTAATATTAAATAAGCTAGTACGTTTAATTAATACCAGGAAAATAAAAACAAAGAATATTTTACACCGAGATTGTTAAAATAAAGGTTAATCAAGCTTATTTTGAATTTATATATGTCGAGTCTTATTTGTGGTTTCTAGTATTGTTGCAGGGTGAAATATATAAGAAGTGAAAGTAGAAGGGCTTGGGTGCAGATTACTGAAAGCTGTTGTCATTGAGTGAAGAACGCTGTAAAGATGGAGGACTACTTGTGATATTCAGAATTAATATATAAGAGAATAAGATGCTAGGGTTCCTGCACAATTTCACTCATTCATTCGTCGGCTAACGTTCTCAACCCTAATTTCAAGTCACATTCTCTGATCCTATTCTTGAATAATCACATCTTGTGATTGTTCAATATTTGTTAAGTATTCATCATTATAGTGTAACCAGATTGATATATAGTTTTTGTCATCAGTTTATAAGATTTGATTATGTAAAAGCGTTTGGTTAAACTTTGAGTAGTATTGTGAAGTATTATCGGGAAGAGTTTTTCATTTTCTCACAGAGATGATACTTTTATTTTAAAAAAGACAATCATACAACTAACCTACTTCACATAATATATGTATATCGAACACATATATACGTCTTTCATGAGTCTTGAATTCAACAACCTCTTAATTAATGGATTTTTCGAATACTGCTTGATTATAGGCCCTTTGGTAGATAATACTATATATACTATCACTAAACTGTAAACTTCAAACATAAATATTGAGCGATTGAACTTTGTAAAAATTGTTTATTATTATTTTAGAAATAATTTATCATCATTTTATCACATAAAAATAAAATGTTTGATTACGTACCCAAATAATACGTACGTACTGTTTAGAGACAAACCTGCAGTTCAGCTAGTTTGTCGTTGTACGTTGTTGCTAGTCATTGATCGATGTTCCTGACATTATTTTCTAGTATTATCTTGTATTATCATTACAGTATTATTTAGGATATTTTAAGGGTTCATATATTATTTTTTTCATCAAACGTACAAGTATAATATAAGTAGTACTTACATCTGAGACCATCTCCAACGTAAGGACCATTGCACCAAATTTGATATTTTGGTGTTTTTTTACTTCTTCAACCTACTCGTTAAATTTGGTGCAAATTTTAATGTACAAATATTTGAGTATTTTGCACTAAATTTGGTGCAATACTAAACTTTGCACCAAATTTATAATATTTCATTTTAACTTCTATGTTTGAAATATTGTTATTATTTAAGTACAAAACTTAAAAAAAATTATTTATTTGTACGATTTATTTTAAGTAGCTTATACTTTAGATTAGATAATATGATAATTGAAACAATAAGATATAATTTGTAAACAAATTATGATAATTAAAACATTGATTTATGCAAAGAAATTTTGGAATTGAAACTTTACGAAAGTAAATAAATAAGATTTACATTTATGTTAATAGTTTGAAATGTTAATTAATCATAAAAATAATGAATCGAAGTAAAGTAAAATGTAAAAATAGTTTAGGGGGCAATGTGTAAATGCTGAAAGTAATTTTAGTGCAAAAATTTATGCATACATTGGTGATGAAACACATTTGTTGTAAGCATATTCTTGAAAGATTCATTTATTACATCAAATTTGATATAGTGTTTAGTGTATACGTTGAAGATGCTCTAAGACATACAACATGACCTCTTATTTATAGAGACTTAAAGAAACCATACATATATAATTTGTTAACTGTTAATTAAGAAGAAGAAGAAAACAATTAGGTTGAATTGTGTCAAAGTTGATGTTGTCGTAAATAAAATGATCTAATTTGCGTAGTGCTATGTACTATGTACGTGGTATAATTTAGCTTTTTATATAGGGTTTCATTTTTGAGATTAACGTTTTTTCGTTTAGGACTTACAAAAACCGAAGACGACGTTTGATATTGACCACTTGGATGAATTAACTTTGTCATGATTTAAAATTTTCAGTTAAATTAAAGGTGTATAATTTGTGTCATCTTGATTATTAGAATTAGTAAAACAGAGGAGTCAATATTAGATTATCAGTTTGCGTCGGTTTTTTTAACAGAAAAAATAACATATGATTCAAGCATTTAATAAGACACTAGTACATAAATATAAAATATATGATCAGGTCATCACGTTGTGCTAGTTAATCTTGCAAAATGTATTATTTTACTTTACGAAGATGTTCAAGACTATTAATTTAATCGATTGAATTATCGACGATATGCAAATTATACACACATATATCAATATGTATACGTAACTTATAAATTTATATTAGGTTAATTTGTCGTTTTAAAAAAATAACTTACAAATATTATAAACGCATATCATATTACTTAACTTATTATTAATTAATATAATAATTTAATCTAATAAATTAATCCAGCAACTTAATAGGAAATTTTTACAAGGCCATATTAGTAATGCATAACACTATGCACGATTCTATGTACAGCAGTGGAAAAATCTATCACCATCTCCTATTACTAAAACACAAGTTAATTAATTAAATTGACACACACATATATATATCTTAAATATAATATATGACATCATCATTTAAAATTAAAGTTCAATTGATTAATTAAGTCCTTTTATTTTACTTAATTTAAAAGTAGAACCTCCTACTTTAAATTATTAAAACTTAATTTTTACAATAATTATATTTATTCAACGGGTTGTAGTTTTGGATTTATAAAAAAATTTCTTCTACTATACCTTATTTAACACATATCGATTTATAACAGATATATATCTCTATTAAATTACAATTATAATATACAACATATTTTATTATAATAATAATTTATTTTTCAAAATAATATTCAGATAAATAAAATGACTTCAAATAATTTCACGTGCATATAATCCACATGTAAATTCCAACATTTAAATTAACAAATTATTATTTAAATATTTTATCTGTTTTCTTAAGTAATATTGTAGTGTATTGTAATACTCCGTATAACATTTACAAAGTATATCACGCGTGTATACACAAATTTACACGCTAGTATATATATATATGTGTGTGTGTGTGTGTGTGGAATGATCTAAGGGGAGATCACTTTTTCGGGGGAAGCGTTAACATTCACCACGGAGCATCTTGGTCAATACAAATGTCAAAAAATAAAAATTGAAATTTGATAAATGTTGATCAGAATCAATGCTATAAAGGTTAAGATTCCTTCATAAATTCATTTTGTAGATTATAACATAAATTGATGAATATTATATTCAAAATCGTTGATCAAAATTATGATAAATGTTAAAACTAAAAATATTCATCAAATAATGTTATGTTATTACATTCATCGTGAAGAATGTTAGAATAACATTCATTATGATGAATGTTAACGATTTATTAAATTAATATTTATCAAATAATATTATGAGTTAAAAATTAAATTAATTGGTGAATATACTAGTTATAGCATCGATTATGATTAATATTTATCGATAAAATAATTTTTTTGTTGACATTTTGATTGATAAGTGCAATATTATTCGATGAATAGTAACTCTTCCCCCTTCCCCCAAAAAAAGTGATTCTATTTTGAACGCTTATATATATATATATATATATATATATATATATATATATATATATATATATATATATATATATATATATATATATATATATATATATAGTGGGATGATCTACGGATAATCACTTTTTTTGAGGGAAGGGGGAAACGTTATTACGAAGTATCTTAACTTTGAAAATATAAATCCCACAAAAAACGTAGTGAAATTTAGTAAATGTTAATCAGAATCTGTGCTATGAATGTTAAGCTTCATTGATATATTCTTTTTGTGGGTTATAACATAAATTTATGTATTAGACCCAAAATTGTTAATATTTATCGCGGTGAATTTTAGTTAACATTCATAGTGATGATTGTTAAAATTTAAAATATTCTTCAAATAATGTGATTTTCTAACATTCATCGTAATGAATATAGGTTAACATTCATCACAGTGAATGTTAACAATTTATTAATAAATATTCTTCAACTAATGTTATGACTTAAAAATGAAATTCTTTCCTTAATATATTTTTTATAAAATCGATTTTGATTACTATTTATTGGTAAAAATATCTTTTTCGTTGACATTTTAATTGTTAAGTGTAATATTGTTCGTGATGAATATTAATGTTTAAAAAAACACTTTCTTCTTGAATGTTCCCCTACATATATATATATATATATATATATATATATATATACATATATATATATATATACATATATATATACATGCATACATTTATGTGTGTGTGGTAGAGATCAAGAGAAAAATAAATTTTAGAGGGAAGTAGGGTATCTAACCATTCATTCAAGATGAATGATAATCAAACGTAAAAAAATATACTTTTACCAATAAATATTAATTAAAACCGATGTTATACCTACTCATATTCATAGATAAACTACTTTTTATAACTTATAATATAATATGATGAATATTAATAGATTTTTCTTACATTCATCATTAATGAATGTTAACCGAAGTGGATATTATCAGTTTATTTGAAAAATTATTCATTTACATTCGTCCACGATGAATGATAATCAAAACGTATAAAAATATATTTTTACCAATAAATATTAATCAAAACCGCTATTATAACTACTAATATTTATCAATAAAATATTTTTTATAACCTAGAATATCATATGATGAATATTAAGGAAATTCGCTAACATTCATCGTTGATGAATATGTAGCTTCCATACTTCCACAGAAAATCCGAACCCTATATATATATATATATATATATATATATATATATATATATATATATATATATATATATATATATATTAGCATTTTACCCGCACTATGCAACAGTATTAAAAAATTTTAAGTGCGATATTTTTTGTCAAATATATAGAGCTGGATTTTCAGTCCATCAATCTACTAACTTAAACCCGTTAACCATTTTTTTTTTCGAGTCGGATTTGAGTTAATATTGGTGTCAACGGGTTGATCGATCAACCATAATATATTTTTTAAATGTATTGGTCCAACCAATTAATTTTTTTTCCACGTTTACTTAAGTGGGTTATGTAAATCGTTTTCGAGTTGAATACTTTTGACTCGTCAACCCCTTTATAAAATCAGTTCGAGTTTTTGTTTTGAACTTTGTACATCAAATTTCAAACCCACTACTTGACTCGAGTCATATTGTAACCCCAAATTATAATAATTTAAAATTTTAAAAATTGAATTACGTACTTTTAATCTGGTTATTAACTTTGATAGTTAAATAAATTATCCTTACAAAAAGAAAAAAAATCATTGATTCAAATGTTTGTACTATTTGCATTAGATGTTATACTAACTAAGACGGTAGAATAATATCTTATATTTTTTTTAAGACTACCAAATGACCAAACTATTTTATAGCAGTAATAGATTAACTTTTATGATTACTTGAATGGCAACATATCAAAAATAGAAACGACGTATTGGCTAATTTTGGATCATAGAAATGAACTATAAAAAGTATCGATAATAGAAAGCAACTTTCATTTTTATATAATTTTGACAGTACGGTACATGACACATCATAATTTTTTCGAATATCGAGGTAATATATTGCTCAAAATATGATGAAAATGATAGTTGATTTATATTATTGCTAGTTGATTTTTAAAATTTTAAATATGTCAATAGTTCGTTTCTATTTTAGGTAATTTGCCATTATTTTAATGTAACTAACTAAAAGTGTTCAAATATTAAATAAAATATTTAAAACGGTAGTAAAAAAATATAATAGTATATGTTTATTAAAAGTTTAATATAAGTTTTCAACTTCTTATATATTATGATGGTATTATCTGTAAAAAATATTATATTTTTGTAGCAATATATCTTGTTGGTACATATTAGGTGACAATAGAATTCTAGATTAGGAATTATATTGTATCAGAATCTGGAAAAGTATAAGCCTAGCAAACTATCGGATATTGGCGAACTTGTATAGTGGGCCAACGAACTTGACACCTTATATATATGTATGATCTTTGTAGGGTTTCGGGTGGTTTTTTTGGACTTACGATTTAGAGTGTTAAGGTTTACTAACGAACGTGGTATTTGTGTAAAAGCTTTGAATTATAGGTAATCGTGTTTATAATTAATAAAAGGTTTCGTTTGATTGTTTATTGAATCTTATAATAGTTTAGTTTGTGTTGATTGATCGTAGACAGGGATTCCGCACCTGTAAACGTATTGATAACCTCGTTATCGATCCAGATTAAGGGACTTATAATTGGTATCAGAGCGATTATCCTTTGGCATTTGGTTCGAGGTTTTGAAATCGACTAAAACGAACTGTTTTTCAAGTGTTTGGACGTTAAATCTTTGGGATTTTGCGGCTAAAGGCGTTTATGAAAGTTTAGGGTTTGTTTTCGTTCGTATCTCAGGGTTTGGACGAAGATTGAATCAAAAAATTTCGAAATTAGGAGTTACAGCATATTCGGCGAAGATTGTGGTTTTGGGCGAACTTTTCACATGTTCGCTAAAACAATTCGTTCGGCTAACAACTGTGCGAACTATTTCAAGCGAACTTATCTCAAGTTCGCTAAAGATCCGTTACGAATATCTTTTCTGTTCGGCGAACTTTCCTCAAGTTCGTTGATCTTGTTCGTGGTCTTGTTTCGGCGAATATTCTCTGGTTGTCCGTTTGTCATTTGTTCGGCGAACTTCATACTATAGTTTTCTAATCTTACTACTTGGCGAACTTCATTCTGTAGTTCGCTAAACTTGTTGTTCGGAGAATTTTACTCTATTTAATTAACTTCACCAAACCTACACTTATATTCTAACAATGACTTCATTGAGTAGAATGATTGAGATGGACCATGAGGTGGGAAAAACAAACTCACCTCCTAAGATGCTGAAAATTGAAGATTACTGCTGGTGGAAAGACAGATTTGAATCCGTCTGTCGGTTCCATGATATAAAAATATGGATTTGTATCGATGAGGGATACGTTCCACCTACTCAGGAAGTGGACGGTAGAAATAGAGTCTACTCCTATGCACAAATGAAAGAGGAAGATAAACGCATGTATGAAGCTGAAAACAAAGCGCTGTCTAGTATCAAAATGTGTTTACCTTAGGAGATTCTTCATACTTTCAGGAACTATAGGACCTTAAAGGAGCTCTGGGAAGCTTTGGAGATGAGATATGAGGAAAATCCTCAAGTGAAGAAAGGGCGAACTGAGTTACTCAAGAAATAGTTTGCTAGTGTTTAAACATACTAAAGGTGAACCTTAGAAGATAATATTACTATGTATTATCATCTAATGACTGAACTGGACAGTCATGGTGTAGTATATACGGATACAGAGAAAGCTGATAAGATCTTGGAGGCTTTACCTCAAAAGTGGGAGTACTACTGTCTCTTGATTAAGAATGATGAGACAAAATATCTTGCGTTAAAACTTGAAGAAGTTATAGAAAAATTAAGAGCCTTTAACTTTCAACAAAAGAAGAAGGAGATGGGACCAGAACAGGTTCAAGATCTGGGAGTATACTATGGAAAAACATCATCTTCTAGTTCTATTTCAAGTGACACTAGTGCCTTCTTCTCGGGTCAAACAGAGGTTGAACTTTTGATGAACTCTGAGTGTACTAGGTTTATCGCAATAGGAGGAGGAGACAAAGGTAAATCTCCACAGTCAATGAAGTCCACTCAGGAGCATAAGAAAATGCCTATGAGTGTCAAATCAGCTGAGGAACAACTTGCTGTTCTTGCCTCGTTTGTGGCTTCATATGAAAACTACATTCATGGTAAGATAAATGATCCTGCTCTTTGGGATGAAGACTATGATCAACTGGATCAAGATGACCTCGAGGAGATAGACCTTCAATGGCAACTGGCCATGATATCAAGGAGAGTGAAGAGATTTATGAACAGAACGGGTAGGAAGTTGGTTGGAGGTAGAACTGGTTTTGACAAATCAAAAGTAAAATGTTATAACTGTCAAGGTTTTGGACATTATGCTCGCGAATGTCAGAGGCCGAAGACTGATAAGAATAATACTCCAAACCGTCAAAATTTTCAGAGTAATCAAGGGTTTGGGAGCAACTTAAGTTCGAAGGCATTGGTGATTCAACAAGTTGATGGGTCATATGACTGGAGTGCCTATTCTGGAGAAGCTGAGAAGCCAGCTCAAGCTTTTATGGCAGAGGTAGATGACAACAAATCTACTGAAGAAGGAAGTCAAGGAAACAATTATCTTCCTACTGATAACTATAATTCTGCCCCAAGGGTTCAAGAATCGACTACAAAAGCTCAAGAGATAGGAACAGATGTGCTAAAAATGGAATCTACAAGAAACTTGAGCACTGAAGAGTTTGCTGCAAAGATGGCAGATCTGAATACTGACAAGCAAAAGGTATGCTTAGATATAATTTCTATTACTGATATTTGTAGTTCGTATTTAGACGTGAAGGATAGACTGGACATAGTAGTAGGATCAAACACTAACATGACAACTCAAATTAAATCCTTAAAAGATGTGAATAACTATCTTCAAGAGTGCAAAACTGAAATAGCTAATAAAAGTAAGTCTGATGCTAAAGATATGACTGCGTTAAAGGACAAAATTAATGAACAATCACTAAAAATTGAATTACTTTATGAGCATTTAGAAGACTTAACTAAACAACTTTCAGCTAAAGAAAAAGAGTTAGCAGATGCCAAAGTTAAAATAGTCGAGTCAAATCAAAAATTTGAACAGTATCGAACTTCCTCTTTAACTTTAACAAATATAATAAGCTCTCAAAGAAGTGCTAAAGACGTTACAGGGTTGGGATATTCTGAAGTACCTCCACCTTTTAATAGTAATTACACTCCTTTTCTTAAAGATAGTGAGCTGTCAGAGGTAGATGATTCTGCTAGTATTGAGTCTAGTAGTCCTTCAGTGTGTATTGAATCTGAGAATGATAAGTCCACCAAATCTGAAAAATCAAAGGTTTCGAATGAGTCTTTATCCGAAAACTTCAAAACACCACCACAGTATTCACAAAAACATGTTAAATTCGTTTTTGGAGGGATAATTCAAAATGATAATAAAGATAAATCATAAAGTAAATCAAAAGATAAGGACTCTGAACATTCTTAGACTCAATCACAGACATCCACAACGGCTTTTCCAAAGAAAGCAATTGATAAGATGTCATGCTTCAAATGCCATGAAAAAGGGCATGTGGCCTCTTGTTGCCCAAATAAGAAGTCAAAAGAAGCAGCCAAACAGGTCATGTCTGAAAAGGCACCTCTGAAAAGGCACCTGTCATGGCTACATCAGGCAAACCACGTACAAGCACTTCTCCAAAGCCATTTGAGAGAAGTATCGGTACAAAACCAGGGTTGGGTAGTAGAAAAATTCCAGATTTTCAAAAACACCAACCAATCAATTTGTTACAAAGAAATGGACCAAGGAGCACCTCACCTAATACCCCCAGCTCCTCTGGTCGGGCTTTTAATAATAGGTTCAACCCTCAAAGGAGTCATACTCCTATGAGACATCAAACTCCTGGTAATACACATAACCGGTTTTCTCAAAATCACTGACAGGGAGTTCACTTTAGGGATGCACCAAGAGTTCACCAGAACTCAGGGTACCAACCCCAAAGGCACATGCCTCAGAGGGTTAACCAGCATACGCCTATTCAAAGACATAGTAGTTTTTCTTACCAACAAACACGACCAATTCTTAAGGAGAGATGGATACCTGAAGGAATTTACGTTTGTTGATGAAAGTGGAAGACCCAAGACCGTAACGGCTTGGGTCCCCCGTGATAACTAACTTATTTCGTTTACTTGTGCAGTAGTCGTCCCAGAAATCTATCAATTGGTGGTATGTTGATAGCGGATGCTCTGGGCACATGACTGGCGAGAAATGCTTGCTTACGGATTATAAATCAGGAATGAGAGGATATGTAAATTTTGCAGGAAATAAGGGTGGAAGTATAATAGGAAGAGGGACTGTATCAAATGGGAAGATCACTCTTGAGAATGTGAATTATGTCGAACAACTAGTTCACAATCTAATGAGTGTATCCCAAATGAGTCACTCTGTTCATTTCACCAACAAAGAGGCATTAATATTGAAACCAGGGTTTGTGATACCAGATGAGTGGATCATGATGAGGGCTCCACGGAAAAAGGATATATATGTTCTGGACATGAGCATAGAAGATTCAACAATGGAGTCGACATGTCAGTTATCCAAGGCATCTGAGACTGATTCTCTACAATGGCATAGAAGAATGGCGCATCTTCATTTTCGGAAGATGAATTATATCACGAAACATGGTCTAATACAAGGAGTGCCACAACAAAGTTTTGCATTTGAAGATAAGTGTGTGCCATGCAAAATGGGAAAACAACATAAAAAGCCACACAAGTCCAAGACACAAAACTCGATCTCTTCTACATTTGAACTACTTCACATGGATCTTTTTGGTCCTGTGAATAAGAGGAGTATCGGTGGAAAATGGTACTGTCTAGTAGTCACAGACGACTATTCGAGATTTTCCTGGGTATTTTTCTTAGAAGCCAAGAACGAGACAGCAGGTCTCTTAATGGAGTTCTTTGACCTGGTAGAAAACATATATGGAAAACGGATTAAGAGGATTAGAAGCGACAATGGCACTGAGTTCAAGAATTCAACTTTCGATGTATATTGTCTGAATAAGGGGATTCAACATCAATTCAGTGCTCCATATGAACCACAAAAAAATGGAGTTGCTGAACGGAAAAATCGGACGATGATTGAAGCCGCAAGGACCATGCTTGCAGATTCTAAGCTTCACGTCGTCTTTTGGGGGGAAGCTGTGAATACTGCATGTCACGTGTTAAATAGGGTGTTAACTGTTAAAAATCTTAATAAAACTTGTTATGAATTGATAAACAACAGAAAACCGAATTTAACAGGAACTGAACCATTTGGGATACCATGTACTCTTTTAAAAACAAGAAATCATTCAAAGTTTGGTGAAAAGGCTAACGAAGAATACTTCCTAGGTTATGTACCGAATTCACAAACAAACGGGTTTTTAATAAGAGGACTGGGTGTGTCGAAATTGTCTTTAACATAGATGTCACTAGTTACACACACGAAGCTCAAGAGGGTCCAGATTGGCTTTTTGATTATAATGCGACTTTTCAATCATTTCATTTTTCTTTTAGTGGTGAAACAGGTACTACATGTGTAGATTATTCTATCCTTGATGGAGATGAGGATATCGGCACTTGTGACACCCGACACTTTAGGGTAATGATTACCTTAAGCTAGAGCCATAATTACGTGTATTTAGTATTTGATTAGGCTAAATACTTGTAACTACTTGTATATGTTTATATACGCT
The DNA here is from genome assembly GCA_963930675.1 of Gnaphalium uliginosum. NCBI lineage: Eukaryota > Viridiplantae > Streptophyta > Magnoliopsida > Asterales > Asteraceae > Gnaphalium > Gnaphalium uliginosum. The sequence continues at coordinate 11,228,671 of OZ005683.1, read as the reverse complement.
TACGTGATTATTTGTAATTACGCGAAACAACCGGACGAGGTCCGACAATCTATACGGCGTTGGTGATAACTTTTCATAAATAATGTAAACCTACTTTATAAATTAAATAGTGATTAGTTACCCTATATTATTGCTATTAAATAATAATATACGAAAAACCTAGACGTTTTGCTTAAAACGTGACAAACGCAACGAAAGTGCGCGAATCGCGCCCGACACCCGAACGAACCCGACCAATATTTTAAGAAGGTTCAATAAAGTATTTTTAAGTATATTGGTCAAATTAAAATAGTGATTTCGTATCAAAAATAAAATATAAATTTTAACGTTAAAGATTTAATTTTTACGCGCGCGAATAACGTTTAACCGATCGAATAATGTAACACGGGCTTGAAAAACTATTATACAAGCCCAAGACTCAAATTGGGCCGCCCCAACTTGAGCCCAAGGCCGGCCCAAGAGGCCCAAAAATCAGCCCAAAGGTCCACCCTATTTATTCCTCATTTTTTCCTTCTTTCTCATTTTCACACACAATTTTACACACATTTCTCTCTAGCTTCTCTCCTTCCCCCCCCCTCTCAAAAACCTGCCCAAGAACACCACCACCACCACCCTACAACCACCAAAATCGGCCACCATCACCACCATAGTGTTCATCACATCTCCAAGAAGAAAATCAAGCTAAAGACTCAAGATTCAAGCTCTTTCAACAATTTCTCTTCAAAAATCACCAACCTAATTGTAAGAAAAATTATTCTCTATCCAAATATCCTTAAAAACGTGTTAAAAGGTTCATATAACAAAGAAATGTCCAAAATATAACATTAAAAAACGTTTTTCATGGCTTAAAATGTTCAAGAACAACACATGCATTTCTGGGCAGAAAAATAGCTCGACTTTGAGAGGCTGTTTCTCCCTTAAAACTTGACCAAAATGGACGATTCAAAAGGCAAAAATTAAGTTTAAGGAGTTAGCTTTCATTTCCAAGTGGTTTCATAATTTTTGGAGTTCGTTTGGTACCCTAAATGATTTTTACAAAAACATGTATACGGGCTGTCGAAAATCACAGAAATTTCACCTTTCTTGTTTTAATCATAACTCGAGATATACACCTCCAAATGACATGAAACCACCGCCAAAAGTTCACAAATTTTGTTAGGAACAAATGTCGTTTAGATAACTTTTTCTGAAAATATGTAGATTTTTCCCAGAAATCCGATCTTGTTGCATGTGTCCGGATTGGTCACTTTCTGACCTTAGGGAACAAACGGAATTTTTAAAAATACTTAGGAATACCCAAAAATTCTGGAAAAATTATTTTAAGGAGCTAACATACTAAGGAACAACATAGATTTTTCTTGAATTTTTATTCGAACATTTGGGACACGAAATAAAATGTACAAAACTGACCTGTTACAGGCCTCTGTGTCGCAGAAGCCCAGTAGTCTGCGACACAAGCCTTTGTGTCGCTATAGCGCCCGAATCGTCACATTAGCGACACAAGCTTTTGTGTCGCCATAGCACCCGAATCGTCACATTAGCGACACAAGCCTTTGTGTCGCCATAGCACCCGAATCGTCACATTAGCGACACAACCCTTTGTGTCGCCATAACACCCGAATCGACACATTAGCGACACAAGCCTTAGTGTCGCATAATACCTTAGTGTCGCATATAGCGACACTAACCCAGCGTCGCTAAAAACACAGAATCTATACGTATTTGGTTAAAGCAATATAAGCATAAATAAAAATTAGCTCGACCCCAGCCAGGGGCTCTGCCCCTTGGACCCCGCCAGGGGTTGCCACCCCTTGGACCCCGCTACCAGGGGCGCTGCCCCCGGACCCCTGTCAGTAATGGGCTTCGCCCTTTGCCACACTGATCAATTACCCATAACTGAAATGTAGAACGATGCGTAACATAATTAATCAAATCTGTGTTTTCACAAAATATCACCAACGGTCCGTACATGTTTTTCTAAGAACAAACGATAACTAAACAATTGGACATTTCTAATTGTGTGAACTTATTTAGGTGGACATTAACCCTCCACCTACACGATTAACTTAGGTGGACATTAACCCTCCACCTACATGATTGGCTTAAGTGGACATTAACCCCCACTTATACAATCACTATAAATGGTCTTTTGAGACATCTACTTACACAGCCTTATACGTTTAGGACGTTAGAAGGTTGCATTCGGAAAACACGCTTTGCTTACTATTTGCTACTTGCTTGCTAATATCAGGTGAGTTTCATAGCCCCTTTTTTTACTGTTTTCTAACTAGGGTGAGAATACATACAACTGCTCTTATACCGCTATTTTCATGAGAACACAAGTACTAAACTCGATATATTGGTTGCATGAGTTATCTTGCTAATCCTGAAAGTCCCCCACATCATAGTTTGTTAGTATCGTTATAACGTGAATGTTAATGAATAGTACTATTTGGGATTGACTCCCCCCGTCCGGGTTAGTCGCGTTAACTGGTCAAACGGACGCATTATCATTTGTTTCTTACGAGTGTTGGATTAGGCACTCGCTGGGAGGCACCCCGATCGTGGCACTTGATTGTGACCCGACACCACAGTTAAGCTCGAACTATGAGCTCATGGCAACAATATACACTATTTTACATTTTTGTAATACCTACCTATCATTGTTGAATGATACAAACGAAAATCTTGTGTTCCATACGATGTTATATCAACTGTTTACAAACCTATGAACTCACCAACTTTATGTTGACCTTTTAGTATGTATTTCTCAGGAGACCAACCGCAGTAGGTTTGCTTTGGAAGGAGATAGCTCGAGTCGCATATTTTTCACAAACAACAGAGATTAGCTTGCATTATGATATGTTGTAATCTTGTACTAGATGCGTACTCTACTTTTGGCAAAACATATGTAAACATTGTAACTACGAAATGTAATGATTTTTGAAACGTCTCATATAGAGGTCGTTTGTTGTAATTCTTGTGTTGTGATATTTGATTTGGTTGGCGCCCCTAACGCAACACCCTACCTTCCGCTGCCACGTGTTATGGGGGTGCGACAACACCACTCCTACATCAAGCACACCTATTATAGTAACTGAAGATCCGACTATGTCCACAGAAGAAACATCTACCCCGAAGAAACAGCCATCCACAGAAGCTTCAACCTCGCAAAAACAGACGTCAGAAGAAAGTTCGACTCCTCGGCAACCGACGTCAGACGAAATAGTTCCTGTAGACACTCGTGATTCTGGCGACATGCCTGCGTTAGTAGAAATTGGATCTAACTTGGACAATGATGTAGAGGTTGAACTCATTGGATCGTCACGACTGAATAAATATGATCCAATAGATAACATCATTGGTGATCCAACCTCTGGAGTTAAGACAAGGAACAGTATCTCGGAAAATTCGGGTCTATATGATTCGATCAAGGATACTGGGATAACTCACATTTGCTTATATTCATGTTTTATCTCCCAAGTTGAGCTTAAAAATGTTCAAATGGCTCTAAAAGATAATTCATGGGTAGAGGCAATGCAAGAAGAACTAGCTAAGTTCAAAAAGTTACAAGTTTGGGAGCTTGTTGATCTACCAGTTGGAGAATTTGCAATTGGAACAAAATGGGTTTACAAATGCAAAAGAGATGATCGTGGAGTTGTGACACAGAATAAAGCTAGATTAGTGGTTAAGGGATTTAATCAGCAGGAAGGAATTGACTACAACGAAGTGTTTGCACTAGTGGCTAGGTTAGAAGCAATCAGGGTATTCTTGGCATTTGCTGCATCTAAGAATATTAAGGTGTATCAGTTGGATGTCAAGAGTGTCTTTTTGTATGGCAAAGTCAAGGAATTGGTGTATGTTGAGCAACCACTAGGGTTTACTGATCCAGATTATCCAGACAAAGTTTATAAAATGGATAAGGCTTTGTATGGTCTGCGTCAGGCACCTAGGGCTTGGTACGAGACACTGTCAACACATCTCTTAGAAAATGGGTTTGAGAGAGGTCAAATTGACAGTACACTGTTTGTCAAATGGAAAAGGAAAGACTTTCTCTTAGTACAAGCTTACGTTGACGACATCATCTTTGGGTCTTCTGCCGAAAAGATGTGCAGTGAATTTGAACAGGTTATGAAGAGCAAGTTTGAAATGAGTGCAATGGGGGAGTTAACCTTCTTCTTAGGATTGCAAGTTGATCAAAAGAAGGATGGGTTCTTTATCCATCAAACGAAATATGTCCACGATCTATTGGAGCGTTTCAAGATGGAAGATATCAAGACATTTAGCACCCCTATTCCTGAAAATCACAAGCTTGGGGCTGATTCAGAAAGTGAAGAGGATGTGGATCCTACGTTATATAGAGCCATGATTGGTTCACTGATGTATTTAACTGCTTCTAGACCTGACATTATGTTCGCTGTATGTGTTTGTGCTAGGTATCAGGCTTGTCCAAAGGAGTTGCACATGAAAGAAGTGAAAAGAATCCTAAGATATCTCAAGGGGAAACCGAAGTTGGGTCTTTGGTATCCAACTGAGAGTGACTTAGAATTCGTCGCCTTCACTAATTCTTAGGGGGAAGACTAGTGTCCTGGCAATGCAAAAAACAGACATCAGTTACAATCTCTACTTGTGAAGCTGAATATGTTGCAGCAGGTAGCTGCTGTTCAAAGGTTTTATGGATCCAGCAACAATTGCGGGATTACGGTTTGAATTTCACCAACACCCCTATCATGATCGATAATCAATCAACTATGTCTAAGCACAGTAAAACTAAACACATAGAAGTAAGACATCATTTTATTAGAGACTGTGCTAAGAAAAAGTTGATTAGATTAGTCAAAGTCCCTAGTGAGAATAACTTAACTGGTCTTTACACTAAGGCATTTGACAGATCACGTTTTGAATTGTTAGTCCAACTGAACGAGATAATAAATCCGGAATTACTAGACTTTCATATGTATAATATTTATATGTAGTTATTCATATATTAACTTAAGTCATTTAAAAAAAGGGCTAAGTCTTCGTGGTAGAATATAGACAAGATGACGATAACTTAGCTGGTTAAGACCTATGCATACTTAATAAATAACTAAGCGTGAGTGATAAACAGCTTCATCATGTGATGTATTGATAGGCAATTCACACAAGTGTTTCTGAGCTTTAATAAGAAATTTTAATTTATGGGTCTTACTTTGGGGGGGGGGGGGGGGGGGGAACACACTATGACGTATGGCATTAATGTCTTAATTTCTGAACTATAGCATGTCCTAATCAAAGGCTATGAGTCTTTATATAAAATCATTGGGGGATATACTAAATGTTTCCTCTGTTGTATGAAAGTACAGACCTGGACTCAGATAGTATATCAAATTGATAATAGCAATAAAAAGGATATCCAAATCAAAGTTATCAAATTCAGCTATTAGTCAAATTATGTTGCTCTGTTGTACGAAAGTACAGACATGTCACCTCTGATTTGACTAGACAAAAGATTACCTACCCGAGTCAAGTTATGTCGCTATGTTGTATGAAAGTACAGACCTGTCATCAATGTCTTGACTCTAAACATGATAAATTTATATACTCACTCAAATTAATGATTATGTACATGTCTGGAATTCAGGGGTATGTCATAGGTGGGAACCACAAAATAATATGCATAACAACAATCATAAAGTGTTGCTCAGAAACTCGCAAGTAGATTGCTTAAGTGGACAACAATATCAATAATCATTTTGGACTGCTTGGTCACACTAATAATAATTAAGGACTTTAAAATTCCTTGTATGCATTTAGGGCTTCAAAACTACCTGATTGTCTCTCCCGAATGACTCATGCAAAAACAAAATATACCTATGTTACTTAGATTATATAATCTTTTATATTATTTTATTGTATTTTATTCTTCTATTTTAGAAAGTTTTATGTTTTATGTTTAATGCTTTCATAATTTTTATAATATTAAGGAAGTAAGTTATTTCCGTATTAGTCGTCCGGTTGGAGAAACAAAATTAAAAACAGTTCTAATCTAAGTCCACATGTCCACATGTTAAGGTACAAAAATTGCAAATCTCACATAACAGTGGCCAAGTGTCTAGGTTGGTCGAACATCTAGGACGGCCGTACATCTAGGTTCGGGCGAATGTTAGCTTCGGGATTATAAATAGTCACTTGACTGCTCCACTATTCTCACGCGAACTCTCACACCCGAGCGAAACATTAGTGAATTCTTAGAGAACAACAAATCTGTGATTCAATCTCGATTTTTCGACTTTCCTTTGCATCTCGTTCTCAACAAACAACTAAGTAAGTTGAGTTAATCGACCTTTTCACCGTCAAGATCAATCAGAATGCCCCTATTTTTCTCAAAAAAGAAACCCTAACGGCTGTTCTTATGGTCATTCAGATTTCTGGGTAACTATGGGATTAAATTGAGGGTTCACACATGTATATTGGACATGTATGAACATTCCTCATTGATTTATTCGGGGTTAGACACAAGTTTTGAGTGTTTGGGGTTTTTCCCGAATGTCAAGCGAACATCGAGTTCGTCGGGCGAACATCATCGCTTCAGGCGAACAACAAACCCTAGTGTTCGGGCGAATACTATACGCTTCGGCGAATTTCAAATCCACGAATGTCACGCGAACATTGGGTTCCGGCGAACATTCATTGTTCGGCTCACACATTATATGTTCGGGCGAACATAAATGTTAATGAGCGAACATCTTTGTTGGTTCTATTATTTTATTCGTACATTATGGTATTATTCGTAAAAAAATCTTTATGGAATTCTCGTGTCGGGTTCTTGTATTTTCTTTGTGTTTTGTAGGAATGTCGATCCGTCCGTTTGTAATGAAACATAATATGGTGATCAATCTCGATCTCCATGCCGCCGGCACCACCCCATTTCAGCAGATAATCACGTTTCTGATGCGGTCAAGAATTTCCCATATATTAACATTATCTCCGGCTTCGCAGTTAAATCATTTACGGGAACTTTGGAGTAACATTCGATATGACTCCGCTGTTGACCCGCCGGTTATTCGTTCGAGGGTCCATGAACGGGATATTACGTTTTCAGCTGCAGATCTACGTGTGATTCTTGCCCTAGGTACTGAAGACATGGAGAATGGGCCAACTGAGTTCCCTGCCACTTTTGACGAGGATGGGCTATGTTGGTGCCATGAGCTCCACTCAGTTTGTGAAGAGTTTGGTCTATGGGCAATGGCGTTACCTCATTCACGTCATAGTTACTGCCCTGGGAGCTAAGAAAGGAGGGTTTGACGAGATGAATGTGTCATTGCTGTCGGCTATGCTATCTCTCGTATACAACAAGTCGTACAGTTTTTCAAACCTAATTTTCGATGGTTTTGTCGACCAGCTAATCAAGCCCCCAAGGTCCCCGTTCATGTTATATCCTAGATTCTGCATGATGATTATTCGTCATTTTATTCCGGAGTTGCCTCTTTTGGCAGAGATAGGCCATGTCGCTATCGTTGATAAAAAGATATTTAATTCTTGTTTTAAGAATGACCCCCGTCGGGCAGTTGCGTTGAGGCCGCAAGCTACTGATTTATTTGGATTCTTAATTGATGACAATTACGTGGCTCCACCCAATGACGGATGGGAAAATATAGTTGAAGAGGCTGGTCCATCTGGGGCTCAACCTGTTGAAAGTGAAAATCCTCAAGATATTTTAGAGGATGTTTGGAGCAGCAGCAGCCTCAAGTTGTAGTTGCCGAGGCTTCGACTGTGGCAGCAGAGATTATACAAGAGGTGTTGCAGCACCATGAGGAGGCTAATGATGAGTTGATGCAAGAGATTGATAATTATACAGCAGTAAATGCAGATAGGGTAGATGATGAGAATGAGGATGTTGAGAGAGTTGACGAGGAAGGTCCTGACGGAGGGACTAATTCAGATGGTGACAATGATGATCACTCCCCTCCGGGTTTCCATAGAGTTCCGTTGGGTTAACTTTGTTGCGTTCCAAAGTGGTTTCTGTCAGTGACGCATCTACTAGCAAGAGACAATCTGCGGCTCCTGACTGTGACTACATTCCCGACGAAGACGAAGCGTCCGATGAGGAAATCAGGCTAGCTCCCAGGCGTGTGAAACGGTGACGAGTATCATCTGGGCCTCTGGTTATAGAGCACGGCCAGCTTGTGGAAGATAGGCCCGAAGTGACAACAGCTAGGGAAGAAGAACGACCTGATCAACCTTCGACTGAAGATGAAGCTAGGGTTGATCCTCCTGTTGTATCAGTCCCTCCGGACTTGCGGATCGCACTGTTGGAGGATCAGGTCAAGTTTATGGTCGAGAAGATGATGACGATGTCTGAGGTGGTGAAGACACTGGTCAATCAGAATAAATTTATGAATTTAGTGATAATTGAACAGGAGAGAGATATTGACAAGCTAGAATGGTTAGTTCATCGATTCATGAAGCACCCGACAGCTCAGGGGGAAGTAGGCACCTCTGGCTGCAGAAAAGATTAGTTAAGATACACTAGAGCCAATGACGAAGACGATGATCCCAGTGCAGGAAAGGAAGGTGAGCTGCTAGGTCCCTCAAAAACTGGTAAGCAAGCTAGCATTCAGGAAGCTGGTGGATCTGGAGAACCAACTCGGGCTAAGGAATAGATTGAAGCCTTATTGGGTATTGATGAAGAGTTGGAGTTCTCGGATGAATCAGAAAATGAACAAGAAAAGAGCATGGATATAGATGAAGAGTTTGCAGCTCTAGAGGTGTTGGAAGATGCTGATGCAGACATTGATGAGCATATTGTGGTAAACCAGCCAAAGACAAATGTTGTATTTGAAAATGGAGCTGGTGGAACCGAAATAGACTTAAATGAAGTAAGAGCAGCAGCAAACACTGAGTCTGGAGATGATCAAGCTGAAGAGCAGGAGGAGAATCTAAGCAGAGAAGAGATGAAGAAATTATGGTTCAAGCATATTGAAAAGAAGGAAGAAATAGCTTTTAAGAAAAATCTTGATGTAACAGAAAAAGTAGAGCCAAAGAAAGGAATTGTGAGTTAGTTTTTTGATGATGATCTAAAAGTATTTGTAATCAAACGATTTGATGAATTACAATACTTAGAAATAAAGTTAAAGGTGTTTAATACTCTTCTAAAATGTGAAATCAAGGATTTGGCTAGACTGGATATTATTAACATACCGGATGACTCGTTTGTAAGATATGTTGCTCGAATAATCAGAAGAGAAGGTCGATCCAACAAATTTGAAAGGTTAAAGCCACGAATGGGTAAGAGAATACCTGACAAATCAATAATCGATCCAAGAACAGGAAGATACTGGATGCAAATGAAGTACAAACCTGTAAGGTGTCTAAAGTAAGTTCCGTTAAAGAAAATGCCACAAGATATCCTTGGAAATTTAAAATGGTGGTATGTTGATAGTAGAACTGGTGAGGCTGTGATGGAAGAGCATGATGATGAGGTAGAAAATGACATTAAAGAATTGCTGAGAGTATATGACTGTTTACATCTGGTAAACTTGTCGAAGAACGATTTGCAGAAGCTTTATGAGATTAAAATTTTAATTCTTGAAAATTGGAAGCAGGAAGGACGAAAGTACCAGAAAGTGGTTGATCTGTGTGTAAGCAAAGGAATGCATGAAGGGAGTGATTTGTACATGTAAAAGATAATGAAGAAAACTTGATGAATTTTAGAAGACCACAAGAAGATATCTAGAAGCAATTGTCAAGGGAGAATATGTTGGTACATATTAGGTGACAATAGGATTCTAGATTAGGAATTGTATTGTATCAGAATCTGGCAAAGTATAAGCATAGCGAACTATAGGATATTGGCGAACTTGTATAGTGGGTTAACGAACTTGTCAAGTTCGCTCGGCCCAGTCCAGCGAACTTGACACCTTATATATATGTATGATCTGTGTAGGGTTTCGGGTGGTTTTTTTGGACATACGATTTAGAGTGTTAAGGTTTACTGACGAACGTGGTATTTGTGTAAAAGCTTTGGATTAATCGTAATCGTGTTTATAATTAATAAAAGGTTTCGTTTGATTGTTTATTGAATCTTATAATAGTTTAGTTTGTTTGTTTGTGTTGATTGATCGTAAACAGGGATTCGGCACCTGTAAACGTATTGATAACCTCGTTATCGATCCAGATTAAGGGACTTACATATCTATCAAAATAACTATAACCAATATTTTAATATACATTAATATTATGTTAGTTACATTAGTTATAATTTTAAGTTACATATTTTTGAAACTGAAATTATTTATAATATATAAAATTTTATAATTAATTGCATTGATTTACGTATTTAATTGTAGAACATATTAATGAAGTGAAGAGTAAAATAGTAAATTACTATTTCTCCTTTAAGACTTGATCTCAAAGGTTTTATGTAGTATATATATATGTGGTAAGGAACCTGTTAACAATTGGTGATACAATAAGAATAAATGTAAAAAATGCATCTAATATCAAACAAAATAATTAGAGATTATTCGATGCAATTTGTATTTGCATATAGTTCCGGTTCTCACCAATTGTTAGTTCTCACATGATTCCTTTATATATATATGGTTGGGTTTTGGTGAAAACAAAGAGTTAAAATAAAAACGATGAAAACGATTTCAATTTGTATTCACAATTTTTTAAGTTGTCAACTTTTATTTTTTTCGCTTCACATTTTTTTTATTGTGAACTCTTACATTTTTTTTGTTTTCCAAAAAGTTTCATTGTGAACCTTTATTTTTTATTTTCACAGAACTTGAGAAATTTTTTAAATGTGAAGCTTTTTTTTTGCTTCACATAAATTTATGAATATGTTAAACTTAATTTTTCAACATTCACAATTCAAAAGTTTTATGTGAAGCCAAAAAAATAATCTTCACATTTAAAAATTAAGTGTGAAGTAAAAAAGTTTAACTTCACACCTAATATAATTGTGAAGGTTAACTATTTTTACTGTTTTTATTTTATCTCCACCCTTCTATATATATATTGAAATGATCTAGTAATAACTAACAATGATGAAAAACCGTAATAACTGATTAGTTGAGAGCTACATTACATACTGAAATTCCGAAAAATTATTTAGATATTTGGAAAAAAAGATATGTGGTCAAATTGAGTCCAAGAGTGGCCTACTCTACATGGAAACCGTGCAAGATAAGGCTCACTCATCCATCCCCATTTCTTCTTCTATCTATTCTAATTTCTATGTGTGTGTGTTTTTCCATGTGTGTGAGAGATATAGAAATATTCTCTTTACAAGTAGCTTTCATGTGTCTGTTTTTTTCTCTACGATATATATCTTTCAAACAAATGCAAAAAGACGAACACTCTTTCTCACAACTTGCTTGATGATTTAAAACATAATTAAACAAAAATCCCATCAAGTTTAATACTTTTTTTCTTTTTCTTAATTGGTTTTCTTCATCTTTGAACATACTTGAGTTGCATATCCATCATCAATCATCATCTAGCCAGCTTCATATTTAGTTTTTAGTTGCAAGATTCGATATAAATCGATAAGAAAGATGTATGGTTATAGATGTTCTTCATCTTTGTGAAAAACTTGAGCTACATAGATTCATCATAAGAATCATCTTCATCTTTATTTATTAGTTACAAGCTCTTTTCTTATTAATTACTTACCTTATAAATCTATAGTTTTTGTTATTCAAAAAACTATAGGAAAGATATATAGTTATGGGTTGTCTTCATCTATGAAGAAGATAGAAGTTAGATCAGTCATCATCATCTTCAGCTGTTCATGTTCTTGCAAAACTTTCATCTGTTCATGTTCATGAGGTTTTTTTTTATATAAAAAGCTACTTTTTTTGCTCATCACTTCCTTAAAGTTCTTGTTTTTCTAATCAAAGATTCAAAAAAGATGATGTCAGGTGATGGGTTTTCATCACCACCTTCTTCCCTTACCTCCTACATCCATGACCCCATCACAAACCCTAACCCTAACCCTAATTCTTCAGCTTCAGGTAAACGAAAGCGTAATCAAGCCGGTAATCCAGGTAAAGTATAGTACCCCACATAAATTTTCTTATTTATTTAACTCAAGTGCTTATATAAAATAAATCAGTTTATTGATGTTTTTTAATTATATGTTTTATATCCAATCTTCATAGATCCAGAAGCTGAGGTCATAGCCTTATCACCAACATCTTTAATGGCTACGAATCGATTTCTATGTGAGATATGCAATAAGGGTTTTCAAAGAGACCAAAATTTACAACTTCATAGAAGAGGACACAACCTACCATGGAAACTTAAACAAAGAAACAAAAATGAAGTGATTAAGAAGAAAGTTTACATATGTCCAGAAAAAAGTTGTGTTCATCATGACCCTTCTAGAGCACTTGGAGATCTCACTGGAGTTAAGAAGCATTTTAGCCGAAAACATGGTGAAAAGAAATGGAAATGCGAAAAATGTTCGAAGAAGTATGCTGTCCAATCGGATTGGAAGGCTCATAGCAAGATTTGTGGTACTAGGGAATATAAGTGCGATTGTGGAACCCTCTTTTCAAGGTAAGTATACAGTACATGGTTTTTGGCTTCATTTGAATTTGAATTTAGTGTTTGATTAGTTCAAGATTGTGTATATGTGGATGTATATATATATTTGCATGTTTTTGTATGTAAAAACAGGAAGGATAGCTTCATAACACATAGAGCATTTTGTGATGCTTTAATGGAAGAAAATTCAAGAATGACATCACTTCCTGTGGGTCCAAACATGGGGAATGTGGGATTTCGAAACGATTTGATGATGATGAATGGTGGTGGAGGTCGTGGAAGTGACACACAGTTTCAAGGTGTGTTTGGTGCTGGTTTAGAGAGTAACCTTGATGTCAATGGAGCAAAATCAAGATTACCAATTTGGTTAGACCACAATGCTAATAATTCCCAACTTGAAAACCCTAACAATTCGACTTTTTTGGGGTCGTCTAGCTCAAATTACAATAGTGGGGGAATGCTACCACCCGAAATGGTGAATTGGATGAGTAGATACAATGGATTACCAGAAGGATTATTGAAAGAAGAAGATGAAAACCAAAAAGAAATGCAATTGAACTCGATGTATAATTATGGTGGTTCTACTACTCAAAACAACCTCATGTGTTCAACTCTACCACCACAACCGCCACAACCGGTGGCTAACATGTCGGCCACCGCTCTTTTACAAAAGGCGGCTCAAATGGGGTCAACTAGAAGTACTAATTCAGGGGTTTCGGGTGGAAATGATACTACCGGATTTGGGCTAATGAGTAGTACAACTCTTTCAAACTTATCAAGCCCTAGAAATGGTGATAGATTGATGATGATGATGGGCGATGGGTCGACACAAAACAAAGGAACCGGTGGCAATGAGGTTGGTGACAGTGATTTAACGAGGGACTTTTTGGGTGTCGCGAGAAATGAAAGGGGTGTATCGTTTAGTTTACAACAAGAGCTAAGCAAGTTTGCTTCATCGACAATGGGTTTCAACCAATTCAATCGGAATCAAGAATAAGAGTCGGTGTGTATCCTGATTAAGAACTTGAACAAGGTACTTTTAACGACACTTTTAGCACCTGAGTATTGTATTTACGATGTTTTTCGGGCTTTTAGCTATGCTTTTGGGACAATTAGTGACAAAATTGTCATAAAAATGCAGTTTTTGATCGTTTAGTAACCTTTTGCTTTTGAAATGACTGTTTTCTATGACAACCGTTACACGTATTTGTTACATGATACTCATTGTTAGTTATAATACTTTGAATATTTAAAGTTTTATTAAATAGAGAAAACATTATTATGAAGCAACGTTAACGTCAATGTTTTGAGATGGTGTAGTTTTTGATTGTATGTGAGTTGATGGTACGTCTATAGTTTAACTTACTATTTAAGTATTAACCGAATATCCAAATTTAATTTATTTCTATTTATTTATTTGTTATATAATACATGAATTAAATCTTGTGAATAAGATTCGATGCTACAAAAAGTTTGTAGGAACGAATGATATGTGTATCAATTCATACTTGTTAACTTTATTAAAAATAACTATAAATATAATGCGGAGGATCCGAAGAATAGACCTCATTTGAGGGAAATGATGAGAAGACATTTTTCTGCATTTCATAATATTTTTTTTGTAATTTACGACAAGTACGACATTTTAACAACACTGCATTTTATTAACACTGCATTTTATATCCATGAATTTCACTGCATTTTAACATAATTGCATTTTAATATTTACAATTTTATCCTAAAATGCAGTAAAAAAAAGTTTTCTCATCATTCCCCTCAACTATAATATTATATTGGCGTGAGCAAAGTTTAAGTTTGGATTTAACTTGCATAAAATTCTTGTATTTTCAAAAATGTTCAAAATTTTAATTTAATGTGCATGCAATGTTTTCTCCGGTCGTTTTCTTAAACTACAAAAAAATCTATTAGTTTAATTTTATTTATTATATCCTCGTTAACAGTAGTGGTATAAACGAGCCCGAGATGAGTCAGGCTATAGATCGGCTAGTTTAAATTCAAAGAGTTCGAGTTTGGCTCGTTTTGTATCTGATATATAAAACTCAAGTCCGACTCGGGCTCTCGCTTCGTTTATTACAGAGTATATTAGTTTTATAGTTTTATATATCAACTAATCAAAAAAGACTTTAATGTGATCGAAATTATTTGATTAGTGAAGATATTAGTTAGTGAACATGTCTAAGCCTTTGTGTTCAGTTAAATCGGACACTTTAACTAAGAGAGAAGGAGTACGAATCTTATAGAACTATTCAAGAACATAGATTGATAGACATAAACTTTATAAATAATAATAATATATAATAATAATAATAATAATTATCAAAATAAAAGTAAAATTGAAGATATTTAATTATTTAAAAAGATGATGATAAAATAAGAGGGTCTTGTGAATTGTCAGGTGGAAAGGGAGAAGACAAAAGAGAGTGAAACAAAGGAAGTGTTTGCATTTGCATGTCTTTTATAGAAAGCTTTTTATATATAAAATAGTTTCTGTATGCATGTACAACTGTTACTGCTCATTGTACTGTTTGGTCTGTGAATATCATCTAACCCCACTCAAACTTTTTACCACTTTCTGTTATTTCCTTCTCATTTTCAATCACAAACTCCAATTTATCCTACTTTTTTCATTCTAACCTTAACCTTTTTAATCTTTTTATTTTTTATTTTTTATTTTTTATGTTAAATTTTATTTATATCTAAAATAGGAATACTGTTTGAGTTTGGTCTGAAAAAGACAATACATATACATACAAGATAAAAATGATATAAGTCTAAAGAAGAAAAGGCAATGAAATCTTATATCCAATGCTTTAAACATTGTACATTTAAGTGAAATATTTCTTGCATTCGATTCTTCAAAATCTTGTTTCCTCCGTCTTATAATAAATGTTCACAATTAAATTACAAAAAGTTAAAGAAAAGTCGTAACAAATACATTGTGTAACAGAAATATATCAGTCTTGTCATTACTTTTTTATAATCTTTTATGAATCAGTTTTATAAAAAGTAAATTAAATGATAAATGTAGTAAGTATATTTACTCTTAAAAATGTACATTTATCTTAGGACAAACTAAAATGAAAATGCATTTGGACCACAAAACTATATTGTAACAACAAAAATTGTAATACTGATATTCACCCGGTCTCAAAATATGGGTCAAATTCTATGTTTATTTTGTCGTGATTTTTGGAAAACTATTTATTTAGGAAATCCAAAGTATATTTTGTATTTTTGTGTAAAACTAAATACATACATTTTACAAATGACAAGAAATTAAAAATAGTGGCTTTACTAAGCTCTTCTATTATAAAGATTTTTAAAATGGTTTTCAAAACAGAAAAAGAAAAAACATTTAGAAAAGGATATGTCATAGGTTGCAAATCTTTCAAGAAAATAACAAACAAAACCATTTTAAATCCGATCAAATAAAAGGACTTTTAATTAATATTGCTTCCACAGGGGAGGATTATCGTATAATTATTCTTTATGATAGGAACGTAGAAACAATCTTTTTATTTTCAATTTCATCATATGTATAATTTTTACAAAATAAATAATACGAATATTATTAAAATTTTATCCTCTTAAATATGAAATTGATTTATATAAAAAAATACATATATATGATACACAACTTAACTTAAAGTTGTGTATCGTAATTTTTTGGTGTGATACTGTGATACACACTAAATTTTTTATATTGTGTATCACATTTTTTTTAAAAAAAATTATCTAATCTTAAACAACATAAAATTCTAATAATTTTGATATAATTCTTTTATCAAACAATTAAGTAATTAAAAAAAAAATGCGTTCCTACCATTCCAACTATAATAAATGTTCATATTTGAACCTTACCAATCAACCTGCTTCTATAATTAAATTTATAAATTAGTTATGCTATAATTGGTGATCAAGAATCAATCCCAAATTGGGTCTCTTTGACAATAAACTTTTTGAAACTTCACGGAGCTTTAAACTTTTAATTTTCAAATTAAAAAGCTTCATTTTTTAAAAGTTGTGTTTGGTGACGAGAGCTTAAAGCTTTTAGTTTAATTTAAAAACTCCCGGATAAAACAGATTTTTGATGAAGCTTTTTGTAAATAGTTACCGAAATGCCCTTGCAATATTTATCGTCGCCGTTCAAAATTTTAGAAGTTATCACTAGGGAATATTCAAACTCCAGACTATTTTCCTTTACCATTTGACATTGTAATATTTTTACATCAAAGTTAAGATACTTACATTACTTTTCTAAATAAATAAAACAAAAACCATGCATACGCTAATTTATTTTTTAATAGAACTATGCATACGTTTGAAATCTTACAACATATTTATTTTAATTCTCATGTATATTAGATCAAAATATATTTAAAGGTATTATAATATCATATATCATATACATATTGAATATAAACCTTATTATTTTTAAGTTTTTATTAACGTCCTTTTATTATTTGGTAAATTTATTATTTAGTTATATTCATCATTTATTTAATATTGATTTCCTTATATGTCATTTTACACTTTAAAGTTACAGCTGCAGTTAGTTTACCAAACACTTTTATACAAATAAACTACAGATTATAGCTACAATCTACAGCTACAGCCTACAACTTACAGCTACAGCTTACAGCTTACAGCCTACAGCCTACAGCCTACAGCCTACAGCTAGTTTACCAAACAAACTCTAAAGCCTAGAAATATATAGTTGTATATCAATCAATCGTTATTAATTCTATATCGCATCATATACTTGTTAATTTTGCTTTTGAAAAGTGAAAACAGAGTAACGGGGAGTTTTTCGAATCCAATAATTCAAAAAGAATCCATAATGTTGAATCTTGAGTTAGAGATAAAGATGGTAGAGAAGCTAGGAACCGAAGGGTATGCTCGTGCCAACAAAATCGAAGGTTGGAGGTTGATGAGTTGATATCAAACTCTTATGCAACTTCGTTCGAAAATATTGAGCAAGATGCAAGAACAAGCTGCTAGTCATCGAAAAATCTCAAGTTTGCTGTGTTTTTTTAATTTTGTGAAAGGCCTAAGCATGTAATACAAAAGATGCCAGTTTGCTAGTAATCAATATTTGTTGTCTTTTGTAACTGTTTGTTACTAATGCAAATATATCAATCACTATAAGGCGAATCGGTAGCACGAAAAAATTTAAAAATTTGAAGCTCTACTTTTGTATTTTGTAGTTTGTTGGGACAACTAGAATATTAATTAACGACCAATATATGATGTTGTAAATCTATTTAATTAATCAAACAAATTATAAAATTAGTGATTTCAAGTATATTAAACTTGTGACATTCTATTTGAAGAATGTGCTCTGACTAGTCGTGACCAAAATAACCGAAACTGATAAAAAAACTGAAACCGTAATCGATACGAACTGGTTTTTCAAAATAACCGGTTCGGTTATTCTATAACCGCCGGTTACTAACCGGTTACTATTTTTCATTTTGAAATCGGGTATGAACCGGTTATTATGAAACCGGTTACAAAAACCAGTTATTAAAACCGGTTAATAACCAGTTTTTTTGGTTACCGCTAAAACAATCCAAAAAACGGGTACTAGCCGTTTTATATCCGTTTCTATCCGTTTTTTGCCCATTTTTTTTTTACCATTTTGCCATCTCAAACTTAGTATAAATACATACCTTGAGTTTGATTTAGTCACAACACTCAAACACTCTCAAAACGCAAAAAACGTATACAAAATTCTCAATTCTCAAATGGCAACTCAATGTTCTTCAACTTTCGAAAATGTTGGTTCTTCAAATGCACCGACGATTGTTGAATATTTAGAAACAAAATGAAACCAAGAGGTGTAGTGTAACTTCAACAAAATTAGGTGGTCGGATGGGTCGATTAAGGCTCATTGTAAATGTAACACCCACTTTAAGGGCCCAGTGGTATTCCGGTAATTTTCCTAAACTTTAAATTTTTATTTAATGTGTTAGGAATATTTGAGCATTATTATGTTTGATAATATTAGTAAAATGAATAAATGAATTATTGTGACTAATACATAATTCATTGATTTAAACCAAATTAGTTGACGGTAAAGTAAAATATTTGATTTTCGCAAAATGGTTTTAGGTTCCCGACAATAGATTAAGAAGGGAACTAAAACGTAATGGTATTGGGTAAGATTAATATATATATGTACACATTTATACATAACTTCTCAAACATTCCTACACATACACGAACATTTGAGAAACCCGTGAGAATTCCCTGCGAAGTGAACCGAGAGCCCATTTAAAAACGAGAAGAAACCTTCTGTGAATTCGTGAATCATTTCGTATTATCATCTTCTTGTTTCAAAGAAAACGAATTCCAGTAACATAATCAAGTCGCCATCTTGTTTCTGTAAGTATTTAGTTTATAATTGTGTTTTTATGAAAATTGGTTAAATTCACGAATTGATATAAAAATTAAGCTTAAAAGGTGTTATATGATGTTATTTGATGCATATAAACTGTTAGAAAGCTTAATTGAATGATAGGTAGTCGAATTTGTGAGTTTGGAAGAGAAAAGTTCGGGTTTTTGGGTAACAGCAGGCTCGGTTCGCGAGTTTGCAGAAGATGAACTCAGTTCGCAGTGCTTGACTGCGAAGCGAACTGAGTTGACCTGCGAACTGAGTTCCTGCGAACCGAGTTACGCTGCGAACTGAGTTTGCTGCGAAGCGAACTGAGATTCGCGAACTGAGTTCTTGCGAACTGAGACTTATTGCGAAGCGAACCGAGATCCTGCGAACTGAGATTTTAAAATTTTGTTTTGCAAATTTTGAAATTGCGTAAGTAATTTCAGGTCGCGACTGAGTGACAATTTCACTAACTCGGATTGGGTTGAAATTCGCATGGTCACTCGAAAATGACCCAATAATCAAGGCTCTATACTATGAGCAGCCTAGGCAGTTTTAGGCCTTTCGGGGTCATCTTGGGGTCGAAAATGGCATTTTTCAGTTTTAAGCATCGTTTCGGGACTTTCTGGTTTCGCTTCGGATTGAACGCTTGTTTTCTTAGACTTCAGGAATTTACCTGCTTGTTTAAATATGTTATATGATTATGGAATGAGTTACTAACTCATTATTTGTTATATTCTCAGATCAGCAGAAGACTCAGTAACATTAGACTTCTGAGTTGTTGGGCTGAGACTAGCAGGTGAGT
The DNA here is from genome assembly GCA_963930675.1 of Gnaphalium uliginosum. Taxonomy (NCBI): domain Eukaryota; kingdom Viridiplantae; phylum Streptophyta; class Magnoliopsida; order Asterales; family Asteraceae; genus Gnaphalium; species Gnaphalium uliginosum. The sequence goes on along the minus strand of OZ005683.1, from coordinate 11,208,923 downwards.
GGATCTGGAACTCACATGTTTGATTCAGTTGTAACGGTTTGGTTGCAACAAGTAAACGTAGATATAATTGATAGACTGTTTAGTCTGATATGCTGATATGCTGATTATGAATCTACGTGCAATGTGGCCTCTGGGCATTGATTGCTAGTAAAGAGGTCAACAGATTGTTGGACTTGATGATTTACAAGATTACAGATATGGGGTGTCGTACATGTGTTGTATTAAACTCATATTGTGTAGTGGTAATATCAAGTTATCGGTATATTCTGTAGTGGCCACTACAGATTGTGATAAGCGTTTCTTGAGGGCCACCGCGGCAGTAGGGTTCCTCAAAAACCACCGATCCTCATTGATATTGATATTGATGATTTGTGTTTACGATTAATTGATGTAAACAGATTGTTAAGCTAAGTTGAACTGTTAGTTTCATGTTCATTCACTTAGCTTCGTGCTAATCCCCCACTTTAATCCCTGCAGGTCATGTTTGATAGGGGTGGGCAGGAGGATTATATTTGAAAAGAATGTTTGATCGGCTGGCAACTCTGATATATTTTGATAAATAATGAAAGTTGAATTTTGTAACCCCCGTATATGTACGATGTTTTGAACATTATATGTATTTACCTTTTGTAAATATTGTTAATATAATATATTTTGACCTACGCTTCCGAATTAAAGAGTATTTTATAATATACTAAGAGAGGAGCGTTACAGTAAACGTTGTGGAAAGTTTTTGAAACACGAATCCAACACAACGTTGAAGCAACATAAAGATAAGTTTTGCTGCGCACTCAAAACTAATCCGAAAGTGGGTCAAATATCTATCAACCGAGACGGTAGTATTTTTACATATGAAGCGGAACGGTGTCGAGAACAATTTGCAAGCTATGTGATTCAAGAAGGTTTGCGGTTCAACCACTTCGACAACCCTCGGCTTACTAGGGTGATTCAAAATACTCTTCAACCCAAATATAATCAAGTAAGTCGTACTACTCTTAGACATGATTATATAAAATTATGAAAAAAAGCAAAAATAGACTTAGTAAATGGTTTTGAAAATTTAAATACAAGTGTAAACTTAACAACCGATGTTTGGTCGGCTCATCATGGTTTGCCCGGTTCGTACCTTTGTGTTACCGTGCATTTGGTTGATTCCGTATCGTAGCAAATGATGAAGCGTACGATTGCTTTTGAAAACTTTGAGTATCCTCACACGGGTCATAATTTATTTTATTTATTACGAGATGTAATAAACTTCTTTAAATTAGAAAAAAAGGTTTTTGCAATCTCATTTGATAGCGCGAGTAATAATACAAACGCCGTTTAAAAACTAATACTAAAATATAAACCACCTTTGAATGACATTTTTTATCATAGTCGATGTGTTGCACACATCATTAACTTGGTTGTGTAAAGTGGACTAGCGGTTACTCAAATAAGTGACATAAAAGACGCTTTTAAAAATATGTTACAAGATATATTTTGTAAGGGTAAAGCTAAATATAAACATTATATGAGATTGTGTAAGGATACGGATTCCATATTTTTGACCCCTAATTGGGATTGTCCTACAAGATGGAGACTTATAAAATGTTTATATGTGGTTTACGTCAACGTTCTACTTTACAAAGTTTTCATGATGGCCTTGTCGTTAAGGGTAAAGCTATACCATTTTCACACCAAAATTGGGATGTTATTATGAAAATAACCGAATTGCTTAAAGTTTTTAAAACTGCTACAACTTTATTATCGAGTGTTTATTATTGCACAGTTCATTTGGTACTTAATCAAATTTATTTAATGTGTGAAAAATTGAGCGAATACGAATTTCATGGTGATATATATCCAATAATGGTAAGGCCCATGAAAGAAAAAGTAAGAAAATATTTCAAAGAAATGCCACCGGTAATTAGTTGTGCGGCCGCTTTGAACCCGTGTTTGAACATTAGCGGGGTGGAGGTTATGATCGATTCCATTTGTAACGATTTGGAATTGAATGACAAGGACCCATGGTTTGCAACAAATACAAAAAAAAAAAAGATTTTAACACATATTTTAAAGATTTATTTAGTGTTTATTTTCAAAAATTTAGTACAAGAAATATTTCTTCAAGTTCGGGTTCGACATCATTTACTACATCTACTTCTAGGGATCCGATGATTAACTTATAGAATAGTTTAAGACAAGAATACACTAAACGAGCTAGGGGTGATGGTGACCAACCATCGACTAATGAATTTGGGAGATATACCGGAACCGATTTTCTAGCAACCATGGGACCCGACAAATTCGCACGATTTGATATTTTGGCTTGGTGGAAAGGCCGAGAATCTCAATTTCTCGTTCTAACCGCCATGGCCCGAGATTTACTAACCGTCCAAGCTTCTACGATAGCTTCGGAATCCGCCTTTTCTATTAGTGATAGGGTATCATCTATTCGAAGAACAAGACTCACACCGACATCATTAGAGATGTGCATTTGCTTGAAGGATCCCTTAGACGCCGCCGAACGTATACAACACATTTCAAGTCTTGAAGGTGAATTAGAATACGAACAAGATATACATGATGAAGAGGTGGAAACGGGTCTTGCATTCTCACTTTCCGATGAAGAAATCGCTCTCGATGAAGCTTCGCGCGAGGCTAGCTTCGAAGATATCACTCTCGATGAATAAATACGAATTAAGTTTTACGTTTGTATATTGATAAAAGTTGAAGTATTATGAGTTTATCAAGTTTATGTTTTTATTCCAAATGTTCAAATAATGTATTATGAGTTTATTTAATAAAATTTGAAGTTTCCGTTTTTATAACGTTTGTGTATTAATAACATTTGAAGTTTCCGTTTGTATAACGTTTTATAATGTTTGTATATTAAGTACAAAACCGTCATTTGTGAAAATTTTAGAAAAGTGTCAATTGGGAAACTTTCTTTATATCATACGTAATATATTTGCAAAATTTCATGTTTTGATTGTAAACGAGTCAAAAGTTATGCGTGTTCGAATTTGGATTAAAACATAAGTTTGCTGAACCGGTTTGTAACCGGTTATTAAACCCGGACTGGTTTATAACCGGTAGTAACCGGTTTGTATAGGGTTCGATTTTCAGAGTTGAAAACCGGTTCGATTACTAACCGGTTTTTAGTCAAAACCGGTTATTGGTCGTTGACCAATAACCGGTTTGGTTATTATACCCGAACCGGGTTTTTTCGGTTTTGTGCACCACTAGCTCTGACTGATTGAGATTATAGGCAAGTCTTTTTAATGGTGAGTTACAACTTAAAAACGGCCGGTATTAAGGCAATTTTATACAATCAACATTTTCAAAAGTACAATACTAAGTCAATTTAATTGGCCGGTACCAAAAAAACCCTTGGCTACAACATTATTCACCATATACTAAACTGGCTATTGATCGATTTGTTTCTTACTGGTGGGCATACTTGATTTTATTAATTACGAGTACTTTCTGCTTTAGCATTACTTATGTTGATTTGTTGATGTATCAAAATTGGATTAATTATATGACGTAGCATAAACTTCCAACTAAGATTAACTAAGCAAACTATACATTTACATTAACTTTTTAGAGTGAGGTTCAAACGAGTACATAATTTTTCGTGAGAATGGAGGAATCAATAAACACGCGTCACGTAACACATGTGATACTAATATTGTACAATCATAAAAAAAAAGTTGTCGGAAACATACCTTGTGAGATGTTTAATCGAAGAGAATAAAATGCTGATTTTTATGGTACAATTTTTTATAATTTTTCATTAAGTCATTCTTGAGATATTTAATTTTTAAAAACGTATGGAAAATTGAATTTTGTGACACGTGGTGCATTCCGATTGATTCTTCAATTCTCACAAAAAAATTTCTTCTAATTTGAACCTCACTCTAACTTTTTAGTTGTTTGAGCCCAATTTACATTTACATTTTACATTTACATTAACAAACAAGATTTTCAGCCCAGCAAAAAGCCGGCCTGGTACGTAGCCATGGTGCATTTGTGATGAAGTGTGTAGTTAAACTTGTGCTAATTTGGTCATATCATATAGTTTATGAACTATTACTGTGTAATGTTGTATACTTCTGTGATAATAAGGGAAATTGATCGATTTGCCCTATTTTTCGGACATCTATAACGTTTTGTCACCGAAGAAAAATATATGACTATATGCCCTACCCGGAAGCAAATCGCAAGATTGCGATTTGCGACTTGCTTTTTGAGATTTGCGACTCGTGTACAAAGAAGCGTGATCGAGAAATGGCAAATAGTGAACGGGTCGCAAACATGTAGGCCGATCTTACGATTTGCGTCCGCCCAAAACAAAACAAAATGTTTTTTTCAAAACCCTAAGTCATTCCTTTCCAAGACTCGTTTTGTTGCCCAGTCGCAAATTGCAAGTTTGCGATTTGCTTATGGGTATGATATTGTCATAATTTCTTTTCAGTGACAAAACGTTATGCATATCCGAAAAATGAGGCAAATTTATCAATTTCCCCAATAACAATAACCTTAAATATATTAGGGAAAACGGGTCGCTGACCTCACCATTCCCAAAAAATTTAAATCAATTAGATTCAATTTATTATGTAAATTTTTTTTTTCTAAAGAAGCATACCATACCATATCATTAGAATAAAAATAAAGTTTACAAACCAAAACACACCCCTTTACAAGCTGTAAAGGAAAAAAACCTAACACTAAAAATGAATAACAACAAAAACCAAAACCACAACATAGGATCAACACAGGAATTAAGCAAAACTATCAGACCAACAAACAAAAGACCACAAACCAAAACTAGAAACTTAACACATACAGACAACTAGCACGACCCGCAGCAAAGAAAAAACCAGCGCCAACATTAATCCAAATCGCCTCCTGTTCTCTTCCACTGGTTCCATAGAATTTTTACAGACTTTACTCTAGCCGCAATCCAACCATATGACTTTATTTGCACTTCTTTATATAAATCAGGGATCACATCTTTAGATGCCTTGAACACTAAATTATTTCTCGAAATCCAAATAACATACAAAGACGACCAAATGACACACTAGTCCAAATCTTTTTCTTCAAAGCCGAAAATGATTTATTTCCATCATGTAGAATAAGATCTCCAATATTCCTCAAATCACATTGCCCCAAACCCCACCAATGAAAATTTTTATCCCAAAGATCCTTAACTACAGAACAATTTAAAAAACAATAATTCGATGACTCTACTTCCTTCAAGCAACACGGACAAAGAACACTATGAAGATCCACCCCCATATTGTCAAGAACTACACGAACCGGGACTCGATTGTTTCTTAACCTCCAAATGAACACACAAATCTTTCTAGGAACACTCTTACACCACACCGTTTTCACCCTTCTCTTAGTATCGACCAACACTTTTTTATCCACCCATTTCCTTAAATCTCTACCCGAAAAATTACCATCCTTCCCCAACAACCACCTCCATTTATCCACACCCTCCCTTTTCAAAACACACCCTTCTAACATCTTAAGAAGCTCCTCCAACTCACCTAGAGCCCTTCCTCTTGGTTCCCTAATCCAATCTCACTTCCACCTCCAAAAATCACCCTCCCAACTCCCTCTATCACTCACTTTCATCTCTTTATCTCTATCCAAATTATATAATCTAACAAACTTGTCACAAAGAGCGGCCCCATCACTCAACCAATTATTTTTTCAAAAAAACAGTATCAAACCCATTATTTATTTTCCAAATGATTTAGGAAAATTTATCCCAACCCCATCAATAGATTCCCCCACCTTAATAATATTACCCCAAACTTTACCCACCCGATCCCTTCTACTAGGGGTGTTTATAATAATCCGAAACTGGAAAACCGAACCGCAAACCGGGTGAATCGTACCGAACTTTAGGTTAACCGAAATAACTTTTTTTGTTTTCCGGTTTCGGTTAACCGAACCGGCATTTTTTTCGGTTTTCGATTTCGATTTCGGTTCACACTTTCGGGATAACTGGTTAACCGAAATTTTTTAATAATTATTTTTAATATGTATATTTCTAAATATAAATATATACTTAATTATATATATTTATATATACTTATTATAAATCAACATTATTAACTATATTTGTAAAAAGGAGAATGTATCTTTGTAAAATGTAGGGAATCAAGATTGAAGGGTATATTTTTGTAAAGTGGCTAATACTTTTTGGTGAAAAACTTTAACTTAGATAATTATATATCAGTTTGCAAGTTACAGATATGTATCTTTTGTAATTTGGTGGCATATTTAACTATAAATATTCGTCAATGGATGTTGAAATGTATTTGGATATATGTTAAGACTTAACAAATATATTTTGATAAATGTGTATTTGTGTGTTATTCGTATTTTTAATATGATTAGTAGATAAGAGCCGGTTAGTTGGTTAACCGCATAACCGAACCGTAAAAGTCGGTTAACCGATTACCAGTTAATCGAACTTTTCGGTTTCGGTTTAGGTTCAAGAAATTGGTGAACCGAATTTTCGGTTAACCGGTTCTCGGTTAACCGTCCATGAACACCCCTACCTTCTACCATCATGACCACCCAAACCCCCCTCTTTCCCATATATAGATGAAATAACTGTAACAACCCGTCCCACATCGGAAAGAGATAAGAAATTGTAGTCCCATAAGTCTAAAGTTACCTTCCACCATGATTTTTAGTTGAAACCTGAAGGTATCCGGTTAGTCATGGCTTTCGGCTTTGCGGGGGCTTTACAAATGGTATCAGAGCCATAGCCTCTCGGTGTGTGACGGGCACGCGACTTGTGCATCTCTTGGGGTAGGGATCCTGGTTATTGGTTATGTTTCGGCTTGACGAGGACGTCAGGTGTTTAAGTGGGGGAGTTTGTAACAACCAGTCCCACATCGGAAAGAGATAATCGTCAGGCCGAAACATAACCAATAACCAGGATCCATACCCCAGAAGATGCACGAGCCGTGTGGTCGTCACACCCCGAAAGGCTATGGCTCTGATACCATTTGTAAAGCCCCCACAAAGCCGAAAGACTAACCGGATACCTTCATGTTTCAACTAAAAACCATGGTGGAAGGTATCTGTTAGCCATAACTTTAAACTTATAAGGGACTCCAATTTCTTATCTCTTTCCGATGTGGGACGGGTAGTTACAATAACCCTAACCCAAAAAGCGTTATTTTCGGTTTTAAATCTCCATCACCATTTCCCAAGCAAAGCCCAATTAGCCGCCTTGAGGCTACCAACATTGAGAATCCCCCCCCCCCCCCCTCCCATAACAAGAAAGGACACAATTCCAACTAACCCAAGCCATATTATGACTACCCTCCTTATTCCCACCCCAAAAGAAATTTTTACAAATACACTCGAGAGATTTAAGAACACATACCGGGGCTCGAAAGAGGGAGAAAAAATACAACGGAAGACTACCAAGCACAAATTTGAACAAAGTTAACCTGCCGCCAAAAGAAATCATTCTAGCTTTCCAACCCCATAGTCTATTATTGAATTTTTTCAACACCGAAGACCACGACACAAATCTATTCATAGAACAACCAATGGGTAGACCAAAGTACTTAAATGGCACTTTATCCATACCACACCCAATCATACTAGCCCAAAGTTTAACCATATCCTCCTCCACCCCAATACTCATAATTTTACTTTTTCTTAAATTAACCTTCAACCCTAACAGTAACTGAAAACATTTTAGAAGGGACAATAAACTTGCAACATTATCTTCATCCCATTCTCCAAAGAAAATCGAATCATCCGCAAACTGCAAGTGAGAGACCACCACTTGATCCTGCCCTGCTCTATCCTCGTTAACACTTACCCCTTTTAAAACAACTGCACTCAAAGCCTCCTCCATAGCAATATTTAAACCCTCCGCTACCAACAGAAATATAAAAGGAGAAAGCGGGTCACCTTGACGAATACCCCTACCTAACCGAAGCTCCTCAGTCGGAGATCCATTAACTAAAATCGACATAGAAGCCGATGAAACACATGCTCGAATCCAACCAATCCACTTTTTCCCAAATCCCATTTGTTCCATTATAGAGAAGAGATATTTCCAATTAATACAATCATATGCCTTTTCAAAATTCACCTTAAAAATAAATCCCCACCTTTTCTTTCTTTTCATCCAATCCAAGAGCTCATTCGCCACAAGCACCCCATCCAAGATGGATCTACCTCCAATAAAGGCACTTTGCACCTCTCCAATAATTGTTCCAATCACCTTTTTCAATCGCTCCGCCAAAACCTTAGCCAAAATTTTATAAAAACACCCAATAAGGCTGATTGGCCTATACTCACCAAGATCCACCGGAAAACTAACCTTGGGTATTAGAGATATGAAAGAAGAATTACATCCGTTACTAATGCACTCATTCTCCCAAAATCACGTCAAAGCCCCAACTACATCCCCTTGAAAAAGAATCTATATTATGTAAACTATCTTTTTCTATATTATGTAAACTAAAGAAATCACTACATACTGATGTGGACGTCTGACGTGTATACCCAACAACATATGTTTTCGAATTGAGATACATATATAGATTAATGGCTCGTTTAATTACCGGAAACTACTCATTTTTACTAGAAATTTTTAAGAAAATTGAAAAGTTAGAAAACGTGTTAAAGTTGAAGCTTTCGGAAGAATTTTATAAAAAAATCGAAACTATAATTTAAGGTGTTGTACATTTTCTGTGATGATTTTTAAAGAACAACAAATTTTAAAAACAAAAAATGAATATATTTTTTCACAATTCCCATAGGGTTTTATCTTTTTATGTTTTTAAAAAATGGAAAAGAAAGGAAAAAAGGAAAGAAAATAAAAACGGAGTGGAATTGGAGAATAAGAAAAAAGAGTTGTGTCCGCACTCCGCAAGTACCGTCCGTGGCAGCTAGTAATTGACCTGCAACTCCAAAGTCCAATGGTCCAATCGCCATGAACCTTTTCCGATAATTATCATCAGTCAACGCCGCCATGATCAACAATAACGCCGCCACTACCGCCACCGCATTTCAGCCGTCCGCTTCTACATTAAATAACAACGCCGCCGCTGCACAATCAACCGGTCTAAAAACCTTCTTCAAAACACCGGAAGGCCGTTACAAACTTCATCACGATAAAACTCATCCTTCTTCTCTTCTTCCCTACGCTCTTGCTAAATCAATTACTCAGGTACATCAATCAGTTATCAATTTTATCAATTATACTATATGTATGTATATGCATATTTACTTCTATATTTCACACACAGTTTTTTGAATTCAGTTTATATCGATGATTATGTATGTATTCTTGGGTCAATTAAGTATGATTCATCTACGTATATGCTGAATTGAAATGAGTATTGGAGTTAGATTGAGGTATTAGGGGTTGATGTTGTTAATATGAACCCTAGGTTACCTTATGGATCCGCTGTAGGTATTCTGGATGAAAATAAGCTATGATTTGAATCATAATATCGATTCTGTCGCAAACCTAAAATTAACATTAATATCCACATGGTGGTTTCATATATGTTTTTAGGTCAATTAAGTATCATCATTCATATATATGTTGATTTGAATTGCAATTAGTTACTAGTACTACTACTGTTTTATAATGATAAAATATCCCTATTGGCAGTATATATTCTCAAAAAGAAAAAACTTTGATGTGATTTTTATAGAATCCTAGTAGTTTCCTTGGTGCAAAAGCTAGATAAATATTGTTGCAAACTTAGCATTATTCCACATTCTGTTGTTTGAATCATATATGCTTAGGTGAATTATCTATCACTTATTTGTGTAGATTTGAAATTGAAGTTGAAGCTAGGTATTGGAGTTTGATGAATATTGTAGTAAACTTAAAATTAACATTATTATAGTCTCCTTTTTGTTATAAATATCAATTGCACACCTCAAGGATCAATGATGTGAATCAGTAATGTCAGTTGTATATCGTTCAATTATCATATACTAGTGTTTTTCTATCATTCTAAGATGAAGAAATGTAGGAATGTGTGCAAATCGAGATATATATCTTTGCAAACTTACATTTAAAATTATTCTGGAAAATGATTGGTATATGAGCTACTCTTATACGGTTACTTGTATTGGATCAGTGATGATAATCTGTGTTTTTGTGTTTAGATAACTTTAGCAACCCTTAAGGATCAACCGGTGCAGGCTGTGGTTAATTACCCTGCATTGCAGCCTAGCTCAAGCTATAGTGTTGCAAGTAGTGGAGTGAGATATGTGACGTCGAAGATTCTAGGAAGCAGCGGGAATGGGAGTCGAATGCTTGGGCTTGTGGGAGGAAATGGGACAGGTAGTAAAGCAAATGGTGGAGTAAGTAAGAGTGGGCATGTGGGAGGGCTGAATAACGGCGGAAGCTCTACGATTGGTTTGAATACTTCTGATGGTAAAGGGACTTATTTGATATTTAATGTAGGAGATACTTTATATATTACAGAGCTCAATTCGGAAGAAAAGGTAATCTCTATTCCTCAAAGATTGGAATGCTACTTTGATGGTTGATGATTTACTAAAAGAGTTTGTTTTTCAGGACCCAATAAAATCAGTTAGTTTTGGTAACTCAAACCCTGTCTGTCATGCATTTGATTCCAAAGCCAAAGATGGACATGACCTTCTGATTGGCTTGAACTCGGGAGATGGTAACGCTTTTTCTTCAACATCTTAGTTGCAATTGGATTTTTGATAGTTGCCTTTACTAGAGGCAAAAAGCTTCTTCACTTATTTTGCACTTATGTTTTGTAGTATACTCGGTATCCTTGAGACTGCAGTTGCAAGATGTTGGGAAGAAGCTAGTTGGTGCTCATCATTATAACAAAGATGGAGCCCTTAACAACAGGTAAGATATAATTATATAAGTGATTTGCATTTATTTTGACCTAAATAAACCCAGATGCTGAGTACATTTTATGATTTACTTAATAGTTCATAGTTCTTGCATGTGAGGTAAGATTGCTGTAAGTACGCCTAATAATTCCATTCATTTCTATATCTTATAAAGACTAAAGAGCGTGCTAAATTGATAAACCTTCATAGTTGACCTTCACCCGATCTATAATTAGTGGATTAACATACAGTGATTATAACCTTTTGGATTTGTGTACTTGCATAATTATCTTGTTCTTATTTAACTGTAAGGTCTAGTAGGTCATCATCTGACTATCTGAGTATATTTACTCATTATTTTATTTTGCCTCATTAATAAGTAATTTTCCGAATAATCAATCAACTAGCCCTTTCTCGACAGTCGATGCACTAGTATTGCTTGGATACCTGAACGCGATGGTGCTTTTGTTGCTGCTCATGCAGATGGGAACTTGTATGTTTATGAGAAGGCAAGCCTCACTTTGATCATAAGTGATTCATTAGATCGTTGTAGGCACTGCTTGGGGTGTTTGAATGATCTTTTTTATAAAACACTGACTTGTTTTCAACCTATATAGAGTAAGGATGGTCCTGGTGAGTCTACGTTTCCTGTAATCAAGGATCAAACCCAATTCTCCGTTGCACATGCACGTTCTAGTAAGGTACATGAGCAACTTTTCTTGATATTAAAACAGTCTATACAAACAATAAGGTTTCTAAACAGTCATCCGATGTATGAGGTCTCATTGATCAGAAAGAACATCAGAGAGGTATTTTGTGGGACAAACTAATTTTTTAGGACAAATTAAGTCTTGTATGTAGACACCCATCAAGTGCAATTTACAATGACTTCTGCATAATAAACTTTTATCTGAATTCTTTCTTCGCGAGTTTCTTTTTTCTTTTCACAGTTTAACTAAAATATCTCGTCAAACAGAGTAACCCCATTGCTAGATGGCATATCTGCCAAGGCCCTATTAATGCCATTGCGTTTTCAGCTGATGGAAGACATTTGGCTACTGTTGGTAGAGATGGTAAACTGTTGATCTGCTAATATATTATTTCAGTTATTGCCTACAGCTCCTATTCTTAATATCTCTCTTTCCATATAGGTTATTTACGAGTATTTGATTTTTTAAATGAACAACTGATATGCGGTGGGAAAAGTTACTATGGTGCTCTTCTTTGTTGTGCCTGGAGGTAGTTTCTGATATGATAGTTTTATATATTTGCTTAAATCTTGTTTGCTCTAGATATTGAGCAAAATATAATTTTATATATTTTTTTTCTCCCCCTCAGTTCTGATGGTAAATACATTTTGACTGGTGGAGAAGATGATCTAGTTCAGGTTTGGAGTATGGACGACAGGAAAGTGGTAGCATGGGGAGAGGGTCACAATTCATGGGTAATTTATTAATTCATTAGACGAGGCCTGACTATACCAAAATTAGTAAACTTTTTCTTCCTAAATAGCTTAGGCTCTGTTAGTTTGGAAAGCACATGGTAGAAATTGGAAATTATGTGAAGTTATTATATATTTATTTGAAATACATGGCTTGCAGGTTAGTGGAGTTGCTTTTGATTCGTATTGGTCACCACCAACTTCAGAAGGCGAATCTGAAAATGCAGTTTATAGATTTGGTTCTGTTGGTCAGGTACGCTCTTAAATGTGTAGTTTGAAAATGATACATGATGTGAAACTTTAATTTGGTATCCTGATTACATAACGATTGAATGGGTCAAATGGGTGTCTTTGGAACTATTCGGAACGAGTCAATATGGGTATTTTTGGAACTATTCAGAACAGGTCGTCAGGTCAGGTCAAGTTAAACCTATCTGCAAACACCATCTGTCACTTCTTGTATTTTATTACATATGTTTTAAATGTAACCAATAAACTATATTACTACAATGATAATCTAGTTTTTAATGTGTTACATGCTTTTTAAATACATTTTGAGTGACTCTCAACCCATATGACTCACTTGACCTGTTCAACTTGTTTCCATTCTTACCAATTATTTAAACCCATTTTATCCCCCAGAAGCAAGTAATAACCCATATCAACCCATTTACCATGAGTGCGCCGAAATCGCCAGAATGGATGAACATATAGTGCCACTTCACCTTATATAAATGAAATTACACAAATACCGAGTTGTATATAGTTCTAATCAATAATACCAATGTAAATTTGAAGGATACACAATTATTGCTTTGGGACCTTGCAATGGATGAACTTGTAGTGCCACTTCGCCGTCCACCTGGAGGTTCCCCGACATACAGCAGGACCCAGTCATCTCATTGGGATAGCGTAGTCCCTGTGGGTACCCTCCAACCGGCTCCCAGCACAAAAGACGTCCCAAAGCTTGCACCTTTGGTGGTCCACCGTGTCCATTCTGAACCTCTGTCTGGACTAATCTTCTCTTCGGAGTCTATCCTCACAGCTAGCCGGGATGGACACGTGAAGATTTGGACGAGGCCCGGAAATTCTGATAGTCAAGTCAGCAGTTCTGACAATGGTATATCCACGAAACCTGCTAGCTTGAGTTTCAAGTGAACCGTTAAAGGGAGTGGGCTATTATAGTGTTGATTTTGAAGTTTTCCCCTTGTTGGGTATTTTGTTGTATGTATTTTTGGCCTGATTTTGCCGGTGTTACTAAATGTAGAATAATTAATTATCGCCCTCGGGAGACCACACAAATGTAATTTGTAGTGTATTTTTTCCCCTATGATAAAAGAAAGTACGAGTGTTTTGCGAGCATTTTTTGAAGTTATATATTGGGACAAGAAGTTTGTAGAAGACGCACAGTATTTTTGACGTGCATGTTTAATTACTCCTTGTACTCTACAACTATTGCAAATGTAGCTGGCAAAACAAATAACCAGTGTAACAAAAAGACAGAAACAATTTGATGAAAACATCTGGTTTAAACAGTTTCAGTTTAATGAGGTTGAAACGTAGGGTATGTACTACAATATAGTTACAAAAATAAAATTTGTAGTAAACTCTTTCGCTACTAACGGAAAAAGGTTTCACTTCAGGTTTTGTTGTTTGTTAGCTGTTTTTAGGGTCGTGTAGGTTATTAGTGTCGTTTTTAGGGTCGTGTAGGTTATTAGTGTCGTTTTTAGGTTCAATTTTTCATCGTGTGATTATTTAGGTATATGATAGACGTATTTAAGTTGCTCTTGTAGGTTGTTTTGCAGAAGGTTTCGTTCGTATGCGTCTCGCTAGTTTTAAATTAACATAATTTTATTTTTACCGTTGAAAAAAAAAACAAAATTTCGCTCACATGTGTAACTTTGAAATAGGAAGGCAACACATAATCAAATCTTTACACATAATCAAATCTTTACCATCACCAAAATGCACAATGATATTACAAATAAGAATTGCCATCCTAATAAACAAATATTACAAAACCGCTAATCGGGTGACTACGACTGATTAGCTCCGTTCCACATACCAAAAAGGAAACAGTCAGTCAATCAATCAATCTTAGAATACCTTTTCAAGTCTCTACTGCTGGTGGTGATTCTTTTAATGCATCCTCTACTTTGACTTTCTCAGGAACAAAATCTGATAATGAACAAACACAAGATAAAAAAGATAGAATTAGAAACATATTGAAAAAGAACAGCTCGGATAAATTTTTATGGGTTAAAAAGAAAGGAATATGCTGTTGGTGCATAAGATACCTGAAAGAAAGTCGAATCTTCTTCGTTTACTAACAACGGATGCTGATTCAAGAACACAATTACGCAAATTTGTTAGTGATGTTCATAAGAATTTAAGTACGGATTGAAATGCCTCTGTAGAGTGCATGCATCCTTGTAAGAACAAAATACTGTTTATACTTTATAATCTCGAACTACATACGAGTTTGAAACAAATTAGTGTCTTATAGGAGGAACGTGAACATTCAACAAGTAAACCTCCTTCACATTACTTCTATAAATTAGTGTGCAAATATGATGAATAAAATGATTTTGACGGTACACTCAACCCTGGGCATCCATGAATACCCCACAGACCCATGGGACTGGTCAAACCACCAGCCTTCCACGTTTTTTAGGCAGGGCGGGTCACCCAAGGAGTTGAAATTGCCGTGACTGAAGCTCAGGATCTCCTGTGAGGTATCCCAAGCGTCCACCACTCGGCACACCATATGGGGTTTGTAACTTAGAATCACCAACTTTAATGCACAAATGAGCTAACAAATAAGACGAGCCTGTAAACTAATATTTCAATGTAGCTCTAAGTGTAATTAGAGAAGGATGAAATGATCAAAATACTACCTAACTTCTGGCTTAAGAGGTTAGAGGTCATTGTGTAGCAAATGAAGCCTACCAAGGAAAAGGGGACTACACATAGCTTGAGAAATTGCTAAATCTGACCTATCATCTACTACTTGAAGAGGAGGCTAAGGTAGAGAACTTACAAAGACATTTGTAATCAATATTCTTCTTGCGATCCAGAAAAGCACTAGCATATGATTCTGTAGTGAATAGCTGCAGAAACTTTTCCTGCATATAGAGGGAATGCACATGAATTTAGATAACAGTAGAAATGCAACAAATAAGGGAAAGCTCAAATACGAGATTGATGGCCAATCTAGTGTAGCCGTCTAGGATGGAGTGTCAAGTAAACAGTGATCAAACATGGAAACACAACTGTTAACAAAGCTAAGATACATACTAACCAATTGTTGTTTCTAATCTCATTTTGTTTTGGTGCTTTTATTTTTTTAATAATTATTTATTGTTATGGAAAACAAACTATGTAAGACAACTTATAGCACATGAGGTTTGAACTAGGTAAACAAATATTAATTCAAATAAGTTTTGATTATGATCGAGTTGCATATGTTTGAACATCAAGATGCATATAGATTAATAGATGTGGCTAATATATGGTCTCTCCTTATATCTTTAACTAATTGTACCATAACTAAAGCATTAAGCAACAGTGATATTTCACAGCTAATGTTTCAGGTAGAAGACTCGGGGATCTCAAATCATTAACAGATACAGAACAGTTACAATCACAATCTGTTACTATAAGCCAGATATTATATAGTTAAAAACTTAAGATAAGTGTCTAGGAATATATCCAACTATGACCAAAGTCTATCGTGAATATCCAACTTCATTTTGATCTATTGTGTGTATCAAACTCGTAGTAATTGTTAATGTATATATCCGATGACTTATTCATCCGGTAGCTAGTATTTTTGATAAAGTGGCAACCGTATAAGTCTCCACGTCACCTAACAGGGGTGCGACATCATTAGTTACAAATAATAACAGGTCGTACTGAGAGTTTGAAACACACGCTTGACCAAAATGAAGTTGGATACACATAATAGACTTTGAGTCATGGGTAGATACATTTCCAGAAACTATCCCTAAAAACTTCACAGTTCACATGCAGGTCCTTTCTTCAAACACTATCAAAACCTTCTCAGTAGGTAGCCTAAATTTTCCCAAGCAATATCAAATCTCTTCAGAAAGAGGTAAATTTGTATCAATAGGAATAACTTTAATAATTTTGATCCACCTCACAAGACGATTGAAATATTTAATTTCGTATAATATAACAGAAACAACCTTAGTTTTTATCATAAATGATACAATCAAAGAATCAATGTTTATTAATAAATCCTACTTTTACCTAGAAAATGCCTATTAAGAGAGACAGTTCCCAATTTCCCATGAGTTGATCTTTTTAGCAAAATGTGAACAAGTCTCTAATTCTCTCCAATTCTAAGAACGCTCATCACTCTCCAATTCTACATAATTCTTATAGCTTTCTTTCTTCAATTTTTTCACATGTTTGTCACATATTCTTTTCAAGCATCACAGTCGACGTTACAACCTCACACTACCTTTAAATTCTAGTACCTGATAACCGTGACCTAAATCATTTTTTACACAGACGTAACGCGGCCTAACGGGGTATCCCCGTGACCATTTCTGACTCTTTTCCTGACCACCCCCAAGATGTTTACCAAGGAGGTTCGAACTTGTGACCTCTAATGAGGAAACATGGCAGTCTTACCACTAGGCTACCTTGGTGATGGCTTCCAGAACAGTCTATCTAAACATACACACATTTCATTATAGGTATTCTATAACATATGTTTCTACATGTCACCTATCCATGCTAATCTCATTATACCAGTCTAAACTGATAAAAACAGTAAGCAAAAGCAACAAGATATAAAACCCTAATTTGACAGAAAATACAAAATAAAACAGAAATCAAGTGAGAGAGATATATAGATTATACCGAAGCTTTATTAATCATGAAAACAGCATCTTGAGTAATACGAATATTCGCATCTTCACTCTTAATTATTCGACTAACTCGATTCATCGGTATTTGATACAATATACTGCTACTACTACTGTTACTCTGTTTCAAATCATGACTTCCGTTCACTTCTATGACGTCATATTCTCTAGAACCTTCCACTTGTTGTTCCGATGCTTTCGATTTTGATTTTGATGATTTTGCTTTTGTTCCATTGCTGTGACTGTGAGAATTAGAAGTTGAAGACTGAACAACCGGAGGTTTATCGGTTTCCTTGATTTTACGTTTACCGTTGGATTTCGCCGGTGCCTGAGTTTTGCTTTTTCCGGTACCGGATTTTTGCTCCGTTGCCATTTTTTCGGTTGTCACAGGAGCTTTTAAGTCGATTATGTATCATGCTATTAGCGTGTTTTGATATATTTATAGGCCCGTTAAGCTAAATGGGCCTGTTGTTAAAGCCCGTTATTATAATTTATTCAATTGGAAAGTGCCCATAAACTCTTGCCAATGCCAAATGGTATTTTTTTTATTCGTAATACTAGTGCTAAAACCCGTGCGATGCACAATAGTACGATTTTAGTTATTTATTTGAGGATGTGTGCAATTATTTAAGTTTATGCATTAAGCAATTTGCAGTTTTATTTATACGTAGATAGAATGTATGTAAATGTCAGAGAAACAAAACTATCTTTTTATTGTTATTTTGAACTGCATTAAATGAAAAATTCATATTTTACTTATCACTTACGACTGAAAACGGGATCAATAAAGAAAAGAAAAAAGACAGAGACTTTATAAAGAACCAATAAAACTTTACCAGATTGTTCCATAATATCAAAAAGAAAAAAAAACACACACACATGTTGATAAGTTAAACGAAAAGAAAGGGATGGTAAGATGACTACAAACCCTGCAGTACTTCCTTAAAGACGACATTGGTTGTTCGGTTGGTAACATTGGCATCTTTATCGTATATCAGTACTTTCAACCCCCCACGACTCTTAACACTTGACAATGCAACATATAGCTGACCATAACTAAAAACAGGTTTTTTCAAAAACAATCCTACGTGTGATAATGTTTGACCTTGACTTTTGTTGATAGTCATCGCGAAACAAACAGCTAATGGAAACTGTCTCCTTTGAAATTTGAACGGAATTATGCTATCACAAGGGCTTAGACGCATTCGGTGAATGAGGGTGATGTTGCCGACATTTGTTCCAGATAATACTTTTGCCTCAATGAAACGTTCTCCAAGTTTACGAATTTGTAACCGAGTGCCATTGCATAAACCAACCGTTTGATCTATGTTCCTTAGAAGCATCACTGGAACATCTTTTATCTAGCATATGATTGTTTATCAGATCGACAAACTCATGGGTGGGTGCAAGAATTGCTCTTTCTTAAAAATATTCTGGAGAAGATAAGTTTTCTAAGAAAGCGGGATATACGGCATTGATAAGTGAGTCAACAGGTTTATTTTGATCACTGATTAAAATATTGTTCGGAATCTCGATTTCAGTTTCACCATCATTGGGTTCATCGATCCTACCATCTCTAATGCTGAGTATCCAATCTGCAAATTCTTTAACTTCATCCGTGTTTGAAGTAGATGCACCAACTGTTAGTCTCATGTTATGTGTAAGCTTGAGCACTTGACAAAGATTCCAGAGGTAGGATGACTTCAATGATGCATTAACGATATACTGCCTAGAACCGTTAGGAACAACGTGGAGTACATGTTAGGTCATTGCACATCAATAAGTGTAGATGATAATGCGTTAGATAGCAAAATTATGAATAATGAATTATGAATAAATACATATAACATGAATAATACCGGGATGACCGTGTATCAATAACACCACTTACCAACTGTGTCATTGTCCTTTAACTTATTTGAAAGAATATTAGAGAACGACACAAACTGAAACCCATACATTGAGCCAGACCAATCATTGACTGGAGTGACATTTGTCGCATGAAACAAAATGAGTTTGTATTTGTTGTTTAGAGCAGCATATTTACTATCATAAGTGGCCACAACAATATGAGCAATTTGCCTACTCTGTCATTCAACTTTGTTTTCATGGACGCTTGAATCTTAACGTCCTGTTATGTTCAATTTAAAAAATAGTAAGTTCAATCAGATACCGGAATGAAAAGAACTGAATATGTGCCACAGTCAAAAAACTACATATACCTCTTCGTCCATGAGTATGTACTCCATGGTTTCCTCGATATTGCCAAACGCTTGTTGTCGCCATGAAGTGATAACCCGGAACCTCATGGATTGGTTCTGCTTCCTCGGATTGATGTTTCGAACATAGGTGCAAGCTTTGTCCATGTTCTACAAATCGGAAAACACAAAACCGAATAACAGGTATTATTTCAAGTATGGATAAATGAAAAGAAGTAATATGATGAACTTACAAACTGATCTTCAACCGTGTCTGGCTAGAATTCTGGTTTGGAGTATGGTAATGCTGTATGAATATTGCTATACAATTTAGGGAATTGTTAGTATGGAAAGAATTTATTTTTGGAAGCAAATATTGACAATTATCTTGTGAAAGAATTTGAGTTTTGAATCTTGTCGATTGCCTACACTAATTGGCATACAATAATGAGCTAGTATGTACACATAGAAACTATTTAGTATTAACTTTTTTAATATGCATAAAAGGTTTCCCAAAAAATAAGTCAAACATGGATATCCAACTAAAAAGGAAGTTATTGAATGTCATTAAGTGTATATTCAATTTGACGTTTTTGAATAGTGAGTCCAGCCAAGCATGTACACATGGCTCAAATATATTGTGAAAATTGTGGAGTCAACATAGTCACTTTTTTGTATACTTGGCGGCTAGTGATTGGTGCCACGTAGGCATAGTTAAGCATCCTTAACTCCAGTTTTGTATATTAAAAAGATTATTTGCCAACAAAAAAAGTCATAAGATTTGAATTTTAAAATTTACATTTACAATTTACAAATCTCTCTTATGTATTATAAGAAAGATAAAATAATATAAACTAACTAAAATTAATCCTTATTTAGCTAATCAGGTCCATTATCTGATTAAGCCTATTACATTACGCCATTACTACCCTTGATCTTAAAAGTGATTAGTGTTTACCTAAATAATGATTACTAGTTGATCAAAAGTTTTTTATGCCCATATATAAATCGTTTAGTAAAATTATTAATTAAATAACAATTCAAACTCAAACTATTAATTCAAATGTGAAATTAATTCCTTAATACACACCTAATTAAATTCACAATCTCTTTTTCTTTGAAACAATACAATCATAATTAATCGGCATTTGAATAATCGGAAACACAAATCGCTACAAATTAAATTCAATAATTAAATTACAGACCATCCTCAATGGTTAATTAGTACTTGATGAAATTTAGTAAGTAATATTATTTCCATTAATTTGTACATAGTGCAATCAAACAATGAATCTCAAGAGTTTTTAACCCCTTCACACAAATTTCATGGGAAGGATCTTCAACAATTTTATCTAATGATTCTTTCTGTCGCATTTCAATATCAAAAACATTTTTAAATTTTGAATCTAATAATATGTCGATTGTCGAAAACTCCCTCGAATGTAGACATTAGCAAGATCATAATGCACTTCTACAAAGGTTATGGGTTGTAAATTCTTCATTGTCTGATCCAGGTACTAATTTCGATCATGTTGTTATAACTACTTTGAATGTCAATATTCATATATAGTATGAAGATCCTTCCCATGAAATTTATATTTTTCGATGATCTACCGAGCATGGAAGGTGTTCGATGAAATGTCCTAAAGCAATTTTGTCACATGGTAATGCTTAACTTTTAAATTCAAATAGAACAAATCCGTTCTTATATTCATTTCTTATTCAGTAGTCATTGTTGATTAACATTTTCAAAATTTATGAGATTGTTCTATGAATTTGAGCCGTATAATTAAATTAATGGCTTCAAGTTAGATGTTTTCTTTACTTTATATGGAGTTGCTTTTGATGAATTGTGAATTTTATATGTTTAAAAATGTGGTTCTGTAATTTTTTGCATCTTTCATATGTTACAGGGTAGAAGTATCAAGTGTTAAACATCTCAAACAAAAGATAAGTTATTTGTCGGTAATGTTCCTAAAAATTGGATATTAAGAGTACTTAGTATATATCCGAATACATAAGCTAGAGTATTTCATATGTACATAAGTTTCCATCTCTGTATAATTGCGTTTGAGATGTATCAATTTAGAATTTGGATATAAGTCAATCTCATCAATTTAGCTTCAAAATTTTGCAAAATAGGACATGTGATTTTTGGAAGTCAAGATGTGATTTCGCTAATGATGCATGACACTTGCATTTGTCACATTTATAATAGTCACTAAAGTTGGCAACTCTATTCACAATTACATTGTGCTATCATCTTCTTGCTCCATCATGAGATAACCTTTAACGACATGGAAAAGAGGGTTCTATATTTGGATAATACCCTTTAACTTTCTAGTATTTGGCTAAGGAATGGGAAGAAAGTAGAAGTAAAGGTGTCACGGTGGTTGCATATTTTTTAAGATATTACAATTAAATTTCAAACTCTTTTCAAATACATGGAGAAAATACGTAATACCTCTGGATTAATTTACTCTTATGGACATCTACAATATGTAAGGTAACATTATTAACTAAACAAGACATATTTCGATTACTTTGACCACATCATACTTGATAAATCTAAAAATATAGATATCGATAGATACACATTGTTTCTTTAAATATAATATAATTTTTGTATTAAAATTATGTGGTAACTCGCGAATTCGCGGGTTATTATCAATAGATAACATGTATCTTTTTCACTTAAAAACATCTATGCAATGTAATCCGCAAATATATGTAACTCTAACGTTATTCACTAAAATAAATTATAAAAGCAACTTTTGTCTTAAAAACATATACTAGCCCGCAAATTACTAATAGTTGGATAAATGAGTAATAAAAGTTACCTCTGGAACTCAATTGTTCTCAGACCAACTTGATCAACTTGCATTCAACGGTCACTTATCTAATACGTTCAACATAAAATGCTATAACTGTAGTGAGAGATCTCGCATTTCTCAAGCTAAGTACTGTATACTTGATCATCAAGTTTTGAGAGATACCATCTCTAATGGTCAGACGGAGTCACTTTTGGGTGATGAAGTTTTTCTTGGTAATTTGATATTCTTTTGATAATGATAAGGAACTGAAGTAAATTTTGCAGGTGTTTACTTGTAACACCCATTTTCTTTTCTTATTTTTTAAAACTCTTTAATGATATGTACACCCGATAATGGGAATAAAACTCGACTAATTAACACGCTTACCATTGACCATTGACTAAAAATAAAAAGAATTACAACTGCATCATCACATGTGTGATGAATTTTGTCACAACTGTGACGGGCATTATCACAGGCTCGTCACGACTGTGAAGAGGTTATATCAGCGGACAATTATAATTATAATGGAACAATGTTTATCCCTAGGGTCATCATAGCTATGATGCATCATCACTCATTTTTTACATCTCAACTTTAACAAAATATTTTGAATTTAATTTCAAACATATAAACTGCGATTCCGACATGACCCATTTAACTCTATATTTTGCCAAAACTACATATGAAATACAATGACCACTTTTACCCATCTTTTTACAATGTAATAATTTTGACCACACAACGACTTGTCATTTACTTTACATTACTCACAAGATAATAAACTGTTCCAAAATATAAATCAACTTCTTTTACTTTTATACGTACTATCATTTAATGAAATTGTCTACAACATTTTTACATAGACCACAACTTACATTACCATAAAAAGTCAAACCGCAACCTTACAAGTTTACTCAAAAGGCTTACACATACAATTCATCACATCATGACCTAAAATACAACTTAACACTCATATCCGACCTTGTTTTGACCATAATATAACTTACCATTTAAGCTTGATTTCTAGTCTATCAAGTTTAAACTCATATTACATGACTTTTACTTGGGTTCATTTCCAAAAAACATTACTTAGGTTCAAGCATCAATTGCACATATTAAAAGGAATATAACAATAATCTTAGAGCATGATTTCAAAGGGAATAACTTGTTAATGACCATGCAACAAGCCCACCACTAGCGACCACTAGCTTCTCGCAGGTTTCTTACCCAAATCGCTCGTGGCCCACTAGCCTCACCTACAACATTTAAACAGATAAAGGTAAGAAAAAGCTAAGTAAGTAATGGCTCTATCAATATGCAAAATATAAACAATATTAAGGATCTTTAACTCTCTACCACGTCAATTAATAAGAATTGACATATATCATGTTGATTCACAAAAAATCAACCTTTGTCCATGTTATATACTAATTCAAGTGGGCTCTTTTACCCAACACAATTAGTAAAACATCTATCCACCAAGATAATGCATATTTGAATACTCATGTATTTCAAATGTGATGCGTACTTTTTGAGAAAATAACACTTTCTTATAAAGCTTTCTTGTTAGGATAGATTATAAAACTCGAATAGATTTAACGCAACCCAAAACAACAAAAATAGAGTGTTAACACGAGATAACAACAACATCGATACAACCCACCAATGGAACAGATTACCACACACACAAATACGAAAAAAAAAGAAAAAAAGAAAAAAAGAAGAAGATAGAAGTATCCACCACTTGAACGAAAAATGCTGAGCCACCACGAACAAGATAATGGAAACACTCCAACCCACTACTATAATCGATAAAGTTTCCACCACGATTACGGGTAATGAAATCTAAGATTTAAAGATTTCACCGTAATATTTGATAAAAGAAAAGTCACCACAAATATTGATAAAGAAACCACTCTTAGTCACCAGGATCAAAGATCCATAAAGACAAAAAGAGATTTTTAAGATAAAGATATTTCACTCTATTCTATTTTCATTAATAATCATCAACCAAGTTTTACAATGATAATGGATCTCTATTTATAGAGGAATTACAAAACCCTACACTAGACAAGATAAAACATTAAGGACAAGCACTAAGGATCGGTCAATCAAATAATAAAACGGAATCTGCCAATAGGGTGTACTTTTCTGCCCAAAAGTGTCATTTTCTGCTAGAAATCAGGTCATGCACATTCCATGATATAAATTAGCCAATTAGAATCCGTACTTCATCTCCAAGTAGTCCCTGAACATTTAGAACAACCATACACACATGTTAAGCACGTGACCTGATCTGGTTATTGAACTTAAATAGTTTTGGGTCGCTTTCAGGCTATTCGGGCTACTGAAGAACGTTCAAAGCTAGTTTATCTTGAGCGTTAAAAGTTGGGTGGTCATTAATTCCCAAAGCTAGTAGAGCAGTAAATCTCAAAGATGAGTGAACTTTACTTTTTAAAGTTGATTGGGCATTAAATCTCAAAGTTGGGTGAGCTTCACTTTTCAAAGTTGGTTTGGCTTCAACTTAAAGTTGATATGCCTTTTAAGTAATCTTCAAAGTTGATCCGGTTGTTGTAAGCTGACCTTAGCACTTAGTTGAGTATAGGGATGATTGGTGGATATATAAGTCATTGAAAGCTTACGTATTCTTAAAATATCCCTCCAAACTAGAAGATAGTGGCTAAATAAACATGGATCGATTTATGTTCCAAATTAATTCAAGCTTTTCAATCAGACTTTTGTAGATCGTGATCAATTCTGCATCATAATGCCATTTCCTTGCACTAACCATCAATTATTACCTTGAATTTGATTAGTGAAAGCTAGTAGCAAATTTCCAACTCTTAATTCATAGGACAATTATGAGCATTTTGTAGATAGTATTTGTTTAAATAAACTACCACTTTTTACTTCTCTTTACCGTCATTTCACAAGGAGAGAGAGAGATAATAAAATAAACAATAATTAGTTTTGAAGGAGGAAGAAGTTAAAAGGGCAAAGAAAGTAGTTTTTAACAACCATCATCTTGTTTTTTTACCGATTAATATGATTTTAAGGTATATCTATAAACCTTAATTCTTAAAAATTTTATTAGATGATTGCAGATTTTTTTGTTTTCATATGTCTAATTTTATATGTATATGTGATGATTTATAGGCATGTAACACATGCATGTAATCATATGGTTGATCTTTACACATGATGATAATTCATAAAACCTGCTAAGATTTAAAGATGTACTCAAAGTTATATGCTTGAATGTTATAAGTTTATAATTTTTAATACATTAAGTAATAAAGAAGTTTTAATGGAAGTTTTTTGAAAGAAAATACATTAAAAATGAGTTTTTACTAAAATGCATGTAATAATCCTCAAAAGAATAGTTTAACCGGGTCTTATTGATATATTGGTTCAAACATTCTTCAAAAACGGTTGGTAAAATGTCACAAAATGAATTGCTATCTTGATCCTCAAAAGAACAGCTGGAAATTGCCATAGTTATATATACAGAAAGGCTGGAAATTGCGAAGACACCCAGCTAGGAATCATTCCATTTTCAAAGGTTTGGCCACCTGTAAATGACTTTCAAATAATCGATCACCTACATGTTGATAAAATTTGCAGCTAGTGGTATATAGGAAGGTCAGTTTTGGGTTGTTTGTTGTACAGGTAGCTCTCTTGATCTTCAAAAGAATTGCTGCTGCTACTTGCTGCCACTATTTCATTGTTGTTGCTAGATGACATTTTCATAAAGTAACTATGCCTGCCAAAGAAGTCAATATCACATACCTCCGGTTTAAAAACTGCATTAAAGGTGTCAGGTGTCATGTTTCACTCTCAACTCACTAGCTCTGCTTATGAGTGAATCGATTTGGTTATGTTCTAATTTAACAAGCCAAAAAAAAAAAAAAAGTTGTCGGCCAAAGTGCGCTCTTAATGCATACAACCTTCAAATTCAAAAGGAAATCTTATTATTTTAATGATATATTATTGTTTTAGTATTCTTATTCATCTCCAGGATAATTTAATTAAAAGGATACAAAATTAAAATGGTGATAATCACAAAAGGTGTTTTGGGTGATCCCAACCAGATCCCAACCGTTTTGACCCATTCAAATAAATTGCAATTGTTTACCCGTTATCTAACCACCAGACCATCTCATTTTTCTGCCTCCAAAACTATATCAACTAAATAGAACTAGATATACGAATTACCATCGAGAGTCAATAGTCAATTCAGGATGAAATGCAGTTGCTAGTAGATTGCCCTGCTTAACAGCTACAATCACTTTGCTATCAGATTCAGTGCTCTGCTAAACAATGAAAAGTCATGCACTGTCTAAAATTTTGAATTTAAATATGGGAACTAGATTACACTATATCACTAACTACAGACAACAAATATGTTGGTATTAAATATGTAATCAGTTCTACATCTATTTTGAATTCAAACAACAGTATGTTTTGACATAAAACGTGCAAACATGTCTGTTTACGCATTTGCAAAAGAAAGCATGATTTGTTCTATCCATCCTTTACATAGATAACTGTTTTCGACATCCAAAATAATCAAATCGCTCATGCAAACACTATACAAGCATATGCTACCAACTTAGATGTTGGTCAAGTTCTGTATCAGATAAATAAATTGTCTAAACACATAGTTAGAGGTGACAGTTTCGATTTATTTACTTACTTAACGAATGGGTCAAATCGAAAAATATAGAAAAGGGAAAGGGTCAGATGAGTTTAATAGGTCAAGACAGGTTGAAAGTCGCTGATCATACACTTTTAATGCATACACCTTGCAACCTAGTAAATCTTCTCACCTTTAGAATTATATTATTATTGTAATACAACAGTTTCTGTCACCATATTTAACATATTGACAATCTAAAAAATGGACAAAAATGTCTGTGCATCAACCCTACCTGAATCTGTTCCGACTTGTACTAAAACAGCCTGTTTCAACCCAAACCTGTTACCTAACCCGTCCATTTTGCCACCTTTACAAATAATAAATTGTATCTGGTGATCCAAATAAAGGTGCCATATTTAACAGCATAAAATGCTTGATGCACTTGTAACATAAGACAACTGAATTTAACGAATAAAAATTTCACATCAAGAAACAAAAAACACTTGCCTCTTGAAGAGAAGAATTAGAATCAACTTCTTTAGTTGATTGGAAAGAAATAGAAGCTAGAACTTCAACATCTGGTCCCACTTCCAGGATTGCAGGGGCACGGATAAAAACAGCACGAAAACTTGGCGGGCCCCCTTCCTGAGAAGCAAGATCTGGTACGGGAATCTCGGCCTCAAAGCTCTGAATCTGTATATGATATTCGAAAGGAAATACTTATAGCAGCCAATAGCTTAAGGGTAAGCATATTTTTAATCACAATCCAATTAAGCGAAGATTTTTACTGAAATAAGAGTTGCCAAATGCCAACACTTGCCTGACTCCCAAAGAAGTTACGATGAACTGTACAATCAAGCCCTCCAACAAGCTCCTGTCCTCCTGTTTTCTGTCCTGAAAGAAATTGGTGTTACTGTTCAGATTCAAAAATGAAAAAGAATCATGGGTATTAATTTCCCTAATACTTTGAAAATCTTTTGTTAATTTCTTTATTTGCTTCAGCTGTATATGTTTCTGGATTTCTCAATAACAAAAAAAGTTCACATCCAACTGTGTCTACAATAAAAAGTTAGAGGTGGCAACTTTGATCCATTTTCTTATGAACGGGTCGATTTGGGTAATGCTTTTTCTCAAATGAGTAGAACAGAGAACAACTAAAAGACGGATAAAACGGGTCTAAAGGGAGGTGATTTTTACAAGTAACTTTTTACTTATTGCAAGGAAAAAGGTACTTTTCTTTTCACAAGGAACCTTTTATTTCCCTAGTAGGAAGTTAAATGTTCCTTGTAAGAATCATCACCCGGTCTAAAAGTCAACCAAAAATGTATCTTGAATGCATAAAACCTCCTAAATAATTTGAAGAAATAATTATTTTTTCTTCGGGTAGGGTCACATCCCAAAAACGTTTTCTTAATTTTTTGGACAAAAAGCAATTCAAGTCAGGCTGGCATGTCTTAATTTTGTATATAAACTTATCCATTTATGACATGTCACCCACTCCAACCATTATACCACCTCTACTTGTATTAGTTATTAAATGTATTTACGGGTACATCTTGACAAAAAAAAATAGGGAAATTAAATCTCACCCGTTGCTTTGTTTGCTAAGAAGATAAGACCAGCACACGTTCCCCAAACTGGTTTTCCCATTTTCACAAACTCACGAAGCGCCGGAAACTACAACCAGAATCCAATTTGAATTCAGATATATGGAAACACCATTATCAAAACCATATAAAAATCACACCAATTCACATTTCTCTCCTTAAACCAGTGCTTCGTTTCATAGGAAAACTCTTATTATACTTTTTCGTTCATCCCATCTAGTTGCAAATAAAAGGGTCATTTATATCAATTGTCATATACACGCTATATAAACTTCCAATTCTATATGCATACAACTCTCATCCTTTTAAGGGTATTTCATATTTTTACTTTCCAAAACTGTCGATCATAATGATGAAGAAAGCAAGTGTTCTGTGAAAATGATACTCCTAAATTTAGACAGAAAAATTCAAGAAAATGTGCCCTAACAAGGGTGGTACTACAGTGGGGGCGGTGTGGGCAGCCGCCCCCACAAAGTTTTTAGAGCTGCAAAATTTTACAAATATAGAAGTTGTATATATATATGACCCTGTAAGTAAATAAATAGGAAATTGTTCGAAATGATACAATATGACCTGTTTAGACTACCAATAAGGAAGCTGTCCCTCTAGCTAGATGGTCCAGGGTTCAATCCTTGAAAGTTGTAATATCTTTTTGCCTTTTTTGCTTCTAAGGCCATCTCCATTGTATGCATTTTTACACCAAATTTGGTGTTTTGGTGTAAAAGTTGAACTCCAACCAACTCACCAAATATAGTGCAATTTTTAGTGTACACTAAATTTTTGGAGATTTTGCAACAAATTTGGTGTAACACTAAACTTTGTACCAAATTCATAATATTTCATTTTAGCCCCTATGTTTGAAATATTGTTATTATTTAAGTACAAAACTTCAAAAAACGTATTTATTTGTATGATAATATGATTATTGAGACGATAAAATATAATTTTCAAACAAATTATGATAATTAAAATGTTGATTATGCAAAGAACTTATGTAATTGAAACTTTACGAAAGTAAATAAATAAAATTTACATTTAAGTATAATGTAGAAATAGTTTAGGGGGCAACATGTAAATGTTGAAAGTTGTTTTAGTGCAGAAATTTAATGCGTACGTTGGAGATGAAACACATTTAGTGCAAACATATTCCTGAAAGATTTCTTTATTACACCAAATTTGGTGCAGTGTTTAGTGCATACATTGGAGATGCCCTAATCTCTCCCTTATTATTATTTTTTTTTTGCTCATTTATTTCTTTCTCTCATCTTTCTCATTCTCTTCTTTGAGTATATACTTCGTTGATGACATTCTTTTCCTTTTTATCCATATTCTAATATAATACTAACGTTCTACTATATGAATATGTTAAACACAAAGTAATAGAAACTGTCACAATTACAAAAAAAATGTTGCTAATTTATGAGCATCTCCTAAATAGTGTCCATGTAATAAAAAATACCAATATAGATTTTCTCAAGAAAACAAATGTTGAACCAAGTTCACTTTGGTTCAAACTAAAATCGATTTGGTTAAGGCAAAAAAATCAAGCTGATGACCCGATTTGACTTACACCGCTAAATTTCGCCCCCTTTTGAAAAAAATTTCTGGTACCGCCTCTGTACCCTAATATTGGAAAAAACATTGTTTTATTTTTTTTTATTTTTTATCTTTTAGCTTATTTGCATGATTATTTCTAAAACCAAGTGAAAAAAACAAGATACAACTTCACATAGGACTTTAGTCGAACACATCGTGTGCAAATCAAATAAAGTAATAAACAATGTAACAACGTTTCAATACATATACATACATATTCACATAGAAAAGAAAAACATATATACATGATACAAACAACCAAAAACATATATGTATGTATATAATATAATTAAATTAAGTAGTACCAGATTATGTAATTCAGCAAGTTTAGCCATAGTAGTGCTCTCACCACCGGGGATAATAAGTGAAGTCACATTCTCCAATTGCTCTGCTTTTCTTATCTCAACCCCCTTTACTCCAATCCTCCTTAACGCTACACAAAAACATAAACTCATTGAAGCATCTCATCAAACAGGTGTATGTATATATATAAATAAATGTGTAAATAGAAACAGCGAAACAGGGGATGTACCGGCGATGTGTTCGTTGAATGAACCTTGTAAAGCGAGAACGCCGACGGCCATTAATGACTGATTTTAGAGGTTGTAAATGGAGTTTGGTGATTAAGAGTTGAGAAATGAGAAATTTGGAAAAAGGCTGCGGTGTTGTGTGGGTGGATGGTGAGACGGATTTTCACTTGGTGGGCTACCTTGACTTATGTCGTGTCATACCTTGCCTCACTTATTTATTCTGTTTTATTTTTGATTTTATATTTATATTTTAATATTTTATACATCTTAATTCTATACTATACTATAAAACATTTACCACTTTTATTTTTGATAATCTTAATTTCAACATTTCTATTTTTAACTTTTAAACATTCATTGAACATATAACTACTTGTTATTCTAATTATGTATTATATATTTTTTTTATCTTCTTTACAATCATATTTGAGTCACAATTTAACACATGAACAAGAAAAAAAAAAAAACATACGACTATCATCAATTTACAAGCTTGTATTTCATTGGATAGTGGTGGAATTGTAATGTTTTAATACTATTGTCACGTAATCAATACATAACTAATTGTTTAAAAATATATAGATTCAATTTGAACAAATATATACATTTGAATCACAACCAAAATCAACAAACTACACTGAAAAAACGCTGAAAAATTATGAAATCGTAAGATCTTAATTAACAACATCAAGTTTTCATTTTTTAAATATCATCACCGCATTGTGCGGGTACGATGCTAGTTATATATAGGAAACCCTATAATGATGTCATCAATTAAAATTTTCAATTATTCAATTTAGTTCCTTAACTTTACTAAAATTTTAAAATAAAACTTCTTAAATTTCTTAAAATCACTTTTTATTTCCAATTTTTGATACCTAAATTCGGATAAATATAACAACAATTAAATTAAATTATATGTTATAGATAGATTTGAATTCAATATAATCGTACAATTCAAAAGTCCGATCGTAAATTACATGTAGATCATTGTTATCACCTAATTAAAATATGATTTTAAGTTTGGGTTCTCGATCCAATTCCTCCATTCAGGTATGGGTGTTCAATATTTGGTTTAAAATCATTTAATCCGAATACCGAACCGAATTTGACTTTGGTTTTCGGTTCAGCTTTCAGTTTTTTATTTTTCAAATTCGGTTAAACCGAAAACCGAATTCGATTCGGTTTTCGGTTCGGTTTTTGGTTTTTCAATTTTTGAATTCGGTTAAACCGAAAACCGAATTCGATTTAATAAATGTATTATTATTTATATATTAATGTATATATATATATGTGTGTGTGTGTGTGTGTGTGTGTGTGTGTGAGATTTTTCAAATTCGATTAAGAATTTGACATTTTGAAAACCTAAATTTTTTAGCTACCATGTGTTTATGAAATATAAATGTTTTGTTTGGACATTAAAATTCACATACATTGACAGGTTTTATGCTTTATAAACTCGAATTTGACTAACACATAACAATTATTAATAGTTAGATTTATATAATTTGTATCGTATAATCGTGCATATTTCTTAGTTTTGTATGTTGAAAGGTGTTTTTGGAAAAATATTAATTTTTTTGGTTTTTCTGTTTTAACCGAAACCGAACCGAATTCGAATTCGGTTTTCGGTTCGATTTTAATTTGAATTCGGTTTTCGGTTCGGTTTTCAGTTTTGCTCCCAAAATTTTCAAAACCGAATACACCAAACCGATTAAACAAAAAAAATCGTAAATGAACCGATGAACACCCCTACGTTCAGGGATGGATTAGATCTATTTAATTCTTGAATATTATTTAAAATAGAGTATAATATTATTCTTTCGACAATCGATCCAATTCCTCCTTCAGGGATTTAGTAGATCTATTAATTTTTGAATATTATTTAAAACATAATATACTAATTAATATTATTCTTTCGACTTCTATATTAATCCTTAAAAAATCAATATATAATATTAAATTGAATTTGAATCACCATATAATAAGAATTGCTTAATATTACTCTTATTTTTAGTTTTTGCCATAAAAAGATTATTTTTGTCGAAAATCTTAAATTAGGGGAATATCGCTTGATCAATTTTTTTTATTTGCAAAATTAAGGCCGGTTAAAGTTGATACGCATCATTTATAGACACTTTATACTACAAATTAGGGTTTAAAACATTTGGGGTCATGAGCACGGCCACTTAGGGTTTCATAATTGAAGTGACAAATTCGTATCTAAAATATGGCGAATCTTGAAATTGAAGGTCGCTTGTGTGTTGATAATGCAAGAATGTGAACCTCTTGGACACATAGGAACCCTAACAAGTCGCTTTAAGAGTCAATTTTGTATATAAAAAAATTTGATCGGGTGATATTCCCCTTAATTTAAGATTTACAAAATAATCATTTTCTGGCAAAAATTAAAATTAGCGGTTCTTTTTGTCCGATGAAAAAAGTAATATTCCCTTAATTGAGAAATTTTGGACTTTACATTACCTTTTTGGGCTATTTGCCTTTTTGTTTAAAGCTTCAAACAACAGTCAAAGCTCCCCGCTAAGGGTAGATCCTTAAGGAGAATATTAAACATCATCTAAAAAAAACTCTTAATTATATGATTGATTTTGTAGGTGTTTCTTTTTAAGTAATTTTTGTTTTGTTATTCTTTAATACATGTGTAAATTATGTACTTGCTACATGTGTAATTATGTCATATTATTTTCTTAGTATATACATACTTTTTATGCTTTTTTAGTATATGTTGTGAATTGAGAATGTGAATATGAATTGATCCGGAGGATCCGGGGTGAAGATTGCCTATCGAAACTTCACATAATGTGAAATTACCGTACAAAATTAAATAATGGTACAAATTATATAAAACATTATATTTAATTAGTTACCGTACGCATAATATGATTATTTTGTTTTATTCGTAAGTAAAGCTGGCAATCTGAACTCAGAATCATGAAAAACGAGTTATTCTAGGCGATTTTAGAAAGTAGCGATGCTCTTTCAAAACATTGATCAACAAAACAAGGTTACAAACTAAAAGGCTCGATGAAGATGCTATTATCATGGTTGTAAAACTCGGCCAACTCGGTTGAGTACTCGGCGAGTACTCGTGACTCGGGGGTGGTCCGAGGCGAGTCGGTCTAACTCGGATTGAAAACTCGGTCAACTTCGATCATCGCAAAAAACTCAGAAAAACTCGAAAAAATTCGGTCAAACTCGGGATTACTCGGTTAAACTCGGGCAAAGTCAAAGTTGGCCAACCTTTTAAATTTTTTTAAAATTAGAGTTTTTGATCCAATTAAATGTTTGGTTCAATTTCTTTTTCTCCGGTCTCACTCTATAATGTTTCACCATCAATCTTCACTCTCTATTCTATATTTAAACATATAATTTTAAAATTTATCATTTAAATGTAAAAATGGTCAATCCAAGTACTCCCCGAGTACTCCCCGCTTAGGGCGAGTATTAGGTACAAGGTCCTGACCGAGTACTCTCTGCCTAGCAAATTAAAGAACCTTGATTATTAAAGCAAAGATCACTTTAGGTAGTCACACGGGTACCATAACTTATATTACAAGAATGCACTTAATGTTGTATGATACAACAATACCATTCCAATTTAATCGAAGACAATGTCATTTGGTGGTCTTTTATAATTGTTAGCTTCTATAATTATTCTATATTTTTTATTTGGTTATGTAAAATGAAATTCCCTTTATAATTCTATATGTTATTTGACTTATCTTAAATGTCACGGGTTAACAAATTACCGTCTACACACTCGAATTCGCATACAAAAAGTAAAAATAATATGACACCAATTATAAAGGGAGAGAGGACAGACCCAACAATGACGCTCATGGGTCTGGTCAATGTTGGGAGTCCAAGGAATTGGTACACCATCAGTATGGGTCTAGCTCATAACGTGTTGGAAAAGCTACGGTAGATTTATAACCAATGTTTTAAGGTCAGTTAAAAACACACATAACATATATCGAACAACATTCATTAGAAATAACTATATCTCATTCCATAATTATTTGTGAGTGTGTTTGTAGTGACTTATGGTCTATTAAATTGGATTGTTTTAAAAGAAGAACCAAAAGTACTTCCTTAAAACTGAAAGTATATTTGATATTCAGGTAATCGGTTTTCGAACAACACCAGTTTGACCTGATATAAATGAAAGCGAAGTACATATAAATGGTTTTCGGTAAGAGCAAGAAATGTGCATTATTATATTTTTTACTTAAGTTGTTATTATTTATATTATGACAAATGATAACAACGATTCTAAGAGCACTTCAGACATCAACCAATACTTATACTCAAATAATTATAAAGTCAATGTCTCCCAGGAATATTAGTTGACCCATTGATTTGTTTGTCAATCTTATTTGGAAATGTGTGTGTTGTACCGGGTTTCTAGAACATTTCATATGCATGCTAAATGTGCAAGTTCATTAAGTTTTGTGGAAAGTTTGTGAAGCTAGTTCCTGCACAGGGGTTATATTTGTCAATATTAAAAGTCCAGGGTTCATAGTGAAACTCTTTTTTAACAGAGGGTCATAATGAAAATATTGTATTTAATGTACCAATTAAAGAATTTTTTTTTTTTTTTTTTTTTTCATTTTTAATCTTCCATTGTATTCATTTTTCCCTCTCACTTGAAACCTTAGTTCTTTAAAATCCGAGTAATCATTTGATCTTGTACAGATTTGTTCATCATTTGAGGTGAACGTTTAAGTTTTGTTAGTCTTGATGTTTTGAGGGTTGTAGCAAGGTATTTTGTTTAACTTTCCAGATTTTAATAATCGTTGTTTGTTTATTTGGATATACGGCTTATTTTCATCTATTGGAGAAATTATTGAAAGGATTACTTGTAATCTTTAACGATTATCCAAAAATATAAATTATTGATAAAGTTATAAAAAAAATATTAAAAGTGAGAGGTTTTTTTTTTTTTTTTTTTTTTTTCTCTTTAGCAGACACTTATTACCAAACCAACAATACAACAAAGTTCAAAAATAAGGAATACAACAATTCAACAACCAACTACCACGTTTACAAGCAGT
The DNA here is from genome assembly GCA_963930675.1 of Gnaphalium uliginosum. Taxonomy (NCBI): domain Eukaryota; kingdom Viridiplantae; phylum Streptophyta; class Magnoliopsida; order Asterales; family Asteraceae; genus Gnaphalium; species Gnaphalium uliginosum. Next base: position 11,173,248 of record OZ005683.1, on the reverse strand, counting down.
AAAATCAAATGTGGCCCCATTTCTTGACTAAAAGCCACGTAAACCACCTATAAAAGAAAAACAAAACAAAGACATTTTTCCAACTGGCTAATACAGGCAGTTACAAGCAAAGACAGAGCTTGAATCATTTTGTTGGGAGGGCGCACTCGAAATAAAATCTCACCTTTTATTCCTTTATGGTTTGTCGTCCAAGTCGTAAGATGCTCAAACGACGGGACAAATCGCAATTTTCATCAAGTGTTTGGCGTTACCAACTACGTTTATCCAAGTCTCCAAATAGACGACTAATATCATCAAATAATGACATCCCGAGTACGAATAATGACAACTCGGACAAAGTCGGCGAAATTGTAATACCGAGAGACGCGTAGATTCTATATCAAACCCGATGCTCCCTTCACTTATGTGTTCAAGGTACACACTGGCCCACCTCAGAGTTACCAACTGTGAGTTAACAGTGTTTCATGAAATCCACCATTGAACACTAGATTTTCAAATCTCATTTTTCACATAAGACACCATAAAACGTATATGCTAACCAAACAAGGCATTGTGGTTGTTACTTATTGACTAATTTCCATTTGGTATTAGAGCTATACATCATAGAGTCATCGTTTGACGCACGATTCAGAGACAAATTCTCTATAAAGGTATATCTAAAGAACTCTTATCTCTCACTTATTACAATGTCACCATCACCAACACAAGAAGATATCACAGTAGTATATGAAAATGAAAATGAATAAGGATTTATGTCAGATACAATAATAAATAGATCAACGATTAGAAGATCTAATTTCACATTATTTGAAAAACATAATTTTGAGTACACACGAAAAATTAGAGATCTATTTTCTATAAAAAAATATAGTATATTTCGGAAAAATTATGGGAGAAGAACCAGTTCCTATTGAATCTACAAAAGGAGACATCATAATCCCAATAATTAATTAAAAAACAAATTAACGATAGAATTAGATTAATGAATGAAAAAGATAGATGTAAGATAGCTTACATACACATATCAACTATACAAGTAATATTAAAAAGTACATTTATAGGATGTGATACATCAATCGAAGTAGAATTGAGAGATGATAGAATTATTAACAGAGAAGAAAGTATAATAGCACGAGGTAAAGGAAATTTAGCAGATGAAAAAATAAAATTTAATGTTAATATACAAATTGGATTAAGTTTAAAAGATAAAGATTTAAGTAAAAGTATTACCATTAGATATGAACTACTAAGAAGAAGATTTATGAATAAGAGAAATCACCCATTTACAGTAACTTATCAGATAAATTATGCACTTACAAATTCACATCATAGTATTACTTTTAGAAAGATGATAGAATATACATAGATAAACTTTTTGAACCATTATTAAGTCTAGAAACACCTCATCTTATGTCAAGTACTAAATATATCGAAAGAACAAGAAAATCAACATTGGATATTCCATCGATATGGATTTCACAAGTCGAAAAACCAATTTCTGTAACAACTGGAGAACCCTCTAATACTCCAATTAATAACCAAGAATTAGAAAATATTAAAGAAATGATACGATCTTTAAGTATGAGAATATGAGCATACTTCCAAAAATAATACAATTATATAAATCTATGACAAATATAGTAATATATTCTGAGACACTACAAAGAGAGTTAAGTCCATTAATAGTGACAATCAAACTTACCAACTAAATTATATAAAACCAGAAAATTATAATGGAGAGAAATTAGAACGCTTATACACTGCTATAACTAATAAATTATATGAAATAGAAGAAAAAAGACTTATACATATATCGAAAAAGATACATGAATATAATAACATACAAAGGAAGAAATTTTAGAAGAAAATATGAAGCCAAATTATTAAAATAGATATAAGAGAAAACATAAATATAAGATCGTAAGAAATGAATTTTATTCTTGAAACAATCTCGGACTTACAAGGAATAGAAGATCACAAAGAAATTATACTTAATGAACCATTTATACCATTTAAACAAAATCTATTTAAAATACCACAAAATTTATCCTCTGGAACATCTTATGACATAGGGATAAAAGAGATAAATAAAGAAGGAACTCTAGGCGATAAAGTGGAAATACTAAATGCAACACTTAATAATATAATTGAAATGTTAAGTTTTTTAATTTTAAGACAAATTCCAGAATTGTCAACATCAACACAAGAAAAAATAGACAATAAATACAAATAATATTAAATAAAAAAAATAGAAGTACTATCGGACACTCGTGATGACACTAGCAATATACCAAATATAGAAACTATCAACAAGTAACAACCACAATAATAGATCAATTATCAACAATAATGGAAACCCAAGAACTAGACAAATCAATTACGATATCAAAGATAAAAGAATTATTATTAAATAAACCATCTCTTAAAATAATACCACCACTAAGATTAACATAATGGAAAATCTTGAAGATCAAATTGAAACACTTACTAAATTAATGGCATCTCTAGATATACCATCAGAAATACAAGACAAAGATATAGATGTTGTTTTCGATTATAGTTCTGATGAAAACCCTTATGAGAATCCATATAAAAATTATAATTTTGCACAAAAAAGAAAAAAAAATCATATGTAGATGATGATTTTTAAAAACAATTTGATTATGAACCTCCATCACTAACAGAAAGATATTTATACCAACAAGGAATGGTTAGAACAATGAAGAATAGATGGGAACAAGTCTCACCTCAATACATACCAAAAATACCAATAACACGGTTTGATAATGAAATTCTAAATTATTGATTGTGAAACAAATATATACGAAAAAATACAAGATTGGAGCAATAGATTAAGTGCACAAATTCAACTAACTGAAGAATTACGAGCATTACAACCACGAGATTTGCTTAACTATATAACACACAAAACATCAGGAAACGTCTATAGATACATAGAATCTTTTAGTGAATTAGAACTATCTAGAATAGCAACAACTGATGCAATGACAACTTTCAAAAATGTCATAGCAATTATAGTCCAAGAATTCACCGGTAGAATGCCAGGAATAGAGACTTCAACCGAAACATTTAGAGAGCAAGCATATTGGAGACTAATTAATCTTAAAATATGTAATATGTGTTATTTAGAATCATTTATATGTGAATTTTCAGATCAATACTACATGCTAGATACAGTAAGACAAAAATCGGCTTTAGAAATGTTTTTTAATAAATTACCAGAATCAGTAGCAACAAAAATAAAAGATATGTACGCAATATTATTACAAGATAGAGATAAATTAGAAGATACTTTAGGAGCAAGAATTACTACTGTAAGAGCTTGGATACAAAAGGAATGTTTGCAAGAAACAGCAAAAAAAGAAGCACAAGTTAAACTTTGTTGTGCAAAACAATCTAACAAAATAGGAATTTATGGATGTTCTAGCAAAACATATAAAAAGCGTATAAAACTATGAAAAAAGAAAACATTTAAGCCAAGATATAAGAATTTCTACAAAAAGAATTCTAGACAAAATTACTTTAGAAATAGAAAACAACATCGACAAAAGTACAATAAAGAAAATAGATCTAAGGAACAATATTGTCCTTCAAAAAAGAAAAATTGTAAATGTCAGTTATGCCATGAAATATGAAATTATGCCAATGAATGTCCCAAAAAAGGACAAAAGAAAGAAACAGAAGTTCTTAGAATGGCATATAACTTAGTATATGAGTCATTAGAAGATTCAAAAATCGACTCCGACATCGAAATATATGCATATACTAACTCTAGTGAATATTTTAGTGAATCTTCATCTGAAAATGAATAAGAAAAGAAGATCAAAAGATAATCCAAATGCAACATTCATTTCAGTAACTATTGATAATAAAGAAACACTAGCATATATAGATACATGAGCAACGATGTGTTTTGGTAAACGGAAAATATTAAAAAATTGAGAAAAATTGATAAAACCATTAAGAATAATCGTAGCAGATAAATCAATACATGAACTATGGTTTGTAAGTAGAATGGTACCAATACATATTGAGAAAACAGAATTCATTGCACCAACCATATTATATCAACCATTTACCCAAACAGATAATAATATCATATTAAAACACATAAAAACTAATAAATTAATAACAACACTAATAGTAAGACAAACTGAGTACATACAGATGTTAACACAGAATATTAAGTTCCAAGTAGAAATAATACTTATTATGAAACAAGCACAAATAGAAGAAGCTTTAAAAGAAGTATGTAGCGATAACCCTTTAGATATCATACATACAAATAATCAACTCGTTTCAATAAAACTAAAAGACCCTTTAGCAGAGGTAAATATAGCAAATAAAATCCCATATAGTATTAAAGATGTCAAAGAATTTAAAGAGGAATGTCAACAATTATTGGAAAAAGGAATAATTAGATAAAGTTCGAGTCCTCATTCAGCACCACTTTTTATGTTAAGAATAAAAACGAAATAAAATGAGGAAAAAGATGGATGGTTATAAATTATAAAAAGATGAATGAAACAACTATAGAAGACTCATATAAACTACCTAGAAAAGACTACATTTTAAAAAAATTAAAGGGAAATACACATTTTAACACTTTTGATGCAAAATCAGGGTCTTGGCAATTAAGATTAGATGATTTAACAAAACCTCTAATAGCATTTTCATGCCCTCCACAAAAACACTATGAATGGAATGTTTTACCTTTTGGATTAAAATAAGCCCCTCTGATATATCAGAGATTTATGGACAATAACCTACAAGGACTAAAAAATATATGCTTAGCTTATATTGATGATATCATTGTTTTTACAAAAGGAAATGAACAAGAACATATAAATGCAGTATTAATAGTTTTACGACGCATAAAAGAAAAGGAATTGGTTTTATCACAAAAGAAGTCTAAATTACTTCAAACTGAGGTAGAATATTTGGGATTAAAAATAACAAAAGATGGAACTATTTCCTTAACTAACAATACTCAAGAAAAGTTAAAACTTTATCCTGATAAACTAGAAAATTGAATACAAATTCTGAGATTTTTAGGATGTTTAAATTATATTGCTGAACAAGGTTTTTTGAAAAATTTGGCAAAGGAAAGGAAAATTTTACAAAAAAAGATTTCTGAAAAGGTCCGTTGGGAATGGACAATGTCCGATACTCAGCTAGTACAAAATATTAAATTCACTGTGTATATTTACCAGAATTATATAATCCAGAAACAAAAGACTTTTTAATAGTCGAAATTGATGCCTCAGATGATACTTGGTCAGGATGTTTAAAAGCCATTCAAAATGGAAAAGAATTATTAGGATTAGATACCGATGAAAATACAACTCCTCAGTCTAATTCCGGACAACAAATTCTAGAACTAGCTCTTTCGAGCAAAGAACAAACATCTGTTTTGAAAACAGAAAAATACAAACACAAGTTGTGTAAATATATTTTAGGTACTTTTACACAAACAGAATAAAAATACAGTACACATGAAAAAGAAACATTAGCATGTTTACGAACATTAAAAAAATGGAAAATCGATCTTCTGCAAACGTGATTCGAACTACGAACAGATTCTAAATATGTAACAGGTTTTTGGAGATACAAACTTCACGAAGACTACTGCAGAGGACGACTCATTCGTTGGCAATTACAATCAGTATCACCCATATATCAAATATATAAAAAGCGACAATAATACAATAGCTGATACTCTTACAAGAGAATGGAAGCCATAAGGAAACAAGTTCAGCATCAATTACAACAAAAACGAGAACAAATAGCATCCCTACAAAAACAGCTAGCAGCTGCAACGAAAGAAGAACAAGAATTACAGATGTGGTCTTCAAAAATTTTATCCATTGAAAATAGCTTGAAAACCAAAAAAATAGAAACCACTACCTCAACACAATCTTTCCTCACTCAAAGATTACAATCCGAGTCACCCACAAGAGATTTCACACCACCTGTAACACCAACAACCAAAACACAAGCAGCATCATCATCTACACCCATTAAAAATGAAGTCACATAAATCGAAGAAGAAATAGAAGAAATACTTCGACAACCAGGTCATGGCAAACAAAAATGGTACGTTATTTTTAACGGACGATAGAGAGGAATATATAAAGAATGGGCAATAGCAATCATCACATTGCAGGTAAAAGCAACATATCACATAAAAGTTACAACTCTAAAGAAGAAGGACTGAAGGCTTTGGAAGAATCATACAAAACTATTTTTATAGAAAACATAAAAAAATTAGACAGGTTTGTTTCTCTGAATCAACATATGCAAAACAAGACCAACCAACACTTGTAGAGTCAGGCAGCAAAACTAAACTCGATGAATAAAATAAAAAATATCTTAACTACACGAGAAAAAGAAGAAATGAAAAAACCAACGACAGGAAAATTTCAAAGATGTTGGGATAGTTTAATCAACTATAGTGACATCCACACGACAATGTTTTTCAATCCAAAAAAGAAAAAACTTAGTCATAACACATTGGTTTTACCAAAAGCGGTATTTCTACCTGAAGCATCACCACTACTTATTCATGATTACTATATTCATGGATTAATTGATACTATATATATCAATGGAGAAAGTCTCAAGGAAATTCAAGAATTTCCTTTAAAAGTACAAAGTGTAATTAGAAACTAAAGAGATAGCTTTGCAAAAGGAAAAGAGCTATTTTTACGCATGACATCAAGCTACCCAGTTTTTGATGATGAAGAATTACAGTTACTAGTACCAACAATAACCATAGCACAATTAGGAGTAAGTAACGGTGAATATCCAACACGGGATGAAAATCAAAGGACTACTCCAACATTAGACCATTTCGTAAACTCTTTAGCAGGAGTTTATATGAGTTCAACAAGGTTTGAAAGTGAACCGAGACAACAAGAAAAAGTTAGAATAAATTACTGTAGTAAAATCTACTAATTTATTCTCACTATTTAGAAAAAATCAATGAAGCAGGACAAAAAGCATTAGTAAGTTTTGAAGAACAGTTTGAAGAACTATCAGAAAATCTCACTTTCCTACTAGAAGACATGAAGAAATTATTATGCACAAGCCTAAAACATTCACCAAGACATGATTGCAGCTACTGTACAAGAACAGAAGAAGAATCATCAACGGCAGAATAAAAAACATGTAATAATTAAAGTGCCAACTGTTTAGGCACATGTTTTTCTCTTTTGTGTGGTGTGGTGTGTGATAAATAATGCATTAGCAATAATATAAAGCTAGTGGTGTAAGATAAGTGTGTCGGCCATTAGGCCTAATCTTTATTTTTAATTATGTAGTCCACTATAAATGGAGGCATTGCCTCAAGAATGGAATAAGATTTGTTTGATATTTTGAGTATATCTGCTCTTTTGGCTCTCTTGAATTCATCGAATTCTAAATAGCAGATCTCTCTATCTTTATTACAATACAACATACATTATTTTAAGCACACCAACTCTATTATGATCATTATCTATCATAAACAAATAATCACTCATAACTACTTCATTTGAATAATCATATTTCTAGGGGACTTTCAAAAACTAAATGATTAACACGGACAAAGTAAAATATAGTTCTATGGGGACTTTCATCGAACACATGGTGAGCAGTTTAAGTTTTTCTATTTCTATGTATTGTTCTAACTAAAGCATAACTATTTTATTCAACAGAGACAATAGGTAGTTCTAAGGGGACTTTTATCAAACATAAAACATGCATTTTTAGTTTTTATGTCTCCATTTGTTGTACTATATACATCACCAAAGAAAAACAATACAGAAAGAAAAAATAAAAAAGTGATAGTTATTGGAACCATATCAGGTAGAGAACTTAAAAAGAGATAAATATTGCAAGATTGGAGTATTGAAGCTATTTCTTAGCAATTAGAAAAAGATTTGAGAGAAAAATTTCCAATTTTCAGATGACTTGCTTAATATTTGGGAGGGCTATTAACAAAATTAAAATTTTTAATCTCTATATTAACGTAAAATTGCTAATTATAGTTCAAAGCTTTAGGGGGAGGCCCCTTGCCCCTATAAAGCTCCCTCTTTGGCTACAAGACTAATTAAAACAAAAGATGAAACAAAAACAGAAACCCAAGACCCAAAATAAATTGCAACCAACAGACCATCATATCCATCTTCAGACCTTGACCCTCCGCATCACCACCCCAGACTTGAAACAGAAGCATGCCACACCCACAACTAACTTTTCCATTGAACACACGAGCATGAAAAATCTTTGACTCTAGCGGAGAGCCATCTATATGACCATATTTTAATCTTCATAAGCAGATCCACACCCATTGTGTCTATATTCCTAAAAATCTTGTTATTACGATTATTCCATATTGCTAATAAAGCAGTCCAAATAGTACTAACCCAAAGTGTTTTTCTTTGAGCTCGAAAACGATCCACTACCTTGATGCTTGTTAATATCTTCAAAATTTTCAACTTCCACCCTACCCAAATTCCACCACTCAAAATTTTTTACTCATAAATCCTTGACATACTTACATTTTAAAAAACAATGATCCATCGTTTAATATCATCCTCACACACTGGGCATAAAACACCATGTAAATCTATTCACATATTATTAACATTTTCTAAGTCTCCAAATAAAAATATTAACCTTCCTTGGAACATCCTTACACCATAAAGTCTCCTTACGGTCCCTATTCTCCATTAACTTTTTATTATCCACCAAAACCCTTAACTTCTTACTTGAAAATCTACCATCTTTACTAATCAACCACTTCCACCTATCATCCCCCTCCTTAAGAATATTACAACCATTCAATCTACTCATAAGGTCTTCTAATTCACCCTTTGCCCTACCCCTTGGCTCTTTAACCCAATCCATTTCAATCTCCAAGTATCTCCTTCCCAATCAAGTCTCTCACCCAATTCACCTCTTTATTTCTTTCTAGATTTAAAATTCTAGGATATTTATGGTTAAGCAATTCCCCACCATCCATCCAATTATCTTTCCACAAACATCCATTTCATCCCTAACCTCATTGCCAAAAGATTTTGAAAAGTCCACCCCACCCTATCCATGTCCTTCCCCACTTTAATTATATTACCTCAAACTCGACCCATTTTGATTCCACTACTATGATCCCCACCCCACCTGTAACACCCCAAAATTCGTTAAATTTAAAAGTTGTGTTCTGTTATGCGACACAAGGGTTAGTGTCGCAGGTAGCGACACAAAGCCCAGTGCGACACAAGGCTTGTGTCGCAGTGTCGGGCAGAAAGGCGGTTAGTAAGGGTTAAAAGTGTAAAACAGAGGGGTTAAACCCCACTTTTCGATTCCAAAACTTTCCAGAAGCTAGTCAACACTTCCAAAGCTAATTGTGTGTGTGTTTTTGAGATTCTAGAGAGAGAAATCAAGATTTAATCTTTGAAAGTGTTCCTTTGTAATCTGAAATCATTTCCAGGTAAGAGTTTGAGTTTATTATGTGCTTTATCATCTTCAGAAACTTATTGGGGTTAAAAAGTGTGAATTTTACCCTGAAACTTGTTTAAATCGGAAGCTGCTGCTGTTCTGTTCGTCATTGCGACACAAGGGTTGCGTCGCAGCTTGTGTCGCAGTGACGGTGTCGCAAATTAATAATGTTGCTTTAGCGACACAAGGGTTTGTGTCGCCACTTTCCACTGCTAATGGGTATTGTTGCTTTAGCGACACAAAGAGTTAGTGTCGCAGCTTGTGTCGCTAGTTTCCACTGTTAGTTACAACTGTTGTCATAGCGACACTAAGAGCTAGTGTCGCAGGTTGTGTCGCAATATTGTGTTGAGCGACACTAATTTAGTGTCGCAGGAAGGTGTGGCGACACTAGGGGGTAGTGTCGCAGGATTAATTGATTTCAAATAATATTAACTATTATCAGAGTTAATTGAATGCGGTCGCCTCGACAGGTATTTCGGGTAGCAATTCATAAATATCCGATCATCGTCCTCGAGGTAAGTAGTAGGAATGTAAAGAATATAATTGGCTGATTTTGTTAATACTAATTCTGTTACAAAGTTGCATTAAATAACTGAGTGAACAATTGAGCCTATGAGATTGAGTTGAGAGGCCAATTGCTGAGTGAACAATTGAGCCTATGAGATTGAGTTAAGAGGCCAATTGTTGAGTGGACAATTGAGCCTATGAGATTGTTGAGAGGCCAATTGCTGAGTGAACAATTGTGTCTATGAGATTAAGCTGAAAGGGCAATTGCTGAGTGAACAATTGTGCCTATGTATATGTGAGTTAAGTGATCAATTGCTGAGTGATCAATTGTGTTTAGCTGTATGAATTAATGTATGATTGAAGGGTAACGTCATGAGATGTCTGATTTATTGTATTACTGTGAATGTGCTGTTCCTTTACTTACTAAGCGATGTGCTTATGTATTGTTGAATGTTGTGTTGATAGGTACGCCTAAAGGGATAATGGGCAGGGATCCGGGCAAGCGACCCGAGAGTTGTTAGTGATGGACTTACTATAGCAAGATAGTAAGAAGACGGACTCATAAATCATGCTCTATATTAACACGTGATGTTTTGTAAAAATTCGTGTTAAACCATGTGGTTATTACTTTATATTAATATATAAAGTGTTTATGAGAATGTAAATCAAGTATACATTATTAAAAAAAAATAAAAAAAATCTGGGACGTTTCACCACCCAACCCATCACTTCTACCATATAACACATTAATAACTCTAACCCATAATGCCTTACCTTCCACCTTAAATCTCCACCATCATTTTCCTAACAAACCCCAATTAGAAGCCAAAAGGCCCTCCCAATTGAAAGAACAGATTTCCAACTAATCCAAAACAAAGTATATTCTCCATCCCCATCACCCTCCCCAAACAACCCCCCCCCCCCCCCACCAAAGAATTTTCTACGAATATTTTCAAGAGAGTTTAGAACACATACCGGGCCCCGAAAAAGAGAGAAGAAATATAATAGAAGGCTTCCAAGCACCGACTTGATCAAAATCAACCGACCACCGAAAGAAATCATTTTAGCTTTCCAATCCGAGAGCCTACTCTTAAATTTGTCCAAAACTGTGTTCCACAATGCGGATCTATTCATATTACGACCAACCGGAAGACCAATGTATTTAAATGGGATTCCTTCAACTCCACACCCAATCGAATTCGCCCATATTTTGACCATCTCTTCATCCACTCCAACACCCACTATATTTCTTTTCCTCAAATTTACTTTTAACCCCGAAACCAATTCAAAACAATTGAGCAAAGAAAATAAAGCTGCGACATTGTTTTCATTCCACTCACCAAAAAATATCGTGTCATCCGCAAATTGAAGGTGTGATATCTTTACATGACTACTCCCATCGTCACCCTCACCCACCTTAACACCCCTAAACATGCCTTTATGCAAGGCCTCCTTCATTGCCACATTGAGACCTTTCGCCACCAACAAAAATAGAAAGGGAGATAACGGATTACCTTGCCTTAGACCACGGAAAAGTCGAATTTCATCCGTTGGAGAACTGTTAACCAAAATCGATGTCATTGTCAAAGATACATAAGCTATAATTCACCCGATCCATTTATCACCGAATCCCATTTGTCTCATAATCAACCATAGATAATCCCACCTAATACTATCATAAGCTTTCTCGAAATCCACCTTAAACACCAATCCTTTTCTTTTCTTTCTCTTCAAAAAATCCATAAGTTCATTAGCTATCAACACCCCATCCAGAATTGATCTTCCTTCAATAAACGCACATTGAATCTCCCCAATAATCGACCCAATCACCTTCTTTAATCTCTCTGTTAGAACCTTAGCCACAATCTTATAAAAACAACCAATTAAGCTTATCGGCCTATAATCCCCTAAATCCACTGGATTGCTAATCTTGGGGATAAGTGCCACAAATGAAGTATTACACCCTTTACTAATGGTCTAATTCTCCCAAAACCACCCTAAAGCCTGCTTCACATCCTCTTTTACCGGCATCCAATACTTCTTGATAAACCTAAAATTAAAGCCATCAGGTCCTAGGGCTTTAGAGCAGCCACAGCTCCTAACCGCCTCCAAAATTTCCTCCTCCGTAAATGACACTCTAAAACCCTCCTCTCTTCTTCTAAAATTCTCACTAACCTACTACTATTAAATGTTGGTCTAACCTGCTCCTCCTCGGTAAACATTCTCTAAAAATACTCCTTAACGGCTTCCTTTATTTTTACAGGCTCTTCACACCACTTACCATCTATATTCAACCCAAACACTGAACCTTTCCTAGTTCTCTTACGAACAATCACATGAAAATACCTCGAGTTCTCGTCACCCTCCACCGCGCATTTTACTTTTGATCTTTGTATCAAAATCTTCGTTTTCAATTTCAATTTTTCTACCCATTGCTTTCGCATATCTAACCAAACCTCCTTTTCTTGATTTGACAACTCCTTCTCATCTGGTAACATTTCCCATAACTGCACATCCTTTTTACAGCTCTCTATATCCTTGTCAATCTCTTCAACGTTGCCTTTACTCTACTTTTTCAGATCATTCTTCACGTTCTTTAATCTGTCTCTGAGCACGCAATCAAGCCTACATGATGATGCCAACTTGTTCCAAGCTTCTTTCACCACCTCATTAATACCTGTACAATCAAGACACACATCTAAGAATCTGAATGGTTTAGGACCAAAATTTTTCTCTATTTCGTTTTTCAAAATTATTGGACAATGGTCCGATAGCCTTCTATCTAATGGCTCACACCCCATTCTGCCCCACACCTCCTAAGAGGTTTGATTTATTGAATTTGAAAAGATATGCAGCTGTTGGATATAGTGTCCAAGTGCAATTGGAATTAATATTATGGTTAATTATTTAGTTTGTTAATAGTTGATGAATTAACGAGAAACTAAAGGAATATTCTGGAAGCCTGATCCAATCGCCGGTTGGAAAGTCCAGCCGGCAGCTGGAGTCAAATTAAAGTGAGTCGGTGGAACGCACAAGTCCAACCGGCGGCCGGATATTCCAACCGGCGGTTGGAACCCGAAATCAGTATACCCCACATCGGCTGACATATTAAACCTATGGGTTATTCTCCCTATATAAATAGGGGGTTACACCTTGGCTTCAAGTTGTTCAATTGATCATTCTCTCTTTCTCATTCCGACTCCTTGTAAGAGTTTACTCGATTTAATCGGGACCTTAGGAGTTGGAATTTTCTCTTTGGTTCGTGGGTGTGAACCATTAGAGGTGCTCTATTTTGAGTACTCGCCTCCAAGCTAGGAAGCTTTACTAAGGTGGTCTGCGTGTGAGAAATTCGATTTTCTCAAAGGTTAGTATTTTCTTATTTATCTATTTATTTTGTTTTGTTGCGTATTATTATTAAGTTAAGATCCTTTAGGGTTTAGTTTCCTTCATGCCCTAGATTAATTGTTATTTCCGCATTGTACGTTAATCTAGTAAGGGAATAGAAAACCCATCAGCAGCTTCCTTTATTATATTTAAGATTTAAGATTTAGCATTAGCTTTTTTCATGCATTAGATTGACGTATATGTTTTTTATTGGGAAATTAAACAAAATACCCTTTTTAAAAAACTTTTACAACAGTTTTCCCACTTTTAAAAAAATTGCGTTTTTGCCCCACTCGGGCGCATATCCGGGTCGCAATTTGCGTGTGACTGAGATTTCAAGTCAGTGACCGAGATCGCAGCCCGGATCGCAAATTGAGAACGCAATTTGGGGGCCGGTTTTGTGCCCCGGGTATGCGGGCTGCGATCTCGGTCACTGACTTGAAATCTAGACCAGCGGCTACAAAATCTCGGTCACGCGCAATTTGCGATCGGGATTTGCGTCTCGGTTGATTTTTGTTGAATATAGGATAAGATGTTTGTATAATTCGCCCGCAAAAATAGCTCGCAAACTCAGTCTCTCACACACAAATTTAGTCGCTCGCAAGTTCGAGAATCGCAAGATTCAAGTCGGTGACCGAGATCGCAAGTTGCATATCCGGATCGCAATTTGCAACCCGTGTTTTGCGCCCCGGGAACGCGGACTGCGATCTCGATCACCGACTAGAAATCTCGTCACGCGCAAATTGCTACTCGGATATGTGCCCGAGTGGGGCAAAAACACAAAAAAAAAATTTAAAGTCGGCAAACTTTTATAAAAGTTTTTTAAAAAGGGTATTTTGTTTAATTTCCCTTTTTTATTCATGGTCTTAATTTTGTGTTTGTAGATGAGATTGTTTGTGTATATAATTGCAAGACAAATAAAAAATTCACAAAGGATATCACCCTTTCATCCACTAATCAAATAACCTGACGGAGAGATAGGTTATCTATAGTTTAAAAGTTGATTAGTTATATTAATGTTTTATTGTTAGATTTTTCTCATTTTGATTTTATCTACTCTGCATTTTAGAAAATATTCTATGTCAATTATTTTATTTTAGATACTTGCAATGATTATATGTTCTATGGAAAACGGTTATTTGCAAAAACCACATTCTTAATTCCATTTTCTTATAACTTAAAAAAATGGAGATGTAAAGTTGAAACTGTAAAATTTAAAATGATGTTAATAATAGTAGGAAAGGTTGATGATTTGTCATGTTATATCTATATATTTAGCTTTTAATTATATAGTTGATGTTAATAATCTTAAAAGCTTTACAATTGCATATTCCTTTTGAAACAACAATCATTATGAGCTCTTTAAAAAGGTTGTGTGTTGTTGTGTAGTTTTATGTTGCTTCATGAATCTAATAAAAGAACTCAAATGATTCTTCTTTCTTTTTAATATCTTTATACTTATCAATATGATTCAAGTCATCTTTTACTTTCTCGTAAGCATAAGTATGACTTCAACTTACGATTGGACAAAAGCAAGTGATTTAGGTCGTCACAAGTAATGACAATTATCTCTTTAGAAGATGAAGTTAGAATTCAGATGTACTCAATGTGTAGTATTCATATATTTTAAAGCTTTGAAACCGCCTATCGAACAACGGTGCTATCAAAATTTAGAGATAAGATGTAAAAAAATTTAAAAAGATAAAATCAAATATAGTTTATTTTGTTTTGACTTATCATGCTTTCATAAAACTGCCTATTTTGATATGATATATACATCACTGTGCTAGGGATAACAATGGAGCGGAGATTATCGGGGATCTCATTTCCCATCCCCATCCCCATTTCCTACTCCTCATCCCCATTCCCGCCCTCATCCTCGTTGGGGATTGATTTTGCATTCGCATCCCCATTCTCATCGGTTATTTTGCGGATTTTTACCCCGTTCTCAATTTAACTTTAAATACATAAAAAAAACTACTAAAATGACAATATTAACGAGTAAAATATATCATATAAACTCTTACGATTTATTGCAAGAGTAAATATGACACCGACTTATTATTACACAGAGATATAAGAATGTGTCTACCGTTTTTTGATGAATTGAATCAAGTTTGAGTAACGCATTAATAAAATGGGAAAACGACTTTGACAATACGAAACGTTGCATTGAGAAATTGAAGCGTACAATATGATAATATATTAGAGTTGAAAATTATGAATTTTAATATATACACATATAGTTTATATTATAAAAATATGTATAATTTATACTATCTAACATAAATAATATATATATATATATATATATATATATATATATATATATATATATATATATATATAGGGTGAGGATCCTGTGAGAACTCCATACTGGTGAGAACCGTGAGAACCATATGTGGAATTCTATAAATGGAATTCTATCTCTCAGTTCGAATATGCGTTGCTTCTTCCTTACCATAATCAGCGCGCTTCTTCTTCTCAAAATACCCACAGCTCTTTTAATTAAAAATTAGATTAATATGAGAAAAAATAAATTAAAAAAACTATATCATATGCAGAAATATCACCTATATCAATTTTTGAAAAAAAATAATACAGGCAACAGGTGCAAAACTACAGCAGGTGCAGGCTCAGAATAAACAAGAACAACAGGTGCAAAACTATAGAAGGTACATGTGCAAGAACCGGTGGGTGTAAAACTACAGAAAGTGCATGTACAAAACTAAAGAGATGCAAAACTATCACAGGTTCAGGTGCAAAACTCAGCAAAATCATAAATTCATTTCTTTACAACAGTTTAATAATCGTACACATCAATCCATTAATTTGTTTACATTAGAGCTTATATAATTTATAAAATATTCACAATGGCTAGCATGTATGCTCTCCTTTTTTGCACAATTAGTTACCTCTGTTATCAATTTATTGCTTTACGTTTAACGATGGCAATTTCGAGTTGTATCGCTTGATCAATTATTGTTCCTTCTAATTAGACGCATAATCGAGAAAGAAAGAAATTAACATTATACGATATCGATTAGTAGTGACGGAGAAAAATTGCACAACGATGAGATTTATTCATCATCTTTAAGAGCCTATGGTGTTTCGGGTTAAGTCGTATCCGTCTACTGCTCCGTCGATCTTCACCGAAGTAGTTTTTTGGCCGTCGTTATCAACGCACATCACCGATGATTTTCTTCTTGCGTACGGTAGTTGGAGGTTAATAGAAATGGAGAGATTAGGAGTTGGATTTTTCATGGAAATTGAGAATATAGTGGAAGAAAGAGAGGACAAAATATATAGTCGATTCAGATGAAAGAGGGGCGCGTGGCTTGAAGTAATTCTCAAATATTAACTTTTAAATAGTTCTCACAGTTTTTATTCTAAGGATAGTTCTCACCCTGCCATAGTCGCGAGTCTGTTTATAGTCGCGACTGTTGTCATAGTCAACAAGTTTGAAACTTCCAGGAAAAACCTTGGATCCCTAGACTATATATATATATATATATATATATATATATATATATATATAGGAATAACCCTATATATATATATATAGGGTTAAGTTTAAACGAGAACTACAAAAAGGCACAGAATTAAATTTTAAAGGTTATTTTGATATTTTCTCGAACCATTTCACTTTTAACCTTAATCTATATCAATGTTCACATGTGATTGAATCGTTAAACATATTAAAATCTCTATAATTTAAAAGTTCTCGCAGTTCTGTATCTTTTTGTGGTTCTCATTTGAACCTATGGATATATATATATATATATATATATATATATATATATATTGGGTGTGTGTTCGAGGACTCGATAGATCACTATCGGCAGGTTTGGGTACAGGTATGCGGATCCTGAGGGGTATTCTCATCCCCGGCCCCATCCCCAACTTTTAAATTTGGGGAATCCCCATCTCCGTCCTCAACCCCGGTCAACTCAGGGATTTTCTGTTTAGTTATGTGTGGGTATCGAGTTCTTCATAGGGTGCAAATTTTTTTGTCATCCCGTGCACGGGATATAACCCTTATTCCTATAATATAGTAGTGTTTTTTCACATGGAAGAAATCTAGGCCCCCTTTATTTTTTTTCTTATTGATTTTTGAATAGATACACTGTGTGTCTGGATATATAAGATATATTCTGAATAAGTCATAGATAATTAATCGTTGTTTATTTTATGTACCATAGCTAAAAATATAAAAAGCTCTCAATGACTTAATAAATAACGCCTTTTTAAGTATTCAGTCATTAAGTAAAAAAGAAAACGAGCCCTTAATCATTATCAATAAACGAGGCTTTTTGGTTGACCTTTACAGCGTCATGCATTATTGAATTGAAGTTGCAAGAGAGAGAAGAAAGAGTACACTCTGGGTTGATTTTTATTTTCGTTGTGTACTATATAGAAATTGGAGAGTAAGAGAAAAGTTCATTTGAGTATGCAACTTTTATAAAGAATGGAAGAATGAATTTCAACGATTGATCATCTCAAATCAATGGTTCAAATTAACTCTTTTAGTACCTTTTTTTGTTTACGTAGCTACATGTATCGTCTCGTTTTGTTGGAGGGGTATTTTCGTACTTAATTCAATTCCAACACATCGATCCAGATTTATTCAATAGAATCATACACATCGTTTCTCAACGATTTATTTGTAATCATAGTCATCATCTCATCGATTTTATTTTTTCGCTATTGATTAAAATAACCTTCGTTATCGATCACCGTAAATCTCTGTTGTCTCCGGCATTGTGAACTTACGATTTATTGGCTGTCATGAACCTCCATCGCTATCTTGCCGCCGAAATCCTCCATCGCTATCTTGCCGCCGAAATCCTCGGTGTCGTCGAAGTCGTGAATAGTGAGTTTAAAATGCAACTTTAGTTGTGTTTGTGTTGAATTTGAGTTTTATAACAACAAGGGATTTGCGGATCTGAATAGTTAAACCGAAAATAGAGTTTCAATTTTAGATATGTTTGCGTTTGGCTGTGATGCTTTCAAAACGATGATTTCTAAATGAAAAAAAAAAAAAGGTTTTACTCGGTAAATACTAAGGAAGCATGCCACTGTCTCGGTGGATTCAAATTAGTTGTGATTTCTAATAATCAGGGTGGTGTTTGGAAATCTTCTATCTATATTAATAAAGTATGGATATATTGAAGATATAGACATTTGTTTATGACCGATTTATTTTTCAAAATTGATTGTGACTTTTTGATAGTCGTTATTTACTTTAAACTTTTGCTCGCATGACTATTTTTTAATGAACTAATGACGGAGAACAACTAAAAATTAATTAAAAGAAACTACAATTATTTATCACATGTAACAATTATTTATTACATGTGATACCAACTAATAACATACGTGATAACAATTAATAACACATGTCTTACCGATTATAACACATGTGTTAAGGATTATAACATACGTGATAACAATTAATAAAACATGTGATAACCTATTAACACATGTGTTAACAATTATGAGACTTGTGATAACAACTAATAAAATAGGTGATAACAATTAATAACATATTTGATATAACTATTATTAGCATGGAATATCATTGTATAATATTAAATAGGCATGAAAAAATAATAAAATATATCACATGTCAAATAAGTTCTATCACTAATCACACATAAAATTCAAATTAAATGTCAATATCACATGTGATATTATAGTGTATAACTTTTTTTAAAATTCACCACAAAACAAAGTTCGTCAAAAGTTTACTTTTTGAGATATCTAATCGAAGAGGAAAAAATGCTCATTTTTATGATGAAATTTTTATAATTTTTCGATTGGCCATTTTTGAGATATTCAATTTTTAAAAGTGTGAAGGAAATGGAGTGTTAATTAACATGACCATAATACCCTTACAAATGGAGCATTTTTATTAGTTCTCTCATCCTCTACATTTTTTATGTACTCGTTTGAACCCAACTCTAGAAAGTTAACATTAGTTACACGAGGTTAAGGATGATTCGTATTCAGTCCCAATCCACTCAAATATGAGCAGAAAAGGTTTTTAACGAAAAGTTCATGTATCTATATCTATATCTATACCAATATATAAAGCATCTTGATATTTTGTATTTAGTAACTCCTAAAATTAAGACTCAACATTGTTATATTTAACTCGTAATCTTATCTCGAATTACTAACTCTACATATGAGAAAGCTATCATTATATTGAGTCACCATCATGGACAACTTAACTGTGAATAACAAACATTATATACATCGAGCCTCAATATAACAAAAATTCATATTCCTTTGCATAGCGTGAGTATTACACCAGTCTATTTTAATTCATTAATCTCCTTTCCTTTTCACTTAAAAGAACTCAAGAAAGTCATATCATTTATTATTTTTGTATCAGTTGGTTTCCTTTTCTTTCTACTTATAGAAAAAATGAGAGTGTACTGTTAGATTTTTATAATAATTTATTCCATAATACTTGAGACCTCATAAGCCGTTCTTTTGTAGTTGTAACCACATACTTCATGCTCAAAATCTTCGCATTTAATCTCTAATCCAAATCATGATCTCATACTTAGGAATAATGGCATAAAGTGTTGATCTTTATCGTATCTTAGCCAATTCTTAATCTTCCGATTTTACATGTTTTTAATTTTGCTTTAAACTTCGCATTGCGTAATTCATCATGATGTATCCGACTACTATCTTCATTCTTCCATTCTACACCTATCACACATATGTGAGTGTAACAACTCAATCTTCTGATGATTCTCTAATCATTAAAATCAAACCCCAACTTCATAGATTGGTAGATCACCTGCCGACAGATAAATTGAATGGGGAGACCCGTGACACAAGAAGGCGACTAGGTGAGAGAATGACTTGAGAGTGAGTTGGGGGGCATAGAAAATAAGAGAACAAATTAGAGATCACCTGCCGACAGATAAATTGAATGGGGAGACCCGTGACACAAGAAGGCGACTAGGTGAGAGAATGACTTGAGAGTGAGTTGGGGGGGGGGGGGGCATAGAAAATAAGAGAACAAATTAGAGCCATTTGAAACTACCCTCACGATTCATCTTTAGGTATATATATATATCCTTATTTGTACAAGCATCAAAGGTATTTAAACGATCATCTACATATCTCTCTAGATATACCTTTTTTTTGCAACTCTATCCGTGAATTTTTTGTCAGCTCTAATGTAAAATTGATCTTTAGACCTTCTCTCTCTGCCACCGATATTTGTTTGATCTTTGGAACCAGATGTTCCTCATTCCAATATAAAGATTCTTTGTTTATTACACAATCCACAGTATTAGATAAATATGTAGTTCATCATTTCAATGTATATTTGTATTTATCTCTTCTTAATTATAGGAGTAATTATAAGAGCTCAATCGTTGTAATTTGTTATTATATATACATATCTCACACACAATTCAATGTGTGGTTGATTAAATATCTCTCTACATGTTATCAACCTAACCTTTCTCCTCCCTCACCCTAAAATCATCTGCTTTTCCTCTTCTTGGTACCTAATCATGTCGACTTCTCAAGATGGTATTTTTCCTATGAATACTCTTCTTCATATGATTCCCATCAAATTATGTTCCACCAATTATCTTTTGTGGCGAAATCAGATGCTTCCTCTCTTCTCCTATCAGAAGCTTCAGGCCCATATTGACGGCACCTCCATCGCACCACCTGCAACTATTGAAGTCGAAAACAAATCAGCCCCAAACCCGGCGTTTTCAATCTGGAACAATCTTGATCAACGGGCTGTTATTCTTCTCAACTCTTCCCTCACCGAAGAAGCTGCTGCTGAAGTTCTCAGCCTCACCAGTGCCCGTTCCATCTGGTCTACGTTGGAACAGGCATACAACAACAATTTTGTTGAACGTGTTCACTCCCTTCGCGATTCTCTTCGTCAGATGACAAAAGGTACGTCTTCGGTTTCTGATTTTGGTCGAAAATTCAAGAGTATATGTGATAAACTTGCTGCAATTGGCTAACCCGTTGATAAGATGGATAAACTCCATTGGTTTCTTTGTGGCTTGGGAACCTCGTTTGAAACGTTTTCTACAGCTATTCGAACGTCTCGACCATCTCCAGCTTTTAGAGATCTCTTGTCTCAAGCAGAAAGTCATGAGATGTTTTTGCAATCTCTTCATGGCTCTGCCACTCCTCCCGCTACTTTTATTTCTCAACAATCTCATTCCAACACCAATAGAGGTCGTTCACAAAATTACTCACGTGGTCGTGGTACTCATGGTAGCTCCAATGGTGGCAGAGGCCGTGGAGGTCGACGTCCTCCTCACTGTCAACTATGCCGCACCAATGGACATTATGCCTCATCTTGTCCCAGTCTTCCCACTTATGCATCTAATTCAATTAGTTCGGATGCAAACTTGGCACATGCATTCCATTCTCAATGCCATGTCACGCAGGGACAGCCAGATTGGTATGTTGATTCTGGAGCAACGACACACATGACTCCCTCCACCGACAATGTTTCTCAGTCGGCTCCTTACTCGGGTAATATGCATGTAACTTTTGGTAATGTAACAAACTTCCTATTTCTCATATGGGTAGCTCTATGGTTTCGAAAAATCTTCTATTACGTGATGTTTTGGTCATTCCTCAATTAACCAAAATTCTGCTATCTATTAGTAAACTTACAATGGATCAACCGGTTGATGTCCTTTTTTCTCAACCATATTTTTATATTCAGGACATGTAAAGCAAACAGGTGATAGCACAAGGACTATGTGAAGATGGATTATATGTGCTTCGAGATGGCCCCACGGCCTTTGTTGCGTCTTCTGGTGTTTCCAACAAGGCTTCCTTTGAGTTATGGCATAATCGTTTAGGACACATTTCTTTTGATGTTATTTCTAGCTTACATAAAATGGGTGCCTTACATGTTACTTCAATTTTACCAAAACCTATTGTTTGCAAACCTTGTCAACTTTCTAAAGGACAAAGATCATCTTTTGAATTGAATCCTAAACGATCTTTGCATCCTTTAGATTTAATACATTGTGATTTGTGGGGGCCAGCTCCTATTTCATCAGCTGGATACCTTTATTATGTTATATTTGTAGATGATCACTCGCGTTTCACATGGTTCTATCCATTAAAAACCAAATCAAGTTTTTATGCTATTTTAACAGCCTTTATTAAGCTGGTGCAAACACTGTTTTCCAGAAATATCAAAGTTTTTCAAAGCGACGGTGGCACTGAATTTGTCAATCATACCGTTCGCACAATCTTTGAAGAAAATGGCACTTTTCATCAACTATCTTGTCCATACACTCCTCAGCAAAATGGACGTGCGGAACGTAAGCATAGACATATTGTTGAAACCGGGCCTGCATCTTATTGGGTCGATGCCTTCAGTTCAGCTACATTTATTATAAATCGCTTACCTACAAAAGTCCTTGGAAATCATTCTCCATTTGAGTTTCTCTACTCACGAATGCCGAATTATGGAAATTTTCGCACCTTTGGGTGCCAAGTTTATCCCTATATCCGTGATTATTCGGCACATAAGCTTGCTCCGAGAAGTCTCTCTTGTATTTTCATTGGTTATAATTCACAATACAAGGGCTATAAATGTCTCGATCCGACCACCTCTCGCATCTACATCACCCGCCATGCACGATTCAATGAAACCTCTTTTCCCTTTGCTGGTTTTGTTAATCATCAAGACTTTTCAAAACTGGATTTGTACACTTTTTTGGACGATAGGCCTGCCAGCTCAACCACTTCTCCTTCAAATGGCCCTGATGAGTGTCAGACTTCCTTATCCCCATCTCGGTCCACAGTCATGCATGGGCCTGTCCAAACATCGGCTCATGATGCATCACCTTGCCATCTATGTGAGCCTCCTACAAACGTTTTCATACCCGATCCTATTGTCGTCAATGACAATCACGATCCAGTTGTACATACTGATAACACCAATCCGCCTCGTGAACCACCTGCTCCATGTCCATCTTCATCTTTTCATCTGATGCAAACTCGCTCAAAATCTGGAATCTTCAAGAAAGGTCATATAGCAGATTTTGCATCACTTTCTATGCATGGTTTGCATACTGCCTTGTTCTCCGCCACTTTGCCCAAAGGGTACAAGTCAGCTGCCAAACACCCTCAATGGATGGCTGCTATGCATGAAGAAATGGATGCCTTACGCCATAACAATACCTGGGTTTTGGTTCCTCGTCCCACTGCCTCAAACGTTGTTGGTTCTAAGTGGGTTTATCGCACGAAGTATAACTCCGATGGCTCCATTGAACGTTTTAAAGCTCGACTTGTGGCTCAGGGTTTTTCTCAAATTCCAGGACTTGATTACTCTCACACTTTCAGCCCGGTTGTCAAAGCATCGACTGTTCGCATTGTTCTTTCTCTTGCGGTATTACACAAATGGCATTTACATCAACTAGATGTTAAAAACGCTTTCCTTCATGGGCACCTAAGCGAAACCGTATTCATGGAGCAGCCACCCGGCTTCATTGATCCTCAATTTCCTAATCATGTTTGCAAATTATCTAAGGCTCTATATGGTTTAAAACAAGCACCTCGTGCTTGGTTTCAACGCCTTAGTTCCTTTCTTCTTACTAATGGCTTTGTTTGCAGCCGTGCTGACACATCCTTATTTATTTTTGCAAGAGATTCATGCATTATGTACTTACTTGTTTATGTGGACGATTTAATTCTCACCGGCAATCAAGAATCGGTCCTCACTGCTTTCACTACCCGGTTAAACCATGAATTTGCTATTAAAGATCTTGGTGATCTTAACCATTTTCTTGGTTTAGAGGTGAGCTATACCGATGATGGTCTTTTTCTAAGTCAATCTAAATATGCTACAGATGTTCTTACACGAGCTGATTTATTATACTCCAAACCCGTGCACACTCCATTAGCTACTCATGAAACGTTTACTTCTGAAGGACCTCTGTTTTTCAACCCTACTCTCTATCGCTCGTTAGTGGGAGCCCTTCAGTACTTAACTATCACTAGACCGGATCTTTCTTATGTTGTTAATCAAGCTAGTCAGTACCTTTATGCCCCAACCGATGCCCACTTTCAATCTGTAAAACGTATCTTGCGGTACGTTAAAGGCACAATTGCTTTTGGTCTCCTCTTTCGTCGTCCACAGTCCAACACTATTTTAGGTTACTTTGATGCTGATTGGGCTCGCTGTCTTGAAACTCGCCGCTCCACTTACGGTTACTCGATATTTTTAGGTGGCAATCTAGTCTCTTGGAGCGCCAAGAAACAACCCACAGTTTCAAGATCAAGTTGCGAGTCGGAGTATCGGGCAATGGCAAACACAGCAACTGAAATTGTTTGGATCACTCACCTTCTACGCGAGCTTCATGCCCTACCACCTGATCGACCGACGTTGCTATGCAACAACAAAAGTGCCTTATTTATGACTCAAAACCCAGTCTCTCACAAGCGTGCCAAACACATTGATCTTGATTATCATTTTGTCAGAGAACTAGTTGCTTCAGGTAAGCTTTATACAAAATTTATCTCAACCAAGCTTCAGGTGGCAGATATTTTCACCAAGAATCTTCCGCGTGCTCAATTTGAACATTTTTGTGCCATGCTTCGTCTTGCTCCACCACCCATTCGCTTGAGGGGGGATATTAGATAAATATGTAGTTCATCATTTCAATGTATATTTGTATTTATCTCTTCTTAATTATAGGAGTAATTATAGGAGCTCAATCGTTGTAATTTGTTATTATATATACATATCTCACACACAATTCAATGTGTGGTTGATTAAATATCTCTCTACACACAACTTCTTTTGAGTCACTTAATATGATAGTTTGTATCAATTATATTTCTTTCTTCTTCAATAACACTAGGACAGTTGCTTTCGTAGTTGCTTCTAACTCACCCTCCAATACTATTACATGTCCTAGTGGTTTTGAAAAGAGATATACGACCTTACCATCATCGTTTTTAACACACCTATTACTCCATCCAAACCATTAAATCTACACACCGCCCCATCCACGTTAAAGCATGATATATCATCCCTATTTATCACTGCCACGTCCTCAACTTCTCTCATTCCATTAGCATTTAAAATAACCAACATTGGGTTGTGAATAAACTTTAAATTTGACTTTACATGCTCTTATGATAAAGAAAATGCTCATGAACAACTTTTGATCAGCCCAATGGACCAGCTAATGCTTCAAAAACTTGGAAAGTCTATAGAAAGATGAGATTTAAGAATGGATTGATGAAGGGTTAGAAATTCATGAGGGGAGAGAAAAGAAAAATATATAGTGAGAGATTCACGATTAGAAGGGCATCTTTATGAATGGTCTTTTGATTCGGCTCATCAGCTTTGGCAGAGAGAATTCCAATCTGTTGGGTTCTTTTTTGAAATTGTTCTTGTTTACTCTATTTAATAAAAAGTAAAACCATTATCCATTTTTCACCTTTATTGTTAATGTGTAAGTGCTTGTTTCAAACTTCAATGAATGAAGAACATCCTACAAATAAAAATAAACAAACAAAAGAATCATAAATATAAAGCAAAAAGTTAAAAGATTGTATAGAGGTAAATAATTTTTTTTAACACTAATGGTAGAATATGAAGGATGTATAAGTTAGGAATTCATTTAGAATAGTTATAAATAATGTCTTTCCATTTTATTGATTGAAATTTAATGTAGAAGTCAAATGATCATTGTGACATGGCATATCAAAAAGACAAAGAACAAAATAGTGTTAAACATTCGATGTATGATGAGTTAATATCATTAGAGGCTTCTACATAAGTTAGAGGATAGCCATTTAGTATATAGGAAAGATAGTCCCCTAACATAATATATCATTTTTTAATTACACCATGTTATTTGTTATTAATGTTTAATTATTAATTTTCTTTATATTTTATTGTTAAGGTTTTTTTTTCTTCTTACATTTCAAATTAAAACATTATTAACATCAATATATAACTTACCTCATCTTAACCTTCAAAGGTTGAAATTCCGACAACCTCAACCGGCATACACTAGACCGTCTTAAGCGCATCACGTGAGAGGTAAATCAAGCTCACCTATCGGTCCGCTCAAATGGTGGCCCAACCAACTTATCCAATAACACCAATGAATTTTTCTAATAAATTATGTACATCCTTGTTATTGGTGAGAATTGAACCTGAATATTTTTCAAATGCTTCCATTTCCAGAACCAAATAGACTACACGTTGAAGGCATCTTGACCTTCAAATCCTAATAGTTAATACTTAATATTTTTGGCATCTTAGACCTAACATAAACATAAACATACATATTAATCTTAACTTTAAAAATGATCATTATCAAACCTTGAAAAAAATAAACTTTTATAATAACAACATAATCTTTGTAATTTTCATAACTATTATATAATAATCTTTCATATGTGTAAATTTTTCTTACTAATCTTCTAATTATACAATTTCTTACATTTCAGTGACCTTAGTTTTAAAACAACTGATTCCCTAATTTAATTTCAACAGTTTAGTAATTCTTATAACTAAGAGACTTCATTATATTTGCATCCACATGCAGTTGATTCATTTCATATTGCAATGTATATATTTTGTTCGTCCATAACATGGCTAAACAAGTGAATCACTAGCTTAACATAATATCACATGGTATGCTCATCTATATTTAGTATTACTTTATAATTATAATCTAATTGTATTGTACATGTTTGATTCATTATGTTATTTTGTAGTGTGCCCTGTTGCAACCATTTATATTGTTAAGAAAATATTCATCATGCCTCATTGATGTATAATTTTCTAACAAATTGATAAATGATTAAAAGTACCGCTGATGTTTGTGTTTCTTATGTTCTTGATCGTTCAAAAAAGTTTAAAAAATGTTAGTTATGTTGGTTTTCTTTATTTTTCTTTTTGTTGCATTAGTCAGATGTTAAGCTTAAATTAACCTATTTATAAGAAAATGAATTATGCAAATGGTTTGATTAATTAAAGTTCACTTTGATCATTACATCTTACAATCTTAAAGGTTTTTGTATATAGGCTTTCAACCTCTGTTTCAGTTTTAAGAATCTGATTGGTCTATCTATTAATGTTGAAGATAGATGCTCATAAAATTTTGGAAAGGCAACCTATTATTTTGATATGATTGTCTTTCTTTGACTCTTATTTATAAATTTGTGTAATGCTTTCTACATATTGATTCGTTTCTGAAACGCCCAAGTTTTTTTTGCCAAAATGTATATTAGTACCCCGAACTTGATCAACCAGGTTTTATAGTACCCTAAACTATTTTAAGAAGAGCATAGTACCCTATACTTGAAAAAATTGTCAATTTAGTACCCTGACTCAGTCACATGAGAGGCACATGACTAGTGTAGTTAGTTTTTAATTATTTTTTAAAGGAACTCAGTTTTATATTACACGAGAATCTTCCAAATTGAAGAGCCTTCTCTTCCTTTTTTTTTTTTAAATAAAGACACTTTCAATATTATAAGAACAGTCAGCTAAGCAGTATTATCAAGAACAATCAACTCAACTATACTCATATAATTCTCTTTCTCATAAAAATAAAATGTATGCACCTTTATTTCATATGAAACAATATTTGCAAAGAGTGCCTTCAATGAAATTTAAAGTTTCTAAATAAAATAATAGATTGAGGGTTTTTATTCTTCACATCATTGTCCAGCCTCCTTCGCCACTGAATTCAACAAGACTCACCATTATAATATTTTGATTTTAAAAATGTGACTCAATTTTTAGGTTATTGAGTTTTGAAAAGCAATCTCGTATGAAATAATAATTATATAGTGGTGATCAAGTTCATCAAGCGTAGGGTACCATGATGTCCTTGAAATAGTTTATGGTACTATAAAACCCGGTTGACCAAGTTCGGGGTACTAATCTATATTTTGATCTTTTTTTTAAATATACTTTTCATAATATCCCACGGCTCTTAAACAAGTAAGCTAAACCAACACTTATCCTAACCGATTCAATTTAAACTTTAAAATATTATTTACTGAAAATGACAGGGTACCCGCCGGGTAGACAGTCGTGTCCAACTTTCTAATCAATTTTATGAAGGAAGTGCCCGTTTGGAGCATAAGTACCCGCCGGATATCTTTGCCGGGTAATGACAGTAGCCACCGGGTACTATGTGTACCCATCGGGTAGTTCATCCTGCACAGAAATCATAACTTTTTGACAAAACAGATTTAAAGCTAACTTTTGACTCGTTAATCTTCCGACTACCAAAATTTGCTGATTTCCTGCAATTATCACAACCAAATATTTCATTTCAAACATCTTTCCAATTTTTACAATAAACGGCAAATTTCAAATCTAGGACCAAAACGACAACTTAACCATTTACTAGCAATAACATTACCACTAATTTCATTTTCACAAAATATTGTACATACAGGAGTCCCACCTGCCTATTTTTTTTTAAAAAAACTTTCATATACACAACAAGTTTCACCAAAACAATACTCCAACTAGTTTATCAAATGACCCATTTTGACACCATAAGTTTGTTCATACATTTTTACCAAAAATCAAAGGGCGATTTACACAAGAGGCATTTACAACGGTAATTCAAAAGAAAGTAAACTTGCCAAACCACACTTAGCAAGTGTAATCCACGCTAGCCTTTCATGATCGCCTTTCCATCCCTATGCCCACCTTGATCTTTTGACCCACTTGAACCTATCACATTAAACAACTAAAATGGTAAGCATTAAGCTTAGTGAGTGTATGAAAAATTAAATAAACATTAACAACAAACAGCTAACAACTTGGGCAATGTAGAGATTATAAACCATTTAGGTGGATCCGTATACAACTTGAACAATTTCAACTACTTATAACAACTTAGACTAACATAAAATTAACTAATCTCTACAATGCATCAACAACAATAATAATGAAGTAGGAATATAAAACAAACAACCACATTTGATCGTATGAAACCTCTTACACATATGTAATTCAGAATCATACAACCTATTGCCAAATTAACCCTCATATCACTCACCTTTGCGATTTAAGCAAAATAATGATCACAATAACCTCTAATTTCCTTAGCACCTATCAAACATCACATAGCAATTTAATAACATATTCAACATCTATTAACATTCTATTCAACTTATTTCATCATCATTTGTTCTTCCCTCTAGGTTGACCAGTTTGACTTTTTAGTCAAACAAACCACAACTACACTAATACATACCATAACTAATTATATGGTTTGGTTACATCTAATATTACCTTTATCATTATCAAAAGCATCATAATAACTCTTTTAAGCTAGCAATTAGATGAGTTATCACTTGTTTACAAAAATTCAAGATACACCATCATATCTATAATGAAAACTTATCACCAATTCAATCTTTGATTTGAGTTGAAGTTATCAATAATAATTTCTAAGCTTAACTAACATCAATCAAACATAACCCACCCTTAATTTCGTTCAACTCATCACCACACCCTCAAATCATCATATTCCCCAATTTCTAGGTTAAATTACAAAGAATAAACACCTACCTTAGATTTGAGATGATTAATCGGGCTGGAATTCGACTTCTCTATGCTTAATTTGATGAATTGAACTTGATTTATCCTTCTCTCTTTTTCTCTCGCCGCCTCTCTCTCTCTCTAAGAAGTTTCAGAAAGCTTCTGGCTTTTCCCTCGATGTTTATATATCAATATGCATGTATTTATTTTATTTTTAATTTAACCCCATTTAAATTATACATCTACACTTTCAGCCCCTCTAGTCTCATTATTTTAAAACCTATCACTTAACTATTTATACAACAACTTATTAATTTAACAACTTTAAATACTTTATAATTATTAAAATTTATATAACTTATACAATACTTATAATAAGTATTTTACATCTACTAAAATAATACCTCAATTTTCGGGGTGTTACAACTCTCCCCTTTATTCTGTTCGTATCCTCATGAACCACTCTTGGTGTATTGTTGGGTAATACACCATCATCCACTCCTCAGGTTCCCACGTAAACTCATAACCCTTTCTATGACGCCACTGAACCTTAAGTATTGAAACCGACCTATTTCTTAGTTGCTTGATTTTCTGGTCAAGTATCTTGGCCGGTTCCTCAACATAGCTCAACTTCTCATTTATTTCTATGTCTGGCAGTGGCACATAAGTTGCCTCATCAACGAGACATTTTCGGAGTTGTGACACATGGAATATGTCATGAATGGCACTAAGCTCTTCAGGTAATTTCAATCGATATGACACTCTTCCAACTCTTGTTAGAATTTGAAATGATCCCACATATCTTGGGCTTAACTTTCCCCGTTTGCGGAAGCATATGATTCCTTTCCATGGTGATACTTTAAGCATCACTTTCTCTCCCACTTGAAATTTAATCGGTCTCCTCCGTTTATCTGCAAACGATTTTTGTCTATCATGTGCCATTTTCAGTCTTCTCGAATCTGATCAATCTTCTCAGTCGTTAGTTGCACTACATTCGTGCTTCCAATCTCTCTTTGACCGATCTCTCCCTAACAAACTGGAGTTCGGCACTTTCTGCCATATAACATATCATACGGAGACATTTTAATAGAGGAATGATAACTGTTATTTTATGAGAATTCTACTAACATAAGATGAGTGTCTCAACTACCACCAAAGTCAATAGCACAAGCTTGTAACATATCTTCAAATGTTTGAATTGTACGTTCACTCTGACCATCTATTTGAGGATGAAAAGCCGAGTTAATTCGTAAATGGGTTCCTATATCTTTGTGGAATTTCCTCCAGAAGCGAGAAGTAAAACGAGTATCTCTGTCAGAAACGATAGAAACCGGGACTCCCTTTCTAGCAACAACTTCCCGAACATAAACAATTTCCTCCAGAATCGAGAAGAAGACTCCCGGATTGGCAGGAATAAAGCGCTTTCTATTAACCTATCAACAATTATCCAAATAGAATCGTATTGTTGAGGCGTCCTAAGCAGTTTTGTAATTAAATTCATAGTGATATGCTCTCATTTCCACATTGGTATCTCCAAAGGTTGGAGCTTCCCGTATGGTTGTTGATGTTCAACCTTAACCTGCAAACACGTTAAACAATTTTGCACATATTTAACAATGTCGAGCTTCATTCCGGGCCACCAGTAGTCACGCTTCAAGTCTCTATACATCTTAATAGCACCAGGGTGTATGGAATATTTTGATTTGTGAGCTTCATCTAACAACATCTTCTTAACCTCGCTTGTCCTAGGTACCCAAATTCTACTAGAACGAGTCTTTAATCCCCTTGAATCATCAATCAATTCCACTAACTGGCCTAGTAACCGTCGCTTATTAGCATCATTTACAGCTAAAGCTTCAATTTGGCCGGCTTTAATATGATCAAACAGTTGAAGAGTTACTACCATTCTCAGAGATTTCACCCTAAGAGTATAGTGACTAGCTTTTCGGCTAAGTGCATCAGCCACTACATTTGCTTTACCAGGGTGATAAAGTATGTCACAATCATAGTCCTTCACCAAGTCCAGCCATCTCCGTTATCGGTTATTTAAGTCACACTGATCAAAGAAATATTTAAGACTTTTATAGTCGGTATATATGGTTGACTTAAAACAATAAAGATAGTGTCGTCAAATCTTCAAAGCAAAGACCACTGCTGCTAGTTCAAGATCATGAGTAGGATAGCGTTGTTCATGCCGATTTAACTATCGCGAAGCGTAAGCAATAACTTTCCCACGCTGCATAAGAACACGTCCTAAACTAAGTTTAGATGCATCACAATGAACCACCACCATATCTTCGTTACCTTCAGGTAGCACAAGGATAGGTGCTTGACTCAACTTTTCTTTCAATAATGAAATGCTTGTTCTTGTTCATCGTCCCGCTTCCACTGAACATCCATTCTTGTCAACTTAGTTAATGGCGTTGCAATCTTAGAGAAATCTTGAATAAATCGTTGATAATATCCCGCCAGACCAAGAAAACTTCTAACTTCAGTTGGACTAAAAGGGGAGTCCCACTTCATTACATCATCAACTTTCGAAGGATTTACTTGAATGCTAAGTGCATTGATTACGTATCCAAGGAATTGGACTTCCCGTAACCAAAATTCACATTTAGAAAATTTGCATAAAGATTTTCTCGCCTTAACATTTCTAAGACTTGTCTTAGATTCACCGCATGATCTGCTTCACTTTTAGAATAAACAAGAATATCGTTAATAAAGACAATGACTGACTTGTCAAGCATTGGCCGACAGACTCGGTTCATTAAATCCATAAAGACAGCTGGGGAATTTGTCAAGCCAAATGGCATAACGATGAATTCATACTATCCGTATCTTGTACAGAATGTTGTCTTTGGAATATCTTCTTCTTTCACCTTCGATTGATGAAAACCCGATCGAAGATCAATTTTTAAAAAGAAACTAGGACTCTGCAACTGGTCAAACAAATCATCAATCCTAGGTAAAGGATACCTTTCTTGATGGTCACCTTATTCAACTCTCTATAATCAATACACATCCGCATGGATCCATCCTTCTTCTTTACAAATAACACTGGAGCTCCCCAAAGTGAACTATTAGGGCAAACTACTAGGGCAAATAAAACCCTTGTCAAGAAGCTCCTGCAAATGTTTCATCATCTCTTGCATTTCAGTAGGGGCCAACCGATATGAAGTTTTAGCAATAGGGGCAACTCCCGGAGTTAAATCAATTCGGATCTCTACTTGCCTATCAGGAGGTACCCCAGGAAGTTCATCAGGATATACGCCAGGAAATTCATTTACTACATGAATATCGTTAAGTTTCGCTACTGCTTTGGAGTTATCAGCTACAAGTGCCAAAAACGTCTGACACCCGTGTGGCAGAAATCTTTTAGCTCGAGCATTGGAACAAATCGGGATTGTCTGTTTAGGACGTTTGCCATAAACAGTCACATTTTTTCCACTAGGAGCTTGCAAAAAGATAAATTTCTCATAGTAGTTAATAACTCCTTTATTTCTTCCCATCCAATCAATCCCCACAACAACATAAAATTCCCCCATTTGCATAGGAATTAACTCTATTTCAAACATTACACTATCAGTTTCGATGTTACAATCCCTGTACACGTCCCTGTACACGTCACTAACTATAATAAGCTTACTGTCAACTATTTCAACTTCTAAATGGTGGTTTAATTTACCAAGGGGTACATTCAAATACTTACAAAACGAAAGAGACATAAAGGATTTTGTAGCTCCAGAGTCAGAGAACGTGGGCAGGTATAGAGTTAACAATAAAGGTACCTGTCACCACATCGTGAGACTCCTTCGCTTCCTCTGCGGTAATCTAAAAGGAACGGGTCTTCGGTTTCTGCCCACTCGTATTTCCCTTTTTTCTCTGAATCTTTCCTCTCTCAACTTTTCTCGTATCTTCCTTAAGTTCGGGCAATTGTCTTGCAAATGATCATCTTTGTAACAATAATAACATAATTTGTAAGGACATGGGCAGTTAGACGCGAGGTGTCCTGGTCTACCACAACGATAACAAGAATTGCTACCTATTTTGCACTCTCCAAGGTGCCGTCTGCCACAGTTATTACATACAGGAAATTCTCTCCCACCACTTCTAACTTGTTATTGTGGTTGTTGACGGTGTTGTTGACGGCGTTGTTGTTGTGATTGTTGTTGTTGTTTCCTTCTTCAAATTTTACTTTCTTTGGTGGAGATTGATAAGTGGAGATTGACTTTTCTTTGTATATCTTGTTCCCGAACCAACGCTTTATTCATCATTTTTGGTATGGAATCATACAACAACGGATCAATAAACTCTCTAATCTCCGAATTTATGTGACGATAATAGTGATCACATAGCAGCTTTGGGTTGGAGGTATACTTCGGCCAGAAACGAGACTTATCATTAAATAACCTTGTATAATCAGAAATAGACATTCCACCTTGATCAGTGCCGAGAAACTCTCCCTTTAACCTATTAACTTCCGCTACCAGAGCAAACTTTTCCATAAACATCTCTTTGAAAGTATTCCAAGAGAATTTAGAAGCCACTTGGAAACCATGAGTTTTAACCTGGAGTTCCCACCATACATGTCCTCTTCCTTTCATTTGATGAGCTGCAAAAAGTATTTTCAACCTCTCGGGACATTCAAAAAGCAAGAAAGTTTCTTCTATTTCGTCAATCCATCACATGCTTACCATGGGTATCATCTCTTCCTGAAATTCTTGCGGTTTACAACTAGCAAAAATTTTATAATCAAAACGTTCTTTCTCTCTATTCATCTCTTGATTTGCAGCTTGCAACTCTAGCACTTGATGAGGAGTCTTTAAAGCTGGGTAATTTTGTACGAATTCCTCCAGCTTTGAATTAATCATCCGTTCCACTTGCGAAAATACAGTAGGAGTAAATTCTTCAAGAGCTTGCCCAATTATTTCTCTCAAAACACCTTTATCTTGCATAGTGAAATTTTCCTCATAAATGTTATCTTCTCGAATAGGAGAACGCTCGTGCGACCTCCCACTCGAGCCCTCTTTCAGTCTACTAGCACCTCCTTCTACGGTAGATGCTTCCATTACTAAAAGATTAACAATTTATTATCAACTTATTCAATTTCGTTACAACTTAATTACCATAATATTTCCTAATTCTATCCATCAAGAAGGATCGACATTCGTTCTATTCTATGTTTAACAGTATTGATTCACCCATGCGTCCTAGTACAAAATATAACCATGTTGACCAGACGTCGTTTTATTATGCTAAGCTCACACTTCTATTCAACACCATCAAGCATAGCTAGGTTAAAATAAAACTACTCTTGATGCCATACAAAAAATCAATTAACAAACAAATGCTATCACAAGTTTACTACTATACATAATCATACAATTTATATAGGTTCATGTGACACGTGTTTAAAATATTTATAATCAAATGAATATTATTACAATTATAATTATCACACAAGCCAGACAAGAATATCCGTTCGTATAATAATATAGTTACAGTAAGTCCGAGTTGAACTCAGTGAACGGTGTTTTAACTTAATTCAAATGGAATTTATAATTAAACTAATAAAAAGTAAATAACAAAGGGAGACGTTTTAGTTCCGTACGAACGTATTTAAGAAACTAGTAAAACTTAAATTAAACAAAGCAATCTATAAGTCAAGTATGGATAAAGGAATGTATTTACCTAGACTTTTATTCCCTAGATTCCAGTTATCATGAATGTTTACGCCGTTGGATAATTTTATTGTGAATAAATCTTTTGTGGAAAGTTACCTTATCTGGTTAACAATTCCTATAAAGTCTAGATAAGACACGAGACTCATTACGAATACACAAGAAATCCTTTCTATGTGTTGTCTATCTATTCCTTATTAATTAAGCACTTTGAAACGCCCAATTTTTTTTCGTCTTTTAGTGTATGCGATCCTGGTAAGGGTACGCGATCGCGTACTAAATTTGTACGCGATCCCGGTAAGGGTACGCGATCGCGTACTAAATTTGTACGCGATCCCAGTAAGGGTACGCGATCGCGTACCAACAACGTGGGAAGTTTCTGATCCGATTTTAGCACAAGGTACGCGATCCTGGTGAGGGTACGCGATCGCGTACCTGTGCTGAGTTTTTGAAAAATGCAGGAAACTCAGTTTTTGGACCCAAATTCAAACACGCATATCTTTTGACTTGTTTAGAGTTAAGACCTGAAATTTTGCAGACACCTCCACTATATAAAAATGAAGGTTTCCCTTTTTACACTTTTTCAAATTTCACAATAACGAAGGATTCAGACGTATCACCAAAATATGCCCATTTTGACCATTTTTGAGACCAACTCATTTTACAATTCACATGCCTAATGACTTACAAATTTTTCTCACAAATACAACCATCCATTTTCACTCCTAGACCAATAACAAAAGCATTACATTTCTTTATAATCTAATTGGGTATATAGACTCGTTAATGACCCAATTGGGCACCAAATGACCCGTTTAAAATTCAACAACATTTTGACCATTTGACCTCTACAGTCAACTTTTGTAGAATAATTTCAACACAAGTAACAAATCCTAATTACCATAATCGACCAAAACTAAACTTGGAAATATAACCCAAGTTTCCAAGTTAACATATTTACTTTCAAACCGTCTTTACAACAACTACAATATCATCATTAGACAATTTTCATAGCTACATCAAGACAAGTAGCTATCCTCAATAAAAGACTTCCATATTATCAAAAGATGTGTAATTGGGCGGTTTACACAAGTGATACAAAACGACAATTAAAGAGTAAAGGCTTGCTAACTCACTATTAGCAAGCAATCCACGCTAGTCCTTCACAATAGCCTTTCCTTCCCCATGCCCACCTTCACCTACAACATTCAACACTTAAAAGAATAAGCACGTCACTTAGTGAGTATATAGGAAACTAATTAAGTAATTTACAACATCAAGCAAACACTAGAAACAAGCAATGATTGCTACATAATCTTAAACATATAACTACTGAGCAATATGTGGAGATTAAATCACTATGCGGATCTTGGGTCAATAATCACTTAGCACCATACCACGTCGATATGCATGCGAAAACAATATAATGTGCTATGCACATATTCAACAACAACACTATGCTAATAAAGTTAGCTAATCTCTACATATTTACTCATTTTACATAATTCATCAACAAATGTCAACAATTAGAAACAAGATAAGATGCAAGCAATACCCCACTTGATTATGTAAACCTCTTGCTTGGAAGCAATCCGGAATTACACAATCATTAGCCAATTAATCCCCATATACTCACCTTGGCATTTTAGGAAATTACACAATTCAACAATCAACAATGAATGCCACGTCTTTAGCACCTATCACATATCACACACAATACAACAATACATTTAGCATCTAACACCCATTATAATCTACTCATTTTCATCAACCCATCATTCCCTTCGGTTGACTCGGTTTGACTTTTAGTCAAACTAGGCATAACCTCATCATTCATGATCATAATCAACTTCTAGTGTTTACCCACTTGAATTACTTCTTTACTTATTATTAATAGCATTACAATGATCTCTTTAGCTAGTAATTAGGGTGGGTTAATCATAATTAACACAATTTCCACATAACCCATCTTAATTACTTTGAACACAATTCAAATTACCAAGTTATAGTTTGGATTGTTGTTAACAACAACTACTACTAAACTTATTAATCAACAATCAAACATACTCTAGCTCAAATTTCGTTTTATACATTCCTACACCCTTAAACCCCTTTTTCTAGGTCAAAATCAACAAGAACAAGGATTACCTTATGTTAGAGAAGATCAATAGGTATTGAATTTAACTTCAAGAGATTTAATTTAGTAGATTGAGGGCTAAATTCAGCTTGCTCTCTTCTCCCTCGTCGTTCTATTCTTTTCTCCAACTTTCTCGAGTGTTCTTGATGTATGTATGCATGTATGTATCGATGCATATGTATGTGTATATATCTTATTTATTTGGTATGTATACTTCTAGTCCCTCAAGTCTTATTAGTTAGACAATTTAAAGCCTTACACAAATATTAATTTCATACACAACTTATACTATAATTTATAAGTATTTTACATTCATTAAAATAATACCTTAAAGTTTTGGGGTGTTACACACTTCAACCGTTTATTGCGATTTATCCTAGCCACCTTGAATCAACAAGAATCTAATAATCGTCGTTTGACAACTGTCACATTAAATCAAGTTCAATAATTATTACTACTCTTAACCTATCGCCGATTAAAGCTTCAAGCCACAACTATTTAACAGGTTAAACAATTGCAAATAACTAATAAACCTAGACAAGACTACGTTATAGAAAAGGTTGATTAATAACGTTAAGTAACAATTAAAGATCAAGTATATAAGATGGATTTTTCGGATAAACACAATAAACTTCATAAAATCAATAACCAACGTAAACAAACAATTAAACTATCATCTAGGTATTATTATCTAATCAAATACACAATTAATTAGTTCATGACTAAGTTATACAAAATCAGAAACGATATCCAAAGAAACGACATGTTAAATTGAATACAAAATTAGATTAAGAAAACCAAATCGCGAAGCGCGTGTCGAAAGCTTGATCATAGACAAATCCTTGCAATCCCGCGTCTCTAATTCGTTCCTAAAACCCTCAGAAAATTGCCTTTGCCGAATTAGGGTTAGAGAAGTTGCGCCTTTATTTTGAGGTTAAGGGCTCTATTTATAGTTTTTCTGGGCCGACCTCCCAACCGGCGGTTGGGCCTTTCAACCGGCGGTTGAGTTTCTTTTCATCCAAGTAAAGCCCGCGATCCACCGACTTAACCCCACTCGGACCCAACCGGCGGTTGGGCCAGGGTTCAAGAATATTCTCTTCGCGATTCAGCTTCAACTTTTACACTTTTTACACTTTCATCCTTGTTCTTCAGTTTCTCTTCGTTTTTAGTCCTTTTTTCATTCTTTTTTTCAGATTCAAGCCATAATTACACCTAATTGCAAATATGAACGAAATAAGTATCTAAAATCATATAAATGCAATATAAATGTATTAAAAATAGGGAAATATTGTTAATTAAATATATATTTATTTGATGTTATCAGTTGAAGTATAGGAAATCCCATCGTAGATTACCTAATTCTCTTAAACTACCGGTCTGATACCAACTTGAAACACCCATTTTTTTTTAAATATATACTTTTCATAATATACCACGACTCTTAAACAAGTAAGTTAAACCAACACTTATCATAAACGATTCAATTTAAACTTTAAAATAAAATTTCCTGAAAAAGGTAGGGTACCCCCCACCCCGGGTTGGCGGGTAGACGCTGCTGTCCAACTTTCTGATCAATTTTATGAAGGAAATACCTGTTTGGAGCATAAGTACCCGTCGAGTATCTTTGCCAGGTACTGACAGTACCCATTGGGTACTATGTGTACCCACCGGGTAGTTCATGCTGCACAAAAATCACAACTTTTTGACAAAACAGATTTAAATCTAACTTTTGAATCGTTAATCTTTCGACTACCAAAATTTGCAGATTTCTTGCAATTACCACAACCAACATATTTAATTTAAAACATCTTTCCAATTATTACAATAAACAGCAAATTTCAAATCTAGACCTAAAACGACAACTTAACCATTTATTAGCAATAGCTTTACAACTAATTTCATTTTCACAAAATATGTACATACAAGACTTTTTTTTTTATAACTTTCTTATACATAACAAGTTTAACCAAAACAATACTCCAACTAGTTTATCAAACGATCCATTTTGACAGCATAAGTTTGTCCATACATATTTACCAAAAATCAAAGGGCAATTTACACCAAAGGCATTTACAACGGTAATTCAAAAGAAAGTAAACTTGCCAACCCACACTTAGCAAGTGCAATCCACGCTAGCCTTTCATGATCGTCTTTCCATTCCTATGCCCACCTTGATCTTTTGACCCACTTGAACCTTTCACATAAAACAAATAAAAGGGTAAGCATTAAGCTTAGTGAGTGTATGAAAAATTAAATAAACATCAACAACAAACAACTAACAACTTGGGCAATGCATAGATTATAAACCACTTAGGTGGATCCGTATACAACTTGAACAATTTCAACCACTTATAACAACTTAGGCTAACATAAAGTTAGCTAATCTCTACAATGCATCAACAACAATAATAATGAAGTAGGAATATTAAACAAACAACCACATTTGGTCGTCTGAAACCTCTTACACATATGTAATCCGGAATCATACAACCTATTGCCAAATTAACCGTCATATCACTCACCTTTGCGAATTAAGCAAAATAATGATCACAATAACCTCCAATTTCCTTAGCACTTATCAAACATCACATAGCAATTTAATAACATATTCAACATCTATTAACATTCTATTCAACTTATTTCATCATCATTTGTTCTTCCCTATAGATTGACCAGTTTGACTTTTTAGTCAAACAAACCACAACTTCACTAATACATACCATAACTAATTATATGGTTTGGTTACATCTAATATTACTTTAATAATTATCAAAAGCATCATAATTACTATTTTTAGCTAACAATTAGATGAGTTATCACTTATTTACAAAAATTCAAGATACACCATCATATCTATAATGAAAACTTATCACCAATTCAATCTTTGATTTGAGTTGAAGTTATCAATAACAATTTCTAAGCTTAATTAACATCAATCAAATATAACCCACCCTTAATTTCATTCAACTCATCACCACACCCTCAAATCATCATATTCCCCAATTTTTAGGTTAAATTACTAAGAATAAACACCTACCTTAGATTTGAGATGATTAATCAGACTTGAATTCGACTTCTCTATGCTTAATTTGATGAATTGAACTTGGTTTATCCTTCTCTCTTTCTGCCTCTCTCTCTCTAAGAAGTGTCAAAAAGCTTAGGGCTTTTCTCTCTCGATGTTTCTATATCAATATGTATGGATTTATTTTATTTTTAGTTTTACCCCATTTAAATTATACATTAACACTTGCAGTCTCTCTAGTCTCATTATTTTAAACCTACCACTTAACTATTTATACAACAACTTATTATTTTGACAACTTTAAATGCTTTATAATTATTAAAATTTATAATATGTATTTTACATCTATTAAAATAATACCTCAAATTTTGAGGTGTTATGGTTTCAATATTAATTATTGCTAATTTGAAAAGGTTAATTATAAATATGCTATAATGACAATACCATCAATAGAAGTTAACAATTTTATCGTTTTGTTAAATATATATTATGTCACTTCATACTTAGTTATTTACATTACGGTTACGATTTATACATGTTTAACAACAT
Source organism: Gnaphalium uliginosum (assembly GCA_963930675.1). NCBI lineage: Eukaryota > Viridiplantae > Streptophyta > Magnoliopsida > Asterales > Asteraceae > Gnaphalium > Gnaphalium uliginosum. The sequence continues at coordinate 11,131,906 of OZ005683.1, read as the reverse complement.
CATATCGTTAGTATACTATAAACTTAAATACCTAAGTACATTCCATCTAATATAGTTTACAATATTTTGCCGTACATTTTTCACATGAACTTACAAGCAAATTATAATTTCATTATATTCCTCACTTACTTTTCTATAAATTTACAACAATAATAATTACGAAATTTATGTTAGACGTATGCATCGTATGGAGTTTAACACTAATATATTATAACCACCATGGATAGTAGATTTTAAATAAAAAGATCTACTATCTCAAAAAGATCTATATTCTAAACTCTATTTTCGTTTTGACTTTTCAAGATGGCATCGTTTGTAATTTATTATTATTTGATCTTTTTGTGAAGTTTTATCTTTTTTTATTTCTTTGTAACTTTATGTATATTGATTAAGGTCCAGTTTTATATTTTTCTCACTAAGTTTTGTTAATATAATAATTATGTGTGAATATATGATGTCTATGATGAAATAGTGGTAGATAAATAATTATTATTTATTTTATATGCTGAATAAACTGTCTAAATAATTAAGATTAGGAAATTAACCCTAATATATATAATATTTATTTGAATTTTCCTCATTTAGACATGTCTTATAGAATATAACAAACACCCCTAAGTAACTAACGTTATTAACATCTATACGCATTAAGTTTATTAAGTCTAAAATATACATATAACAATCGAAAAATCAACATTAAAATTTTTGAATGTGACTTTGTAACAGACAACCCGAAAGATTTACTAGTTTATTTTATCCTCCGTCCTTCCCATTTAAAGTGTCCAGATTATTATTTTAGGATGTCCCATTATAAGTATTCACTGTAGTGTTTAATCAATTACCCATTTAAAATGTCCAGATTATTATTTTAAGATGTTCCATTATAACTGTTCACTTTGGTGTTTAACCAATTAAAAAAGATTTTAATGGGTAAAGTTGATATTTAATTGATGAAAAGTGCGCACGGAGTTAAAGTGAACACTTTAACTAGAACGGAACTGATAACAAACTTCATTAGAAAAATTATTATATTATTATGAGATTTGCTTTTCTAGATACCCAATCACCCAACAGGAATCTTGTTTGTACATCAAACATTCAAACCCCCACTTTCTCTTCACATGGAAATATAAATCCGCATATGCTTCCAGCAAATTTCAATACAAATAATTGCAATGTAATAGTAATTGCAAGTATATACCCATTTTTAAATTTAATTTAATTTATATAAAATAAAATACATACATCGATCGAATTCGTACACACTACCAAAATCCAGACCTCAATTCAAACTAAATCCCCAAATCATACATATATACAGACACCCCGAATTTCTTGCCCTAATTTATAATTTCCCGGTAATCAATCTCTTACACTTTAATTCACTTGATTCTCGTTTCATCAGTTACATTTCAATTCATTTAGTATCCTTCTAATTTTTATTGTATGCAAGTGTATATATACATATACATACATGAACTGCATGTATAGGTTTCATTCTAATTTTGACTTTTTTGATGATTTTGAAGGAATCAAAACTGGAGGAGTTGTTGATAATTAAGAGATGTTGCTGGCGTTGAATCGAAATGGTGTTTATTTCATCATCATTTGTTTCTTTCATTTTTCTGAATGGCATCCGTTGGAGTCTTTCAGTAAAATAGCTGACTGATTCATTCATTTTGGGCCTTGATTACCTTCCGTCCTCTAACTTATTAGGTCAGTAATCCAATCTAGCTTTTGTTATTTGTTAAATATGATAAAAAGTATGTAATATTGGAATGGAAGACTTTAAATCTGTAAATGTTTGTTATCATGATAGCAAAGTAGCTGATTAATTTTAGGGCGTTTTTACCTCCTTCCTCTAATTTATTAGGTCAGTATATTACTGTGTTTGATTAAATCCAGCTTTTAGTATTTCCGAAATTTGAAAAAATTATAACTTTATCTACAAGCGAAATTGATATGATTTAATGTAATATCAAAATGGAAGACCTTTTATATGTTAACTATTTGTTATTATATAGTTTGATAGCAAAATTAGCATTCCTAGTATCAAAACTCAATGCTCAATTTCGTTGTATACATATAGGATTGGGTTCATGTGGGATCAAGGGTTACTTCACGCAACGGTTTGCACTATTTTCTTATTTTATTTATATTGCAATCTATACGTTATAGGATGCTGAAGGCGATTTGATGATTCATTTTGTATAAAAGAGAAAACCACGAAAACTTTAGTGTGAACATGTGAAGGTTAACAAACGTCATGTGAAGGTTTTGATCTCACATAAGGTATAAAACTTCACAGTGAAGATTCTGTGTGTTTTATACGAAATGAATCTTCACATCATTAACGTGTCAAACGTCATGTGAAGTTTGATAACAAAAAGTTAGCATTTCTTGTATCAAAAGTCAATTGCCCAATGTGTTTGTATACTTACATAGGATTGGGTTCATGTGAAATGAAGGGTTAGTTCACATGATGTTTTACACTAGAAATATTTAATCAAGCTGCTGAAGGTGATGCAAAAATTCTTTTTGTATAAAAAAGAAAAAGCCGAAAACTTTACAGTGAACTTGTGAAGGTTCACACATATCATGTGAAGGTTTTGATCTCAATGATCTCACATAAGGTATAAATCTTCACAGTGAAAATTCTGTGCATACTTCTTTCATAAGAAACAAATCTTCACATTTTTAATGTGTAAAATGTCATGTGAAGTTTGAGACTTTGATCCCACCGATCCCACTTTAACCTCTTGATCCCACCTGAACCTTCTATATATATATATATATATATATATATATATATATATATATATATATATATACATATGTGTGTGTGTACATCCTTATTTTGTGTCGAGTTTATTTGAGTTAATAATATAGTATCAAGGAAGATTAATTACGTCATTTTTATACAGAAATATTTGGGTGCAAGTGTGATGGAGATGGGATGTTGTGGTTGTTTTGGGTTTTCATTTGCAAAGAAGCATAAAAAGGATCTGAGGCCAAGGGTAGAGGGGAGGAATCATGTTCTACAGGGGTTGTTGTTGAATCAAGAGGTAGAAGACAATGAGGAAGACGAAGAAGATAATAACGCGTATTGCGACAATGTGACGGATACTGATAAGGAAAATACTGATAATGGAGATGCTGATATGGGAGATCATGAGGAGTTCATAAACCCTACCAAGGGCTCTCAAGAGATTCTTATCTACAGAACGGAAAACGGATTGATTTGCAGGGAGTTCCCTGTTATTGAAACCAACAAGTTTATACGGTCAGAGGTAATACTAAAACTGCATGGATCGTCAATTTTTTGTGCAGGTTTCTTTTCAATTTCTTTTTTACACATGTTGATGCATTGATTAGATGGTTCTTCTCATATCATGTAATATAAAGCACGAGAGCACACTAAATTCACTATTAGAAAGAGTCTTATTACCATACACGTCCGTAGTATATCCTGGTTGGACTTCAGGCGAGGAGATTATACATTTTGACGTTTGTATTAAAGGGGATGACATGGGAATAAAGACGAATTGGGAATGGTGTCCAGTGACATGGATAGCTAAGAGATTATGTGTAAATGAATATTCTTAATTGTTATGGAGAAGTTAGAACTTGGTTGTTACGAGTACATTTTAACGGATGTTTAATATCTAACTTATTATTCAGTAAATGAAGTTAGATATATTTCCGTACCATATCTTATAATCCTATAATTATAGTATTTATTGATTTAGTGTAGTGTGAGTACAACATACTGCCATGATAACAATGTGGTAGATTATTTACGTTCTTATGCTCTGTACATAACGTTCAAACCTGTTTAACTTGGTGCTTTTAAGCGATGTTTGATTAATATTTTGCTCATATTTCTTTGTTTTGCTCACTTTTAGGATGAATTTGGGAACAAGATGGTGAATGAGTATGTTCGCAAGTGTAAAATTGGCTCCGGTAGCTATGGAAAAGTGGTAATTAGTTGATTAATAATAATTAGTTGATTAATAATTGCTTATTCTTTAAGCTTGTGCAATAAGAAAGTGTAATAATGTTTGACTTGCATGTTCTATAGGTTCTTTACCAAAGCCAGGTTGATGGGAAGCATTATGCGATTAAGGTATTCATCTTCATTGACATCTTTTTCTTTCATTATTTAAATGTCCTTTTATGGGAAAACCGGTAACTTAATTTGCTTCAGAAACATTTTTTTTTTACTTCAAATGGTATTATTGGTCTTCATTTAGCTTCTCACATGAAATTTGTCAAGTTGTTCCTGAACGTATCAGTTTACTTTTGAAGTCACTTAAGTGATAGCATTCAACTTTAATTGGGTCATGCATTTTCTCGCAAGGCCCGTGTTAAATTGGAGTTTGACCGTTTTGTTTGAATAGGAATTGGAAGTTCTTCTTTATCTTTATAATCATGAAAATAATTGGGAATTTATGAAATATTGGATATAAGAGAGCTGATTGTGACATGATTGACTGGCTGTGTCTAATTTATTAATGCAGGCGTTCCACAAGTCTCATTTGTCAAAGCTACGAGTTGCCCCATCTGAGACAGCCATGACTGATGTTTTTCGTGAGGTAGTTTCTTGCCATTTTATGTACATTCTATTGGTGGTTTTGTATATGCAATTATATAATTGGATTTGCTGAATCTTTATCATCAAGATACTTTTATTCATAATGGCAGCGTTATTTTATTCTTTTTTTGCCAAGCATCGATAGATTAATTGATGTTTTATCATTATGCTCTTTGTTTTTCAGTTTTTTTTCTTTCTTTTTTCTTTCTAAATGGCGGGATTGGGTATTGTTGTTGTGTGCAAATTTTTTTTAATGTTTCCATAATTGATTCACAGGTCTTAATCATGAAAATGTTGGATCATCCTAACATAGTGAATCTTGTTGAGGTGATTGATGATCCCAACACAGACCGCTTTTACATGGGTATGAACGGCCACATAACCCTCTCTCTAAATATATTTGCTTGACGTGAGTTTGTATATTGATGTTTTGTCTGTTATTTTTCCAGTTCTTGAATATGTTGAAGGCAAGTGGGTCTTTGAGGGTGCTGGACCGCCAGGTGGCCTGGGAGAAAGTGTTGCAAGGAGATATCTGCGTGATATAGTTTCTGGATTGATGTATCTCCATTCTCATGTAATATGACCGACCTTTTGTTATTCTATGTATTTAAGAGTAATAATTCCGCTGTCCCAAGGATGCGACAGTTTCCTTTCTAAGACATCCAAATATAAACGCAACATATCCTTTTGGGCAAGGTTTAAATCCAAAGTTACATCGTTGACCATTTAGTATTTTTGAGAGTTTATTGATAGTGAAATACTTCTATTAGACTACATGCGCAGTCAAATGTTACGTTTTTTGGGACAGAGGAATTGTTATTAATATAAAACACTTCTACTAAACACTGCTACTTGCAAGTCACTTGCCTTTCTGTGTTCACATTACTTTCTTCTTGGAACTCAGAATATTGTTCATGGAGATATTAAACCTGATAATCTTCTGGTTACTGCCGCTGGCACGGTGAAGATTGGTGATTTCAGTGTTAGCCAGGTTTTTGAGGTAATGAGCTCCTCTTATCGAGGTCCACTTGCTATATATTATGAAATATTTGTTTAAATATTAGCCATGGGAACTATTACTATTAACAATAATAAGTTTATCATGTTAACTTTGATTTTATTGGTAGGATGAAAATGACAAGCTTCGCCGCTCCCCTGGGACTCCTGTTTTCACTGCTCCTGAATGTTGTCTAGGTAAGGTAGTTCTCTAGTGATGGAACTGTTTGTTAAATTAGAGGTGGTGAGATGGCCGGGTCTGGCGTGTTAGGTATCGTGCCATTTTTGGGGCAGGTTGACCCGTAAACACGTTTTGTCCATTTCTTTTAATAAATAGTTAATGTGTTGATTATAACTTCTAAAAACAAAATTATTACAATAATAATATCGTTGGATAAAACTTTTAGGAGACTGTATGATTTAAAATTGACTTTGGTGACTTTTAACCTGTTTGACATTTTCCCCATTCAGCTAATATTCTATTCGTAAGTAAATGGGCTGAAATTTCCGCCTCTATTAAATATGCTATAGAGTTTCAAGTTCCTCTATTTTTATGATTAATAGGTAAGAGTTATCATGGCAAAACTGCGGATATTTGGGCGGTTGGAGTTACCTTATACTGTATGATAATGGGACAGTATCCCTTTCTTGGAGACACACTGCAAGATACATATGATAAGGTAAGGAGGTATTGTCGTATTGTCGTTCTTTTTAATACTTCCTTTTGGTTTATCGAAACTTCTTTGTTTTTAGTGTTCGTGTTTCCTAATTTAATTTCTCAGATTGTTAATTATACCTTGATTTTCCCTGAGGATATGAACCCCCTGCTCAAGGACCTTATTGAGGGGCTTCTATGCAAAGGTTAGTAGTTGTGTTTTGGGCTTATCTGAAATTTTATTCTAAACTTGTCTCATAAAAAATGTCAAGATTTCCTTGATATTATTTACTTTTCTGGGGATTTTTTTCTCCATATATCATGATTTAGAATTGACGGTTCACGGTATTGATTTGGATGCACAACATTCACTTATATTGTATTTATTGGTTGCTTTTGCTTTAAAGATATTTGACAAATAGTCAGTACTTTTCCTGACACATGTTTAGTTTAAGCGTTGTTTTCATTAATGTCATAGGAGTGTTTTCTCTTATTTTTAAGCTCTATTAGGAACTCCTATTTGTTACATTAAAAAGGATGGCAACTATGCTACACTGCATACAGATACCAGTAATTGATGGTGTTATATATGAAAAACGATCATCATAATGGACAGTAGTTGGTTTGACCCCTATAGTCAAACTGTACATCTTTCTTTTGGAACAACCAAAGCATGTTTATACGGAGTAGTTTATAGTATCTATATTACCAAAAATAACATGATCCAAGTTCTTTCAGGCATCTCTTTTTCTGTTAATCTATCTCCTTGTATTTCTTACATTCTATTTGAATATGAAATTAGTTGGCTTGACCCTTGATCGATTTATAAATTTTTACTGAGGTGGCAATTTGTTATATTCTATAGCAAGTGAGTCAAATAAAAAAATGTAACTAAAAGGTAATGGGTCAAATGTGTTGAGCGGGTCAAACTGTTCGAATGTATGTTTATACTGATGATATATTTATATGATTTTTTACTGTATTATGAATGAGTTGATATGTGTTATATTTTATGGCAAATGGATCAAATTAAAAAAATATAACTAAAAGGTGACGGGTCAAATGTGTTGAGCGGGTCAAACAGTTCGAAAGTATGTTTACGATGATAATATTATTCGATTCCTATATTATATTTCGATCATCTTGTTAACTTTTGTGGTATTTGGTGTATGCTCCATTTCGACAGATCCTATGCAACGGATGACTCTTGAAACTGTTTCTATGCATTCGTGGGTCACAGAAGATGACGGGTCGATCCCCCAATATCTTTGTTGGTGCAGACGGAACAAATCACAAATGGAAGAATCTGATGCAAGCAGAACCGACACTATTAGCAATACAAAATAAGGTGTTCCCGTTTTCGTTTTATTGAAATCTGTTATTGTACAGTAAGATATATCATCATTTGTGAGTTTAAAGTGAACTTTTGAAAACAAATGAAAGGATACTTGGTGAGATAATAGTTTGGAATTTCATAAGCTGTGAGAATGTATTATCAAATTTTGATTTTAAATGTTTTAAAGTTGGAAAGACAACTTTTAAGTATTAAAATCTTTTTAGAGATAAGCATAATGCTGACAATTTCCGAGACGACCCGAAACACTTCATGAAATTGACTCGGAAATTAGTAGGTTTGGGTTGGGGTTTTTGACCCGCGAACACGTCAACCCGAACCCTGTTGTGCCAGAAGCCAACTCCGGCGTGTCAGCTTAGTTATCCTACCCGTCAACTCGAAGCTGAATTCGTCACAACATTATTGTCAACTTCATTCTCTCAAACATCTCCAAAAATTCCCGTCGGCCCTACGCCGAGTGACGAAAAGCCGCCGACCAGACCTCCACCGAGTCATGTGGAACTGGCCGTGCCGTTTCACTTATCCATCGTGTTCACCGAAGTTTGAACACGATTGAACGGTGCTACTCACCGTGCCGGCCGAAGTTTGTTCCGTAACATGTTTCGTGGTGAACGTATGTTCGCCCCTACACGAATTTGGCGCCGGTGGCATAGAAAAATCAACGTCAACCAGAACTTCCGTTAGTGGTTAACGATTCTGCGGAAGGTGTGGAGAAAACACGATGTGCTCGGGTATCAGTTGATGAGACAACGATCGAGCGGATCTTATGGGATAACCGATTGGGAATATTCCAATGGTTTAGAGGTGGATAATCTTGTAAGTCCTAGTGAGCTTTCAAGATATTGTTGAGAGTGTCGGGAACAATTAGGAGTTTGGTAATCGAGGGAAGTGTCGAAGCTAGTGGGAGCTTTGGAGACTGGTGTGCAACTATTGGGTCTCAGTTTCTACGGGTTTAGTGTGTGGATTCCGGGCAACACTAGAGCGTTCGGATCTTCTTTTTTACTCTCTAATGACAAAGTATTTTGCGACTATCCGTGTGTTATGAATCATAGTCTTCTCAAGAGAGCCGCATTTATTATTTAGATCCGTACAGTGGGTTGCAATTGTAATTATTATCATCATTTTTCTGCATAATAGATGCCCCAAATACAGGGAGCACCTGCAAATCAATCAATTTGAATAAGTGCTAAAACTGTAAAGCCATGTTTTTTCGTAGACCTCTTTCGTACTTAACAGAGGTTGCAATCTGAACCCATTTACTTCTAAATGGGTTGATTGGGGTTATGTTTCTCTCTAATGGGTAAAAGAAACTTAAAAGGCGAACACTTTTAACAGGCCGAAAGTCACCCAACCAAACCAGTTTTGACCTGTTCCAAAGATTAAACATCTTTACTCGACACCGTTTTGACCCATTAACCAATCCACACGACCTACCCGTTATGCCACCTCCAGCACTTATTATGGAACCATGTGGAACCCTTCAGGTCGAAGTTTATTAGTACTGTATTAGCTGTAGGAAAGAGAAAGGCAGCCACAAAAGGCCTTGCCTAAATAGTATGTTAGATACTTACATGTGCACGTGAACTACCAAATGGGCCCATCTTGTTTTATGCAGCGTCTTGAAAAAAGAACGTTAGTTGTACTTACACGTCAACGTTTACCTCTCCACGTTAGCATTTGGTAGGTTATCACGTAATGTTGGACATATATAATTTATTTTTGAAGCTGGGAACTCGGGATCCTTAAATGTTAGGTCTAAATATATGACCCACAAACCAAAAGTAAGGGAACATACGTCACATTTTAGAAAAGTTTACGCTAAACTGCTATACAACAATTAAGCATGCATAATGGACAATGTTTCTTCATTTGACAAAGCTCACAACCAACAAACCATATTTCATCTATTATCTTGTTCATTGAGACTTCTTCATGAATAATCGGGTATAGAAAAGGTGGCGGATTTTACTACCAGAAAATAAAAATACACAAAATTGGTGTGAAGAACAATGTTCAATAGTATATGGAATTAGAGGTGAACAAAACCGGGTTTTTGGGCAAATCGGTTCGGGTTGGAAAACCGGATCGGTTTTTGATCAACCATCAAGAACCAGTTTAGCCCAAAACCGGTTTGGAACCGACCCAGTTTTCGGGGGTAAAACCCAAACTGACCCTACCCGGTTTGGAACCGGTTCAGTTACAAAAACCGGTTTCAAACCGATTTTTCTATATAATTATGTTTTTTTTTTTCGAGAGTTGAGCGTTTTAGGGAAAAACAACACTTCAAATTTTTTTAATAGAATATTAGTACATTAGGAATGGAAACATAACTTAACAATAACTTAAAACAAAGTCTTCTAAATCTTCATAAAAATATTATTGAAACCAATAAGTCTATATATAAGTATGTTTTTTTCGAGCGTTGAGCGTTTTAGGAAAAAACAACGTAATCTTCAAAAAAAATTTAATAGAATATTAATACATTAGGAATGGAGACATAACTTAACAATAACTTAAAACAAAGTCTTCTAAATCTTCATAAAAATATTATTGAAACCAATAAGTCTATATATAAGTATGTTTTTTTTCGAGCGTTGAGCGTTTTAGGGAAAAACAACGTAATCTTCAAAAAAATTTCAATAGAATATTAGTACATTAGGAATGGAAACATAACTTAACAATAACTTAAAACAAAGTCTTCTAAATCTTCATAAAAATATTATTGAAACAATAAGTCTTCATAATTCTTCAAAATCTTCAACTTTTATTAATTTTCAATTCTTCTAACATCTTCAAATGCGTAATCTTCAAAAGTCGAAATCTTCTTCGGAGGTAGCCTCGCACGAAGCTTCACAAAGATCTCGACTTGCGGTTCTCGTTCATGACCGAGAACCGCAAAGATCGCGATTTGCATTTCTCGGTCATGTCCAAGAACCGCAAAGATCGCGACTTGCATTTCTCTTAACGACACTAGCTGAGACACTAGCAAATTGTCGCTATATCGACACTAACTAAGTGTCGCATTAAAACAATAGTGTCGCTAATCTTCAATCTTCTACCTTATTAGATTGTTTTTGTACTAATTGTGTAAGTGATCGATTTTTAGGGTTTTTTTGAAGCTTCATTAACAATGAAGAACCACATGTCGGTAATCAAGGAGATTAACATGTTGTTGACGGACGAGCAAAAGGTGATATTTAGACGCACATGTTTTGGGCCTTGGTTAGACGTGAGAGTGTCTAGACAACGACCCTAGATACGTACATAATTTTCTCCAGAGACGATGTGAGCGTCCAAACCTATCTAAGCCTCGTGAGGAGCCGAGGAGTTATGGTTTAGACTAACGCCCCGTTATGCTATACGGTTTGGGCGTAGAGAGTTTAGTTTAGTAACCGGATTTCGTTTTAGTTTTAAGACAGATATGAGGGATTATATTCCCAAGGAAGTTTGGGGCACGAGAGCTGCTTTACGCGATCGGGTATTTCAGCACCATGCTTTGTTGAAGGAGATCTCCATTTTGCACATAGAGATGTTATTTCGTCAGCCCTATTTGTTTAACGGGGTGAGCAGAATGAGCGATGAGAATGTCGTCCGGGTATGTATTATCATGCTCGTGGAGAGGTGCTTTATGGGAAAGCAGGCCATGAAGAATGTGTTGATTGCTCGGAGCAGTCAACAGACTAGTCAACGGAGTAGTCAGGTCGGGCGTGGTTGTAAATACACTTTGGTCGGCTTCACGTGGGCCATTAAGGTAACTTTGAAAGACTTTAGGTTTTTGATTAAGTTAGTTATTAATTGTATTAACGTATGTAATTATTTGACATTTTGCTTTGTTTTAAGATTTGGATCTGGGAGGCCTTTCACTTTCAGGTGTCACATAATGCATGTAACACCAATAAAGACGGGATACCTAAAAATGAACGAGATACGCCAATGGCACTCGTGCCCAATACCCAGCGTAGTGGGAGTGCGACAAAGTAAGTAAACAATTCGTTTAGTGGATACCTAAAAATGCATATTTATACTTATAAGTCTTATCAATAAATTGTCTATATTGGCAGGTAATGTTCCCCGTTCTCGTACCGGAACACGGTCACTGGATTCTACTAGTGTTGGATCTTCGAACTTGGGATGTGGTGGGATATGACAGCCTTACAAAAATTTGTAAGGATGGTACTCGACTCCGTTTAGTGGAAGAGCTGGGTGACCATTTATTGCCTTATTTGGATGTCATTCGCTTTTGGAAACATGTTGAAGGTGGAAGAACCTTTATGTTTGATACTGTAGAATTGCCATTTGCGTTGGTATATGATGTTCCTCAGCAGAGTGGCTTACTAGGCGACTGCGGCGTGTAGGTGTGCCACAACATGGAGCGGTTGACCATTAGTAATATATATACAACGGAGTTCAAAGTCGAAGACACCCAGAAGATCGCGTGGGAGTACAGGAAAAGCATGATGGACACATTTTTCCGGACACGTTTTGATTGGCAGCCGCCCCTACCACCACTACCAAAGGTAGCTACTTCTTAGATATATTTTAGATAACACACATTTGTATTATATTTGACCGATGTTTGTAACTTTGTAAAGAATGTAATATATTTGTTACATTTGTATTATATTTGACCGATGTTTATAACTTTGTAAAGAATGTAATATATTTGTTCATTTTAACATGCATTTTATTGAATCAAAACATTACAAGAAATTAAACATTACATAAGAATTACAAAAAATCAAAATACTACAAGTTTAAAACGTGTTCACCGATGAGAGAAAAGGAAGGTGTGTATGACGGCACAGTGTCTAGGGATAAATGGCGAAACAATCTAGTGGGCAACATGCCATAAGGAAAGGGATTATTGGTGTAGGTAACAGGATGTTGCATGATTGATGCTATGATAAAACCTACATCAAAGTGTATGTTGTTCTTGATCCAATAAACTATGAGGGCATCAATGGCATAGACAATATGTGGCTCTGTAGAGCGACAAGAGATATTATAACGAACAATATCAAACATTGTTCTCAACTCTAGTTCAAGATCAAAGACTTTATTTAGGCCACGTGACTTGCATTTACCTCGACTTCCTTCAATTCACTGCAAATATCATCAACAATCTTAAACAAATATTCGAAGATGTTTAGAAAACAAATACTCCATTTGTATATCTAAGAGAGATATAGAATGCAGATTAAAGATTCGATGATAGTTAAAAAAAAGTAGTTAAAATGTATTGACCATGAGAACATGTCACGACAAGACAAATCTTTGTGTCTTACCATCAAGTTACGCTAAGGATCACTCTGAATCCTTATATTCTTGCTCTGTTAGGGATGAGATGAACATACAAAGAATCCTATGCACTTGATTTTCTCAGAGGATGTGGCATTGATTGATGAGACCAAACACTTTTAACTCTAAACTAAAAGTGAAAACCAGTGTGCAAACTTTACCGATATTAATAAGGTAACATATAACTGTAAGTATAGCAAATATATAAACTAGGAGAGATTAGTGTAATAACAGTTTGAGATGAAAAGTAGACAACACTCAACATTGGCAAGGAGGAAGTCAAATGAGAGATATGAAGAGTGTAAACAAAACGGGTAAACGGAGGGGGTTTTCCCTGTTCAGGTTACCCAGGGAGGGCGAGTCTTTCTTGACTCAGATGTATGCGGCGTAACCGACGTATCTTTGTGAGGGCCACCTTCGGTATGTTTACGTACGGAGGTTCCTGAGACCTCCTGTAAGGACATCAGGACGTCTTACCACTAGGCTATCTTGGTGATGGTTAGATTTGAAGAGTGTAAATGTACCAATGAAATTCAATAAAACAAGAAATGTGTAGATAGATGGTACGCAATTCCCAAAACTCACATGAATTTACAAGAATTTGATATTTTTATTGAGTTCCCTTTTAGCATTGTGAAAGAAGCGTTTAGTATGTCAATGACGTAGGTGACTAGATCATACTACTCAAGAATATTTTATTTTGACGATTCCGGAAAGTTTTATTACTATAAGTACTTACGATATCCCATTACATCCCATATTTTTTATGTTTGTAAATTTATGTTTAGATAGTTACAAGTGACGTTAATTAATTTTTTATTATCATCACGAAGATACTAATCCAACACATATGAATGCCTACTGGTATAGAGCAGAGAGAAAGGGGACATTATTTGGGGGTGGGGACGGTTTTATGAAATGGAAGGGGGTGTTTGATTGGTTGGAAGTGATGGTGTTCATAACAAAATTAGGATTTGGGAAGAAATTAAGTAGTGTATCTGATATTGAGGTGAAAGAGAAATATTAGGGGTTAGGGTTTCAAGAAAAAATTTGAGCATTTTGGGAACGAGGGAAAGTGTTTGAAGACAAAGGGTACGTTGGTAATTTTGGATGACTTAACGGAGAAAGTTACATGGCAAAAGTTAAAGACCACAAGGATAAAAAATGCAAGAAAATAAGTATGAGGACCTAATCGTCGAAAATGCAAGACCACAGGAACAAAAATTGCAATTCACTATTTTATAAAATTAGGGCACGTTTGGTAGGGAGAAATTCAGTGAAATGAAATGATACAGAAAAATGAAATTGAGAGAAATGAAATTGTCTGAGAAATGTAAATGAATTTCTCTGTCTGGTAATGCTAGAGAAATCAAGCTGAGAAAAGCAATTTCATTATTTTGTAGTAAACGTAGAGAAATGAAATTCGATTTTGATTATAACAATGTCATCATAATATTCTTTTTATACAATCACAGGTAATAAATTTACATTAATGACACGCAATGAACCTTAACATGCTTTCATACAATAGAACTAATTTTAAATATACTTGAGTACAAAAGATTTATTTATTTATTTTTTAAGTTTGATTTAGACAAGAAAAAGATTTTAAGTAAAACAACTTTTCCTCATAAAACAAAAGAAAGGCATGCAAAATACATCACAATACATAGTCTTCAAGGAGAAGGACCACCATCAGATGCCGTAATCAGAAAATTTAATACAAAATAGGTAACAAAAAATGACTATAGAACCCCAAATACCCATTTTGCATACGATCAATAGCAAAATATAACCTTCAAAAGCTTTACCATCATTAATTAATACAATAAGCAAACAACAAAGTACCATCATTAATACAATAGCTAAAACCAAAAACTGCATACTACACAACCTATTAAAACAGCATCAAAGTGCCATCATTTACAATAAGCAAAAACTCAAACCTGCAAACAACAAAAATTACCTAAAAAACAGCAAATACTACAACCCACAAGATCAGATGTTGGACATGTTTAACGAAAGCTATCTTAACTTGAGTTCATCCGACATTAAAACTAACCAAAAATTATAGTTTTCAAAATCAAATGTTTGGCATATTTAACACAGAAAGTTATTTCGCCTCTTTCCTTTCATGGTCATAACCAAGGAATATTCCACTTTTGGTAGGGCAGGCTCCGATAATGTACGTCGCTTCACAAGCTTCCTCAAAAGTAATGTTCGGTAAACCATCAATTTCAGTTTGAACCCTCTTTAACGAATCCATCTCTCTCTGAGCCATTCTCTCCTCTCTTTCTTGATCATTAACCATTTTACTTAATGAGGCATTCATCTCGCTGCCCATAGTGGCAATGGTGCCATGTAACTTATTGTACATGTCAGAGTACATACTCATCATTTCATCAATCTTGTCTGTTTTCTTCTCTTTTTTCCGTTTCTTATTCGTATGACCCGAGTCCCCTCGAGGTGAATCCACACCCGTAACAACATCGAAGTCTTCAAGATCTATGTATGGACTTGCTTGTGTTTTAACTACAACCTCTTCTTCACCAAGAACAACAGCTCGAGAACCCGTAGCTCTATCTTTACCAAAGATGGTGCAAAGTTTATGATAATAAGGGAACAGTTTTTCTCGAAATATAGCTGTATTTTTATGAGACTGCATAAAAATTACAAATGAGGTTAAAATAAGACAATAGTTGATTAATATTATTGTCAAATAGTTGTGCCAAAAAGATTGACTTCATTTGATTATAATCAATGAGCCATCAGGAAGCAGTTGATCTCACTTTTTCCATATCCATACATATAAAGTGTTCATATATAATCCATGATAAATACATTTATGTAATTACAAGAAGTTTTATAGAAAATAACTTTATATACTCATCACATACGTCACTAGGTGCAGTTAAAACACATTTATCAGGATCCCAACCAAATCCACTAGTGTTTGAGCCAATTACCATGTCGTGCATAGTGCTAAAGTTAATCTTTAACGTCTTTAATCTTGACTTTATATGAGGTTCAGCTTTTAAACCCGAATTGGGAAGACTTTTCTCTAACAAACTTTGAACCACTTGAAAGTAGCCCGGTTTAAACCCATTATCTACTGCATACTTACCGCTTGTATGCAATTCGGTTAATGCATCAATTAGCTTTTCATCTTCATTGGGTGTCCATATTCTTTTGTTTCTTACTGGGTATTTACCCTTAGTCAAATCTGCCATGCCTAAACAAAAAAGATCAAAAAGAACTCTTAACAAATCACATTACGCAAGTATGTTTTCAACACTTTTTATGCCATTTCTTGGGGTTAATAGCATTAATTATTTTTAAAAAAAAATTTAGTAAGTGACTTTGAAGATAATTGTAGCTAGATAGAGATCTACATGAGTTGTATCCTAAGTATTCTAAATATGTCATTGTATGTAAAATATGTGTGTGTGCGCAGTAAAGTTACAAAGAAGACAAACCATTTGGAGCCTTAGCACATAAGATGTATATGTGTTTAACGGACAACAAGATGCTACAGGAAAGATATCTATCAAGAAGCAAAATCACAACATATATCTCTACATTGTCTACAATTCTTCACCCAATTTCTATACTACTATATGTACTGGGTTTTAAATATAACTTGAACATAACAATCGTAACACCAACAAACCTTCATCCAAATCAACTAATTTAGTAATTAAAAATATCAATTACAAAAAAGGAGAACACAATCACAACACAATATATACAACAAAATTGTAACAAATAAAGCAAACAGGAGCGGAAGGAGATGACATACGTTTGGAATAACAAACAACGGTTTGTTGAGCGAACAATTTTGATCAAGAAACAAGCAGAGGTTAAGAAAATATATACGAGAGAGAACATCGTCCAAATCGCCAGAGATGAGAGGACTAGGGTTTTTCATTTTTTGTATTTGTTATGTGGAAATCACGTGAGACTAATTTATATACTCCCTTGTTTTTTTAAAGCTTCCAGTTTCTCCGTAAAAAATACGGAGAAATTTTACGAATACAAAATCAATTTCTCTATGAATTGGATGGAAATCCAATAACAAAGGAAAAAAATTCACCGAGATATTGATTTCTCTGCCTATTTTGCTTACCAAACAAGGGAAACGAGGTTATTTCCATTTCTCCCACTCATTTCTCTGTACCAAACATTCTCCCACTCATTTCTCTGTGCCAAACAAAAAACAAACCCTTAGGTTTTGAGTACAAATACTCAAAATAGGGCCGCTATTCTCCGTTATCTTACATACTCACCCCAACGGATCTACCTCTCTTAAACCCGATTTCGATTCCACCAGGTACGTCCGTATGTATATGATTTCGATTCACTTCTAATTTCTTCTCTTGTCTCTTTATTTTCTAATTGAACAATAATTGTTTCTGATTTTGATATACATGTATGATGTATCTGATATTCTGACATTACATGTGATGTACTAGTGTCTAGTTTTTAATTTCGATTTCACCATGAATGTTCTTGTATTTTGATTTCGTATCTAATACTCGATTTTACTGTTTGCCGATATTTGATTACGATATTCAGATTGAATTTTATGGTTGATTATTTAAATGTTGCTGAATTTTTAATTGTGATTGAATTGAGGTTCTGTTAAAAAAGAAGATTGAATTGATGATTCTAATTGAATGTTGCTGATTAAAAGTCAGTAGCTTTGTGATTGATTTTATATTTCAGTTTTTGTTTGAAGTATTTGAACAATTGAACAATTATGTTTATGTAAAAAAAAATATCTGAGTACTCCCCGATTAATCCCTGACTCGGCCGAGTACTCCCCACAAGGTCGCGTCTGTGTACACCCCACCTAGCGCTTTTTGCAACCTTGCATTAGGCGAATATTGTATATAAAAATCAGTTTTCTTTTAATATGATGCTATAACTTTAAATAAAGCACCATTGGAAGTGCTCTAAAATAAGCTAACCTGTAAATATCCAATCCCAAACACCCCCTTAACATACAAGTATTGATATTTCACGTTAGTTTGTTTCTCCTTTTCATTTTAGTATACCACCATCACTATATCCTGCAATTTGGATAATTGCTCAAAGTGGGACTTTTGGGTAATCATCATAGTTGTGTGGTCTATTTGGGTGATGTGAATGCTTCTCAGCAGGCCTGAATGGGCTAAAAAACTAATCATATGTAAGCCTAATGCCCTAAAACAGAAGGGCCTCTTGTCTTCTTTGGTAAAAATCATATTTTTCCACTGCTTGAATCATCTCATCAATCACTGTTTCTGCATACCACTCAAATCCTTCCCTTCATCGAATCAATCCGTGCTGGAACCTTTGCATTAGATAATTAGGTATCATAATAATATTTTACTATTAATTAATCATCGTCCTCCCAAATAATAATCTGATAATGAGATGAATCTCTATTTTGCTCATAATCTCCTATAATTTTTTGAATGTCATATATAGGGTTTCATTCATTTGCTGTTCTAAATTATACTTTAGTAGTTTAGGTGCATCGTGACTTAAGGTTGAAGGAAATATACTTCTGTATAGGTCTATGCCAAATAGAACCACCTAAACGATGAAAATTCCATTATTACCAATTCCATTATCAGATCTGACCCACCTCCTCTCAGCCACTGTAATTTTTGTTTTGTTTTTGTAGATTTTTATGATTGATAAAATGTTCACCACTTTGATAGGGTTTAAGGAGTGGTTTCCTTTTAAACCAGTATATGATTAACTGATTCTTCCCCCTTCATCTGTTGAATTTAGGGCTTCCAATTTAAAACATGGGGAGTCGATTGGGAAGACGAGTGGTTAATTTTGCTAATATTCCAATTAAGCTTCTCATGCCCACTTCTTTCTCCAACATCACTGAAATCGCTCTCAAAACCATCCCCTCTGCTTCTAAGGTACCCCTCCTGACACAAAAGTAGTACTTTTCCACATATATAATAATATTCTGTTGTATGTTTGATCCAATTATTGTTTTTGTTGCCTTCTAATTCTGGTTTTAGATTGAAATCAAGAGAGTTTTGGAGTCGCTATATGGATTTGAAGTCGATGAGGTTAGAACCCTCAACATGGATGGAAAGAGGAAGAAGAGAGGCGGACTTTTGATTGCAAAACCTGATTACAAAAAAGCATATGTTACTTTAAGGAACCCACTTTCAATATCCCCAGACCTGTACCCTATCCGTGTGATTGAAGAGGAAAAGAAGAACATGAGCAAGCAGTCTAAGTCCACTATTGTTGAAGGTGATGAAACAACGAAGACACATTGGCTTGACGGAAGTGGGGTTAAGAAGCCGACCGGTTATGGTGGCAAGGAGCGGCGCACAGTGACAGACCGCCGGGGAAGTGGCGGTTCCTCTAGCAACAATGTGACATCCAAGTTTCCTTGGACTAACATGCGATCTTCTGCTAGGTAGATTTTTGGTGCCCCCTCGGTTTTATTGACAAATGTGTACTCTAGGTGGTTTGAAATGCCATGCAAAACATTATTAATAGGCTTTGTTTTTGTTTGTTTCTTGTGGTATTTTTAGTTGATTTTATTCGGGAAATTTGTATAAATGAATTAGGATTATCAATTCAATAAGTTCAGGGATGATCTTACTTTATGGAGGTCATTGGAATTTGTCTCTGTTTTCTTCTTTCTCTCTCTAAAACATTTCTTTACAGATTCAGATCTGATCTCTTTCTTTTTGCTAAGAACACAGACAGTTATCGAAAAACAGCTGCTGCTGAATTCATAATAATTCATTAATAATCAATTATTAATAATAATGGCGGTGGTATCATCTCTTGCTAAATACAAACTTGTATTTTTGGGGGATCAATCCGTTGGTAAAACCAGTATCATTACCAGATTCATGTATGACAAATTCGATACCACCTATCAGGTATGCAATTGGTTCCATATTTTGGTCTTGTGTTTAATAGATTCCACGATTTGTATGCAATTGAGGAAGATTCATTATTGGATCGGTGTGTACGCAATTGATCGATGCTTAGAGAATTATTGAATTTGTGTCAATCAATTCATCCATAGGATAGGTTTTGGATGAATTTGTCATTGTTGTTGTTTTAATTTTATGAATTGTATGACGAAACCTTTGACCTTGCATTGGATGGCTAAATGTTACAGTTACATAGGTCAAGTAGTGTGTGTGTGTGTGTGTGTGTGTGTGTGTAAATATACTTATATATTTTGAGATTAAGAGTTGAACATTTCATGAGTGCTTTAATTTTGTATAACCAAACACTCTAAGCCTATACAGTTATATACTTATATTAGTCCAGTCGTTGTGTCCCTTAACACACGAGCACCATTTGTAATCATGTGCAGTACCTTGATCGATAATTTTGTGGCTAAGGGAAGCAAATCACTGTTGATGACATACATTCATGATTCAGTCCTGATATCTGTGAGAAAAGGAAATACATCGTGTGAGATAGCCGTGAAAGTCTCATTGTAGGTTAAAAGGAGTGGTTATTCTGCTCTTCGATCATCAGGTTGTTGCAGCTAGGTCCCATTATCAGAGACAAGATGTTGATCAAAAACAGTAAAAACTGATAATCATGTAATTAATCTAAACACCTCCTTAGTGTACATTTGTTAACCACAGACCGAAGGCAAACTAAAAGTAACAAGTGACCTCTTAAGTGTTATTTTTGATGTCTGTATGCACGTACATACAACTCGATATTTGATCTATCGCATACATATAATATTCAAAAACAAAGATGTTTTATGTCAATATCGTTGGTAAATCTTATTTATATTTTTTGCTTGCATAAATATTATCGCTTGTGATTCTTTTTTCTTGAGCCATGATTTTTATCTTAGTTTAATTGGCAATTCGCATTCTCACATTCTTCGTGTCCCTTTAAGTTACCCATTTAACATTTTTCTTTTATGATCAACCATTGTCTCTTATTGCAAGTACTGTTGATGTGGAAATGTACAACTGCATATGTAGATAATCTATTTCATGTTTTTGGATATTTAAACAAACTAAAAGGTGTGATTGATTTTGTTTTGGAATTTTAAATGCAGGCTACCATTGGCATTGATTTCTTGTCTAAAACAATGTACCTCGAAGATAGAACAGTTCGATTACAACTTTGGTAGGTTCTCATGTTTGATGCTTATGGTTTCTTCTTTTCATTTAGCCCAGCAACTAACTACAGTATCTAGTTAATACATTGCTTATATAACAAAAACACAGTGTATACCAACTGCAAGCTTCTAAGTTTGTTTCTTTTCTTCTATTTTTTTTGTTGATAGAATTGAGGTCATGTGCTTTCTTTTAACATTTTGTCTCATAACATTTCAGGGATACTGCTGGGCAAGAAAGATTTAGTAGTCTGATTCCAAGCTATATAAGAGATTCATCAGTTGCAATCATCGTCTATGACGTTGCTTGTGAGTAGAACCTTATGAAGTTTGAAATTACATCATCCACATTTTTTCTTCTTTACATCATTGTTTGTCTTATTACCGCCAAACATGCGACTTTTAGTTATTTGAGATATTTTGGAAAAATCAAACGTCTTTTACTAGTTTATGGTGCATTTTAGAAATACAAAAACTTCTCACTTTTATGAGGCGTTTTGCCTATGAGTATTCTGAACAGTAGAGGTTTCCAAATGGACGAATTGGGGTCACAAAGGAGTTATAATAAAGTTCGCTCCTATACTTACTGTTGCTTGAAACAGGATTTCGTTCATATAAAATTTACCACATTATTTTTGTGCTGGTATAGCCCATGTCCTAAATGGAATTGTACTTATGCAGATCGACAGTCATTCTTGAACACTGCAAAGTGGATAGAAGAAGTACGTACTGAGCGAGGCACTGATGTCATTATAGTCCTGGTTGGGAACAAAACCGATCTTGTTGACAAAAGGTATGAGATTTACAGTTTGAACACCTCTTACACTTTAAGCTCCAGTATTCTCCTGAAACTTGTTATGCACCAACTTTTTCTATCTAGTGATCTTATTTTACTTCTATGCTATCCTATATCTGGAGTCTCAGTAGTTTGTCTTGTCAGATTATACACTAGAACCATATTTAAAGTTCAAACATTTTTTTTGCCTGTGTTTTAGTCATTTTACATTTTTATTTTGTGTGACCTTTTTAGTATATTTTGTGAGAACTGAGAAGCAATTAAGATGCAATAATGTGTTTAATGGAGTTTTTATCATAAACAGGAAAGTTTCAATTGAAGAAGGAGATGGCAAAGCTCGTGAATTCGGAGTCATGTTTATTGAAACCAGTGCAAAAGCTGGATTTAACATCAAGGTTTAAACCAATACATATACCGCATCTGTCTATATCTCACCACCATTTCATTATATACAAAAAGGATGTGCGTAGCTGCACATGATAATTGCCAATAAGTGTACATGCTGTTTTCACTGGCAAGTTTGCTGGTAAGGTCGGTGGGAGCCATATGTTTAACCGAACATAAAAACTAGAGGTGGCATGGATGGGTCAAGTAAGGTTATACTTTATCGGTAAAGGGTCAATAGGGTAAATTTAACAAGTTGTGCTAAAACGCAAACGGGCTAAATGGGTAAAAAATTGCACGCATACAATTATCTATTTCGAGATCAGTATTTTCTATTTTTAACAATAATCATCTAGTTAAAAGTTGCATGTTTGACCTCATCATCAAACAATCTCTCATCAAAACATTTATCTTCCCTATAGCCTTTATTCCGAAAGATCGCTACTGCATTGCCGGGGATGGAGACTCTTTCCTCCACAAAACAAGAAGACATGGTTGATGTGAATTTGAAGTCTTCGGGTAATGCTTCACAGTCAGAACAGCAAGGTGGAGGCTGTGTGTGCTAGAGATTTGTGAGGCTTTACAAAGAAGGATTATAGAAAGAGGATGCATTTTGTAATTGGTTGGTTGGTAAGTTCTATTTGTTGATAATTATTATTTGTGTAAGTGACATGAAAGTCAGAAGATATGATTCATCTTCAGTATACCTTTTTTAGCCTCATTATTTCTCTATAGAGCAAGACGTTCATGGTTGACAAAACAGAGGTTTTTGCTAGTACTATTTGTTACGTCTCAATATAATTCTGTTACAGGTTCAAGTGTTGTATTAATGAAATGGCTTTAGTTTAATAACTTTTAAAGTTTATTTTAATTTTAATGGTAACCTCCTAACTTAAAATAAAGATTTAGTTTATCTTAATAGAAAAATTATATCAATTGGTTTCTTGGTGCAAGAGTGACAGTTAAGCCTGATAACGATTCCTCGTATTTGTACATTTGCAAATCGGTAAATTCGTATGGTGCCTGGGCACACATCAATTATGTGCCCTAATTGGTAGAAATGTTTTTGGGTTACAATATCGATGTTGATGACCTACTTAGAAAGTATTTCAGCTCATTCTTTTTATATGCACAGATTATGGATTGATTTACATTTTTGACCAACGTTTGTAGTCCTGCTGCATTTGCAACCTTTAATCAATTGTTGGATCAATATTTTTTATTGATCAAAGTAATTTTTCTTGAGTGGCTGCACTCACTGTTAAACTGATAAAAAACCTATTGGTTTGGTTCCATCTTGGTCTAGTTAGTTTCTGAATTCGATCCATTTGTATCAATTCATATGGTGTCTTTAAGTAGTACTGACATTTAAACAATTTTGAGCACAAGATAACACAAGTTTCCATATTGGGTTCTGGTGTGTTTATAAGTCATAGTTGTTTGACCTTACCACTTCTATTCCAAAACTTACAGTTGTTGATGAATTAGTGACTCGATATCCAAACGGACTTGTATTCACCTGATCGCACACACTTATTATTGAAACACGATAAAGAGCTATATGATGATGCAGGACTTGATTCCCTGGTTTGATGATGTTGTTAACTTGAGTCATGAATGTTGTCATTTTCAATTCCTTTGCCTAGTTTGAAAATGCCCAACAATCTAGTTAGAGATCTTGGTTCCACACTTCCATAGCAAGACCAATGGATGAAATGTAATGTGAACATTATATGCGTCAATTAAATAGACAAAAGTTAACTATACAATACTCATTGCTATGGCTAGTCATTTATCAAAAATTGACTTCACACTGCTTTTGTCTTTCTAAAACAGAGATTCAGTACCACGCTCCAAGAACATATCACTAAAATTGTACGCAACATAAGTTGTGTCAAGTTAAATTTGCTTTGATAAATGATGACAATGATATCAGTCGTGTAGGCATGAATACTCTTCCTCATGAATGAACATGATATGCCTTGAGATGACCATGTCTTAATGACTAAAGCTGGTCAACAACGACAAAATCCAGTAGCTGATATCTAACATGATCGTTGAGCCGCTGATGGAATGATTTGAGTAGATAGATAATACCATAACTTAGCTTTTAGACATTAAGTTAATCATACTGCGGCTAGGTTGATCTTTCTAGTTTTTTGAAAGTCGGAGTTATAAGGTAACAATAAAGATGACCCCATCAACCATTGTCCTCGAACGTTACGAATTTAATAGTAGTAAATGGGCCCACAATCCTCATCTTAGATTTACAAAGTATTAAAAGATGGAGTAGCAAAAGACAGATCATCAACAACTACATTCAACAAGGTTTTCTCAGGTTATGTACATATCAAGAGAGAATATGCTGCTAACATTTAAACAAAATGCAACTCCTAAAGAAAAGGAAAGAATTAAACTGCTAAAACAGTAAAGCACCCAAAGTAAACACAACTTGGTGCACTACGCCTCCTTGGTAGAGAAAGTTCTTGAATTTGGCGAAGAAAGTGTTTCCAGAAACAAAAAAGTGAACTTACAAAGTGAAGGGGAAGTGAGAATGAACTTAGCCTGAATGAGTAGAGGCCTCACCGATCTGTCAAACTCTCAAAGTCAAATATATAAGAATCATTGTTCCCAAACTTGACCTGCATAAATAAATAAAAAAAGAAAGTGGAAAAAAGGAATATTTTAGTGGTTGCCGGAAAATGAAATTACTTGCCAATTGTCAGCAATGATGTTGATCAAGTGATTAAGGTTTACTAAGATAACCTATCCTAGAGATCTTGAGTTCAAATCATACAATGAATTCCCATAAGAGGTGGCAATTTTGACCCATTTGCATATCGCTCGATGTGGGTTATGTTTTATTTTCAAGGGGTCGCTATAAAATTTAGCTAAAAGGAAATGGGTCAAATGGGTTCAACGAGTTGAAAGTCGAGCAAAGAACCTCCTAAATTTTTACTTTTATTTTTTCTTACAACGGCAATCCTAACACAGTACTCACATAGTATATAAATCACCCCTTTGTTCCTAATTCAGTTAATTAAAAAATGTATAGTATAATGTTCATAAAATCACTCCTGTGTAGTTATTATAGCAAGAACAAATTAACTACATCTGCAGATATCATGAATTAAAACAGAAACATGATGAATATAAAATGCCAAAAGTAGTTTTGAATCTCTCAACTAAAAAATGTATATCATGAAGTTGTGAACTTACAAGACTGGGAACAGGAGAACAACTTTTCTTGAATTGAAAGAGACAGGGGCACGCTTATATTTCCTCGATTTAGGAGCATCAAGAAGTTTCTCACCTGCAATTTTATCTGATAGACAAAAGGAAACAATTTCATCAATTGTAATGTATCAGGTTTTAAATTTAAAATCACATACACTGTTGTAGTTGCAAGATTGAGATACAAACACTAAATGTTTTTACATTGTTCAACGGTTTGTAATATATCGTTGCTGCTAATGTTTTTGTCTTATGAGCTATGACTAATGGTTTATATACTGATTGTAGAAGGAAGACTGTCCCTCTTATAAGAAACAAAAGAGATGGTAAATGTACAAAGAAACAGCAAAAAAACTGATTATATTTAACTGCATTACCACTTAGTAAATTTCACAAATAATAATAAAATGATTTTTGAATAAAGTAATTTAGAAGATTGTAAGAATTTGAGTGTGTAACTCGCTAGGCTGCTACAACAATAACCTAAATTAACTGATTTTTACTTAAGCCGGCTGATGTTGCCCCATTGGGTAATTTACTAACAAGAAATGGATCCAATAAGTAGAAGATTGTATAGTACCTCGTGTGAACTTGGATAGCATGAGACTGTGGTTCATTAACAGCTGCATGTATTTACCTCCCATGTCAAAGCTTATCTGTTTCTGGAGTGATTTCTGCAAAACCCCATGACTAGCTAGGTAAATCACAAGCCACAATAAAAAAGAATACGAAAGAAGATAAAAGTAACAATTAGGCATTGCTTAGTGTGCACACTCAAAGTCAAGGACTAAAGTCCTTGTTTACGGATGAGGTTTTTTCCCTGTTCAAGTCCTTGTTTACATTTCTTGTAAATCCTACCATGATTACTTAGCAAATATGAGCATTTTTATACAGACGCCCGTCTTTACTTTTCAAAACATCTAATCAATAATATTTTTGGCATCAAGAATCTCAACAAAGTGTCATTGATTTCGGGTATTTCCATGGGAAAATGATGTGTAGTGATATTAGTCAACACATACAGTAACTTTAGGTCTGCCAATTTCAAGTTTCAACCCATTCATTTGGGTTGATTTGGAATGTTTTGAATCTAAAACAGGTCAACTATATAATTAGTTAAATAAGGGAAGAAGTTAAATTAAGTGAATGGGTCAAACGGGGGGAAAGTCACCTACAGTCAATTAGTAATGCATTTAACCACTTAATTCACTTATTCATAAATTTAGATTGTTATTGGAAAAATATTGTTTATGTAATTATATTTAATGCCTTTATTTACTATGGAGTATATAAGTATTAAAAACGGAAAGATGTTTTTTCGGGCCAACCTAGCCCGTGCTAAAAACTGATTCGTTACCCAAACTGCATTACCCAACAATCTTGCAACCTATAAGTAACTTTATTAACTCACCGTCAATACTTCCTCGTTCTTCAAATTAACAAAAGCTTCCTCGTTGCATCCGGTCTCTGACCTCCCTTTTTCAATATCAACATCTACAGTTCATGTCGAACACGCAACTGCATTCTCCACCATCATGTTTATGTAGCTTTGATTGCTCAAACGGGCATCCAACGATAACTGACTTTTTAATGGAATATGAACCTCTGGCAGTTCACACTGAAATCCAGTCCCACATTCATCAGACAATACTACAACACTGTAAGCATCACATCCCTGTATACATAGAAGAAAATATTTCTTAAATCACGAAAAATATCAACATTTTGATACAGTTCAAATGTCTTTATATGTCAATACATGCGAGAATCATGATCTGTAACTTTATCTCGAAGTGCATATATAGTCGAATAAAAAAATAAAGACAGCAAAGCCTCCAAAGTTTTTTTGGGGGAACGGTTTAAACAACAAATGTTTTCTATAAAATCATGAGCTAGTGAACAAGAATGATAGCCATAAAATATACTAGTACAGAAATCATTAAATGATCTTGAAAGAGCTTACCGCAACCACTACAGGTATGCAGGTTACTTTGGATTGGCCCTTATAAAAGAGCAATTGCGCTGCAACAGAGAGACAAAAACAAAGTCACAATGAACCCAAGAATAAAAGGTATAGCGCATGCTATGACACATTAAAGTTCTTACATATCATGTGGAAAGAACTTGATTTCAACCAACAAGTATAAAGTTCAATACGTGAATGTATCAAGTAAACATTCTTTATGTACGAAAAAGCATGCTTTTAGAATAAAAAAAATCAGCATTCATTTAACAACTTACGCTCTGTACAACTGAAGAAATATACTTTCTTGGCATTTAACACCCCACCCTCTTCAAATGCATCCTGAACTATTCAACAAATAATTACAAACTTGTTTTATTCTATTTCGCACAAACTCCTACATTTAACTTAACAATGCGACATAGAATCCTAATAGCATAATAGCATAATAACATAAGTATAAAACGTAACTTACTTCTAGATTTGAGAAATTCCATTTGTACTCAGATAGCAAATCAAGCTGGTCCCACTGTCATGACAACGTTAATCCCAATTAGTAACCTACATCAACGTAACAAAAATGACAAAATTAACTATATCCCAATTAGAAACCCAATTGAAAGTATTAGAAGAAAGTTTTTTTGGGAGGATGAATGGAAGAGCGGAAAATTACTTGGGTTGCATGGGATAAGGTGATCTTGCCTAGACAAAAGGATGGGCTTGGAGTTAGTGGTCTTAAAGTTAGTAATCAAGCTCTTTTAGCTAAATGGTGGTGGAGATATAAAGATGAACCAAATGCTCTTTGGCGTAACCTCGTAAAGTCGATACATGGTGATGATGGGGGCCTTAATCATTCATCAAATTCATCTTTCTCTTCTGGTGTATGGAAGCATGTCGCGTCTTTGCACAAAGACTTGGCTAAAGTCAACATTGTGCTTCATTCACTTTTCAAAAAGAAAATTGGTAGCGGGGAGGATTCTAATTTTTGACATGATAATTGGATTGGATCTATAACTCTAAAAGAAGAGTTTCATAGATTATATCACTTAAAAAGCATGAAAGAAGCCACCGTCATTGATCGTTGCCCCATGCTAAACGGTATGGTCAGTCACAATTGGGCTTGGAGACGTCCCATTATTCTTGGGCGAGAAATTAAAGAGCTAAAGGAGTTGGAAGAGTTAACTAGATATATGGGTTACTCGAATGGGCCGGACTCTTGGATATTTAAACTTGATCCCGCAAGGGGGTTTACTGTCAAGAGGATGCGTACATATATCATGGAGAAGTCAAGTGGGATTATTCCAAATCTAAACATGATGGAGCGTGATTATAAGTGGAGTAAGATCATACCAATCAAAATGAACATTTTCTTATGGAGATTAGCTAATGGTAGGCTCGCAACTAGAACAAATCTAGACAAACGAGGAGTTGATTTACATTCGGTTCGTTTCCCGGTGTGTGATGAAGACCTCGAAATGGAAGATCACATTTTTGTTACTTGTCAAGTGGCGAGGAAGACTTGGACTGCGATATTCAAATGGTGGAAGTTTCAATCACCTCCAATTTACAATATTAGTGACATTCTTAACATCTCAACATCAATCTTTCTTACCGGTAATCATAGTGTTCTATTCGATTAAGTATTCGTACGACACTTTGGATGCTTTGGAAACACCGGAATGAGGTTACCTTCACTCCAAAGAAAGCAAGAAGACAAGCGATCGAGAATGATATAAAGTTAACTTCGTTTCTTTGGATTGATTGTAGATTTCATAAAGCGAATGTAAATTGGATCGATTGGACTTGTGATCCAAATACATTGAGCCCAGCAATGTAATATATTTTCTTGCTCTAGCTTCTTGCTAGTTGTTCAATGCAATCTGCCGTTAAAAAAAATGATGTTAAATTGTCAAATCCCAATTTTGCAAAATAGTACACAACTAAGATCGTCATTGTGGTTTATGCAAAAGAAAAAAAAAATTATAGCATTTCACCTCATGAGGAAATATCTAATTCTTAAAGGTAAATGACTTTAAAAATACCAACAAAATTGGGCTAAGTTTCATTTGTTGGATTTACAAATTCATTAATCAAATACACATACAGTCTTTTCCTTTCTGGTCCACCCATACCCATAACAACCAAGTAATGCATTCTCATATAGGTATCTCATATTTTAAAATTTTGGTGGTTTAACCATTGAAGCGGATATCCACTATTTATACTTCAACAGTTTGATTATTTAATCAATAAAGTTAATCTTTTATAATAATTTTGTCCTTTTAAATTTATATAGTTTAACCGTCTAACTTTCGAAACTTTAGTATTCAATCAATATATACAAGCTTGAAGGATTAAATCACAAGAAAAACTTGAATGATTAAAATAAAAAGAAATTTAGGGCGCATTTAGTTACAGAAAAATATTTCTATTTTCCTTTTCCATTTTTTTGAGTTTTTTGGCCTTTGAAAACTATAAGGGATTTAGAGGACGCGTTCAAATGTAAAAGATGGAGTTTTTATTTTTCAAAATAGAAGAAAAACTTGAATGATTAAAATGAAAAACAGTAGAAATTTAGAGCGCATTTAGTTACGGAAAAATATTTCCATTTTCCATTTCCATTTTCTTGAGTTTTTTGGCCCTTGAAAACTATAAGGGATTTAGAGGACGCGTTCAAATGTAAAAGATGAAGCTTTTATTTTTCAAAATAGGAAAGGTAGATTACCTTAAATCATAGATTTCACTTTCTTATAAGACTTTTATGGGAAACTCCAACTTGAACACGTTTTCTAGTTTTTTAATTTTCTTATAATTTTTTTTAAAAAATAGAGAAATTTTTCGTAACTAAACGCACCTTTACAAGCTTAATCCATTATTAACCCTTTATTTTCACAGCTTCTTACCTATTTTATATTGGTATACTGAAAAAAAATTAAGTGTACAACTGTATGTACAAGGACCTTGATGTCATTTTTAAAGTTTATAGGGACTTAAAAAATTATCTTACTAACAAAGGGTCCCAATTGGAAATACATCATATTTCTACTGAACCTGTATGATAGATACGGCCCGCGTCGCGTGTATATCGTTCCGGTGATTCCAACAATGATCACTTCACTGAACCTGCAGCGCATTTCGTACCTTAATGTCTATTACAATTACGGCCAACAACTTTCCGGCAACGGCGTCATACTCCGTCATTCCAACCTCCGGCTTCCGTCACTGCATAATCGGCGTCTCGCTTCTCTTTCTACAAATTCAACCAATACGTCATCGTTTCAGCTTCCCGTTGCTTCGTCTTCGTCTACTCTCACTTCCTCCGTAGGGTCTCCGTCATCTTCGGTTCCGCCTTTATCGCAATGGAACCTCACCCAACGCCACGTCACCGTCCTCAATTTCATCGCTTGCACGGTATTTTTGTTTTATTATGAAATTTATTTTTTCCAGTAATTTGGTAGCTTTTGGGTGTGTTTGGCGCGGGGTTTTTGAAAGGCTTTTAGGGCTTGAACTTCTAATTTTAATAAGCCCCATTCATAAATCTTGTTTGGCAACACAATAAAATTGTGGCTTCTTGAAAAATTAAGCCTCGTAAGCCCTTAAACGAGTAGCTTTTTGAAGTGACTTATAATCCAGTCATTTTAGGGCTAATCTTACGGATTAGCTAGTAACTGTATGCCCGATTTGGTAATTATACTTAGTAGTGTCTGTACTAATAGTTTGTTACTTTCTGGTTTGGGGTAGAACTATATTTGTTAATGTTAATTTTAACTAGGCTAATAACCATGGATGCCTGAAATAAGTTTACTCCCTCAAGTACATAGGGGAGTCACATTTTTCTGTACATAATCAATAAACGGAGTGTATAATTTTAGCCAGTATTTCAAGTTTTGACCACCAACAAATGCCGGTTAGTAACAGTTGTGAAGTGTAATCTAGTCAATATATATGAAAGTTTTCCTTTAAATTTATTCAGCCAAATACCTTCTCTCAGTTGACTTTTGCAACTATTCCAACTGATTTTTTAGATTGTAAAGCACAGCGATTTTTGTGGAACCAAGGGAAAGGAAATTGCATGAGGGTGATTGTAGAATATACCATATAGTGTCTCGCTAAGGGTCATGTCTCAATGCCTCGTTTGGCATAGGGTGTTTTGAATTGCTTATCTTATGAGATGGTAATTGGTTATCATTATAGTTTGCCAAGTAGACAACTCAACATTTGTAAGTAAACTTGGAATGTATTTATACTTATGAGCTTATTTTGAATAACTACCTTGAGTAAACCAATAGGAGTTTGATTTATTGACTCTCAATTAACTTTATTGCACTTGCATATCTTTTTTAAGTAGGTTCAAGATTATACCAATCGAGTAATGACAGGATCATATGTATAGGCTCCCTTGTATATCTGTTATAAAGACTATGTCATGGGACATGGTCATAATTAATAATTTGAATCTGTGTATTTAAGAAAGGAATTGATGAAGACTGTCTGATAAGAAAAACCAAGGATATCAAATATAATGTATACTATATAGTAATTCGCTTTTCTTTTTTCTTGTTTCTTTTTTCAGTTTCTTTTAACATGTCAACAATTTCTCCATGTGTTTGTTGAAGTCATTGAATCAAATTCTTTGGTTCATGCTATTTTTTGCTACCTTTTTTCAATACTGATGCCAGATCTTGATCGTCACTAATTTAATGTTCCTCTTCTGCAGACAGCGATTTCAGCTACTTGGCTGTTCTTCTCCGCAATTCCTACCCTTCTGGTTAGTTATTTGAATCCTAAAATACATATTTCTCATTAATTCACTATACCAATATAGTTTTTCATCTTCACCCATTGGTTAATTATTTCCTAAATTTAGTTCCGTCCTATGGTGTGAAATTTTGTATTAGTTTTTGTATTGTCTCATTTTGGTTTATTATCTTCTGAAGGCTTTCAAAAAAGCAGCAGAATCGCTTGAAAAACTGCTTGATGTTACTCGGGAGGAGCTCCCCGATACAATGGCTGCTGTTCGTTTATCAGGAATGGAGATTAGTGACCTAACAATGGAGCTCAGTGATTTGGGGTTAGCAAATTCTCTTGACTACATTACTTACTGGTTTTAGTCAACTATGATAATTACTTGGCGTACCTTTATTTGCAGCCAGGAGATAACCCAAGGTGTCAAAAGCTCTACCCGTGCTGTACGTTTAGCTGAGGAAAGATTGCGCAGATTAACAAATATGAATCCATCAGGTTAGTAGTAAATTCTCAACCCTCGCTTGGTTTTAGGAAGACATGGCAGTTTCGACCTATTAAGTGGTAACCGGGTTGACTAGGTCACTGAAAGTCGCCCAAGTAGTCTAAAGATGTGGAACACCTCGTAATCTTATTTATCATAAAATCAGATCAGATTATGATTATAAAAAACAGTTCAAATTTAACACATTCATTGTTTATTCAATTCAATAAAAGAACAAAAACACTTCTGGGTTGGCCCGGCCCGGCCCGCCCTGCCCCTTTTTGGACCATACGAAAAAATTACTAGTTTTAGGCTTTTAGCCTGAGGCCGTACCCGTACTAGCTTACTAAGTTCCACTGAGTTTTACATAATCTTTACTTGGTTAGCATCGATGCAGGTGGTGGTCCAAATGAAACCCGAAGCAACAGGGCCGGTGGTAGCTAGAACAGCCAGAGGTATACGGGAAAGCATTGTGAAAAGCCGTGCATTCATGCAAATGTTTTTCTCGATTACCCAGTTTTCCAAGGTAGCCTTCAAGTACTTGAAATCTCGATCAAAGTCAAAAGCTTGAAAAAGGTACAAGCTTGACAGATGAGGGCAATACTGGTATTTCATTCTGTAACTTTGCTACATGTAATGTGTTAACTGCATAGGGGTAGTAATAAAGTTTTGAATGAGAAGCTTATAAATGCAATGATTTTTTTTCCAGAGAGACGTAAGATTTGTTGTCGACATTTTGGGATTGAAGTCTACCATTAGTTATCATTTTCATATATATTTGGTTAATAGAACTTTAAAGCTCTTGATTGATTTAAACATTTAAAACCGATGTTGAAAGATAACACATCACACTGATTGAAAACATATGTTAGTGACTAGGGAGTTCTAGTATGCCTCATATGGTGGGGACTGGGGACTACTAATGTACTATTATAAACGTCATCTGGTCCGCTTTCTTATGTTATCAGAAACATATCACTAGGTATCAAATCGAAAATTCTTTATCGCCCATATTCCTATCCTATCACCATTTTCCTTCCACATATTGTCGGCGAGGCAAAACGAGATTTAATTTTTTTTCATCATCTCATTACAGCCACTTGTTCTCCGTTGTTCTTTATGGAGATTACTGGCAAGCCATGATACACGTTCCAGTAAACTTCACACTAAACTATCAATAAAGATATCTATATTTTCAGCTCCTTTTTTCGTGTCATGCATCCTTCATATGATCTTCGTTGTCGGGTACAATAGGTCCTTGTTTTTTGATAAAGGGAAACAATACCCCGGCAAATATTATTAGAATAAAATGATGAACGATACAAGTACAATGAATGTGGTAGAACCACAAAGACTTAATCTAACTGATGGAAAGACCAAGTGCATACACAAGACACGCCTTGAGTATGACAACCAGAAAAGGCCCAACTGTGAGGCAACACAACCATGAGGCAACAATAACAAGCAAAGACTCTAACCAAGCGATAAACCACTGCGTCCGCATGATGAAAGGATTAACTTGACGAAGAACACACCCCTTTCGGGATCTTCCATCTCTCCATGGTGCGGAGAGCACGAAAAGAGGGTTTGAAAGCAAAGGAAACCAGATTTAACCTAATCGTATTGATGATTGCGTCAGCCACCTCCTTGCAGGACCTTTTGCCTTTGTCAAATAGCCGAAAGTTCCGTTCTTGCCAAATGAAGTATGCCGTAGCCGCCAGCACCAGACGAGATACCACATGGTCAATGTTTTTCGAGCTTGTGGCGGATAAAAAGGAGGGCATTAGAACTTCAAGACTATCAGACATAATCTGCAACTTCGCATGATTAATAACCCTGAACCAAACCTGAGAGGAGAAGGAGCATTCAAAGAACAGGTGGGCGTGAGAGTCCTGGCAAGAACCACACAGCTGACAACGCAGCAGGG
This sequence comes from Gnaphalium uliginosum, assembly GCA_963930675.1. Classification (NCBI taxonomy): domain Eukaryota; kingdom Viridiplantae; phylum Streptophyta; class Magnoliopsida; order Asterales; family Asteraceae; genus Gnaphalium; species Gnaphalium uliginosum. The sequence goes on along the minus strand of OZ005683.1, from coordinate 11,097,350 downwards.
CTAAGTCAACAGAAGGACCAACATCCCATTGCCTCAGACGGTCTTGGGTCTTCAGTCTGCCTCTTAAGACGAGCCACGGATGAAAAGCATGCCTAGGAATACAACAAGAAAACCACACAACAGGAGCCCAATCCACCACGCTACCTCTAGGCGGAATGGATTCCCAAACTTGACCAACCTGAAAATCTAGAAATTCTCCCGCCGAATCGCGTCATAGAAGCTTATCAGGCAGAGGAGAAAGAGTAGGGACCTCAATCTGAGAAAGAGAAGGGTACCTTAGAAGCCATTCTGCCGGCCATCTCCAAGAGTCACCCTCAATGAAATCAGCAACAAAATCAGAGGTTGAGGAACCCGAGCGAGTAATGTCACGGAGACTGGAAATGATACGGGCAATGGGACACTGGTTACACCACGTGTCATACCAAACCGACACAGACCTCCCATTACCGATCTTATACCAACAATATGGCCGGACGACATCCCCGATGCGTAAAAGGCTTCGCCAACCCCAGCTCATACTACTCTGAGCAGGGACATCCCAGAAGCTGCGATCACGAAGCTTGTAAGCATACACCCATCTGACCCAGATGGAATTCTTTCCGGAAAGGATGCTTTAAATGTGGTTGGCCACGAGAGAGATATTCCATTCACTCAAACGACGGATCCCCAAACCACCTTCTTGTTTTGGGTGACATATATCATCACATGCCACCTTAGCTTTACCAGCCTTCATTGGGCCTTGACACCACAAGAAGCCCCTCATAAGCTTCTCAATATCACCTATAATAGAGGCAGGGAGAATAAACATAGACGCCCAATATCCATGAAGAGATGTGAGAACAGAGGAGATTAATTGGACACGACTAGCAAAGGAGAGAGCCTTATCCTTCCAATCCCCAATCCTATTCTGAACCTTCTCCACCAGAACTTTACAGTCGGACTTGACAAGCCTAGAGGAGATGAGGGGAACCCCGAGATACCGAACCGGAAGGGTGCCTTCCTCAAAAGGCATGATATGGAGGATACTTTGCCGCACATAGTCGGGGACATTACAAAAGAAAGCTGTACTCTTCGGGATACTGGGGACCAAGCCCGAGACTTCCTTAAATTCCTTAAGGGCAGAAGCACCGTGGCAAATTCCAAATCACTATGCGCAAAGAGAAACAAGTCTTCTGCAAAACACAGGTTAACAAGCCCAAGATTTTCACACTTCGCATGGTATTTAAAGGAAGTAGATCCGTCTACCTTCCTCCGGATAAGTAAGGTCAGCACCTCCATCACTAGAGTAAAGATATAAGGAGACATTGGATCCCCTTGCCGCAGACCTCGTTTGCCTTTAAAGAACCCATGCACACCTCCATTAATACTCAGGGAATAGGATGTGCTAGACACACAAGTCATGATCAGATTTACCATAACCGGGTGGAAGCCAAAGCCATGAAGGATAGTCCTGAAAAAACCCCAATCCACTGTATCATAAGCTTTCTGAATGTCAATCTTAAAAGCACAGCGAGCAGCACCATGATTAAGGTGGTAACATCTCATAAGCTCCTGAGTTAAGAGGATGTTATCTGAGACACTCCTGCCAGGAATGAAGGCAGACTGATTGTCACTCACAATATCTTCCAGCCCATCCTTGATACGATTAGTGATCAGCTTATTGATGCACTTATACAGGACATTACACAAGGAGATAGGCCGAAAATCATTGATTCGAGAAGGGGAGGCAACTTTCGGGACAAGGGCAATAACAGTATGGTTGATTTCTTTTAGGATCTGGCCATTAGCAAAGAAATCACGAACTGCACAGAACAGGTCGTCAGCAATGATGTCCCATGACCGTTTAAAGAAAGCGGCCGAGTAACCATCAGGGCCCGGGGATTTACAGTTGCCAATAGAAAATAAAGTTACCCTAACTTCATCCTTGGTGACAGGACGAATCATCAGCACAGCCTTGGATCTCGAGAGTTTACGAGAGAAGAGCCCCATAGTATCCAGCGTAGTAGTATCACCAGCACATCCCAAAAATTTCTGATAATGGTCAACAAAGGTCAGGGGCACCGAGTTACCCTCATGGACAACATTATGCAAGTCATGCACACGCTCAATCCGATCCCTATTAGCTTTTTCCTTAACCACGTTATGAAAGAACTTGGAATTACAATCCCCCACCCGAAGCCATTCAATTTTTGCTTTCTGTTTCAGGAACCGTTCCTCATCGAGAACCGCCGCATTGAAAGCACGAAGGTAAAGGCTCTCTTCCTCTCGCAGAGCAACAGAGTCAGGATTAGAGTCAAGAGCTTTTTGAACTTCATCCAATTCAGTACGAAGCTTATCGACTTTCTTATGGAGGTCACCCTGGTCCCTCATTAACTTTGCAAGGGGTTTTTTAAGTCTCTTCAACCTTCTGGTAATCCGAAACATAGAATGCCCTTCAAGGTTCTCCTTCCACGCTTCCATAACAATATCTTTAAATTCTGGCTTAAAGGCAATCAGATTAAAGAATTTAAAGGGCTTAATACGGGGTTTATGAATCACGGGCAGGGTAAGCACCGCAGGGGAGTGGTCAGAGATCCTGTAGGGCTGAAATAAAGCACGAGCCCCAGGGGGTAAGCTCCAGAAACTCCCCATTGCACATGATACGATCAATCTTCCTCAGGATACCTGAGTCGGACTGAGGCTTCTGATTCCAAGTGAAGTGAAGCCGCGTGGCCGGCACATCAACAACCCAATATCCTCCACACACTCCCTAAACTCGCGCATAGAAATAGTGCACCTGGAGGAACCAACCGAAGAATCTTCCAAATTAAGAATGACATTAAAATCACCCAATAACATCCAAGGCTTTTTACGGACAAACTGGCAATGCAGACGGAGATTATCCCACAACTCCCTTCTATGAGATTAAGAATTACCCGCGTAAATGATAGAGCAATAGAAAGACTGGTCCCTATCCCGTATTCGGACTTGACAATGCATGACCTGATCCGTGAAAGAAATAATCATAAGATCAACCCGGTCAGGTTCCCAACCAAGAATAATGCGGGATCCACTAGCGCTCCTAGAAGAATTAGAAGACCAACTCCACCTTCTGAACACCTTAGAACAGATATGTTTGAGATTAGAGACATGGACATGGGGCTCTAAGATGGCACAGATGCACAACTTGTTCTCACTAACCACCTACTGAACCTCTTTTTGTTTGGGGACACGGTTCAAACCCCTAACATTTCACGAAGCGAGACTAACCATGGAGACTAGGGGCCCTGGGAGTGCTTGCCACCTCAGAAAAAGACCCTTCCGTAGGAAGTTTCATGTACACAGAAGTCTTATTATAAACTTCCTCAATGTCTGATTTAGATTCATCAGCCGAAGTACCACAACCGGAGACCGCCCCTTTAAACTTACAGGCTTGGGCCATTTCTATTATCATCCCGGTTGTGGGTTTTCTTATCTCTTGGATCATCCTCTTTCTCCTCGTCGCTTAAGGCACCGAAGCGGTTTCCCAAAGATAAGGGTTTCGAAGCTCCCAAACCAGACTTGGAAGTCGGTTTCAGAAAAGGGCCCTTTGGAACCGGTTTGGAGGTAGTTCCCAGGTCTTTCACCTTAAAAATCATTTTAGACTTTTGTCTCTGCACAGAGAAACCATCAAGGGGTTTCCCGCCCTGCTTTAGCGTGCCTTGGGCCGTCTTCTTTGGGGCAACAAATTCCGGGATACTTGCCTTTGGAACTTCAACAACAACTACATTCTTGGGGCATTCAACGTCTTTGTGGCCGAAAATTTTACACATATTGCACCTAGGCGGGCGCCATTCGTACTCGACCCTAACCATATAAAGGGTCTTGCCATTCCCCCCGAGCTTGGGGATAGCCACCGTGACAGTTTCCTTCAGCTCGGCCCCCAACACGACCTCAACCATGGCACGAGCAAAGTTAGGTCGACCCCAAGCCTCAGTACACATTGTACTAGTATAGGATTCAAGCATAAGAGGTGTCCCAACCTTGGTAGCAATACCGCTCAAACCCACCTCATTAAAGGCCAAAAGCGGAACATCATGGAGCTTAATCCACACCGGTACTCTTGTAAGATCCTCTTTAGCTAAATCAGCATCAGAATTCCATTTTCTTAACATAATAGGGACCAGTCTAATCATCCAAGGGCCCCCTTCAAGAACCTCATTCATACCATGCTCCGAAGAGAATTTGAAAAAGAAGAAGCCATTGGAGTGCATCATGACCTTCTCGATACCGAACTTCCTCCAAGCATTCATAACATAGTTTTGGACCACGGGAAAAGCTAATCTCTTGCCAATGAAGTACCCGTACAGAGTGTTCGAGTACTTTTTACTTGCTTCAACAACCGTGGCCAAAGGGATCTCCACATCCACATCACTACCATCAGGAGCCTCCAGATTCAAAGCACGGAAATTAAGCTTCTGCTTCGATTCGCAGCTTGAGCATAAGACTTATTTCCAAGTATGGGTTGTTTTTGGCCCAGTTGTTGAACAACAACCGTAGCCAGTAGCAAAAGAGTTACCACTAGAACCATCAGGAGCCTGCTTGTCGGCCATATCAGCATCACGACCCTCCTTCGCATCTCGGGCGGTAACATCATAGAAATCAGGGATTTCAGAGGGATATTTAATCCCAACCTGACTTACAGCATTTCCAAACTGGCTGGCATCAGCACCCACAACAGAGCGAGAATCAGGGAATTTACCAAGGTCTTGCATCCCAACCTAATTCCCACGCATAGAAGCAAGTAAGTTTTCAGCCCAAACTCCAAGATCATCACAGTGGGTTGCGCGGATCGAACTTCGCGGTAAGTTCGCTGGGTGCGGGGCAGCGCGCCCAGGAAGAAAATTTTCAGGATTTGCACCCTGAGAGTCATGGAATTTACCCATGCGACACTGGGAAGTGTCGCTAACAGTGTCGCCACCAGTGTCGCTACTAGCAGCAGGGGGAGTGCGACACTGACCGGTAGTGTCGCAGGAACTTGTGTCGCAGGCCGTTGTGTCGCGCATACTTGTGTCGCAACCCGTTGTGTCGCTAATAGGGTTAGGGCAATTTCTAGTGTCGCCCTTTGTGTCGCAGCAGCGCGCTTCTTCCATCTCCGGCGGCGCCTGACCACCTGCAACTTCACCATCAGAGCTTTCCGACGATCTAGAGCCATGTCTAGAAGCTCCAACGTCTCCCTTACCACTCAAACCCAAAGAGTAAGCTCCTTTATTTTTCTTTTTCGAAGTTCCTTTTTCTTTCATGATGAGCTACCGGAAACAGCCGGGACCTAACGGGAAGACTGAGACCGGCCAAAGGAGCCGCAAAAACAACCAACAAGATCACAGACCACGAACCAGGAACAACACTAAACCCAGAGGAACGGGACAGGAGCTTGATTCATGAGAGAAGGCCAAGAAACCACCTGTCGGAAAAACGCGCCGGAAATCGCCCTCCTGCCGGAAATCGCTGTCCTGCCGGAAATCGCCGCCTCTCTTTGATTCGAGTTTACTTTTACCAATGATACAATAGGTCCTTGTTTCCAATAAATGATATGCTAACAGCTCAATCTTCTCTCATTTCCCATTAAAGAAATTAATAGCTAATGCATATTACTATGACTATTTATTAATTCAAGTAGATATAACATAACTGTTTGAAATTATTACATAATAATCAAGCTTATATTAACTTGAGTTCACTTTATGACATCATAATCAACCTTATATCTTTCCCATAGTGTGTCTGTTTGGCAAAACTAGTTGTAAGCCGTAGGTTGTAGCTGTAGGCTAGAAGCTGTAGTTGTAAGCCGAAGCTTTTATTTCGAGTTGAAAGCTGTAGCTTTTATTTTTCTAAACGTGTTTGGTTTGGTAGCTGTATATGTATTTAAAAAATGTAAAAGGACGTAAAAGGACATTAAAAGGGTTAAAGTGATAAACATAATTAATAAAAAACAATATATCATTGTTATTAGCATGATTTATTTATTTTAAGATAAAATACCAATTTCAAATATTTTGAAAAAGATATTAAATTATATAATAATATGAACTAATAATTTAATATTTTGAAAAAGATATTAAATTATTTGTTTTGTTTATTTAAGATAAAATATCAAATTGTATTATTAAAATATTAAGATGAAACTAGAATGCAACAAGTTGGAAAAGCTTCATGGTAAAATGATATATCGGTCATCATTCCTTTGAATTTTATGAGGGGCATTTGAGGAATTATCATCACAAAATATCAAAAGCTCCCGTAACTTTTTCCAACGCTATTTGGAGGAGCGTTTCGTTTTTTAGCTTTTAAGAGTTTTTGGAATATATTTACAAGCGTCTAGCCCTATCTTCCAAACACAACTTTTATTGGTACGAGCTTTTAAATTTAAAAATGAAAAGTTTAAAGCTTCAAAAAACTCGACGCCAAACAAACTCATATCTTAGATGGTGAATACAAAACTAAACAATTAATTGTTGGAATTATGTGCATAATACAACGTTTATAACTATATTACTGAACCTACAAGGTCACACACAAAAAGCATTGAGATACCAATTTATTATAATATATATGTTGTATATATTATGTAAGTAATGAAACACATAAAATGATTATGTTTTTACATGGGCTAATTGAGTCCAATATACTAAATGGACTAAAAGGGTTTATGAGTTCATAGATAATTAATTAACTTAATTATGAATTGAATATTAAAATATTTAATGTATATTTTAATATTAAACCATTTGTTTTTAAGGTAATCACCAAGTAAAAGGATTTAGTTTTAAAATATATAAATATATATTATTATTATATTCTTGGTCACCATATATGAAAAGGAACCATTAAAAAAATCACTTTTGCTTTTGGTATTGCGTTGCTACGGACGAAACAAACAAAACTCCTTTGTTCTTGTTTTCGACATAAGTTTTTGTAAACGTTGAGTTCTCTAATATTTGTTTCATTAAATAATCAAATCGTTGATTATTTTGTTATTACTCGCTTGACTGGAACTAGCATTCCGTTGGTAATCTTTGAAGTGCTCGTGTGTGGATCAACCTTAAAGGTGTTCTATCTTGGACACTACTTTCTACGCGTTCTTATACCTTGCTTGCTAAAAGTATATCTAACTTCATCTTCAATTAATGTTATGGTTAATCTAGTAGATTTAATTGGATCCGAATTGGAAATCTTTTATACAATTATGTTTAATTGTTTCCGCTGCGCTTATGATTATAATTATATATTTAAAATCGGTTTTAAAGACCATCAAAATCCAACAGTGGTATCAAAACAACTTTTGAATCTATAGATTACCGATTGTATGTTAATCGGACCGATTAATTGTTGTTTTTAAATATCTAAACTTTGATTTTTGATAATGGTTCTTTTGAGTACCTACAATTAATTGGATCGATTATATACAAACCAATATTTGTTTAATATTGTTATATTTAAATTAAATGGCTTGTGTTTAAATTTTATATGTTGTATGTTATTTTCATGGCTATGATCATGCCTGAGTAGTCATGAAAAAAGCCATTGCTTTGTTAATATTGTTGATATTAATTGTAATGTTGTGCATAGCCTTTGATGCCCTTTTTAGACCTATGGATGTATTGTTTATTGGTTGTGTTTTTGTTAGCAATTTGGTGCGATTTATGTAATTACTTTGTTGGCAATTTGGTGCCATGGTTGTAATTTAAATTCCTAGATTAGGTTTCAAATTTTCTATGTAATGTATTTCTTTTCAAATTGTAAGTATCTAGATTATGTCTATGTAATTTTCAATTTGTAATGCATGAAGACAAAGATTGGGAGCTTATGGAACTCGAAGATGTCAATCAATGAAGAAGCTATAGAAAAATTGGTTTTGTCCTTAGTTTGACCATCGGTTTTCATGTTGGCTCAAGAAAACCGAACATAGGATGGGCTAGGCTATACATATGTATTTTATTAATGCTTGTGATATTATTGTTGATTATATAACATGACATAAATGGTTTTTGTTGAAAACTTCAGTAAAACACAAAATAGAGTTTTAACTAAAATTGTTGATTTTACGTAAACACTTAAAATAAAATTTTAAAATATAGATTTGTAAAACTCAAAATAAAGATTGTTTTATGAAACTACTTAAAATTGGTTTTAAGAAGTGACATGTTAGTTGTTTGTACTTTTGTTATTTTATTATGCTAACAAACTCATGTAGGATTATATTAGAAAATAAAATAGACAAATTAGTCGTGCAAACAATTAGATTCGTAAAACAATATATATATGGATATAAGTTAAAAATTGTTTTAACAAATAGTGTAATGAATTATTGAATGCATGCAATTATTCGTAACACAAATTTTTATAAAATATTGATTATATGAAACTATACCCAATTTAAACTTAAGTCATGCCATCTAATCGTTAGAACACTTGCTGGTTGTAATTTTTGGGTAGTGCTAAGAGCCAGTCATATTACAACCCCAAGATGATATATTTGCGCTCTGGTAAGACCTAAGCCAAATTATCATAGTTTTAAATTGGACGACTTAGTCGACGCCCTGGTAAGACCTAAGCTCGAGGCAATGATGGGACTAAACATGTCATTTAAGACACATGTTGTCTGGAGTCTCATAAAAGATCTAAGAGTTGCACTTGTAATGCAATTGGTACTCGCTACCTACCAATTGAACTTATTATTGTTTGTGTGATCAACCACTTATGATGATAAAGTTTCAATGTGGATCTTAGCCTTTATTAAATTAATGTTTAATTTAAAACTTGGGTAGTAAATTTATAGAGGATTAATATTGAAAATACTAAAATGAACTTTACATTATTTTGTAGATGGAAACCAATGGAACTCAATCTGTAAATAAACTATTATTCCTTTCTACGATTGGAGAGGGAAATTTCAAGAAACCGCAAACTGGTGAAGGCAAATACAAGGGTGTTGCCATAAATATTGAGCCTCAAACCAATAACCTCACTAAAGGTGCTACTTACCAAGGTGGTGAAGTAGGCAATGGAGGGGGAACTATCCGACCCATTTTACCGAGCTAAATAATAGCATAGCTGGAAAGTCCAGTATCTATATGATAGAAGTTTTTACTTTTTTTTCAAATTCTTGGGTACTTGATACCGGTTGTGGAACTCACATTAGTAATAATGTGCAAGGATTTAGAATAAGTAGGAAACTAAATAAAGGCGACTTGGACCTACACGTTGGTAACATAGCACGTGCTGCTGTCGAAGCTATCGGGAGCTATGAGCTCATTTAACCAAGTGATCTTACTTTAACTCTAAACAATTGTTGTTATGCACCTAGCCTGACTAGGAGCATTGTTTTAGTTTCCCGTTTGAAAGATTCTGGTTTCAAACCCAGTTTCACGGATTATGGTATTCCAGTTCACAAAAATAACATGTTTTATTTTGATGCCATTCCCCGTGATAGCATTTACGAAATTGTGATGCATAATTCTGTTTCAAACGATAATTCTATATATACTTGTAACGCCAAACGATTTAAGCCAGACTTAAATAAATCATATCTATGGCATTGTTGTCTTGGTCACATAAACAAGAAACGTATATCAAAACTCCAATCTGATGGACTTTTCGATTCAACCGGCTCTAAGTCGTTTGATGTATGCGAGTCTTGCTTATGTGGAAAGATGACTAAGGCCCCTTTCACCGGTCACGGTGAGAGAGCCAAAGATCTATTGGGACTCATACATACTGATATATGTGGACCTTTTAGAACTATGTCAAGAGATGGTAAAAGCTACTTCATTACTTTTACTAATGATTTAAGTAGATATGGTTATGTCTACTTGTTGAGACATAAACATGAAGCTTTAGACACGTTCAAAGCTTTCCAAAATGAAGTAGAAAATTAGCTCGGCAAAACTATAAAAGCCATACGATCTGATCGAGGTAGTAATATATGAGCCAAGAGTTTTCGGATCATCTAACGGATCGTGGGATTGTCTCACAACTCACTCCACCCGGAACACCACAACATAATGGTGTGTCCGAGAGGAGAAATCGAACTTTACTTGATATGGTTCGATCTATGATGAGCCAAACTACTCTATCTCTTTCCTTTTGGGATTATGCCTTAGAGTCATCTGCACGCATACTCAATATGGTTCCTACTAAGAAGGTATCTAAGACACCATACAAGCTATGGTATGGGAAAGCTCCAAAGTTGTCTTACTTGAGGGTATGGGGTTGCAAAGCTCATGTACGACGTGAGACTTTTAGCAAACTTGATTCCAGAACCGTCAAATGTATTTTTGTGGGGTACCCAAAGGAAACGATGGGTTACTACTTCTATAATCCCACCGAGAACAAAGTATTTGTTGCTCGGGGTGCTGAGTTTTTAGAGAGAAATCTCTTATTACAAGAATCAAGTGGGAGTAATGTAGATCTCGAAGAAATTCGAGAACCACAAGATACAATACCTTCCGTTGGCACTAGCGAAAGTATTGAGCCCGAGCATACTGATGTAGAGGCACATCACGAATAACCTGACATTCGCAGATCTGGTAGAGTTTCTCAACAGCCCGATAGATATGGATTTCTTGTGACTGCTGAAGAAGCTGAACTAGGAGATCATTGTGAGCCTGCTAGCTACCGAGAGGCTGTTTCGGATCCCGAATCCGACAAGTGGCATGAAGCCATGAATGCAGAGATGCAATCCATGAAAGATAACCAAGTCTGGAACTTAGTTGACCTTCCACCAAACAGCAAGCCTGTTGGGTGTAAATGGGTCTTCAAGAAGAAGAACGATATAGATGGAAATGTGCACACCTTCAAAGCTCGCCTCGTGGCGAAAGGTTTCACGCAAACTCATGGAATTGACTATGAGGAGACCTTCTCTCCAGTTGCAAGCATTAAGTCTATTAGGATACTTCTTGTCATAGCTGCATATCATGATTATAAGATATGACAAATGGATGTCAAAACGGCCTTCTTAAAAGGTCACCTAAGCAAGAACGTATATATGGTGCAACCAGAAAGGTTTGTGAATCCAAAGTACCCTAAGAAAGTGTGCAAGCTTCAAAGATCCATATATGGCTTGAAGCAAGCATCTAGGAGCTGGAATCTTCACTTCGGTGAGAAAATCAAGGAATTTGGTTTTGCTCAAAACGGAGATGAGCGCTGTGTTTACATTAGAGCTAGTGGGAGCGTTGTAGTCTTCTTGATCTTGTATGTTACTCATCGGCAATGATATTCCAACATTGCAAGACGTTAAGTCTTAGCTTGGAAAATGCTTTGCGATGAAAGATCTAGGGGAAGCAGCATACATCCTAGGGATCAAGATCTATAGGGATAGATCTAAGCGGTTAATAGGTCTTAGTCAAAATACATACATTGACAAAATCTTGAAACGGTTCAAGATGCAAGATTCCAAACGTGGAAATTTGCCAATGCAACATGGCATAACGTTGAACAAGTCTCAATGTCCTACTTCACCTGATGAAGTAAAACGCGTGAATGGAATCCCTTATGCTTCAGCTATAGGATCCATTATGTATGCTATGTTATGTACTAGACCCGACATATCATTTGCCTTGAGCATGACGAGTAGATATCAACAGAATATAGGTGAAAGTCACTGGACTGCTGTTAAGAACATTCTTAAGTACCTGCGGAGGACTAAGGACATGCTCTTGGTTTACGGAGGTTTGGAGGAGGAGCTAAGTGTAAAATGTTACACTAATGCGAGCTTCCAAATGGATCAAGATGATTCTCGGTCACAATCTGGCTATCTCTTCATCATGAATGGAGGTGCAGTCGATTGGAGGAGTTCAAAACAGAGCACGGTTGCGCAGTCTACTACAAAGTCAGAATACATAGCTGCACAAGAAGCTGTATAGATTAGGAAGTTCATTGCTGAACTAGGCGTAGTACCCAGCATTGAAAAACCTGTGGAGATGTACTGTGACAATGTTGGCGCTTTAGTACTTGCAAAAGAACCGAGGGTACATAAAGGTAGTCGACATATTCTCCGAAAATTTCATTACATTCGTGAAGTTGTTGCAATGAATGAAATTAGTATTCTTAAGGTTCATATTGATTATAATGTAGCTGATCCATTTACAAAGCGCATGCCTTACAATAATCATGATGATCACGCTAGAGGCATTGGACTTCGTTTTGCTAGCAGTTTGTTTGATTTGTAATTTTAGTATTTGAATATTTGGAACATATAAGCAGTTTTATTTTATGTTATGAATTGATATACTTAGTATGATCGTTTTCATCAATATTACTATGTTCTATATTAGCATGTTTAAATCCGTGAATAACAAGCTTATTTTAAACTTCCATAGTCGGTCATGTTATGGATTGACCCAACCCTCGAGATGTCACTACATGGATCGACGTCATTGGTGAATCTCGAAAATGATTGTGTATTTATATCCTTAGACCTGAGTTACATGTTGGTTCTAGAGCGTATGTATCATTAAGTTTTGATATAGTCCAACGCTGTTCTGAATAAGGCAGTTATAAAAGCTATCATTAGACATAATGTGAAATGTATGATAGACGCATGTAGTCAAGATAGAATTTGTTCCTCTACTAGTTGAGAGATTGATATCACTGGCCCCTCGATGAATCAAATAGATATGAGTGTATGGCCATACCCAAACGACATTGATTGTTGGTCAATTTAGTTTGATGATCTTATTCGAGTTCTAGATCGAGAAACCAATAATTGAACTATTATGAGAATGATTCGATCCATGTCTCAAGTTCAATTGACATCAATAACAAATGGAGATTAGACAACAAGTCATTATTGCATTGCAAGCTAATGTATATTTTTGTAGAGAGAACATTCATATATAGTTAGGGGCAGTGGCGTGTTGCTAGACGCTAACCACTATCTGTATAGTTACTTGGTGTTGTGTCATGCACAAGTGGGAGTTTGTTGGAATTATGTGCATAATACAACGTTTATAACTATATTACTGATTATGTATGAACCTATGAGGTCATACACAAAGAGCATTGAGACACCAATTTATTATAATATATATGTTGTATATATTATGCAAGTAATGAAACACATAAAATGATTATGTTTTTATATGGGCTAATTGAGTCCAATATACTAAATGGACTAAAAGGGTTTATGAGTTCATAGATCATTAATTAACTTAATTATGAAATGAATATTAATTAATTGAATATTAAAATATTTAATGTCTATTTTAATATTAAACCGTTAGTTTTTAAGGTAATCACCAAGTAAAAGGATTTAGTTTTAAAATATATAAATATGTATTATTATTATTATTATTATTATATTCTTGGTCACCATATATGAAAAGGAACCATTAAAAAAATCACTTTTGCTTTTGGTCTTACGTTGCTACGGACGAAACAAACAAAACTCCTTTGTTCTTGTTTTCGACATAAGTTTTTGTAAACGTTGAGTTCTCTAATATTTGTTTCATTAAATAATAAAATTGTTGATTATTTTGTTATTACTCGCTTGACTGGAACTTGCATTTCGTTGGTGATCTTTGAAGTGCTCGTGTGTGGATCAACCTTAGACGTGTTCTATCTTGGACACTAGTTTCTACGCGTTCTTATACGTTGCTTGCTAATAGTATATCTAACTTCATCTTCAATTAATGTTATGGTTAATCTAGTAGATTCAATTGGATCCGAATTGGAAATCTTTTATACAATTATGTTTAATTGTTTCCGCTGGGCTTATAATTATAATTATATATTTAAAATCGGTTTTAAAGACCATCGATTTTCAACATTAATAACATAAAGAAGATCATTCACCAATATCATACATACTAGGGGATAAACGGGGCGCAAGAAGAACCTCATGCAGAGTTTCTTTGCTAACAGTCATTCCAGCACATCCATTCATATTAATAGGTTCATCTGACAGTTTCCTGATAACAAACTGTTGTATCAGAGTAGCTAACGTAAAACGCAGCTCTTGCAGCGCCAAAAAACCACCTGGACACATTGTTCTACCACTACCAAAAGGAAGCTGTTCAAAATGCTTTCCCTTAACATCAATATCCTTATGACTTGTCAAAAATCTTTCTGGCTGAAATTCATAAGGATCTGGTCAAATATTCAGATCATGATGAATCTTTGAAAGATTTACTATGAGACGAGTACCTTTTGGGATATTGTAACCACCCACATTCCATAGTGCAGTCCTCCATGGATTCATGAGGTACTAACAGAGGTGTAGCTGGGTATAAATGCATCGTTTCTTTTATGATGGCTTCAATGTAGAGCAAGTTCTTCAAGTCCGACTCCTCCACGAGTCTCTCCTTTCCAACATGCTCTTCAATTTCAACTGCGCAATTTCTAATGTTTTGGGATTGTTGAGCAGAACTTGCTGTCGTGTCCAAGGCTGCTGTTAGAACTTGCTGTCAACATAAACAAACCCTTGATTGGATTTATATATAGCCGCTTAATAGAAAAATATAAATCAAGTTAAAAAGTTGAGTTATATTATTTGAAATGTGGCTTTGATAATTATATCATGATCAAACAAGCGAATTCGTCTTAGAAGCCTGTTGCAGAACGGAAAAGAGCGTGTTGATGAAGACTTAATTGCCTTCATGATGTTCTCCTGACTCTCTTTTTATTTTTAGCTCATGTAACCATTCATCCATAATTTCACCCACATCTTTTGCTACTTCTTTCATGGACTTTTTGGATCCATCCAAATCGAAATGTTTGAGAAAAGTGATATAATCAGACACCAGAAACACACCTAATTAATAACTCAACGTATTTCCTTATGACAACGTGAAACCGGGCTCTTTCTTCATCGTTGGCAAAAGAATCCTAACAATGATATTTAATACTAATTCCCCAACCATATGTTCATATCCACCTTCACTGTATCTAAATTTCCTCGCTCTTTGTTCTTTAGCCAAACATTATATAGTTTTTTCATGGACACTCTAACTTCTGAAACTCGAATATGTCCAAGCATATGTACTCGTCATTAAGACAAGACTTCAAGCATTTGCACATTCTTCGCCAATAATCCTCGTAAGGACTAAACCCAAACATGGCATAGTTATATGTCATGATTTCAAACGCATGTGCTTTTGGCCGACTTGCAAAGACTGTGTCGTTTGTAGTATAGCAATCCTTAGCTATCTTCCCATTACTTACCACCAAAGCTTGATAAAAGCCAAACTTAATAGTAAAAATATGACCATATTTATCCGCCATATCGTCCAAAACCTTGTGAGATAGCTGCAAACCGCGTGGAAGGTGCAAGTGTCCAATTATACGCCATGCATCCTTTACTTCAGACGGTTTTCTATCGCTAACTCGCTGTTTGTTAAAGATTTGAAGTAGGGAATTTAGTACAGCAACAGAAAGAGTGGTTGCTACTATTATTAAAAGTAAGAGATGGAACTCCATTGATTTTAGCTATTTTGTCTTCGTATCCTATGTACAATTTTCAACGAATATATACATATGTCCACCCCTGGACTTGAACCCACAACCTCATGGTTGGAGGGTTACCTCGATACTAGCTATTTTATCTTCATATCCTATCACCATTTACCTTCCACATATTGTCGTTGAGGCAAAATAGGCTTGTATTTTTTATTATCATTTCTCATTACAACCACTTGTTAAGCGATGGTTGAGCTTCTTTCTCAGCGACATGTTCCAGGAAAGTTTAAATAGGGTGAACTCACGCTAAACCATAATCATCTCCTTTGTCTGTGTCATGCATTCTTCATATGATATTGGTTGTCGGGTACGATGGGTCCTAATTTCCAATAAATGATAATTAACTAGTAACAGTTTAACCTTCTCTCATTCCCATTAATGAAAATGATGGCTAATACATATATACTACGACCATCACTAAGTTGGTCTAGGTCCTCACAAGAGGTATTAGGTTCGAACCTCACTAGGTAAATAAGGTGGTAAGGGAAAGGGTCGGAAATAGTCACAAGGATACCCCACTTAATTAGGCCGTACCTCTGAGTAAGAAAAAAAGTCCCGCCCTCCTGGATAACGTATCTATACAGAAAAAACCTCTCTTGTTTACATACTGCTATGACTATTTATTAATTCAAGCAGATATAACATAACTGTTTGATATTACATCATAATCAACCTTATATCTTTCCCACACTATATCATATAGAGGGTGGATACAAAACTAAAAAATTAATTACATAAAGAAGATCATTCACCAATATCATACATATCAGGGGATAAACGGGGCGCAAGAAGAACCTCATGCAGAGTTTCTTTGCTAACAGTCATTCCAGCACATCCATTCATATTAATAGGTTCATCTGACAGTTTCCTGATAACAAACTGTTGTATCAGAGTAGCTAACGTAAAACGCAGCTCTTGCATCGCCAAAAAACCACCTGGACACATTGTTCTACCACTACCAAAAGGAAGCTGTTCAAAATGCTTTCCCTTAACATCAATATCCTTATGACTTGTCAAAAATCTTTCTGGCTGAAATTCATAAGGATCTGGTCAAATATTCAGATCATGATGAATCTTTGAAAGATTTACTATGAGACGAGTACCTTTTGGGATATTGTAACCACCCACAGTGCAGTCCTCCATGGATTCATGAGGTACTGACAGAGATGCAACAGGGTATAAACACATTGTTTCTTTTATGATGGCTTCAACGTAGACAAAGTTCTTCAGGTCTGACTCCTCCACGAGTCTCCCCTTTCCAACATGCTCGTCAATTTCAACTTGCGCAAATTCTAATGTTTTTAGGTTGTTGAGTAGTAAGCATCATGCCCATGTTAATGTCGTGGATGTCGTGTCCAAGGCTGCTGATAGAATTTGCTGCCAACATAAACAAGCACTTAATTAGATAAAATTATAAAGATAAAAGAAAAATATGTTTGAAGTTAAAACTGGAGTTAAATTTTTACTTGACATGTGGCTTTAATAATTGTATCATGATCAAAACTGGAGAATTCATCTTCAGAAGCTTCCTGCAGAACGGAAAGGAGCGAATTTATGAAGACTTGACTGCCTTCATGTTGTTCTCCTGACGCTATTTTTATTTGTTGCTCTTCGCTACTTTTTTCATGGACTTTTTGGATCCATCCACGTCAAAGTACTTGAGAAAAGGGATATAATCAGACACCATAAAACGCACCTAATAACTCAAAGTATTTCCGTATGACCACATGAAATCGAGCCCTTTCTTCATTGTCGGTAGAAAATCGTTTCCCAGAAAGAATCCTAACAACAATATTTAATACTAATTCCCGGATCCATAGCTTCATATCCACCTTCACCATATCTAAATTCTTACACTCTTTGTTCTTTACCCAAATATCATATAACTTTTTTATGGACACTCTAACTTCCGAAACTCGAATATGTCCAAGCATATGTACTCGCCGTTGAGACAGAGCTTCAAGCATAACTATCTTCCGCATTCTTCGCCAATAATCCCCATAAGGACTAAAACCAAACACGGCATAGTTATACGTCATGAGTTCAAACGCCTGAGTTTTTGGTCGACTTGCAAAGACTTTGTCGTTTGTATTAAAGCAATCTTTAGCTATCTCCCCATTACTTACCACCAAAACTTTGTGAAAGCCTAGCTTGATGGTAAAAAGAGGACCATATTTATCCGCCATATCGCCTAAAACTTTGTGAGGTAGCTTCAATCCACCTAAATGGTGCAAGTGTCCGATTATAGGCCATGCACCCTTTACTTCGGGCGGTTTTATGTCGCCAACTTGTTTTTTGTTGAAGATTTGAAGTAAGAAAATTAATACAATAACAGAAAGACTGGTTGCTAGTGAACTCAATTGCTTCTTAAAGAAAGATGCACAAATGAATCTATATATGTGTGTGACCTCAAATAAAAGAAAAAAAAACAAGTTTTCCGTTTTGTTTTGTTTTGGTTTTTGTTTTTTTTTTTAACTCAACACATTTAATGTAAAGAGATTATGATTTTTAAAGTTAAAACTTTTGTTATGTGAGGACATATGTGTCATATCAAGAGCATGTAAGAGTGTTATTGGGTCATGAGATGTAAATCCTGTCTAGAACACACGTGTAGAATATGTGAATTTGTGAACCATAGCCACACAAAACTACATAATTCGATAGGTGTGAATTAGAGAGGATGATGACTTAGAGAGGACGTGAGAAACATGTTATCTCAACCCTTCATTTTTTGTGATCTAATGTCCTGATTTACGGCATCATAAGTACAATACGTCATAAACGTACACTACATCATAACAACACTACATTTTATTCATACAAATTTGACTGCATCATAACTCTCCGACCCTCTGGCCCCGACCTCATAATTCGTTGATACATTTTTTTTATCAGACTTCAACAATACATTTCTCAAATACTTTTTGCACATTACGATCAAATGATGGGGGAAATTTAATATATCCCCTTCTAAATCTCCTAAAAATTACTCGAAACACAAATTCCAATCTTTTTGAGTAAATACGATCTAATGAGTATAGTTGGATGATACCTTAAATTGGTTATTAGTTACGAGTATATCAGTCCAAAATTGCAATGTTTTAATAAAGATTCAGTAACTCCTAAATACTACTCCGTATTACAATCGTACGTAACTAAGTACCATTAGGTCATTGGTTAAAATTTCTTAAAATTAAAGTAAAACCATTAATTGAAAATTCATCATTTTGGTAAAGTTCAGAGAGACAAACCCTATATGAGGGGCAGGAGGGACAGCCAACTCTCCATCTCAGTCCTTAATTTTTTCGATCAACGGTCCAGATCACTGCATTTTAAACTTAAAATGCAGTGAATCTGCTTAAAATACAGTGAAATTAAAGTGAATTTGGACTGTTGATCGAAAAAATTAAAAGCTGAGATTAATTTTGCCCCTCCTACCCCTCATATAGGGGCTGCTTCTCTGATCTCAAATCTTCTTATGCGAAAACAAGATTATAAATAATTAAATATAAAAGCTCTCATTCAACATAAAGTTAAAGAGGATTTAAATGTAAAATCGATTGAACATTAACAACGAAGGCAACCTATTACAGCAAAAGGAAACAAAGAAGCTACTAATCGATGAGAATCAACTATATCAAATAATCTTCACACAATGAGAATGGAAGAGAGAAAATGGAACTGGAATGAAGGGCGCTGTCGACACTAAGCAAATGTTAGACAATCAACCTCCTTCTATGAATTCATCCGAAACATATGAATACTAATGATAATGAGAGCTGAGAAAGAGAAGCAGAAAGTCTAACATGAAGCTTCCACTAGAGATTAATAAGTTTTCTAATTGGGATCCATTTTAAACGGATCATGATATGAAGAAACCTAGCCAGCGTCGTCGGGCAACTCGTCAGAGGGTGTTACACGAATTGTGTCCTCATCGATATCATTTAGAAGAGTCGAACCATTGTGATTACAATTTTTTTTTTATCTATGTGGAAGCAGTTTTCTTCTCGCCTGCTGTTAAACTTCCTTTTCCTTTGCGTTCTTTGATTTTTGAATGTTTTCCTAAATCTAGCACAAGATTCTTGACATTCTTTGTTGGCACAAAAATCAACATCAGCATGAGATGATTCGGAAATGGGTGTCTATTCTGATATTCAAATTCAACAGAGATGATATTGGAATAAGTTGACCCCTTAACTACCAGAGCGTTATAAAATATTAGGCATTATGCCTGACAGAAAAGATACATCTAGTACGAGACCATTGGGATTATTAATAGTACCATTTTTAAAAAATGTTAATGAATATCCATTTCGATTGGATGATGAAAAGTAGAAGCCAGAGGAGCGGAAGAAATGACAACATATTTCATGGAAGTGGAAATTATGAGAGAGGGTGCATATACTTTCCATAATTAATGATAGAGTTTCGGTAACATTTTGTTCCCCCATGTCACATTAAGAAATAAACAAAGTATATCTATCAATCTTTTAACTTTTCTTTCAAAGAAGAATTACATTGAGTGCACGTTTTGTTTTCGAAATATTCAATTTTATTAAATGCATTTTGGTTTATTTAAGGATAATTTCACTTTTATAATTCGTGCTTAACATGCGGTATGGGGTGATGTGATTTCATCAATCGAGACTGAAGAAGCAGTGGTCAATTGATGTAATCTATACAAAGAGGTAAGCTAAATTGATGGAAAATAGTCTACGAGTTTGTACATAGATGAAATTGATGAGTTACAGTTTGTATAGATCAAGAGAGACGAAACGAGTGTAATTTGTATTAACTTTTTAACCGAATTCTATGAACACTTTAGGGTCTTTATATACCAGACCATGTACAATTGACTCACACTTAGAACGTAACTCACATACTACTAACGAACACTTAATCTTCAATGATAATTATAATAATATTAATTTAAATTTATTATAGGAGTAAGGTTCAAATGATTATATAAATGTAGCGAGAATAAAAAAACTAATGGGATAGCTCCATCTATAATAGTACAAAAGTTATATTTAACAAACCCCCTATTTTCTCCACGTTTTTATAAATAAATATTTCAAAAAAATTATAAAAATTGCACCATAAAAAAACATTTTTTCTCTTCGATTAGAGATTTAACATAATATAATTTCGACGAACTTTGTTCTTCATTTTTTTTGTGGGTTTGAAAACAACTATCGCATATGATACCAACGACTATCACATGTGATACTACACAATATCACATGTTAGTATATCATACAATTTGTAAAACCCAACAAAAAACGAAGAGGAAATAATGTGAGATGTAAAACCCAACAATTTGTAAATACAAGTTCATCCATTATAGTTTAATTTATGTTACTATGCATTATCACAATGATAATTTTATTTTTTAATTAACAATATTAAACTTACAAATTAATATAATTGTATTTATAAATGGTCGTGCATTGTACGGGCTCTAGTTATGAATATATGTATGCATATATTTACTTACATATCTATGCTCTGTAATTGATCTATATATCTTAATTCATTACATTGTCATGTGACTTTTTTAGTTTAGTTACTAACATACAAGTTTCATGATATAAAACTAAAAGCAATTTGATGTTCATGTTGGTTCTTCGACTCCAATTTTTTGGTGTAAAACTTAAACATGATTAATATTCATGTTGGTAATTTGAATTCTTTGATGGGTGAAGCACGAGTTTACTCGTGGTGGTTTGGGTAATGGACTACGTCTTTGATGAAATGTA
Organism: Gnaphalium uliginosum; assembly: GCA_963930675.1. Taxonomy (NCBI): domain Eukaryota; kingdom Viridiplantae; phylum Streptophyta; class Magnoliopsida; order Asterales; family Asteraceae; genus Gnaphalium; species Gnaphalium uliginosum. Next base: position 11,076,117 of record OZ005683.1, on the reverse strand, counting down.
TGACACAAGAAGCAATAATGTAAAGAGGTGAAACTTTTATTTATATCTACATGTTACGATATTTAAGTTCATCAATTGTACTTAAGAAGTCGTGTTTACCGGCTCACAAAATGATCATACATTTCATATAATGTTTATTTATTTATTTGTTTCTGTCGTAAGACCGATCACAAATTGATCCACCAACAGATGAATAATCTATTGGTAGTAATAGCAGTTCAAACTTCCAAACCAACAAAATTATTTCAAGGACTCATAATTTTCAATATGAAAGTCATCATTCTTATAGTTTGAATAATAATGGATTTCTTCATGTTTTATTTGTGTATGGCCGATATGGATGATTGGTAAACTTTTAACTAGAATGTGCATGTAAAAACAACATTAACATATATATCTCAGTTTCACATGAGTTATGTAATCCATATAACTAAAGATAATATTTGGAAAATGATATATGTAATCCACTCATTCTTTCGCATCTTTTCTTTCTATTTCAAAAGCCAAGACTTAAGAAAGTAAAGAAAATGAAAGAGGTCAACCGGGTCAAGGAACTGAAAATTTCATATAACATATTAACCGTCTATAACATCCTACATTAATCTATCAATACGAAGGTTCAAAAGAACATATAGTCTTCATAATCATGTTTAATGTACTCATTATATGTAAGTCTGACATTTGTTAACGCGTTTTAACCCAGCCTCCCAACCAAGCTCATCTACTAGATTTAATGACTACGAGTCATTTAGGTATGACATCATCCCAAATTGGTTTAAATCAATAGCACTAGCTCAAAAAACAGGTCCAATGGGTTGAACGGGTCAAAAGTTGCAAAAATTGCTTATAACAAACTGAAAACTGGACACAATAGTTTTTAAAGGACAACCCAAACCATTTCGACCTGCACTACAAAGGATATGTTTTGACCCGTTACAGCATCACCTAACCCACCTGACCTGTACATTTATATGATGGTACAATATACCATACAAATGCATCTACCTTCTTTTAAATAGCGAACTAAACAACTCTATCGAATCCAGGACTTTTAGCTTTCTTGACTGCAAACCGTGATCTACAAGTAACAACTTTGGAAGGACCAGATTGAGCATCAGTTATTAGGCTCAAACATCATTTTCCATTAATGGAAGTTTGAGTTAAACTCAGTGCTCTAAAAGATGGATCAACTGTTATAAAAGATTAATTAAGTTAAAGGTGGTAACTTTCGACCCATTTAATTATGTATTGGTGGACTTAAATTCTGTTTGATCTCAAACGGGTAAAATGGGTTAGATAAAGTAAATACAGTATTAACTAGAACTTATTATTAATGCATAAAACTTTCTAAATCGTTCCGTTGATGTAAATTACTATTGTACTACTATTGTTTTTGTAATCATAATCAAGCTTTATCTATTTTTAATATTTCCAAAAAAGAACAAAAAAGATTTTGCAGGGAAACCCAACTTGACCAGCCTGCTTCCAGTCCATTCTAACAAAACCATATCAACCTAGTACACTACCAACCCGACCCTGCCAAACTTAGATTAAGAATTTAAGACATTGCCTACGCTGAATTAGGAGCACAACTAGAAGTAACGTAGAAGCTAGAAGTGAATTCAAACTACAGATGATCAACATAACCTATAACTGATCCTAATGCTTAGCAGTTCTAATCTATATTTCATATAGAATCCAATAATCAAACAACACTAGAATAATAGTTTAATCATTAACAGAATAGATAAACCATTAGATAGATATCAATTCAATATAGTACAAAGAAAACAAGAAAATACCATAAAGAACCTAACTTTATTCCAATTTATACCAAGGAAAATCTAGTAGTAACAACTATACTAGAACTCCAAGCATAACAAAACAGAGAGTTATTACAGTAACGATACATACATATATGGAACGCAATCTATGTTGGGATATAAATGATTAGTACTGCCAAGCTTAAAGAGTTAGTACTGCTATTCAAAGTTTCTACTGCTCTTCATTATTAGTACTGCTACAACAGTTTCCACTGTCAGTTCATTCAAGAGTTTCTGCTGCTAGTATGATTTCCAAGATTAGTACTCTAGAAGAATTTCTACAGTTAGTTAGTACTGCTAGACCAGATTACAAAGTTTCTGCTGTTGGCTTTGTCCAAAGGATATGTGGCGCATGTGGGTATACAGTTACCTAATCTTGATAAAGCATGCGCAACAAAGCATGGGACACTTTACGGCAACAAATCATGCTTAGATAGGTTGACTTCCATGCATTAACTATAATAACGTGTAATAGGAACTCTATATTTTATAAGGAGAGTTCCTTACTTTAAAGGTATGGAATGGTTAGAAAAGTGTATGTATAAATATAGATCAATTGTGAAATAAGGATATAGACTTGAGCACTTCTGTACCTTATCTCAGATAAAAAAACATAGTTCGCTTCAAAGTTATTGTAACCCAAATACAACCAAGTGTATTCGTATCATTTCATAAATAATATTGGAGCTTTTGTTATACAATCTATTGTACTCTGTTCTCTACATTACATACCACAAACCATTACACAATTTACACATCTTTATCTTCTAAACTTAACAAGTATTATTCCGCAAATTTCTTGTTAAGAAGTTCAAAGCATTAGTGAGTTTAATCTTGACTGTGATCAAGTCGATCCTGACAAGTGGTATCAGAGCATTGGTTGTTCTTTGAACTTTAGGAAGATAATTTTGGTTTGTTTAAAAGTTCTTTTCAAAAACTTTTATAAAAATGTCTACCGATGAATTTCAAACAAATAAGATCCTCATACTCAGGCTTGATGAGTATGATATGTGGAGAAATAGAATCAAGCAACACATGTTGCTCACTGATTATCAGATGTGGGACATTGTTGTTAATGGTCCCAAGTATTCAACTATGCAAATGGTGTCAGATTACCAAGATTACCTCCAACCACTGATATAGCAAGAAAGGAGAGGGGGATAGAGCTCAAAACTCTTAGCACTCTTATGGTAGCTTTGCCAAATGAGTATCAGAGGAAGTTTGAGAACTACGAAGATGCTCAGGTTCTCATGAAAGCTATTGACAAAAGATTTGGTGAAAATGAAAGTACCAAGAAAAACAAAAGATCCTTACTCAAACAACAGTTTGAAAACTTTGGATCTGTCAAGTCTGAAACTCTTACACAAATATTTGACATATTTTATAAGTTGGTTGGTGATTTGGAAAATCACAATGTAAAGATTGATAAGGATGATCTCAATAGAAAATTTTTGAGATCACTTGGTGATGAATGGATCAGTATACAGTTGGGTTAAGGCAGGGAAGTGATTTGGACGATAAAGAGTTGGATGACCTATACAATGATCTTAGATCATTTAAACCTGAAGTAGAAAGCAGAAAGCAGTTTAATGTACACACACAAAATGTACATAATGCTGCATTCATGTCTGTGGGAAAGATGCATGCAGACTCAAAAGCATTTGGATCTGCATCAGCTACTACTGCATCTGGATCTGGATCTGGATCATCCTCACATGATAGATCCTGTGATCATGTGATAGAAGCATTTTTTACAAGTCATGTGAACTCATCACTGACTAATGAAGAGCTTGAACAAATCAATCCTAATGATTTGGAAGAAATGGATATCAAATGGCAAATGGCCATGATAACCATGAGGGCCAAGAGGTATATCCAGAGGACAGGGAGAAATAACTTTGCATTAAAGAGGGAAGATAATGCAGGTTTTGATAAAAGCAAAGTGGAGTGCTACAACTGCCACAAGTTGGGTCACTTTGCAAGAGAATGCAGATCTGGAAGGCAAGAGGGATATGTGCAAAGATCTGGAGGAATTAATGGGAACAATGGGTTCAATGGAACTCAAAGAAGGAATATTTCTGTTCAAGATCAGGGTACTATTGCAAATGCTCTAGTGTCACAAGATGGGATAGGGTTTGATTGGAGCTATCAGGATGAACATGAAGCTCAGAATCAAACATTGATGGCACAAACAGAAGCTGCTAGCACATCTGATGAAGTCCCATATGTGGTACAGATTAAATTGTGCTTTAATATATGTAAGAACTGTTAAACACTATAGAGACTACAATGCTAAAATTGTGATGAACTTAGAGAATGGGAATTCAGGAATAGACACACAACCTCTGCTATTGAAAGCCTAGAAAAGACCATTAAAGCATATCAAACAAATGAAACCCAATATGACTATGATGTTAGGTATGCTAAGTGGGAAAGGGATGTATTACAAGACAAAGTGGATGAGCTAACCAAAAAATTAGCAGAAGTCACCTGTGAGAAAGAAAGCATAAAACTAAAAGTTTGTGACTTAGAAAATACATCCAAAAATGTACAAAATATAATCAAGGTACCAATACATGATAAAATCAAAACAGGCCTAGGTTATAATAATGTACCTCCACCATTTAACAACAATTACTTTCCACCTAAGACAGACTTAGACATCAGTAAGCTTAAGGAGGAAATGACTGAGGAGGTCAAAAAGGTTGATCCAGTGATGAATCAAGATCAGGATCTTGATAAAGTTGAAATTACTGATTGGACATCAGATGATGAAGAAGAATCTAAATCTGATAGTTTTAAGAAAGTTGAGACTGAAACAACAACCACTAGTTTAAGTAAGAAAGTGCATACTAGGCTAATTTCTGAAATTTCTGGTAAGAAATTAGCAGAGGGTAAAAGATTGTTTCAAGAAAAGAAAAAATTGAGAGTAGAACAGTCAAAGACCACAGGAAACAAATCCATAAGAGGTCTAGGTTTTGTGAATGAAAAGATAAAAGCAATTAGTAAACCTGTTAACAAATCTGAAAATGTTAAATATGTGAATGTTAACTGTACTAGTTGTAAATGCAAAGCAAGCACTTCATCATCAGTTCACAAAACAAAACATATTCCCAGAGGAAGTCAAAGAAACTGGAATCAATCAGTTTCACAAAAACTGAGAAAGAATTTTCAAATGGTGAAATTGAAGGCATGCTTTATCTGTGGTAGAACAAACTATCTTCAAAATGAATGCTATCATAATCCAAGAAATAGAAGGATTATGAGATCATCATGGACAACTTCTGACAGAATTAATGACCAAAACTTTAAATCTAAAATTAATTCTGTTAGTACTGTCAAGAAGATCAAGGCTAAAAAGGTTAATACTGCTGCACCAAAATCTACTGCAGCAGCATTAATCAGAAACAAAGCCAACAGTACTAAAAGGACTCAAGCAGCACAAAAAGTTAATAATGTCAAACATATTAGAACTGCTGGTAATATTAATACTGTCAAGCAGATTACTACTGCTTCAGTTAAGACTGTTGCGTAGCACAGTTAAAGATGTCAAGGTAGTGAATACTGCTACCAATTTTAATACTGTCAGGCAAAATCATATTGGTTCTGCTTTTAATACTGTTAAGCCAGTTTTTGCTGCTAAGTCTAAAATCAGTTGGATTTGGAAACATAAAACCACTTCAAAGGTTTCCAAAGCTAACAGTACACCACAAACAATGATCTTTGAGAGAGTTGACCTTGTGGATGTACAAGGGAGACCCAAAACCAAATTGGTTTGGGTTCCCAAGAGAAACTGATCTCTTGATTATTTGTATGTGGAGAGCAAGCCAAGAAGTTTATGGCATGTTGACAGTGGATGCTCAAAGCACATGATAGGGGATAGGAGCAAGCTGCAGAACTTCAAGTAATTGGATGGAGGTTATGTAGCTTTTGGAAGTAATCCTAAGGAAGGAAGGATTACAGGAAAAGGAGTTGTCTACAGTGATAAGATGAGTTTTAAAGATATTTATTATGTTGAACAATTGAGTTACAATTTGCTAAGTGTGAGTCAAATCACAGAGAAAAAAAACCATGTTCTTTTTACTGACACATAATGCTTTATTATTTCTGATAAATTCAAATTGGATGAAAACATGATTTTAATGAAAATTCCCAGAAAGAATAATGTGTATTGTTGTGACTTAGTAAACATGAAACCTCAACAAGAATTAAATTGTCTTATCTCAAAGGCAACCATTGATGAATCAGATCTTTAGCATAGAAGAATATGTCACATGAATTTCAAAACAATTAACAAACTGGTTAAAAGCAAACTTGTGATATTCATGTGATGACCATTGTGTTGCATGTCAAAAGGGAAAGCAACACAAATCTTCTTTTAAGACCAAAGGTGTGAACTCAAATTTCTCTCCTTTACACTTAGTGCATATGGATTTGTTTGGTCCAACTAATATAAGTAGTATAGGAAAGAAACAATATTGTTGGGTGATCATTGATGATTATAGCAGATTTAGTTGGGTGTTCTTTCTTAGAACTAAGGATGAAACAGGTGACATACTTAGATTATTCATTACTAGGATTGAGAACCAAACTAATCAGAAAGTTAAAGTCATCAGGAGTGATAATGGAACGGAATTTAAAAAACATGAAATGAATAAATTCTGTGAAACAAAAGGAATAGAAAGACAATTTAGTGCTCCTAGAACTCCACAACAGAATGGAGTAGCAAAAAGAAGAAACAGGACACTCCACCGATAGGAACTGCCCACCTATCCATGTAACCTCACCCGTGAACCACGAACTAATTGAGGCTGCTAGAACCATGTTAGCAGATGCTAAGTTACCTATGATTTTCTGGGCAGAAGCAGTTAGTACTGCAGGGCACTAGTTGTTAAGCATCATAACAAGACACCATATGAGTTGTTTTTCAAAAGAAAACCTTTGATTAGCTTCTTCAAACCATTTGGATGTCCTGTTACTATCTTAAATTCCTAAGATCACCTAGGCAAATTTGAGAACAAAGTTGATGAGGGAGTCTTTGTTAGATACTCTACTCAAAGTAAAGCATACAGAGTATTCAACCACAAGACTAGAATTGTGGAGGAAACCATGAATGTGACGTTCAATGAACACACACCTAGTGTTGTGGGCAAGGGTCTAGACTGGTTGTTTGATATTGATTCTCTAACCCAATCATTTAGATATATATATATATATATATATATATATATATATATATATATATATATATGAGTCATCAAATGCAAGTACAAGTGCAGGTGAATCAAGTGCTGGTGAATCAAGTGCAGCAAATTAGAAGAAGGAAATATCATTGGAATATGTTACTCTACCTTTTTGGTCACCTGATCCTCCTGCAGTATTTCAGAATCCTTCACAAGATCAAGCTCAGAGTTCAAAACCAATCACATCAAGTCAGGAAGAAAATGGTGTTTTTGATGATGGAAACACATCTTCAGATCCTGAAGTGCTTCCAGAAGAAGAAGCAAATGATGTGAATACATCTAAAAATACAGATAGAGATGCAGATATAGAAACAGATGGAGTTGCTGATAGAAATGCAGAGGTGAATGCAGATGAGAACAACATTTTGTTGGAACAGAATGATACAAATCTGGAGTCTGGGATTCCTATGTCATCTACTGCTCAATATCAACAATACAAAGCTTATCATCCATTGGAGAATGTGATAGGTGATATTGATTCTGCAATGTAAACCAGAAGATCTGCCAGACTAAATGAAGAAGACATCAACACTTCTTTATTTTTCTGCTTTCTATCTCAGATGGAGCCCAAGAAGGCAAATGAAGCCTTGAAAGATCCAAGTTGAGTTGAAGCAATGCAAAAGGAGCTGCTTCAGTTTAAGATTCAAGATGTTTGGACATTGATGGATCTCCTAAAAGGAAAAAGGGCTATTGGAACAAGATGGGTATACAGAAACAAGAAAGATGAGAGGGGCATAGTGATCAAGAACAAAGCAAGGCTGGTTGCTCAGGGATATTCTCAAGAAGAGGGCATTGACTATGATGAGGTTTTTGCTCCTGTAGCTAGAATAGAGGCAACTAGGTTGTTTTTGGCATATGGATCTTTTAAGGGTTTCAAGGTATTCCAGATGGATGTGAAAAGTGCCTTTCTGTATGGTAATATTGAAGAAGAAGTTTATGTATGTCAACCACCAGGATTTGAGGATCCAAAGCATCCAAATAAAGTGTACAGATTGGATAAGGCACTTTATGGATTGCATCAGGCTCCTAGAGCATATCTGTTTATCTGTTGAATAATGATTTCAAAAGAGGTGCAATTAGATAGGTTGACTTCCATGCATTAATTACAATAACGTGTAATAGGAACTCTATATTTTATAAGTAGAGTTCCTTACTTTAGAGGTATGAAATGGTTAGAAAAGTGTATGTATAAATATAGATCAATTGTGAAATAAGGATATAGACTTGAGCACTTCTGTACCTTATCTCAGATAGAAAAACATAGTTCGCTTCAAGGTTATTGTAACCCTAATACAACCAAGTGTATTCGTATTATTTCATAAATAATATTGGAACTTTTGTTATACAATCTATTGTACTCTGTTCTCTACATTACATACCACAAACCATTACACAATTTACACATCCTTATCTTCTAAACTTAACAAGTATTATTCCGCAAATTTCTTATTAAGAAGTTCAAAGCATTAGTGAGTTTAATCTTGACTGTGATCAAGTCGATCCTGACAATCTAGCAGCACATATACTTGATCTTATCAAAAAATCTACAAATTCCAATCCATACCACCACTAGAACAAGCACCATAAAGATCCTGCAAACAAAATTCATCATCAATCGAACCTAATCCATCAAACAGTCCATCGAAAAACATATCATCCATTTTGTTATTCCCATCCCTCCATTTAATCCCTTCTACATTTTCCGCCACCAACGGTGACGGCACAACCGCTTTCACCTTCTCGTCATCCTCCGCTGCCACCACCACCACATCTTCCGCAAGCATTGCCGGCATGTGACCTTCAAAAAGCGCAATATGCCCAAACAACTTATCCTTCCTTGAAAAACTGGTTTCACAAGAGCACTTCCATTTTGTCTCTCCACAATGCTTCAAATGACTTTTCAAATCCGCCAACACGGAAAAATTCTTCTTATGACATCGATTACACGAATACATTTTCGGACAATGACTCCTCTTAAAATGATTTTTCACACAAATCACAGATTTCAAAGGTCTAAATTTTTTATGCAGTTTATTTCTACTACAACACGTAAACGGACATGAAAACCTCGTCCTCCCACCGCGAGAAATTGAATTCGTAAATATTGATAAAAAAATTGAAATTCTCGAATATAGCAATTGAACTTATAAATACAAAACTAAAAATGTAAATAAACACGTAAATTTATAATTTAATAAAAAACACTATCGAGAGTTTGTTTCTAATTTTTTAAAACACATAAAATGTGTGAAATTGGAAGAAATTGATTTTGGAGGCTTTAGAGATGGAATTTGACTACAAAAAGTGGACAAACCGTCTTTGGCAGTTTGTTAACACGATCATCTTGTTCGGACCTTCCGTCGATAATTGACACGTCCCGTAACTCTTTACGGTTGAAAAGTTATGTCATTTATTTATTTGCTTAAGTTTTAATGATTGTATTATAAATGATACTTTAATATATGTAGATATATTTTTCAAGTATGTTTTTCAAATAATAAAAACAATATAAGGAGTAAATTAGTAAATTCACTCCTAAAAAAACATTTCAAATGTATTATATATTTGTATAGATATAAATAGATATATATAAAAGTTTTGATTAATTAGAATTAAATGTCACATGTTTAATATTTTAATGTTTAAGAATGATGGTATTAATTAGATTTTAATACATGTGAGTTTTTCAAATATTATTAGTAATGTTATGGGCATATTGGTAATTTCTCTCTTAAAAAAAACTTCCAAAATGTGTTATATATTAGTAATATATATATATATATATATATATATATATCTTAAATATAATATATGATTAACCTTTGTGACAATATCAATTAAAAAATTTTAATTATTCAATTAAGTCCTTTAATTTTCTTAATTTAAACATTAACCTCCCTTACACTAAATAATTTAATTTAAAACTATGAATTAAACCCTTTACTAAATTAAATAAATTCAAATTCAAATAATCATGCTAGAAGCTGATTTGTTACGGATATAAGTAACACAAGGATTCTTTAATAATTACCTTAGTTATTATTAATTACAATTAACTAAAAGTTAAACAATTATACAAAAATCTAAATACAACCCTCCACGTTATATTACGGATTTGAAGTCGTGTATATTATTTTGATTTCATACCTCACATGGAGCATTCATTATTTAAAAGGTAACCACGACATTATAATTACATTATTTTAGGTTGAATAAATAATCATTATAAGGTATATCAAAATTAAATGTCATTTTTAAAATTATGTGAGAGTTTCAAAAAAGAACTACCAAGTTATTGATATATGAATCCTATAAACAGTTAAATCTTATTTGTGAGATCGAATTTTCTTAAAGATTAAATTAAACACCTTTTCATCATTATGTTTGGCCTATTAATCTAATTATTTAATTTATATCTCAAAATCTTCTTCCTTTTTTCTTTTTTTCTTTAAATAAATATTAATTCATTTTCAAATATGCTATTTTATAGTTTATGTGATATGTTTGATTTAAGATTTTCTCTTTCTCTTCTTGATTATATAGTCAAATTCTTTTATCATTAAGTGACATTGTGAATAATGTAATAATATCTTAAAACCAGCCATTAATTTAAGGTACAAGTTCTAATAAATTGTTTCACAATTATATTATCTTATTATTGAGAAGACGATCGAATCAATATATGAAACTACCGTTAGATAATTTGGCCCGTGAATTTGATTTGCGGCTTATTTAATATTGTTAGATAAATTGCTAAGATATTTGATTGATGTACGAGAAGGGTTGTTAAAGTGGTTCCTCCATTCTCACATAAAAATGGAGATTTTTTTATTATAAAGGTGATGATGATAAAATGTTATAATTGAGTAATTATTATTAAAAATGATATCATTTAGTTATATGCATGTTAGTTTAATGAGACAAGAGTCATATTTGTTGGTCGATATAATTGTAGTTTCATAAGAAATTATAATTTAAAGATTGATTGAGAATGGATGTTCTTGTGTTAAAACACAAGAATTTGAGGTGAAAATGCCATTGAGATAGTAATGGGACAAATGAGTATGTGATTAGGTGATAAATGAGGATTTAGTTAGTTATGAGATATTGAGAAATTGAGTTGTGAATAACTCTTGTATATGTATTTATGTGCTTATGTGATTAGGTGATTCAAAGAACTAATAAGAGACATTTTGAGCTTGAATAAACAACCATTGTGCAAGGTAAGTAATGGGGGAGGGGATTTATAAGTTGTCAACATTTGGATTCTTGAGTGATCACCAAATGTATGTTAACTTGAGGTGGTTATATGAGGTAACATTGAGACATTTGAGTATGTTCAATGTGTGCATTTCAATGGTGGGATTCAAGGGTAACAATGAGGCTTGAGAAATCTCATTGGATATGTCTTGACACCATGAGTAGTACTCCTTTGATTAGGAGTAAAATTGAGTTTAAATTAAGGATCCTTAATCATGAGTTGTTATTTATTTTGTTGCTATTGTTGTTGTTTGTATTTCCCATTACTTACTAAGCATTTAGCTTATCCCATTGTTGTTGATGTTGTTTTATAGGTCCAAGGGGGTCACGGGGTAAATCGGATAAAGAACTGAAGGTCGACTAGTGGTGGAACTTGCTATTGTAATAGTAAGTTAATCCCTTTTGTTAATCATGCTCATGATACATGTCGAAGCCCCATTTTGTGAAGTAAAACGAATATTTGAGTATGATCATATTGTGAAATCAAGATTTGACCCATGGAGGGTGTTGTGATTTAAATTTGTACTAATGTAATTTGGGTCATGAAATAGTAGAGTATCATTGTGAAGAAACTTGCGATAGTAAGTGGTTTTGTGTACGTTATAATGTAAGCTTTGGAAGAATTCAAGTTGATATGTGGTTTAATGCTTAAAGTGTAACTCCAAATAATGCCCAAATGGTCACTTTTCGGATTAAAGTCCAAAACCGTCATTTATGTAAATTTCGAAAAAGTGTCAATTGGAAAACCTTCGTTATGTTATATGAAATGTGTCTGCAAAATTTGGTGGGTTGATTCCTAACGAGTCAAAAGTTACACTCGTTTGAAATTGGGTCCAAAAAATGAGTTTTTATACACTTTTCAGAATTTCAGCACAGGTACGTGATCGCGTACCCTCATTAGGATCGCGTACCTTGTGCGAAAATCAGGACAGAAACTCCCACGTTGTTGGTACGCGATCGCGTACCATCACCAGGATCGCGTACTAATTTAGTACGCGATCGCGTACTAATTTTGTACGCGGTCGCGTACTAAATTTCACTAGGTTCGCTTACACTAAAAGATGAAAAAAAAAATTTGTTTTCACGTGTAATCCATTTAAGTAATTCGTAATCCGTTTACGCAATCTGTAATCCGAATAATCCTGTCTATTTAACCTAAACCGGATTTGGATCGGATGGATTATTCGGATTCGGATAAAAGTGACACGCCTAGTTAGTGGCACCAATCAATGAGTTGTTACTACCGGCAATAAGACAACAGTTAGAGGGCAAAAATGTCCTTTCCAGTTCTCAAAAACTCAAAAAGAACAGAAATTGTAGGGAGTGTTTATATCATTTCATAAAATATATAGTTAACTTGATCAATTTGTCGCATTTTTCGAATATTTATAACGATTTGTCCCAAAAAACTTGTATTAGAAGAATTTGCGCCACCCGGAAGCAAATCGCTTTTGGTGTTTGCGATTTGCGACTCGGCTACAAAACAAGTCGTGACCGAGAACGTGCAAAGGTGAACGGTTCATGTTTGCCCCACCCGGAAGCAAATTGCATGCTTCCGATTTGCTTCTAGGTTTTTGCGATTTGCGACTCGGCTACAAAACAAGTCAGAACATGCAAAGGTGAACTGTTCAAGTTTGCCCCACCCGAAAGTAAGTCGCAAACTTGCAATTTGCTTCTGAGTGTTTGCGATTTGCGACTCAGCTACAAAACAAATCGTGACCCGAAATGGTTCACACGTTCTCGGTCACGACTTATTTTGTAACCGAGTCACAAATTGCAAATAACCAGAAGCAAATCGCACTCCTGGATGGGGCAAATTCTTATAAAACAAATTTTCTGAGGCAAATCGTTATAAATGTTCAAAAAATGTAGCAAATTGATCGATCGATTTCCCAAATATACAGGCTTTGTTGGCCCAACAGGTGAGATGGGATGCAATTCTTGAGTCGACTGTAGACAGCTATTCATGTGACTTTAGTCTTTGTAGTCGTTGGTGTTTCGATTCAGTTCGGTTATTGTATGAAAACGAACTCAAACTATGAGATTCGGTTTTTAGGATTTCGAAACAGTTCGATTTTGGTTATTTAGTTTCGGTTATTTTAAATTGTGTCAAAAATTCGGTTCGTTCTCCATTCTGTGTAAGTTAATTCGGTTATTGATAAGAACAACGGTTGACTCCAACAAACATCATTTTTTTCAATTGTGTCCACATTTTTTAGTTTAGATCCAAATCGAACCGAAGGTGTTGGTTAATCCTAAGCCAAAAACTGAACTATCTGTTTTTACTTGTGTTCGGTTATTTCAGTTAGTATTTTCTGGTAGATCAGTTGATTCATTTTAGGAATTTCGGTTCGGTTTTTGCAAACCCCCAACATTTATTTTTTTGTCACAAACATGTAAGATGTTTTTTAGAAATAAAACAAACAATGATGATATCATTCCAAAGTTTCTGAATGCCTAATCCACCTCTTATTAGGATTAATACATGATTACACAACAAACAGAGGTCTCTACCTGCCTAATCCACAGCTTATTGACCTCATATTATTCACCACATAACAATAAACAACGACTAAACCATACGTTTTTAGTCCTGCAGCCATCGATGAACAAAAACGCAAGCATTTCTTAGACTTTTAAAAAGACTCAAACAGTCGTTACAATGACTATCTCTGCAATCAACACCCTCAGAACAATGAATAAACATCTCATCAACATGACAAATTGCTCCACTTTCAAATAATTCAAACAATACTTTCAACTGTGTTACTCCTGCATTCATCTTAAGCACCACAAAGTCTCCATCTTTCGCAGTTTCCTTAAACCAGTTGATGAACTCAAATCGTTTTTCATGCAGAGGTGCCTCCAAATAATCGCCATGGTTAACACTAGGACCAAAATTATCACCTTCGGCAAGTCCGGGATGATAAACAAACGTGACGCCTGGCTTTTTGACATGTGCAGAAAGTGCAGACAGGTTATGATCAACCACGTAGACATTAAACGCTTGCGGATGAATAGGATAACCGGGACCTAGCTCACCCGTCCCCATGTTAATGTAAATCAACTTGTTTCTTGACGAAACATTCATGAATTTAGGCAAGTAAGAAACCAGATTCTGAGATTCCATAATAGGCTCGATATGTTGCATAAAAGGCTTGTTTCTTGAAATAGATGGGCATTCTTTAGGTAGCCTAAAATTTTCAAAATACGCAACATTACTTAACTTTTTCTTGAACACGACTAACGCAAACGATCCAATCCCACAAATATGAAGAATCTCGGAACTTCTTAATAGTAAAGAAACCGGGGTTGCATACCTTACCACGCTACCCATATTAAACGTATCAAAATCGACAATCATTGCACCAATACCTCCGGGCCTTAAAACACGTTCAATCTCTAACACTAAACGGGCCGGAATAGGAACTCTATTGAACATTCTAGACAACACAAAGTCAAAATTGTTACTTTCAAACTCCATTTCATGCTCAAACCGCATGATTGTGTTTTCGTTAGCACGAAATGCTTGCATAATTCCTAATTCTCTCAAACTTAACACGTCCGAATCCGAACCTTCACCTACACACAACGCTCTTTCATCAAGTCTCAACATTTCATTATCCACAAGCTCTTTGACCACACTAAAAGTCAAATTCTCACGACCCACATTGGATATTTTCATTCGTGAGTGAGCAAACCAACATTGATCAAAATTCATCAAAACGGGCTCATTCGTTCGAATCTTATACGCAATACGAGTGAACGATATGATAACCATAGCTAACACAAAACATAAACATGCTAGAATCAATCTTCTAGCCAATGCACCACGAATCATATGCAATTTTAGGGCTTTGAAATCCATAATTCCAATATTGCAAAATTAAGATCAAATAATGAAATTAAATTGGGGAAAAATATATACCGATATCTAATTACACATTAGCGAGTACAAAATCGGGAAGATGTGTGATTTCCACCCACAAGTAATATTGTTGAAATTTGAAACCCTAACCAAGCCCTAACTGGAATTCTTTTCACCATTATTGTTTCGAATTGCTTATGATGATCCATCATCATATAGATATGAAATTGAAACGTTACATAGTCAAAATTTGATTATTGAATTTGAGATTGAATATTTACATGCTGGAATTAACAAAGAGAAATGGTTAATCTGTATTGAAATATCGAAATTGAATTGAATATATGAAAATGAAAGAGAGTGTTTATATGTGGAAGCGCGAATCATGGCCATCTCAATGAATATGGGGTTTCATGTGAATCCTATAATTAATGCTAAATATCCATTTTTGACAATTTGATATCGTTAATTAACCGTCATCAAAATACTACTATGTGAAAGGTGCTTGGGAGTTGGGACTGCATTTTGAGTTCATTATCGATACTTCTATACTCTTATATAATTGTTTTGAGGGAGAGTGTTAAAATGGGGAAATAATCGATTGCTATCGTACCCTTATACATATTGTTAAATTATAAAAAATTTAAGGTCAAATATTAATATATCATAATTAGTTTCAGTTACAAAAGATATAACCTTATAATTATTTAATTCGTTTGATAATTGATGTAACCAGATTATAATGATAGATATTAAAATGTCGGTTACGATTGATTTGATATAAATATAAGTGAAAATATAGCGAAGGTTTCGATTGACGGGTTAAAGTTTTTATTACAAAAGCAAACTTAGTTTTTAACGGAATAACGGGTTGGACCAGTAACCCGGACATTGACCTAACCCAACTAGAAAAGTTAAACGCATTGACTGTTTTAACTTAACAAGTTGGCATGTTAGAAGTCCCACCCGAACCAGTTCTTTAGTTGTTTGTTTCGTATCGAGTTTCAAGTTGTGACGAGATCATTATTGTGAATAGTAAGAAAATGATATACTACATACTACTATGTTCTCAATTATACGATGATATGTTAGATAAATATATTAATACACGTAAAATTTTTATACATCGCGTGGCCAGTAAGCTAGTCTAATTATTATATTAGTAAAATTCAAAGAATCAGAAAGATATGTTTGACGAAAAGTGATTATATGCTTCTGTCATAGAGAAAATGCAGTTTTAAAGAAGTACTTAAGCGCTCCCTGTTTCTTTCTTGACTCACATATTGACGATTTTAGAAGAGAGTGTGGGTGCGTTTCCAAATTCCTTTGACTAGTGAACGCATTTGTGTTGGTCTTTGTGGTGTTGTGTTGCCGTGTTGGTCCCAATCAAAAAACAACTACGTGAGCCACTCAGAAAGAGTTGGTTCAAATCATTAATCTTCATAAGGGATGTAATACACATACTTTTTTTAGAAAAAGCAATTCTATAAAGAAGCGGATTGTTACGAAAGTGTTTTACTTCCTATATCGAGATTATACGTTAATAGGTTGTATTATGTGTATAAACTTGGTGAAATTTTGGATTATGAGGTAAATATGATGTAGAGAAAATTACAAAAAGCGCCCTTTAACTTCATCTAAAATTTCACTTATAGTTCTTTACAAACTTTAAGTACATCAACCATTCTTTTTTTGAAACTTATTACGCCAATAGTCTTTTAGACTATCGATTGTTAACTCTCCGTTAAAAAAGACCATGTGTGAAATTTTTTTGTTCTTTTAATTTTTTAATAAAATATGAATTATAAAATCTAAAATATGTATAGATACATTAATAGGTTCTCTTCTACACTGAAATATCAAATTTTATAGTTCACGACCATCGTTAACCACCCGGGACCCTCTATCACTCATTCATCTTATCCCGTCGCAACTTTGGTAGCAACCATCTTTTCTCTTTTGCATCTATTCGTTACTCGAAAAACATCTCACACGAAAATATTAGCATCAAAGTAAAAGGTCGTTGAAAACTGAGAACCAAATATGTGACTCGTAATCTTTAAGTCACAAATGTATGTTTGGTTGGTGAAAGATGGTGGTAGATTTGGGTGATGGACTATAAATTTTGATATTTTATTGGAGAGGAGGACCGGAGTTGATGATGAATTTGCTAAATGAAATTGAAAAATTGAAAATATTACGTTGTGCACCTAATAATGTATTTATACATATTTTAGATTTTATAATTTATATTTTACTCAAAAAATAAAAGAATAAAAAAATTCACACTTAGATGTTTTTTAACAGAGATTTAACGATCGTTAGTATAAAGGACTATGGTGTAACAAGTTTCAAAAGAAATGATGATTAGTGTAATTAAAGTTTGTTGAAGGACTATCAGTGAAATTTAGAGTTTAAACTTAAAGGACGATTTTTGTAATTTTCTGTATGATGCAAATATCACCTCTAATATGATAAGAAACAAATACGGTTTTTCTTTAGTAGACTTACTAACTGGAAGGTGGAAACTCTTTTGTGGTAGGCTTACTTAGTTTTGAGCTTTATTACGCACTTCTCTTTATTTAGAGTTTCATTCATGATCTTTAACTTATTGGAGAATATAAAACGATCTGTTTTTTGCTCGAACAACATGGGTTTCTTGAAACATTGTCTCTTCTTCTAGAAATCACATGGGTATAGGCATCGGCAGTTTATTCGATTCCAATGTTAGCTTAACTACTAGATGTTGGTGGCAGTTCCTTGTCGAACTTTATACGGTGAGCACGGTGCATACGATAGAGATTCAAACTTCCTCTGTGGTTCAAACCCTTGGATATCTATTCCTCCTTTTCATATGTTTGACAATACGTAAGTTAAATTGTTTATAATCCGTAACATTGTGCTACATCAGTTATCAGATCTATAAAAGAAACGAGCAATGCTAAACTTACAAAAAATTTACTAAAATATATCAACAAATGATATGTGCCTATCATACAAGGAGATTGAATCAAGAGACATAAAAAAAGATTATGATCTGAAAAAACAACGTTTGCAAACACAAAATTTTGTTTTTATCTGAATTTTTAGAGTGTTTGAGATTGCATTTTTTTTTAATAGATTTTTTCTTTTCAAGATTGCGGTTTGAAAATTAGAACATGTACCAACTTGCTTTTCTAAAACTTTATTTTCTCTCTAATAAAGAGCAAATCATTATTTTTGTCTAAGTATTTAGTTATTATATACATTTTGCAAATGCAAAAATTAAATATTTTATTAAAAACGCAATCTCAGAATGCTCCAAAATACCCCAAAATACTGTGAGTTGATATTAGAACTCGTATTACCAGTGTATGTATAATTGTACGAGGATCATTACCTGTTTCTTTTAGTAGAAGAACTAAATTGTCATTTCAGTGTGTTTGATAGAATATTATAAAATTTTTAATGCCACTTTATGTTTTATTCTAAATTGTATGTAACAAATTCCATGTGATTACAAACAATATTATAGAATATCGTTTGTAGTTATTGGATAGGGTGAATATTGATCATCCACTTAGGAGATTAATGCATTTATAAAACATAAATTAATAATCTTGCCAAATCCCATAAACATACGATTTTTCCACAGTCGAATTTGCTGTAAAATTAGGTTCCATTGCAAAAAAAATAAAAAAAAAATTTTTGCTTGATTTTGTTTTTGTTATGCCGACCTTTCCTTTGAGTTTTATATAAAAAATACAATGCTTGTAAAATGATATTAAAAGCGAAAAAAGTTATTGATAATTTCTCAAAAACATTTTTGTGCATATTTTAGTCACGTTAAGTAATTACATCAACGGATAAATATATGTACATGTTACGTGCTCCAAAGTTGGGACCATTTGGCCGATAATTCCCGATTTTATATCACACACAACATACAATAGAGGTTTTAAAAATTTTATCTCATACAATAGGTTGTTCTAAAATTGAGACCACATAATAATATTAAGTTCAAAATTTAGCGCATAACGAAACAATACACTCTTTCATATTTTTCCCTCGATACCCTTGAAACAAAATATCATATATACTATTTTATCATCTTATCATATAGATTATAATATAATATTTACATATTTTTCATATATACCCATCTAATCATCATTTATCATTTAAATATAATATTTACATATTTTCATCCAAAAAATGATTCTTATTATGAGTATAGTACCTTTAACCCTCATCCCGCTCAATAACTACTTCTCAAAGCAAGAAGATAAAACACCACAAACAACACTACATACCCAAAAAAAAAAAAAAAAAAAAAAAAAAAAAAAAAAAGCAGAAGGATCCATGAACAAATTACAAGTTATAAAACAAAGATGATATAAAATCAAAATTTTAATTCTAACATGCTCACTAACATAAGTCTAAGAATAATCATCAATTCCTTAAAAAAAAAATGAACACCCAATGCTCACTAAAAAAAGATGAACAGAAACAACATATTGGTTCAAAAACTAGTCATAAATCCCGTTACCACTGGCTAAAAAAAACTTAGCTTTTATCAAAATGCAAAAATCATGAGATATGGTGCCCAAATTGAATTTTTATTTAATAAAAATTCAAAGATCATGAGATATGACTGAGAGTTATTTCTGATGTAAAATAGAAAGTTTAAATCAAACTTTCATCAACATCAACAACTTTAAAAATCCAACCATCAGTTCATGTAGGAGCAGTAGATTCAGACAACCCAATGTAACCAATTGTGTGATAAGATGGTTATATTGTGTGTATTGCGTAATTAAATAGCAAAGATACGAGTATGTCCGCGAGTGGCGTGATTTTTTGACGATCAGTTTTGGAGAAGGAGGTCACAAGGATGACATATCCGTAAATGACAAATTTTCGGATGAGATGGGGTATATATGAGGATTAGGTATATATGATATCACAAAGATTTTAAGAAGGTAATATGAAATTCTACGTATCAATGTAGCAAACGAAGAAGATTATGGAAACACTTACTCGACATCTCACTTATCAGATTCCATTGTGGAAGACTCAGCATGCGGGGTTGGCATTGGGTATTTTCCAACACCACATGTTCAAGAAAATAACAATAATGATCAACAAAATGATGAAAATCATGAAACTGTTATAACGGTAAAAAATGAAACAGACTACATAGAGATCATTCATGTAACGGTAAAAAATGAAACATGCTACATAGAGATCTTTCATACATAGAGATCTTTAATGCATGGTTTCAACGATATGTTGTTATCGTGTTAAATAAATAGTTATATTTTTAATTGTTATTGATACTTTTGTAAATACTTTTTCAATTGCAAGTTTTCTGATATCTCGTTTATGTTTCCATGACAAACTTTTATCAACTTACAATTAAATGCACAATTAAAGGCTTTATGCAGATCGAGTTAAAAAATGATAAATGTTCCAGAAAATGCATAACTCTTGGTTAGAGAAATATACCAGTAGTACGTTTTCTTGTATTTTAAATCTCTTTATTTATTGCAGTAATTATAAATAGTATTGTAATTTTTATAGACAAAAACCATTGACACTTTATAACTTATGTGTCATGCAATTTTTATTACAACCACATTTTTAGAGTTATCACAGCATACTTATCTGTCCTAATTTTTGATCCCATAATGATCATAGTCATATATTAGGTCGGGCAGATGAACATTTTTAGTCTATCCATTTGGGGATGGCCAGATGAACACATGTCGTCTAGAAAATGATCACATGAAGGTGTTGATAGATTCGGTAGAAGATGATTTTGAAGGGACTCCTCTTCCCGCCCGTAAAACTGATATGCCTACATTAGGTCGGGCTCTGAATAGTTTTATCCAATGGCCAAAGACTACAATCATGCTTGTTCAGGTACATCTGTCATTTACTTCGGTTTGTGCTTATAATACGATTTAATTAATGAATATATATATATGTCATACTTGTTAATAGGACTACAAAAAGTTTGCAGTTTCACCTGATGATCAGGGATCCGATGAAACACATTCCACCCAACCATTACCATCCATGCAACCAATGCAATCACCATCCATAGAACCATTATAATCGCCATCCATGACGTTGCCTACTTTAAATGTTGGTAGGAAGAAGCAAAGTAATCCTAAACGATTAAAGACTAAAAGCACTATGCAATTAAACACTAAATGCACTTCACAAATCCAACCCGGGTTATCTAAGAAACAGGAATAGCAACTTCAAACATTATCTAGGAAGCCACCGGCTCTGAAAAGGTTCTTTGAGAAAGCGTTTATGCTGCCTGATTTTCGAGAACCGATTCATGTTATTTCCGAAGCAGGGGTATTTGAGCGTGAATTCCAATTTCTGATTGAGTTGGACGAATTGATTATCTTGTTAACAGATGGATGGCTCAATATCACTATTATTACATGGTTTGAGATGTAAGTTTGCTGATACTATTTATATCTAAATAATAAAGATGTGATGTTTTCTATATCTTACTTCATCATATAACATATTTGTCATGTTCTTAGAATGCTGCATTCGACTATGCTACAACGACGTCACAATAGATGTGCATTCATAAATGCCCATACGATTCAAGCAACAAGTTGTGATGCACGTAGCAATGATGTCGTAGCTAACCTAGCCAAAGTGTTTCAATCACATCAGGATAAAGATTTTTTTCTTGTGCCTTATTGGCAAAGGTACCATAAGCTACTATAGACATTGTAATATGGTTTATTTCTTATTTGTTATACTAAAATATTTGAAAATCACTAGTAAACATTGGGTGCTGTTTGTGATATCTCCTCGTACACAAAGCGGATTCATTCTAGATTCTTGTAAGTCGTCTAGCAAGACTGAGAAGAGCTACAGTCTGAAAAGTATTGTTGAAAGGTAAAAGTATTTATAAAATTTGTGTAGAACTGACATTCATTTATCTAAATTATAACATAACATAATTGGGTTTGGGTTTTTTTAGAGCCGTTATGTCCTATTCGTATAGAGATATAAATGCCCAATCACGACCGATGACATGGAGGCTTGTGGAGGTAAATGTTCCCTGCTTATACTTATATCTAGAAGAGATAGGTGCAAACATGATGGGTTGCTACCCGTTCAAAATGGGCTCGGGTCATATATATATGAACCACTAGTATGCAAGCAGACCCAACATACCCATTTTGCCACCTATATATATAATACATTTGACAAAACCCCAAGATTTGGTAGATGCATTTAACAATTTATTGTATACCATCTATTATGATTCAGTGCAATCAACAAAAGTCTACATGGGAGTTCGGATATTATGTAATGAAATGGATGTATGACTTTACCATGTTTATGCAGAGACTTTCCGATCTCAGTAAGTTTCTTGTTTTTTTAATCAAGAACTTTCTTTAACACTAAACTCTCTTTAGTCAAATTACAACTCTCAATTTTGATATTAATACAGAGCTTTTGGGATGAACGTAAGGCCTTTACAGAGCAAGAGTTGAACGAAGTTGTTGTTTTGTCGGTTACAACCTTTGCTGATGCTCATCTTTGAGTTCCTTGTACATGAAAAACACTTCAAGTCCCTGCGAAATATTCCCCACTAAGATTCTGACTGCTTGATGAGTTATGGGTTTTTAGAGCTTAAAATTGTTAGAAGTATGTTTATTTTTTGAATGCTTTAAGATGTATGTTTCTTTTTGGTGAAGTTGTTATGGATTTGGATGTAAACATGTATGTTTTGGTTAGTTTGTTATAAAATTTGATCTTTGGTATGATATTTGTTATTTGTTACTAGATTTTTGTTATTTTTCTTTAGGATTCTGCAATGAGTTGTAATAGAACAAATCATGAGTTGTGTATAGCTTGTTTAGTTTGTTTGCTGATAGAATTTCCCGCCAACGAAATGCATATAACTCGGTTATTGTTGATAGAATTTTCCGCCAACGAAATGCATATAACTCGGTTATATACTTTTTGACCCGGTCGAAAATACCTGTGGAATGGCGCCAAACACAAAGTATAGGACCCGGTTATATAATTTTTGACCCGGCGAATTCAACTTACATTCCCCTAACAAAAAAAAGGGTATAGAACCCGGTTCTTAGTTTTCAGACCCGGATGAATTACCAGGTGCTATTCAGTTTTGTTTTCTGACTCGCCCTGAATAGAACATGGATCTTCTACCGGGGTATATTACCTTTTCAACCGAGTTTAAAGACCTCGATATGTACTAGTGATATACTATATGTTTTCTCTATTTCTACATGTAATTTATGAATACAATGAATTTAATACCATCTGAAATACAAAAGTATATATAGCAGGTTTTAATCTGTTTTTCATGACTCGTTGCTTTCTATCATTTTTGGTTACACAAATTTATCCCGATAAAGGAAAAGAAGAGATGGTAAGCGACAATCTTTTTGAATTGTTTCCCACATTGAAGTTTGAATGAGACGAAAACTATGTGTTAAGTACAACACGAAACCTACGTGGACCAGAACCTCGGGAAACATATGGGTATGACTGAAACATCATACCTAATTCACATGTCGTACATATATAACTGTAATTCGCAAGTGATAAAGCTTTTATATCTGTTTCACTTTCTTTGGTTAACAACATCATCTATTGGTGCATCTGTGGATATAACAATTGAATGAGACTTTATGGATCAAGATTTAGGAGCGGAGTCATCAATTTACAAACAAAAGCAAAGGTTACCTTGTAATGATCTAGTCATGAAAAACTTCATTGATCCAAAAAAGCACTGAAATGGACAGTCACTAAAAGTCTAAGATCATGATTTTGATAAGATAACGCCATAGTAAGTTAAGGTAAAGTTTAATATAATCCAAGTCCAATTTTGTTCTTAATTACTAAACGCCCATCAACATAACAATATAGATGTGATCAAGCTTACAGTTATGAAGTTGTGAGTTCAAATGCTCAGGTCGAAAAAACTATAAAGATTCGTGAAGAAATGTAAATGCTGTGTGAGAACTTGCATTTTCAAAAATGAAAAATAAAAAAGAAAAAGTCTTCCGATTACTTGGTTGAGTGTGTCGGTTTTTTGTTTGGTTATATAAAGCAATTTGGGTTTGATACGCTTTTACTATATTGTATGTTATGAGAAAATACAGGTTAAAAAGATCAAATATGTAATTTAAAATATAGTACAGAGTAACAAAGTAGTCTTTGTCAGCAGAGTCAAATGAGTAAAAATGTATATGTTTTTTGTTCGTGCATGATAAATTTGAGACGAAAAGTTAAATTTTTAGCTATAGTTGTATATATAATCTAGATATTAAAAATAGATATATGATAAGTACAAAAGGATAAGAAATATAATCATTTCTTTAGATACTTCCACCATAAAAATTAGCATTTTTTTCTCTTCAATTAGACATATCAACATGATATACTTTCGACGATTTTTTTTTTCTGATGAGTTTTATAAATTGTACAATATACTCTCACATGTGATAATGTGTAGTATCACGTGTGAATAGTCGTTGGTATCACATATGATAGTTGTTTAGAAATATCACCAAAAACGAAAAAAAAAATCATCGAAAGTATACCTTGTGAGTTGTCTAATCAAAAAGAATAAAAAAACTTATTTTATGGTTCCATTTTTATAACTTTTCAACTTACCGTTTTTGAAATATTTAATTTTTAAAAACACGAAGAAAAATAAGTTTTGTTACACATAACACATCCTTATTGATTTCTTTATTCTCACTAAATTTTATTGTACTCATTTGAACCTTACTCTACAACGACCTAGTCAAAAATCAATCATTAAACGTGTTGATAGATACAAAATAGAGAAAAAGGAGAAAAAGAGTGGGTCATTGACCAATCATAAATTGCCAAGAGTTTGGGAAGTGGCATCGTAGTCCCTACTCCCTATCATATCGTTCTTGTCAACATTCAACATGAACGATGAAAAGAAAACAGAAGCGTAAGTTATAACGAACATTAGGTAAGCATGAATCGAGTCGCCGATAGAAATTTGATAATTTTATTAGAGACGCCAAAATATAATTGTTCTGTTTTATGAGAATCAAACTTATTCGTTGTAATATCAATTTTAAAAGTACATAAAAATGCGGGTAGAATTATATTTCCATTATATTTAGTACGACTACAAATTACACAAATTCAGTGAATATATAAAAAATAGTAGTAGAATATCATTCCCCATAAAATATAGTAAATGGTTAAAAGTTTTGGGGGCGGGATCCACCGTGCCTTTATGAATTGGGTTGATTTTGAAATTTATATACAAGTGGTGATGAAAATAATCGTAAATGTTAATGAGACGCTAGTTATGATAGAAGTTGGTTAAAAGGTGTTTGTCGTAACTAGTTGGTAGCTGGAGCTTATTTTTTAAGTTGGAAGCTAGAGCTTATATTTTTTTAAAAAATTGTTTGGTAAAGTAGCTGAAGCTGGAGTCTAATACGTTAATAGACATGAAATGACAAAAAACTAAACACAATGACATGTAGAAAGTGTACTTATGTAATTTCACATTCTATAAGCTTGTAGCTTATTTTAAAAGCTAGTTGGAATAGTTTAATTTTTAAGAGCTTATGTTTTCTATAAGCTCTAATCTTTTTATTTATCAAATAAAGCTTGTAGCTTGCGGTTATAAATAAATAAACTTTAACTCCCATAAGCTCTTAGAAGCTTGTCTGCTTTTTAGTGTGTACATCTTAATAATATTATCCACCAATGGAACCCAATGGGTCGAAAACCTTGATCCATGGACCCAATAAGTGATCCAATAGGTCGATTTATATAAATGGATCTTTACTTGGGACGACACATGACCCGTCCGATCAACCTATTAAAAATGAAATTTTAAAAATTCTACAATTCCACCTCTTAGTCCACATATAACGATTTATTGATGGCAACTTCTTTTTATTTTAAAGCAATACATTATCATTACCAAAAAGAGAATACAACTTCAAAGAAGATGCAACTCATCCTTTTGCTAGGAGCAAACTTAACAAAAATAACAGGACACTAGACATGACCCCTAAAACAAAGTCTCAAATTAAAAGACTATAAACAAGAAAGGAACTATCGTAGCTTATCGAAAATGATTCAAATACCTAGAACATACTTTGATAATTGATACCATTTATTGTAACCAATTAATATTTCCTAATAATATAGTAGGTTCTTTCGTGCTAACAACCTTAATCCACAAGGGCCATTCGTCTTTCATGTATTTTGTTAAATATGTAGTGTGTGATATAAAAATTTACAATGTTATTATGCAAAATGTATAGCTAATCACTTAAAGACTAATTTTTGACATTAAAAAATGAGTTTTCAATTTAGTTTTACGCATTAACTTCTACGTACACAAATACTAGATCAAAATAAAATAGTATAATTTTTTCACTCTAAATGGGTCGACCCAGACCCAAATCCACTTATAAGTTGAATCTTGGGCAGATTATGATTCATTAACTAATGAGCTAGATCCGTACTCATTCAGTTGAATCTTATATCCTATTAGATCAGACCCAAACCCGTTCCGACCCGTCCATTGACACCCCAAGAGCAAGATCCACCATGTCCCTTCTAAGATCCATCTTTGTGAATCGGGTTGATTTTCAAGTTTATATGCAAGTATAGTCGTTTTTGTTAATGATATGCTAGTTATGATAAAAGCTAATTAAATAAAAGAATTATAAATATGGGATTAGTGCAGGGAAATTAACTTAACTTTAGTTCGATCTCTATAGTGTGTACTCAACTTCGTTTTGGTCTATTGTGTGTATCAACCTTTCCTTTTGATCTATTGTATGTATCTGACTGACGTGACACCCGTTTTCGATGATGTGTCAATGACGTGTCATATGACGTGGCACATTATATGATTGTCACGTTATCATATATATGTGACACCCGGCAAATTAGGCCATCATTTATACCTAAGATAGGTAATTACTACTTGTAATTAGTGTGAAATAGGACTAATTACGGTAACACTTTGTATATTGTATTATACGCACGTACGTAATTAATTTTAATTATGCGAATTCGATCGGATGGAATCCGACACAATAAATATGGACGTTGGTGAGAAACATCTTTTATTAAATAACCTAATTATGATAAATAATTGTTATTTAACCTATACTATTACGACAATATCTAAAACGCTTTACGTTTCGTATAAAACGTACCGTACGCGACAAAAACGCGAAAATTAAACGTTAAAGATTAAACATTTATACGCGCGGTTAACGTTTACCCGATTAAATAACGTAGCACGAAATCGAGGAGCGAATCACGAGCCCAAGACCACGATGGGCAAGACCCAATTCGACCCAGCCCAGGCCCAAGAAACCGGCCCCCTCCTCTTGGCCCATCCATTTGCTTAAAACAATTACCCCCTCACAACACCTCACTTTTCACACTCTTAATCTTTTATCTCCATTTTCCTTGCTCTCTCTCTCTCAAACTCAGCCCTAACCACCACCACCACCATTCTCAGTCTCTTCCAAAGCCTTTGGACACCACCATCATCATCTACAACAACAAGAAGAAGGAGAACAAGCATACAAACAAGAAACGGTCACAGCAGCCCCCCTTCTTCCTCATTTCGGCTTTAGATCGAGTTCTCTTTGTAAGAATTCCTTCAAATCTTGTTAACCTTCCTTGGATAATGTTAATATACATGTTAGATGTTCGTTGTTACTAATTATGTCCAAGATCTAAACCAAAAACCAAAGGATAATACTAAAAACTTTCGGATAATAACTTTAACCACCGGATAAAAACTTAACCCGACTTTGATCCATGATATCTAACTCATTTCGTAACCAAATCGAGCGATTCTTGAGTCTAAAATCAAGTTCAATGAGTTTACTTTCGAACCCAAGTGGTTTGGTATTTTTCTGAGGTCGTTTGGTATGGGAAAACGATTTTACAAAAGTAGGTGTCCGGACTGTCCTTTTCGACAGAAAAGTTAGTCGACTTTGCAAAGGCATATCTCGAGATCTACAAACCCAAATCGACTGAAACCACTTGAAAAAGTTCACATTTTCTGTTACCTTTAAAAGTTGTACTATTTCACTTTCTGAAATTTAGTAAATCGTGAGATATAGACCAAACACTGGGCAAAGGTCAGGAAATCAGTCCACTGGACACATGCTTGGTTCTTGGACGATTTCATGACTTGCACTTGACCAAAAATTATGAAAAATTTACTAGAAGTAGCTAAGACATGTATGAACAACTATAAATTTTCTTGGATTTTATTTCGAAGATTTGATTCGTCAAAACGAGCCACGAAAACCGCCCAAAAACCGAAAGAAAAGTCGAGTGGACTGTTTTTGCAGCAAATACAAAACGATACCTTCGGGTCAACCACGAAACGTAACGATAATTTTTCTAAGCTCTGAAAACATATTTAAGACTTCCCTAAAAGTTTCGGGTCAAACCGAGCACATTTGACCAAGTTCCCGAACACGAAGACACATCAGACCCTCTGTGTCGCAGATGGCCCAAAACCATCGCGATACAAGCCCTGTGTCGCAACTCTCAATCTGTAAAACTTTCAGTCTTTGTACCTAGCGACACAAACCTTGTGTCGCAGGACCCCCGATTTTGAGTCTGTGTCGAGCAGACTGATAACTTTCTCGAACGTAGCGGCACTACCTTTGTGTCGCAAAATAGCCTCCGTGTCGCCAAAACCAGCGACACAATACCTTGTGTCGCCAACTATTTTCGATGTCGCTGAGACTAGCGACACAATGACTTGTGTCGCATACTTATTTAAATTCACGACCTGCGACACAAATTCCTATGTCGCATAATTATCCGAAATTCACATTCAGCGACACTACCTTTGTGTCGCAACTCTTTAAAACCAACAGTACTAATTGGTGTCGCCACACCCTACGACACTAACGTTTATGTCGCCAAAACAAAATTTAAATCACAACTTGCGACACAAGCTCTTGTGTCGCATAAGTCCCAACTTCCGAGACAATTGCGACACCGACCTAGTGTCGCAATATGCCTTGGTGTCGCCCCCAGTGTCGCATAAAACAGATTTAGAACTTGTTTTGCGAACTATTAAGTACGCGTAAAAACGAATATTCACATATGACACTACATGTACATGAAACTCATATACTCTTATAAGTATACAATGAAACAAACATAATAATAATGTCTTCGGGAATTATCATCACAAAACATCACCAACGGGCCATACATGTTTTCTAAATGTAAACGATAAACAAACTTTGGACATAACTAGTTGAATGGACAACTAGTACAAGTGGACATTAACCCTCCGCTTGCATACATAAGTGGACATTAACCCCCCACTTACCTACAATCTTATGCGTTTAGGGCGCTAGAAGATTGCACTTTGGGACACGATCACCCACTCTTTGATATAACTGCTTTCAAGACTCAGGTGAGTCTCATAGCCCCACTTTTACTGTTTATACTATGGGATGAGATTACATACACTGTTTATTATAATCACAAGTAACTGAAACAACTCTTATACGGATTGCATGAGACCTTTAATCCACTAAAAGTCCCCACTTTATCATAGTTCGTTAATTGTATGAGCGCGAGTATTATTGGATAGATCTATCGAGGATTGACATCCCCGTCCGGGCTAGTCGCTCTAGCCGACCCACGAACGCATTAATATTTGACTGTTACAGGTGTATTGGGTTATGCATCTGCCTGAGGCACAAACTAGGTTAAGCGTCGAACTGTGAGACTCATGGAAATAGTATACTTTTATTTTGCATTCGTGCAACACTAATTAAATCTTGTGATTATTACCAACTTTTGATAACTGTTTCAAACCTATGAACTCACCAACATTATGTTGACCGTTTTAGTATGTAATCTCAGGTTCGCAGACAGAGTAGGATGGCCTACAGGGAACTCTAGCTCGAGTCGCATGCTTTACAAACAAACAGAGAGATTTTCGTGCATTACTATTTTTGTATTGGTAGTTATGTACTAAGATCTCTAGTCTTTTATGCGAACTCGCGAATAGAACAAGCATGTATTTTTGTGAACAACATATTTATTGAAATGTATTCCTAAACGTCTCATTTAGAGGTCGTTTATTATAACTGGTGTAATGATCCATGATTAGTCGCGCCCCGACCCGACTTCCGCTGCACATCAAATTTGGGGGTGCGACAATATTAGATATTGGATACATACAATAAACCAAGTTGAAATGTTGATACACACAATATACCAAAACGAAGTTGGGTACACACTATAGAGATCGGACTAAAGTTAAATACATTTCTCTTCACTAATCCCTATAAATATTGTAAGCATCACTATGCAACAACAACAATACATAATCCTGCAAAAATTAAGGTATGGGTGTGCAAGCATCTCTATGCATTTTGTATAATCTTATTATATTTAAATTTAATTTAATTAATTAATAAAGAAGATTTAAACATTACTTTTTGATGTTCACATCTTAATAATTATAATATTGTTGATGCACAACGTACAACATGAGATGTATATGTTAGTAGTGTATAAGTTATCATATGGTTTGAAACTTGGTTAATTAGTGATGGATAGGTAATTTAACAAGTGACGCTAAAATGACTTGGGCCGAACAAAAACAGAATTAACCAAACCCATAATCAAATTAACCATCACAACCGAACCGAATTAACCAAACCGAACCGAACCGAATTAACCAAATTCAATGAAGTTCAAATAGCAAAAAATAAACAACAGAATTCATGCAGTTTTTACACTGCAAATTCATGAAGAAAACCATAAATAAACTAGGAAAATAAGTAAATGTTCATGTAGAATTTTTAAAGTCCTAAAATTTCTTCAATCTTCATCCAGCCAAGAGTCATCAATGTAAGTGTCTTTCATTGGTGTCTTTCCCTTTGGAATTATGTCTACAATCAAAAGAAAATAAATTTGTTACATTAGTTATTTAAGAATAATACATATTTTGCCAACACTAATAAAAGATACACAAATCACAACGGTATTGATATATAGTATGAAGTATGAATAATTGAATACATGCATGACTCATGAGCTCATGGCTAATTTAAACCACATTTGCATATATAACTACTACATTATTTTACTTACTTGCAACAACAAATGACATGTATGTTAAACAACTAATAAATAACGGTAGTATGAGGAAATCCTTACCAATCTCGAGTTTAGCCAAACTTTCAGTCAAGTCTTCTAGTTGTGGCCCATTAACAAACATCTCTTGCAAATCTGCCGGTGTAGAGCGTAGCCAATCTTGTGTGCATACCAAGGCTTCTGATGTTTTTGGAGTAAGAGAGCTTTTAAACTTGTCGATAACCCTACCACCAGTACTAAATGCCGACTCACTAGCAACCGTGGAGATTGGCATTGCTAACACATGCCTTGCAACTTGAGAAAGTATGGGGAACTTCACCGAATTTAGTTTCCACCAACCTAAAACATCATACGTATCATCCCCCTTTATCTTTTTCTCTGTCGTGTCTCTCAAATAAATCTGACATTCCGTATCATTAACCCCAACTCCACAGTTTTTCAAATATTTTTCATAACCATCATCTATATCAAGATCGATGGAATGTTCGATGAAGAGACAGTTGTGTTCTTTCCTTTTTCTTTTTCAAGATTTTTCTTGAATTGATAAAACAAAGCATCTAAGGTATCTGTCACTCGCTTGGTAATCTCACTAATTTTCTTTGTATCAGTACCATAGATCAATTGCAAGAAATAACCCATAAAAAATAACTTATTTCGAGGATCTAAAATTAATGCAACATACAGCAAAACATTCATATTATCCATGTTGTCCCAATATTTATCATACTTCGTTTTCATTGGCAAAGCCATCTTTCTCTTTTTCTCATTTTCATTCAAACACATACTTGATATGACTGCATGCATTGTGACAAGCTCTCCAACAAACAAAGTCGATGTTACATACTTATTCCCCGAAACTTTTTTTGTAAGCTTGAAGAAAATGCTTAAAGACTCCATAAAGTGCCTATTAAAAATAACTAGCATAATGTAAGCTCAACATAACAGTAGGAAATTTTTTGCTATATAACTAATTAACAAAGCATAATTCATTTCTAAATGATGGCATGATAAACAAATAACATAGTCTATAATAATAAAATACCTAGCTTGTTCCCAATCCTCTTGGCTAGGAGCTCCCAAAACTCTGTCACTCTTTTTTCTCTTCTTACTATTCCCTTGATCCTCACCATCTTTCTCATAGACTTCACCATAAAAGTATGACTTATAGTTGATATCTATAAATTTAAGCCTATAAAAAACACATCAAAGCATATTAGTAAATCACAAATTATAATGAAGCAAATTAAGATAAAATATATACCTATCAAATGCTTTGGCGTATTTCTCTGCTGTTGCCAACATACAATATGTGGAATTCCATCGGGTTTCGACATCAAGACATGGCTTATTTTTGGAGCTTATTTTTTCAAACTCAACACACTCCAAGAAGTTATCATACCTAGAAGGGGATGATCTCAAATACTTAACCGCATTTCTAATCTTCGTAATGGTATTGAACTGCTCATCTAAACCATCTCGAACTACAAGGTTGATGATATGTGCACAACATCTTAAGCGCACATATTTAAGACCCAAGATAGCATTAGGTCCATTGAGCATATTTCTTAAGTATCTAATTGCCCCATCGTTAGATGAAACATTATCAACCGTTATGGTAAACACTCGATCAATTCCCCATTCTTGTAAGCAATGATAAACCAACTTTCCTATTGTCACACCCCTACGGTTAGATATTTGACAAAAGTTAATAATTTTCTTTCTCAAAATCCAGCCTTCATCAACCCAGTGAGCCGTTAGACACATATAATTAAAGTTTTGCACGGATGTCCATGTGTCCGTAGTAAGTGACACGGTTTGATTTTTAAAAGGTTGTTTAAGCTTATTCTTCTCTTCTTGATATATTGACAAACAATCTCTAGCTACGGTCCACCTGGATGGGAACTTAAATAAGGGATTCAAATCCTAGGAAAATTCCCTTAACCCCTCGTCATCGACAACGCTAAAAGGTCTATTGTCTTTAATACACATGCGATCTAGGGATTTTCTAGCCTTTTCTTGGGTAAAAGAATGAGGAGCCAAACTGCCACCGTCCCCTAAACTGATGGGCTTGAGGTTCAAGGTAGACTGTTTCTTCATATCCTTTTTTTTGTAAACAAGTGATTTCTTGCATACAATTTTCAAATCGACTGAAACCACTTGGAAAAATTCACATTTTCTGTTACCTTTAAAAGTACTACTATCTCGTTTTCTGAAGTTTTGTAAATCTTGAGATATGGTCTAAACACTGAACAAAGGTCTAGAAACCGACCTGCTGGACGCATGTTTGATTCTTGGACGATTTCGTGACTTACACTTGACCAAAAATTATGAAAAATTTACTGGAAGTAGCTAAGACATTTATGAACAGCTGGTAATTTTCTGGGATTTTATTTCGAAGCTTTGGTTTGTCAAAACGAGCCACGAAAACGACTCAAAACTGGTGAAAAAGGACCCGTAGACTGTTTTTGCAACAAATATAAAACGATACTTTTGGGATAACTATAAAACGTAACGCTAATTTTCCCGAGTCCTAAAGACATATTTAGGAGTCGTGTAAATGTTTCGGATCAAACCGAGCACGTTTGACCAAGTTCACGAAAACGAAGATTTTGATCAGTCGCTTGTGTCGCAAATTACCCTCTGTGTCGCCAAAACTAGCGACACAATGTCTTGTGTCGCCAACTACTTTCTGTGTCGCCAAAACTAACGACACAATGTCTTGTGTCGCTAATTACTATCTGTGTCGCAACGCTTTAAGCGACACAACCCTTGTGTCACATTGAACAGACTAATTCGAAACATGTTTCACAAACTATTAAAACACGCGTAACAACCGATATTTACATACGACACTATACATACAAGAAATACCTATACTCTTATAAGTATAGCATGAAACAAACATAATAATATTGTCTTCAAGAAATATTATTACAAAACGTCACCAACGGGCCGTACATATTTTCTAAACACAAACGATAAACAAACACTTGGACATAACTAGTTGAGTGAACAACTAGCATGAATGATCTCTTGAGACATTCACTCATACCTAACCTTATGCGTTTAGGGCGCTAGGAGGTTACATATTGGATACACGTTTATTTATATAAACGCACGCTCTCAAGACTCAGGTGAGTCTCATAGCCCCATTTTTACTGTTTTTAACTATTGGGGTGAGAATACATAAACTGTTTTCATGAACACGAGTACAGAAACACACATATACGGATTGCATGAGTGGTTTTACTTTCTAATCCACACAAAAGTCCTCTACACATCATAGTTTCGTTAGTATGGATCTTAGCGCGAGTATTAATGAATAGATCTATTTGGGATTGACCATCCCCGTCCGGGTTAGTAGCACTAACTGGTCAAACGGGCGCATTATTATTTGTTCATACGGATGTTCTGGATTAGGCATCTGCAGGAGGCAAACTCATATCGGTTAAGCTTCGGACTATGAGCTCATGGCAGTAGTATACATTATTTTGCATGCGTGCAACACTTATGAAATCTTGTGGTTCACATTTATACAATTGATAACTAAACCTATGAACTCACCAACATTATTGTTGACCATTTTAGTATGTATTCTCAGGTTCACAACAGGAGTAGGATTACTCCAGGATACAATAGCTCGAGTCGCATGAATTACAAACATCGGAGATTTTCCTTACATTACTATTTTATAATATTAGTTATGTATTAGAATCTCTAGAACCATTCGCGAACTCAGAAATTGATGTAAACAATTGGATTATCAATGTATTATTTTTGTACTGTTTTCAAAACGACGCATATAGTGGTCGTTCGATGTGACTTTGTGTAATGATTTCTGATTAGTCGCGCCCGACCCGACTTCCGCTGCATCATAATTTGGGGGTGCGACAATTATGCTAGTTATTTTTAATAGGCACTTTATGGAGTTTTTAAGCATTTTCTTCAAGGTTACAAAAAAGATTTCGGGGAATAAGTATGTAACATCGACTTTGTTCGTTGGAGAGCTTGTCACAATGCATGCAGTCATATCAAGTATGTGTTTGGATGAAAATGAGAAAAAGAGAAAGATAGCTTTGCCAATGAAAGCAAATTATGATAAATATTGGGACAACATGGATAATATGATGTTTTGCTGTATGTTGCATTAATTTTAGATCCTCGAAATAAGTTAATTTTTATGGGTTATTTCTTGCAATTGATCTATGGTACTGATACAAAGAAAATTAGTGAGATTACCAAGCGAGTGACAGATACCTTAGATGCTTTGTTTTATCAATACAAGGACAATCTTGAAAAAGAAAAAGGAAAGAACACAACTGTCTCTTCATCATCTACTCCCAGTGTTGTAAATGGTGCCATCGATCTTGATATAGATGATGGTTATGAAAAATATTTGAAAAACTGTGGAGTTGGGGTTAATGATACGGAATGTCAGATTTATTTGAGAGACGCGACAGAGAAGAAGATAAAGGGGGATGATACGCATGATGTTTTAGGTTGGTGGAAACTAAATTCGGTGAAGTTCCCCATACTTTCTCAAGTTGCAAGGCATGTGTTAGCAATGCCAATCTCCACGGTTGCTAGTGAGTCAGCATTTAGTACTGGTGGTAGGGTTATCGACAAGTTTAGAAGCTCTCTTACTCCAAAAACATCAGAAGCCTTGGTATGCACACAAGATTGGCTACGCTCTACACCGGCAGATTTGCAAGAGATGTTTGTTAATGGGCCACAACTAGAAGACTTGACTGAAAGTTTGGCTAAACTCGAGATTGGTAAGGATTTCCTCATACTACCGTTATTTATTAGTTGTTTAACATACATGTCATTTGTTGTTGCAAGTAAGTAAAATAATGTAGTAGTTATATATGCAAATGTGGTTTAAATTAGCCATGAGCTCATGAGTCATGCATGTATTCAATTATTCATACTTCATACTATATATCAATACCGTTGTGATTTGTGTATCTTTTATTAGTGTTGGCAAAATATGCATTATTCTTAAATAACTAATGTAACAAATTTATTTTCTTTTGATTGTAGACATAATTTCAAAGGGAAAGACACCAATGAAAGACACTTACATTGATGACTCTTGGCTGGATGAAGATTGAAGAAATTTTAGGACTTTAAAAATTCTACATGAACATTTACTTATTTTCCTAGTTTATTTATGGTTTTCTTCATGAATTTGCAGTGTAAAAACTGCATGAATTCTGTTGTTTATTTTTTGCTATTTGAACTTCATTGAATTTTTTATTTTTAAAGTTTCCAAAATGCACTAGTTTGTCTACCTATGATGTTATAAAACGTCATTGATCTACTTTATTTTTGTCGTAAACGGTTAACCGAGTTAACCGATTTTTATATAAGCGTTAACCAAATTAACCGAATTAACCAATATGTTTTTTAACCGAATCGAACGGTTAAAAATGTTGATTAACCAAAGTTTTGGTTATAGGGGCGGTTTTCATCTCTATCCGCACTTAACCGCCCTATACTTACCCCTAAAAATGACACCCAAAAAGTTTAAATTATACAAATTACAAAGTAACCCGGTCACATTTAACAAATTATATAACAGTTGGTGACGTACATATGGGTACGTAGCATGGTTCAAAATGTCGTTATCGATGATACATGCATTATTTTAGGTTTTGATGTAAAAATTAAATCGCATGCGTATACTGTTTTTATCTCCTCTGTAATTCATTGAGAGATAATCGCCATAAAATACAAAAAAAAAAAAAAAAAAAGTTATTTTTTTATGTGTCACAAGTTAATTAATATAAATATTAATTAATTATTAACGTGTAGAGGATAAAAAATCATAAATGCCACCCTCACGACGATGGTCTTTATACCATTAATAGCAACAACTAGGGGTGTTCATCAGTTCATTTACGATTTTATTGGTTTAATCGGTTCGGTGTATTCAGTTTTGAAAATTTTGAGAGCAAAATCGAAAACCAAATTCAAATTGAAAACCGAACCGAAAATCGAATTCGAGTTCGGTTCGGTTTCGGTTAAAACCTAAAATCGAAAAATTTAACATTTTTTTAAAAACACCTTTCAACATACAAAACTAAGAAATATACACGATTATACGATACAAATTATATAAATCTAGCTATTAATAATTGTTATGTGTTAGCAAAATTCGAGTTTATAAAGCATAAAACTGTCAATGTATGTGAATTTTAATGTCCAAACAAAACATTTATATTTCATAAACACATGGTAGCTAAAAAATTTAGGTTTTCAAAATGTCAAATTCTTCAAGTCTTTAATCGAATTCGAAAAATCACACACACACACACACACACACACACACACACATATATATATATATATATATATATATTATATTAATATATAAATAATAATACATTTATTAAATCGAATTCGGTTTAACTGAATTAGAAAAATGCAAAACCAAAACCGAACCGAAAACCGAATTCGAATTCGGTTTGGTATTTAGATTAAATGGTTTTAAACCAAATATTGAACACCCCCGGCAACAACAAAATTGAAAAAAAGAAACTAAATTTAAAAAAAAAAAAAAAGTACCTAACACTCTAACACGTTAAAGATGTAACATATAAAAACATGTAACGTGAAACTATTATCTTTCTAATAATAGGTCATGTCAACTTTTGTAAAAGCGTAAGCTTATTCCGGATATTAAGGTGGGTTTGGATTAACTTTTTTTTTTTTTTTTTTTGATGTATTAGTTTTTTAATCTATATAAAAATATAATCAGCTTATTTTTTGGGTTTATTAGTCTTTTTATACTATATGAAATTTAATCTCCATGTTGTTTGGGTTTATTATGTCAAAATGGTAGGGACAATTTAAACATGATTAGGTTGAGTTAAGCCAAACTAAATCAGGATTACAAGACCAATTGATCCATTTTAGATTAACTGTCGTATTCCGTGAATCGAATGAAAGATAATAGTTCTGTGTCATCCATGACTCTTTTTGATTTATTTCAAGTTAAAAGTCACACTATCATGATATTACCTTATGAATTTTAACTTGTTACTTATTAAAACTATAAGTTTAAGTTGATAGTCACATAAGGTAGAAAATACGGTTTGATTTTTCCAATTTTGATTCGGTTCGATTTCAATTTAAATGGTTTCAAATGGAATATATAACACCCCAACCCACAAATGTAATCAAAAGAGTCAAATTCCATTATTAATTAATTATATTATATATTATATATTAATTAATATTAATAATTAAAAACAGATGATATTATGTTCTTTTCAGTTATACTTGCTTCATTTTCACAACACTCCTCTCTCTTTCTCTCTCTCTGTTTCTCATCAAAAAAATTAGCTTCCCCAAAAGAATCAAAAATTCAAAACCCATATCAAATATCTGCATGAAATCATGAATTTTCAAGAAAATAATATTATTAAATCTCCAGGTGAAGTGTATAATTCAAGTTCTTCTCAGGCTGAAGAAGTTCCTATCCCTATTCAGTGGGTTGGTTTTCACTTCTATTCTTTCTTTCTTACATTTTTTTTTATCGGAATTTTGATATTTTTCTTTTTATTTGGATGAAATTGTAAATGGGTCATTCTCGATTTTAAGATTAATTACTAAAGTTTTGATATTTATGTGTTTGAGTGTGTTTGTTAATGATGGTAACTTGTAAGAGCTTCTTTCTGATCATTAAGCAGCAAATCAATTATTGTTTATCAATCTTGGAAACAAAATTCCACCTATACGAATGATTTCTGGCTACATAATGACTTACAAAACAATAAAGTATAATCCTGTTTTGTTCCTCAAGAAATTTAGAGGCATTTTTAGACTGAGAGTAAAAAAATAGTAGGATAAAAGTTCAACATTGCAATTTTTACAAAGAAAATAGTTCACAATAGATAACTCATGTGGGAAATTGGAACTGAGAAATGATCCCCTGAACTTAAGTTTAGCATCTGATCTTGATGTATTTTTCATGATATTTCTCTCTGTGGTTACAAGTAAGCACTAGAAGGGTATTTTAGACAATATACTAACTGTCAAATATAGTTTAATCTTCATCAAGAAACTAGTTTGGGTTAAAGGTTTTTGGATAACTCAATAGGGGTATTAACAAATTATCAAATGAACCTAAAATTTGCAGTTTTTCTTGATTTTTTAAAAGGAGTTTTACTGGTTATAAAGCCTACAACTAAAAGTCAAACATAGTCAAATTTGGCAAGTTTCACAGAAAGCTAGCCACTTCAGATAAATTTTTTGGATAACTCATTTAAGAAAGTTAGATATAATAACTTTAAGATAAATTTTAGTGTGAATCTCTGATTTTAATTGTTCTTTTAGCCTACATTGTAGAGTT
Organism: Gnaphalium uliginosum; assembly: GCA_963930675.1. Classification (NCBI taxonomy): domain Eukaryota; kingdom Viridiplantae; phylum Streptophyta; class Magnoliopsida; order Asterales; family Asteraceae; genus Gnaphalium; species Gnaphalium uliginosum. The sequence continues at coordinate 11,036,394 of OZ005683.1, read as the reverse complement.
TCCCTAAAAGCCCAAAATGATAGTAAAGCAGATTAACTTTTAACATCTATTTTCACACAAAAAAGGGATCCTTTTTTCTTTTCTTTTTTCTGTCTTACTTTTGACATCATATAAGACGCTCTTTACCTACATGGCTGGCTATATATAGTAAATGATCTTGCACAAGAAACATTTTGTCTGTGAGTTTTCAAATCTAATTTTGAATGATTTACTGTAAATTTAGAAAATGCAATGCTTGATCTTTTCACTAAAAGTGCTTTATGGCAAAAGTATATTTTTAGAGAGATCGCGGAATCCATCCACACGCAACAAATTGAGTGTCTACCGAGCCCTCTAGGCGCCGTCGGCAAAAGTGGTTCCTTTTTCCTAAGCCATGAACTGTTATCTTGTTTTTTACCCAACTTTAATTTCTAAGCATTTATAACTTGAGGTACAAGATTTGTACTACTGATGATATTTATTTGCAATTTGTTGCCTTTCTTGAAAAAGCATCTGTTTACAGGGAAAAAGCAGTCTGGTTCTCAGGTTATATATTATCCTGCTTAATCATACACTTATGATAATAGCTTTTAAGGGCTAGTTGCAATTAATGTTCTCTCAAATAGTGGCATACATTTGTGGGACTTGAAATTTTGAAAAAAAAGGTGCTTTTGATTCTACACTATGTGGCTTTTATAAGCATCATATAGTCTTCTTATTGCTTTTGTTAGTGCAGAATTATTTGGATGGCATTAGTTTTTCAATAAAAATGCTCAAAAGTGTGCTAATGTTTTTTCTTTTATTTTGTTGTTGTCAATGATGTGGAAAAGCTTAGTTTCATTCGTTTATACCATCTTGATCCTTTCCATGGGTCCCATGTTCACTTCTTTGAGTTACAAATGGGACCCGTAATATGGAAATGGATGGTCAAAATGGTTGGGGCTTACGCTTTTTGTCAAATAAAGAACTTGAGTATATTAACAAAAGTTTTGAAAGGCAAGAAGTTTATTCATTCGTAGCTCATATCGTTTGAAGATCTATAGACCCATTAATCATTTGGATTGCATTCTGTTTCCAATCAAAATCTTTAAAAGTGTGCTACTGTTTTTTGGGTTAAAAAAGCTTAGGTTTCATTCGTTTATACCATTTTCATCCATCTTATCGGTCCCTTGATCAAATCTTCAATATGTATATATATAAGACCCACGAATAAAGATAGTTCATCAAAATCTTAAGCGTTTAGTCAGATACAGATCTCGTCTATTATGGTTGGAGGTCTGAATTTATAGCTTATATCAATTAAAAAATCTATGGACCTGTTATGGCTTGCTTGTTCCATTCGATGTTTAATAGAACTATATTTATCTTTGTTTTCAGGTTGAAAACGAAGTTTCCGGCAACAATATGAGTGAAGAGAACCTCGTTTCGGATATACCATCCATATACTCTACTTTCTCCCATGAATTTGTTCAGATAAAAATGCCTCCAAGACCTCCAACACCTCCAACACCGCCTCACTTTCACAAGAAAGTGAACTTTAACATCGCAACATCACATGAAACGTGTTTATCGCGAAGTAAATCATCAAAGAAAAGCCTTCTACCAAAAGTGAGTTTTAAAAACCGGAATACTATTTCAGATGCAGTGGTAGTTCCAGCAGTCTCGGGTTCTGTACCACAAGAGAAATTGCCCATTGCTAGATCATGGTCACTTACAAAAATGTTTTCACCTCTTGTAAAAATGACACCGTCTTTTCCTTTTACACCAACTGGACATTCAGACCCACAGTCGGGGTTGACAAGAGCAGGCGGTTCACTTAATTTGCAGGTGACTTAATTGTCTTTTGGCCCTTAATCGAGTTCCTTTTTTCCCTGTAAACAGTAGTTAACAAATTAAATAGCTCAATCACAATTTCTTATGAAATCAAGATTTTGGTTGTTAAAATGATGCAAAAGAGTAGTAAAAAAGTACACGTTGAGACAAATGTTTTAGTGGATAACATTCGTGATGTTAACTGTACAGAATTTAAGTATAAGATTTTGTTGGAGTACACTTTGAAGATTAATTTACATATTTAGTCCTCCGTAATTCGTTACAGATAAAAAGTTATGAAAAATCTAAGTTGACATGTTTTCCCGTGTTTTGTCAGTGCTCCCACTATTCTATAAACTTATCAGCTAGTTGTTCGATATATTCAGCATAATAAATGAGCAAATCTTTTGTATATGGTTATTCGCAGACTAAAGTCCATGAGCATATACCTCGATCTCAATCTGTCCCCATTCTCAACGAAAACATGCATATCAAGAGAATGGATTCTTTTTTTCGGGTGGTTCCCTCAATTCCAAAAGTGAAAGATATTGATTCGATGATGCCAACCCCTATTCCTACCGATGATGAAGGTACTTTTGCTACATTCTTGTGATCTAAACTAAAATGGTGTTAAATTAGCATTTCCGAACTAAATGTTTGAATAAACAGATCGTGTTCTAATGATGATTATGATTATTTAGGAGTTTTATACCAGGCGCAACATAACTGAATATCTAAGGGTAGAAGAATTTTTTCACCCTGTGTTTTAAGCTAATTGGAGATCCTTTTATTTCCCTTCATCAAAACCTTCCCACTTTAACATATAAGATAATAATACAACTTTAGGACCTTTTGTCTATAAGTTATGCTAATAATTACACAAAAGCACATCCAAATATTATTTTCTACTGCGCGTTTTAATACAACTGGTTATCTGATTTCTGACTACAAAATATCACATAATCACTTTAAAAATGCACTTCCAAACAACCAATAAATTCATCAGAAGTATCAAATTACATATTTAAAGCGAAAAATATATATCTTTGATGATATTTATAAACCGTTTGACTACTGCTATGAAGCTGATGGTGACGATATCGCTGAAGACGAGGCTGTTTGTAGAATATGTTTAATTGAATTAAATGAAGGTGGAGAAACATTGAAGATGGAATGCAGTTGCAAAGGTGAACTTGCTTTAGCCCATAAAGAATGTGCCATAAAATGGTTTAGCATAAAAGGTAACAAAACCTGCGATGTGTGCCACCAAGACGTTGAAAATCTACCTGTTACACTTCTAAGGATCCAAAGTAGCGTTAGAAACCGAGTTGCTAGCGTATTGGCAGCCCGTGATCATCACTTTGAAGTTAATGGATACAGGCAAGTTTCAAACCTTTTGCAAACTTAAGATCATTTAATTTCATTTTTGTTTTTGACTTTGGAAGTAATATCTATAAAGTGAGGCAAGATTCAAACTTTTTCATATGTAATATCAAAATCAGTATCGATTACTCCTTTTGATTTCGATAGTATTATCTATTAAGTGTGGCAAGATTCAAACTTTTTCATATGTAATATCGAAATTAGCATCTGATATCATTTTTGTTTTTATTTTGGCAGTGATATCTATAGGGTGTGGCAAGAAATGCCGATTCTTGTTATTGTTAGCATGCTTGCATACTTTTGCTTTCTTGAGCAACTTCTGGTAAAGATTTTTATGAATTTTACATGGTTCTGTTTGGGCATGAAATTTAGTCCAACAAATTTGTTCAAAACATACCTTTTTGAGTGTTCGGTAAGATTTCTTGTGATTTTGTTTTGATAAAAGTTCATATGTTTTGGGTACAAGGTTAAGAAGATGGGTACAGGTTCAATTGCTCTATCTCTACCATTTTCTTGCATATTAGGTCTTCTCTCATCCATGACTTCTTCTGCCATGGGTAAGCTTTCTTACATCACAAACTAAAACTGAAAAATGAAAATAAAATGGTGGTACGACCCGGTCCATCTTTGATTCGCGGGTTATGGACTTATGACTTCATTTACTATGCATTTCGAAAGGACCCACAACCAAATCTTTATAAATGAACATTATGAATCTTGTAAACTGTTAATCCCTATGTAAAAATGAACTCTAATTTTCGTCGGTTTTATCTGTATGTATTATTACTAAACCTAACTGATCGACCTTGTTGTTTAAATACCCTGAATTTCTTTTATGTACAGTGGACCGAAGATTTGCATGGTTATATGCCTCAGTTCAGTTCGTGTTTGTGGTAGGCTTTGCACATATTTTTTACTCAGTGGTAAGAAGATTTTATTTATATTTATGCTAGTCTACAATGAAATAATTAACAAAACAATTGTAACCTTTGTAAAAATATTTTCTACAAAACAAAACAAACACTTCTAACTGTACCAGTACAAATCAACCTTTTGTAACCACGTATTTTTAAACTATATGTTGCTTTAAGATACTATAATTATCCAAAAAATACATATAAGTTGCTACTATTGTTATCAGAAGAATGATTTAATTCACATAAACAAATCCTCACGTTGCCATGATCATTTTGATGACTTATAGGTTCAAGTTCATTCAGCTTTATCGATTATTCTTGCAACTTTTGCTGGTTGTGGAGTGGCGATATGCGGCAAGTCCATCATTGTGGAGTTGGTGAGGTTAAGAAGATGGTATAATCGTCGCAGATCAAATCAACAACGTGATTCTCCAAATGTTGAAATTGCACCACCCTCACCAACACTATCATCCGATAGTACGCCACCACCACCACCATCGTCTTATATAGCTTCTCCTGATGTTGTTATCCATCTTGACCCACCACAATACAGAGTTGCATCACCACCACACACGCTCCTACCACCAACACCACCACCATTTTCTTCCTAGCAGCGGATTGAACCTACAAACATTGAAACTTACAAATCGATCCAATTTGGCAAATGGGTAGTTGCTGATTTATCTTTTATTTTCTTCTTTTCTTCTTTTTATAAAGAAAGAGAATTTCATAACTTCAATTAAAAGAGAAAAAAAAAGATGGTTATCATATATAGATATATATGGTCACCCTCAATTGTAGATCCATGATTTTCAAGGTAGTAGTTCAGATTTTATAAACTGAGTATGTTGGGGTCTGTACTGTTTGTATGACTTCTACTATTTATTTGTCCAATTGAAAATATCTATCTAATGGAGATATATGGGGAATTGTTGTTTTGTAGATCAGAACACCTCCGGTGCTTCGAACCTTGAGAGTTTAAAGTTTTGGCACGTCATTATTTTATATATTATTATCTATTATCTATCGCATGGAAAAATATAAAGAAAAGATTTCGAACGCAAAGCAGTAAAAACGCAATAGGTAAAGTTGTTATTTAAATTGTAATCAATTAATTTAACTAATGTTCAATTATGCTATAAAATCTCTTGTACTTGTCAACGTAATATTTAGTAAAAGTTGAAATGCACCATTATTAATTAAAGTGCATGGAATTAAATTGTTAAAATCTGTCTGATGATCCGTTAATTGTTAACGTTTGCGGTACAAAATAAAGTAAAACTGTATATATCTGTGCTATATTAATTGATTAATAGATTAATTGAAAAAATAAAATGCTTTAAAGAAAAGGAATCATAGTAGGGCTGATGCGCCCCGATCGGTCGTCGTGTTTCCAATCGGCACGCACCCGTGTGGGGTAAATTTTAAATTTATATTTTGTCGGGGGCCTAAACCTCCGTACTACCTACTGATACTAGGTATGAATACCTGATACTAGTACGTGGTAAGGATGATCCAGGGTCGTTAACGACGGTCGAATTGAGACAGAGCTCGTTCAGATAACTTAGTAATCAAGCTAGGTTTAGATAGTTGGATAGGTATTTGTTTTGGTTTTTATCTATTTAAGACTACTAAAACTAATAAAGCATAAAAGTAAAGGGAAGCTAGCATATATATAACACTTAAGGATAACGAAGACGTGGTTCACCATGATATCGGATAGTGTATTGTTGAGATGATGTTTATTGGGGACACATTTAGCTAACAGACAGATAAACTATAGGTGTAAACACTAGGACCCTACTTCTTTAGTCCGGTTCTAAATTAGTAGGTCACTGAGTCCCAGGTTATCTTGATTCCGATCAGACCAGTCTGTTTTAAAACCCCCCTCACCGTCTCTTAAGAGACCAAGTGACCCTCTTTGGATATATGTATCCGGGGTGCAGGAATGAGGCAACAGATCGCAATTATATCTTACCTTTCTTAATTCCTAAGTCTAAATGTCATTATCTAATTGTGTATTAACTTTGTATTCTAAACTATCGGTTAAGTGGAGTTAAGGGGTTTAAGCATCTTAGACTACAACCGAGTCTTTGCTTTCTTTTCAGAACTCCATATTCAATTACTGTAAGTACAAATACTTCCGTCATGAATTAGACCCTCCTTTACAATCAGTCATTCATCCCTAGGTGTACTCGCGGTGTACAAGACATTTAAATATTTCCACAGCTGTATAACACTAGGTATATTCGCGGTGTACAATACTTTAAGTATTTCAACAGCTTTATAACCCTAGGTATACTCACGGTGTACAATACTATAGTATTTCCACAACTTTAGGGTTCCTAGACCATGTTCTAGAAGGGTGACTTCTAGGTATTTCACGATGAGATAGACCTTCGACATTTCCTTAGCTTCCACGTATTTGTACTCCACCTGAGGTGTTTCCAACACTATACTAAGTACATGGCCGTTTTACGGATATCTCATAGCTTTATACATAAACATAGATAACTATCTACCGTAACTAGGGTTTCATCAAATCCTACAACTAAGGTGATAGTCACGTGAAGGACTGGAAAGGGTGACACGTAAGTTAAGTCTAGATTCAGGATAAGTTTAGACAGATAACAAAGCATAACATCATTGCTAATTACAACTATCTATATCATGACAAACATACAAGCAACTACTCACAAAATATGGCAGTAAACATTTCTATCATTAATAAATCACAAATATCAAACAAGAACATTATGACAAATTAACAATAGAAAGGATAGATAATACCCGTACAAATTGCGAACAGAAAAACGTTTGTATTTCTTCTAATAATATCCCAAGCATTACAAATGCTAGCTTCTACTAATTAACTTACATAACTAATCTAAAAAGAAAAGAGAAGGATTCTCCCCTAATCTTCCGACTAGTTTCAAAAATTAAAATCCTAGAGAGAGAAACTAGAGAGAGAGACTAGAGAGAGAACGTAGAGAGAGAAAGATTGTGTGAGAGAGAGTAGAGAGAAGATTGAGAGTGAAGGGATGTTGAAATGATGAATGGAGGCCCCATATTTATAGGCAAATCATCAAGGAACCCCGTACAAGTCCCGAAGCACGAAATACAAGCCCAGAGCAGCACAGAAAGCACAAAATACTAAAAAACGACATCACCGGAAGGCCAAGGATGCCGTATACGGCACTAGCAGGCCGTATACGGTACCTAGGGGGCCGTATACGGTATCCCTAGGCCGTTTGGCTTTTTCCCTGTTGTTCGGCTCTTCGTTCGTTGCTTGTTTCGCGCGTATCTTCTTCGTTTCTTGTCCGTTTGACTTGATTCTTTCGCCTATGTTTTCGAAATCTCATTACGCTTCTAGTGAAATAAAAATCATAGATTTTGGATATGTATAGCTTATACATGCTCGGAATGCGTTCGGTTGATCTCTAGGTGTTGTGTCTTCTCCGTTTATTTGCTTTGTTTCGCATGCTATTTAGACGGTTTTTAGTGATTTTTGTTGCAACGTCTGTTTTAGAACTACTTTAGTGATTTTTAGTAAATAAACATTAATTTAAGATGTTTTCACTAAATAATAGCTCAATTAGCGAGGAATAATGTACGTAAAAACATGACTTTTTATGTTACATCAAGGGACCCTACATTTTGAATTTAAAGCTGGTTTCAAAGAACTTTGAGCTCCCTTTAAACCCAATGACATTTGTCAACATTGCAATTAGGGGTGTAAACGACACGATACAACTCGTGAGCTACTCGATATTAACTCGAAAAATACTCGATATCGACCCGGTACAAGTCGAGTCGATCTCGAGCTCGAGCTACTCGAGTAAACTTTCGAGTTGAGCTCGAGTATTAATATACTCGGCTCGAGAGGCTCACGAGACTAATCGAGCTTGCATTAATTTACATTTTTACCCTCCATTTATATAAATATTAACATATTTACCGTACTTTTTAATAAACTTCGAGTCGAGTCGAGCATGAAAGTATCGAGTCGAGTCGAGCATGAAAGTATCGAGTCGAGTCGAGCATGAAAGTATCGAGTCGAGTCGAGTCAAGCTTGAAACTACCGAGTCGAGTAGTGTTAATGTGATTTAACTTAATATCAATATTGTAATACCAATAATCGAGTCGAGTCAAGTCGAGCTCGAAAGTGTCGGTTCATTAGTCGAGTCGAGCTCGAGCTTGAAAATGCAAGCTCGATCGAGTTTCGAGCTTCGATTTTTCTAATCAAGTCGAGATCGAGTTTGACACTGTATCGACTCGACTCGACTCGATTACACCCCTAATTACAATGAATTGAAAAACTTTGAGTGCCTAGTCATCGAACTTTGGATGAGTACATACCACCCCATTGGAGGTACTCTTATCTTATTGTGTGAAAATTTTATGGCACTGCTAAATTTATCACGTTTCACTTTTTTTGTTATTAAATGATAGACTTTTTTGGGATGCTAAATAATTAATATTGAACAAATAATTTTGATTTTACCAATATACTTAACTTTTAAAGTTATTTACAAAATAATAAAAAAATTTAAAAAGAATGTTTTCATTAAAACATAGTGCATGACGGCATGACCCGTCTAAATCTAAATTTTCAATATTTAGAAGATACCATTTAAAAAGAAAACGATGTACATAATAGCATTACATGTGTATTAAAAAAAAAAATCGTCTCTTTTGTTGTTTGATCACATTCGTGTTTTTGTAAACCAAATTTACTACTTTCTAATGCATACTAATGCTCCCGTTCTCCTAATTAATATGGAAGTTTTACTCCGATTGCTTAATCTTTCTTTAATCTATTTCCAGAATTTGTACAAGAAAAATTTGAGTAATTCGCAAAAGAAAATGCTAGTTAACTTGGTTTCCAAACATATGAATGCGGTAAAATAATAAGGACATGATTCTATACATGTAAGTAAATCAAACGTTCATCGAACAATTTGCAAACCTTTCGGCAAGAAATTTATTTATTTTCGTTCGTTTGTTTGCGTTCGTTTATGTTTATGAGTAAAGATATTTTGTTAGTGAACGAAATGAACAAGAAAATATGTTCATGAGTAAATATATATTCTTACCAAAACAAAGATTAAATAAAAAAAAAAGGAGAATGATAAACTTTGTAAATAATTCAATTGAGTTAAAAATTCTATATACAGAAATCTTAACTATAGCCCTTGTAACACCACAAACTTTGTAAGTTTGTATTTATATAAAAATGCATTATTTAAAGAAAAAGTTTATAATTGTTGAATGTTAAAATACAAATATCATTGAAAAAGTTGGAAAAATAAGTAGTTGGGTTAGAAATGTGTGTGAGCTAAAACTTAAGGGGCTAAAAGTGTCAAATGTTATAAGTTGAGGGTGGGAAATGAAAAGTGCATGATATAATCTCCACCTTCTTCAAAAGTCTGGAAGTTTAAGTTTCTTGTGTGTGTGTGGATACGAACGGGAGAAGAAGGAAGGAAAGAAAGAAAACGAAATTGAAGCTAGGTTTTGTGAAATTAAACCTCTAATCATTTAATTCTACATCCCTAAAGTAAGAACACCCTCCCTAACCTCTTAATTTGATTGTTTTGATGATCTTAGGTTATGAACCCTAATTGGGGTTTGAGGAAAAAGAGGTTATTTTAAGTGGGTATCAGGTGTAGAGTAATTATATATATGTTTTTGAGTTATATTAACTCATGAAAATGATGTAAAAGTAAAGGAGTTGAATAAATGATTTTGACGGTAACCATTGAAATTTCACCAAGTATGTATGTATGTGAATTAGTTGATGATGATGGTGATTATAGGTTGTTATTGTTGTTAAATGATAACTTAGTCACCTACAAGTAAGTGTAAGGTTATGAATTAAGTGTATGAATAAATAGTTAGAGATTTTGGGTGTGTGAGGTAGCATACTTGAATCCTAGAAAATTAGATGTTAATGAGTTAAAGTCTAGTTCAAATGGATTGTAAATAACTCATGTGTATGTATGGTTATGCATAGGTGATTGAAGAGCAAAAGAGTGCTTGTACTTATTTGATTACCATTGTAAAGTAAGTAATGGAATTGTATGTAACTAAGTAATGATATTTTAGAATGGTATGTATTTAAGTGGTAACACTTGGATTACAATGAGTAGTCAAGTGTGTGCCCTTTTGTATGTTACGGTTGAAGTGAGATCATTGAGATACAAGAGTATTCAATGGTCACACTTAATGGTGGGATTCAAATGTGGTGATTGAGATACAAGAGTATTCAATCAACCATGCTCTTGACACCATGGTATGGACTCTTTGAGTCAAAGTGTATGGTATCAAGGATCCTTAATTCGAGTTATGTTGTTACGTTAATGTCAATGTTAATGTTATGTTTTCCTTTACTTACTAAGCATGTTGCTTACCGTTATGTTATTGATGTATGTAGGTGAGCAAAGTGGGTCACGGGGCGATTTGGGTAAAAAGCCCAAATGAGAATAGTGGTGGATTTGCTACAAGCTAGTAGTAAGTAATCCTTTTAATCATGCTCTTGATATGTAGAAACGCCCAGTTCGAAAGGTTATTGATCATTTGAATATGATCATCTTTTGTAACGAAGTATGTTTTGTAAAATTTTTTTGTAAAGTATTGTGTTAGAAGTTGTTTTGGGTTGAAATTACCCCTTTCTGAATGTTGAATTGATGTAGGTTATGATAAGTTGTTAATGGTTTCTCAATTGGGTCGTTTTGTTGGAACCAGTCGGATGATGATTTGAGTGATTTGGTTACTTGTATTAATATCAATGTTTATATATAACTTCTAGAAATGTGGTCATTAAGGGTGAGTAGTATTGTACTCACTTGGTTACAAAATTGTGTCCAAATGGTTAGATTTCGACCAAACGCCCGAAACCATCATGAACGCGAATTTAGGAAAAGTGCCAATTGAGGAACATTTGTAATGTTACGTGAAATGTTTCTACAAAGTTTCAAGACTTAATTCAAAACGAGTCAACAGTTATGCGCAATTGAAATTTAGTCCAAAATTTGAGTTGTGCAGATTTTCATTTCTTAGGACTTAGTACGTGATCCGCGTAGGGGTTATGTGATTGCGTACCTAGTGAAGAAAACGTCACAGAAACTTTTACGTTGTAGGTACGCGATCGCGTACCCTTACCGGGATCGCGTACCTTGTACTAAAATTGGAACACAAACTTCTCATGTACTGAGTACGCGATTGCGTACCATTTAGTAGGATCGCGTACTCCCTTCTTGTGTCACGTACGCGATCGCGTACTAATTGTCAGGATCGCGTACCATATAAAAAAAAGAAATTTTGGGGCGTTTCAGCCCTAAAGGCTATGCTTAAGATTTCTATATATAGAATTTTAAAATCAATTGAATTATTTACAAAGTTTGAATATTTCTTTTTAATACTAACTTTTCTTATTTAAATTTGGTAATAGTATTTATTTATGGTAACTCTAAGTTATAAATTTGAAATTAAGATGAAAATTGTATACTTAACAATAGCTTTTAAGGCTATAGTTACTATTTTTCCAAAATAAGTAGAAAAAAGGAAATTTGTTATTATTAATGAGTTAATAATAATTGTTTCAGTATTTGTGAAATTTGTGAGATGTGTGATGAAATTATTCAGTATTAAATGTGGAGTAAATGATAGCAATTTAATTGGGCAAGTTTAGCCTCCCTCAAATTTTAAAGGTTTCCTTGAATATATATGTGTTTGTGAAATAAATAAAATGATCGCAAATGTAAAAATCTTAATGTTGAAATCAAGATTATACGTAGTAAGATATAACAGTCTTGTTATTGAAAACAAGGTCCAACGTCATCGGTTATTATGACTCTTGAGTAGGGTTAGTGAGAGCAGTTATCGTAGAATTGGAAGTTAGCGTGGTAACATAGGAATCAATCTGGGTCGTTCGTATAATCTGGCAGGTATGATGGCAGTTTATAATTGTGTAAAACTTTGATGGTAAATATACAAACTGATAATTGTGCAGAAGCAAATGTTATTTTGTATATTTACCATCAAAGTTTTACACAATTACGAACTGCCATCATGCCTGCCAGATTATACGAATGGCCCAGATCAATTTCTACGGTTACCGCGCTAACTTCCAATTTTACGATAACCGCTCTCCTCTTGAATATATTACATCTGTATTCGTATTTCAACAATTTAAATAAAACATTCAAAAATAGTATATCAGATCCAATGGTCGGGTTTACAAAATATGATAGTTAGCCACTTACTAATACAAGTCGACTAATACTTATATCTCTAATCTTTACAAAATATTCGCCAACATAGATTACATTACGCCTTTCTAAAAACAATAGATTACGTTACAAGACATTTGTGTAGAAAATGGGTAACCAAGTTCATATCGTAACCCAATATGGTACTGTAACATCTATACTTGAGCTTTGCCTTTACTTCCACTCACATCTTCATAATCACCTAAGTAAGTACACACAACGAAAACAAACATAACCTTAAAAATGTCGTGACCACAAAGTTTTGACATCACAAAGAAGCGACCATAAACAAACATAATGAGAATCACCCTTTTTAAACTTATCACTATACCATTACTAATATCTTGTAACCCTCTCCACCTTTGTGCTAATGCATTAACCTAAGCCGTAGATACATACTATTTACACTGAACTCGTTAGTCCAATAATGTCAACATTGCCACTTCGGCATAATTAGGGTTGCAAGATACTATTAAGAAACAGAAGTAATTATATATATAATCCTATATATGTGTGCTCCTTGTTGGGGAAAGGGTAGCGTATTCACCTGAGGTTCCACCATGCTATAAGCTAGCTCCGATCCCTAGCTAGAAACAAAAATTACCATATGATCAACATCTCCTGTTCTTATCTCACTATGCGAATTCTCACACATTTGTTATAAATATTACGAATCGAATACCACAATTTGAAACAATACAATCTAGACAACCCAGGGGCGGATATAGGGGGGGGGCATGGGGCAGATGTCTCCCAAAAAATTTCAATTAATGTAAAAAAGACATTTTTTAAGGATATTTATAATATTTTGTAAGTTTTGACCCTCCAAAATTAAAAAAAAAAAAAATTACCCCCGAAATTACTAAATCTTAGCTCCGCCCCTATAAACAACTAATATATCTCTAAGTTAATTAGTTTGATACGTTGTAGAGTATGTCTCATGTTGACCCGAAACCCTTAAACCATTCTATGCAACTAGTTTTCGTTACATCAACCAACATTTCACATGGATGCCCTCTGCCACTTCAATCATTTGACCAACTAAACTTTCAATTACTCTTAACATTTTGCATGTTGAAGTACACTGTTTCAGCTTCAAAACCGTATGAAACTCTTTAATCCAAGCTACAAATAGTTTATATGATTTTTACTAAACAACCTAAGAGCATATCAAATGTCTTACACACCCTTTCAAGGTGTAATGCAATGTCAAATCTACATAGATTTACAATTTCACTTTAAAATTTAAATATAAAAGTAAGTATTAAGAGGTGAGAGAAAATAAATAGTGTGTGGAAGTTCAGTTGTGTGAGAGATTTTGTGTAAATATATAGTGGAGGGGACGACTTTTAGAGTTTAAAGATGGTTTTGTTCAGATTCTAATGCAAGTTTAGACGCATGGTTAGCTGGAAGGTTTACAATGGCTTAGACTCTAACACCTCATCTTTTCTTTCATGGGAGTTGCTCTTTGATAATGTGAGGTCGCGCCTGATATCGCTCATTTTAGACATATTTATCTTACGCGATATCGGTTCTTTTATATATATTTTGTGGTAAATTCTATGAACTTGCGATACTTATTTGGTTAGAATTGATTTTTAAGTGTAATTGTTGAAGAAATGGTGAAAGACTCGCTTTTGGTGAAGAATTGTATTGAGTTTGAGAAAAGATCAAGTTTTGAGTGGAAAAGAGGCCTTACCCGCTTTGGGTACCCGTCGGGTAGCTCTATATACGATCCGGGTAGCTTGCTGTGAGTTGGAACAGAGATTGGGTTAAACTGGCTTACCCACCGGGTAGCCTTGTACCCGCCGGGTACCTCCCAAGTACGCGCAAGAACACACCGGGTAGCAAAATGATGGTCCGGGTAATTTTACTGAGTACCCGCCAGGTACATACCATTACTCGCCGGGTAAGGATGCCAGACGGAAAAATCCTAAATTTTGGCTATAACTACGAAAATAAAACCCTGAACTTGATATCTTTTACCAGTTGCGACTCTAGGACGATTTTGGGGTTTCTTGGGAGCGTTTTCAAGAACTTTTGAAGATCTTTCCACTACTCCAATCATACGGTTACACGGATCAATCATAATCGCATCGCAATCATTAGGTTTACATACTTTTCAACCGAAACAACGTTTATTCTAGTTTTTATTATTGATTTGATTCTTTCTAGTTTATTCATGAGCTAATCTCCTTTATGCTCGCTAGATGATGTAAGCTAGTGATTAGGGGTGTTCATCTTTAGAGTTTATGTTGAACAACTTAGGTTTATTCGAGAACCTTACGTGTTTAAGCTGAATTCAAATTAATTTGGCTTGTTGGTAAATTATTCTATGATCAATTTAGCGGAAGCTTTTTCATATTAGTAATTTATTTCAATTGTTTGTCTATGAATGATTGGTTAATGATTGCGAACGCAGATTTAAAATAAGTAAATTATTTAAACTGAAACGTGTGAGATAGTGAAGTTGACGGGAGTTATTCACAAGATTAAATCGTAAGTTAGTTGATTGAAATTAAGGTGTAGGAAAAGTGGAAGCTAATCCTAGCTTAACTAGATTCACAAATTCAACGTAGGTAAACTGATCTTAATAAACATCCCGAAATCATTAGTGATGCTAGTCTAAGTGAGTGTTCGTTTTAATATCGTTTTAATATCTGAAAATTAATCACTTTACGTTTGACTCTTCCTGGGTACCATTGTTTTTAATAATTTTAGTAGTT
Organism: Gnaphalium uliginosum; assembly: GCA_963930675.1. Lineage (NCBI taxonomy): Eukaryota > Viridiplantae > Streptophyta > Magnoliopsida > Asterales > Asteraceae > Gnaphalium > Gnaphalium uliginosum. The sequence continues at coordinate 11,021,307 of OZ005683.1, read as the reverse complement.
TTAAGCAACGTGACAATTCGGTCACAAAACCCCCACATTTACTTATTTGTTTAGATTAATTTACACTCGAACACGATTCTTGAATTTACATTCCTCGTGGAACGAACCTGAACTTACTGTAGCTATTCTATATACGATAGGGTATACTTACTTCGTTGTGTATTATTTAATTACCATATTTTTAAGTTTATTTTTATAACTAGATTTTACACATCAGCGCCACAACCACATTATGGCACTATGAAATAGTTGCTTACCTGCAAACATCAAAAAAATTGCCAAAACCTCCCAAATTGTTTAAAACACTTAAGTTCTTATAACATATTTTCTGAAATTACAACAACATTTTAACAACAACTAACATGAACATGTCTCAACATTTCAAATATGGATGCATTTTTATCCATATGATACTTTTATCTCATTTACCGACTATTTCTCAGTAACACTCAACGTTTGAGGAAGGAGAAGATTGCGGCCCAATACTGGAAGTTTGTGGATATGATCAAGGATATTCGGATCAACGTGCCGTTAGTTGATGTATTAGCTGGGATGCCGAATTATGCCAAGTTTATCAAGGACTTGGTGAGCAACATCAGATTCCACCCAAGTTGGGTGACTCGGGGGAGTTTTATCATTTCATGTACCCTGGGAAAGTTTATGACTTGTGATGCTCTAGCTGACTTAGGTGCTAGTTTAAACTTGATGCCCTATTCTTTCTACGCTAAATTGTCTTTAGGATCCCTTAAGCCCACACGCATGAGCATTAGGTTGGCCGGTAGATCATTCCAATACCCTGTTGGGATTGCGGAAAATATGATGATAGAGGTTGGACAATTTACTTTTCATGTGGATTTTGTAATTCTAGAGATGGAGGAGAATAGTAAAGTCCCACTTATTTTAGGATGGCCCTTTTTGACATAGTGCTGATGCCGTAATTCATGTTAAAATTAAGCAGTTGACCTTAGGGGTGGGCCAGGAAAGGATTGCTTTAACAGTCGATAAGGCCATGAAGCATCCTTATTCTACTGACGATACTTGTTTTAGTGTTGACGTTATAGATGAGGCATTGGATGAAGAGTTACAGGGATTGCTTGGATTGGATTCAGAACTTGCTGAATTGTTGGAGACTGTTGATGATAAGATGACTGAGGAGGAGTTGCTTGTAGCTGTGGAAGCTAATGAGGATGATGAAGAGCAAATAGTTGAAGAAAGCTTTGAAGAATTGAAGAGTGATGATCGGATGCGGATAAAGACTTCACTTGAAGATCCGCCAAGGGACTTGGAGCTGAAACCTCTTCTAGGTCATTTGGAGTATGCTTATTTGCAAGAGGAAAACTTGCTACCGGTTGTAATATCCTCTACTCTTTCAAACTCTGAAAAAGCTAAGTTGTTAATTGTGTTGAAAGCTCACAAGGGGGCCTTTGCTTGGCGTACATCTGACATACCGGGGATAAGCCCATCGTTTTGTAAACATAAAATTAATTTTTTAGATGATGTAAAACCTGTTGTTCAACGACAACGGACGCTTAACCCGAATATGAAGGATGTAGTCAAGAAAGAGGTAATTAAGCTACTTGATGCAGTTATTATTTACCCAATTTCTGATAGCCCTTGGGTGAGCCCGGTTCAATGTGTTCCCAAAAAGGGAGGTACGACTATAGTTACAAATGAACGGAACGAATTGGTTCCAACTAGGTTAGTCACGGGATGGAGAGTCTGTATTGACTATAGGAAACTAAATGATGCCACCCATAAGGACCACTTCCCTTTGCCTTTTATTGACCAAATGTTAGAGAGACTGACAGGCAATGAGTTCTTTTGCTTTCTTGATGGGTTTTCGGGATATTTTCAAATCCCTATAGATCCTAAAGATCAGGAGTAGACAACGTTTACTTGTCCCTTTGGTACTTATGCATATAGGAGGATGCCTTTTGGGCTATGTAATGCCCCAACCACCTTTCAAAGGTGCATGCTTGCGATCTTTCAGGATATGATTGAGACTTCTATGGAAGTTTTCATGGAGGACTTTTCTGTTTTTGGAAATTCATTCGATTCTTGCTTGTCCAACTTGGACAAGATGCTTGAAAGGTGCGAAAAGGCACATTTAGTATTAAATTGGGAGAAGTGTCATTTCATGGTTAAGGAGGGGATAGTGTTGGGACACAAAGTGTCAAGTGTGGGGATTGAGGTGGATAAGGCAAAGATTGATGTCATTGCCAAGTTACCTTCACCCACCAATGTTAAGGCCGTTAGGAGTTTTCTAGGTCATGCGGGTTTTTATCGTAGGTTTATAAAAGACTTTTCTAAGATAACGAGACCAATGACCAAACTTCTAGAAACGGATGTGCCTTTTGTGTTTACCGATGATTGTTTGAAGGCATTTGAGACTTTAAAAGGCCGACTCACTAATGCACCCATTATGGTTTCACCCGATTGGTCAAAACCATTTGAGTTAATGTGTGATGCTAGTGATTTTGCCCTGGGTGCAGTTTTAGGACAACGGGAGGAAAATCATTTCAGGCCTATTTACTTTGCTAGTAAGACGCTTAATGGAGCTCAACAAAATTATACCACTACTGAAAAGGAGCTCTTAGCTGTTGTGTTTGCTTTTGATAAGTTTAGGCCATATCTTGTGTTGTCTAAAACTGTTGTTTTCACTGATCATTCGGACCTTAAGTATTTATTTGCTAAACAGGATGTTAAACCTAGACTCATTCGTTGGATTCTTTTATTACAAGAATTTGACATTAAGATCAAAGATAAGAAGGGGGCCGAAAACCTTGCCGCCGATCACTTGTCAAGGTTGGAAAATCCAAACCTAGACAAGTTGGGCGTTACTGACATTGATGATGCCTTTCCGGAGGAATTTTTATTGCAGGTAGGTGATGATGCTGAGAATGAGGAGAATGAGGCATCATGGTTCGCAGATTTTGCTAACTATTTGGTTGCAGGTATTTTGAGGAAGGGAATGACCCATTAACAGAAGAGCAAATTCTTCTTAGACTTGAAGTACTATTTTTGGGAGGACCCGTATCTGTTTCGGTTTTGTGCCGATGGGATGATTAGGAGATGTGTATCCGGCACTGCAATATAGATTTAGTTGAAGCAGGTGAAAAGAGTTTTCTTCAATTGTACGAGCTGGACGAATTGAGGTTACAGGCATATGAGAGCTCGAAGTTGTACAAAGAAAGGACAAAGGTTTGGCACGATCGTAAGTTGAAAACGAGGAAGGAATTCAAAGCGGGTGATAAGGTACTTTATTTCAATCTAAGTATAAATTGAAACAACCGAAGCTTAAACCACGATGGACCGGTCCGTATACGGTCAAGTACGGTTATCCGTTCGGTTATGTCGAGCTTTTGAAAATCGACGGAGGAAGTTTTATAGTGAATAGACATAGATTGAAGTTGTATCATGAGGAAGATGTTGAAAGTGAGTGGGAGACGCTCGCTTTGTACCCCAAGGACAAATGAATTCGGGGTTGAGTCTAGCTTCGAACTCGTTAATAAACTAAGCGCTTCTCGGGTGATAACCCGTATTCGGTATTTCGTATCCTTCCAAGTTTAATTTTGCTATTTAATTTCTTAGGATAGAGTAATTTTAATTACGTTAAAAAATTAATTAAAAAATAAAATAAAAAGAAAATATGTAAGTACCCACCGGGTAGTTTTGGTAAGTAATGTACCCACCGGGTAGTTTTGGCGATTTTGATCAGAAGTTGGTCCAAAATAGAGTACCCACCAGGTAGCTTTGTTACCCACCGGGTAAGAGACTTTACCCGTTTCTATTGAGTCCGGGTACAATTAGGTAATCCGGGTACTTCAAGAACTACCAGCCATGTAGGTTCCCTTACCCACCGGGTAACGGGCCCTGTAACGACTTATTTAGGGCTACAAACCCCATTCAAACGGCTACAAACCCCCTCCTTTTCTCTAAACCGACGAACAACACCCAAACCTCACCAAAATTCGCCATTTTAACACCTATTTCATTACAATTAATCCAAGAAATTATTTTCCAATCATGTCTAAGGTACAATGAACACTTTTTAATCTTTGCACTTGAATCTTTCGTGGTTAAATCGCATACTTACTTTCGGGTTTGGCTAGATTCAAGTGTGGGGGTGTTTAATTTCATTCTTTTCATGATTATTATGATTGTTCGATGCTAATTAGCGTTTTTCTTTCACTAATTTGTATTTACTTGCATGATTTGATGATTTTGGAAAATTAGGGTTTATGTAAATTTGGAGATAGTTGATTTATTGGTGTTTTGATGATTAATTGTTTTAATTCACATAGTATACATTATCTTTATGCAACTAATTGTCTCAACTGTGTGGTACATTGCAATAATTGATTAATTAGTGAAATTTTGGGTTTATGTGAACTTGAGAAAGTGATGAAGTGAGATATTGTTAATAAATTGGATGATTTCATATGTAGCTACGATTGGAATGCTTAACTTGGTTTTAATCGTGTGATTACTGGCACGATTCAAGTATTTCTTGATATTAGGCTTTATGTGACATTTGCAATTGTAAGTTGTTTATGAATGTGTCACTAGCATGGTCAATATGATTTATATGCGTCTAAACTGTTTGATGGCATGCTTGGTTACTTGGTTACATTGTGATTGGATATTGAGCTTAGGACACCACTTGCTGGGTCACTGTTTGATGGCATGCTTGGTTACTTGGTTACATTGTGATTGAAGATTGAGCTTAGGACACCACTTGCTGGGTCACGTGAATTAACTTGGGATTGTTTCATTCTTTATACGAAAATTGTTGCAAACACTAACACATGTGTTACATGGATCCAGTTCTTTGTTGTGTTGTATTGTGTGGTGGAGAGAAGAAAAGGTAATAATTAGAAGTCAAAGGCATCGACATCGGGCACGGCTAACAATGATGAATTACCAAGACCCAAACCCATGAGCATCGCAGCTCAATTAATACCGGAATCTATTCATCCATGGCTGAATTTTAACAATCGTTTGGCAAACTACAATCTCTTTTGTCAGAGATTGCAACGCATTAAAGACAAGAAGTTCGATTTACAGCGCACCTTTTATTGGGAACCCTTGGAACTAGCAGCAGTAGCCCCCAGGTATTAGGGATTTGCTACGACAGAAAATTTACTATGCATGATCGGTTCATTTTTTACAACGAATGGGAGTGTCTGTTTGCTATGAAGGAGCAAATATATAAGGAACTTTGTATTGAGTTTCATTCCACGTATTTCATGAAGGAGGATGTCACCATTATCGATGATCGGAACTTTATGTCATTTCGTTTGGGTGGCAGAGTTCATAATATATCCATGCTTTATCTTGCTAAAGCTTTAGGGATATATTCTCAGCGGTAACTAAATATTGATCATTTTAGTGCGTATCTACTGTCGGGTGCGCACATGACTCTTGATTTTGATGCGGCCGAAGTGTGGAGAGAATTGACTCAAAAGCCATATGTGTCGGGTAGTAATTCTTATGGGGATATAATGAACCTACATTTTTGTGTTATTCGGCGGTTTCTCGCGCACACGATCGCGCATCGTAAGGAGAATACCGAAAAAGTCACTATTACTGATATGTGGTACTTGAGGAGTTTCGCAAACGATATTGCTATTAATGTCCCGTATGTTGTCGCTTGGTATTTGAAAAATTTTGCTATGGGTATCCGAGAAGCTTCTCCTATTTGTGGGGGTCACTTTGTGACTCGGATTGCTAAATTTTTGGATGTCAGTCTGGCGCCTGAGTCTAGGTTGACATTGGTGGACGAGAGGGCAAAGAAAGTCGGTTCTGCCACGTATTATGCAGCTCATGCCATTACTGTTCTAAATGGCCTTTATTTGCCATATCGACCCCCAGCAGAGGGACAACAGCCCGCTAGGAGGAGGAGAGCACCGACACCACCAGCAGTACAGCCTGAGCAGATACCGATGCAGGATCAGCCATCTCTAGCTGATATTATGCAGGGGATACAAAGCCTCCATATGGGTCAAACAGAGATGAGGAATGAGTTCGGGTATAGGTTGGGTTCTATTGAGTATGAAATTGCCTGGAACCATCATAACATTGAGCGGTTGTACGCTCAACAGCAAGGGTTTCATCCTACGCCTGATCACCCACCTCCACATTGGGGTACCCCAGCGACGGCGAATCCGCCTCCCGTTTATGACCCAGCAGCCGCGTTGGAGGAGCTACAGAGGCAGCATCAGAGATAGTATCACCAGCAGCAATAGCAGGATGGTTTCCCTTACGACTCTTATCTGTTTTGAGTGCCCACTCGCCTCAATTATTGACTTTATTTATTTATCATTTGTTAAAACTATGTAGTTGTGATGTGTTTCATACTTTATTCTTATTTTGTTAAACCATTAGACTTGAGTGACATCTGTGTACCGTTTGTACGGTGTCACTCATTTTAGATTTTTATATTGTTATTTTTCTTTCGTTAATTGCTAGAATGTTGATGCGTTTGGAAAGATGGAATTGCATGTATGCATATGCTGATAGTAAGTTCAGCAACATTATTTATCATGGCATTCCATCCGTTTCTGCACATACCCCCGGGGAAGTACTCGTTCCCTTTTACTTTAACGCATGATTTTTACATATTTTTCTTTTTGTTGCATTGAGGGCAATGCACATCTTAAGTGTGGGAGGGTTGCAAATTCATTTGAATTTTATTCCTAGTTAATTATTGTTTCTAGCCTCTTATCGGGTCTGTTATTGATCTTGGTTTACCAATAGAACTTTACGAATCCCAATAAAGGGCTAAGGAATGATAGTTTGCTAGGAACAAGTTTGTCCTCGTAAGATTAGTTGCTTTATAATGTAGTTGCTAATAGTAGTTAAAAGTAACTTAATCTTCCATCTTGCATGAAAATTTATTTTTTAGAGATGTGTCATAAGAAGTAACCTCATTGGGTGAATTGCACGACTAGCACACTTTTAGCCCCACTATTAAATTGTGAAATTTATTGAGCCTTAATTGAAAACACTTATCTTTAGTGTTTATATTGTTTATTGCTATGAGGTTGCCAGTGATTGTAGTTTGTTCTAGAACATGCCCTAGTGATGCATTTCGAGGCCGCTGTGAGATCACAAAAATGTGATATAGGTGAGGCAGTATGATGAGGAGGTATTCTTTAGGATTTTGGAGCTCAATCTTAATAGTTTTGATCTTCTAACCAATTATCGAGTATGTTATTGATCATTTATTTGATTAGTACGAATCTCAATAATCGGTCAAGGAATCTTAATTATTTAGAATATCATTTTCTTTTAAAACCAATTTTATTCCAGTCTACCCAGGTCGTAGCACTCATTTTTAGTGCTAGAAACCCTTAGACACTTCCACATACACTACATTCATAATACATCATATTAGCCTTATTTTTGGTCAGTTAATACCCGGATCAGTTTATGTTAATGTTACCTAGTTAGTTTTGAATGGATTTGTTAAAATTTTTAAGAGGATTCCTAAATATGTTATATTTCACAAGTTAAGTTATGCTGAGTTGAAATAAGTTAGGAAGTTATGGAAGTTAAAGTCTAAAAAATTGGTTAATTGTAATTAATTATATGGCCTTTGAAACTCGAACAAGTAGTTCCCGAGGGGTGCTCGTCACCTAGCCACCTAAGGTCTTTCTCCGGTCTGGGATGGTTGGTTCGAAAGTTTGCTAAAGGGTTTCATAGAAAGTCATGGATTACCGTTATTGCAATAAAAATTGTAAATATATATATATATATATATATATATATATATATATATATATATATATATATATATATATATGCCTATTGAGGTTTGCGGAATGATAGAAGTATGAATTATGAAATGATATTATGAGAACTTCTAATTCCAGTGAGATAACATATGGATCCTAAGCGTATTTATCGGTCACATTAAAATTGTCTAGGTAACATTTCATTAACTTTTTAACGGGTCTTGACTACCATTTTACACTAATTATATTGAGTCTGATATACCCATTCCATATACACTTATATCTGTTACAACACATTTTTAGAATACCTCTTCTGAGACTTCACTTGGTGCTCACGCCTTAATCGGTGGAGATTTGATCCTTTTGCAAGTCTATTGTAACAGTGCACCACGACTTGGCTAGATTGAGTGATTATATCATTTATTTCCTTACCCTGTAGTTTATAAGTCGAGAGTGAGTGATTTAAACACTTATCCCATTGTGAGGTGTTAGGTCGTACATTCGGGCTTGACAAATTAATCATCTCAAGTTTTCTATTAATTATATACATGTTATTAATATAATGGCTTAGATGATTATTGTTAACATTATTTTGTTAAACCTGATTTTCGTTTCGAAAAATGCAAGAGGGGTTATTTTGATTCTGTAAATGATAGTTTGCTTGAGGACAAGCAAAGTTCAAGTGTGGGGTAATTTGATATCGCTCATTTTAGACATATTTATCTTACGCGATATCGGTTCTTTTATATATATTTTGTGGTAAATTCTATGAACTTGCGATACTTCTTTGGTTAGAATTGATTTTAAGGTGTAATTGTTGAAGAAATGGTGAAAGACTCGCTTTTGGTGAAGAATTGTATTGAGTTTGACAAAAGATCAAGTTTTAAGGGGAAAAGGGGCCTTACCCGCTTTGTGTACCCGCCAGGTAGCTCTATATACGATCTGGGTAGCCTTCTGTGAGTTGGAACAGAGATGGGGTTAAACTGGCTTACCCACCGGGTAGCCTTGTACCAGTCGGGTACCTCCCAAGTACGCTCAAGAACACACCGGGTAGCAAAATGGTGGTCCGAGTAATTTTACTGAGTACCAGCCGGGTACATACCCTTACCCGCCGGGTTAGGATGCCAGACGGGAAAACCCTAAATTTTGGCTATAAATACGAAAATAAAACCCTGAACTTGATATCTTTTACTAGCTGCGACTCTAGGACGATTTTGGGGTTTCTTGGGAGCGTTTTAAAGAACTTTTGAAGATCTTTCCACTACTCCAATCATAGAGTTACACGGATCAATCATAATCGCATCGTAATCATTAGGTTTACATACTTTTCAACCGAAACAATGTTTATTCTAGTTTTTATTATTGATTTGATTCTTTCTAGTTTAATCATGAGCTAATCTCCTTTATGCTCGCTTGGATGATGTAAGCTAGTGATTAGGGGTGTTTATCTTTAGAGTTTATGTTGAATAACTTACGTTTATTCGAGAACCTTACGTGTTTAAGTTTAATTCATATTAATTTGGCTTGTTGGTAAATTATTCCATGATCAATTTAGCGGAAACTTTTTCATATTAGTAATTTATTACAATTGTTTGTCTATGAATGATTGGTTAATGATTGCGAACGCAGATTTAAAATAAGTCAATTATTTAAACTGAAACGTGTGAGATAGTGAAGTTGACGGGAGTTATTCACAAGATTAAATCGTAAGTTAGTTGATTGAAAGTAAGGTGTAGGAAAAGTGGAAGCTAATCCTAGTTTAACTAGATTCACAAATTCAACGTAGGTAAACTGATCTTAATAAACATCCCGAAATCATTAGTGATGCCAATCCAAGTGAGTGTTCGTTTTAATATCTGAAAATTAATCACTTTACGTTTGACTCTTCCTGGGTACCATTGTTTTTAATAATTTTAGTAGTTTTAAGCAACGTGGCAATTCGGTCACAAAACCCCCACATTTACTTATTTGTTTAGATTAATTTACACTCGAACACGATTCTTGAATTTACATTCCTCGTGGAACGAACCTGAACTTACTGTAGCTATTCTATATACGATAGGGTATACTTACCTCGTTGTGTATTGTTTAATTTCCGTATTTTTACGTTTATTTTTATAACTAGATTTTACACTATGGCACTGTGAAATAGTTGCTTACGTGCAAACATAATAAGAATTGTCAAAATCTCCCAAATTGTTTAAAACACTTAAGTTCTTATAACATATTTTCTTAAATTACAACAACATTTTAACAACTAACATGAACATGTCTCAACATTTCAAATATGGATGCATTTTTATCCATATGATACTTTTATCTCATTTACCGACTATTTCTCAGTAACACTCAAAATTCAACTACAGTAACACTCAAAATTCAACTACAACGTATAAAACCAAGGGTCTTAAACTATTTATCATGTTCTAAATGTCTTTATGCTCATTATCAACTCTATTAAACTATTTTAACCCATCTGGATCAACGCCTACCAACAACATACCTAAATACACAAATTTTAAACCCTGAAATCCTTTTCATAACTGAGTAGAAACGAAACCATTTATGTATAGTAGTATGTATAAAATCATTTAGCCATCTACATCATCCAGCCATCTGCACTTTTAGCCATCTCCATAATCATATTATTATAACATCACTTCATTTATATTTCAGAAATACAATATGAGCAATACACACAACTCGTATTGTAGAGTTATTGAAGAAGGAAGAATAGTTGATCAATCTAACATCATTTCCACTTCCGTTTTACGGAGCTTTGGGGAAAGCTTGGGATATTCTTATAAACCTTCTTGATCGAATCCATCCACTCCGCATTGAAGAATTCTATACAAACTTTCATTTTGACCGGCGTTTCAAGACCGTTGAGTTCAAGCTAAACGGTCGTCCCATTCAGTGGAGTCTTTCCACTTTCTCTATGTTTTTGGAACTCCCCAGTAGAGGAGTTCAATTCTATTGCTCAGAAAAAGAGCTAGAAAACATAAGTCTTCGAATTATTCATCCCCATCAGATTGTTGATGATATTTGCAGTGAAAGGAATCGAGGTAGATGCAAGTCACGTGGCTTAATTGAAGTCTTTGATCTTGAACCGGAGTTGAGAATAATGTTTGATATTGTTCGTTATAATATCTCTTGTCGCTCTACAGAGCCACATATGGTCTATGCCATTGAAGCCCTCATGGTTTATTTGATCAAGAACAACATACACTTTGATGTAGGTTATATCATAGCATCAATCATGTAACATGTCGTTACCTACACCAATAATCCCTTTCCTTATGGCATGTTGCTCACTAAATTGTTTCGCCATTTATCCCTAGACACTACACCGTCATACACACCTTCATTTTCTCCCATCAGTGAACACGTTTTAAATTTGGGACTTTAAACTTGTCGCACCCCCAAATTCATGATTTATGTTTATCAGATGGTTTGCGGAAGCATTATTTCGAGTGGGGGTGTCGACGTAAACATTGGACATTCATACATATCAGAGCATATGATTATCGCAGAATATATATGTATTAAGATGCCATAATTAATTGTTTACAAAAGTTTACGATTCATCGAATCGTAGAAGTAGAAATGTAGTTTAAGTTATACAAAAGAAATCCCATTGGCTTCAAAAGATGGCATCCTAAATTCTTCGTGGGTCGCCTAGTTTCATAAGTATGCATGCAGTCTCACATGTGCAGCTAATTCCCTGAAAAACATAGTAAAAAGTCAACAAAATTGTTGAGTGAATTCACAAGTTTTATGTTTACAAGTATAGTTTGATAAACCAAAGTTGTTTGTAAATCGTTGTTGCCATAACATTCAAGACGTGGTTTCGTTGGGATGTTACCCCAAAATACAGTTTGGTTGGAATGTTACCCAAAACACAGTTTGAAAATACGTTGCTGGTCGTTCTCCAGCGTTTTCAAAATAGTACCGGTCGTTCTCCGGTTTATCAAATACTGGTCGTTCTCCAGTTTAACACGGTCGGTCGTTCTCCGGCCTATAACATGTTGGTCGTTCTCCAGCGAATCACAATACCGGTCGTTCTCCGGTTTATTACGTACTGGTCGTTCTCTAGTAAAACACTACCGGTCGTTCTCCGGTTTATCACAATGCTGGTCGTTCTCCAGCGTATCAAAAGTTACCGGTCGTTCTCCGGTTTATCACAAGTAGTAATACGTTTTTGTAAACAGTTCGTATAAAAGTTCGAAACTCATTTCATAGTTGCACAATAGTATGAACACGATCATAAACAGTTGTATAAAAGCATTGAAAGCAATTATATAATAGTGGTAGATTATGGCAAATAGTAAAACAGTAACTATGTTTTTCACCCCTGTTGGAAAGCATGTAAAAGCGGTAAAAGTAGGGGCTGTGAACTCACCTCGTGAGCTAAATACGTGAGTGCTAGCAAAGCGTGTGTCCAAGTAAAGTCCCTAACGTCCTAAACGCGTGATATTATAAGTATATGTAAGTGGATGTTTTAGTAGACCATCCATGCTAGTGTTCACTCAACTAGAAATGTCCAATTGTTCGGTTATCGTTTGTGTTTAGAAAACATGTTCGGCCCGTTGGTGAAGTTTTATAATAATAATTCCCGAAGACATTATTATTATGTTTTGTTTCGAACTAAAATATTTGGGGTTCATTCTCGGTTTTAAAACTAAATTTTGAATATGTCGGTTTACGTTTAACATACGAACTGTATTCGTTGACTTTGGTCAAAGCAACTCGGTTTGACTCGAAACTTTTACACAACTCTTAAATATGTTTAAATGTCACAAAAAGTCAGTTTTCCATTTTTTTGTAAGTCCACATGTATTGGTTTTTATTTTTATACCAAAACGGTCCACATTCTATATTTTTCAGAAAATGTACATTTTTGTTGGCTCGATTTCAAAAATCATAAGTTCGAAATAAAATATAAGAAAAATCACAGAGGTTCCCCTATGTCTTGACTACTTCCAGTAATTTTTCTAGAATTTTAAGGAAAGTCTAAGTATTTTTAAATATTACGTTTGTCCTATGAGGTCCAAAATTGACCAATCTGGACACATGCAACAAGATCTACTTTCTGGGCGAAATCTATACATTTTCAGAAAAAGTAGTCAACGCGAAACTTGTAGCCAATAAAATATTTAAACTTTTGTTGGTAGTTTCAGGTCATTTGGTTCCATGTAGCTCGAGATATGGTCAAAACTATAAGACTAAAGTTTCTGACTTTTCTGGGCAGATTATACCTATATTCTTACAAAAATTATTTAAAATAGTAAAAGAGCTCCAAAAATTATAAAACCAGTTGGAAATGAAATCTAACTTCTTAAACTTGAGTTTTTTCTTTTGAATCATCTATTTTTATTAAGTATTGAGTGAGAAACACCTAGGTGAAACTCGGAGTATTTTCTGGACAGAAAGTGCATGTTGCATTTTTGTAAGTGGATGATGATGAAAAATGTTTTTAACAAGGTTTTTGGACATGGATCTTTTGAGTGAACCTTTTAACATGACATTCAAGTATTTTAGAAGTAGGAAAGATTTTCTTACAAAGAAAATGGAAGAAGGAAAAGAGGGTGGTGGTGTAGAGCTTGAATCCTTGTAAAATCCTTGATCTTCCTTGCAAAAGTGTGAAGATTCTTGGTTGTATTTCTTGATGAATGTAGATGTGTTTGGAGAAGATTTTTAGAGTGAGAAAATGCAGATTTTAGTGAGAGGTTGGAGAGTTTGGGAGTGATGAGAGAAAAAGAATTGCATGAATGGTGAATGGGTTTAGGGAGTTGGTTATAATGAGTAGAAAATGCATGAAGGGAGAGTGTGCACATGGGGAGAGGAGGGGGTGGCACAAGGGGCAGATTTTTGAGGGTCCCATCTCATGAGTTTGTGATTTAATTCTCAGTCTCAGTCTGTGTTACGTATTGTGGTCGTTTACCCGTTATTCGTGTTAAAACGTTAAATCGCCTAACGTTTTCTTATGTCGTTTTAATTTACGGTATATTTGGGAAAATTTTCCATTGAAGTGTTATTAAAATACTTTATTTTGAGTTACCGAAATATTTATCGAGTTTTATATGGTTGCCGAATTCGATTCGCGCGTTTTTGTTGCGTTAGAGACGTTTTAACCAAAACGTTTAGGTTTTTCGTGTATTATTATATTAAAATAATAATATAGGATAAATAACTACTAAAAATAGATTTAAGTTATTTAAAGAAATATTTTCACCAAGGTCGTATATTGTGTCGGACTCTGTCCGATCGTTTCGCGCGGATTTACTAATAATTACAACTTTTGTAATACCTCACGTATTAATTTGTTGGGCTTTGCTAGACTTGTCTCATAAAAGTAGTGTGAATTTTCTTAAGTAGGGAATTAGCCTAAGACATGCACGTGATTAATGTACGTAATTACACCGAAATTTGAGGGGTGTCACAAAACTTCTAGTATTATTTTGTAATGTTGTAATTCTTATTTAATGTTGGGATCCCTTTAATGTTTAATAACTTGTAATGTTGTAATTCTTATTTCAAGGATCTACATTGGTGAATAATATCCTTTTGTTGTTCATTAGAGTTGGAAAATTCAAATAGTTTGAGAATTATTTTGGTTGTTTCCATTTAAAACTGTCAACAATGCACAGGTCAAAGTTTAAATGAACAAATATATTACAAAATATTTACATTCGACAAAAAGTTACAAATTTACGTACAAAATATTTCTACGAAGTAGTTGCCTTTGGTAACGGTGGTAGGGGCGGCTGCCAGTCAAAATTTGCGCGAAAAAATGTGTCCATCATTCTCTTCCTATACTCCCACGCGACCTTCTCGGTGTCTTTAACTTTGAACTCCATCGTATATATTGATCTCATAGTCAACCGCTCCATCTTGTGGCACACCCACACACCGTAGTCGCCTAGTGAGCCGGTCTGCTGAGGAATATCAGATGTCAACGAAAATGGCAATTCTACAGTATCAAATATAACGGGGCTTTTGCCACCTTCAAAATGCTTCCAAAAGCCAATGGCATCCAAATAGGGCAATAAATGGTCACCCAGCTCTTCCACTAAACGGAGTCGATCAACATCCTTAAAAAGTCTTGTAAGGTTGTCATACCCCACAACATCCAAAGTTCGAAGATCCAACACTAGCAGAATCCAGTGACTGTGAACCGGCTCAACAACGGAGAACCTTACCTGCGAATATAGACAATTTATTGATAAGACTTGGAAGTATAAATATGCATTTTTAGGTATCCACTAAACGGATTGTTTACTTACTTTTTCGCACTCCCACCACGCTGGGTATGGGGCACGAGTGCCATTGGCATATCCCATCAAATACTTATAATCCGTGCCCCCCTCACCTGTGTACACCACCTCGCCACCCTTCTTCGGCTTCTTCTTCGTTTTCGGATCCGTTTAAGCTTTAAACGCCTTTAAAATCTCAGTAAAACCTACTGGCATGATGGTCCAACGCAAACCACGATTAAGCTGAGAGCATCGAGGCCAAGTCCTATATCTCCACCACATCAGTAGGCAGGCCCAGCCGTCAATATGCCGTGGAAAACAAAATTTAAGATCAGTATGGTCGTTCACCTAAAAAATGTTTTTGATAAATAAACACCAATTCAGAACTCACCGTGTTTTCTAGGTCTCCGCTCTCGAAATCTCCATACAAGCACGCCCAAAACTCCTTTGTCAAAACCTTGAAAGTCCCGCCATGTTGGACGAACATGCAACGCACCTCACCGCCGCTCATATATAACTCGCGAACATTGGATGGTCCTGCAATGATTCCCGTCTCAACAGATACCGCTAGGGGAGGATTGGTGAGAAGACCGGTCTCCGGGTTCACTAAAGTTGACACCATTTCCACCGTCCCATCCTCTGTAGTCTCCGGCCCAACTGCCTTCTTAACGAATTTCTTACGTTGATGTTTAACTGGCACGGGCACAGACTATTTTAGAGCAGCAAGAGCAACCGGGTTGACGGGTTCTTTATCCTCATTTGCAACGGTAGATGCTGCCTCCATCGCTGCAGGCTCAGTTGCGACTTTCATTACCACCAGCTCAACCGGCTCAGCTGCGGCTTTCTTCGCCGGCTCAACCGGCTCAGCTGCGTCAAGAACCATCAGCTCAACCGGCTCAGCCGCGACTTTCTCTACCGGCTTGTCATCAGCTCCCAAATTAACCGGTGGTTCTTCAGGCGCCGCCTCATTCACCATGGAAGGTTTCTTCACCAGCCGTTTCAATTGAGTCGGCGTATAATATGGCGACAGCCTAGCCTTGCCCAATCGCCGCTCTCGAATACTACGATGCAATACCCTAGGAGCTGAGATCTTGGCAGTAGTGGCTGATAAAGTATCTGATACATAACCCTCATCAGCGTCGTCCTGAAAATAAAACATAAAATTCAAGTTAAACACTAACCCTGATGAGTGTCAAAACATCTTGTGTACAACATGGTAATACCTGATGAGGGTCAATTACATTTAGTAACCTAGCAATCAGCGCGTCTTGAGTGTCCACCCGCTGAAGTAAAGTGGAAATCGAGACCTCGTGCCTAGCAATAATGGCATCCTGACTCTCAACGCGCTCCCGCAGGGACTCTAACTCTTTGGATGAGGCACGCTGAGATGTGTGACGGCGAGTGGGCTGCACCTCAGCACGAGGTGCGGTGGGTTGAGGAGTGGGTTGCACCTCAGCATCGAGCCCGTTAAAAAATCGGCAACTGTCAATCCACCATTGGCATGAAGCCTCCAACTCAGTCGGCTTCAGCGTCCTCAATGGCCGAAAGTCTTTGTGAATATCATCCTGCAGTGATAATTCGCCATCTATTTCAAACTTGATTTTTATTTGAAGAAACAACCATGCATGCATGATAATAATTATGGAATGCACATCACTAACCGAAATAGTCAGCACATCGACATATTCCTTCCAATCACTAACCCTCCAAAGTCGACGCCAGTATAATGCCCGAGGGACGCCGTCTCTATTGGTGTTACATGCATTATTCGACACCTGAAGGTGAAAGGCCTCCCAGATCCAAATCTTAAAACAAAGCAGAATGTCAAATAATTACATACGTTAATACAAACCGTAACTAACTTAATCAGTTTATAATTACGTACAAAGTTACCTTAAAGGCTCACGTGAAACAGACCAAAGTGTATTTACGCCCGGTCTGACTGCTCCGCTGACTCATCTGTTGACTGCTCCGAGCAATCAACGCATTCTTCAAATGCAGAAAAGTATGGTCCCAAATCCGAGAACCCCAAGGGTACTTGTTGATGTTGTTGAGGTCCTCAAGCATGTGCATGAAATCAGGATGCACAATCTGCATGAGCTGCTTTCCCATGAAGCACCTCTCAACGCTCATTTTGGTCACCCCGTTAAACAAATAGGGTTGATTGAATAACATCTCAATGTGCAAAATAGAGATCTCTTTCAACAAAGCATGGGGCTGAAAGACCCGATCGCGTAAAGCAGGTCTCGTGCCCCGAACTTCCTTGGGAATATAATCCTTCATATCTGTCTTAGAACCGAAGCGGAATCCGGTTACTAAACAAAACTCTCCTCGCCCAAACCGTATAGCATAACGGGGCGTCAGTCTAAACCATAACTCCTCGGGCTCCTCACGAGGCTTAGATAGGTTTGGACGCTCACATCGTCTCTGGAGCAAATTGTGTACGTATCCAGGGTCGTTGTCTAGACACTCGACGTCTAACCAAGGCCCAAAACATGTGCGTCTAAATATCACTTTCTGCTCGTCCGTCAACAACATGTGAATCTCCTTGATTACCGACATGTGGTTCTTCATTGTTAATGAAGCGTCGTAAAAACCCTACAAATCAAACACTTACACAATTAGTACAAAAACAATCCAAGTATAGATTACCTAGCTTCGATTGATTGCGAATTGTGAAACTCTATGAATTGCGAAACTTAGTTTTAGTGCGAAACTTAGTTCAAGTTTCGCATGTTGCGAAACTAAGAATGAGTTTCGCATTAGTAAAGTTTCGCAGAGTACTATTCATGCGACACTAAGCTATAGCGACACTAAGCTACTGTCGCTAGTAGTGTCGCTATTAGTGTCGCTAAGCTATAGCCACCGAGCTCGTTAAGTTCGCTGGTATAAGTTCGCTTGTACACGTGACCGGTTGTCACCGAGCTCGTTACTGAGAGGCAAAGGTCGCGATCGTTGCGTCTCGGTCATGACCGAGAAACGCAAAGATCGCTCCTTTATGTTCTCGGTCATGACCGACACGCAAGGATCGCGATCTTTGCGTCTCGGTCATGACCGAGAACATAAAGGAGCGATCTTTGCGTTTCTCGGTCATGACGGAGACGCAACGATCGCGACCTTTGCCTCTCGGTAACGATCTCGGTGACAACCGGTCACAAGCAAAACGATCTTGGTCACAAACTAACGAACCAGTTTACATCGTTCTAAATCAAATCTCAACAACAAACTAACCTCAAAAACACATACACCACGATAACCAACTAAAAACCAACTATTTAATTCATAAAACACAAAAAAAACCATGCACGCCAACTGCTCGATGAAATGTCAACTATAAATTTGAGAAATTTCACGATAAATCAAAGTTTAAATGGGTTTTTACCTCATAAATAGACATCTTTCGATAATTGCGTACGAGATTTGCGTGCTTCCTTTTCGATTTGAACTTGCGAACGAGTTTCGGGTTTTAAAAAGATGAGCGAACTTCGGGTTTTTGAGTTTTGAAAAGATTTGAAGTGAAAATCTTTTTTTTTTTTGTTTATATAACCTAAAATTTACGGGTTGGTCCCGGATTTTCGGGTTGCAACTGGGTCACCCGGACGCATAACCGGGACGCAAAGTCAGATTCCCGGATGCAAATCCTCGTACCCGGACGCGTGACCAGGAAATGCGAGCCGGTGACCGAGAAGTGCAACTCGGTCACCCGGACGCAAAAACCGAGACGCAATTTGCGTTCGCAAATTTCGTCTGGGTTTTGCGTCTCGGTCACCGAGTTGCACTTCTCGCTCATCGGCTCGCATTTCCCGGTCACGCGTCCGGGTACGAGATTTTGCATCCCGGTTATACGTCCGGATGGAGTAAAAACGCAATTTTTTTAAAAAATGACAAACTTTTATATTACTTTTAAAAAAAAAGGGTATTTTGTTTAATTTCTCTTTTTTTTTTCTTAATCAATCATTTCTTTGTGATCGGTCCGCTTCATACTCTTTCATTTTGTAGATTATTAGGGGTTAACGCATAAACAATTCCAAAAATACAGGAGTCAGCATCCAATCCCCTGCTTCCGAGAAAAGTCGGCGTATATCTCCTTCCACTGTTTTTCTGTCTTCCCGACAAATAAACCCTCGCCGCCGGCCAATCCGCCGCCACTACATCACCATAAAATATATACATACATACAAATATATTTATATTTATGTATACCATAAACCCCACAAAAATAACTTCTCGAGTTCCCCTGTTAAACCCTACTCGATGTACACTTATAACCCCTACTTTTTCTGGGTTTACTTCAAAATTCATTCTTTTTTAACACCCATCTCTTTGTTTTCGAATTTCAGGTGTACCCAAGTATGGATTTACAAAAATCCTTCTACAAAACAAGGGTTTTCAAGTTATAAGATCAGTAAAGAAAACGGCAAGGAATTTAGAAATTGTTCGACCTGCAACCGAGCTTTATGCTGATGAAGCCATTAAAGCTGTAAAAGCTGGGAAGGTTATTGCTGTTCCTACTGATACGTTGTACGGTTTCGCTTGTGATGCGTGGTATGTTTGTTAATGTATGTATAGTTTTTGAGTTTGTGAATGCGTATAAGCTGTTTGATGTTTTGCTTCAATGAATGTGTTGTGGTGTGGAATTGTGATTCTATTGTTGTTTTTGGTATTGGTGCAGCTCGGTTGAAGCGGTTAATAGGATATATGAAATTAAAGGGCGTAAGCTTACGAGTCCTTTAGCGATTTGTGTTGGTGATGTTGGGGATATTGGACGGTTTGCTGTTACAGACCATTTGCCTTTTGGTTTGCTTGATTCTCTACTTCCTGGGCCAGTAACTGTCGTCCTAACAAGAGGTTTGTGTTAAGGGGAGGCTCTATATCGTTGTTTCTTATTATGTCTATCCTATGAATATCGCAAGACTATTGTTATTAGGATATCTTAAGAATAATGCAGCCTTTCCTTACATCAAGGTCGATCTTTTTGTGAAGGTTATTTCAGATATGGGTTAATTGTGTAAGAAATCGATTAACTTTGGTCCAATTTGATTTTTAGTAACCACTGTTAAGAAAGACCATCAAAAGTTTTAAACTTTTTTATTCAAGATAATGAACTTTCAAAAGTTTCGATTCAAGGTAATCTGACTTTGTAACTGTTTATAACAGTTGCATGGCAGCTGACGTTTTGGTGATGTTGACCTTGTTGATTTTTTTATTCCGTGAATGTGGTGCTTGAAAGTGGGTTCTCTTAGTAATCAACTTACATCAAGTTTTTATGAAACTTCCATTGTTTCCTCTACCATTACAATAAGTTGGTTACCCAAAGTAGAAACCATATCAAAGTTGTTTACTTTTTCCCTTCAGATATTTAAGAAACAGTGAAACATTTTACTTAAAGCTATGTTTCAAGTCAAGTCTTGCACTTAAGGTGCATTTGAGCCTAGCAGTTCACATGGGCTTGGGTAAATGAGAATGCAACTCTACATAAGTAATTGATACAGATATACTCTCTCTTACTATTTGTGGCTCCTTTGGTCCGATTGTCTTAAAGTTTGTTTCTTTTCAGGGGAATCAAGTACTCTTGAGAAGTCATTAAACCCAGGGATAGATAGTGTAGGAGTTCGAGTACCTGATTCTGACTTTATCAGGATGATTGCCCGTGGATCGGAAAGTGCATTGGCCTTGACTAGTGCAAACCTTAGTGGACAACCAAGTAGTGTAGACGTGAATGATTTCAAGAACTTATGGGAACACTGTGCATTTGTTTACGATGGTGGTATCCTTCCAGCAGGCCGTGCAGGATCAACAATTGTGGACCTCACGATCCTCGGAAAATACAAGATTTTGAGACCAGGGAGGTAAGACATGAATTATAATATGCCTCTCATAGGTAGCAAAAAGAGCGTACTAGCGTTTGCAACATGTAGGCTTGTCAAGTAACAGGTCAAAACGGGTTATGTTTAGGGGTCGGTTGGCCCGACGCACTTTTTGTCCAAATTCTATTTTTCTTTTTTATTTTTTTTTTAATTTTTATTTTAAAAATTTATCAGTGTTACAAATTTGTTTACAGAATTCTTACGAGTTCAGTTATAATTAATTTTTTTTTTACTAAAATGATTTAGGAGGTTTATGCAATAAACTTTTGGTGATGACACGTTTGACTCATTAGAGATAAACATGGAACCCGAATTGACCTAATCATAGCCAAATAGGTCAAAATTGTCACCTCTACATTCATACACGTCGTTCACACAAGTTAGATATCACCCAGCGTGCGTAGTCTTTGACTTTTGTTACATAATCTGTTAAGTTGGTGATACTCAAAGTTCAGACTTAATTTATTGTGTTATGTGTGCAGTGCCAAAGAGGAAACTGTCTCGATTTTGGAGAGACACTCTCTAGTAGAAGAAGGAGCTACTGCTTAATATCTTCAATCTTTAACTTTGCTCAGGCCTCAAGGAGTAATAGACTATAAAGTGTCTCGATTTTCAGTTTCAGGTTCAAGTTTATATTTTAGGCTAGTTAATTTCGATATGCTATAGAAGATGTGTATCAGTATGTAAATACAATTAATGACAAATTTGTTGTCTTGTTTGATAAACTTTGCAAATTGTTGACCCCTATGAGGTCAAAGATATCTAGGGGAAACAACACGTATTTGAACCTTTAAAGTGTAGAATATTATTAAATTAGTCAACTATGGAACACCATTCGAGTGAAAAGATTGAAACATTGAGCTCTGTTCATCTCTCAGCATTTTCAACCCTTGGATATTGTCATGACAAATGAATATGTGACTACGGGTCTTGTATATGTTTAATGAAAGAATTTAATGGCACCCAAAATATGTTTTTATTAAAGAAAGACTTTGTGACTTTATCGGAATTCTCAAGTCTGTGAGCAACAAAAATTTGTGACCATTTGGTGTACTTGGATCTTGTATACTTGCATGGTCTTGGAAGCTTGGTTATGTACTTAATTATTGTACACAGAAAAAGGAAACTGGTTCAAGGATGGCATTGTGTTCGTTTTTAAGTATGGAGTCGCCTATTTGGCTCTGCATCAGCGAAGCTTTTACATTTTTGTTGTAGACACTTGATCTAAGGATCGCAAGGCTTTGTCATTGCCAAAACCACTTTTTATCTAGCCTTCGCCACGAACCCAACCTCTATACGTAGCCCATTGTCATCTATAAGTTTTCAACTTTGCATCCATTTCTTCAATATTTGAGTCTCAAAAGCTCATTTAGCAGTGCATTTTGGTGATGCCATGCAATCAAAGCTTAAGCATAATGAAATGTAATCATCTATGATGTAACACTCATAATATGACAAGTCATACTATGTAATAAATAGTATGCAACATAGTATTCTGAGTTACATTTTGTGTAATGAATTTTCAATTTATTGCTATTGTATGTATTGTGATAACGTGACGACTTGTAATGTATAGAAAAAATACATACAATAGCAATGAATAACAAGTTCACCACATACAATAGAACCTCTTTGATACACACTATGAATGTCACGGAATAAATACTTACATTTCTATGCACTTAAGCAACTGTCGTTATCACTTCCAATGACGTCACTACTAGAATCAGCCTAAATAGCAACGAAAAAATCGTTGCTAAAGACCCCAAAATCGTCGCTGAAAGGCTTTAGCAACGACTAGTCGTTGCTAACAAATCGTCTTCAGGTCGCATCTAATTGTTTTAGCGACGACTTATTATTTTTAGCAACGACTTTGTGGGCCCCATTTAAAACTGGTCAAAGACCTTTTTAGCCACGAAAAAATCGTTGCTAAAGATATTTATTTTTTAATTTTGTTTTTTAAATAAATAACTTTAGCAACAATAAAAGCGTCGCTAAAGCTATTTTTATTTTGCTTTTCCTTTTTAACAAAAATATTTAGCAACAATAAAATTGTTGCTAAAGCCTTTTTATTTTATTTTTATTTTTGCGATAAATATCTTTAGCAACGATAAAATCATTGCTAAAGCCCCACAAATCGTTGCTGTTTCGTACTGATAATTGGACAACATTTTTCTGTTTTTCAAATTGCCCAGGTTTTTTCCTGTTTCAATTCCGCAAATTTCCAGCAACTATATAATCAATTTTCCGTAGTTTTCTCAATCAAAACATAACTAAACAAACATACTAATTATTCGTAGTTAAACAAACATACAAATCATCTGAATGTTCTAACAAGTTTAAAGAGTTAAAGTAATAATTGTTTAGACAAACATTGTCTTCACATAACCTAAGAAAAGACTAACCAATCAACTTACTCATTATCATCATCCTCATCATCCTCCTGCTCCTTCTCGTCTTCATCAAAGTCTTGAGCTTCTAGCTTCTTATACGAGGGAACCCTAATGTTTGCGGATTCGAAAGCACTATAGAATGCATCAAATTGGTTATTAGCATATGTCACGACTTTACCCATCTTTCTATCAACTTGATCTTGTGTATACATCCTTTGTTGTGGTGCGCCGCTTGTGGATGGAGATGCATGACCCGGTAATTTTCTACCGCGTCCGGGATTATACTCACTACGCATGCCCAACACTTTTCCTAATATAGCATGCTCATCCAAAATCTCCATTTCGCTATCTCGCAAATCCACCATGTTGTCCTAAAAGTTACAAAACAAGAATACTTAGTAGTGTTTAGTTTCTCATAGTACATATTTTACCCAATTGACACACTTCACTCTTATTACAACTTAGAGATCCATTTGACCCATATGAACCCATTTGACCCACTTGTTCCATTTGCGCCATTTAACAATTTGACACATTTGACCTGTAACCCACTTGACTTATTTTATTCTATAACCCACTTGAATCATTTGACTCACTTGACCCATTTGACCCACTTGTCCCATTTCACCCATTTATTATATAACCCACTTGACCCATTTAACCCGCTTGTCCCACTTGACCCATTTAACCCGCTTGTCCCACTTGACCCATTTAACCCGCTTGTCCCACTCGACCCATTTAACCTATAACCGACTTGACCCACTTGTCCCATTCGACCCTTTTGACCTACAACCAGTGTTGTGAAAATCGGCCTAAGTGGCCGACTAATCGGGGCCTAGTCGGTGGTCGGGAGTAGTCTGATGCGCCAAGCAGATAGTCGGAGTAATTTGTCGGTTAACGGTCAAAATCGGTAAAAATCGGGGACTAGTCGGTCAAAGTCGGTCAAAATCGGTCAACTTTTTTTTTTTTTTTTTTTTTTGTTATTATTATTATTTTTTTTGTTAAATAGATTAGGGCTTTGAAAAATAAGACATGGACCATCACTTTTATTCCACACACAAGCGAGGCTCAAGATTGGGTTTTTGATGAACATGAGGCAGGATCTTTCGAGACAATAGATGCCAGAACGATAGAACTATTTGAGGAAAAAATTCGATTCGGCGAGTGAGAAGGAAGTATATGAGGATGAGGTTGACTAAGAGTCCGACGGAGTTCAAATCATTGAACTATATGGACGAGATGGGGATGAAGCGTGAATCTAATAACTAATAATTATATGTGTGAAGTATTTGAATGTTTATATTTATGTTTCAAGACATATGATTTTGAAAATATGTTATTTATATACGAAAAATTTCAATCCGACTAGTCCCCGCCTAGACCGATTACTAGCTACAATCAGACTAGTCCCCGCCTGAGACCCCTCCTCATATCAAATGCCCCTTCTACCTCCCAAATCCACCTGTGACATTTGATGGGATCGGGCAAACAGTTTCTTCACTACGTTTCTAAAATTCTTCAGTGAGAACGTTTCTAATCGTCTCAGTAATCGTGCTTAACAAAAGAGGAAGAGACCTCTCTTGTGCAATGGCAACCTCTTCGGCTATAAGGTCTCTCAATTCAGATGTAGAAGTTCTAGACACATGAGGAGGGGTCTCAGGTCTATTCCTATCAATCTCAGTACTAGTACTCTTAGCCTTGTCTTGGCGACTCGGCCTCCTAGTGATCCAATCTCTTGCTCATTCATTATGGTATACTGAAATAAACACAGCACATTAATTCATGCTCAATTAACATTTTACATGTCTATTACATCATTACTCTTTACTATCTACTAGTTAAGGGTTATTTTAATTTAATCCTCGCGACATCTCGCGACTCCCATAGTTTCATACAATGTAAGGTAATGACTATTACGTTGGCCAGACGCAATAGTTATTACATTACATTCATATGTCCCTAAGGTTGTCACGTAACATCTTGATTCATAAATTTTGACAACCCATTAACTACACAATCATAATTTTTTACATCTAATACTTCTAATTTATGCTCAATCAACAATATAGATGGTCTAAGTTCAAATACCCACTAATGGTGGATACCCGAATCCCTTAAAGCGTGGCTCTGATACCAACTTTAAAACGCCCCAATTTTATTTTTTTTATATATATAATACGCGATCCTAGCAGGTAGGGTGGGATCGCATACTTATGCTTGAAAGTTTCTGTAACCATTTCATGAGTAAGTATGCGATCCTACCAAGGGCTACGGGATCGCGTACTTGTGCTTGGAAAGTTTCTGTGACCATTTCATGAATAAGTACACGATCCTACCAAGTGCTACGGGATCGCGTACTTGTGCTTGGAAACTTTCTGTGACCATTTTAGGAATAAGTACGTGATCCTATGACCTCCACGGGATCGCGTACTGAGCCCTGTAGGGTGGAAAATCTGCACAACTCAGATTTTGAACTCAATTTCAATTGCGCATAACTTTTGACTCGTTTTAAACTAAGTCACGAAACTTTGCAAACACATTTCACATAGAATTACAAATGTTCCTCAATTGGCACTTTTTCAAAATTCGTGTTTATGATGGTTTCGGGCGCTTGGTCAAAACATGATCATTTTGGACACTTTTTGCAACCAAGTGAGCACTATGCTAGCTCACTCCTAATGGCCACATTTCCAGAAGTTGGAGATATGAACTTTAGCATAATAACAAGTAACCAAATCACTCAAACTATCTTTCGACGAGTTCTAACAAAACGACCCATTTGAGGGACCTTCAACAACTTAACATGACCAACACTAATTCAACATTCAAAAGGGGTAATTTCAACCCAAAACAACTTTTTAACATAATGCTTTACAAAACTTCATACATCACAACTTCATTACAAAAGATGATCATATTCAAATGATCAACAACTTTACAAATTGGGCGTTTCTACATATCCAGAGCATGATTAAAAGGATTACTTACTACTAGCTTGTAGCAAGTCCACCAACATTCTCGTTTGGGCTTTTTACCCAAATCGTCCCGTGACCCACTTTGCTCACCTACATACATCAATAACATAATGGTAAAAAAACTTGCTTAGTAAGTAAGGGAAAATGTAACATTAACATTAACAATAACGTAACAACATAACCCGAATTAAGGATCCTTGATTCTATACACTTTGACTCAAAGAGTCCATACCATGGTGTCAAGAGCATGGTTGATTGAATACTCTTGTATCTCAATCACCACCCTTGAATTTCACCATTTAGTGTAACCATTGAATACTCTTGTATCTCAATGATTCCACTTCATTCACAACATACAAAGTAGTACACACTTTAATACATACAATCCCCTATACTTACCTTACAATAGTAATCAAACCAACCACAAGCACTCTTTGCTCTTCAATCACCTATACATAACCATACATACACATGAGCTATTTACAACTCATTTGAACTAGACTTTAACTCATTAACATCTAATTGGCTAGAATTCAAGTGTTTCACCTCTAACACTCAATTTTTAACTAACCATCATACACTTATCTCATAACATTACACATACTTATAGGTGATTAAGTTGTTATTTAACAACAATAACAACCTATAATCACCATCATCATCTAATTCACATACATACATACTTGGTGAAATTTCAATAGTTACACCTAAAATCATTAATTAGATTCTTTTACGTTTACATCACTTTCACGAGTTCATATAACCCAAAAACACTTACATAATAACTCTACACCCAATTCCCACTTCAATTAACTTCTTTTCACTCAAACCCCAATTAGGGTTCATAATTAAATCATGAAATCAAGGGTTAGATGGAGTTATTCATACCTTATTTGACTTGAATTAGGGATCGGAGACTCAATTTCACAATATCTAGCTTCAATTTCGTTTTTGCTCTTTTGCCCTCCTATTTGATCCGTACGGTATTCACACATACAAAACACACACACCAAATTTGTTTCTACCAGATTTTAGAAAGATATATGGACATTTTCACTTTCTACCCTCCACTTGTATACTTAACACTTTCAACCCCTAAATTATATCTCATTTATACTTTAACCCATGGACTATATTTGTATTTTTACACCAAATACAAATATAAACATTTCAATAATATTCATATCTTATAATATAAAACTTACAAATTTTGAGGTATACACTTTAGAAAAATATACACACTTTAATTCTATATACTTCACAAATACATACAATTTAACAACTCATACATTTCAACAAATACTTACACTTTAAAAAATACACACGCTTTAATTCTATATACTTCCCAACTACATACAGTTTAATAAATTTTACACTTTAACAAATCTATACACTTTTAAAAATACACACACTTTAATCCTATATACTTCTGAAATGCATACAATTTAACAACTCATACACTTTAATAAATCTATACACTTTAAAAATACACACACTTTAATTCTATATACTTCTCAAATACGTACAATTTGACAACTCATACACTTTAACAAATCTATACATTTTAAAAAATACACAAACTTTAATTCTATAATTTCACAAATACATACAATTTAACAACTCATACACTTTAACAAATCTATACATTTTATAAAAAATATACACACTTTAATTCTATATACTTCACAAATACATACAATTTAACAACTCATAAACTTCAACAAATACATACACTTTAAAAAACATATACACTTTAAAAAAGTCTATATAATTAAGAAATACATAAACTATAACAAAATGCATACACTAAATCAATTTAAAAATAGACTTGACAAATAGATACATATCATCACTTTCACTAGTTCACAAAATCTTAACAAATTTACTAAATCATTTAAAAATACACTCACATTATCAAATCACAAAATTAACAAAAATTTATCATAAAATAACAAAATTAAGAAGTTAGACTAATCTTGAGTTGTGGTGGTGGTGTACGATGGTGGTCCGCCGAAGGAGGAGGGGCTGCCGGCGACAGGGCTGCAGGGAGGGGGGGAGGGGCTTGCGGCGGTTGAGTGGTGGTGAGGTGGTGAAGGTGTGGTGGTGAAATTGTTGGTGAATGTGGGTTTTTTTTTTGTGAAATAAGGTGGGTTTTGAAGAAGAAGTTAGGGGGTGGGGATTGGGGAGAGAAAAGGGGTGGGAGAAAGTGATGTGAAAATAGAGAAGAAGATAAAGTTAAACAAGTTGTCTTTTTCGGGTGGGTTTTAGGGACGATTTTATGAGCTTTAGCAACGATCAAATCGCAACCCGGGAAATTTTAACATTTAGAGGCAAGTTTGATTTTTTCATGAAAATCTTTAGGCACAAAAATATTGTGCCTAAAACCCATAAAATTGTTGCTAAAATGTTTTGAAATATAATTTCTTCATAAATATATTCAACATATAAACTTATTTAATTATTAATTGAAACTTTGTTTATTAAATTCTTCTAACATACATTCAATTAAATTAGTGTTTAATTAATTTATGCAAAAGTATATATTTATATTCTAAAATAATTAAAATTTTATTTATTAAATTATATATTATGTTACTAGTAAATAATGATCGAACTATGTTTATTCAATATGTATAAATAACGTTAATACTTATGTTATTAAACAAACTTAAATTACTTTATGGCTAATACAAAGTGACCCACGTTATGACAATATCTTCTCTCGATCAATACTATATCATCCGTAACTTTTACTTTATGTCAAGAACATATATTAAGTGACATGTAGAGAAAACGCCTTAGGGTTATATCTCGGTCATTAGGGTTCGATGGTCGATAAACCGGTCAACTTTACGATAATGCATACATGTAAACCATCGATAGTAATTTCATGAACTATAAACCCTAAACTCTAAATAACCCGACTAAGAATTACTTTTATTATTTACGTATTATATCATATAAAAGTTTATATGTCGTATTCTTAATAATCAAAACGGCGTAATCACAACACTAAAACCTAAACCTAAAACACTAAACCCCAAACCCTAAAGGCTAAAACGCTAAACAACGAACTAATACATAATTTATCATATAAAAGTTTAGATGTCGTATTGTGAATCAAAACGACGTAATCATAAACCAAAACCTTAAACGCTAAACACCAAACCCTAAACTATAAATGCTAAACGATAAACCCTCAACGCTAAACCTCAAATCTGTAACACCCCAAAATTTGAAGTAATATTATTAAATATATGTATATGCTTTAATTTATAAGTTGTTGTATAAATGAGCGTGTACTATACGTAGTCGTGAAGTATTTAAATTACCTAAATAATAAGTCGGGAGTAACCAATTAAGTAATGTATTTTAAAGTGACTGGAACTAGAGGGACTGAGGTGTAAATACCTAATTAAAACACTAAATAAAATACATAATACACACATATACGTACTCGCTTATTCATATCACAAAAACTAGAAACATAGACTTCTAGAGAGAGGGAGAAAACACAGTGGAGAAAGGGAGAAGAAGATAATTTATGGGGAAACATCAAATTGAGCCTAAATAATTGAATTCAAGCCCTATTGATCATCTCTAACATCTAGTAAGTATTGTTCTTCCTTTAATTTAACCTAAAAATGGGTTCCTAATGGGGTTTAAGGGTATGATCATGTACAAAACGAAATTAATGTGGATTATGATTGATTAGTGATGTATAAGTATGAAAATCATTATGTAATAACATCAATTCAATCCAAAAGTTGATAAATCGATTTGGTGTTCTTATTAGAAAGTAGGGTTATGATGAATTCTTACAAATTGAGGGTAACTCACCCTATGGTTAGTTTAAATGAGTTGAATTGATGCTATTAATGATGCTTAGAATAGTGGAAATAATAGCTAAACCATAAATTGAATTATGCTTATATTTCTAATTGTGCTCGGTTTGACTTTGAAGGTAAAACCGATCATACGAAGTTAAAAATGGTAAATGAAGTAAGAAAAGTAGTAAATGATGTTATTTGATCATCAGTATGTTAGTTGAAATATGTGTGGTGGTTATATTCCAATTTCGGGTCGTTGGGTAATTTGAGCGAAAAGTGAAAATAAAGTGTTTTTGGCAAACTTTGAGGGGCTGTAACTTTGTGTGTGTAATCTTTTGGAAAAATCTGAAAATAGAGAATGAAAGTATGGTCGAATGTCTTTAATTCGATATAAAGTTTGCTGAAAACGGATATGTCTAGGTGGTTCAAAAATGCGTTGCAAAACAGTCCCTTTATGCTGTTTGCTGAGATTCAGCAGCAGAAAATGATTATTTGATATTTTTGAAAGACTATAACTTGACATGTGTTATGTTTTATAAAAAAATGAAGGCTTTACATTAAAGTATGTATGAATACCTTCGAAAAGATATAAAATATGTTCATTTTGGAAAGGTTTAGAAGGTCCAAAAATGGTGTCCAAAACAGCTAGTTGGAGTTGTAATAAAATGCATAAATTGGAGCTAAAAGTGTAAACACTTTAAATCAATTAAGAGCATGAGTAGTTTTTATATGTGAATGTTTATATGATGTGTTATGATTGTTTAGGTGCTAAAGGAAGTGGTGCTTATGTGTATCTCATGCTTTGGGGTAGTCGAGACAAAGGTGAGTGATATGGCGGTTAAATGGGTAATGGTTGTGTGATTCCGGATTGCATACGTGCAAGAGGTTCACACAACCAAGGGAAGTTAATTGTTGTATTCTATATTTGTTGATTATTTATGATTGTTGCAAGACGTGATTATTTGTTGAAAGAAGTTGTTGATATATGTGAAATTATGTGGAATGAGCATTGTAGAGATTTGTTGTTGACAGATTAGCTAACTTTGTTAGCATAGTGTTGATGTTGTTGAATATGTGCATTGCACATGATATTGAAGCTAGTTATTGTTAGCATAGTGTTGATGTTCTTGAATATGTGCATTGCACATAATGTTGTTATAGTACTCGTGCTTGATATTGTACGGTACTAAGTGGAAAGTTGATAGCGGATCCGCAAGGTGAAAGAATAATCTCTACAATTGCTCAGTAGATATTTGTCTAAGCAAATATGTGTTGTTGATATTTGCCATGTGGGTTATTCATTTAATTGTCCGTATGCTCACTAAGCGTTTTGCTTACCCGTCCAGATGTTTATTATTGTAGGTGCAAGTGGTTCGGTTGAACCAAGTGGACAGAGGGCGGTAAAGAGGTTGTGATGAGATAGTGAGGATTGAAGCTTGCTATGTACGGTTTGGCAAGTTTTCTTTTCTTTTGAATTGTCGTCTTGATTACAATGTTGTGTAAACTGTCCGGTTGTATTTTGATAAAACACGTAGTTGAATGTTGCGGTGTCAAAACGAGTAGTGGACATGTAGTTGGTTTAGAAGCCTAATAGCTAAATTTGTCATTGATTTTCCAAACGGGTCAAAATGGGTCTCCCAACGAGTCGTTTCGTTGAAATTAGTCAAAATGATGGTTTGGACAACTTTAATGTGTGTCGATATACTAAAATATGCAAGTGGACTTACTGGAAGGTAATTGAAAGGATTGAGTCAAAATGTTTGCAAGTTTGGTTCCCAAAAGTGTTCAAATAGTCACTTTTCGGATTTAAGTCCGAACCGTCATTAGTGTGAATTTTAGAAAAGTGCCAATTGGGAAACCTTTGTTATGTCATATGAAACGTGTCTGTAAAATTTCATGATTTGAATCCTTACGAGTCAAAAGTTATGCGCGTTTGAATTTAGGTCAAAAATCTGAGTTTTCTGTGCAGGGGATCTACCCGGTGGGTACTCCTTCACAAATTTGATAGAAAGTTGTCAAAAATGGAGTACTCGGTGGGTACTCCCTCAGCATTTGGGAAATTTCATTTTTAAGCTAAAAAATGATTGTTCGAGTTATGTAAACTTATAATTAATATTTTATTGAGTTAAGAAGCATTATTTGATACAAAAAAAATAAAAAAATTGGGCGTTTCAAAACCCTCGACAACCGAACTACTCTTATAAGTACATAATTTATCATATAAAAGTTTAGATGTCGTATTGTGAATCAAAACGACGTAATCATAAACCAAAACCTTAAACGCTAAACACCAACTCTAAACTATAAATCCTAAACGATAAACCCTCAACGCTAAGCCTCAAACCCCTAATCGATAAACAATAAATGCTAAATCATAAACAACCTAGATAACTCCTTTTATGATTACATAAATTAGCATATGAAAGTTTGGATGTTGTATTGTTAATCAAAACGGCGTAATCATAATGATAAACTCTAAACGATAAACTTTAAACAACCTATAACTGACATTAACTTACTTATATACATACACTAATTTATCATATTAAATTATTTGGTGATCAGTTCTATTTTATAAATAAAACGAGAACAAAATTCTCATTTTAGAGGTAATAAAAACTAAAAAAATAAATCAAAATACCTTTAGGGATGATTTTATCTTCCCTAAATGGTACGCAGGAAAACGAAAATTTTTTAGAGCCAAAATAAAAAGTAAAAATAAAATAAAATACCTTTAGCAACGATTTTATCGTCCCTAAATAATGCGCAGGAAAAGGGAAATTTTTTGGAGCCAAAATAAAAAAGTAAAAATAAAATAAAATACCTTTAGCAACGATTTTATCGTCCCTAAAGGGTGCATGGGAAAATGAATTTTTTTGGAGCCAAAAGGGTTTGGTCAAATGTTTTACTCGTCCTTGGTCAACACGGGAATATTTTTGTCGTTTAGTGGCCTTTAGCAACGATTTTAGTCGTCCCTAAAACCCCCTCTTCTTCTTTTCTCGTTTTTCTTGTAGTGCGTCAAATTTCTTAAAATTTTTAATTTCAATCTTTGTTTTCTTCTAAGTTTTTACGGTATTACTTGATTGTATAGATGAAAGAATAATTCCGATGGCTGTTTTTAATAGTCAAGTTTATGCATAAAAAGTTATACAATAACCATTAATGCATTAGATAGATCCTAAAGCATGGGGTATGGAAACAAATAGTCACCTGGTATCTCAACCATCACAGCGTGATCACACAGACGTTGTTGTGGTAGGTTACTAGGTGTCAAGTGTTTAAAAATATGAGATGGGTCACAGTTTTCGTTGAGTAAAAATAAGTTCAATGTAGTGTGTGTTATGTGTCAAAAATTTTGGTTGTGATCTGCATGACCATATCCAATATTGTTAAACCACTTGTAATTATACGTCGTCGACTCTGTTGTGGACCACAATGATCCGTTATGATTGTAGGTGGAGCATCCTCAGCTTTCGTCATCATCCATGCAATGGACGAGAAAGGAATGAAGCTGGAGTTCATGAGCTTTTTCAATTTCTTTTTCTTTGCGGTATTTAATTCAATGACTTGATTATATAAGAACCAAAAAGAAAATGAGAAGAAGACGAGTCATGAAAGGAAGGAGAAGAATGAGGTGGGAAGAAGAAAGAAGGTTTGGGTGGGCTAGGGTCTTTTTTATGTGTTTATCCGTTTTACTTTTATTGTCCTGTAAGAATTTTTGTTGGATTTAAGATAAATTAAATGATTGTCAGTTTTATCTTTGTATTTAATGAAAATTTGACTGAAAACTTGTATGAAATAAATAATTGGGAGCAATAAATGAGGGAAAATTGGAGAATTTAATGATTTTTAGTAGTTATTTTTTGCAAGTAGACAATCTTTTTGAAACAAACATAAATAGTAAAGTAGACAATAAAATGGGACGGATGGAATAGTTGTTTTCTTTTAAGTATTGGTATGGAAATATATATTGAGCTATCGTTTAAAACTCAATAAACATGTATTATAAACATGTATTTAGTCGTTGTCAATCATGCTAATATGGCGACAAGTCATGTACGACACTCTGTCGTGATTACAAATGGTCTTAGAGCTATCAATACTCATGCAGTAAATTACTTACGTGTTTTGCTAATGTAAGCCCTTAGGGCTTTCTTTAATATAGTTGTACATGTATATCTTATTTGTACATTGAATTAAAATTCATGGGTCAATATAAATTGAAGAGAAAGTGTGTTAGTTATGATTTTAGTACAACTCATAAAGCATGTCTGAACGTCTTAACAAAAGTTTTAAACGCTTTATTTAAAATTCATTACTTTTAAAGCAATATTAAGCTACGATTAGTTCATACATTCCTACTATCTTTAGAAAGATTAAAGTGAAAGGTTGTTGATATTGGTAATGATTATACAAAATAAAATAAAATAAAATCATATATTTATCATATAAACATAAACAATCATTAAATAAATGAATCAGAGTATTAGTTTCAAAATACATATTTTTTTACTGTAATAATATATATATTCATACATGATCAACGATCAAAATTTTACCATGAACAAACAATTTGTAGTATATGCAATAACAAATGCTATAAATTTTAATCATATAGTAATAATTTATAATTTTATAAAATAAATATATAAATCTCCATATTCAAAACTCATCTAAAAGAACTCCAATCTTTGCGCCTGACTGTACTGTGCTCGCCGGATATTCTGTTGCCGTTTCCGATACACAACTCCTCCGAATCCAACAAAACACGCCGCCGCGATCAATCCGAACGCAACGCCTACCTTCTTTCCTCCGCTCATTCCGCCATCTGAAGACTCCTTCGTCTCGTCGTCACTCTTTTCTTCAACGGTAACATCACTAGCTTCAACTGCCGCCGGAGACGGTGCCGGAGACCTAGCCGCAGACCTTGACGGTGACGAAGAAGAATACGGCGTCAAAGAGTCATCCAATTTCTCTGGAGAAGGTGATATATCTGAAAACGAGTCATCTGAACCTAATTCCGGTAACGGTGACGGTGATAGATCTGAAATTTTGTCATCTGGACCTGAATGCGGTAACGGTGACGGTGAAGGCGACGGTGATGAAGAAACGGCGAATGTGAAGAGAAGTGTGAAGATGAAAACGTGAAAGCATGTGTTGTTGTTGATCAGCATTGTTGATTTGTTGATTGTTGTGGAAAGTGTGTGTTTGAATTGATGGAGTGTTTATTATGAACGTGAAGAATTGAATTTGTAGAATTTAGATGGAAGTAAAGTGGATTGAATAAACGTGGAAATGAAGAGATTGAAATTGAACGTCGTTGTAAGTAATTAACGCCCGGCGGTTTATGAGCGGCGTAAATCTCACAGAATCTCTGGCGTTGACAATTTATTATTGATTTATTATTAGTAATTAGTAATTAGTATGGGATATAATATGTCCCGTTCACTACACATTTACACATTTATCTAGAGAAAGTCAACGAAGGCCATTATCCCACTATAGTCCATGTCAGAAATATTTTCTTCACGATGGTCAAGATATCCTGCAGTCAACTAAATATCCTGCGGTTGATGATTAATTTCGTCATAACCATTCCAAATAAACATACCCGTGGTTTTCCTAAAGATCCCGCAGGTTTAATAACAAATACGCCACATGTACAATAGATCTCGAAATCAACCAAACGTCCCAAGTCAACCTATACACCCGCGGTGTTTCTTATATACCAAAGCTCTTTTATAAAGTTAAAAAATACCCGTGGTTTTTGTTGATATCCCGCAGTTTTCATTGATATGCCGCAGTTGTTCCGGCCATCCCTAAAAAATTTCGGTTATTATTTTGTTCTAACCGTCGTTGTTATGATAGAGTTGCCTGAAATCGCACAAACATAGCAGAATTGGAGACAAAGAACAGAAAATAAATATTCCCGCTTGAAATCGAAAAAAAAAACAACTTTAACTCGAAAATGGCAAAATCAGCGGGTATTTGAAAGAAAATGTGGGATCTTTGAACAAACATCGGGTATTTAGCCGTGGGTATTACAAGGGAGCTGCGGGATCTTTGATTAAACAGCGGGTGTTAGAAGAAAAATGTAAAATTTTGAACAAACAGCGGGTATTTCACATTTGAAAAAGAATGCGGGCATTAGTCGTTGGTCGCGAGATTTCTCCTTGACTGCGGGATCTCACCTTGAATGTGGGATCTCTTGTACATGTGGCGTCGTTTTATAGGTTAAAAATACATGCGGCTCTTCTGGCTCGATTATAGGGGATTAGTGACTAGTGTGAGAAAAATATGTTTGACAATGACCATGAGGGGTAAAGACTTGCGTTGACTAACCACCTTGATGTGATCAAATAAGATGATATTTATGTACTTGTATTCCTCCGATTTTATTCATTTTTATTTGCATTTATTCAAGTTTAGATACTTATTTCGTTAATATTTGCATTTAGGATTTTAAATAAAGCTTGAATAGAAAAGAAATGGAAAATAGCAAGAAACATTGCAAAAATAAGTATATTGAGCTAAATAATCGTGTGGATCGTAGTTGTGGAATTAATGCTAGTGGGCTAGCCCAAATTCGATGAAGAGAAGACTGCAACTGAAGCCCAACCACCGGTTGAAACAACCAACCGCCGGTTGGGGTAAGGCGGTTAGAACCCACCAACCATGCACGTGTTTGGCACATATTTAACGGGTTTTCTATTCCCTTATTAGATTAACATACAATGCGGAAATAACAATTAATCTAGGGTATGAAGGAAACTAAACCCTAAAGGATCTTAACTTAATAATAATAAGCTACAAAATAAAATAAATAGATAAATAAGAAAATACTAACCTTTGAGAAAATCGGATTTCTCACACACGGACCACCTTAACAGACTTTCCTGACTTGGAGGCGAGTACTCAAACCAGAGTACCTCTAATGGTTCACACCCACGAACCTAAGAGAAAATTCCAACTCCTAGGGTCCCGAATTTAATCGTGTAAACTCTTACAAGGAGAGGATTGAGAAAGAGAGAATTGTGTACCTTAAAACTACGGCATGCCCCCTATTTATATAGGGAGAGGGAAGCCTAAGTTTTATCCCTTGGCCGATGTGGGATAATCTGATTCGGCCATCCAACTGGCAGTTGGATTATTCAGCCGGCGGTTGGGCTTACTTCCTGCTCAAGTATCCGAACCACGACCCGCGTGTTCCAACAACTAGCTCCAGCCGCCGGTTGAATATTTCAACCGCCGGTTGGATTTGGCTTCTAAAATTTCTTTTAGCTTCTAATTAATTCATCAACTATGATGATTAATAAACCAAATAATTAACTATAATATTAATTCCAATTAATATTATCTCTCATTTATTTCTCTTAACTGTTCGTTGAGGGCGACCCAAAAAGGACTCTACTTTTAATGATATACTTACCAATTAGTTATGAACTTGGACACTATATCCAACAGTCTCCCACTTGGACAAGTCATCAACTATTATTGGTCTAAGTCTATCCCATTAACTAAGCAGAGAGTGACATCCAACGCTATTGTCGAACTCTGAATCATATCTATAGACGGCCCTTAGATAAGTGATCAAATATTCCTTTGTTCTACTGATATCGTATGAAACTAAGAAATGAATTTTAATCAATCTCAAGATTCAAGATTATGTTTTCTGATTTCCGATTATTTTGACTATATGAGACTACTGAATTGAGCACATCAACTTAGTCTCGGCTAGGCCTGGCACTTTAGAGTCAACTTTTAATCATTAGAGGGCCCATGATATCGCTTTTCCATTTTGGCAAAAGGAACAAATAAATTTCGACTACATAGTACTAGTCAACTCATCATGTTACACCTAGCATACCCTTTATAACTGGCATTTACGCGCAGCGTTTAAATAAACTAAAGTATAACAGATTTGAAAAACTAGAAACTCAACGTATCTCCATTTTAAGAATAGGAGATATTATCATCTTAAAATCACTCGTGATTTTAATCCATGAAGTAATCTCTTTAAGTACGAGTCTCTCCTATACTTAAATCCCCATCAAGTACTCATGAGTGCTGCAGCATTCTCCATGCTATGTCTAATCTCCATAGACAATCTACTAACACTCCATGACAGTCTTAAATCAACACTAACTTCCTGTAGTATGAACGACTGAGGAGGTTTGAGTAAAACTAATTATTCGGAAAGTGAATTTTAAACATGCAAAATGAAACACAATGACAAACAATAGTAAATAGTAGAACTCTTTCAAATAAATAAATCTCCATTATTTAATCACCAAATCTATTACATTTCAATCATTGCTAGTTTCAAATTCATACTAACAACTAAAACCTTATATTATCTCTTAAACCTATGGTCCTAGCATGTTCATCGTGTTTGGACCTTGCTAGTGCCTTTGTGAATGGATCAGCCGGATTGTCCTCTGATCGTACATGCTTCACAATCACGTGTCCTTCTTCTACATTTCTTCGAACAAAATGGTATTTCCTTTCTATGTGCTTTGACTTCCCATGATCCTTGGGTTCTTTAGTCAAAGCGACTGCAGTTTCATTGTCACAGAATATATCAATGGGGTCTTGAACTGTTGGAACAACTCTAAGATCTCCAATGAAATTCCTCACCCATATGGCTTCCTTTGAAGCTTCGCAAGCTGCAATATACTCAGACTCGCATGTGGAGTCTGCTACTGTATCTTGCTTTGAACTTTTCCATGTCACCGCTTCACCATTCAGTAAGAATACCCAACCAGACTGTAACCGACTATCATCTCTATCTGTTTGGAAACTTGCGTCACTATAACCCATTACTCTGAGTTCTTCTTCTCCGCCATAAACTAAGAACCTGTCTTTAGTATTTCTGAAATACTTGAGAATGTTCTTTACAGCTATCTAATGACCTTCATCAGGATTCTGCTGATGTCGACTCACCATGCTTAAAGCAAATGAGACATCAAGCCTTGTACACGTCATGGCATACATGATCGATCCTATAGCCGAAGCATATGGGACTCGACTCATTCTGTCCGATTCTTCCTCAGATTTCGGACATAGATCTTTACTAATCTTTATGCCATGATGTAAGGGTAGATTCCCTTTCTTAGAATTTTCCATCTTAAACCTTTTCAAAATTTTATCTAAGTACGTGTCCTGGCTGAGTCCTATTAGACGTTTCTACCTATCTCTGTAAATCTTTATACCAAGAATATATGTTGTATCTCCCAAATCTTTCATAGCGAAACATTTTCCCAACCAATCTTTTACACTTTATAATGTTGGGATATCATTTCCTATGAGTAGTATATCATCCACATATAATACTAGGAAGACTACAACACTCGCACTGACCTTAACATATATACAGGACTCATCTTCGCTTCTAGAAAATCCAAATTGTATGACTTTCTCATGGAAGCAGAGATTCCAGCTACGAGAAGCCTATTTAAGTCCATAAATGGCCTTTTCAAGCTTGCACACTCTTTTAGGATACTTTGCAATTTCAAAACCCTCTGGTTGTGCCATAAACACATCCTCTGTAAGTTTTCCGTTAATGAAAGCGGTTTTGACATCCATCTGCCATATTTCATAATCATGAAATGCAGCTATCGCAAGCATTATCCTAATTGACTTTATCTTAGCTACTGGTGAGAAGGTTTCCTCATAATCAATCCCAGGGGTTTGAGTATAGCCCTTCCCTACCAACCAAGCTTTATATGTGCGTACCTTCCCGTCCATGTGTGACACCCGGCGAATTAGGCCGTCATTAGTGATTAATCATAGATCATTATTACTTGTATTTAGTATGAAATAGGACTAAGTGCAGTAACGGTTTGTATGTATGTAAATATATATACACGTACGTAATTAAATTTTAAATTACGCAAATTCGATCGGATGGAATCCGGCACAATAATACAGACGTTGGTGAAAAATATTTTATTAAATAACGAAATTACATTAAATAATCGTTATTTAACTTATATCGTTACAATAATATGTAAAACATTTTACGTTTCGTATAAAACGCACCGTACACGACAAAAATGCACGAATCACGCCCGACAATCGAACGAAGTCCGAATTATATTTCAATAACTTAAAATGAAGCATTTTAAATAAAACTTCAACCAAAATTCACGCGAATAAAACGTTAACGAAAAACATAACGAATAAACGTTTAACGTTTAACGAACGACGAAACGAACGGGTAAACGGGTACCGCACGTAACGTAAACTTGGGGAACAAAATTTAACACACCCACACCATGTGGGGCCCCCCTAGAATGTAGCTATCCACGCACCCTATGCCTTCTCCCTATTTCTTTTTACCCATACCTCCCATTTCTTCCCTTCATTTCACACTTTAACTTACACACACTCCATCTCTTTCTCTCCCTCTCATTCTCTGCGACCCCAGCCCCAAAAAACCTCCCAAATCACCACCACAAACCACCTCAAGCATCACCATAAACCACCATAGCATCATCTCTTTCGGTTTGCAAGAAAAAACAAGAAAACGAGCTTTCGACCTTCATTCTTCGTGCTTTCATCAACTTCTTTGTAAGAAACTCTATCCCCCTTTTATTTTACTTGGAACACACTTATATTCATGTTACAATGTCCATATAACAAGATTATGTCCAAAAACAAAGTCGAAAATCGTTTTTGAAAACATAAAAACCTTAACAGTTTCTGGGCAGAAACTTGGCCCGACTTCAAGGGAAAGTTTCGTGCTCAAAACTCAACCAAAATGGATGAATAAAAAAGCAAAAGTTATGTTTAAAGAGTTAGCTTTCATCTCCAAGTGGTTTCATAATTTTTCGACATCGTTTGATACTCGAAAACAATTTTACAAAAACATGTCGCATTTCTGTCTCGGGTGACAGATTTTTGACTCAAATTCTCGAGTCCATAACTCGAGCTACACGACTCCAAATGACTTGAAACTATCACCAAAATCTCACAAATTTTGTTAGGTACAAATGTCGTTTAGATAACTTTCTTTGAAAATGTGTAGATGTTTCTCTGTAATTAAATCTTTGAACATGTATCCAAATTTTCCGATTTTAGACCTCAGGGGATTCACCATTTTATTTGACCAACTTAAATTTCTCTAAAAATTCAAAAAACTTATTGAAATTTACTAAGACATAGTAGAGTAGCCATGAATTTTTTTGAAATTTAACTGGGATATTTACTTAGTTAAATCGCGTGGACAAAATGTATGATTTTTCTGGAAAACCTACGAAGTGAGATTTGAGAGTTGACTTGTTGACTACGAACTGAGACTTGCGAATTGACTTTTTGACCTGCGAACCGAGACTTGCGAGTTGACTTTTGACCTGCGAACTGAGACTTGCGAGTTGACTTTTGACCTGCGAACTGAGACTTGCGAGTTGACTTTTGACCTGCAAGTTGACCCTCTGACTTGCGATTTGAGACTGTACGAACTGACCAACGAGCATCGAATTCGCGTAACGAAAACTATACTTCATACGATATAACTTACACATATAATACATATACTGTTATAAGTATACAACTAAACAATCACAATAATCATGTCTTTAAGAATTATTATTAGAAAACGTCACCAACGGGCCGTACATGTTTTCTAAACACAAACGATAAACAAACTTTGGACATAACTAGTTGAATGGACAACTAGTACAAGTGGACATTAACCCTCCACTTGCATACATAAGTGGACATTAACCCCCCACTTACCTACAATCTTATGCGTTTAGGGCGCTAGAAGGTTGCATTTGGGACACGAACACCCACTAATTGCTATATTTGCTTACAAGACTCTGGTGAGTCTCATAGCCCCTTTTTTATTGTTTTATACTATGGGGTGAGATTACATACACTGTTTTTATAATCACAAGTACTGAAACAACTCTTATACGGATTGCATGAGACCTTTAATCCACTAAAAGTCCTCACTTTATCATATTTCGTTAATTGTATGAGCGCGAGTATTATAGGATAGGTCTACCGGGGATTGACATCCCCGTCCGGGCTAGTCGCTCTAGCCGACCCACGGACGCATTAATATTTGACTGTTACGGGTGTTTTGGATTATGCACCTGCCCGAGGCACAAACCTGATTAAGCGTCGAACTGTGAGACTCATGGCAATAGTATACACTTATTTTACATTCGTGCAACACTGATTAAATCTTGTGATTATTACTAACTTTTGATAACTGTTTCAAACCTAAGAACTCACCAACATTATGTTGACCGTTTTAGTATCTAATCTCAGGTACGCAGACACAGTAGGATGGCCTACAGGGAAACCTTAGCTCGAGTCGCATGCTTTACAAACAAACAGAGAGATTTTCCTGCATTACTATTTTTGTATTGGTAGTTATGTACTAAGATCTCTAGGCTTTTATGCGAACTCGCTGATAGAACAATCGTGTATTTTTGGTGAACAATGTATTTTTATGGAATGTAATTCTAAACGTCTCATTTAGAGGTCGTTTGTTATAACTTCTGTAATGATTCATGTTTAGTCGCGCCTCGACCCGACTTCCGCTGCACAACAAATTTGGGGGTGCGACAGATTAGTATCAGAGCTAAAGGTTATAGCGAACTAGGTTGCATTAGTGGGCCTAGACTATAACCATTAAGTTAGTATTCCTCATTAGGTATAACTAGTTCAAGAATTTCATCATTCGACTTTAATTTAACATAACCTGATCAACTATGTACAATTAAAGAAGAATCGATGCAAGGTCTGAAATGGTTATAGCAAACGGGAATACATTAGAAGACTTTGATAACGATAGACTCAGGACCAAACTTATGTGTGCTATACTAATTAGATTATTATATGTTATACGTATATATATAGATCTCACGCACTAAAACTCTTGCCACAGCAATGGCAGACACTCCTACCGTAACTCCAACCGAATTAGAAAGCGAAACTCAGGCCTCACCTATCCGTACTTCTTTGGACTCTCGCGTCATACGCATCTCTAGGAGCACTGTTGGCTCTCCTCGGGCTAGTCCCTATCGCAATACTTCTACCACTGATAACACCGCTACCAGAACTTGCCGTCGAACAGACGCTCGCCGATGGAATTGGCTACCCACTACTTTAGAAATATGGAGATCCGAAGAAGGTATACGAATCGCTGCTGAACCTATGGATATCTCACCGTACACTCAAGAACCCATACATCACACTGTACCGGTGCTAGCTGCTAGACTACACCATCATGAGAAAAGGCTCGATGATATGGAACTAGAACAACTCGAAACGCGTTCAAGCTGGATGCACATGGCACAAGGCCGAATTGGACAAATCTATCAAGATCAGGAAGATCTAGCTGAAACCATGAACATCACCCATGACCAAATGGTCGAGACAAGGGACGAGGTCACCGACTTACGATTACGATTAGAACAATGTGAACTACGCTCACAGGAAGCTGAGCAATACACTAGCATGCTGGAGCAACGATTAACATTGGCTGAAGAAAACGTCAGACAAGCTAGTAGACTTGCAGAGACTGTGGATCATCTCCTCACACTACTACCACAAGTAGATCCACGCCAAGAATAGTGTAGTATCCGTTATGTAATCTGCTTGTTAAACTTTTGTAACTCGTTGGACGTAACAATTCCCAACATCTTTTGTAGACATCAAATTTCTTAATCGTTTGAACTCGTATCTTAAATGATTACAAATCTTATTATCTTATCATCGTTGATTGTCACCTTGTGCTGTTGTATATTACCCCTTATATATACATCTGTGATAATCATAATCCTCATGAAAACTATCTCACATTTCTTTTAATTCCTGTGATTGAAGAATCATGCCGCCACGGAGACAAACTTTCAGTCAAGCTGAAATCGCACAACTCATCGCTCAAGGAGTAGCCGATGCTTTGGCTGCACAAGGAGCCCAAAGGAACAGTGGGTCGAACCCACAGGGTGGCAGTGAAGACACCTCGAACACTGTAACCACAGCCAAACCTTGTTCCTATAAGGAATTTATGAGCTGCAAGCCCTTAAACTTCAAGGGTACTGAAGGAGCCATCGGTCTGCTGCGATGAGTTGAAAAGATGGAATCTGTATTCCGTATCTGCAACTGCACCGAAGAGTGCAAGGTCAAGTACTCCACCTGCACCTTCTTGGACGATGCACTTACTTGGTGGAACACCTACATGTAAACGGTAGGAATCGTAATTTCCTATCAACTCCCCTGGGAGGACCTGAAGAAGATGCTGACGGAGGAATATTGCCCCAGGGAGGAACTACAACAACTAGAGGTAGAATTCTGGAACCTCGCAGTCAAGGGTGACGACATTACTGGCTACACCACCCGTTTTCACAAGTTGGCACTCCTTTGTCCAACCATGGTGGACCCCGAATACAAGCGGATCGAGAGATACATTTGGGGACTCCCAGCGAAGATTCAGGGGATGGTAACTGCATCATACCCTGGAACGATACAGAGTG
This sequence comes from Gnaphalium uliginosum, assembly GCA_963930675.1. Classification (NCBI taxonomy): domain Eukaryota; kingdom Viridiplantae; phylum Streptophyta; class Magnoliopsida; order Asterales; family Asteraceae; genus Gnaphalium; species Gnaphalium uliginosum. Next base: position 10,976,755 of record OZ005683.1, on the reverse strand, counting down.
CCGTCCGTATGGCACACAGTCTAATGGCTCAGGTGGTCCGACGTGGGACACCTGCTACGCACACGGGGAACCGGTCTGGGGATAACAAAAGAAAATGGGAAGGAAACCCCAACAACCAACAACAGAACAGAAGGCCGAAGACCGTTAGGGCCTATACAACAGGAACCGATGACAAGAAAAAGTACCAAGGAAACAGACCCTATTGCTCCAAGTGTACTTTACACCATGAGGGTCCTTGTGGTAACACTTGCACTAAATGCAAATGGCAAGACCACACAGCCAAGGACTGCAGAGTTCCCAACACCGCCACCAAACCCGATACACCCCGAACCTGTTATGAATGTGGTAACCCCGGACACTTCAGAAATGACTGTCCGAAGCTGAAAAACAACAACAACAACAACAGGAACAACCACGCTCGCGGCAGAGTTTTTGTGATAAACTCAGGAGAAGCCCGACAAGACCCTGATGTGGTTACGGGTACGTTTCTCCTCAACAACTTAATTGCATCTGTCTTATTTGATACTGGTGCTGATAAGAGTTTCATATCCGATGAGTTTAGTTCACTACTTAATATCACTCCCACGACCTTAGATGCTAAGTATATCGTGGAATTTGCAAACGGTAAACTGATTGAGGCTGACAGTGTAATTTAAAATTGCACTTTAAATATAGCAAACGAACTCTTTTCCATAGACTTAATTCCCATCGAGATCGGAAGCTTTGACATCATCGTAGGTATGGATTGGTTATCCAAAAACCGCGCCGAAATCGTTTGCTACGAGAAACTTGTTCGCATTCCTCTCGTCACCGGTAGAACCTTAATCATACAAGGGGAGACCGGGGGATCAAAAGTGAACATCGTATCGTGCATGAAAACAAGAAAATATCTACGAAAAGGATATTCGGCACTTCTGGCACACGTAACCGAGAAGAAGTCGGAGGAGAAGCGACTTGAAGATGTGCCTATCGTGCGGGATTTTCCCGAAGTCTTTCCTAAAGGCTTGCCAGGCCTTTCTCCGCCTCGGCAAGTCGAATTTCAAATTGACCTAGTGCCCGACGCAGCACCCGTGGCACGAGCTCAGTACCGATTCCGAACTTCAGGAGTTGTCTACTCAATTACAGGAACTCCTGGATAAGGGATTCATTCGACCAAGTTCATCTCCTTGGGGAGCTCCGGTCCTCTTCGTTAAAAAGAAGGATGGATCTTTCCGAATGTGTATCGATTGTCGTGAACTGAACAAACTAACTGTAAAGAATCGATACCCACTTCCTCAAATCGATGACTTGTTTGACCAGCTTCAGGGATCTAGTGTTTACTCGAAAATCGACCTACAGTCAGGTTATCACCAATTGCGTGTTCAAAATGACGATATTCCGAAAACCGCGTTCCGAACTCGATACGGTCATTACAAATTCCAAGTCATGCCGTTTGGCTTAACCAACGCACCGGCTGTATTCATGGATCTTATGAATCGGGTGTGCAAGCCATATCTCGACAAATTCGTCATCGTATTCATCGACGACATCCTGATTTACTCCCGCAACGAACAAGAACACGGCCAACACCTGAAAACCATACTCGAGTTACTCAAACACGAGAAGTTATACGCCAAATTATCTAAGTGCGAATTCTGGATTCGAACTGTACAATTTCTTGGACACGTAATCGACAGTAGAGGGATACATGTCGATCCATCCAAGATTGAGGCTATCAAGTGCTGGCAAGCACCTACAACCTCAACCTAAGTACGTCAATTCTTAGGAGTCGCTGGATATTATCGGCGATTCATTGAGGATTTTTCAAAATTAGCTCAACCTTTAACCACCCCGACTCAAAAAGAAAAGAAGTTCGATTGGACCGACAAACAAGAGTCAGCATTCCACCTATTAAAACAAAAAATTTGCAGCGCACCAATCCTGTCATTACCCGAAGGCAACGATGACTTCGTGGTCTACTGTGACGCCTCACACCAAGGACTTGGTTGCGTCCTGATGCAAAGAGAAAAAATTATTGCTTACGCCTCCCAACAACTCAAAATCCACGAAAAGAACTATACGACTCACGACTTAGAGTTAGGAGCCGTAGTATTCACACTCAAAATCTGGAGACACTACCTATATGGTTCCAAGTGTACTATCTTCACCGACCACAAAAGTCTCCAACACATCTTCGATCAAAAAGATCTAAACATGAGGCAACGCCGATGGGTCGAACTACTTACCAACTACGATTGCGAAATTCGCTACCACCTTGGCAAGGCTAACGTTGTAGCCGATGCTTTAAGTCGAAAGGAACGAGTGAAACCACTACGAGTCCGAGCCCTCGATATTATTATACATAACAACCTCCCCACTCAAATCCATGCCGCACAACTCGAGGCACTCAAGGAAGGGAATGTGAAAAATGAAGCCCTACGAGGCATGGACAAGCAATTTGTAAACAAACCCGATGGAGCCCGATACTTCTCTAACAGAATATGGTTACCAAATTTCGAAAATCTAAGAGATTTGGTGATGGATGAAGCTCACAAATCTCGATACTCAATACATCCTGGAGCCGACAAGATGTATCACGGCATCAAAGAGTCGTATTGGTGGCCCAACATGAAAGCTGACATAGCTACTTATGTTAGCAAATGCCTTACCTGCTCAAAGGTTAAGGCCGAATACCAGAAACCCTCCGGATTGTTACAACAACCCGAAATACCCCAGTGGAAATGGGAGCAGATCTCCATGGACTTCATCACTAAACTGCCGAAAACACCGAGCGGTTGCGATACCATTTGGGTGATCGTCGATCGTCTCACCAAATCTGCTCATTTCCTGACAAGATGGAGCGTTTGACTCGCATCTACTTGAAAGAGATTGTTGCTCGACACGGCGTACCCATCTCGATCATCTAAAATAGAGATAGCCGTTTCACTTCTCGCTATTGGCAATCACTACAGAAAGCCTTGGATACTCGCCTGGACATGAGTACCGCCTACCACCCGCAAACCGACGGCCAAAGCGATTGAACCATTCAAACCCTAGAGGATATGCTTCGGTAAGAATTGGGAAAATCACCTACCCTTGTGCGAATTTTCGTACAACAACAGTTATCACACCAGCATAAAAGCTGCACCGTTTGAGGCACTCTATGGGCGAAAGTGCCGATTACCCATCTGTTGGACCGAGGTGGGAGATAGTCAACTCACCGGCCCCGAAATTATACATGAAACGACCGAGAAAATCGTAGGTATCCAAAACAGGCTGAAAGCCGCACATGATCGTCAGAAGAGCTATGCTGACGTGAGATGCAAACACCTTGAGTTTCAAGTCGGGGACAAAGTACTGTTGAAAGTGTCGCCTTGGAAAGGTGTCGCCTTGGAAAGGTGTCATTCGTTTTGGTAAATGTGGAAAGCTTAACCCTAGGTACATCGGACCGTTTGAAATTCTGGAAAGGATTGGTCCGGTGGCATATCGACTGCAGCTACCTCAAAAACTCAGTAGTGTGCACAACACTTTTCACATTTCTAACCTTAAGAAATGCCTGTCTGATGAGACACTTATTATTCCTCTCGACAAAATCCAAATCGACGACAAGCTTCATTTCGTTGAGGAACCTCTGGAGATCAAGGACCGAGAAGTCAAACGCTTAAAATAGAGTCGTATTCCCATCGTTAAAGTCCGGTGGAATTCCAGGCGTGGTCCTGAATTCACTTGGGAACGGGAAGACCAAATGCGACAGAAATACTCACATCTATTCACTGATCCCACACAAACCACGGCAGCAAACTAATTTCGGGACGAAATTTTTCTAACAATGGGAGAATGTATGTAAATAGGACTAAGTGCAGTAACAGTTTGTATGTATGTAAATAGGACTAAGTGCAGTAACAGTTTGTATGTATGTAAATATGTATACACGTACATAATTAAATTTTAAATTGCGCAAATTCGATCGGATGGAATCCAGCACAATAATACGGACGTTGGTGAAAAATATTTTATTAAATAACGAAATTACATTAAATAATCGTTATTTAACTTATATCGTTACAATAATATGTAAAACGTTTTACGTTTCGTATAAAACGCACCGTACACGACAAAAACACACGTATCACGCCCGACAACCGAACGAAGCCCGAAATACATTTCAATAACTTAAAATGAAGCATTTTAAATAATACTTCAACCAAAATTCACGCGAATAAAATGTTAACGAAAAACATAACGAATAAACGTTTAATGAAGAAACCACCACAAACCACCACAAGCATCACCATAAACCACCATAGCATCATCTCTTTCGGTTTGCAAGAAAACGAGCTTTCGACCTTCATTCTTCGTGCTTTCATCAACTTCTTTGGAAGAAACTCTACCCCCTTTTATTTTACTTGGAACACACTTATATTCATGTTACAATGTCCATATAACAAGATTATGTCCAAAAACAAAGTCGAAAATCGTTTTTGAAAACATAAAAACCTTAACAGTTTCAGGGCAGAAACTTGGCCCAACTTCAAGGGAAAGTTTCGTGCTCAAAACTCAATCAAAATGGATGAATCAAAAGTCAAAAGTTAAGTTTAAAGAGTTAGCTTTCATCTCCAAGTGGTTTCATAATTTTTCGACATCGTTTGATACTCGAAAATAATTTTACAAAAACATGTCGCATTTCTGTCTCGGGTGACAGATTTTTGATTCAACTTCTCGAGTCCATAACTCGAGCTACACGACTCCAAATGACTTGAAACTACCGCCAAAATCTCACAAATTTTGTTAGGTACAAATGTCGTTTAGATAACTTTCTTTGAAAATGTGTAGATGTTTCTCTGTAGTTAAATCTTTGAACATGTATCCAAAGTTTCCGATTTTAGACCTCAGGGGATTCACCATTTTATTTGACCAACTTAAATTTCTCTAAAAATTCAAAAAAATTACTAAAAATTACCAAGACATATTAGAGTAGCCATGAATTTTTTTGAAATTTAATTCGGACATTTACTTAGTTAAATCGGGTGGACAAAATGTATGATTTTTCTGGAAAACCTGCGAAGTGAGATTTGAGAGTTGACTTGTTGACTGCAAACTGAGACTTGCGAATTGACTTTTTGACCTGCGAACCGAGACTTGCGAGTTGACTTTTGACCTGCGAACTGAGACTTGCGAGTTGACTTTTGACCTGCGAACTGAGACTTGTGAGTTGACTTTTGACCTTCGAACTGAGACTTGCGAGTTGACTTTTTACCTGCGAACTGAGACTTGCGAGTTGACTTTTACCTGCGAACTGAGACTTGCGTGTTGACTTTTGACCTGCAAGTTGACCCTCTGACTTGCGATTTGAGACTATACGAACTGACCAACGAGCATCGAATTCGCGTAACGACAACTATACTTTATACGATATAACTTACACATATAATACATATACTGTTATAAGTATACAACTAAACAATCACAATAATCATGTCTTTAAGAATTATTATTACAAAACGTCACCAACGGGCAAGTGGACATTAACCCTCCACTTGCATACATAAGTGGACATTAACCCCCCACTTACCTACAATCTTATGCGTTTAGGGCGCTAGAAGGTTGCATTTGGGACACGAACACTCACTAATTGCTATATTTGCTTACAAGACTCAGGTGAGTCTCATAGCCCCTCTTTTACTGTTTTATACTACTGTTTTTATAATACAAGTACTGAAACAACTCTTATACTGATTGCATGAGACCTTTAATCCACTAAAAGTCCTCACTTTATCATATTTTGTTAATTGTATGAGCGCGAGTATTATTGGATAGGTCTACCGGGGATTGACATCCCCGTCCGGGCTAGTCGCTCTAGCCGACCCACGGACGCATTAATATTTGACTGTTACGGGTGTTTTGGATTATGCACCTGCCCGAGGCACAAACCTGGTTAAGCGTCGAACTGTGAGACTCATGGCAATAGTATACACTTATTTTGCATTCGTGCAACACTGATTAAATCTTGTGATTATTACCAACTTTTGATAACTGTTTCAAACCTATGAACTCACCAACATTATGTTGACCGTTTTAGTATGTAATCTCAGGTACGCAGACACAGTAGGATGGCCTATAGGGAAACCCTAGCTCGAGTCGCATGATTTACAAACAAACAGAGAGATTTTCCTGCATTACTATTTTTGTATTGGTACTTATGTACTAAGATCTCTAGGCTTTTATGCGAACTCGATGATAGAACAAACGTGTATTTTTGGTGAACAATGTATTTTTATGGAATGTAATTTTAAACGTCTCATTTAGAGGTCGTTTGTTATAACTTGTGTAATGATCCATATTTAGTCGCGTCCCGACCCGACTTCCGCTGCACATCAAATTTGGGGGTGCGACACCAGGTCTGTCTTCTTTTTGAAGATCCACTTACAACCCACTGTCTTAAGACCGGGTGTAGTGTCAACCAAATTCCAAACTTGGTTGTCATACATAGACTGAATCTCGCTTTTCATAGCTTCCTTCCACTTGGCAGCCTCAAGGTCTGCCATCGCTTCCTTATAGTTAGCAGGCTCATCCAAATCACTTAGTGTACTATCACTAACCTTGTCCTCTTCTTCAATATGGAAACCATAATAGATTTGAGGAGGATTGCTAACTCTACTACTTGTTCTGCGAAAGGGTAAGGATATGTCTTCAGGTTCAACAAGTGTCACCACCTCTCGTTGAGTGTCAGTGTTTATTATAGGTTCTTCATCGGTCGATTCTTGAATTTCTTCAAGATCTATCTTCTCAAAGAACACTCCTCCTCGAGCTACAAATACCACATTTTTCTTAGCTATTACTCCTTTCCGCAACTCCATTTAGTTGTGGTGTTCTAGGAGGAGTCAATTGTGAAACTATTCCACAGTTTCTAAGATGATCAAGAAACTCGATACTAAGGTACTCTCCTCCCCTATCGGATCGGAGTACCTTTATCTTACTGCCCAGTTGATTCTCTACTTCGTTTTGATATCTTTTAAATATTTCAAAAGTATCGGACTTATGTTTAATCAGATAAACATATCCTTATCTACTGAAGTCATCAGTAAATGTAACGTAGTAGCGATTTCCATCTTTTGTGGCGCATCGGAATGGTCCACATACATCTGTGTGTACCAAGTCCAATAGTACTTCACCTCTTTTACATGATCCAGTGAATGGTGATTTAGTCATCTTGCCCAGTAAACAAGATTCGCATACATCATCCAATTTGATGTCGAATGATTCCAACACTCCATCCTTTTGGAGTTGGGCGATGCGTTTCCTGTTTATGTGCTCAAGACGATAATGCCACAATTTGGATTTATCAAGATCATCACACGAACCATTTAGATAAACCAAAATATCTCCATTCTCATTTTCAAATGAAAATCGATAACCATCCTTGAACAATGCATAAAATGAAATTATTTTTCTAGTCATTTCTGACGAATAACAGCAATTATTTAAATCTATCCTAACTCCAGACTTCAGCATGAGCTCGAATTTTCCAATCTTGGTCACGGGCGTGAATTTCCTGTTTCACATGATTAAATTGAGCTCTCCATGCTTCAAACATCTACTTTCCTTTAGACTCTGTAATACAGTGCAAATGTGAGTACCACACCCTGTATTCAGAACCCACGAATCAGAAGTTGTAGTATTATGAAGTTCGATCATAAACATACCTGAGTGACTACTCTTTTCGACCTTTCCGTCTTTAAGGTCATTCAGATATTTTGGGCAGCTACGCTTCCAGTGTCCCTTTGTGTTGCAGTAAAAGCACACTGCTTCCTTTGGATCATTTGTCGGTACAATCTCAAAATCAAACTTTCTCTTAGAACCACGACTAGACTTTCCAGTCTTTCCTTTCCAAGTTTTTCTTTTCTTTGCATTTTGACCAATAGCCAACACAAGAGCTGTTGAAGTAGAGGGCACATCAATCTTCTTGATCCTTTGCTCAACGGTTTGCAGCAAGTTATGGAGTTCCATTATTGAGGTTTCTTTCTCATTCAAATTCATTTGATATGAGATTATAAACTGATTTTAGACAGTTGGTAGGTGAGATAGAATTATGTTTATCGAGAGCTCAGTATCAAACATCATGTTCAATGATTCCAACCTATCAAAGTACCCTTTCATCTCCAAGACAAAAGCACAAATAGAGGCTCCAGGTTTAGGTTTGCAAGCCATGAGGGATTTAACCACATCAATACGTTCTTTGTTTGCCTTTGCCTAAAACATTTACTTTAGTTGTTGGTTCATTTCATAAGCCCAGGTATTCTCAAAAGTCTTTTGCAATTCAGGGCTTATGGAAGATGCCATGATGCAAGACACTTTGTTTGCATCATCATAATGTTTACGGTGAGCTTCAATCTCCTCTTGGGTTGAATCATTATCAATAGTGGGAATCTGCTCATCGAGAACACACTCCTTGTTCTCGTACCTTAGGGTAAACCTAAGGTTTCGCATCCAGTCCATATAGTTTGGACCAGTAAGTCTTTCCCTCCCAAGAACTGAGAGTAGTGAGATGTTCGAGTTATTTGTGGAATGGGAGCGGGAGGAATAGTAGCCTTTTCAATAGACATCTATGATATAAAACAGTTTTAGTTAGTATGAATATTCCTTAATTGTTTAATTACCCAATTCTAAATTAAGGATATAATCCATATTTTCGATTCGTTTTATGAAGAGGTTTGCCGTAATCATATCACGAATTTATTTTTAGGTAGACAATGCTTTTGTCAATTTCATTCTCTATGAAATTCCTAATTCTTTTGAGATATATTGATTCAATTAATGGCATGTTAATCTCGGATATGCTTATCTACCATTCATGACTAGGATGCCGAGGATCATGAATAAGATAGTGAACTTAACCATGCAAAACCCGCGTGGTCCCCGACCCGAGTACGCTCGAGAATCGCGAGTCTCATATCACCTCTCACTTATGTCCTCTCATTAATGTGCCGGTAAACCACACACGCTCCATTAATAGTCCATATGAGAGATCTGCGGTTTTCATGGGCTAGCATGCAATTCACATTTGTTATACATAAAACGGGATTTTGTTTCAGTACTTTAAGTCAATACTTGACATCATCCTATCAAAGTCCTCGGTAGCTCCATTGAACGCACAAAGAAGCGGAGAAGTAGGTTAGCGCAAAGCATATTAAAAACCCACTTCTTTAGGGAAGTAACGTGTCCCGCCTTATACCTCTCTTATAGTTTGTTCACTATGGGTGAGCCGATTTATCAATTGACTGACAACGTATTTAGATTTTAAATGATACATATATATTTATCATAATATATATAGATCTCTTTAAACTTTTAAAGTTAAGGGTTCTATTTTAAACATTTTAAAATTTTAGGGGCATCATTTAAACAATTCAAATCTTACTATTTACTCTAGATCCATATTAACATTTAATGATCATACAAATTTATCTATGGATTACTATTTACGATTAACCATTAACTAAGCAGTAATTCCATGTTAAGTGCCTATATTATTAAGCTAAGGCTCTGATACCACTGATGGGTTTTCTATTCCCTTACTAGATTAACATACAATGCGAAAATAACAATTAATCTAGGGTATGAAGGAAACTAAACCCTAAAGGATCTTAACTTAATAATAATAAGCTACAAAACAAAATAAATAGATAAGTAAGAAAATACTAACCTTTGAGAAAATCGGATTTCTCACACACGGACCACCTTAACAGACTTTCCTGACTTGGAGGCGAGTACTCAAATCAGAGTACCTCTAATGAATTACACCCACGAACCTAAGAGAAAATTCCAACTCCTAGGGTCCCGAATTTAATCGTGTAAACTCTTACAAGGAGAGGAATGAGAAAAAGAGAATTTTGTACCTTGAAACTATGGCATGCCCCCTATTTATATAGGGAGAGGGAAGCCTAAGTTTTATCCCTTGGCCGACGTGGGATAATCTGATTCGGCCATCCAACCGGCGGTTGGATTATTTAGCCGGCGGTTGGGCTTACTTCTTGCCCAAGTATCTGAACCACGACCCGCGTGTTTCACCGACTAGCTCCAGCCGCCGGTTGAACATTTCAACCACCGGTTAGATTTGGCTTCCAAAATTTCTTTTAATTTCTAATTAATTCATCAACTATGATGATTAATAAACCAAATAATTAACCATAATATTAATTCCAATTAATATTATCTCTCATTTATTTCTCTTAACTGTTCGTTGAGGGCAACCCAAAAAGGACTCTACTTTTAATGATATACTTACCAATTAGTTATGAACTTGGACACTATATCCAACAATATTAAGATCTAACCGCAGGTTGGGTTTGCGCGTGGAAATATACGGAAAGTACTCCAACCGCCGGTTGGAAACTCCAACCGCCTGTTGGATGGACGGCCAGAAACCCTATAAATAGTAAACTTTGTCTCACTGCTTGGGGAGAGAAAAAAAAAAGAGATCTAAACCCTAATTCGCCTAAGGGCACTACTGGAGGGGAAATCACAGCAACTTGAGGGCGCGATAACGTAAGGTCTGACGGCATTTAACCTTATTACTTGCGGTTCACGATTCGGTTTGCGTAACATTTTCTGATTTCATGTTAAACATGTCTATGTGTTTAAGAGATGAGTTGATTTTATACATTCTGATCATGAACTAGATTGTTGTACTTATTTAGATGATAGATTTTAGATAATGATGGATTGATCGTTGGATTAATGTTTTGTCACATTGTTTTATATAATGAATTGTGTTTATTCGTTGAACCATGTTTGTTGGTGAATATTGATTGTTACTTAACGTGATTGATAAACCTAAGCTAATACTAGCGTTTATTTAGGGATGTTAGTTATTTATAATTGTTTGAACTGTTTGAATGATTATAGCTTGAAACTGTAGCCGGAGATAAGTTAAGAGCCTAGCGATCAATAGATCTAAAGTGAACATGATAATTGCTATTGAATATGACAATTACAAGACACACACTAGCGCGTGGTCATAAGAATAAATCATAATTTAGTAATCCTTAAAAAGAATCTAAGTTACAATAGTGAATCACGAATAAAATAATCAGAATATTTAATCAATTGTATCAACTGGAATATAAAGGAAATTATCTGAATAAACTCTAATCTATCTTAAATTGTTGATGTTTGAATCATTTGTTCTTTGTGTAATTTGGTTAGAGATTAGTTGTCAATTTACAAATGTTCGCCCGGAACTAAAACGCCCCCTATCTTTATTGCTTTATTAGTTTAAATAAATAATCCTCTTTTGATTAACTTGTTTATTTCTTGAGATCGATATACGAATTTACTATAGCTATACTATTATCTGATCAGTTATTCTTCCCTGGTTGTGTAATAGCATAATTGTCGTAATATCCTTTTATAAAATAAAATCTGGTGTCATATCGCACACATCGAGTTTTTGGCATCGCTGCCGGATAAGCAAACGGTTAGCTTAATTGATTTGGATTTTGTAAATAAATAAGGTCACTATCTTACTCTCTTTAAAAAAGAAAAAAATGTTTATATGTACGATGTGTTTGTTAATTGTTGTTATATATATTTGTATGATTGATTTGCATAAATGTTGTTTTGCATGTTAAACTTAGTTGTTATCTACCTTTGTTACTAATGTAAACTAACTAAGGGTAATCTAATGTTGGTATGTTGTACATTATTTTTACTATTTTTACTGATCAGTTGTGTTTATTCTGTTCTGTTAGATTTCAACCGGCGGCTGGACTAGCCAACTAGCGGTTAGATGGTTAAAATGCGTCTCTACTTGCTTTCAGCCGGCGTTTAAGATAGTCAGCCAGCGGTTGAAGCTCTGTGATATAAAATTTTGTAATTTGTATTTTTATTAGTGATTTTTATTTGTTATCTTCTTGCAACATGTGCATCTAATGTTCTATCGTCCGTGTTACAGAGTTTTCTATCTCTATTTTCTAGAACTATGGGTGACAATATGCAGATTGATAATGAATGGAGTTTAAGGAAGTCCCAGATAACCCTTGTTCTGAGAAGAAATATGCACGTGTTTCTGCTATCAGAGATTTTCCTGCACTAATGTCCTCTCCGAATCAAGTTGCACCAGCTGCCGTTGTCCTAGACCGGCCGGTTCTAGTAATTTCTGATCATGAACACCTGATCATTACAATTGAGGAATTCGAGGATGATCCTTCAATGACAATAGCAGTAATTAAAAAGTCTACAATCAACTTCACTACTACACAAAGGAGGATGATTCAAGAAATCGAAGTTGAGTATGTGTTGGTTGAAAGTCAGGGTGAAACAGTTCTGTTCAATAGGAGTGTCAATACATTTAAAGAAGAACTCGCTTATCAACTAATGGCAGAAGAAGTACTTTGCAAGGAACAAAAAGATTACTACATGAAGGTCTACCAAATTCTGAGACAATCCACGTTCCCATATTCGACTAGACAGATGAACTGCATGCACTCTGTTCTAAACAAACTGCGTACTGCTACTGGGAAACCTGCTTCAGAAGTGGATATTCAGATCATGGAGGACCTAAAATAGTTGATGGCTTTGATAGATGACAATGACCATATGAATGAATCTCGTCTACACAGGTTCTTGATAAAGAGTACCATGTTCAAGCAATGGTCGATGAACTGCTTCCATTGCCCCTAGACGAGCTCGGACGGGAAAACCCATCATTCTTTGAAGACATGGTTCATGTAGCGACCTTCGTAATGAATTCACTCCAGGGGATGTTTCATGAAGTACACTCAACCAAAGTTGAACTCTATTTCCACAATGGAATGTGGGAAATCTATAATAGGTGGATCGAGATCTTCGATGAGTTAGGCCTCACACTTTCCGAGGAACAGAAACGATTTATTGCAAATGTCTCGAGAGGTTTACGTCATCTTAGAAGGAATCAGACTAGTGTTGTCTATGAGGGTATGCAAGAGAACATCACACTGTTCACGACTTCTCTGAAGAATAATCATCAAGAACGTGAAATGGTTGCTCTTGACGGAGAAATGGTGATCAATCCTGAGGGAAAAATAGCTGCTGCAGTCGAGAACATAACTTGGAACTTATTGGACTGGCATACGGCAGCCTCGAAACATCGCAATGGCTTTCACTCGCTTGGATCCTCAGTGAAAGACATCACAATATCCCTAGTCGAGCAGTTCCTGACCTTTTATCCATCTAATCCCCGAGCCCCTCTTCCATGCACTTCTGATGATTGACAAGATTCTGAACGATCTACTTTTGTTTTCCTATTATTTAATTATTGATTTTATTATTAAACTTGTATCATTGTTGGGATATTTATTTATTTTCTAATTATTTAATGGATTGTTTCTTTTCTTATTAATTGTTTTTAGATTAGGTTCTTGGAGCTAAGTTTATTGCTCCATTCAAGGTTAGTTAATGCATTCGATCCAAGTAAGTAAAAAAAATGAATTTTGAAAAAGTTACGTTTCTACGTCTAACCGCTGGTTGAATCTGTCAACCGCCATTTGGGCTTGATTGGGTTTGGGCCTGGGTTAGATTTGGGCTGACGAGTCTGGAGGTTAATGGGCCTAATCCAACCGCCGGTTGGACTTTCCAACCGCAGGTTGGATGTTAACACAGATTAAAGCACAACAACAGAAGTTTTTCATCATTTAAACCCCAAAATTCATTTTCTTACATCCGAAAAATATCCCCAAAAATCTTGGCTCGTTGGATTCGACCCCTACTCACTTCTTTCATCTTTTTCGTTGTTTATCTTCTTTAAAGGTATAATTCTTTCTTCTAATTTCTTTTATTTAGTATTTTTAATTTCGAACTAGGGTTTTCTTAGTTAGGATTGTTAATGTTTGGTAAGATTAGGTTATTGACCGTGCGAATCATTGTTGTTAGAATAGTTTACAGTTGGTTTCATTTTACTTTTAACATGTTTTAGTTGCATAATTTCATATTATTTGTTAGTAGTAATTAGGTTGTTAAAAATACCAGCGATTTTTGTTGATATCCCGCAATTGTTTTGCAATTTTCGATTTTTGTGCTTGAGGGTTTTGTTCAAAGTAGACCGCGGTTATCTTAATATTTTCCAATCGAAGAAAAAATGGTCCCAAAGTCGCCGCCGCCTTAAATTCCAGCCATCCCTCAAAATTTCGGTTATTATTTAGTTCTAACCGTCGTTGTTATGATAGAGTTGCCTGAAATCGCACAAACATCCCGGAATTGGAGAAAAGAACATAAAACAAATATTCCCGCTTGAAATTGAAAAAAAAAATTTAATTCGAAAATGGCAAAACCAGCGGGTATTTGAAAGAAAATGCGGGATCTTTGAACAAACATCGGATATTTAGCCGCGGGTATTACAAGGGAGTTGCGGGATCTTTGAATAAACATCGGGTATTAGAAGAAAAATGCGGAATTTCAAACAAACAGCGGGTATTTCACATTTGAAAACGAATGCGGGCATTAGTCGTTGGCCGCGGGATCTCACCTTGACCGCGGGATCTCTTGTACACGTGGCGCCTTTTTATTGGCCAAAAATACCCGCGGCTCTGCTGGCTCGATTATGTTGGATCAGTGACTAGTGTGAGAAAAATATGTCTAACAATGACCATGAGGGGTAAAGACTTGCGTTAACTAACCACCTCAAATATTTTCTCTTTATTGTATGATGTGGATCAATCATGTGTATCAAAAATAGTTTTATTATATATTTTTCACCAATGAACTTTTTGTAAGTCCCGTATGTATAGGATCGATAACGAGGTTATCTGTAAGTATTAAGGTGCGGAATCCCTCAATACGCAGTAAAGGATTTATAACGAAAGATTACCCAGCTTTGGCTTCCCTTTGAGGTAACGAAAGATTCGTTTTACAGCTTGCATATGTGACTCTTTCGGATTAGCCTGATATCTTGTGCAAATACAAACAGCAAACATAATGTAAGGCCTAGATGCAGTTAAATACATTAGTGATCCAATCAAAGCCCTATATAGAGTAGAATCCACATCCTGATATCTCGTTGTATCGGGACCGAGTCCGTGATTTTCTGGAATAAGAGTTTCGTAGATACGAGATTCATCCATCTTGAAACGTTCTAATAACTCATGTGTATATTTAGATTGATGAATAAAGAATCCATCTTTCTTTTGGTCAACTTGTAACCCTGAGAAAAAGTTCAACTCTCCCATAGCAGACATCTCAAACTTGCCTTTCATAACTTGCTCAAATTCTTGACACATCTTTTCGTCAGATGACCCAAAGATAATGTCATCAACATACACTAGAACAAGTAGAAAGTCCTGCTTCTTCCATTTCACAAAAAGTGTACTATCAATTGCTCCTCTTGTAAATCCATTCTCAAGAAGATGCGTTGATAGTGTCTCATACCATGCCCTTGGTGCTTGATGTAACCCATATTGAGCCTTATCTAAATGATATACTCTATCTGGATAATCAGGATTAGTAAACCGTGGTGGTTGTGAGACATACACCACTTCTTTGACTTTGCCATACAAAAAGGCACTCTTAACATCTAGTTAATAAACTTTCATTCCCTTAAAAGATACAAATGCTAAGAATATCCTAATTGCTTCAAGCCTAGCCACTGGTGCAAACACTTCAGTGTTGTCGCACCCACAATTATGATGCAGCGGAAGTCGGGTCGGGGCGCGACTAACCATGGATCATTACACAAAGTTAAGGCAAACGACTCTATATGAGACGTTTTGAAAATAATACAAAATAATTACATTAGTAATTCAACCGTTTACATTAAGATTTGAGTTCGCGAATAGTTCAAGAGATTCTAATACATGACCAATGTTATAAAATAGTAATGCAAGAAAATCTCTGATGTTTATAAGCATGCGACTCGAGCTATCGTGTCCTGGGGTAGTCCTACTCCTGTTGTGAACCTCAGAATACATACTAAAACGGTCAACGTAATGTTGGTGAGTTCATATGTTTGAAACAGTTATCAAAAGTTGGTAATAATCACAAGATTTAATCAGTGTTGCACAAATGCAAAATATTTGTATACTATTGCCATGAGTCTCACAGTTCGACGCTTAACCTAGTTTGTGCCTCGGGCAGATGCATAATCCAATACACCTGTAACAGTCAAATATTAATGCGTCTGTGGGTCGGCTAGAGCAACTAGCCCGGACGGGGATGTCAATCCCCGATAGATCTATCCAATAATACTCGCGCTTATACAATTAACGAACTATGATAAAGTGAGGACTTTTAGTGGATTAAAGGTCTCATGCAATCCGTATAAGATTTGTTTCAGTTACTTGTGATTATAATAAACAGTGTATGTTATCTCACCCCATAGTATAAAACAGTAAAAGTGGGGATATGAGACTCACCTGAGTCTTGTAAGCGTGCGTTTAAGTTAATAAACGTTTATCCAAAGTGTAACCTTCTGGCGCCCTAAACGCATAAGGTTATGTATGAGTGAATGTCTCAAAAGATCATTCATGCTAGTTGTCCACTCAACTAGTTATGTCCAAGTGTTGGCTTATTGTTTGCGTTAGAAAATACGTATGGCCCGTTGGTGATGTTTTTGTAATAATTATTCTCACAGACATTATTATTATGTTTCGTTTCGTTGTGTGTTCAAGTAGCATCGCATATGATATAGTTGTTGTTCCCGAAAACGTCCCTTAGTAAATTAGGTTTTCAATCAGACTGTTTATGCGACACAGATGTTGTGTCGCTATGAGGTGTTGCGACATGAGGGTAGTGTCGCTGAATGTGAATTTAAGATAATTTTTGCGACATAGGTATTAGTGTCGCAGGTCATGATTTCTATAAATATGCGACACAAGTCGTTGTGTCGCTAGCCTCAGCGACATTGAAAATAGTTAGCGACACAAGGCATATTGCGACATTAGGTTAGTACTGTTTGAGATTTAGCGACACAAGCGTTAATACTGCCAGTTGAATTATTGCGACAGTAACTTAGTGTCGCAAGTTAGTACTGCTTTATGATTTAGCGACACAAGCTTTGTGTCGCCGATTGGTACTGCTGTCATACGATTTAGCGACACAAGCTTTGTGTCGCAATAACTTCGAGCCTTCTGCGACACAGACGGGCTGTGATGTTTTTGTTGTTCGGGAACTTGCTCAAATGTGCTTGGTTTGACTCGAAACTTTTAGGGAAGTCTTAGATATGTTACTAGAGCTTAGGAAAATTGTCATTACGTTTTATAGTTAACCCGAAAGTGTCGTTTCATTTTTGTCACAAAATCAGTCCATGGGTTTATTTCCCGAGTTTTTGGGTCATTTTCGGGGCTCGTTTTGACTAACCAAAGTTTTGAAGTGGACTCCAAGAAAAATCACAGTTGTTCCTACATGTCTTAGCTACTTCCAGTAAAAATTTCATAACTTTTGGTCAAGTATGGCTCACGAAATCGTCCAAGGGTTAGACAAAGGTCCAGCAGGTCGGTTTTTGGACCTTTGCTCGGTGTTTGGTCTATATCTCACGATTTACAAAACTTCAGAAAAAGTGCAAGTACAACTTTGAAAGGTAACAGAAAAAGAAAACTTTTCCAAGTGGTTTCAGTCGTTTTGGAGTTGTAGATCTCGAGATATGCTTTCCCAAAGTTGGTCGATTTTTCTGTCTAAAACGACAGCCCAGACACATATTTTTGTAAAATCGTTTTCGTATATCAAATGACCTCAGAAACTCGTCAAACCACTTGGGTTCGACAGTATACTCCCTGAACTTGATTTTAGACTCAAGAATCGTTCGATTTGGTTAAGAAATGAGTTAGATATCTTGTGTCAAAGTCGGGTTAAGTTTTTGTCCGAAGGTTAATAGCTTTACCCGAAAGTTTTTAGAATTATCTTTTGGTTTTCGGTTTAGATCTTGGACATAATTAGCAAAAACGAACTTCTTACATGTATATTAACATCATCCAAGGAAAATAAAAGAGTTTGGAGGGGGTTCTTACAAGGAGAAGTCGATCTAGAGCCGAAATGAGGAGGAAAAGGGTTGTTGTGACTTGATCTCTTGTTCTTCACTTGTTCTTCTTTTCTAATGATGATAATGGTGTCTAGGTGTCTTGGAGGTGGCTGAGATTGATGGTGGTGGTGGTGGTTATGGTTGGAGGTTTGAGAGAGTAAGGAATTGAGAGAGAAAAGAAAGTTTAATTGTGTGAAAAAGTGTGAGGGTTTGAGTGAGGGTGTGGAGGCAAAGAGGGGGAAGGAGGGCCAAGGGTGGGCTGGCTTTTCTGGGCTGGGCTGGCCGAGGTGGGCCTGACCCGTTGTGGTCTCGGGCTCGTGACTCGTTTCCTCGATTTCGTGTTACGTTACTCGTTCGGTTAAACGTTAATCGCGTGTTTTAAAATTTAATTGTTAACGTTTAGTTTTCGTGTTTATATTTGAATACGACATTGTTATTTTAAATTGGCAAAATGTTCTTTAATACCTTATTGAATCTTTTTAACATATTTGGCGGGTTTCGTTCGGTGTCGGGTTCGATTCGCGCGTTTTCGTCGCGTACGATACGTTTTGTAGGAAACGTGAAACGTTTTAAATATTATCGTAATAATATAAGTTAAATAACAATTATTTATCATAATTAGGTTATTTAGTAAAAAATGTTTTTCACCAACGTCCATATTTATTGTGTCGAATTTCATCCGATCGAATTCGCGTAATTGAAATTAATCACGTACGTGCGTATAATACAATATACAAAGTGTTAACGTAATTAGTCCTATTTCACACTAATTACAAGTAGTAATTACCTATCTTAGGTATAAATGACGGCCTAATTTGCCGGGTGTCACAAGTGTAGTCAATCCCTTCTTCTTGATTGAAACCTTGAACCACTAAACGGGCTTTATTGCGAGTAACGATTCCCCGATCGTCTCTCTTGCACTTAAATACCCATCTAGTTCCTATTGGATATTCACCGGTAGGTAAATCAACTAATCCCATACTTGTAGCTTGGAGAACTGAGACAGTTCTTCTTGCATTGCTTCGACCCACGCGCTTTCCTTTAGAGCCATTTGCACATTTTTAGGCTCAACTTGTGAGATAAAGCATGAATACAGACATAGATTTGTAACCCATGTCTCTTTCATTTCAGCATACAAGCTTGTATAATTAGATGTACTAGCTTTAGATTGATTCCTAGTTTGAACAGGAGTATTTGGATCACCGATGATATTCTCAATCGGATGATTCCTATTCGATCTCATTGTCGTTATCACTTCAACTGATATATCATCTCCTAAGTTAGTACCTATTTCCTCCAATGGTTATAATATCATTAGAAGTAGATATCCTTAATTGTCTCAAAGGAGTAAGAATATCATCCACAATCCTTTGATAAACGATTTCAGGATCTTCTTTCTCTTGAGGTATATCCGTTGAAGGTTGTTGTGACCCACTTGTTGGTGCTTCATCAGGATCAACAAAAGTCTTGATTCCAGAAGTTGGAACATTCGATGTTGCAGCATGGCCAATATCCTCATCTCCAAACAATAAATGGTCGGGTATCTCTGAATCACTGACGTAGTCACTGATAGGGACTTTAAAAGACTTAAAGAGATCTGAATAATCGAATTTCCAATCTAATCCCTTATGTAAGTCATGTGTGTAGCTCGTAACTTCAATGTTATGAACTATTTCCACACGTCCCGTAACTTTATTGAAGACACGTTTGTTTGGTGATTAGGCACATAACCTAGGAAGTATCCTTCGTCAGCCTTCTCACCAAATTTCGGTTGATTGCTAGTCTTCAGCAAAGTGCATGAAACTCCAAAGCCTTCAAACCCTTTTAAGTTAGGTTTCTTATTGTTCAAAAGCTCATAACAAGTCTTGTTCTGCTTTTTAACCGTAAGAACCCTATTCAGAACATGACATGCTGTATTCACCGCTTCTGCCCAAAAAATGTCCGGAAGCCTTGAATCTGTAAGCATTGTTCTAGCCCCTTCAATCAACGTTATGTTTTTCCTTTCAGCGACACCGTTCTGTTGAGGTTCATAAGGTGCACTGAATTGATGTTGTATCGCTTTTCTTAAGCAATACACATTGAACATTGAATTCTTGAACTCTGTTCCATTGTCACTACGAATTCTCTTAACTCGTGTTCTATAGACATTCTCTATTAGATCTAAGAACTCCATAAGAATACCAGGAGTTTCATCCTTAGATCCCAAAAGGAATACCCAAGAGAATCTAGAGTAATCATCTGTGACAACTAAACAGTACCATTTGCCACCTATGCTTCTTTTGCTTATTGGGCCAAAAAGATCCATATGCAGCAATTCAAATGGCGAGGAGATTGAGTTTTCAATCTTAGACCTGTGTGGTTTTTTATGCTGCTTTCTTTTCATGTAAGGAACACACTTGTCTTCAGACTCGAAACGTTTTTGTGATACACCCAGAACTAACCCATTCTTAGTTTAGTTCATTTTTTGAAAGTTCAGGTGAGCCATTCTCCTATGCCATAAGAGTGCGTCTGCTTCAGAAGCCTTAGATAGAAGACATGTCGATTCCATTGAAGTATTAGGAACACCCATGTTGATGGCATAGATGTCCTTCTTCCTTGGAGCCCTCATCAATATCCATTTCTCTGGGATGAAGAAACCCGGCTTCAGGACTAAGGCTTCTGTCTCATTGAAATGTACAGAATGACCTTTATCACAGACTTGGGAAACACTCACTACGTTGTGAGTTAGTTCTTCAACGTAATTCACATCCTCTAGAGTCAAAGTTCCATTTGAAACTTTTCATTTCCCAGTTATTACTCCTCCTTTCTCACAAGCGAAGTTAACTCACTATTTCATTCCACCTTTGAAGTCTTTCAGTAGACTTCTTTCTCGTGTCATGTGCCTAGAGCATCCACTGTCTACATACCACCAGCTATCCTTGTTCACAGTCTGCTCCTGCACATGACAAGTTGTACACAATTAGTTCTCAAGAGGGACCCAAGCCATTACGGTCTTGGTTTGTCCCTTATCATCAACAATCTGAACCTTTTTAAAGTAACCATAACTATTTCCGTTAATAGTCTTGGTAACTTTCAAAGGAGTTTGAGGTTGTTGATGATCTGAAGTCTTATTCCTATGAGGAGAGTGAGTAGAAAACCTCCTAGGCACATAATTAACTCCATGTGTACGATAAGTAGAACCACTTTCAAACTAACTATGGTTTCTACTTGGAGTCCTAAATCTCGACGGTGTCTTATCTCTAGGCTTATTGAAAGTATTGTCATTTAGAGTATAAGGCCGTTTATGTTTAGGTGGAGAGATACTATGAGTAACATCTGTTTTCAGAATGTTTACAGGTTTACTACCTAATCCCGGTTTGGTACCTAACCTGTCTACATTTGAACTAGAGATGTTTGGTGTCTCATAGTTATTCACGAGCTTATGTGATGCTTCCAACTTCTTGTTAGGACAACAAGAAACCACATGCCCCTTTTGGTGACATTTGAAGCAAGACATCTGCTTACGTGAGTTAACCACTTTTGCCTTTTCGTTTTCAGTCTGAGTTTTAGACACTAAAGGTGTATTCTCTAGTTCCTTAATAATCTCATCATTTATATCAGTATCAATCATCATTCCACTCGAGACAAAACATACTTTAGGGAATGGTGTGTTCTTACTGACACCAGATGACGGATCCTTATGAACAACCTTCTGTGTCTCAGACACTTCAGACTTTTTAGTTACTTTATCCTCTGGTTTAGTATCCACATCAATCATTTCTTAGTCAACAGAAGTAGTGTAATTTGAATTAAAAGGAGGGGGGACATCAGTGTATCCTAATCCAGTCTTATCCATTACACTACGTTGAGCATCAAGTATAGAGTCCATAGTTAAGGATGAGGTTCTATAACTTTCAAACTTACGATTAAGCTCAACTAACTTCAATTTTGACTCAGTTAGCTACTTATCTTTATTGGCAATATTTTGATTTAAGTCTCTTAGATTTAAATATAGGCCATCTATTTTAACACATTGCTCATTTATTGTATCTCTTAGAGTGGTCTTATCAGCAGCATCAGACTTAATCTTTTCTTTTAGAGCTAGTTTATCCTCACTAAACCTTCGAACATCACTTTTAGTTATTTCTAATTCAGATTTCAAGGTATTATATGAGTCAACAAATACACTAACCTGAGATTGCAAATTAGTAACTAAATAACATACATCAACAAGAGTAAGCATATCAAGACATACCCTTTTCTTGTCTGTTTGAACTTCAGCCATATGTGCTACAAATTCATCTGGACTCATATCCTCAGTTGAGTCCATGTACAGCACATCATCATCACTTGCTTTAAGTTTAACTTCCGGCACCTTTACTTGATAATCCACATCAGTCGGCATATAGGATGTAGACTCAGCAGTTTTATCTTGATCATCTATCTCAGCCATAAGAGCTTGCTCAGGCTGAGCAGACCAATCATAAGAACCATCAAGCTGCTGAACCACCAAGGCTTTGGAAGCTAGCGTATTTCCCGAGCCTTGTCTTCCATTGCTGGTATCAACCTTTGGTCGTTGACATTCCCGAGCAAAGTGTCCAAAACCTTGATAGTTAAAACACTTAACCTTGGATTTGTCAAACCCTGATCGATTTCCTACCACCTTTCTACCGGTACACTTCAAGAAATTCTTAACTCTCCTTGACACCATAGCTAATTGCCACTAGAGATCCATTTCTTCAAGGTCATCAGGGTCAATCTGATCATAGTCTTCATCAAAAACAGCTGGATCATTGATCTTCCCCTGAATATAATTCTCATAGGAAGCAACAAAAAAGGCAAGAACACACAATTGATGTTCAGCAGATTTCACACTCAAAGGCATCTTATGATGCTCTTGAGGTGACTTCTCAGTAGATTTCCCTTTTGTTTCATTTCCAGATGAAGTTATAAAGCTCAAATCCTCGGATATCAATTCACCAGTTTCTCCAGTATCACCAACTAGTAAAGTAGTGGTCGAACTGGATGATGTATTCGAGAGAGTTGATTTTCCATGATATAGCCCAGGATTCTGTAGCTGATCAGAATCCGTTTCTCTCGTTTTCTTAGTGAAATCATAACCTCGGAGCTTGTCTATAGCCTGCTCTAGAGTAATTGTGGCATACCGCTCATCATTATCTTTGAGCATAACTCCATGCATTTCCCATTTGGAAGGTAAACCCTCAATAAACTTGTCGGTTTTCTCCGCATCAGAATAGAAAATCTCATGGTCATCTAGCTCACTCAACAGATGGTAGTATCTTGTGGTGTAAGCATCAAGATCTTCTCCTTTCAAAGCTTTAAACACAGTAAACTGCTTCTTAAGGAGATTCTTCTTGCCCGCCTTTACTTGTGGACTACCCTCACATCTTTTCTCAAGAGCTACCCAGAGCGCTCTAGCAGTGTGAAAAGATTTTAGTTGATGATTGATTTCCTTAGGTAGACTCATTTTAATTGAAGAATGAGCTTTATTCTCAATCTCAAAGTCCTTCTTCTGGTTATCATTCATCTTGTTGTAGGGTACAATTACTGTTGCATTTTCAACAACAGTTGTAGGTGCAGTGTATCCATTCTTGATACACATCCAGATTGACAGATCATGAAATCTACAGTAAGATTCAAACTTGTCCTTCCATTCATAGTAATCCTCAAGTCGGAGCAATTTAGGTGGAACATTAGATATTCCAATCTCGTGGTCTATCTCAATCATTCTACTTAAGTCAGAGATCTTTGCAAATCTCAGAAATTAAAAAGTCACAAAACTCAGAAGGTTCAGTTTGCAAGAACTCAGTTCGCAGAATCTCAGTTCGCAGAAACTCAGTTCGCAGGACTCAACTCAGTTCGCAAATCTCAGTTCGGTTCGCAAATCTCAGTTTGGTTTGCAACTCAGTTCGGTTCGTACTAAAAGTCAGTTCGCCAGTGATCTCGGTTCGCAGAAACTCAACTCGGTTCGCAGCTTTCACTTCGCAGAATTCAGTTCAGTTCGCAGGCTAAACTCGATTCGCAGTAACAGCTGAAACCCTAATCTCAGTTCGCGAAACGGCTGAAAATTCCAAAAACGAAAATTTTAGGTATTTTTACGATTAAAACTGGAGATTTCGACCGTAAACAAACCTAAGAACGTCCAGAGAATGATTTTGGTCGTAAATAAATACTTAATGCACTAAACACAACCCTAAATCACACGTTATTAACCCGAATAACCTCGAACCTACGCGTATCTAGTCGTAGGCTCTGATACCAATTATAAGTACCGTATGTATAGGATCGATAACGAGGTTATCTGTAAGTGTTAAGGTGCGAAATCCCTCAATACGCAGTAAAGGATTTATAACGAATTATTTCTCAATCGTTTAGCGAATCGATTATCTAACGAGCTTTGTATCGATTATAACAAGTGTTAACGATCAATACCTAGCCTTTAGAATACTTTGAATATCTCTGGAAACTCAGGAAATTCGTATGTGTTGAATGGCCAAAGTTTTTAGGTTTCTAAACCTAAATTTCATATATAACCGTCTTGGTTCGCGGGTGTTGGGCTCTGCGAACTGACTCAGTTCGTAGCCCAAATTGGCCCAGCGAACTGACTTGGTTTGCATTGCAATCTTGACCTGGGAACTGACTCGGTTCGCAGTCAAACATGGTCAACATTTTTCAGCATTTTAATATTTTACTTTAAAATGTATACCAACCAATATTTTTCATTACAATTCAAAACCAATGTACAAACTTGATTACAATTATCAAAAGTCCTATTACAAGTTAGATCTAAAGTCATAAAACATGTCAACACTTTTCAAGATTTACACATTTAATCCTCCTTTTTACCTTAACAGTACAATACATTTTCCCTGTTATTATTATTATTATTATTATTATTATTATTATTATTATTATTATATACAAGTATTTCTTTTTTTTTATTTTGAAAAGTTGTATTATGCCTAATCCCGAGTGAAAGCTAGTGACAAGAAGTAAAATTTTGATGAAGCGACTCGAACTGAATTGACGTACATGATGGTATGATATGATGGTAATGTAAGTCATGTTTAATATATTATATTTCTATATTTAATTTACGTAGTATTTTATTATATACATTGTTTTAATTAATTATGAATATATATTTATGATCAGTGTAATTTTATCTATTTCGACAACAATTTTATCACCATATGATATGTATTTAACGAAAGTATTTTTTAGTGTTAGAATTAACTTTTTTTATATCAAAATGTAGATAAAAATAAACTGGTCATAGTAGTATATTTGGATTAATATTAAAGCATAATTAAAAGAACTTTTTAGCAAAAAACACAATAATACGTTAATAAAACTATTAATATATATATATATATATATATATATATATATATATATATATATATATATATATATATATATTGCTAAAGATGCATGATTGTAAGGAATCTTAACATTGAAATGTGTACTTTGTCAGACTACGTTTGTCTCAAAAGTTTGAAAAACCCATACTCTTCAAAATGTAAATGATTGATTGGATAATAATGGTACGTAATACAAATTCTTATATATACAAACTCAGACTGATACATTCTTCATTTCAGAAAAGAGTGATAATATTCTTAGAATTCATCATCAACATAACGTAAACAATTCAAAATGAATTGGGGAGAATATATTCACTCTGATGATGATTCAACCAACGAGGTACTATTAGTTAGTATTATTTTTTTAAGATATTTAATTTTTATTTCTTCTAAGTTTGTTATGTTTTTATTTAGGACTACAATATTGATATCGACGGAACAAGTGAATCGGATGAAAGTGAAAGTGAAAATGAATCTTATCATAACGTTCACTGCTCATCGCAATTTGAAACTGACATGGTATGAATATGAAATTTCATCGGATTTTAAAACGCTCATCGCAATAAGTTTAATGGAAGAGTTAAGCATGTACAGTGCTGAATATATTTATATGTTTAATCGCGACGGGTATGATCATGTTAACAACATCTTGAATTTCTTTGAACTACATAGAGATGCACCAGTTAAAAATTGGATGGCTATGCCTGAAATAGGAACCCTCATTGCTTCAAAATACAATGTGATATTACATGTTCTAAACATGGCAGGTAGTGCAACTTACTTTCCTATTCGCTCTACTCCGCCTCCTTGGTATCAACATGAAGCTATTACAATCGGGTATGTCAATAACAACCATTACATTAAACTAACGTTGACGGAAGGATACCCAATGCGGATATTAATCCACAATGGGTTCATTTCAAGTATGATTGTGCAGCTGCATGAGCTACTCCGTATAGTGAGCGAATAAATACTTATAATTAGTGTATGCATGCTATGTTTAATCGCAACAATTAGGGAACTTTGAGATGATTCAAGTTATTGTACGAACAATTTAATTCATAATTTATTATTGTAGGAAAAAAGCATTTATCGTTATTTTTGTGTCGTATATTCAATACTAAAATGTATGTAATATCAAATAAATATATAATATTGGTAATAAATTTTTGACGACATATATAAGTTATAAAAATATGTTTATATTTATTATTTGTAATTTTAAAGTTAACTAATGAATTAACTAAGAATTATTAACAAAAAAATTATATTTTATTGAAAATATAACGATGAGTTAGTAAAAGTGGATGGATGGATAAACATATACCAGATGGTCAGGGGAAAGTTCAGAACGGTCACGGTACCAATTAGGTCACGTATATTTTTAATGTTTAAATAAATATTATATTGGTGACAAACTTAATGTCGAAATATATAAGTTATAAAAATATGTGTATATTTTTTATTTGTATTTTTATAATGAAGTAATGAGTTAATAAAATAAAGTATTAATTAAAAATAAATTATATTTTAATAATCAAATAATAATGCAGTTATTATAAAATTGATGGATAGTGATGGTGACTTTTTGATTTAAGTCAAATCATCAAGGTTTGACTGGAGTGTAAAAAGCAAGACCCCTCAGTGACACGACAAAATTGATGTGAGTCTTACAAATTTAACTCTCAAGGCATAATAAGTTGAGTTTGATTAACTCAAATTTTTAAAAACATTCAAATTTTTTAACAAAGCTTGATATTTATCAAACTATAGGCACATTAGACCCACTCACTTTCTGCTAATTTAATCATTAATATTTGTATACATATCATAATAAACTTTCTAACCCTCTGAATTTTATGAGACCCCCATAAATATCACTTAAAGTGCAACTAATTTATGTAAGGTATTGATAGCCTTAAAGGCTGTCGTTGACAATATCGTATATTTTAATAGATTTTGTGTATTTGAAAGCTTTTTCTTGTTAAAGTGAAAACCTTTCAAAAATTTTAGAAAAAAAATTGTAAAAAAGATGTAGAAAAAACTCATTGTGGGTGCTCTAATAAAGCTTTTTTCTTTTGGGCTTAATTAAAATAATAATAATAATAATAAATGGTCTAATTAGTTAAATATAATATGAAATATATATTTGTGTTAAAAAAATTTAAAATGTATTAAAATATTTATCTAATTTGAAATGTTTTTATTTAACTCGATCAAGTATGTATGAATTATTCTAAGTTATTCATTTCTCTCTATATATTTACACACATATAAAGAGTCTTCAGCGTGTAGTCCAGTTGATTTTGAAGATGAGTTGATTTATTAGCCTAGTTCATTTCTCTCTATATATTTACATGCATATAAAGAAACCTAATTTATTAGAAAAATTCATGGGTGTTGTTGGATAAGTTGGTTGAGTCGCCATCTGAGCGGACTGCTAGGTGAGCTTGATTTACCTCTCATGTGATGGGCATAAGGCGGTCTAGTGTGAGCCGGTTGGGGTTGCCGAAATTTCAAAATATAAAGATGATATATGTTAGGATCGGTTTAATCTAATCAAGACTTATAGCTTTGAATAATTATCAAGAAATTGTGGAATCATACTTGATAACTTAGGAATAAATAATACTTGTAATTGCGGAATAAGAACAATATTAAAACAATGAATTAATAATCAAAAGCTCCAATATTATTTTTGATGATAATAATACAAATACACGGCTGTATTAAGGTTTACACCTTGAAGCTAAAGTTAATATAATCTAGGTTTTAAGGATCTCTATTTATATCGTATAGCACAAGTTGTCCTACAAATATGGGAACAAAAACTATTCCATATACGACTCAATCTCTACATCTCAACAAACTTTTATCCTGGTTAAGCATATTACATAAACATTATTACTGAAAACTACACTAACAGTATTAATATTTACATGAACAACACTAACTATGTAATTACACCTAGCCGTACTTACTCTGAAGTTTCACCAGCAACACTAACTCTTCAGCAGTAGTAACCTTGCTCTGGCAACAGTAATCTTCAGCAGTAGTAACTTTAACAAATCTAACTTCAACAAGCAGTAGTAATCTTGATAACAGTACTCACCAGCAGTAGAAACTTGAAATATCAGCAGTAATCCAAACCAGCAGTAGTAATCTCAACAGTTGTAATCTGGCATACAATAGTAATCACTTGGCAATCTCTAGACCCAACAATATATTATCCCTTATATACAATTCTTGAAGTAATATCATGATAAATTAGTCAATATCTCATGATTTTTTTGCCAAAATTCAACCAAATTTTTGATATTTCACTATGAACCCTAAACTATTCAAACTCTAGCATAGTAGAACCTTATATTTAAAATTTATTCAATCATCCTCCTTTGAATGTAGAGTTATTACATAAATTCTCATCTAACATTTTGCATTTTAAATCCTTAATTGGTACTAATATACTATTATCTTCTCAATCTATAACAATATTACTATTTGTTTCATGAATTCTAGCTACTTAGCTAGGTTTATTTAAACCCATCTCATTAAGTATTTTCTATCTACAATACTAATTATTTAAAGTATAATGTAACAAATGATAAATAATCAAACATTTTTAGTTCCTACCAAAAGATATTTTCACTAACTAAAATAATAAGTAATATATTTATGGGTAACTAATTAAATTAATCACTTAAATCTTTTATGGAACAAAACTGAAATGAGCAATGTAAATAAAATAAATTGTAACATAATCCGTCGCAACGTGCCGATTTAATCAACACGTTGAAAATTGCTCAAATTATTTTTGTATTATAAAATTCAAGGATTACAGTTATATTAATAATAGAACTCGGGTAATTTTAACGATGATGAACCAAATTTTATTAACTTTTTTGAACAAAAGGTTCTAATAAGTTATTAACTTTTTTGATAATGAATATAATTGAATTATCTTAGTACGTAATCATTATACGTTATTTATTATAATATTTGGTTGTTTCGATAAACCCCTCGTTGCAATTAAAATCTCGTTGACTATAATTTAATTGTAGATAAATACTATCTTTCTGATGTTGCTGAATATACAATTACTCAGATTTTTGGCTACATATAGTAACATAAGGTATTGATTAACGGATCCGTGGACGAACTTTAATTAAAGAAGATAAATTCAATCGTGCACATGTCGAACTCTAGAAATGTTATTAAACATGCTTATGGTGTCTTGAAAGCAAGATTTTCGATTCTAACAAACAAACAAGGCCAATTATAATTATAATTTTGAAGTACAAAGAAACGTGTTTGTTTGCGTGTTTTAATTTAAGGTGGATCCAATTACAATGTAAGGTGGATCCAACGTAATAAAGGTTATAAAAATGAACAAGTTAGATATATTAACTAACTGGTCAGGTCAGGTCTGTTTAATTAAATTAGGTCAAAATTTTAATTTTCGATATAAGTATTATAGCTCTATAAATTTTAATAACATGATTGAAAATTTTGAATATTATAAAAACTTTGAAGACCAAAACAAAGTAAAGTATGTATAAATATTGAAGTTCTTTTATAATATGATGAAAATTAAATAGTTTTTCATACAACTATTTATCAAAATTAACCCTCCTTACAAAATAGTAAGCTAGTATTTATATAAATATAAATATCATTACAAAGAAAGTACCTACATATGCTCTTTTTGCATCAGACAAACTATTTCTTCAAGACTGATGTGCACAGTTCAACATTTACTTGTACTGTACAAGTGATAATGCATATTAACTTTATAATTTTCCTTTCATTTCTCTCTCTCCACACTCATCTTCTCTTTCATCTTCCCTGCAACTCACTTACCCAACTTTTCCTTCAAGTTTCATTCATAAAAAAACTCTATCTTGATGCAGTTGAAGAAAACAATCCAAATTCATGAACGTTTCCCCTATTTATAACTACATTCAAGATCCACAATTTAGGTGGGTCCAATTTCAGTTTTCAGGTGGGTCCATAAAATGGGTAGATAGATGATAGACCCACCTTTATACTACATAGATTCGCCTCTACTCATGGATTATGTTAAAGTTTTCTTTTAATTGTTTCACACAATCACACTCTTCTCTACTTATCTATTGTTACGAGTTCAGTTTTTCAAAAACAAAATTATTGGAACTTTTTATAAAACTTTTTGAATTCGTTATGAATAATAACATTTTATCAAAAAGCTAAGGCTTGACGAATGGAACAACAATAATTATTATTAATGATAATAATAATAATAACAGAGAATATTCAAATAGGAACACTTTTTATGGTGGGGATGGTAGAGACGCATACTTTTATTTTTACTTTTAAAATTACTTTATTTTTTTGATAAAAATATTATATCAAAATTATTAAAATTTTATGTTGTTTAAGATGAGATAATTTTTTTTAAATGTGATACACATTATAAGAAATTTAGTGTGTATCACAATATCACACCGAAAAGTTGTGAATTGTATATCATATATATATATATATATACATATATATATATATATATACATATATATATATATATATACATATATATATATATATATATCAATTTCACATTTAAGAGAATAAAATTATAATAATATAGGTATTATTTATTTTGTAATCGGTCTACATATTATGAAATTAAAAATGAAAAAGATCGTTCATACGGTTCTACCATAAGGAATGATTTTACAATAACTCTCCTCAATAATAATAATAATAATAATAATAATATGTTTGTAAGTTTTCAGAGTTGACAACTGTTAGGATTGTGAAGCTTAACCAACCGAAAAGGAGAAAAAGTTAACAAGTCATTGTCGCATGTTGAAAATCTGGACATAGGTTGTTTCGCCAGACGATGAGAATTTTCGCTCGGCGAGAGCACTTACGTATTTGTAAACCCTTGGTACGAAATTAATAGTGAAAAAACTCTCGGTTTGGCCTCGTGGACTAAACCAATCTCCAAGTTGGAGATTGGACCTAACCACGTTAAGTCATTGTGTCGTATTGTTCGTGTTTATTATCTTGTTTGATTTCTTTAATTGCTTAGTTATCGATTTGTCTATCCGTTTATTGTTTGTGAGTATAACGCAATTACACGAGCGTCTGTTGGGTTTGATTTTTTGCTAACAATAGGTTGTTGTTAGTTGGATGTTTTCCCTGCAATTCCTAAAAACAACTAGCCCCTTAGTTATTACTTTTGGTTTTATTGGAAATTAATGTTATTAGTATGATTATTAACTTACCTATAATTTTTATTATTAGTTAAGTTTTACGGAGTTTATGTATAACAATGAGAAACATAACTGAATTCAAATTTCACATTTTTTTTTATGATAATAAGAAGTAGGATGGATTTCAAGACGAGAAAACTTTGAAAGAAACTTCTTAACTTAAAACTGAACCAATTAAAATTCTTTCGGTTCAAACCCATTAGTAAAAATTCTTTTACATGATTGGTTAGGTTTTCGACTGATCAATGGAATAACCAAAAAAAATACATTCACAAAATTTTTATCAAACAGAAAAAAGTTAAATAAATTGACTAAAAACTAAAGTAGTTATTTGACCCGCGAGTACGCGAGATAAAAAATGAAATTTGTACAAATATGGTCAGTTATACATGCTTTTTGTTCAACTTAGAATTAACTAGATTCTAAACTCACGTGTAACACCTCGTAATTTTCAAACATATTCAGTTGAAAATATTTATTGTTTATACTAAATAAATAGAAGAATATGACTAATACATGAACTATAGCATTTAAATGTTTTGATATGCACATATATACGTGTAATCTAACAAAAAAATATTTAATGTAATAATAATAATTTAACAATATAGTATTATGAATTATAAATGTATGTAAATAATATTTTCATATAAATAACGACGTACATTTGGAATATGTATTATCTTAAGAGTGTTCAAAATACTTGTAGTGCATCTACATACAAAAATAGAGAATAATAGTTACAAAACACGATACAATTAAATAGATAAACAAAAAAAAAAAACAAATGAAGTGTCGGTGGGTGTGTGTGTGTGTTGTATATGTGATGATCAAATTCAGATAGTGAAAGATATACACAAAGACAAAAATGTGTATGGTCAAATCAATAGTACTTCATTAATATCTTTTGTAGCATTCATGAATTAAGAATGTTATATGCGAAGATAGCGGCACACAATCTGTAACAATGTCGAAATCCCCATGTATAAATAGCATACCGAGGCTATAAAGAAAAAAAAACACACCAAGTCTCTAAACAACTTCCCTATATATTCGTATAAAACCTCACGATCTAATTTCAAAGCTAATAATTCACACTTAAGAAAATCAAGTCCGTTCTTAAAGTTATAATTATCATTTCTGAATCAATGTAAGTTTCTATATGCCTCCACTTTGAACCTTTTGTTCATTTCGTTATGTTGGATCAATTATGTTATTTTTATTCTGCCATTAGCTAATTTTACTGTTATATGTATTCGTTGTGATCCAATAGTTTCATGATTATATTGAGCGATAATATTTATCATGAATTTTATTATTCACTGATAACCAGAACGTTTGAGCATGCATAGTTAATGTTAAAATGTTATGAATGATAAGGAATGAGTTATTTCTATTAAATTAGAATGACTAAGATAAATGTTGATTAAGGAGTCTATCCCTATTAAATTAGGGCGACGAATATGTATGGCGGGATATTCGATATGAACACACCCGTGTAATGATCAGGAACTTTAAAGCAAAGTATTCAAAAGTATATTTTTAAACAGAATTTCAGGCTTATAGGGAATTAACTTTGTACTCTTTAACTCCATCTTTCAGTTAGTAACTGAACGTGTTATTGATTACCTTTTCTATCAAATGAACGGTATACCCACTTGCATAAAATATTTCCACCCTTGTGTATAGAAACTTGTTGAGCGTTATCGCTCACCCTTATATTTTCACAATCAGGTTATGAAGCAGAAAAGGTTATCGAGAACGAGAAAACTTACAAGTAGTTATGATATTTATTGTTGATTTTCTATTGTACAAGTTAACTTTATTAAATTGTAATAACATTCGTGTAATGTAATATGTTCGATTCCACGAATTCAATTATAACTTCACCTTTTCATTCGTTGCTATTAAATAAATGAGATTTATGGCACATGAAAGTAAGGGGTGTCACATATTACAAACCGGTTTTTTCGATACAAACCGGTTTTTTCGAAAATCGGTTCGGGTTCAATAACCAAACCGATTATTGGTCAACAGTCAATAGCCGATTTTACCTAAAAATCGGTTACAAACCGAACCGGTTACCAAGCTTGAAAACCATAACCCATACTAACCGGTTACAAACCGGTTCGGGTACAAAAACGGTTATTAACCGGGTTTTTTATATAATTGAATAATAAAAAAAAAGTTTGAGCATTATAAATTCAAAAAACATAAACTTCAACTTTTATTAAATAAACTCATAATACATTATTCGAACATTTGGAATGGAAACATAAACTTAAAAAATTCATCATACTCCAACTTTAATTAATATACGAATGTAAAACTTAATTCGTATAATTCGTATCTTTTTCGAGAGCGATATCTTCTTCGGAGCTAGCCTCGCGCAAAGCTTCATCGAGAGTGATTTCTTCATCGGAAAGTGAGTATGCCAAACCGCTTTCACCTCTTCATCGTGTGTATCTTGTTCGTATTCTAGTTCACCTTCAAGACTTGAAATGTGTTGTATACGTTCCGCGGCGTCTAAGTCATGCGTCAAGCAAATGCACATCTCTAATGATGTCGATGTGAGTCTTGTTCTTCGTATAGATAATACCCTGCCACTAATAGAAAAAGCAGATTCCGAAGCTATCGTAAAAGCTTAGACGGTTAGTAAATCTCGGACTATGGCAATTAGAACGGAAAATTGAGATTCCTTTCCTTTCCACCAAAGCTGAAATATCAAATTGTGCGAATTCATTGGGTCCCATGGTGGCTAAAAAATCAATTCCGGTATATCTCCCAAATTCGCTAGTCGTTGGTTGGTCACCATCACCCTAGCCCGTTTAGTGTTTTCTTGTCTTAAACTATTATATAAGTTAATCATCAGATCCCTAGAAGTAAATGTAATAAACGATGTCGAACCCGAAGTTGAAGAAACAATAATTTCTTGAACCATATTTTTGAAAACAAACATTAAATAAATCTTTAAAACATTTGTTAAAATAAGTTTTTGCATTTATTGCAAACCATGGGTCCTCTTCATTCAACTCCAAATCATTACAAATGGAATCGATAAGTAGTTCCACCCTGCTAATGTTCAAATATGGGTTCAATGCAGCGGCACAACTAATTATCGGTGGCATTTCTTTGAAATATTTTTTTAGTTTTGCTGATCATGGGCATTACCATTAGTAGATGTACATCACCATTAAACTCGTATTCGCTTAATTTTTCACACATTAAATAAATTTGATTAAGTACCAAATGAATTGTGGGATAATAAATACTCGATAATAAAGTTGTTGGGGTTTTAAAAACTTTGAGCAATTCGGTTATTTTTATAATAACATCTTAATTTTTGTTTGAAAATGGTATAACTTTACCCTTAAAGGCAAGTTGATCATGAAAACTTTGTAAAGTCGAACGTTGGCGTAAACCACATACAAACATTTTATAAGTCGAATTCCATCTTGTAGGACAATCCCAATTAGGGGTTAAAAAAATGAAATTCGTATCCTTACACAATCTCATATATTGTTTATATCTAACTTTACCCTTACAAAATATATCTTGTAACATATTTAAAAGCGTCTTTTATTTCACTTATTTCTTTAACCGCTAGTCCGTCTTTCACAACCAAGTTTATGATGTGTGCAACACATCGACTATG
Source organism: Gnaphalium uliginosum (assembly GCA_963930675.1). Lineage (NCBI taxonomy): Eukaryota > Viridiplantae > Streptophyta > Magnoliopsida > Asterales > Asteraceae > Gnaphalium > Gnaphalium uliginosum. The sequence goes on along the minus strand of OZ005683.1, from coordinate 10,941,514 downwards.
TTAAAAAATGTCATTCAAAGGTGGTTTATATTTTAGTATTAGTTTTTGAATGGCGTTTGTATTATTACTCGCGATATCAAATGAGATTGCAAAAACATTTTTTTCTAATTTAAAGAAGTTTATTACATCTCGTAATAAATAAAATAAATTTTGACATGTGTGCGGCTCCTCAAAATTTTCAAAAGCAATCGTACGCTTCATCATTTGCCATGTTACGGGATCAACCCAATGCGCGGTAACGCAAAGGTATGAACCGTGCAAACCATGAGGAGCCGACCAAACATCGGTTGTTAAGTTTACACTTGTATTTAAATTTTCAAAACCATTTACTAGGTCTATTTTTGATTTTTTTTTCATAATTTCATACAATCACGTCTAAGAGTAGTACGACTTAGTTGATTATATCATGGTTGTAGAGTATTTTGAATCACCCTAGTAAGCCGAGGGTTGTCGGAATGGTTGAACGGCAAACCTTCTTGAATCACATAGCTTGTAAATTGTTCTCGACACCGCTCCGCCTTATATGTAAACATACTCCCATTTCGGTTAATAGATGCTTGACCCACTTCCGGATAAGATTTGAGTGCACCGGAAAACTTTTCTTTATGTTGCTTCAACGGTGAGTTGGATTCAGGTTTCAAAAACTTTTCGCAACGTTTACAATGAGCCTTAATCGAGCCATCCGACAACAAAACTTTGTTTTAATTACACCACACCTCTTGCTTTTGTTTATTTTCTAAATATTCAACAATCATTGGTGCATTAGAAGAACCAACATTTTCGGAAGTTGAAGAACATTGAGTTGCCATTCGAGATTATGAGAATTTTGTATACGTTTTTAGTGTTTCAAGAGTGTTTTGAGAGTGTTTGAGTATTGTGACTAAACCAAACTCAACCTATGTATTTATACTAAGTTTGGGATGGCAAAATGGTAAAAAAGAAGAAGATAGAAACGGTTACAAACGGCTAGTTAACGGTCCCGGAAAAAACTGGTTATTAACCGAATATTGTAACCGGTTTCGAAAAAATCAGGTATAAACTGATTTCCAACGGTAATATCAAAACCGGTTACTAACCGCCGGTTTTTTGATAACCGAACCAGTTATTATCAAAAACCGGTTATGATCGGTTTCGGTTTCGGTTTCGGTTTCGGTTATTTTGGACACGACTAATTAATAGTAAGACAAAGTATTCAAATTAAATTATAGTCAATGGAGATGACATACAAGTACTAATGAATGTCGTAAGAATTCAATATCCACATAATTAACTCGGTATAGGGATAACTGGTAGTTGATTGTTTTTCATTATTGTTATTTCCTGTGATCTCTTTGGAGTTGAGGTGGAATGAACCTCATACAACAATACAGAGTAAGTTTTTAAGTGATAGTGAGAACATGTGTTTAGCAAATATATCCATGCTAATGGAATGGCTTGTGATTATCTTTGTTGTGTCGAAAATTTAAAATTCATGAAGTTCCCTTTATGTAGTTGTTACTTCTGAAATTATCCAAGTACACAGTTATAAGGTGTTATGCTGGCAATGGCAAGTTCGTAATTGCTTCATGTATTTTGGTATTTAAGATATTCTAACGTGGAAGGTGACATTGTCGATAGCCATCCTTGACAGTTTCACGTTGTATTTCCTTGGGATTTACTTGAACCTGTCGTTTAGGAGTTGAGACCGTTTGAAACTGTATAAATTTATAAGCTAATATTCAAAGCAGTAAGTTATTACAAGTAAACCTCACATCTTTCGTGGTGTCGTTGATTTTTCCTTTTGGCCTTTTGGGTCATAATCTCGTTCATCTAAGTTTTCTGGATGTATTTCTAAAGCTACCAACCCAAAAGTGATTTGTTTATTCTTTAGCATTCCCACAACATTGATATCTGCAGATATGAAGTTCACTAGAGTTAGCAAGATGGGCGGGTTGATTAGGGGTCAAACCGGTTTTTTAGTTGAAACAGTCCATGTTTGAGTAACGGTCCAGGTGGGTTGACCTGCAAACACGTTTTGGCCATTTTGTTATTTGCTTGTATATAAGTGATTTGAACTCGTTTGTCCCATTCCCTTTTTACCTAATTTTTATAGTTGACCAATATAAGACTAAATACAATCCAAATCGACCATTCATAACTAAAATGGGTCAAAATTGTCACCTCTTAAATGGTTAAAATTAAAAGATGCTGATGCATCCTGAATTCCAGGATTGTTAGCATTGTTTTGGTAATTGATTTTTAAGCTTCTATGTTGAACCTTTTATATTACAGAGACCTATGTAATGAAATCTCGATTTGAGTTTTCACATTATTATTGGAATAAAACACTGGATCAGGCTTTTGGACCAGCAATCCAGATGCTTCTGACTTTTGTATAGTCAAAATTTCTTAATTCTATGATATTAACACATCCTATTATAGCTACTTTAAACATCTTATATGTACTGCCGAATAATTCAACAGTACCCATTGTTCTTAAACCTATTAGATTTTATATGTCAATGTAACTCTTTTCCTTTGGTTATCAACATTTTGCAAGAAGAAACGCAGCAACTCTTTTACTTACTATAATCAGAACTTACTCTAGGTTTTAGAACCAGTTCACGGATAATACAGAATTGCATGCATTAATTACTCATAACTAATAACAATGTTACATCTCTTAGCAAAAGATGTGGACACTAGCAGGACAAAAAAGAAAATCTACCAAGTTATACACTCATCTTGCAGCACCTCAAACCGCATGTAGAACTGTACTTTCTCGCCTCAAGTTGCTTCTACGGTTTGTCACCACATAGTAAGCACCCATAGCTAGAAGAACCACAAATACAAAACCAAATATTACACCCATAACGCCTCCAGCTCCAACTTTACTCTTACTCTTCTCGGTTTTATATACGCTTTCTTCTGCTAAGTTTGATTGCACTGTAGCAGCCATGGGCAACGGTGAACAACTAGACTCATTACATTGTTCTTGAGTGTTCGGCGAGTTTGCATTGGGATGGAAGAAATTGTAGGCGGATGGCGAGAACGCCATTGGGTTCTCATAAACGAGCCCGTGAGGAGATCTATCTTGAGCTTTTGTTATAGTGAAGGAAGTAATACTTAGAAGAGTAACAAAGAGAAGTTGTAGGGCATTCATTTGTGTGTTTTTTTATGTTTCTTTTTTCTTTTGTTCGACTCAAATGCTTAAGAATGTTAGGTCTTGTTATATATAGAGGTTTTCTTAGTTAGGTGGTTGCTTTACCCTCAATTTTTGTGATAGCATTAAACACTTCATATGGGAGTAAAATGATGAATATGGGTTCTTTTGTTTCATTCATAATAACAAAGTGGCTTTGTGTTTATGGTACCCCAGTTGGCTTTGATCTCATGTCGACTCTAATTATCCTTCCATTTTAGGATGTATTTTTATTTTACACTAAAAGATAATCACTTAGGGGGTGTTTGAGTGAGCTTATTTTGCAAGCTTATTTGTTTATTTGAATAGAATACGCTCAAAGTTTAGTGTTTGGATGAGCGTATTTGCTTATTTTAGAGGGGAACATATAAGGGTGAAAATAAGTTACAAATTTTACGCTTATTTGCTTAATTGCTTAATCGTATACACCACAATGAGACAAATATTTGTGTTATCTACCACTAGTGTTGTCTTCATATGCTTCTAAGTCGTTTTTTATGTATAAGTTAACATTCAAAAATTTAATAGACGAATTTTATTAAGAAGTATAAGGATTTTTTTAACGACAGACATCGTGGTCCAAAATTCAAACAATGTTTTAAGAATCATCATTATATGTCTCATTCTCATGTTTTGTCGTCCATATTTGCTCATTTCTCATCCCTAAATTAAACGGGTTACTACCTAATTACTAGTTATCGTACTTATCGAGATGATCAAATCAACTAGATCACATTTTAAATGTGATTGATGTTAAAAACATGTTATGTACCATAAAGTACTAAATACTTGTATAATTGACATGATTAGAAGTAAAGATGAGTTTATCTTTATATACAAGAGGAAAAAGTGAAAAGCAACATTGAGTTTGCTTAGCTTAAAGGACCAGCAAAGGTGTGACCCAAATATAACTTAGAAGGGTCAGTATTCATGTCATATGTGTCTATGTAATTATAGTGTGACACCCTCTTTTGGCTTTGTTTCGGGCTTGACCATTATTCTAGGGTGGGAACCGCATGATGGACATCACATTAATGCCTTCTTCCTTTAGTCCCCATCTAACCATTATGATTCATTTTTTCATACAGCAACTTAGAGGTCACAAACGTGACCAATCCAATTTAAAATGCTTAGTTAGTAGGTTTGTGTAACTAATTGGTCGAAACCTCTACTCTGAAATTTTCATACGTACCAATCACATTTTTAGGCCTAAGCATATGTGTCATTGTTATTTTTTTCTAAATTGAGAAGTTTAAAAAGGGTAATTTAGAAGGTTACAAGCGTGTGAAAACATTTTTTAAAACCCGTTTCTAACATATTATTTTTAGCTAGTATGTATAGATTTTGAGTAGCTTGTGGTTCATGTAGGCATGAAGTTAAAATTAGGTAATTATAGCATTACAAACATATGGTAGAATACAAATATGTGAACAAGTTAATACCATAAAAGTATCCTTGACAAATGAGTGGTGATAAATCCACCGTCCATTTTGATAGATCTATCAAAAATATAAATATGCATTAAAAAGTTGTACTTTACAACTTATTAATGCATATTTTTGGTGGATTTATCAAAAGTAGTGGTGAAAATATCATTAGCCTTGACGGGTGGTGATAAAACTACCATTCATTATAAATACATCATATATATATATATATATATGCTATTGAACATTTTTGTTTCCAAATGTTCATATATACCTTATACTCCATACAGATCTTGAATCAATTAAATAGATACATGGATTTGTGGTGGTATCATTAAATATTTGCATAAGAACCATGAGTGGGTCACATGATTTGTGCTATGTGACCATCCGGTGAATTAAAATGTAGCTTCCATTTGGGATTTACTCGAAATTGCAATGCATTAACTAATTGTTTACTTAAGAGAATATCATTGTGTCCATCTATAACATAAAATATATTCACATTCACATAATCATAGTTCATTAAATCAGTAGAGCCCAGCAAATAGGTTCAAAAGACTACCAATTGGGTTTAATTTGTTTGGGCGTTATTATAGCCTGGATGGGCCAACATAGGCGGTAGTGTATTTTAAGGGGGTCATAATGAGATGAACTAAAACATACTAATTTTGAGAAGGCACACCAACTTTGAAAAGGGTAAACGGATGAGATTTTTTTCGATTCAGATTATCAGTGCAAGTCTTTTTCTTACTCATATGTACACTGCCTATATGGATATCCTTGTGACCAGTTTTGAATCATTTCCATGACCACCTGTGAAAAAGTAATCAAAGCATGTAATATAGATGGATTATATAAGAAGAATGAATTTGGAACTAGCTACTTTTATCGCTCACGGAACTTGATAAAACATTGAATTAATAAAACAAAGAAAATACCACTCTTTATAGGAGAGAGTGACGAGAAAAATTCCAGTAAAATCTCAACCGCGACTGCTAAGACCAGTTCAAATAAATATCAAAGACTACTAACTTATTTGAAAAATAAAAACTCCTAAAATTATTATTAACTTCGTAGGATCAGTTCAACTCCAAATAGTCTGCACTGGTTTTCAACACGTACACCCTCGAGATGTTTACCCACTGGGCTTTGAACTTGAGTACTCGTGGGTCTTACCACTAACTTTGAGAAAGACGAAAATAAGTAATATCTTTTTTAACTAATGTTGGTATACGAAAGTATAAAATGTTAAAGACCAAAGTACATATAGGTAAAGGGTCATCTAGGCCCATATCCATCACTTGCTTAAATGGTGCCATGAAATTTCAATGAAGGACTTTGAATCATGTTGGATCTCAAAAGTCTTGTTACCTTGAACTTCTTCATCCCAAAATTCAGAGCAATCTGATTCATCTTTTTCTCTATCCATTGAATCGACTTTGTATAAACGAGGAACAAGTTTAACTATAAACTCGATATCTGTTATGTAAAATGTGATCTTACTATATGCTGGATTCCACCATGAAGTACGCCTTAATGAACCAAAGGATAGATAAGCTGTCCTTCTATATGTATGAGTCTCGAGAAATTTATTAAACTTTTCGCAATGATGAGGTTCAGAATCAATGCATGTCTCCTGCTTGATAACAATATGACACGGACTTATAAAATCTAGACGAGCAGCACATACTAAGAATCCGCCGAAGTTATTGTACCAGTTTCTTGGAAGTTGCATTGTAAAGGTCTGTCTTTTTAATGCAGAATAAGTCGCAGAACTACCTTTAAGTCCGAGGCTCAGAAAGTGACCTTCAACAGCATTTCCCTACATTCATTTACACATTTATGGCCAACATTGTTCCATTTAGTTATGTACAAAACTTGAAGTTCAAGAACAAGTGATTAGAGACAAACCTGAAGCATGGATTGCAAGACTTTTGGTGTATCAATCACGGATTTTCTCGAAAGTGAGACTTTCCACAACCATTTATATTTTGTTAGAACATCTGCTATGAATATAAGCGATGTGCACCCATATGCATTGAGAATTGCGATGCTTGATGGGAGATCTGGAAGTTGTATGAGACTTTTACATTTTGACACGTTGAGGAATTTAAGATGATGAAGTTTCAAGAGGCTGGGATGTAATCGTGTAAATATGTTTCCGCTTAGGTCTAGTACTTGTAGATTTAATAACTCGCCAATATCAAAGGGAACGTCTTCATCTCCCAAATTGCACCAACTAAGATTCAACCTTCTTAAGAAACGTGGAAAATGAGGAAACTTGATGCTCATCACCGGATCTTGGAGAGAAAACGTGAACCCAAAAAGATTTAAGACTTCCTTGAAGGATAAATCTGGCATCTTGGGGGGTAAAGAAAGCACCTCTAAACAACAATCCACACCAAAGAAGTCCTCTCCTAAAGGCTCAAGTTGAGGACAACCCTTGAGATGTAGCTCTCTTAAATATCGTAAGCCATGAAAGTTCCCTACTATCCTCTTTAGATGCTCACAATCAGTCAAATCTAAAGAAACAAGATTTGTACAACGTTGTCCAACTGACGAAGGGATAATTTCCATCTCATAACTACATAGACAAAGTCTTACCAAGCTACCCATGTTCATACGGATATCTGGAAACTTTCGACAGCAGTAACGTAACTCAAGAGTCTGCAGCTTTTCCATTTGGATGATGGGTGGAAACATTTTAAGTTTCGGTGACCTCGTGATGAACAAATGGACAAGCTTTTTGTGATATCCGATCGATGGATGAATCTCTTTTAACTTCAGACAGAAAGTTAGCTCCAATCTTTCAAGAGATGGAAGTTCTGAGAAATCTGGTGTCTTGATCAAGTTCCTTGAATCATTGAGGTATATTGATTTTAAATTTGGTAGATACTGTTGTATATATACACAAAATGTACAAGTAAGAATGCCAGCATAAATCTAAAAAAATTTATATGTAATATACCCCTACTTTCCCTAATTGGTTCAACATGGCTAACAGAAAAAGGATCTTAATTTGAAATTTAAAACTGTTAAAACTACAAGACTAAGAAAATTTCAATTCTAGTGTTCTTTTAAAGTTTAAATTACATGTGGAGAAGAATGTCATGTTTTTTTTTTTTAACAGCAGAATTTATATAAAACAAGAATCTAGCAAGCCGCTAGAGGAAAAGGATTACAAGATACAAAATACTGATTAAAGAAAACGAATGATACTTGGCATAGAAGTCCATTCGACCCAAAAGGACTACTAGAATGTCATGTTATGTGTGTTTCTTTTACTATAAATTCATGCTCTGCACTTTAGAGATACTTTTCTAATTAATCAGCAGTGCGTTTGTAATAATTTCATACTATTATTTACTCTATAAGTTAATCAGATTCATTATTCATCAGTCATTTAGTTTTCATCCATTGATTAGAGGAACAATAATCAAGCATTACCTTATGACCCTTCCATAGTTGTTTCTGCAAGCCATCCTCTAATATTATACAACGAATTTCCTTTTGTGGAAAACTTTTTGGAAATGAAGATGCACGATTCCCACACCAATAAATCCCCCGAAGTTTCCTCATGCTTGCAATAACATGAGGAAGGCGTGGATCGTGCAACTCAGTTGCAAACATTTCAATCATGTCATTTTCCTGCAATGATGAACAAAATAGGATCACAGTAATGCACCAATCAATTTATATAAGGTATATATCATGCAAACAAGATAGCTTAAACATGATTACCAATGTTTGATCCGTCTCACATAACTTTAGCACATCTTCATCCTGCCAAACCCTGCTATGTTTTTCAGGATTATTCGGGTGTCCTCCTCGAACAATGTGTAGCGCCATTTCGTACACTAGCTCATGCATATCAAAGATTCCATTTGAAACAGTTATGAGAGCCCTTTGTGTCAACACCTTTACCCCTATTACAGGGTGAAGACAACAAGCATTTAGTATGATCATGGAGTCCACTTCCTTTGTTTTCCTAAGAAAACACGCAATATCTAGGAATAGCTCTTTCTCGTCTTGTTGAAGTCCATGATAACTTATTAGTAGCTTATCCATAATCGTAGGATTCGGGATACTTTCCAATTTGGCCAGGGCACTCATCCATTCATTCTTGTCTTTATCATATAGAAAAGAACCTAGAATTTTAAGTGCTAAAGGGAGACCCCCGGCGTAAGATACCACATCTAATGAAAGCATTTCATAATCTTGTATGGGTTCATGTTCCCGATACGCATGTCTATGAAAGAGTTGAATTCCCTCATCAAGTGACAACAAATTCACATCATAGATTAGATCTACCTTGCGATTTAGCAAATGTTGATCCCTAGTTGTGATTATTATTCGGCTCCCCTCACCAAACCAATCATGTGATCCAGCTAATGCCTCTAATTGGTCAAGGTCATCAACATCATCAAGAACAAGTAAAACACTTCTATGACATAACCTACTTTGTATCATACATCTTCCTTCTTCAGCGGTAGGTATTACTACTTGTGTTCTTAAAAGGGCTGATAGAATAATTTCTTGCAATTTTTTTAAACCATTCTTTTTTGACTCCTCCCGAATATTCTCAACAATGCAATGACCTTCAAAATGGCAAGAGATTTCCTTGAAAAGAGAAGACGCAAGAGTAGTCTTACCACCACCCCCAACTCCCCATATTCCAACCATACGCACACCACCTAACCCTATATTTAGTTGTGGCGTCAAATCTTGCAAGCGCGTCTCTATTCCAACGAGATCTTTATTCACATTCGAAAAGAAGGAAAACAATCTGTTTGAAATTGCGTCAACAATTTCTTTGATACACTGGGATTCATGCCTGCAATAGTGGATTTATAAGAATAATTGGCATATGCATGATCACATTAACACAAAATGTAAGTTGTCCCGCAAAATTAGGGAAACAGTATGTCCTAAATGAATCCAAGTTTTTCACACTGATCTTTAACGTCTTCATACTTACCAACTAACAAAATCAGTAAACATGTAGAGATGAAATGATGGTTATGAAGAAAAAGGGTTATCAAATACAGAAAGTAGTTCAATTCATTAAGAATTAATTAACTGGTTTGATTACCCATTGGCCACGTTTTTTGGTTCCCAACCAGATATATTAGCCGCATCCTCTAATGCTTTTCTCCATGATTCAGCTTTATTGACGTTTTCAGACTCTTGAATGGAAAATGCTTTACCAAATTCTCCTTTCTGTTTTCGCACATCGGAAGGTTCTACATGATAGAAGATGGGCATAACGATCTGCCCAATCTGATCCTTGCATTTCATAATACATAAGAGTTCATCCAGGCACCAGGAAGAATCAGCATAGGCTTTTGAGAACACGATGACAGCAATCCGTGATTTTTGGATAGAATTCGAGAGGGCTGGACCGACTGATTCACCGCTAGGAAGTGTTATATCATCTTTGAAAGTATGGATTCCTTTTTGTACTAGTGCCGTATAAAGATGATCCACAAAGTTCTTGCGGGTGTCTTCTCTAAAGCTGAGAAACACATCGTGATTCCACAACCGAGAAGGAGATCGTGACACCATTGTTCTGTTAGATTTTGTTAAAGTCGTTAGCGTATATAAAATGATGAATTAGCTATAAATAAAGTATGCATACACATTGCTCGACCAAAGAACTTCCTTCTGTAGTCCATGTTTTGTCGTCATAACCAATACCCTTGTTATTTTCAAATTCACTAGCTGTAATTAACTTATTCAAAATAAATAATTCTCATGTCATATTTTATACTTTTTGTACTCCTTGAAAATATCGAACACCAATGGTGTTACTATCATTATTATTAAAGTATTAAACTAAAAGTGTGATGCATAATAGTAGGTATGTAAACAAATCAAACGAATACGAACTCATACGAACGGAGTCTCTTTTCATTAAGGTTTTACCAAACGAATAAAAAAATATTAGCGAATAAACGAGTGGAACTTTATAATCAAGTATTTGAGTAGAAGGCTTTGTCTCTTAAAATAATGATATGATAATAAAAATTATTATTTTACCGTCTTAAATACTCCATTACTCTTAATACTCCATTACTCTTAAACTGTAAGTAACTTAAAGCAATAATGGTTCTCTCTCATTTTGGATAACTAGTACTAGTATAGATAATTTATAGGATGTGATTTTAAAGAAAAAGAGAAGTTAGTTAGGAAGATAGGAAGTGAACGAAGAGATGCATCATAGTTAAAAATCAGGTGCATCATAAAAGTCAGGTTGCATCATAGTTAAAAAGTCAGGTGCATCATGGTTAAAAATCAAGTGCATCATCATAAGAATATATTTTTCGGCCGTCATAATTCGGCAACAACGGTAGCAGCCGAAATTCGACGCCGACAGGTGAGACGGTGGCTGGTGGTCAGCCAGCATCGTAGTTAAAAGTCAGGTTCATCATAGTTATAAGTCAGATGCATCATAATTACTAATATTCTCTTCTTAGCATTCTACTTAAAACCTTTTTTGCATAAGATCCAATTCCTAATTTATATTATGCCTTTTTAATTTAGAGTTAACTGAATGAATAGTTCATTTGCTTTACACACAGTTCATGTATTGATAGATTATAAATTCAAAAGTTGTTACACATTCAGTTTATCGTCCGTTAAATTTAACATTCCAATTGTTACAAACAATAAATGAACAAAGACCTTATTTTTAAAATTTATATTTCATTTGTCTTTTTATTAATACCTCTTTCTTCCATAACATTCATCTTAAATACCCTTATTTTTTATTAAGGGACAAAATTAAATTAAAAGTAAGGCTTTAATTAAGGACCAAAAATGTGAAAGTTACTGAGTAAAAATGTCATTTCATTGTACTTACAACTGAAATATTAAACTTAATGAATGAGAGATCGAGTGCGCCACAACTTTTAAGTTGTTGGACAACTAGTAAAAAAAAAGGTAAATGGACTGGGTGTTAGAGTGTCTAAATTACATGGACCATTCCCTTATATAACATTTACCAAAGGTAAATGGAACTATTCATTTAATAGTAGATGAATAGTTAAAATCAAAAAACTTATAAATAGTTATGTTTATGTATTTCTTAATCAAGTAAAGTAATGGTCCAGAGATTATCAATTTTTTTGCTGGATTTTGTTCGTACTATTTTTTTTATTATTACCATGCTTTATTTAACGTGTAAGTTAAGGTAAAAAACCATACCTTTTAGCTACTTATTTGGATTCATATCCTTACAACAAAATAATGTTCTCATCCCTTGTTTACATCAAATACTTTTAGTTTCTTTTATTTTATCTTTGTTCTTTTCTCCCAATCTCTTGATTCTTTCACATTAATTTGTTTGAACGACAATTGTGAAAACAGGTGAATAATGGTATGAAGGGTCTAAAATGACATTGATGCAGAAGGATTAAACGCTAAATTCTATATTATTATTGTTAGATTCATCGGTTGCATTATCATCAACCTCGATTGTTCCTTTTATGGCTTCATTATTTCATTATCATCGACCTTGTTGATTAAACTCTCTTCTTCTTCTTCTTCTTCTTTTTCTTAGTTATGCAATTTTTTGAAGCTATTTGCTTTTGATTTTTCCAGTGATAGTTGCGATGGATGTATGTTTGAATGAAGGAGATGATGGTTACAACCCTTTCTTTTTAACTTTAGGTTTGACTCTTTTGACTTTAACTTTTAATTATTGCATTTGAGATTGACATGAGTTCAATTTTTACTAATTTATTTAGGAGTTTGAGTTTGGATGTGGATTAGCTATGTTTGAATGATATAATTGCTCTTGAGTATCAAAACAACATTTTATTTACCCTTTTGTAGTAATATGCTACGAGTATTTAGCTATTTTTTTTAACGTTGATACCACTTCATTGAAAGAAATAGATATTGAAGGTACTAGTTAAATGATGAAGTACCCATGTCTTGCATTCCATTTTGTCTCTTTATGTTGATTCTCAGTTTAAATAAAATGTTTAGGTAGTGATATTTTTAAGCGGTGTGCTTCGCACAAGAGCTAGACAAATCAGTTAACTTTCACTATGTACAAACGAAAGATGAATGTATTAGCGAGGAATCGGACTAAGCTGCTGCTCAATCTGCCTTTGAAGCTTGGCGGTTGTTTATGAGTTGTATGGATATACATCAGGAATTTATATTACATGTAGGAATTTAATGATTAATTAAATAGAATATAATGATATTAGATATGAGTTAGATTATAAATTTATATTACATATAAGAATTTAAAATTCTGATTTTTATAAATCCCGTTGCAACGCGGGGGTTAAAAAATCCTCGTTAATACAATTAACTTCTTTTAATCTATATATAAAAATTATCTTAACTACATACAAAGCATTTCAAGTTTTATCTTAATGTTGACAAAAAAACCCGGTACACATAGGGAAAGGGAATTCTAGATATTGAAAACCGAGGATAGGGCACAGATGGGGTTACCCTCGATCCCCAAACCCGTATTCAAATACATTGATAAAATCAAATAAGTACATATTTAATTAACAATATTTCCCTGTTTTTAATACATTTATATTGCATTTATATGATTTTAGATATTTATTTCGTTCATATTTGCAAATAGGTGTAATTATGGCATGAATCTGAAAAAGAATGGAAAAAGGGATTTAAAACGAAGAAAAACCGAAAAAAAGGATTAAAGTGAAAAAAGAGAATAAAGTTGAAGTCTGACCGCGGAAGGAATATTCGGGAACTCGAGCCCAACCGCCGGTTGGAAGGCCCAACCGCCGGTTGGAGGCTAGCGAGCCTTAAGTCAGTTAAACGCACGGCCCAACCGCCGGTTGGATGTCAATTCTGAAATCTATAAATAGAGGCCTTAACCCAGCCATATACCATTCGAAATACTTAAAGCCTAATTCGATTTTAGGGTTTACGGGCAGCTTTAGGCACGAATTTGGAGCAAGGAGGTTTAGGGTTTGAAGGTTTTCAACCTCGCGAAGATTGTTCGGGTTTTTGATTTGGATTTCGATTCTTATTCTTTTAAACAATGTTATTTTGTTTGAGTCTAATTATGATTTCTTGTATCATAGCCAGGAGCTAATTTTCTATTGTGTTTACTTAGACAATAAAACCTAGATGAAGGTTTAAATATTTGTTTACGTTGGAATATTAATTTTATGAAGTTTATTGTGTTTATCCGAAAGATCCATCTTATTTAACTGATCGTTAATTGTTACTTAACGTGATTAATCAACCTTTTCTATAACGTAGTCTTGTCTAGGTTTATTAGTTATTTGCAATTGTTTAACTTGTTGAATAATTGTGGCTTGAAGCTTTAATCAGCGATAGGTTAAGAGTAATAATTATTATTGAACATTATTTAATGGGATAGTTGTCAAACGACGATTATTAGATTCTTGTTAATTCAAGGTCGCTAGGATAAATCGCAATAAACGGTTGAAGTGCTTAATTAAATAAATAATAGGTAGACAACACATAGAAATGATTTCTTGTGTATTCATAACGAGTCTTGTGTCTTATCTAAACTTTATAGGAATTGTTAACCGGATAAAGTTACTTTCCATAAAAGATTTATTCACAATAAGATTATCCAACGGTTTAAACATACATTGTAAGTGGAATCTAGTGTATAAAAGTCTATGTAAATACATTCTCTATCCATATTTGTCTTAATCTACTTTAAATTGCTTGTTTGATTTAAGTTTATTAGTTTCTTTAAAAACATTCGTACGGAACTAAAACGCATCCCTTTTACTTATTATTTACTTTTATTAATTCAATTTAATACACCGTTCCCTAAGTTCGATACTCGGATTTACCAAAACTATATTATTATTTGATCAGGTATTTTTGCCTGTATTGTGTGATAGTATTGATATTTCCAAAACATAACTTGTAACTTTTTAAACGCTATCTAGCACACACCACACATACCCAATGAGGATTTGTCACTTCCCTAAAATCATACAATTTGTCTCATAATGAGATTAGGAAATAAGGTTTTAAGGAATTAGCATTACAAATACTTGGGGATTGTATGCTTTATTGATAACGTTATGAATAATATTACTTTTAATTCGAATTTAACAATTGTATTAAGGTTTACTGTGATTTACATTATGCGTCAGTTGATATTAGAGCTCGTTAGCATTATGATGGCTATTTATGGACATGTTTTTAATAAGTGTCATTCTATCAACGTATCATAAATCATACATTCTTTTATTGCGGGACGATAAGAAGGAACAGATGGAGTATAATTCTTTTACTTAAACATTAACTAATGTTAAAATTGAAAATAAATATGATCATTCGTACTTGAACCTCCTCTACTAGTATACTTTTGTTAATCTCATATAAATACACATTGATAAATTTGAAAGAAACTTTATAAATTACTTTTCTTTTGTCACAAGAAGAAAAAAATCATCCTTTTTACAACACAAGTTTAAAATTAGAACAAAAAGAATAGAAGATTAAAAAGAAAAAGAAAAAAAAATAAATTAGTAATGTTGTATTCTCTATCATATAAGAAAAAAAATAGAAAATAAAACTTCATTTCAAAATTTAAATCATCTTACATTTAAGAGGAATAGTTAAAGGGTAAAGTTATGAAAAGCAGTTGTATTTTATGCTGAAGGAGAGACACACGATCATGACCGTTGATTTATGTTATCAACGGCCCAAATTTGATACATATTAGACCGTTTGGAGGGGTGATGATGGCATGACAGTTAGAGTGGGCTCCGTGCTTGCCGCTTGTCGTGGTGGTTGTGACGAAGTAGGATGGAAGTTCACGCGGGCCCAGCGTAATGTTTAATTGCTTTTCTTTTTTTCGTATTTTTCAATTCTGAGGTATTTTCATTTGATGATGAAGAAAAAATGAAGAATAAATTAATGGAGGCTGGATGAAGAAAACAACTGGAGTAAAAAGAAAGGAAAGAATAAATAATAACCTAGTTTTGTATGTAACATGGGCTTGGGTTTTTAAATATTTTTTTACTATTTAGGCTAAGAGCATTCCCAGTGGTGGCATCAGTTAGAAACCGACGGAACCGACACCAATGGCACACAACCGTCGGTTGCTTCATCGCTTTTTTGGGTCGGTTGTCCGACGATGCGTCAGGTTGAAGATGGTGGGCCCGTTTGCATTTTAATTGTTTTTTTTTCTTTTATCCAATATGTTGGAATATTAAAAAGAATTATTAACACTTTTACATTTTACAAAATGTATTTTAAAAATAATTGAATATTTTATAAATTGAAGGTTGTAATGAATATAATGCGTTTCTAGTTTAATTATTTATTAATTTTATTTAATTAAAATTAATTGTTTCTTAAATGTTCGGCCTATTCTCATTTCGAGAACATATTCAAAGAGCCAAACAGGCAAAGACCCAGATTTCGTAGCTCTTTATTTAGATCTCTTGATCAAGTGGATGCTAATTTCTTAGAGTCTAGTTTCACGATGGAGGAAGTCAAGCAAGCGGTTTGGAGTTGCGAAGGTACCAAGGCACCTGGGCCCGATGGGCTTAGCTTTAATTTCATTAAAAGGTATTGTGAGTTGTTGAAATTTGATTTTTTTTTCAACTGCCTGAAATACTTTGAAAGCTCTGGTAATTTGGCCAGAGGATGTAACGCTTCATTTATTTCCTTGGTGCCAAAGTAGAATGACCCGATTGAAGTTTTCGACTTTCGTCCAATAAGCTTAATCGGTTGTGTTTACAAAGTTTTATCAAAGCTTTTAGCATTGCGGCTTGCGAGGGTTATATATAAAATCATTGTCCAAACCAAATTGCTTTCCTAGCAGGTATGCAAATCCTTGATTGGGTTCTTATTGCGAACGAGATCATTAATTATACCAAACATGTTGGGATCAAGTTGCTTTTGCTAAAAGTGGATTTTGAGAAAAGCTTTCGATAGCGTTAACCGGAACTTTCTCTTTGATACTATGAAGCAAATGGGTTTTGCTGATAAATGGATCTCTTGGATAAAAGGTTGTTTATCTTCAACATCTATATCAGAGCTTATTAACGGATCCCCAACGAAGGAATTTAATATGAAGAGAGGGATTAGGCAAGGAGACCCGCTTTCCCCGTTTGTGTTCCTTATTGTAGCGGAGGCCCTCCAAGTGACCACCGTCGAGACCTGTAATAAACGATTATTTAAGGGTCTGTATTTGAATGAGAACGGCTCATTATATCTCTTCTTCAATACACCGAGGTCTTATATTTTATTTATTTCGGTAATCACTCCTCAACGGAATATTAATCCACGAATTACAATAGTAGTTAAAACTCCAAAGTGACAATAAAAGAAAAACATAGAAAATTTATAAAATTAATTCAAACTGCTATCGAGAATTTGAAATTATATCCAAAGGAATTCGAGAAGAAGACGCATTTGCACATATTGATGATTCCAGGATCTCAAACTTTGAACTCGTAACTAATTTTCTGTAGATTTGACAGAAAGAAAAGTTACAAATCTTTCAAAAGAAATAAGTGAACTCACAAAGGAGATGAAAATAGATAAATGCGGTAATGAATCTCTATCATAGAATGAGAGAAAGAAGATCACAACTGTAAACGAGAAAAAGATTACGGTTTTTTGAAGCGTCATAGCTGATAGAGAGACTTTGTGTACAATTTCAACAATTTATATTGTATGTAGCTAAGTTTAGGTTATTTCTACTTGTATTTGATATGAGGTGGCGGGGGACTTATGAAAGATATGGAAGTTATTATTGATTTATAATTTGTTACTTAACAAATATAATATTAGTTGTAATGGAATTCTGTAAAAATAAGGGGATAACATAAAATTGTTGAAAACATATCATAGCCTTTGGACTAAAATATATATATATACTAGCCCTTAAACCCATGTATACACACGGGTTGTGCTAAGTAAAATAGTTATTCTTATAAAACTTAGTTGTTTTTTTTAAGATATACAATGTATATATTTTATTTTTATTATGATCATGAAAAAATAAGTGAAAATCTCTAAACTAAACGATTTTGTCACTTGTATAAGAATTCTAACCCCTACATGATATATGAGTGATTTGTTTAAACTTCAAAGATGAAGTCTTCTATTATTTATTTACTAATAGATTGATAATATAATTTAAAGAAAAATAGGATTTTCAATTGGTTAATTAATAGCTATAAGAATTCTTTTTAATTAGTTAGAACTTTGTCGATAGTGTATACCTTTATGGATACAAATATGATGATTCTTGATATTTATGAAGTTAACAATTTAGTGATTCATTTGGTTTTTTTATATTGATAACAAAAAGTAAGAGATTAATGTTTTTGTTGGGTTAACATGTCATTAATTTAATGTCAAACATGAAGTATTTCATAAAATAGAGTTAAAAGATCTTAAATGTAAGTTAGTGATCGAAAAGATCAATGTATTTGATGTTGAAAATAAAAAAGATATAGATAAAAATAAAAAATATTATCTCACAACTTTTTTTGTTGTAATTAAGATAGCTTGTGTAAATGTCAATTTTACCCTTATATTGGAGATAATTTGACAGAATTTATTTAAGTAATAAATGATTGAAAGTAATAAATGGGAGTAAAATTAGGAGTTTAATAATTTTTAATAGTTGTTTTTTACAAGTGGAGAATTACTTTGAGACAAATATAAATAGTAATGTGGATATATATTTTAACACGTACGAAGTATTAAATACAATAATTCATATTTCATTTATTACGATAGTTCAATAATTTTATAAAAATAAAATAAAAAATTATTTGAAGTTATTTTTTATCTTAAGTGCAAGTTAACTATAGCACGTTAGGATCAAGAACATGATATAGTAATTTATGTCAATTTATGTAAATTTATGTCAGAGTCATTTAGATCATGCGATTACCTTTTGAAAAAATAATTTTTTGTGAAGTCTGTTTGTGAAATCTAAAATTGTAATCGAACTACAAATTAGTTAGGAAATTCACCGAAAATAAAATAGAATAAATAACTATGAAAGAAAAGGAAAACTTTTAAAAAAAAAGTAATAAATTTGAGATATAAATGTAGATGAAAACCTAAATTCGTTAGTCTCATTTAAATTTTATTAAATTATTAACAATTATTCTTGATGTCATCATATACTAAATTTTAGTAAATTTGATAAAATCAAACAATTTAGTTGGCAAAATGAAATTTTGATAACATCATCAAATGATGAAAAGATAAAATATACATGAGGATGAAAAGAGATACAATCTATAGGAGCAATAAATATTTTTGTGTATTTTAGTTAGAGTTTGTTTAGTGTAAGAATCCTTAGCACACAAATAGGTAAAAAAAAAGTCCTAATTTTTTTTGCAAACGGCCCGTAATATTATTTATTTATTTATATTCTATCATTAGATTTGAGATATTTTAAGGGTTTTATTTTTAATTTAAGCAAAATTGAAGGACTGGATTGATTTATTAAAAATTAGATAATTGATGACATCATAAAGGTGTTTCTTATATTATATTTACTAGCCTTAAAACCCGTGTATATACACGGTCAGATAATTGTAATTATTTTTTAAAATTACTGAAAGAATCCTTAGATGCTATTTGATATATTAGAACATTTTTATTAGTTAAGAGATATTCAATATTGTTTGGAATTAGAATATTTTTAGGTAGTCTATATTGAAATTGAGTAAGCATTTTAAATAAGTCAAAATACATTTTGTAAAGGTATCTAATTATATATAAACAAATGAATAGTTTGTAATAATGATAGGTTGCAATTATAAACGATTACGTTTAATACGGATCGTAAATTATATCCTTGTAAGACCTCTTTATACACCACATTTGTCGTCTTATTTGTTTAGTGGCTATCCTTGTCACAAAGAAATAATTTACTGCGTTTGAAATTATGTGTTTCAATTTTCACTCTAAGAAAGAAACCTCCTTTGAAAAAAAGAAAAAAATTCCTTGTGTATGTGATGGACCCGAACCGATATGGTTTTATTTGATTGAGTTGCCAAATAATTAACATTTTCAAGAAAACAATTTAAAATTATGTCGAGTTCAGTTCTATAATAGAGTTAAGGAGAAACAAAATTTATCAAGTAAATAGCTAATAATAATAATAATAATAATAATAACTGTATAAAGGGTGGGGATAAAATAAAAACGGTGAAAACAGTATGTGAAGCGACAAATATAAAATTCACAATTAAAAAAAATTGTGAATAGAAATTAAGATCGTTTTAGTACTATGATTCAAATTTAGAGAAAGAAGAGGGAGAAGCAATATGATTAAGTATTTTAGTACTATGATTCAAATATTTATTACCTATAACTATTGAATCATAAAATCCAAGGACTAAATCTTATTAATAAAATATTGAATCAAAGAAATAAAATATATAAAATTATTTTAATAAAAATTTGAATCATAGTAATAAAATCTAAATCATATTGATTCTCCCTCTTCTCAACCAAAATTTCCTTCTTTTTTGATCCATATATATATATATATATATATATATATATATATATATATATATATATATATATATTAGCACTTAAACCCGTATATACACACGGGTCATTTAAAATGTATTATAAGAGTATTTGAATCATTTTGAAAATAATTAAAAGTTAAATATGTACTATGCTTGGTAAATTTTAAGTTGAAATTCTTAATTAAGATATATAAAAAAAGAATGACATGGGTATTAAAGTTGAGTTTAAAAAATATATATAATTAGTGGCACATGTTTTTGATGACGTGTCGATGACTTGGTGACTTATACGATCGTCGCATCATCAATAATACCGGTTATCGTATGAATAATTAATTGCATACATAAAATAGTCATTATTGTAAGTTCAATACACACAATATAGTGATATATCAAATTGTATTTGTATACATACAATAGACTTTGAGTTATGATTTAATAATTCCCAAACAATAATTCTCAATTTTTATGTAAATGTCAGGTTTGAATCTTATACCTTAAATCGCTCACTTATTCTAATGTTGAAAACCACTTTAACAACCCTTCCCGTATATCAATCAATTTTCTTAACAACTTATCCAACAATATTAACTAAAACGCAAATCAAATTCACGGGCAAAATTATCTAAATGTAGTTTCATATATTGGTTCGATCGTCTCCTCAATAATAAGATAATATAACGGTGAAACAATTTATTAGAATTTGTACATTAAATTAATGACTGATTTTAACATATTAATACATTATTCACAATGTCACTTAATGATAAAGAATTTGACTATATAATCAAGAAGGAAAGAGAAAATCAAAATAAATCAAACATATCACATAAAACAATAAAATAGCATGTTTGAAAATAAATAAATATTTACTTAAAGAAAAAAAGAAAGAAGGAAGAAGATTTCGAGATATAAATTAAATAATTAGATTAATAGGTCAAATATAATGATGAAAAGGTGTTTAATTTAATCTTTAAGAAAATTCGATCTCACAAATAAGATTTAACTGTTTATAGGATTCAAATATCAATAAAATTACTTGGTAGTTCTTATTTGAAACTATCACACAATTTTAAAAATGACATTTAATTTTAATATACTTTTTCAGTGATTATTTATCCAACCTAAAATAATGGAGTTACAATGTCGTAGTTACTTTTTGAATAATGAATACTCCATGTGAGGTATGAAATCAAAATAATATACACGGCTTCAAATACATAATATAATGTGGAGGGTTGTATTTAGATTTTTGTATAATTATTTAACTTTTAGTTAATTATAATTAATGAATGAAGAGATAATAACTAACGCAATTATTAAAGAATCATTGTGTTACTTATATCCGTAACAAATTAGCTTCTAGTATGATTATTTGGATTTTAATTTATTTAATTTAGAGTAAAGGGTTTAGTTCTTAGTTTTAAATTAAATTATTTAGAGTAAAGGAGGTTAATGTTCAAAATAAGAAAATTAAAAGATTTAATTAAATAATTACATTTTTTTAATTGAAGATGTCACAAAGATTAATCATATATTATATTTAAATATATTATATTTAAGATATATATATATATATATATATATATATATATATATATATATATATATATACACCTTATCTTGTTAAATAGAATAACAAAATGCAAGACAATGAGAGTTCTAATTATTCAAAAGAATATGCTTAAAGGATAATGGATATTAATTAATTTAATTTAATTTTAATTAATTCATTAAAAAAAGATATGAATTCTTCAGAGAGATAAAGACATTGTAGTTGGTTGTCGGGGTCTGTTTTTGTGTATTAAATAAAAAGAAGTTCTTATCTAATGTTTAGTGCCAACAAAATGTTATCATCAGTGTCACTATTAATGTTGTACAATAGAATATATCCATTATTATACACTTTTTCATAATGGTTTAGTGACTCATCAGGGAGTCTAGCTCATCCACATGCTTTTTCTATAATTGAAAATGAGTATGAACTACTACCGTAGTAGCCTAGGACTCTCCCAACCATGACAGAAACTGACGGGTCACGTCAGCACCACATCAGCATCACGTCATTTTTTTTTAAAACTGACTTAAACTGACGGACTCCTGCCATCAGTGACACCGTCACTTTAATTTTTGGGTCACACATTTAACAATTTACCTTTATCCGATGGGCCGTCGGATATCCGAAGGAAGAAACCGACGGACCAAACCGACGGCTCCGTGCCATTGGTGTCGGTTCTGTCAGTTTCAACCGACGGAAACCGAACATGCCCGTTTGGAGAGGTCTAAGTCCCTTATATGTAGGACCTACGTTATAATCAAGGTTATCTGTACTATCAGGTATTTGAGTATTATTTGAATACTTGAGTAGATTTAGTATAGTAGTTTTCAAAAACTTATCGATTATATAAGAGCGTTACTGGTCATTTTAAAACCGTGCAACTCAATATTAAAAAAAATAAATTACAAGCTTAGTTAATCGAAGCACCTACCTTCAAGATGAATGTAACATGTTAAATATTCGAAGATCGGATCATTAACCTTTTAGTTCTATCAAAAACTTTAAAACGTCAATTGCTCTTAAGATTTTACACTTTTTTCAATCAACTACAAAGTGAAACAAGCTTCAAGCTTTTGTGCTATCGCTTATTAAAACTTCTAAATCTGTCAGTTAGTTAATTATACGTGTTATAATGCATCTTGACATAAAGTTTCTGTTAAATGTAACACCGATAGTTTATTACGATTTGTTTCTCTCATTAGTGCCGCAATTAAGAATTTACATAGTGACATAAACTTGTAATTAAAATTAAATAGTTGGAATTTGTTCCATTGAAGGTCATATATATTGCAATTATATAGAAAAAATATTTTTAAATGATTGCATACAAATACCATGGTTTTAAAAACCGGTTTAATAGTTGACCTAGTTGGAATTCCGGGTCCGGTCTGACCGGTTCAACCGCCCTATTAAACCGGTTTACTGTTTAGGAAATCATTGTACAACATTTGGTAAAACCATTCAACAAACTAACAAAATTAGGTAATTTTCAAAGGTAGAATGAATTAACCAAACGTTTCATTTTCGAACACATGCTCTTAAATTACATACTCCACACCTTTTGATCTTGAAATACTTTGATCACAAAACCAAATTTAAAAAAAAAAAAATTTAAATAAATAAAAAACTTGCAATTTACACAATAAACAAGACTCCAAGAAAAGGAAATAATACAATTACATGAACACGATATTTCAAAGATATCTACAAGGCAAAAGCTGCCATAGATAAACAAACAGCATTTTTCAAACTTAAGCATTGCTTCTGAATGAACCAAGTGCTTTGATAGCGGCAGCTCTCAGTACAAACTGGTGGTAGACCGCGGCGGCAAATGCTCCGATGAATGGTCCCACCCAGAATATCCACTGCAATTATAAATCAAATTCATTCATATGAGTAAAATTAGAGACATAAGTAAAATTTTACAAGATAGGGAAAAAAAGTAAAAATACATACTTGGTCATCCCATGCCTTGTCTTTGTTGTAAATCACGGCAGCGCCAAAACTTCTGGCGGGGTTGATTCCGGTGCCGGTGATCGGAATGGTGGCCAAGTGCACCATGAACACTGCAAATCCTATGGGCAGTGGTGCCAATACCTTCACATTTTCATGGTTATAATTAGCTTAACTGTATATAGACTTGATTATTATTAGTTTGTATCAATGTTTTGAAAACCGGTTCAACCGTCCAGTCTGACCGGTTGAATCGGAGAAATCAAAGTTTTCGGTCCATTTAAACCCGATTTTAAGCCATTGAAAGTTGGTTGAACCGCCCGGTTCACCAGTTAAACCGGGTTGAACCGAGAACCGGATCGGATTTTGAACCGGTTCATACATTTTTTTTCTTTCTTACATTTTATATATTTATTTGTTATAAGAGTCTAACGATAATATACAATTTAAATCGCATATATAACCAAAACGGTTAAAATAAAAAAAAATAAAAAAAACTAAACTTTTTATATATAATTTATCAAACCGGTTAAACCGGTTGGACCGGCGGTCCAACCGATCCGAATGGAACCGGGCCTCTCTCCGGTTAAACTTAAAAACGGTTTTTCAAAACATTGGTTTGCATAGTGCAATTTCAATTTGTTAAAGGGAGATGATTTTTGCAATACTTCATACAAGTAAAATAAAAGGTTTCTTGTGAATATAAAAATACATGTATTCTTGTAAAAAAGTAAAAAGTTACATGTAAAAATTACTTCCCTCCCTTTGTTAAAAGGCCTTATTCTAAAAAAAACCTTGAAGTTTACATGACTAAAATACCCTTTGTATCATTTTTTCTCCTTTCAATTAAAAACTGTTAAAAAAAACAGAACAAAAACACCTATAACTCAAAGGAACTCGTTTACAAAGTTGTGTACTTACAGGAACATGGGAGTCTCGTGCACTCCTCTTAGGATCGGTGGCCGAGAAGACAGTGTAAACAAGAACAAAGGTGCCGATAATCTCAGCACCAAGTCCGGTTCCCTTGTTGTAGCCATCGGCCAACATGTTGGCACCACCACCGTAGCGGTTGTAGTATGAGCTTTGGAAAGCTTTGACCAAACCTACACCACAAATTGCACCTAAACATTGTGCTATCATGTACCCCAAAGCCCTAATGAATGACACCTTTCTTGCCAAAAACAACCCGAATGTTACAGCCGGGTTTATGTGTCCTCCTGCGCAATTTAGCAACCACTAGTTAGTTATTCCATCTTTAGAAAAAAAGAATAATAATAAATAAACAGAACACAAATAATAATTATTAACTTTTTTTAAGTCCATATGCACAAAACAGATTTTTAATTTGACAAAAGTATTCCAAATCATATTTATTGTCGTATACAAATCACATGTCATATTTACCTGAGATACCGGCAGTGCAGTAAACAAGGACAAAAATCATTCCACCGAACGCCCAAGCAATACCAAGGATGCCAACGCCCCCACACTGGTCGGTATTCAACGTAGGATCGGTCTGGCTTTTGTATCCGATAACTGTTAAAACAGTGACGTAGAGGAAAAGGAGAGTGGCGACGAATTCTGCAATAAGTGCTCGATAGAAGGACCATTTGGTGAGTTCTTCGGCGTCAAAGAAGGGAGCGGGAGGTGGATCATGGTAGTCCTTGGCGGCGTATTCGCCGCCACCATGGTGCTCAGCCACTTCAACATCTTTAGTCATGTTTTTCGTTGGGCACAAGTGTGATGAGGAGGATAGGAAGTGATAATGGTTTGAGAGTGAGTGTGGTGTGTGTTGTAAAGGTTAGTATTTATGGAGAGTAGTGATGGAATAAAGCACATTAGTTAAGACACAATTATTGATGGCTTAACATATTTTAAGTGTGTTAATTGTTATTCAAAAAATTATGGTAGAAATTTCCAACCTATGTTTTATCATTTCCACATCATCCATCAATTATTACGAAAATACTAAGGTGCGTTTGGTTACGGAAAACTCCTTTATTTTTCTATAAATTTTTCTAAGAAAATTGAAAAGTTAAAAAATTTGTTTAAGTTGGAATTTTTCGGAGAAGTTTTCCAAGAAAATGGAATCTATGATTTAAAGTTTTCTAACATTTACTATTTTAGAAAATGAAAACTCCATCCCTTACATTTGAACGCATTCTCTAAATTTCTTATGATTTTCATGGGACAAAAAACTTTTAAAAAATGGAGAGAAAAAAATGAAGATACTTTTCCGTAACTAAACGCACCCCTGTTTTTAAAGTACAAAAAGCTAATATATATATATATATATATATATATATATATATATATATATATATATATGAAACTACATGTATAACAGTTTACTTTATCTTATCATCATCATTGATTTAATCATTTTAACATATATACTCCCAAGTGTACTACTAATTGAGAAAATTACATAAATAAATCGCGCTATAAGCGTACTTTAAATTTTGCTAAGAATCCTTTACGAACTTTAATTAAACATAAGATCTTTACTTTACAAATTCGTTGCATCAACCGTGCTATTATTTAATTAAAGTCATAATGTGTTTATGTACGCTTTTACATAAATTTAAAAACTTGGTTGTATATCAAATCTAACATTATCATCGTCATTTGTTTAAACCCTGATTAGATTAGAAGCCGTTATATTATATGTTTGGTGATTGTTTATTTGTTTTAGCAATATTTGCCGCCCATAATTAACAAAAATATAATTGGTCTTTTTCATGGTCCCACAAATTCATCTAACGGCTCTTTGACATCAAATTCATGAATTTGTGTGCTACTTCAATTATTGAACCGAAATGTAACACTATTTTTTGAATAATGATACTTCCAAAGTGATATTTGATAAATCGACGATATAGTATAACTATTTATGTATGTAAATCGTACGACTCTTTATTGTAAATTTGTGATGGATAATAAAAATATCAATGCTCTTATTTTTCAAAACATTACATACATCATTCATATTTATCATTTCTTTCTTAAGAATATTTTAGTCAAATTTATTGGTGAAGAATCAGAGGTGCAGACCGAATTTATTGTTATTACATTTTAAGAACAAATTTGTAGGTGTAAAATGCAGTTAAATTTATAGGTGTAAAATGTAGTGATGGCAAAATGCAGTATGTTAAAATACAGTTGTTAGTAAGATGCAATTAATCTGAACGATAAATTTGTTTCTAAAATGCAGTAAATCCGTTACGCCCCTCATTTGAAGTCTGAGCGTCAAAACCTTACTAACATTTATATGTGTTTATATTCTTATTTTTATATGAATTGAAGAACCAAATTTCCATTAATTTTCCAAAGAGTTTGGACCACATATAAATTGGAAGTTAGAAAATGCAAGTTGTAGAAGAAGTTTCGTATGAACGATCGCTATCTATCTATCTATGTTTTTTCATCTTTAATGTTAACTCCTATCCGCACAACCTATTTAATTACACCCGTTACGTTTCTCTATCTATGTTTTTTTCGGATTTAAATTCCACACACACAAATAATAATAATAAAATAAATAAAAAAATTCACTATCAATGTATAAATATATCAAATGTGAGGTAAATAAGTCCAATATAAACTCCCCACAACTTATTAACTAGGTTTGTTATGTTTCTGTTAGAAGTTTACATCAGTAAATTTTATTATTTAATATAGACATTATATATTCTTTTGATAGCTTAGTGGTGAATGACGTGTAACATAAAGACGGGAGGTCACAGGTACAATCCTCGTCCCCAAGTTCATTTAACCGAGAGCTACGCGATTTATCTCTCTCATATTGACCATGAGACCGGTCGATAGGGGCCGTCAGATGGTCAGTTACCATTAATTTTTAAATATTAATGCACTTTCATATAACAAATAGATATATCGTACATAATAGTATGTGTAGTTAGATTTGTTAACTTGCCAAATAAATATAAACATATGCATACAAGTGAACAAATAATATGAATTACAGGAACATTTATGAAATTATTAAAAGAATAAAAAACTAAAAAAGCTTAGATAGAACGCTCCCATCAATCTCGTTTTACGTCTGATCCAACCGACGGAGTCGACGCAAACGGCACGGCCTGTCAGTTTAGTTCCGTCAGTTTAGTGCGTCGGATATCTGACGTATCGTCGGTTTTTTTTCTTTTCTTATCGTTTTGTGTGTATATAATTAGAGGGAAAACAGTAAACGTGGGACTCAAATATTAAAGTGACGGTGTCACTGATGACAAGAGTCCGTCAGTTTTGAAAAAAACTGATATGACGCTGATGTAACCAGTAAACTTCAGTCAGTTTCAGTCATCATTAAAAGTGGTCTTAATAGAAAAGTATAAAGAAACATTGGATAGATAAACTAGGATTAAAAAATAAACGAGTTCTAAAAAAAGTATAGTAACTATTGTAATTGTAATGATGATATGTTTATTGCTCCCCTAATGATTGGAGCAGTTAATTAATTGAGTTTTGACAATTGGAACAATCTGGAAGGCACACTCACATACCCAACTCAAAATTGGTGTTTCGTATTTGTGATTTTTTATGTTATCCCAAAGAATAATATGATTTCAAATTGATTTTGGGATAAATTATATAAATGGTCCCTAGGTTTAAATCGATTTATGAAATCGTCCATATATTTTATATTTCACTTTTTTAGCCCAATAAGTTTATGTTTTGTTCGAGAATGGTCCATTCTCTATCTAAAATTACTAAAATACCATTTCTATTCTCATTTGTGGATAGTAAGGATATAAATGGTCAAAGGGTATTTTAGTCATTTTAGATGGATGATAGACTATTTTCGAATAAAACGTAAATTTATTAGACTAAAAAAATTAAAAATAAAGTATAGAGACGATTTTCGTAAATCGGTGTAAACTACAGGGACCATTTATAAAATTTACTCTTGATTTTTACATTAGAAAACGAGATTAGTTTTATGATAAGTATGTGTGGTTAGTCAAAGAAAAATCGGAGAGTTTTCTAGAAAATCTTTTTAAGGAAGTGCAAATCGATTTTTTTTATAAAAGTTTTTCAAGAAAATAAAAAATTCACTTTTCTATGTTATAACTATGAGTTGAAAAATAAGAAATTTTGAGAAATAAGAAATTTTGAGTGCATTTAGTTGTATAGAATTTTTAATAATTTTCATCTCTAATTTTTTTTAAAATGAAAAGAGTTTTCGTTTTTTAGAAAAGTGTTGAAAATTTTAAAAATGTGTCAAAAGTTGATGTATTTTTCATTTTAAAAAAAATGATTTTAAAAGAAGGTTTTCGCAAAATTGTAGAAAAAATGAAGAATTGTTTAAAGGAAAAAGGTAGAAAACTTGAGGGTGTGTTTAGTTGTGGAATTTTTTTTACAATTTTCCATCTCTAATTTTTTAAAAAATGAAAAGAGTTTTTGTTTTCAAGAAAAGTGGTGAAAATTCAGAAAATGTGTTTAAAAGTTGATGTATTTTTCAATTTGGAAAAATGATGTTAAATGAAGGCTTCTGAAATTTTTTAGAAAAGTGAAGTAAGTAGTATAAGGAAAAAAAGTAGAAAAACTTAAAATTCATGTTTTCCAATTCCTAGTTATAATATGGAAAAATGAATTTTCTATTTTCATGGAAAACTTTTCTGAAAATACCCATTTTGAACGCGTTTTCTAATTTTTCAATTTTCTTATAAATTTTTTCTAGAAAACGCCATTTTTTCTCCAACTAAACACACTTTGAAAATCTTGTTTTTCTAACTAACTTTTAAAATAAGTTACAAGTTTATAGAATGTAAAATTACATAAGTACCTCCTCTATATGTCTTTGTGTTTTACTTTTTTGTCCTTTCATGTCTATTCACATATTAAGCTCCAGTTCTAACTACTTTAACAAACACTTCTAAAAAAATATATAAGCTTCAACTTCCAGCTCCAAAATAAGCTACAGCTACCCCTCCAACCATAAGCTTCCAGCTCCAGCTACCAGCTAGTTACACCAAACACACCCCCATTTTCTTAGAAAATTTTTCTGGAAATACTCATTTTGAACGCGTTTTCTTATTCACTTTTCTATTTTTTTCTTTTGTAACACTACCTTCACTTTTTTAGAATTTTTCAAAACCTTTTAATCTTAACTAGTTTTTCAAAATGGAAAATGCAACGATATTTCAACACATTTTCTAAATTTTCAACACTTTTCTAGAAAATGAAAACTCTTTTCAGTTCTTATAAAATTAGAGATGGAAAATTGTGAAAAAATTTCACAACTAAACACACTCTAAGGATGCATTTAGTTATGAAAAAATATCTTCATTTCTTCATTTTCTATTTTTAAAAAAATTTTATCCGCTGAAAAGCACGTAAAATCTAGAAAACGGTTCAAATATGTGATGTAGACTTAACTTGATTAGAGTGGGGCAATGCATGTTATAATATAATAATAATAATAAGGGATATAAGGGATGGTAAATGTGTCGTTTCGTCAATATCTGTTTCTATATTTAGTTGGTCTTATGTCGCTGTAAGGTTGCCAACCCAATTGCACCGACCATGGAATTTAAATTAAACCGCCCCGCTCATTTGATCCACATTTCTCAAAATTAAAAATAAGATTTTATTTACACAAGTAATTACCAGACCATTGTGATTGTAACAATATTGGCTAAATCCACGGGTTTGCAGAGTCATTTCTTATTTCCGCTTAATACATATTCCCTCTGTTTATATTTATCTCAAAATAATTGTCCACTTAAAAACGTAACTTCTAAAAATCATTAAACTCCTCATTTATTATTACTCTTATCATTTAAGTCTTAAATAAAACATCAAAACTAACATTTATCTAGTATATCTTAATTCAAGCAAAGGTTGTTGAGGGACAATTTTATAAGACCGAAGGAGTAAGATTTATATAACGAAAAAACTGTAGCTAGTAGTATCTAATTATGCGAAGGACATCCATTTTTTTTCTTTTAGAAAACGAACCGGTGTAAAATAATCACAAATTTGAGGTTAATGGGCCGCAGGAATTCGGTCAGATCACCATAACAATCCACCAAAAAGTAATTTCATATCACAACCATTAAAACTTGTTGCTCCAGAAAGAACAAACCAAATTCAATAATCCAATCACAAATAAAAGGATAAAATATGTCATATATAGCTGCTCCAAACAAGATGCATTCAGCTAACAGATTGGTTTTACTCCAAAAAACATGATAAGCGAGATACATGGTCAAACCGAGTCGATTGGTTCAGGCAGAAATAATATTTGACTTTGTTCTTAACAACTATCATACATAGCAAACATACACAATTGAGCTGTGTATCCAAATTGTTTATCATCAAGACAAATTCAAAATCACAGGTATCTAATAACTAAATACATTCACAATCCACGTGCTTCTATAAAGCGGTGACAACATGTATCCAGACTTTCGTTTCATAGGTTCGTGTCTCATAACAATTACAGCTCAAAAAAGACTCGCACTCACATTATGGATTAACAAAACGAGACTGAAACCAGGCACTTTAAAAACATTCTCTTCATGATCCACACACATCTATCAGGCATACTAGACCAAAACTTTTAATTAGCAAGTATTTTCATAGCTAGCCTAGTTACTACACTGCGCTCAATATGCTCTATTGCAAGAAATGTTAATCAAAAACAACATTGGACGGCTTTGATGCTTCAATAAAACTTTGCTCCAAAAGAATAATTAAAGTGACTTACAAAAAAACCATGCCTATTACCATTCTAGCTCTATTCAAAGGTAGAATATGTGATGTGTTTAATAGTGGCTGTGAGCTTACTTAACCAGAAAACTCATAGAGCATATTGTCAGCCAGCAGGTCAGCTATCTGTATGCATTTCCAAACACCACTCCTGTTTCTCTGTCATATCCTTGTCTCGAATTTTCTTTACCACATTATGAATGGCTTTCTATATCTATAATAATTATATTTATAATTATAATTATGCTTTTGGACTTCTATGTTAAACATTCTATTTGATCTTCTCTGAGTTTTTCTTCTATTAAATGTTAAACTCTAAGAAGATCAAATAGAACCATTTACAAAGAAGTACAAAAGCATAATTTCAGATATAGAAAGCATCCCTAATACAGAAAAAGTAATCCGAGACAAGGGTATGACAGAGAAACGGGAGCGGTGTCTGGAAATAAAGAAACAAATAGCTGATCTACAGGCTGACAAGTATGAACTAAATACAACTTTTGTTGCAAAAACAATATGCTACTAAAATCTCTTGAAACAAGAGGGAACTCCATAAACAGCTACCTATCAATGCACATATCAAATATACGCTTAGAACACAAATATGAAATATAGCATTATTCACGGATATCCAATTAACCGAGTAGACAATAAAATGAAATAGGCAACT
Source organism: Gnaphalium uliginosum (assembly GCA_963930675.1). Taxonomy (NCBI): domain Eukaryota; kingdom Viridiplantae; phylum Streptophyta; class Magnoliopsida; order Asterales; family Asteraceae; genus Gnaphalium; species Gnaphalium uliginosum. Next base: position 10,909,476 of record OZ005683.1, on the reverse strand, counting down.
AATAAACTCATAATTCAATCATTTGCTCATAATGTCTTCTTAATTCAAACAAACACGAAAAGGTGGCGTTTACACAGACACATTATTGACCAAATATCAGATTATATGTAAAGAAAACTCAAACTGCAGTGACAACATATCAGATTACCTAGGAAGACAAATATCAGATTATATGTAAACAAAACTCTAACTGCAGTGCCAACATATCATATTACCTAGGACGACAAATGTCAGATTATATGTAAACAGAACTCAAACTGGAGTGCCAACATATCAGATTACCTAGGAAGACAAATATCAGATCATACGTAACCAAAACTTAAACTGCAGTGGCAATATATGTCACTAAACTCAAACTTTGAGCATTTTGGCAAAAACAAAAAGTCTATAAGTTTTTGACAAAATAGCCTATTTCTATGCACAACACAATTATGACATACAAGTATACAACAATATTCGGCACTTAAAATCAAGAGTAAACAATAAACAAAACACAGTAAAATGGAACTGAAAATCTAAACATTTGGCCAAATTGCCTTCCTAGAACAAACACACTAGAACATATTAACAACCAAAAATCAGATCATATGTAACCAAAACTTCCATCATTTTATCATAATATCCAAAAACTCAGACATGAAACTAGTAATATCATAGAAACATAAATTCTCATAGATAATATCAAAAACAACATAACAAAATCATAAAATTAAAGAAACTACCATACGATTCTCAATCCACTATCATCAACCAATCAATCCTGAGGAATTTCAACATCACCAGAAGCAATCTCCTCCTGCAAATCCTTCGGATCCTTACCATCAACCGTGCAACCAACCGAAACACAAGTTCCTAATATCTCCTTAACTGTTCCTTGCAATTCCTTCGCCATCGATCTCGGCCTCATCACTTTAGCAATCTCAATGACGTCATCAAGTGAAATGTTTCCGCTATGCTTAATATTCTTCACTTTCTTCCTATCACGTTCAGGTTCCTTCAAAGCTTTGATCACTAACGCCGCCGCTGACGGTACGACGGAGACTTTAGCCTGACGATTTTGTACGGTCAGTTTCACGGTAACACGTAGGCCCTTCCAGTCCTTGGCGGTTTCTTTTGCAATGTCTTCACCGATTTTTTTCGGTGAGAGACCGAGGGGACCGATTTTTGGTGCGAGTGATGACGCGGCACCAACTTCACCTCCAGTGACGCGGACGTACACGTCGACGACTTGTGAGGGATCGAACTTCGGCGGCATTTTGGACAACGACGACGGCGGCGGCTGCTAGGGTTTCGACGAGAGAGTGGGTTTGATTGTGTTCTGGATTGTTATTACGATATGGAAACGAAAATTAAAAAGGGAAAGTAAATTAGGGTTTTGTGTCGTTTTAATCCTTTTGATTTAATGGGCTTGAGGTTGGATTTGGGCTTTGAATTGGTTTTGGACCTTTCACCTTTGAGCGATTGTAGTTGATATTTGATAACCAAAAGCAGGAATATTGGTCTAAAAAATATCGTCAACAAATGTAAATTCTCAAAATAGCCTATTGAAAAAATAAAAATATCGTCAACAAATGTAATATGGTATTGATAGTAATTGCACTTACTCGCAATTCAAATACAAATAAACAATCCACATGATAAGTTACAAACCATTCATCAACTAGATCCCGCATTGTTAAAAGAATTCCAATATCATAACACGGAACAAAAAATGAAGAAAGAAAAAATTGGAAGTGAACGTTGTCTACTCCACGAGTAACACCACCACGCTACCACCACAAGGGTCGTAAGGTGTTGAGCACCATCATGGGGCCAAGGACAAGGAGTGGTCGAAGGGTTAAATGATAATGAAATACCAAAACCAAAAATGTTCCTTTAAAGTTATTGGCTAACATATAAATATATGAATTGCACTCTTAAGATACAATTCAACCAATAATTATCAATCGACACATCACTGTCATTCTTTAGATTGTGCTTAGAGTACCACTATCTTCTATTTTTAATATATAATATAATAATATAATATTAACTCACTTTATTGATACATTTTAATTTAATTTTAAATTGTTTAATTCAAAGAACTTGCATTATTTAAGAAGAGATCAAGTGTCATGATGTACAAGTATCAATCGGCATTATGGTCCTTCGAAAGTGACTTAAACATACAAGTGTCATTTATAGAAAAATACGAGGGAAAAGAGCTTTTTGGTATACCACAAGAAATGGCCATTCGAAAGAGACGTAAAATGCAAGATGCAAGAGTGCTATTGCTATTACTATTACTATTACTATAATAATAGACGAATACGAAAGAAATAAATGTTGAATGCACCAACTGACCAACAAATGGCCGTTTGAAATAGACATTAACGAACAAGTGTGGTCAGTTTTAGCTAAAAACGAAAGAAAATAAGGTTTCAAAGTGCACGAGATGCACTTGAAATCATGGTCAAAACATTTAAAGCTCACGGATATTATATTGCCTTTCCGGGGTGGCCAAATGAGATGAACGAAAATTTACAGTAGTGATATCTTACCTTGGATAGTAAAATGTGAAATCAAATTTAATATAATAAAAGTTTATTTTAAATGTACTAGAAGAGTACCCGCGCAATGCGGCGGACAATTTTTTCTTTAACGACATGTTAAATCGTGTTAATAGTAGTTTTATGCCGCACGTTTTATGTTTCGCAATTTCGGGTTCCACAATCACCTTTTCAAGTTGCAAGTCAAGTGTTGTTTATATTAGGCATAATAAGTTACAATGTGTAAGTGTAATCGGTTACTCAATTCGACATAATAATATAGTATAGGTAGTAATGATATCGATTATATATAAGTAATTGATAATAATAATAATAATAATAATAATAATAATAATAATAATAATGATTATAAAATGATAAGAAATAATTCCTTTAAATGGTTGTATTATTTGCATTAGATGTAGTATTAGCTAACACAATATGTTGTAATTTTAATTTTTTCTTATTTGAATAACATACATAGATATCTAATAAAGAAATTTGAAGTATCACTTTTGTGAGATTTTAATTATATCAAGTTCTTTATATGTGAGTATAAAAGAGTACTCATATCCAACTATTTATCGATATTTATCATATATAAATAATGGTAATTGTCATTTAATATCCATCAATATTTATATCAGTTACCTCTATCATTAAAAGAAATTAAATTATGAGGATTACTATTTTGTAACCTAAATTAATTATGATGTATTAAATTTATAATTTATTGCATTAATTTTATGTGTTTAATGATAAATTAAGATATTTAAAAGGATAATATTGTAATTTGTAATGTCCCCTTTTTAAGTGATTAAGACATATACTCCAAACTCTTTATTAAGTAGTATAAATATTTTTGTGGCAAAAGGGGAAAAACCTGCAATTCAAACCGGCTGACAATCGACTGTTTATGCATAATATAAGGGCCTAAGGCGCATACTCACCTAACTTAGCGGTTGTGAATATGGGGTGTCAGGGCTTGAACCCTTAATCGTTTACTTTTTGTGGTCAAGATGTCTTCACCCATTACCAACTGAGTTACGCGTTATTGACATTTTAAGGGTATGTTTGGCAATAAATAGTTAGGGTTGGAGATTGTGACTGGAGCTAAAGATTTTGACTGGAGTTTATAGCTGAGAATTTTTTTGACCATAACTTATTTAAAAAGGTTTTTCTGAAAATGGATTATAAAAGATTCTCGTAGATTCTTTTTTCAATGATCTCTATTATGTTTTTATTACTGAACGGAGATTACTCATTTAAATAGGATTGAAAATGTTAAAATTAGAAACTCAAGCGCATGAAATTACTAAGGATCTCTGCAAACACACCCTAAATGTATGTGACTTTTATTTGTAACCAAATATATGTATTTTTAATTATCGACCATGAATACACTCCATGAAATCATATAATCACCAAATGTCGTGAAATTAAAATACAATAGTGATTAAAACATAACCCTATCACAAATTGCATAAAACCTATAAGACAACTATTTGCAACCACTACAATTGTTTACATTCCAATCATCCCATGTATAAGCTTGGATCATCGTTTGGAGTGGTTAAGTGTGATGGGTCAACAACTCTTAACAATTATAAGCATTGTTTAATTCATGAGGCGTGATTTTTACAAGGCTTTTATTACTTCTTACAAGGAAATATACGTTTTTATTTTTAAAGGAAACTTAAAATCCTCTCCCTTAATTCATACTACTCCTATAATCTTTTTTTCTTTATCTTTTTTGGTTTTTCGTTAAACCTTTACGTAACATTCATTTTAGAATTCATTAGGGATAGTTCGACTAATTTGGGTCTCATCATTTTAACGCTAAATTCAATGATATGCAAGTCATGACCAATATGACTTGAATGGTCTTGGAACATCTTCCATGATAAAATTGCTTTTATTAAAAAAAAAAAAAAAAAAATCATAAATGGTGTATATAATTTAAATTGATTTATGAAAATCATTCCTCAACTTTCTTTCTTTTTAGCAATTTCAGTTCAAGAACTATACCTTTGTAATGTAAACGGTCAATCATTCACTTAAAATGACTAAATTACCTTCGACACTTCTTTTTCGTCATTATTTCACGTGTTTTTAGGTCAGCATTGGCTAGGACCCTTGTGGAGAAAAATATCTTTTTTTTTTTTCTTTTCTTTTCAATATGATTTGTTCAATATATCAATATTCACAATTCATCTTAAGATAACACTAGATGTTACTCAACATTGTTATACAACATAAATGCATACTTTCAATGCTCTAAGTTAGAAACAAAATGAAATTAGTGGCCCTACTTTTAAGTATAATACTTTTAATTAAATTAACGTTAAAATACCACTACATTTGGGATGCAAAAATGTCTTCATGAAGAATACCATATTTTGTTCTCTATTTCCTTTTGGCAGTTTGACTTGTTTACTTCAATATATTTTTATTTTATTCTTTTAAAAAAGAAAAAAAATTACATTTGAGATGAATTAAAATTGTAAAAAATAACTCCTTAATTTGGAAGGAATTACTAAAAGTTAAATATAAGCATTAATTTTAAGCTATGAACAAACTGCTTTTAATAAGATAACGTAAGAAGAAAAAAAAACTTTATAATTGAGATTCTATTTATATGTATAAAAATTATCAAAATAACAATAACAATTTATGTAAATTACGCCATCCATCTCATTTTTATTTTTCACCTTACTATTTATGTCTGTTCTAAAAAGATTGTCTACTTGAAAAAAATAAATATTAAAAATCATTAAACTTCCTGTAAGATCGAATATCCTAATACGTTTATCGAATAATCGAACCGAATTGAATTTGTATGAGTTTGTGTTTGAATGTGTATGGATAATTGAGAGAGAAAACACAATCCACACTCTTAACTATGTGTAATGATATATTCAAATGAAAGCTTAAGTGGTCAAGTGTTTCAAGGGTTACAACTAGTTCCTTGATTACATGTATTTATAGACAAAACCTAAACTTCTAAGCTAGTCTAATATTTACATTTAAAGCACATTTAAATAAGCTATTTTTACAATCTCAATAATGCATCAACAAACTCCCCCTGATTGTAAACAATAGCTTCGGTTGTCTTCAATTCTGATTTATATCTTTGATGCTTTGAATGTCAGAGTCGTTTGAGTAGTAGCAGCGGAAAATCTTTGAAGCGACTCTAAAACATTCTTGAAGACTAATCTTTTTTATTTGTTCATCAACGGCAACTTCGAATCTTGAACACTTGTATGAAATGATTCTTTTAAGCTCGATCTTTGATCATCAAAAATATCATTTTAACGGATGTGTTGCCGTTCAAACTTCTTTTGACTTTTTAAACTCAAGCTCCCCCTTAAACTAATATTCGTCTTTTTAGGAGCTTGATCATTTTCGCTTGAGACAACACTTTTAGAAATAAACTCTCTCTAATCTGCTCCCCCTCAAACTAGAAGCTATCTCCAACCCTCTCATAAAATATTTGTTCCATTTGTTGAGTAGCTTGAGCAAAAATCATACTTTCTTCAATCAAAACTTCACAATTTAAATTTATCTTGAAATTCCTTGCAATCCTTTCTCAAAACTTCGATTAGATATTTCTTGAAATCCCTTGCAATCCTTTCTCACAACTTCGATTAGATATTTCATGAAATCTCCTTCATCTTTCATCTCTCCTCGTGACAATCTTTACTTCATAACCTAATTTCATCTCCCCCTCATGATGCTTATGATTTATCGTGAGCATCATGAACTGAAATGAATTAAGTTTGAAGATGATTCTATCAACATATTCTTCCAACTCCTCCAAATACTATCTTCTTTCAAAATCCACTCTCCGAAAAACATCGTTTGAATTTTGCAATTTGCACCAACCAATGAAACAGGGTAAGACAACATGTTACTTGTTTGCACAAGTTCACGTTGTTTGTAAGATTAGAAAACACGTTTCTAAAATTACTAACACTTGGATCACATAGATTATCAGTTAACACTTAAATTGAAACAACTAAATGTATCAATTTAGTGACCTACTTTCAATGTTGGCATTGATGATAGCATTGGTAGGATTTCCATTCAATCATCGTAGAATATCTATTATGAGATATCACTATGAATGTTCCGGCAAAGTCACATAGACTTGCAATAATGTCACAAAGACATATTGAGTGTTTAATAATACTTGTGTGTCCTAATTTTATTATGTGTTTTTAACACATTTAGGATCTAGACTCGATAGTGCATAGAAAAGAAGTGGGAGACTGGAGCTGACTGTCCTCCTGTTTCAATATCAACAATCTCCAAGTGAGATGTTAATAGATTATGAGTTAAATCTCCGTGACAAATGAAACAATGACTTTTTAAGAAGTACTTAAGTGGCTAGGAGGGTTATGTGCATTGCATCACTGAGTCCATGATGTCTGCTTCAATATCAAAGATCAACGAATGAAATCTGATAGCATATGTGGTAACCCAGCGATTAAGCGTTTTAGAATACACACTCCTCAACCTCTCAAAATTTTCAACTCCTCCCTCATAACTCATTGGTGATCTTGTCACACAATGTTGGCATTTTATTTATGAATGTTGATCTCCATCTCACATTCCATCATCTCTCTCATATTTTTTATTGCATTTTCTCACCTAGACCTATTTGACCCTCACGTCCCAACTTTTGGTAGGTGGCTCCTGGGGTAGATTACACCGGTTCTGGTGAATCATAGGAGAATTGAAAACTCTAATTCATTCATTTGCAGATATTAGCACTTTGCCAAAAGATGATATGTCATGAAATATCAAAAGACATTTGAAAATCAACCAAAATGTTTTGAATAAATATTTTAACACTTGGAAGTTTCAATTTCGAATTCACAAACTTCCCTTAAACATATACATGTATTGTAGTGTAAATCCATGAAGGAAGCCAAGAGGAACAATTATTAGCTTTACCATTCCCACATATATTTTAAGCAATGAAAACCAGGAGGAAACTCGTTAAGAGAGACCATTCCCATTGAATAAAATACATATGAAAGCCAGGAGGTAAAACTATTTTAATTGAACCATTCCCAACAGGGATATCACAACAATAAGATGCATAGAAAGGTAAGTTGTTTGTTGAAAATAAATTGTACTAGCTCCCCCTTAAAAATAGCATAGGCATAATGAGAGCTCGATTTCAGATATTTACATCATTTTCACAAACAAGTTTAGATTTTTCAATAACGCCCATTCGTTTAAGCACGAGTTATGAACTGATGTGTTCATAAGTCCAACAATGAAGAACGAGTTATGAACTGATATGTTTATAATTCATTTTTAAAATTAGACCATAACTTTAGGAACCCATTTGAGCACGGTGCCAATGGGTTTTGAAATCGTTGAAAACCATTTGTAAGTTGTGTCTATCTGATTCACAGACATTAAATTCCAAGGTGAGATGAAACTCGGTGTTTCACTCGAAAATAGTTTTCTTGGAATTAATGGTGAATAATCTTTCTTTCGAACACAAGTTACAAAATCATTCATTTCTTGCATCGAATGAAAAACATTTGGTGATACAAGTGAGAACATTTGAGCTCTTGAATATGTGAATGATTTTGCCTTGGAAGATTTTTCAGAAAAACGTTGTTTTGGTTTCCAAATAAGCATTTGCTTTGAAGAATAAGAAACCTTTTTCATTAAAGCACCATCATTTAACCTCGAAGAAGAAAATGTTCCATTTGAATTTAGTTTATCTTGATTACTTCTTACTCTTTTGTAAAGAATAATTAGTAAACTGATAAACTCTTTTCAAAAAATAATTAGAGGAATTTCCCGTGAAATTCTTCTTTGGAACTTTCTTCCCTTGAGCCTCTTGCTTTTTGACAACGACTTTTCCCTTTTTAGGATTAGGTTCGGATTTTGATTCAGAAACTTTTAATGCCAGTTTTAATATTAATGAAGCATTAAGTCTTTGAAGTTCATCAATTTTGGACAGGAACTCACTCGTGACATTTTCCATTTTACTATTATTGTGTTCCAATTTTGATCTTAATTGATCAATCTTTTTGATTAAAACTGATTGTGGAACATATAATATTGGAGAAACAACTTGATCTAAAACAAAGTTTTGATCAAGTTCCTCTCTTGAGTAACTCGGCAAGTATTCGTCCGAAAGTGTTAACTCTCGAGTTTCATAACTTGCGTTAAGTTTCTCGTAGTTAAATGGAATTTGTACATTATCAGTTCTTGTTCGATTGAAGTCCTCAAATTCTTTTACTTCATTAGAACTTGTGACGAACGACATTTGAAGTTCAAGACCAAAGTAATCTTTAGTATAAACCGTAGGAATTGCTAAAGATCCTTCAGTCTCAGAATTATATTTACCAAAATCCAACCCTTCCCTCGGTGGATAAACCAAAAATACTTTTGGTTCATTGGAAAAAAGAAGTTTATTCGTTTCAGCTCTTCGCAAATCATCTTGACTCTTCAAAATCACATTCTCATTTTGAATAATTTTCAGTTTCTCTTCAAGAAGTGTGATTTTGTCATTAGCACTTTTTAATTCAAGATCCAACTCATCATGCTTAACTGAGTTAGTGACAGAAACCGGATCGACAACTAAGGAAGCTGTTGGAACAAAATCCTTAATTGCATCTTTAACTGGCATTTGTACATAACTCGAAGGTGAAGGTACTGAATGGTACCCAATGCCAGCTTTGGATTTCGTATCCATTTTCTGAGCATGAATAATCTCATTCAACAATAATCTCATTCAACACTTCTCAATGTACCCTCATTTATTACCCTTATTCATTTATTTCATACAAATTTTCATTCAAATTTGCCTTAAATACAAGAGCAAACTTGACCTTTATCCGGCCTATTTTAAATTCAACAATTTCTAAGGAACAATAAAAGTGGAACGGAGAGAGTATATAAGACCAATGTCAATGGTTAGTTACTTGGTCCATTGGTTTGCAAGTGATGGCAGTCACTTAACTGATGCTATTGGCATAGGCTGTGAGTTTGACTATGTAAATTTGCATGGTATTTAAGATTTTTTTTTTTTATAAAATAAATGTATATTAGTAAAATGTGGAGTCTAAAAAAATTAAGACGGTATTATTATTAATAGTGATTAGTCAGTTATTACTTAGTTTTAGAAAAAAACTAATATGACGATGATAAATTAATTTTAATCTTTTATTGAAAGTGGTCTGAATAAAAAGAAGTTATATATGGGCTTATGGCTGTGTCGCGTTTTGCAAGGACAATGCCAAAAAGGAGCAAAGGTTGAGCTGTCATCGACAAAACGCGCTTCGGCTCCATTTCACGTGGCTCCTCCAAATGCACACTATCGGCTCCACCACCGCCTTCACATCAATGGCTCGACACGTGTCCTAATCTTAGACCCTATTGGCTATAGGTGCGTACAACTCTCATGCATCAGGTGCACAAACTCATGAACATGATTCACCACCCCATGTCGCGACAAAATCTTTAAAACCTCCCCTTGTTTCTTGGCAAAAGTTATGAAAATGCCATGGAGTATGTGACACGCGTATCGTAGAATTCCTATCTCATATGGATATACGATTTTTTAATTAATGTATTTTTTATTAATTAATCTATATATATAGGGACGTAAATTTGTCGTGAATAAATATTGTAATGAATTGAAGTGTATCTTTCTTGCCACCTATCCGTTTTTTGTCGTTAGTACTAAAAATAAGAAAACATATAGGTACAATATATATACGTATGCGTGCACGAGGAAGGTACAAAACAAAACTAGGTAAAAATGGAGAACTTATAAATATTACGTATTTTTATTTATACGCGACATTAATATAATTTGGGTTGAGAAAGAAAAAAGAGTTCAAAAAAAAAATTCTAAAATTACGAGTGTGTTTGGCAACCACATTTTATCTCGGAGATTGAGATTCTAAATTTCAAAAAACTCCATATAAAATTTATATTTGACATGCACAAAATATAGGGATTTTAGAAAAAATAATCCCTTGAAAGAGAAGCTCATGACACAAGCTTCTAAAATAATATCCATCTACATCCTCATCTCCAATTCCATTTCTATCTCCATCTTCATCCAATGTTGTCAAACACACTCTACGTCTAAAACCACATAGAGATAATATTTGTTCACATGTTGTTGGATCATGTGAACAAATTGGTAAAAAGTGTTTTAAAACGTAAGTTCGATTTTTAGCTTTTTTTATTTATTTCTCAATCAAACATACATCAACATTCACATACGATTGAAGTTTTATTAATCACATGTGAACATATACATAATATAGTAATTCTCACGGGTTCTTAATTTTTTGTGATTTTCATTTGAACTTCCACTTTGTATATATATGCGCTTGGAAAAGTATTTATATCCGATAAATGTAGATTTGTGATCTTTTAAAGGATTGATTGGTACAAATGATTAAAAAAACGCGTAAAAGAAGTGTACTCCATATATCATTAATCGTTTTATTGTGGTACGAATTATATACATATTTTTATTTTAATTTAATTATCCATGTAACGATGTTCGATAAGAAAAATGATATTTTCTAGGTGAGTTATCATTCTTTTTGAGTGATGAGTCCTATGTGCCAATACCAGTAGTAAAGTGAATAACTTGTGTGCAAACACTATGGGTACTACATTACCTTTACTTTACTTGAATTATTGGTTGTAGATTCATTTGATTCGTGATAGTGAGATAATGTATACTATGAATGATTTGATAATGTGAAAACCAAATGTGAATGTAAATATTAATATTAATATTAATAAAAAAATAAAAAAATAAAATATTAATAAATAATAAATAAATAAATAAATAAAATAATAAATCTAAATATTAATAAAAGAAAACCTTTGCTACTTCAATTTTTAAAAAAATTAAAATCTATTAACCAATCAAATTCCTTGATTTCATCAAAATTTCAATTAACCAATCATATTGATCGATTTCCCTAAAAAATCTATCCTAAAAAATCTCTACTTATTATTAATAATAACTCTATTTCTTATTAATAATAATAACTACTATAGTAAAGAGGAAATAATTTATCTTAAATATGTTATTTTTCTTTACAAATATAGCATGTACATTCTTTTGGGTTTTTCTTCCTTTTATAAGTTGGTTTATTAACTTGATTAAACCTCCTTTTTATTTCCATAATACAGGTTCGTTACAATTACCAAAAGAATATGTATGCATATTAATTTACCATTATATGTTATCTTTAAGCCATATGAATTTATTTGATAAAGTTTAATTTTCAGTTTCGATATAAACCTAGAAGAAAAAGTAATTGGAAAATAAAAGGCTAAGTGGGGTTGCCCCCTTATCTGTTCTTAGTAAAAATTTATGTGGTAATAAGATTCAGGAAAAGTTATAATTTTTTCAAGTATATGACTTTGTAATTCTATTCCATTACCATCTATTTTCTTACTTTAATAGTATTTTTATTATATAATCACTTTAGCATCATTTAAATTCACGTTCAAATATTTGAAATATATATAATCACCAACATAGACAGTTTTATTCGAAAGTGTATCTATTAATATACAACATAGACAGTTTTATTCGAAAGTATCTCTATTAATATAAAATAAAACTTTACTAATTCAATTTTATTCAAAAACAATATTTAATTTAATTTGACAGTTGTTAAATTAATCGTTTTTAGCATATTTAGATTTCACGTAAATATATATATATATATATATATATATATATATATATATATATATATATATGTAATCACCAAATTTATATTATTATGTCATTTTAGTTAAATACAATATGTGTGTATTCAATAATCAATTTCATATAATTATTGAAACTTAATAGTAACATATACCAAAAGTTAAAAAAAAATAAAATCAATTTCATTAAATACATTTGTTGAGCCCTTACATCTTATCAATTTATTATTGAAACTTAATAGTAACATATACCAAAAGGTAAAAAAAATTATCAATTTCATATAATCAAAACTAATTTTCTTAATACATTATAGTTAATGATGAGAATATTAGATAATTACAATGTATGAGATATTAGCAAAAAAAATTAATTTATTTTATATGTAGAAAAAAATTCCTTATTTATTAAATGTAATGTAAAAATTTAAAAAGCTATTATAATAAAGTATAATAAAATTGAATTAAGGCTCTTTCACAAAATAGAATGTATTAGTTTGTTAGGAATTTACAATTTTGAAAACCTTTAAGATGGGAGTGTTATGAATTATGAAGAATTTTAAGGAAAAACGAATTTGATGATGTGACATTAGTAGGAGACTATTATGAAAATGTAAGTAGATGACGTGATATTGCTAATTTAAAATGCAAGGGAAAAAAATTAATTTAATGATGTGACATAATTAGTAGGCTATTAGGAAAAGGTAAGTAGATGATGTGACATCGTTAAGATGTAAGGGAAAATCTTTGTTTTATATATATAATAAATAAATAGATTTAAATTTAAATGTAGTAATTCATTAATGCTAGGAAATTAAATAAATACAATTCTTTTTAACTACGATCTTTATAATAGTTTTGTATAATTAAATTATTAATATTAATTATTATTTATGATGTTATTGTTTCCTAAATTTTAGTCAATTTAACAAAATTGAACAATCTGATTAGTTAAATAAAATTTTAATGACATTATCATTCGATTCATATATTATATTTAGAAGATTCATGAAATCTTCAGCTAATCATGTAGATATATGGCTTACAAAAGTGTATTTCAATATGTACTGAAAAATGTCCCATGTAGTTTTGTTTCAAAAGTTGAATATTTAATTTAATGAAATATTTTATTATTCATATCGATCAAATTATTGATTTTGAAAGTTTTACGTGGTTTTAATAGAAGGTATGTACATTTGATTGATTTATGTAACTGAATATATATTGTTACTTTAAAACTTAAGTATGCACGAGTTTAAAACTATGATATTAATAAAAAAAATAATGAATGTTGAAAGAAATAAAAGTTCGACATATCACTTTCGTAAAACAGTCTTTACAGAATTAATCAAAAAGCCAATGATAATCGTTTGGCGACTTTAGTTTTGTTTTTGCAAAGACTGATATTCGCACACGGACAATTATATGTAACCGTTTCACGTGTGACAACGAAAAAATGATTAAATGTGCTTATTTGTGAGTAGTTGCTGTGAAAAAGGTAGGCTAACAAATACCACGACAATGTAGAATCCAAGGCGGTTCTGAAAAAAATATTTATATTAGAATTTCTCGCATAATATTTTTCAACTCTAAATATTATGATTTTCTTATGTATTGTCGAATATTTCATTATACTAGCATCTTATATTTTAACTTCATGTAACTATATGTTTATATATATTTCCAAAGAACTTTAGAACTATACAATTTAACATTTGACATTATTAATACTTAAGGAACAAATGGCTACATATAAACTTACTTATATTTGAAGTCCAAAATCCTCTTTGAAAACCCGTGTAATCACGGGTTTGTAACCTAGTAATAAAATATTAATAAAAGAAAACTTTGTAGCTTCAATTTTACTTCAAAATCAACTCTATTAACCAATAAGAATGATGTATTTCACCAAAGATTCAATTAACCAATCAAATACATTTATTTAACTAAAATTTCTCTCTTTTAAAAATAGGAAATCAAATTTATCTATATGACTATACGCCTAAAGATTCTACCCTATTATGATAAATTAATTTAATTTAAATAAAAAAATCATACGTGTATCAAATTAATGAATTTCGATTACTGTGCGATGCACGGTAAACGTATATATAGCATCCCATATTGCAGCTATTGGCTAAACCATTTAAAATTCTATAACTGAACTTCTTTTATTGGGACTCAAACACCTTGTTATCCCAGTTTTTCTTGCATGTTAGTGTTTGAGTATTAACAAACACTTAATGTGTTTTTCTTGATAGTTCATTAATTACTTAATTCAATTTATTATTTTTAGGCCTATTTGAAGATGTAATTTGTAATCTATTTTTCAACAGTAATTAAATAACTTAGTTTTTTTAATGCCTATTTTATATAAGTTTATTATATGTTATATTACAATAATAATAAAACCTAAAAGTGGGTGAAATTAAAATGTAACATTCAAATAAATGAAAGAATGTGTGTATACACGAGTTTCACGTTCATATAAATGAAGATAGTTTTATTCGACATATGTGTATATTCAAAGGTTTGGTTTAATATTCAGATAAACGAAAATAGTTTTATTCAACATTTGTTTGTATTCACGGGTTTGGTTTTATATTCCAATAATTTAATATTCAAATAAACGAAGATAGTTTTATTCGACATATGTTTGTATTCACGGGTTTAGTTTAATATTCAAATAAACGAAGATAGTTCTACTCGACATCCGTGTATATTCAAGAGTTTAACATTTACACAAATGAAATATTATTTGATTTAACATCCGTGTATATACAATTTTAACATTCATATAAATAATAGGTAGTTAAAAATTATTTTACTCTAAAAATAAGAAAACTCAAGCGTCCAATTTTTGTTAACTATTAAGTAATTACGATATTATCAAATGTATAAGTTTTACGTACAACGGTTTGATAGAATGAGATTTACACCATTTAGAAACTATTGTTAATATCTAATCATATACTTAATTGTTATTATAAAAGTTATCTATTATAAAGTAAACAAGATAATCACTAACAAATACCGTTCATTGTGACACATTAGTCCAATTTTATAATAGCCAACCGTCAAAGTTTCCTTTATAGGTATTAAACATATTACGTTTACAAAGTTTACTTCTTCTCCCAGTTTAATGTGTTGGAGATTCGTTGATTTTATTCAGCATCGACATGTTTTGCATAAAATGCCCATGTTTATACACGGACCTAATATCTAGTATCAAAATAAGTAGGTTCTAAAGGAAAATCAAAATAACTAAATATTTCACTATTAATCGTGTTTAGAAATCATTTTACAAAGACAATATTTCAACCCGTTAAATTGTTCAGGTTTACGAAATTCATCTTGGATGATCAAGAGAATATTCAAAGATTATGACAACCAAATCTTTGAATCTGAAAGTTTATGTGTGTGTTATATGTTTGGAATAATGCATAAACTATATTCAACCAACATGGGGTTATGTTTGAAAACTAACTCTCGGACACATTGTATCGAGTTATTTTTTTAATCTACGGTTCTATCTTTTGGTTGAGTTCAAAATGCAATAATTTAAGCGCGTATGCATTTTAAATCACCTAACACGCGTTATTTAATCCGTAAATGTACTAAATCATAGAATGAAGTCTCACAAAGCCAATAATTTTACATTACAACTAAACAATTGAATTAACCATTACTAATCATTCAGTTTATTCACATGTATCTACGTTATTATTAATTTTTTATTTTTTAATGACCCGGTCGTTATCATTACGCAATGAAGTTTCATGGGAAATAATATTTAAATTAAATTAAATTATAAAGTAAATTATTAAAAAAAAAAAACAAAAAAAAAAACAAACTGTTTAGGAGAGAGAGAGAAAGAGAAGTTGAAGAAGTCTATAAAAACAAACAAAAATGATAAAATCAACAAGAACTTTCATATACAGAGCTAAATTAGAATTTTAACCTAATTTCAGTTCTCAAAAACCCTCAAATCAATTATCAATGGCGGCATCTAGAACCTACTTCGGTAGAAATAACCACCGCTACTTCTCCGGCGAAAACGTAAACCTTCCGGCACCAAATCTAACCTTCGAATTCAACGAGTTCGACGTCTGGAACGTCAATTCGTCGCCGGAATTTCACAAATCCGTTAAAAACTCACGAATCTCGAAGAAATCGTCACCGGCGACGGAGAATCGTAGAGCGGCGTTATCGTTGCCGGTTGATGTTCCTGATTGGTCGATGATACTGAAAGAAGAACTAACGGCGAACCGTACCGCCGTTAGCCACGGCGACGGTGATACTTTTGAGTTTTCCGATGACCTAATTCCGCCGCACGAGTATTTAGCGAAAGCGAGAATTGCGTCGTTGTCCGTACACGAAGGAATTGGAAGGACGTTGAAAGGAAGAGATATGAGTAGAGTTCGTAACGCTGTTTGGAAGAAAATCGGATTTGAAGATTGAAAAAATTCATTTTACGAATTCACGAGCGATAATTTTGATTCACAATTTTGATATACGTAATCGAATATAGTAACTGCTATGAGTATAATTTTGATTTTTATGTTTTTTAGTTGAACAATTTGTTCAATTATCATTAGAAAGATATGTTTTAGACGGATTAATATGTAACTACATGACTGCAATTTGCAAATTTTGGGGAATTTTGTGTTTTTTAGTTTTGATTTTGAGAATTGGTGAGAAAATTGAAGGTACTTTGTGGTGGCTTTTTTTTTTTGTTATTGAGTGGTGGTGTACACATATTGACTTTGAAATTCGTTGTTCACCATTGACCAAGTCTTGTTGTTGACTAATTCAATTTTGCACCTCTAGTTCTCTATACGCTAATTTGAGTAATTTCATATGGTCTAGATTCTAAATTTAAACTAAAAAGATCGTATGAGAAAAATACATATTTGCTTTCGCATTAACCATATACTAGGGACTTAATAGAAAGTATTTGTGTATCATCTACTAGATCCACATTCAAATATGATAGTATAGATAATACTTAGTTTTTATGACTGTCATAATTCTGCTTCAATATTGTTGAAGGATTCTAATTTCTAACGTCTACTCGTATTTTATTCTTTTTTGAGAAAAATAAAAACAGTTGTGTAATAATGACTTGCTAAATACCCAAATACCCAAGGAGCCATTAAAACTGGGCCTGAAATGTGAAAACAATGCCCACTAAAACTGGGCCTTACAAACCCGGCCCATTTATGTCTCACCGACCAACCTGTTATTCGCATCAACGTTTCTGCAGAGTGAAGAACACCACGACTGGTAAACCATACTCTCATCACTCATGGTTTCCCCCAAATTCTGAACTCAAAACCCTAATTTTCAATTCCAAACCCTAAATTCTCAATTCAATAACTAACGTCAATAATGACATCCGGTTCAAGCTCACCATCACAATCCTCCGACGAAGAACAACCGGAATCAAAACCTAATTCCGACGTCAACATCAATTCAATCGATACCTCTTTAGACGCAATCGAGAATCAGTTATCATCAATCGCGTTGAACACTCCAATTGAAGAGATAACATCACCTTCTTCTGATCACCATCACGAAATTGACCCTGAAATCACTATCCAAAAACGTCGAAATTCGATTGGCGAAAGTAGTACGTTGAAAGGATCGGGGTTGTGGAGGAACAATTTGGAGGTTGAGGTGGAAGGGGAAGTGGATGGGGGATTGTTAAGTCCTAGTAGTAGTGGTTATGCTGGTGAGAGAGGTAGTAGTGGTAGTGTGGGTAGTGTGACTAGTGGTTCTGGAACTGATGGCATTCGGGAAATTGGGGATAACGGATTGGGTGATGATGATGGAGTGGTGGCGGTGAATTCTACACAGACTGAATGGATTCGTGGTAAACGTCATGCTGATGAGGTGATTAATAGGTTACTTACTTAGAAGTTGAATATATGATCGCTTGTTTTAGAGAAGTTTATGAAAAGTGAGCTACATTGCTTTACATTTGAAGTTTTAGATGATATTTTAGTGTTTACACTTTACAGTAGCTATCTTGGATTTTTATCAAGTATCATACTCTTACCTTCAAAAGCCAAACTTCAGGGGTATTTGGGACTTTGGGTTGGCTTATTTGAAGAGCTTTGTAGCTTATTGTAGTAAAGCTTAAGTCTTTTCATATAAGCTTATCCAAACATAGTAACTAATAATTTATAATAGAAAGGTTAAGATTGTCGTTACAAAACATCAGTATTGAACAATGTTTGTTTTAGAGGAACAGAAAACTCTATAAAGTAACATAACTGCATAAGACACACATGTTTCATCTGGCGTTTGCTGTGGCATGCTTAATTTTTTTCTGTTAAGTATAAGCCTGAAAGAAAACACAATTCTGTAGATCAAACATTATTGAATTCAAGGTTTATGACTTATGAAAAGAAAAACCACTTGATAATCGTGTGACTTAGTGCCTTTGAGGATCTAATCTTCCTAAAGCACGAGCTATATTTTTGATTTCAAGGTTTTTTAAAGAAGTAAATGTGTTAATTGTGCTACATGTTCACAAACAGAAAGTCACAACTTTCTTTACATTACCAAAAATTGTAACAAAGAAACAAAACGTAAGTTTTGCCGAGGCAGCATATGTTTGGATGTTAACGGATGCGTTTCTTAGGTATTGTTGTGTGTGATAGTTTCAGTAAGTGTGACTAAGATGTCTGTTGGTGGGCATGATGTATGGTGCCATGGGATTATTTAGAGCATACATTCCATGTAAATCCACTGTAACAATTAACTAACAACATGATATTTGTGGTAGTTAGCCAATTATGGACTGAATAATATTGTTAGTACTGTATAACTTGCATTCATGAACTTTTAGGTGGTTGAAGATGACTAACATTTTAATCTTATAACTTCTAAAAAATATGGCATCTTGAACTCAGGATTCTTTTGAAACTATTTAACTCTTTACTTTGATGCAACTGCTTGTTAAACAAATGTGGCAAGGGAATGGATGGTAGAACATCATCAACCTGAGTTCTTCTAGGGTACCAAATTTATGAGCATTAAAATACTCAATATCCATACGGTTTTGTCTCCTTCACTTTCCAATTGCCTCCCATTACCCTAAATATGGGATTGTGGTACTCCTAGTTTTATTACACAATACCTTGTTCGTAAGTTGTAACTAGCCATCCCTTCCCTTAATTTTAGCTGTACTCATTAGAGCTAAAGTCTTCAATTTATTGGGGGCTTTCAGAGCCAAGTAATGATAATAGCTTTGAGATACTGTAGTTCTGGTCACATGTTGCATGTCTTTCTTTTGTTTCTGAAATGTTGATAATGCATGTATAATATGATGTGCATAATTTGTTCTAACTAATAATGGATAAAGTGCAGGATGATGCTTCAATTTCTTGGAGGAAAAGGAAGAAACATTTCTTTATTTTGAGTCACTCTGGAAAGCCAATATATTCAAGGTATGCGTGGGTTAATTATCTGGGATGTTTTCTTCATTTTTTGGTTATACGAATCTTTGAAAGATATATACATATTTGTTAAACAGCGATCGATAATTGTATTGTTGTATCATATTCCCATTCTAGTATCTCATAAGATTCACTTCAAGTAGTTATTACAGTTGTACATATATCTGTATATGCACATTATAAATGCTCATATTTATGTTAGTTACTCCTATACCAAATGCGTCAACATTGCCCCAGTTATTGTTCAAGTCTTACATTGTTCATTGCGAAGTCTTTGCTTGTTAATTGCTCGTTTCTAACAAGTGTATAAGATTTGTTATACCAATATCAATAATATAACAATATAATTAATCTTGTTTAGACTACCATTATTGTCTTATAAACTATTAGAGGAGCAAATGAGCTTCTCTTGTTTTGACAACAAAATCAAGAAAATTAAAAGTTAGAACATCATAACGTGAGAGTGAAGTGGGGCATATAATAATGGACTATCTTGATTAGTTGATCTCATTAACGGCCAGAAACACGTAGTGTACTCCTAGTGGAATTGCAGCTATAGTACACACTAGGACCTTTTGACCAACACGAATTAGGTTAAAATCTTGGGTATAAATACATATCTAGAAGGAATTTATTCATAAGGAAAAAAAATTCACATAAGAGTATTTCTTGTTTATCTGTTACATTCTGTTTCATGAATCTAATTGCATGTAGCATACTATGAATCATATAATCTAATTACACTTAATATAATTACTTTTCTTTTAAAATGATTTTCAGATATGGAGATGAGCACAAGCTAGCAGGATTTTCAGCAACTTTGCAAGCCATTATTTCTTTTGTGGAAAATGGGTAAATATGTTGGCATCTTCTAGCTATGTAGATTAATTGTCGTTTTGACTAAGTATATAACTTATAATTAGAAGAAGATGCTTCTAAGAAAGTAATAGAAGCTCGATAGAAAAGTAATTGATATTTAGACTCACTTGACTTCTGGAGAAGAATGTAGTCAGTGGGTTTAGGTCTGCGACATTATGGCCAATTTTCACGAGTTTTCACTTTCTTTCCGCTTAGTCACTTGGGTAGAAACATATGAGATGGAACATCTTTCTCTCGCTCCCTTAAAAGAGCAATCATCACAACCACAGAGTCCTGGTCAGAAGTAGGGAAATATATTTATTAAAGGCGTTAAAATCAAGTCAAAGGGGGTTCTTGGCAGTTACTAAATAAACATGGGCCGAGTAGTTTCTCATTAGTTTCCTCATTCATATTTAATTCCTCACCGAATGTGTCATGTCTGAAGTTTAGGAGGATTATAAAAAGAACCTGTAGACCAAGTTGAGGAACATTGTGAGTTTTGGAGATATCAAATTGGAAGAGACCTACATCTCAAATCATAGGGACTATCATACTGTTCTTTTCCTTCTTAATTTATGGTATGCATCAGTTGAGTTGTATCAAGTTACTTCGATTCATTCGGATGAACCGCTCGGGCACTCTCTACCCTCTCACAGCCTAACATGCACACCTTTTCGAACACATGGGCTTTAAGCCTATGCATGTCCAATGGCGACTTTCCGGAAGTACTCAATAGGAGTTGTTTTCGAGCAAGGTTGAGGCGTAGCCACCTTGTGTACGTTAAGAAAGAGCTGTGGAGCCGTATGGGGGGTTTTGCAACCTTTTCCCTTAGTGGAACTGAAACGTACTGATGACATATACGAAGATGAGGTATATGACAAGCATAGTGATACAGTGGATGTTGACTCAAAAGGGGTGAGATATGCACACTAATGACCAATTTTAGTGGGACGACCCAAGTGCAAGGCGGTGTTTGTATTTTGTAGCATGCATGTATGAGATGATTGTCAACCTATTTGTTACTTTCGGGCGTTCGAATAGCTATCAGGCCTACTTGAGATCTCATTTTTGGAATGGTTCTCCTCGAGATAGCGATCGACAATCGGGGCGGTTAGATTCAGGGAGCTTCCTATGCACAGGTAACTTGCAACATCATCTCATGTGCACATCTAGTATTGCTCCACTTGTGGGCCTTCAGTGAGTCTCAAGATAGAGCCAAGATCTTTCATGTAGGCATTGATGACCCAATTCTCCCCAGCTGACATGAGGAAAACCAGTTCATTTGATTTCAGAGCATGCCTATCCAGCACTTCTCATTCAATAGCCCCCTAGCCTTATGTAGGTTGCATGACCCTAGAAATAAGACATCTCATTAAGGATGCTCACAACAATTAAGAGAGCATAGAGATACTGAGTTTATACGACATGAAGTATCTCGTCCACCAAAGAATACACTACGCCGACAGCCAACTAGGACTCCCTGCTAGGTATCACAACAGACCCACGTGTATCTCCTTGTTAGCTATCACAACATATCCATCCAACAGAGACATTGTAAGCTAGTATTCTCATCTTGGTAAGCATCACACATTGCTACCAAGTCCGAGTGATCATCTTGATGTGAGATATACAGCTCCACGTGATGGTAGGGAAGAAGTGGGGCCTGAGGACTATGGTCAGTTAACTGAGGTAAGCTACTGTTAGGAGACTGCGACCATGAGGTTCTGCTGATTGGCTTTGGACAGATTAACTAATTAGGGGAGTAGGTATAAGTCACTTACAGGGGAGTTTAAGCAGGTGTACAATCAGCATGAGGAGATTTGGTGTTGTTATGAAAGCCATACCTTGAATCATCAGTTCCGATGTGGTTAGGTAGTACATCGTAGCCGGTAGATTTGAGAATGGCATATCTTGCTGGTATCACATCTTCTCATATTGTTTGTAGTAAAATGCAGAAGTGCCATTATAGACTTATCGTGGCCTCCAAGTACTCACCTAAATAGTCGTATCTCCCAAGGCAGTAAGCAACATCTCTTGGTGGGTCTTTACGTTCTGGTTTACCTGAGTGAATAAATATCTATGTATGTCCTTAGCCTCCTCCACTTTTTACCATACCCTATTGAGTTGCACAACTTGTGTCATATTGATTCGTTTGTACCTGGTATCGGCTGCGGTGCTACCAAAGATGAAGATCCCGTATTAACATGCATGTGCTCACTGAAGCCACTGGAATTCTTCTGTTTCGTACTTGATTGGCGTAGCAGGTGGACCTATGCTTCGCACATTACACTAGCTTGTTTTTTCATGCAATTTTCTTGTTTTCAGCCACTTTTTCATGTGTTAGCCAATTTACGCCTTCTGCCATAAAATATAAACTCTTATAAAGTAGTATCGTCTGCTATAAATAAGATGCAAAATGATGTATGTTCATCACAAAAATGAATTATGTTAAATGCACCTATCTTTTCACAATTACTTTTTTGCGTGTTATCAACAGTTCGCCTTTTTATCTCTTTCAGGGGAGACCGTGTCAAACTGGTTAGGGCAGGAAAGCACCAGGTCAGTAATGATTTTAATTCACCTTTTCTTTGCTTGTAGCTTTGGGAAGAATATTTTAGCATGAAAGCTGCTTGATATTTTTTTTTTTTTTTTTGCTAATTCTTGGGGCTTCTTTTACTGGATAACTGGACTAGGTCCCCACATTTTTAATGTCAATGGGTTTACTGTTACTTTATCCAATAGTAATTTGCTAACTAGAATCTGATGATCGTATATAATTATGATGATCATTTTTAGATTGAAAATGTGAAAATAGTTGTGGAGGCTGATAACATGTTTGACAGCTCATTAAAAGATCATTCTGTGTCCTAAATGGCCTGGTAATGCGACGTTATTGTTAGAATATTGATGGCTTTGTGGCCACATTTTACCCGCTCCATCTTTATGTAGTTGTACATGAGACATTATATCTTCTACTTGTAACACTTTGTAACACATAAAACTCCAAGTGAACCATACGAGGCATAAATACGGTCCCTTCATTTATGTTAGTGGTTTTCCAAGTAATACATACAAGAAACGATGATTTAAGTGATAATGATGATGCAATGCTTTTCAGGTAGTTTTTCTTGTGAAAGGACCAATTTATCTAGTTTGCATAAGCTGTACAGAAGAGCCATATGAGTCACTAAGAGGGCAACTGGAACTTCTTTACGGTCAGGTAATAGTTTCCCTGACTGCCTATCAATTTGCCTGAAGTTTTCACATGCTTGTCTTGTGAGTCTTGATAGTGTAAACACATCTTGTACAAATTTAATTTGTGTCCTATTTGTTGTTATATACTTATACATTATTATCCTGCTGATGTGACTACAGATGATACTTATTCTTACGAGGTCTGTGGATAGATGTTTTGAGAAGAATCCAAAATTTGACATGACTCCTTTGCTTGGAGGAACAGATGCAGTCTTTTCCTCTCTCATCCACTCTTTCAGCTGGTTTGCTTTTTTCCTCTTCTTGAGTCCTTGTTCATTTAAGAATTTTGAAGTTATTAATGTCTCTGCCGCTATAGAGTATGTATGACCAAGGGCGGAACTCTAGTAGGGCAGGGGAGGGCTGTGCCCCCACTAACTTTGATGGCATTAGTTGTAATTTTCATAATAGCTTAAGGGTAAATTTGTTTGTCATGTTGTGGCCCTTCCTAGAATTTTGATAAAATGAAACCGTCGTGTATGACACTCAAAGTTGGACAATTTTATTGGAGACTTATTGACTAAAGCCTATACATTTACTTATGTGCCCACATATTGTAGCTGCCCCCATCTTTTGTCAGGATATATCATCAATGTATTGATTCCCTACTGCATTGTGTGTTGTTTTCTTTTTCGATTTGAGATTACTCTATGTATGCGTGTTAACAAGTTATCATGCAGGTCATGCATGTCAACCCTACCATAGTACGAATAATCTTCCAAAATTTGAAATGATTAGCCTTAGCCATTTAGTAATATTTTGAAGGTTACATATTGCTTTTGAAATGGGTTTCTAACTTAGGCACTGGACAATCTACACGAGCAATTCCTTTTGTCCTTCTTAGATTTTAGTCTCAGTATAATTGTTTGAGCCTTTGAGGGGTATCTATGTACCATTTTAACTTCATTTCAGTCGCACTTGTTTAATCCTTCTATATTCTAAAGTCGTTCCGTCATCTCCTTATGTATGGGTTCACCAATTTGGTTTCATCGCGGATGATACTTCCAGAGGCTAAAAGAGAAACATATTATAAAACTATAACTAATCGTGCTGAGGGTCAAATCCATTACCCTCTTTAGTTGCTGCCTACACTGTCGAGGGTGATAAGTGATGAGCTAGAC
This sequence comes from Gnaphalium uliginosum, assembly GCA_963930675.1. Taxonomy (NCBI): domain Eukaryota; kingdom Viridiplantae; phylum Streptophyta; class Magnoliopsida; order Asterales; family Asteraceae; genus Gnaphalium; species Gnaphalium uliginosum. The sequence goes on along the minus strand of OZ005683.1, from coordinate 10,884,528 downwards.
TGGTGTGTCTTAGCTTCCCTACGCTTATAATTCTTGCCTATTTAGTTTTTGCCTGGTTTGGAATTTATGCCTTTTTCATTGTTGCAGTGGAGTAATCCCGAAAGAAGACTTTAGTGAACCTACACAGTTTATTTCAATATTATTATTTGAATATAATGCTAAAATATGTTTGTTATATATTCAATTTGGTATTACATGAAGTTGGAGTTTGTTCGTTCTAAATGTTCAATCCTTAAATTTGGCATTTTGATCCATTCAAAATGTTCAATCAAGTTTAAGCATGATTATATTTTATTATTTGATGCATTTGAGTAGTTAGTTCATAATTTCATCTACAAAGTACTCGCGTCCAATTCCCATGAACTTATTTGATCATGTTCCTACTATATGTGCCAGGAACCCTGCTACTTTTCTTCATGCATACACCTGTCTACCCCTTGCCTATGCTACAAGACAAGCTGCTGGAGCTATTTTGCAAGATGTCGCTGATTCAGGTGTCCTTTTTGCAATATTGATGTGCAAAGATAAGGTTTTTATAGCCACTACCTTTTATCTCAATTTCTGAACCTCCCAACCCTCTTCTTCTTTTTGTAGTCTTATTTAAACAATATTTCTCTTTCTTTATTCTGTCTGTGGTATATCATCCTTAAATTAGAGCTAAAATGCAGGTTGTCAGTCTGGTAGGCTTGCAGAAAGTGTCTCTTCATCCTGATGATATGCTACTGCTTGCTAACTTCGTCATGTCATCTGAATCTTTTAGGCAAGTGCGTTATTTCACAATATAGTGATACAGTGGTATTTTTCTTGTTAATCGTGACTATATGTTGATTGTTGTTTTTGACATCTATACTACCCATATTCACGCTTCGCCTGCATGTAATTATGATGAATTCAATTCATAATTATTATTTTATATAGAAAATACTTGCCCGACGTGGCTTGCACTTCCAACCTATGGTTGGAGAAATGGTTTTAAGGTCCTTGATGTACTACTTGACTAGACCTCTGATGGTAATCTCATATTTGTTGTTTTAAAAACATGGACGTGATAACACTATCTTGATTATACAAATTCAAATATCCAAATAAAGTTTTGCTCACTTCTCTTCTGTATATTATTTCTTTTCCTCTTTTGATTATTTTTTTTGCATTGCAGACTCTATTCTAAAAATGGCTATGTTATAAATAACTATTTTGTTTATTCAATTGCTTGTTTGTTAGTATAATTGAGCTACATTACTTTGTATATTATGCTTGTTTCTATCCTGTTTATGTTATAGAACAATGGGAAGTAGATATGTGGGATTTATATGCTACTGATGTGGCAATCTTTAACTGTTGGTGCAGGACATCTGAATCTTTCTCACCTATATGTTTGCCAAGATACAACCCCATGGCATTTCTTTATGCTTATGTTCATTATTTTGATGTGAGTAAATTACAGCTTTAACAGAGTTATCCTCACACAATTTACATGCTTATGTAACTGAATGTCGCTAGTGTATATAGCTCATTAGAAGCTGAACTATTGTTATGTGTTTAGAATGTTTTGCATTATTACATTTTGTGGTCAACTATAAACTTATAAAGTAGGGATTAGTGTCTGGAAATGCATCCAACTTGGACACGATCTCAATTGTCTATACCCAACTATTTATTTTTCTATTGTGTGTAGCCAATTTCAAAAAGTGTATTTTTGATGTATTTTGCTAATGTGTCATCTGTTTAAGGTGACACTTGGCATCCATAGGGATTGACACATCATCAAAAGTACTACATAATACATTAAAATACACTTTTTGAAAGTTGGGTACACAATAGAAAAAATATAGTTGGGTACACACAATTAAGATCGTGTCCAAGTTGGATGCATTTCCAGACTTAATCCCTATAAAATATATGGGAGATGAAGTGAATGTAACAGTTTGTATGTTACAGGTTGATACATACTTGATGTTGCTCACTACGAGTTCACAAGCTTTTTTCCATCTTAAAGAATGCAGGTATGTGATTCTTTGTTTTTTCAGGAGGTATATGATCTTTGTTTTGGAACTTATTAATCTGGCTTAAAGTCGCAATATTTAGTTACTAATGTCGCGATGAACAGGTTTTGCTTATCATTATCTGATTGTTTAATGGTAAAGTAATTAGCTTCATCAGCTGCAACATGACTATCCAAGCCTAAATTAATATTATATAATTACCTCTTTTTTTAACTTAACTTGATGAACTTTTACTTCTCACTAAAAGCACCTCCTTGTTTTTCACCAAATTGTCTTTTTGGTCATCTTATTAATAACTTTCATAAATAATCAAATTCGCCAAGCACTGTAACATTTGATTATCTGATGGTTTCATCTTTAAACAACAAAGCATATCAAGACACCATCTTTTATTACCCCTTTTATCAGTGGTTTATCTGATTCCAATTATTTAGTGGCACACATTTAATTTCATGATGCACAGAATCTCACGAAATTGTGTTGCCATTTTCGCATTCAAATGCATAATCTCCTTTCCTTATGAAACAAACCAACTGACAGGAATTGTGTGAGAGTCTAGTTTTCTAATTATGTTCTGTTTTGCAAAAAATTTAAAGACACTGAAACTGTTCTTTGTAGAATACGTATTGAAGCGGTCCTTTCAAAGTCAAACGTTCTTAGCGAAGTTCAAAGATCCTTGTCGGAAGGTGGCTTGCGAATTGAGAATTTTCCGGTTGACCCATCTGCTCGTTCTGGGTCGTTATTCAATTCTAATCAACGTAGACTAGCAACCGATTCTCAAGAGAAACTAAATGAAACACTTGTAGGCATAGGTGGTCCTGCTGGACTCTGGCACTTCATTTATCGAAGTATATATCTGGATCAGTATGTATCTTCTGAGTTTGCATCTCCAATCAGTGGTCCATCCCAGCAGAAAAGGTTTTTGTGCTATATTTAGTGCCACCTTGAGGCTTTCTTACGGGTTGAGCGGGTAAATGTTCTTTTACTGCAGAAGGTTATAGTAACAATCAAATTCTTGCAGATTGTATAGGGCATACCAGAAACTCTACGCTTCCATGCACGATAAAGGGTCAGGGCCCCATAAAACTCAGTTCAGAAGGGATGAAAGTTACGGTATATATTCTAGCCTTCAGCTACTAGCATGTTTGGTTTCGGCTTTATACTTCCCAACTTTTACGGAAGCTTATTTATTGGATAGTAATGGGCAAGCCATGAAGCTTGCTTATTGCTAGTTAACAATGTTTAGTGAACAAAATAATAATACATCCTTCACATTTGTTATAATTGTTGGGCATCTTCTCACTATAGGGTATAGAGTATAGACGGATATTGATATGAGTAAATAGGTTGATTCAGATTATCTCCTATCTCTAACAGTGGTAACAGGCCAAACATTGAAAGTCACCCAAAATGTATTTTCAGTCCACTTTATTCAAAAATGTATTTTCAGTGCACACAACCTGCTAAACCATTTTATTCAAAAAACTATATTATTGATGTAATATAGCTTTGGTAGTCGTATTTAGTTCACTAATATTTTTTAAATTATAATTAGCTTTGGACAAAAGTGATTTCTGTTCAATCTGACGGTACTTCAAAAGCTCAAATTACTCATTTTACCCATTGACTAGTCCCTATGACTTGCTGATAGTGCCACACCTAACAAATGCACGTAAGATGATGGTCGATTGCAACTTTGAGTCTTCAACTCTTGTTTTTTATGTACACACGCCTTGTGAAGTTATGGTGATGTCATTTCTCTTGCAGTTCTACTGTGCTGGGTTACACCGGATTTTGAACTCTATGCAGCTTTTGATCCTCTTGCAGACAAGGTGTGATTCACTATAAAGTGTTCTCTCTCTCTCCCTCTCCCTCTCTTACCCACACACGTACAATAAAAACAATGCAGATCATGTAGGAGTGTAGGACTTGTATCCCTAACTGTTGTTCATTTACATATATGGAAAGTTAGTTGTAGAGTTTTTGCTATCGTCTATTCGCTAAGCTGAGTGATCTTTTCCTTGGGTAGCTTCGTGAAAGTAGAAGCTTCATACCGATGACAAAGACAAATTACACGAAACTATTCACTTTTTATCGATAATTGCAACTTACCTTCAAATTTATACTGAATTCTGTAATATGTTTGCATTAAATGGTTATAAATTGCATAAATTGGAAGAATTGGCTAGTATGTTGCATTAACTGGTTAAATAGAAAGTATGTTGTGATGTACAGGTAAAAATAAGTAATCTATTGCACTTTTTTGTAGCTTGCTTAAGATGATATTGTTATCTATATGGTTATACTAACCCAAAATTGTGTGATTTTTAATCGCAACACCCAAAGAATGATCTGTTTATTTCTTTATGGAGCTTGAAAATTGTGTGTGTATGATGACATTGTTTAGATCCCTTTATCTTTCTGTGACATATGAGGTAAATTTGAGTTTGCAGGCAGTGGCAATACGGATATGCAACCGCGTGTGCCAGTGGGTAAAAGACGTGGAAAACGAAATATTTTTCTTGGGAGCAAGCCCTTTTTCATGGTGATCATCTCTCCTAACGTAATGTATTGTTTTTGTTTTTTATGGTCTTCTTTTTCGTCAACTATTTGTATTTGGTATCAAACCAACCAAAATAATCAGTCAAAGTCTCGTATAGCTTTAGAGACACACCAACCAACCTTGTATCTTGTTGTAGGCATTGTGCAACTTTTGCTTGTTTTGTCTATGAAAGTTAGTAACTTAGGCTAAGCTATTTTGCTTATTTATACAAGTGCAAAAAGAATAAAGTTCGAGTTTAACGGTGGATTTATTTTTATTTTTTTATTTTATTTTTTATAATGTGTAATGATCACATTATATTATATTATTATAAATTATAATAAATAATAAATAAATGTGTAATATAAGATTACCTTTATGATGTTATTATTCTAATTGAAGTTTCTATTAACCAAATATATTTACCCAATTTTATTATTATTATTATTAATTATTAATTAATTAATTATTATTCATTTATTAACCATGGTGAATCAAGACTCAGAGTCCTATTACCTTAAAATTTGTCTTCTCAACGGTATGAGGTTGAATGAGTGTTTCTAGAAATCCTTTTCAATATTATTGTTAATTATTTATTTATTTGGCCTCAAATTTATAGTGATCTTTTTTAACGGTAAACAAAATTATTAGTCATAGTGCTATACATTCTATCTTAAATATAATATAGGAATTCATGTCATCAAAATATTTAATTGGCCAATAGAATTGTGTAATTTTATTAAATTAGCTAAAATTTAAGACATGATGACATCATATATATTATGATATAAAAAATAATTAAACTTAAATAATTATTTTAAAAATCAATATTAGATAACTTTTAAGAAAATCTCTTTATGAAAATAATAATTAATACTCTGTAATATCTAATGTGTACATGGAGTAACAACACGGTAAGATAACTGTGAATTTTTATATAAATTATTAACATAATTTTTTTTTTAACATCATCAAATTGTTGATTAAATAATTAAAAGCTTTAATTACTTGAAACAAAGTTCTACTAATAATATAAAACAACCTTTTAACTTCATGACCTTTTTTTCCATAACATCATAATTATTATTAAATAATTATAATTATTACAAGATTTATTTTATATTGTATGTATTCTCAAAATATTTCTCTCCAAATCTTCTTAATGAAAAACACATGATTATTGTATATTTATTGTCTAATTGTAGTTCAACATATATATTTTGCTGGTTGTTTAAGGTTGGCAAGTTAAGCAACATTACTCATACATTCTCAATAAAATTATTTTTAATGGTAATTTACTAATAAATTGTAACTGCGTCGGTCTATCTTTCATTTTTTTTCCCTATATAACATAAAACCAGTATAAAAAATTTAGATAGCTCATTCTCAAAATGATTAAACTTACCACTTAAACTAAACATGGTTTAATGTTTGTTTATTTGTTATAGGACGTTTATTCGATCTTAATGTACATGAGTGTCTTTATCTATGAATAACAAAATATTATTAACTGCTTCCATTTGGTTTCAATTTTCAGTAAGTTGGTTATTATGTGTTAAATATAGTTAAAACAAACTAAGAAATTGTAGTAGTTTCAAAAGTTATTTGTGAAAAGGAGTACATAAAGTTAATACTTGCAACAATTTTCATGTATGAGCATTCTAATCAATACTTGATATAAACATGATATTACTTTATTTTTGATGGAACCTCTCTACTAAAATTTTATTAATCAAGTTTCACCTATTTATCAAATGTATACGTATTATAATATCATACTAATATTATCGGCTCGTTTGTATACACGGGTTTTAGAACTAGTATATACAGTGAACTAATAATTTAGGGGCCTGGTATTTACTGTTCACCACGAGTATTAATACGCTGCAACCGGAATTTTATTTGGACGGTGCAACTGCGTCGGGTCACTCGCTCAATTTTTCAAATTGGTACCTCACGCTCACTCACGCAAACGAAGGCTGATATTTTTTACTCTGACTTTCACTTTTCCTTTGACTTCATTTATTACTGCTAAGTGAGTACATCAAAATTCATATATTTTGTAACAGCGGGAGATTATTGTACGCATTATTATATATATATATATATATACATATATATAGATATATGTATATATACATATATATATATGTATATATACATATGTATATATACATATGTATATATATATATATATACATATAAAACAGTATTTCAACAAATATATATATATATATATATATATTTGTTGAAATACTGTTTTATAGATACATATACATACATACATATATACATATATATATGTATGTATGTATATATATATGTATGTATGTATATATATATGTATGTATATATATATATATATATATATATATATATATATATATGTATGTTGAAATACTGTTTTATAGATACATGCATAAAGTAAAGTGAAAATATAACATCTAATCTAAATCTAATACGATACCAATATAATAATATAATTCATGTATATATATGAATATGAATATGATAATAATTAATGTATTACCAACATTATTCTATAAACCATAAAAAATATCATGAAAATAGAATCGCAATTTCTTTTCGCTGCGCGAATGGAAAACCTTGTTTCTATCATTTATAAGATTATCATATTTATAGTTTATAACTTTCTTTGAGCCAAATGAATGGCTCGGTTTTTTTGTACCATATGTATAACATCATTATAACAGGTGGACACAAAATGCACAAAATTTCATTCACTCTAAAAACACGAACTGCAAAACAAGTTTTCCACATCTGCATTTGGGCACATACTAAATGACAGGAGTTGCTCCATGACCAAATCCACAAACTAGACACGTATATATACATGAATTGGGCCATGACATCCATGCGGTATTTTTATGTTTTCTTCAAACACCAGTGTAGGCCACGCAAACCTAAAAAAAAAACTAGCTACAAAAAAAAAAAAAAAAAAAAAAAAAAAAAAAGGAGACTGGGAGATCACGGCAAAAGAAGGGTATAAAAGTGTGATGGTTTTATGTTTCAACATAACTCATGGATTCTCTTTAACGGGATGATAACGACCAGAAGTTGAGAAGAAACGAGGGTAGTGCAGTAAACCAGCTAAGGAAAGCCATAGCAGTAGCGGTCTCAAACTGTTTGCAGTGATTTTGAGCACAAAGACCAAGATCATTACCTATAAGAACTGTGATACCAGCAGATGCACACGCGGCTGCAAATGTAAGAGTCGATGTGACCTGCAATGAGAGAAGACGAGGGTTTAAACGAGCTGTGAAAATCATGGAGGGAATTTGAATGAAATTTGACTAATTTGCTCGATTTGATGAATGTTATTAGAGAGGACAATTTTGACCCATTTACAGATTATGTTGATCTTTTAACATGTCAAACGTATTAAGATGATGGACATGTGTTGAAAGTCATATGAAGTGAAATATTACATAAAACCTGCTAAAGTGTTTATATTATCAAAATAATTTTAAAATCATATTTTACTTCTTTAATTAACTATAAAGCTTAGAAATGATACAAGAAGTGTTTGCTGGGGCGGCCCAACCGATCCACCACTTTTTGAGCCGCACTAAAAAGTAGCAATTTCAACCCATTACCCAATCCATCCGACCAACTCAATTTGCCACATCTCAATATTACATTATTACCGCACGTCTACACTAGTTTATTACATGGCTAAATATAGGTGCCAATTATTGCTGTTTCTGATTACAGAACACCTCAAATCCAGTTTATTTTGACTGCTTATTCAACTTCAGCTAAGGTTAATTTATTTTTTTCAAGAACTTAATGGAACTATGCGAATCATAGTTGGATTAGTGTAAAATTTCAAGCACATATGATGATCAAGCACACTTGGTAGAATGTTATCAAAAGCAGTTATCTTACCCCATCACCTATAGAAAAGAGACTAACAACTCTATAATTCTGCAAGGTACGTCCAACCAAAAGGGCATGAACGTCAAGAATGGCAAGTGATAAGCTCCACACGCTCTGCAGGCCAACAGCAGCAACAAGGTAGCTGGGACAGCAAATAATCAAAAGCTATCATTAATGTTCAATGCCATTAAACATAAAGATACTACGACATGCTTTTACAACAATTCAAGGATGCAAAAATAAGCTGGAATTTACATGGCTACTCAAGGATTTATCTACATTTATATGTTGGGCTTCATATTCATAACCAGAAGAATAAAAAGTAATTAGCTAGAATATGTGCCACAGACCTAAGATCTACAAATCAAACATGTAGACCATACATGATCTAATCAACAAGACCACTGATTGGACTAGATTTCACGAGGCACCAATCGAAATCCAATAGCGCTCCTAGGAAAGTAGCATCTTTGAACTTATAATAGACACTTTTTGATGACCACATGACGATCAGAATTATTTTACACAACTCGGCTATAAACTATTATGTTGCTAAGGGCCAAGCTATGAATTACTAGGTTTTCTCAAAATTTACCCAAAAAAGGACAAGTTCTTAAGGACCCAATTATAACCCCTATACACATCTGACACAACTATTACCAACATTAACTGTGTAAAATCAAACAAACTACTACTTATTTTCATCTAAATGCAATCCACAGTGTCCAGGCTGGCTAACAGTAAAAGATTGTTTATTTCAACCAAAGAAGTAACACCCGAACCTAACAACCTTCCAAAAACTATTATCTAGTTGAGATAAAGCATGTCAGTTTGGTATGTTCTTCAAACTATAATCTTAGACTGTAACTTGGGTCAAATGGTAGATTAAATCCTGCCTAAATCAATAGTTTCTATTTACTGAGCCCTACACACTAATATGCATCATGATCATTATCATGATCATTAGTGTACAAAAATTCAGTTCCCCTCGTTTCACTACATCCATCAGTGATAATAATCTTATCATCATCCTTCCAGCAAATTTATATGGCAATCTTACTCCTGCCCTATGTTCGCTCATAATCTTTTTAATATTTCATGTTCCACTCGTCAATCATCGTCAACATAAGCAGTTTTCTCCAACCTCTAGAGTAACCAACTGTTCTTTTTCTCCATCTTAATCATAGACAATAAAATCTTAAAAATTTCAGAAATCCATGTCTAGTAGTGTTTCCACTTGTACAAAATGGAACACGGCCATTCACGACACTACATGTGTAAATACCAAACAATCTACTACTATTTCTATCTAATGGAATCCACCATGTCCAGGTGGCAAACAAATTTATTTAAAAAAAAAAAAGGTTTCTTTCAACCGCAGATGTACACACTTACTCCATAACAACCTTCCAAAAATTATAATCTTATCTAGATAGAGCATAAGTCAGATTGGCCAATTCTTCATACTTAAGTTATCTAAGACCTTTGTAACTTGGGTCAAATGCCAGATCGAATTAAACGGGTAAACAGAGAAGTTTTCCCTTATCAGATTACCTGTGGAAGGCGAGTCTTTTTTGACTCATATGTATGCAGCCTAACCGGATATCCCCGTGACCATTTCCGATCCTTTCCCTAGCCACCCTCAAGATGTTTAACTAGAAAGGTTCGAACATGAGACCTCTTGTGAGAACATGAGGACGCCTAACCAAATGCCAGATTGAATTCTGCCTATATTTTATTTAATGAGCCTTACACACTAATATGCTTTCATGTTCATCATCAATTAATGTAGAAAATTTCATTAAATCCATCAGTGATAACAATCTTCAAATCATCCTTCCAGCAACTTTATCTGGCTATCTTACTCCTACCGTGTATCCATTCATAATATTTGATATTTCAAGTTCCACTTGTTTTATCATAATCAAAAGCAACAGCATCCATCTTATCCATCATCAACAATATAGATAAATCTTCCGTTAATCTTTCCAGTTCTCCATCTTTATCAAACACAATTACATCTTAAAAATTCCAGATGTTCATTCAATACTCAGTAGCAACCCTATCAGTATGTACATTATAGAAGTTTCTCACACTTCAATCAATCATAAAATATCACAAATATCCAATTTCCACACAGTCACAACATACACACTCTACTTACAATTAATTAACATCACAGACACAATCTCCAACTCACTATAAAAAATCTCAATAATTAACCAATCGACAACATACACATACTATTAACACATTCAATTATACATACCACAACTAAACATACATACGAATTCAAACAATTAGATCACAGTAACAAAAACAGATCAAGTAAATTACCAGAAGGCAGTAACAGACGGAAAATCACTTGTTGTTGCCATAACAACTAGCGATACAATTGCATACGCAAATTGACAAAATCGCAAGCTTAATCCACCGATCGTTCCAGGCATACCTTGAATCACTTTCATTCTAACCCTAGGCGGTATCACACGATCATCAGCCGGCGGTAATGGCGCTACTTCAACCGGATGTACCGACGGATGACTGACGTTCATGTTACACCGTCTCCGCCGTTAACCACCGCCTGTAACGACGTTTTATCTACCGATCATCATCGATTATAAAAATTGAGTGACTTGATTGGCGGATCTAGGTTTTCTAGGTGAAATTAGGAGAGTTAACGGTTCGATTAGTGATTGAATCGTATGAATTTGAACCGATTTATGTTGTTGTGCATATAGTGATTGAATTTTTGAGTTGTGTGTGTGTGTTTTATCCCCTAATTCTGCCTAACCTATTGTTTGTTATGATTATTATATTAGTCAAAGTAGTTGCGTACGAAATGTTTATTTATTTATCAGTTAGGGATGGATGTAGAGGCCTTTTTCATTTTTAATTTCAACGTATCTAAATTTTTTGTCAAATAAATAATGTCAAAATTATTAAAATTTTATCCTCTTTAATATTGGATCGATTTAAAAAAAATAAAAATATATGATACAAAAATTAAAGTTGTGTATCACATAGCTTTTATGTGTGATACTGTGATACACACTAAATTTTTTATTATGTGTATCACATGTTTTAAAACTTTTTTATCTTATATTAAAGAGCATAAAATTCTAATAAATTTCATATAACTTTTTAATCAAAAACGTTAGTTAATCTTAAAATTAAAAAAAAAAATATTCGTTCCTACCGTTCCCACAATAAAAAGTGTTCCTATTTGAACCTTCCCCTATGCAAGTAATTATTAATGAGAGTGTTAAGTTAGTTCCTTACACAAATCACAAATGTATGGATATAGTAATAATTTATTGGTACCTATCTATTTCTATTTACTCAATAATATTTGTCCGAGACCGGCAACGATAATTTTTGGAGATCTATAGATAATGGGATACGATGGTCAGCTCGTTTTTTCTAATAGTTGTACAATGCAAATAGGTATGAGATTAGTTGAGTAGAGTAACGAGAGCACGAAGAGTCGGCTTACGTAAGCCGTTAAACGAGAAGATTTGAAAGTCGGCGTTCGTCACTCCCGAGTCCCGACTGACATTCTTCGTAGACGTCCGGATTAATACGATGAGACTTGGCTTTTTTTTTCTAACGACTAGAAACGTCAATAAATAGAAAAAAAAGTAAGGATTGCAAAGTTAACGACATATGAGTTTGTATACACGAGTCTTGCGGTGCGTTTTGGGCTTGGTGTTCTCAGCAGAGAGGGAGATCTGAAGATGACTTAAAGAATTTGACTGAGATGCTAGATGGGATTGTCATCGTGGAGGATAAACATGATGAATGGTGATGGTCCCTTGATAATAGTGGTGTTTATACAGTTAAGAAATTTCATCCATTATTGACGCTCCTCTTTTATGTTCAAACTCGCCGGTAAATCGTTTTAAATGGAATAAATGGATCCTCAAAAAAGTGAACATTTGCATTTGGAGAGCTTTTCTAGATCGCCTTCCGACACTTTCTAATCTCATTCATCGAGGTGTGGAGATAACTTCTAATGTTGCGAGTCGAATCTTGAGATGATTCAACACGTCCTGATTGATTGTACATGGGTAACATCTTTATGGTTGAAGTTTTGGAGCCGGTGGAGAGTGTCATCACTTAATGCATCCCTTGTTGATGTCATTTTGGGCGGGTTTGGTCCTCCAAGCAACAAGGTAGTAGCTAAGATCTTTCAAGGTACATGCTATATTCTTTTATGGGCAATATGGAAACATAGAAATCGTATTATTCATGCCTCTCCGGTGGATCAAGATCGTCTTCGTTTGGACTCCCTTTCGTGCAAAGGCATACGCTATTTTGGATTAGCAACCGGTTTAAGAACTTGAATTGTAGGTAGAACTGTTGGATTAGCAACCCCGAGGGGATGTTTGGTTCTTGATTTTCAAGTCCTTTTTGGTGTTTAGTCATGTGTGTTTATTTCTATTTGTTTATGTAATTTGTAATCTTCTCTCCCCTTCTAGGAGAGGAGTTTTATTTTAATGAAATTCTCGCTGTTCAAAAGAAAGAAAAAAATAAAATAAAATTGTTAAAGAGTCGGTTTCTATTTTTTTTTTCTTTTTCCAAACACATTTTCATACTCTATAAATACGACACTTCAAACACAATTTTAATCACATCAAAACACTCTTCTTATCGTTAAACACTCAAATAACTCAAAAACTAATGTTTCCTCGATAGTTCACAATATCGAACAACCCAAACAACTCAAACACTTCGTTTCACCTACAATCCCAATAGAACCCGTTTCAATACGGATCATCATCTATAAACCCGTCAATACCAAACTCATCAAACGCACATATGTGGGGTTTTGGTAATCCATACCAAATGTCTCAAAGTCAAAATCCATCAAAAACAATACCCACAAACACAATTCCATCAACCACAATATCATCAAACAGAGCAATATCCCAACATACCACCTGTGCAATATAGCGATTTCCTAATGTGACAACAATCTCAAAACACCCAACAACCACAACTGACATGTAATCACACAAAGACGAGTACCGACACCAACCTCGTCTTGACTAAGTAAATCGTCAAAAAAGCAAGGAAAAAATCAGGTGGTGGAACCAACACAACCTAAACCCAAAAAGATTATCACCAACCACAACAAATGGCAACCAGAGGAGAAATTACGATTGGCGAAAAGTTGGACTTGTATTTCCAAATATTCCAACCGAGCAAATGCTCAAACTTGCGATTCGTTTGGGTATCTTGTATTGGCGGAGTACAACAGCCGTGACCCGCCATTCCAACCTACAAAAGATATGTTGTCTTCGAAGTGGAACAAAATGAATATGACATGCAAAGAGGCAAGGAATTTGGGAGAGGTTAAAACACCAACCACATAGTGGGGAATATATGGAGCAATTTCGGTTGCTGGTGGACGGTCATTACACGTTGTAAACAAAAAAAATTTCAAACATTACAAATTGTGGAGTTTTTTTTTTTTTTTTGAAGGACCACCAAAAGTGGTTATGTCATGATCTTGTATTCGGAACACGGAACAAACCAAGACGTCGCGAAATGTTTAACTTGGATGACTTGGATATGAACGAAGAACCGGAGGGTAACAACCAAGACACCAAAAACCTGAATGCTTCACTATTTGGTGATGATCCGTTTCCACGTCCACCAGGAAAGTCAAGGCGTTCGAAGAGTCAAAAAACATCCTCCGGTTCCACCACTTCGTCTCGTGCTTCGTTTGATGACTCGATCACATCAAACTTTGAAGGCATCGCTCAACAAAAAAAACATTACTATAGGACTCGAGACCTTGAAGCCGCTCTCAGAATTTTGACAATGTCGGTGGAGAACTTGTCGGAACAGGACAAATTTATAGTGGAAATGTCTTGACAAGATAAGGTGGAACTTTAGCTCCGGATCGGGAGCGAGAGATGAATCGGGATTAGGAGACGCTTGATTATCTAGCCTTTTTAAATTACGTCGTTTTAAATTTATTGTCTTTTAATCATGTATTTTTTAGGACTTTAAATATGTACTTTTTAATTTAATGAACGCATTTCTTTTTAATTAATTTATTGTGTTAATTGTTTGAATATATTAACATAATTGCAAGTTAAAAAAATTAAAAATATATATAACTGAAGAACACTGAAAATGCAGTATTCCCCATTGCCCGGTTCTTAGCCTTAGTGTGCTTCTTAGTGTTATTCAGAACCCTCTGGAAAACACTAAAATCAGTGTCACGACTTTGATATGTACCGATCATTTGATGAGAGAGCAATTAGAGAGATAGAAAATAAAAAGTTTCAATTGCTACACCTACTTGTTCATATCATTTTATAAGTGGACTATATTACGGTGGCGATAATAGTTAAAAATTGTTCGTATGATATTTAGAGAGATTAGTCAACCAGTTAAAAGGGTTATTTAAACGTCCCAGATTCTTTTTTTTTTTTTTTACAATCACTCGACAATTCTCAAACCATGGACGTTGACTCAATTTAAATGGTTGCGATATAAAGATTTAGGATAAAAATGCTACTTTGAACTTGTTAAGCAAAATGGCCCAACCTAGCAGGGTACACGCCGAGTACTATGATGAATAATCCCCACTTTATGTTACCAAATGTTTGAGTTTTACCGGTCGGGTACTCGCCCAGGTCCACAAAAACTTAGTTTTTAACAATACATTGACAGCAGATTTTTGATATCAAATGCTCAACATTGAACAACCAGATGAACCATTTTTCTCCAACTACTATTTAACCATTTTACTAAACTTTCCTAGAATACATGCCAACGATACAAATCCACTTTCTTAAACACAATTCACTATCAATGATCATATGTTCATGGTGAAGCTACCCACATACAAATTGAGTCGAAATGAGTAGACTTTAACAAAATGACCATTTATCAAAAGATGATCAATATACATACTAAAAGTTTACAAACCAACTCTCAAGGACATAACTCAACATATACAACCCAAAGTACTACTTTACCGAAAATCTCATCATTTGTTACAACATACATCCAAATGGGTCATTTTCACCATTTAGCCATACCAACAAAACGGCTATCAACTAATCAACCCAAAATATATATAAGACTTCGTTTTACATGACCTCAACCACATTGACCAAAAAGTAACTTGGACTCTCTTAAAATGTCAACAAACCAACCATATTTCTACATGATCAAAAGGGGCTTTCTTCAAAATAGAGCATGACTATAAGGGAAATAACTTGTTATCTAAAGAGCAACAAATCCACCAATAGCCTCCTACAAATTTCTTGCCCAAATCCTCCTTCTTTCCACTTGAATCACCTACAACATTGAACAACATAATATGATATGCAAAAGCTTAGTAAGTAATAGGCAACAACACATCATACTACACATTAAGGATCCTTAACTCTCAAATATGTCAATTCATAAGAATCAACTTTAGTTCATCAAGCTAGTGCACATTTGAACACTCATGTATCTCAAATGTCACTACTTGGCTAATTTCATCAAGCTAACAACATTTAAACGCTCTTGTATCTCAAATGTCATTACTTGGCTGCATCTCACAAGATTATACACATTTGACTACTCTTGTAATTCAAATGTTATTACCTTGTTCTAACCATCTATTACTTACCTTTAGAGAGATTAGTGAAGGTAGTTTCAATAACTCCAACTCATTTATCACCTAATCATATCAACATATACATAAATTATTATATACAACACAAAATAACTCTTAATCAACTTTACCAACACATTCTATATTTTCTTCCTTTTTCAAAACTCGAGAGTTAGGTGCCATGATCTATAACACCAAATTCTCTACTATCAAGTAACGATCATCAAATACCCGAGAGTATGTGATGTCATCTCTCTTATACAACAATGAGATTATTGTTTGGTCATGCTCTCAACTTTACAATTATTACTATTGTATGCTCTCACCTTTCGTACTCTCTATTGTATGAGGTGAACCTTCAAAATAATCTATTGTATGCTCTCAACTTTTATACTATCTATTGTATGTAGTGAACTTTCTAAAAACTCTAAGTAATATGATATAAATTAGACATTTTAAAAACTCTATTAGAAAAGTTCATATCATACAATAAAGGGTATGAAAGTTAAGAGCATACAATAGAGTTTTTAGAAGGTTCACCTCATACAATAAAAGGTACAAAAGTTGAGAGAATACAATAGTAAAGAGTGTAAAGTTGAGCGCATAACCAAACAATAAACTCTGAAACGTTAACAAAATAAGCTTACTTTACAACTCAAGAACATATGTATAACACTCTTTTACTCAATTTAACATCTTTTAATCAATTCTTGAAACTTAGGGCTTATACACGATGATCTTAAACATCAAATTAGAGGGGTTGTTTATACTTAGAGATGATGAATTAGAAATTTGAAGCCTCAATTCAACTAAACCCTAGCTCAATTTTTTATTATTATTCTTCTTCCTCTCCTTCTCAATCACGCCACACACACACTCTCTGCTTCTTTTGATTTCTGATACTAGAATGTAGGAGATGATTATTATTTTTTTAAATGTTTTTCCTTCTCAATCTTAAAGAAGCTCATCTTGACACATTCAACCCCTTTACTTATTTCAATTTTTACATTTGACCCTTCCAATTTAACCTTATCTTGCTAACTTAATTGACTTATATATCATTTTAATATAATACATGATACTTATAATTAGATAACGACACATTTATAATGTAAAGAGTAAATTCCATAAATGGTCCTTGTGGTTTACACCGATTTACGAAAATTAACCTTATACTTCTATTTTTACTTTTTCAGCCCAATAAGTTTACATTTTGTTTGAAAATGGTCCCTCACCCACCTAAAATGACTAAAGTACCCTTTGATCGTTTAGATCCTGACTATCTGAAAATGACAAGAGAAAAGGGTACTTTGGTCATTTTAGGTGGATGCTGGACCATTTTCGTGCAAGACGTAAACTTATTGGACTGGAAAGGTGAAAAAAGAAGTATAGGGACGAGTTTCGTAAATCGATGTAAACCATAGAGACCATTTATGGAATTTACTTATTAGTTAATAATACTTACAACGTTTTGGGGATATCGCGACGATGTCTGACGTTCATTATAGACAAGATAATGTATAATGGGAAAAAAATATAAACCACGTTAGATGGTGACTCTTGATTCATCTAGCGTTAGGGGATGTTAATATTGAATATGATGCAGGGAGCCATCTTCAACTTATGTCGTGACAATATTTCTACTAGTGATGACATCATGTACAACTCATTCCTCCTCAACCTTGGCGAATTTGATTTCATCGTCAGAAAGTGGATCAAAATTTGCATGGTCACTCAAAACCGGCTCAACAAGCAAAGCTCTTTGCTTCGCCATGATCCCCGGTAGTTTTCGATTTTTCGGGATCTTGTAGGGCCCTAAAATGTCATTTTAATTATTTACCCTTTTAAAGTTGAGCTTTAAGTTTTGTTTGGACTTTGTTAACCTTGATTCGGTTTGGACGAGCTTAGTTTTAGCTTCTTTTCCAAGGTATTTAAATACTCGCGAGTTTAGGGTTTCAACAGCTTTTGAAATTTGATTAAAAAACAATTTTGTAAATACCTCTATAATTTTTTAGTTTTTACTTTGTGTTTAATCTACAAGACCATTCAATCATATCGCCTGAGCATCATATCCTCGAGACAAGTAACCTCGAACCTAATTTTTTTTTTATCTATACATGGTTTTTTTTTTTTTTTTTTTTTTTTTTGAAAAAATAGTCAAGTAGCTGGACTTGAAAACTTATAGATGGAGTTGTTGTAGGGTGTGTTTGGCACAAGGTTTTTATGGATTATCAGAATTTAAAGATAATTTTGATTATCTTTTTGCAAATCTTCATCCGTTATGAATAAAATACTTTGTTTGTTTGTTGGAAAAGAATCCACTAAAAGAAAAACTTTTAGAAGGTAGACTTCTAAAAAACTCCATCGCCACAATCTCAAGCCACCAAAGGTGTTCACGGGTTAGATCGGTTCAGATAGTAGTTAAATATTGACCCGTGCTTTATGGGTCGGGTTCTTCATTTCACTATTAGTAATTGACCCGCACTAGTCGGGTACCCAACCACTAGTATATGAAATTAGGTGGTTACCTACAGTTCGGGTTGCTGGATAATCCATTTTTTAAGTCTAAGTTTGAGTCGAGCCTAGTAAAAAAATATCAAGCTTATATTCAAAATATTACTCACTCCGATCCAATCTAACACTCAACTACAAAGATGCACACAATTTAGGAAAATTACAATAACTCAAAATATGTAATTTTTATAACTTATTGACGTACTGTTTGTGAGATATTTAATTTTAAAAGTGAAAGTGGAAGTGAAATTTGTAATGAAATAGAGCAATGATATTGTTCTCCCATTCCTTACATTTTTAGCATTCTTATTTGAACTCACCCGTTAGTTTTTATATACTTAAAAATAGTGTACGGAAATAAGAATATATGTATGATTAAAATACTTACTGTACCTGTAGATATTTAAAATTAAAAATCCTAACCGATTGTAGTCGGGTTTTTCGGGTTTCAAATTGTTTGGTTTTCGGGTTACGGGTTTCAGATTCAGATCAAGCGGGTCAATCGATTTTATGATTTTCGATTTTTTTGAACACTCTTACCAGCCACAAGCTCCAGCTTCAGCTACAAGTTCGAGTTCTAACTACTTTTTTTTGCCAAATACATCCGTAATTATATATTAAAGATGTGAATTGTCATATCATATGAAATGAAATAAGGTGTATTAAGGTAATTTTACTTTTCATAAGTTTAAAGTTTATTTTCAAACGTTACTTCAACTAAGTTACTTTTTCGAGCTTATGTTTTCTATTAGCTCCTAATATTGTCTACCCAACAATATTAAGGAGCTATTTGGCTAGTCAATCGAGACCTTACAGGACTAATCGGTCAAGTCGGGAACTAATCGGGGACTAATCAAATTTGACTTTTTTACATTTAATAATAAATTTCAAATATTATATGTAAATATAGATGAGAACCCTAAACATAAATAAACATAAACATAAACATAATTGTTTTGAAATATAAACATAATCGTTAATTGTGCAAAATTAGTTTGTTTTATTCAAACCCCAAATTGACCACAACTAAACCCCTCCCAACCCCGCTGATGTAACAAGCCAACCCTGTTGATGTGGCAAGCCAACTCCAAGTCAACCCCATAGGAATGCACATGCTCTTATCTTTTGAAACATGTCACTACAACTATTTTCTTCGAATACTACTGTCGTCGTTTTTACCGACTCTGTAAATTCAACAAATAAAACTAACACTATTATTTATCTACGACTTATTTACAAAAATCATTATATATTCACACATACACATTATTAATTTAGAACTTAACGAGACTAAATAAACTGTAAAACTTTAACTTTTTATAATATTAATAATATATAATTAACTAATTAAATACATTTTAAAAGTAATAATTAATTAATAATAAAAACGTAAGCTTTATTTAGAGCACGGGGTGTGGGGGGTTTTCGTCGCCGTTTTCCGACGAGAACACCGTCGGACGGCGTTCTGCCGCACCGGGATGGCGTTCCCGACGGCGTTCCCGACGGCGTTCCCGTACGGTTTCCGCTTCGCCGTCTCCTTCCGAACATTGTGAACGACAACGTTTTTCTTTTTTTTTCCCGTGTGCAACGGATTTATGTATATATTATAAAAAAATTTAAAAATTAAGAAAATATAGCCGTTCAACGGCATAACTTTTTAAAAAAATAATAATTTTTTTCCCTATTTAAACACACCTCAAACACAATCTCAAACCACAATTCATAAACACTATCTCAAAAACTCTTTCACATACACATCTAAAACAATCAAAAACTCATCTAAAAATGTCATCCGATTCATCATCCGATGACGAAACCACGTACAAACTTATGATGCTTGCTCGTAAGTATCGTAATGAGCAACAAGATGCCGAAAGTTCGACGGCTCGTTCAGGTCGTTTCATACCTCGTGACCGAGTCACGGCGGAGCAGACGTTACTAAACGATTACTTTGTCGAAAATGCGAAATATCCGCATGAATATTTCAAACGTCGATTTCGAATGAGTCGTCGTTTATTCCAAAGAATTTGTGAGGATATTAGCTCTTACTTCGTCGAACCACTTCCCGACTATTTTTTGTGGTTTCGTCAACGACCCGATGCACGTGGCGTACCGGGTTTTACTTGTCTTCAAAAAGTCACTTCTGCGATTCGTCAATTGGCATACGGTGCTACTCCGGATGCCTTTGATGAATACTTGCAAATGTCAGCAAGAGTTTCTCGTGAAACTTTACAAAATTTCATAAGTGCGTTATCGATTTATATTCAAATGTGTACATGAGAGAACCAACTAATGTATACATACATCGTTTGTATGATAAGCATCACGAGCTTCATAGTTTTCCCGGCATGCTTGGTAGCATAGATTGTATGCATTGGGCTTGGACACAATGTCCAAATGCATGGAAAGGTCAATACACCCGAGGCGATCATGGGTATCCGACGATTATGATATGGCATGCATACTTTGGAGTTGCGGGATCCAACAATGACTTAAATGTTCTTAATATGTCTTCTTTGTTTAGGAATTTGCTAAATGACTCCGCTCCCCAAGTTCCATATACAGTGGCTGATTTGGATTACGATAGAGGGTACTATCTTGCCGATAGGATATACTCGTCATGGGCAGCGTTCGTGAAGGGATTTTCAAGCGAGATTGATCAAAAGAGGGCTTATTTCAGTAGGAAACAATCGGCCGCACAAAAGGATATTGAGCGCGCTTTTGGTGTTTTACAAGGAAGGTGGCATATACTACAACAACCGGCAAGAGCTTATAGTTTAAACGCTATAAGAAGAATCATGTATGCTTGTATCATATTGCATAACATGATAATTGAAGACAACGGTTTCAACATTGCTGAGAATGAAAATTATTATGTACCTGTTGGAAACATACAAGGTTCTTGGATCGAGAGATGTAACACATACGAGAGGAAAATAAAGGAACTACGTGATCGGGAGACACACGAAGGACTTCGAGCCGACCTTGTGGAACATCTTTGGAGGTATCGTGAACAGAGGTGGAATGAATCGCAAGCTTCGGGATCGGAAATGGGAGCGGGAGATGATTGATTTGTATATTTTATGTATTTTAATTTTAGGACTTGTAATCTTTTATGTATTTTAAATTATGTATTTTAATTTTAGGACTTGTAATTTTTTTTATGTCTTTTTAATAAATTAAATCTTATTTTATTTGATTTATTTGTTTTTTATATATTAATTTATACAATTATTACCATTAAAAAAACAAATAAAACAAATAATAAAAAATTCCAGAACACTGTCCAGAACTGTCCAGAATTGTCCAGAACACTGTCCAGAATACTGTGACCACACCATAAAATTCTCAATTACAACATTCTTCAGAACACTGTAGTGACAGTGTTAACACACCCGTGCTTTTACAGAATTACCCGTAACGCTGCCGATTGTTAATTGTTACAATGCGTTATCAGGACATCTTTTGTCCTTTTGTAACCTGCCCCATCTTAACACAACACTCATTTCTTTGTTACCACATTTTTAATTTTTAATCTTTTTAATTAATTAAAAACAACTCTTTTATTGTTTTATTTCAGCTCATCTCTCTCAAATTAATCGATTTGACTGTCTTTTTTCTATCTAGGGTTTTTGTTAGCTTTTGCTTCAATTATTATTATTCAAAGCGGCCAATCGGTGTGTATCTATCTTCACATCATCCTAGGGTTTACAGATCTATAATTCAACATGTTTTGGCACCTTACATCTCTTTCCGCTTCTTCACCTGTAAGTTTCAAATTCTCAATTACATCATTTCAATTAGTCTTATATATATAGATATATAGATAGATGGATTTAGTTTCATGTAATTTAATGCGGGTTTTTTCAATTAACTGTATTAAGTAAATGTTTGTTTGATTTATGTTAGTTTTGTAGTATTGTTTTCCCTCTTCTGTAATGGATCCTGTGTTAAATCATATTTATTGGTTGTTTATTTATTTATTATAATAATAAGTACGCTTTCTTGAGCCATTCGAGTCATTAGATAGATTGAATTGGAAGTTAAAACAATGAAATTTGCAATTCCTTTATGCTTGACTATGGATAAATCAGGTAATAACTAATAAGGTGGATCCACATATTCATTTACTTGATATCGTTGTTTTCGTTAAGAATCAGTTGTATAAATTTGCATCAGGCTAGTCTTATTTTGTCTTGCAGGATGTTGCTACCACAGTTTGTATGTTGTTATTTTCTTTAAAAACATATGGTTTGTTTTATGTTTAGGTCGAGTCTATCTTGGACAAGGACGTTTTCACATTGGAAGAGCTTCTGGACGAGGAAGATATTATTCAAGAATGCAAAGCTTTGAATAGCCGTCTCATTAACTTGTAATTGGGCTTTTATTTTAGTAATTTGTAATCATTTTCTTGCTTCATCTTATAGAAAAGCTGTTGTTTCTCATAGTTGAAGTTTGTAGAATATTCATGATTCGGATTAGAAATTTAGATTGCAAATAGGATGACTAGAATATATGTGTTGTACTTAGAGAATGCTTGTTTTTCAGCTTGCGCGACAGAGCTCAAGTTGAACAATTACTGCGATATATCACAGAGGAGCCTCCGGAGGATGCTGATAGCAAACATATTTTCAAGTATGTCATTGATCATTATTTGACACATGCAAAAACTTTCAATACCAAATCATTATTTCCTTATTACCTTCACATCTTTTGTCCTATACCTTGTATACAAGATTTGGAGTCAAGTTGGGCATATATAATAATTTCTGTTACTTGTTTAGGTTCCCCTTTATTGCTTGTGAGATCTTTACATGCGAAATTGATGTGATCTTCAAGACTTTAGTGGAAGAAGAGGAGGTTCTCATTAGATTCCGATTTCTGCCTTATCTTTAGTATAAATTACAGAAATTCATATATCATTATATTTAGTCTCACATGATCTCCTCTCAAACCTTAACTTGCAGCTAATGAATTTACTTTTCTCGTTCCTGGAACCAACCCGTTCACATAGTGCTTTGCTGGCTGGGTACTTCAGCAAGGTATGTTCCTTAAAGCTGGATAGGGATGGACATATGTATCTGCGTGTGTATATAATAAATATTAATATATATAGAAGGCATTTTGTATTACTAGTATGCTGGTAGTAGTTTTTTTATTGTGTACTTGGAGATAGATGGTTGCTCATGGGTTTAACAGGGGAAAAAGGGATGCAAGACAAATTTGTGGTCCGTGTACAGTTTGCTACAAATGTAAATATTGCACTCTAGTTTTTACCCAATGAATATATAGGGTCTAAAAAGCTCATATGGTGGATCTCCCTCTCTCTCTCTCTCTCTCTCACACACACACACACACACACACACCGATATTTTATGTGAATCTTCATTTATCCGTGTGGCATAAAACCATTGCTTGAGAATTTTTCTGCCTTGCTGTAGGTTGTGATATGCCTCATGTTGCGGAAGACGGTCCCACTTATAAATTATGTTCAAGTGAGTAAACGTTATCTATGAATGGTGCTGTCTTATGATTAGTTTGCTTCTTAATATTCTTCAGAAGGCTTATCACTTTTTTGTACTGCTTAATTTCCTTCACAAAGGCCCAGCCATATTGCTCAATTTCCGTTTACACGTGATATTATGGTTTCACTTTTATTCTTAAATACATTATTTCATACATTGATCACTATACTTCTACAATTATAATAATTTTTGAGCTTTTTAACCAATAGCACCAATACTGAAAAGTACATTGATAGTCTACGAAGTATTAAATCTAAAGTCGTTTTCTGGTATTGTTTAAGGTTTTATATCGAATTTATGATTATTAGAATTCCATTTCGTTGAAACAATTCCATTATGGTAAAGATGCATTATGACCTTATTATATTTATGATCCTGCAACTTATAAAGTAACTACCTAAAAGTTCAAATTGGTTTATTGGATATTTTTATAGCTCATATTATTTTTCAACCATTTTACTTTAAAATCGTTTCAAGGGAAAAGATATATACCAGTTTGACCACTTGCATGACTTTTCAGAGTAGTCATGCAATGTACTTTGTATTTCTTCCTTGTTTCATACTAGAGATCTATTTGTTATCAACGTGAGCAGGTTCATCAGTACATTTTCCAACAGCTGGTTGATTTGATCGGAGTTACGTCAATCATGGAGGTTTGTGTATTTTTTATTCAGGTTACACAAATGCATAATATCAGCCTTTGAGCTTTATGATGACTCTTGATGAATGATCATTTATTCTGGTCTTATGTAAACACAGGTCTTGGTGAGACTTGTTGGATCTGATGATCATATGTATCCCGATTCTGTGGATGTGGTGCAGTGGTTAACAGAGAGCAACCTGTTGGAGATGATTGTGGATAAATTGAGTCCATCTGTGAGTCTCTCGTCATATTGATATTGATATATATGTACTTGTTGTTTGTTTATAAATGCATACGTTTCACAGCTTCAGTGAACTCTCTAACGTTTTCTTTGCTCTTGAAATTGCTTCAGAGCGCTCCTGAAGTACATGCTAATGCAGCAGAAACCTTATGTGCTATAACTCAAAACGTGTCATCTCCTCTTGCCTCTAAACTTTCTACCCCAAGGTTTTTATGATCTCATATACTGATATACTGGAATTCTGCTTATTATTAATTTCTTCAGTTCCCTGATATTATATTTGTTCGTCTTTTTTCTGCAGTTTTGTTTCAAGGATTTTTGGTCACTTGTTGGATGATTCACATTCAAAATCTGGACTTGTCAGCTCATTGTCTGTGTGTATATCTTTGTTGGATCCAAAAAGATCGGTTCCCTCTCCTCCCTTTTATTCTTTTAGAGGTCAGCATATGTACGAGTCACCTGTCAAAGTTAACCAGGAGACCGTAGGAGCAATGCTACCCAAACTTGGTGAGTTTTGTACAACTGATGTCACATTTTAATATTCAGTACTTTTATGCTGTTGTAATTCTTTTGAAATCTGCATAAAAGAAAAGATGATAGCTGTAGGAATGTAAAAGTTACTGTCCGAGTTGTGCTCGATATTCAAATCTAACAGATTCTGTAAAGTTCCTAGCTACATCATACTCTGCCTTTTAAATTGTATATGATTTATTCTGTATTACATTAAGTAATAGAAGTTATTCATTAGTTGGAATATTAGTTAATTTTGCTGTGATTGAAATCGCAAACTCTTAATGAGCATCTTCAGAGTTATATTCATTGTTTTTGTTTTTATTTAATTATTTTTTTTACTTAAAGTAAGAAAGAAATTTGAAAGTTTCTAAAATGGGAACTTGAGACAATGAGCTTGGTGGATTATGCATTCATGCTTGTTATAGTTCTGCTTATTTAAGTTACAGTAGTCCAAGTACGCCACAATTGCCACTATATTTGAACCATAAAAATACTTTAGATGTGCTAAAATTGGTTTGAAGTAGGGGCGTGTTACAGTGATGCACATGCACGTTCTGGGATGCATAGTAAATTTGAAAAGTTGCTCTTTCATCCTGGCTAACAATGGTACTCCCAATCTTCGATGGGATGATATATACAATTGCTGGTCGTCATGCTACCTGAGTTGGGGTTTATGGTAACTGGTTATTGACCACCTATTAAATGTTTCAGGTGACTTGTTGATGTTATTGAATGTGTCACTAGATGAGAAAATTTTGCCAACTACATATGGCCAGTTGAGGCCTCCTCTAGGGAAGCATCGTCTAAAGGTTAGATTTATCTGATATCTTACCTTTATCAGTTGCATACTTTTCATTCTTGCAAGGACATATTTGATGTGAATTAGTGATGAATATGGTTTTTGGATAGATTGGAAAGGGGGCAAGTTTCAGATACTGGCTGGCACATAGCTGGTCTAGTGTTGTGATTTTGTGCTTTAGCAACTGTCCAAATAAGCCACGTACGAAGGGGTAAAATGGACGTGGATAGGCCTGGACTGACTGGGTTAACCAAAAACACTTCTTGTTCAAAGTTTTTGTATTTTCGTATACACTTGGCGTGTCAATATGTTTATGGAAGTTATATACTTTCGATGATAATATGTATTTTCAAATGAATTGATCGATATTTTATGCATTCACATTACACTGGCTGGCTTTAGACTCGTTTGATTCTTTCTCTTCTTAGCTATTCTTTACCCGGTTGCCCTCTTAGAGACAAACCATAACCAGAATCAACTCATATATATGTTAATAGTACTTTGAACAATGCCACCTCATGTCCTCATCTTGCGTTGCATTTTTTTTAATCTACGCTTCTAGTTGATTTTTTCGCTTCTCATGGCTGGTGGTATTGTATGCTTGCAGATCGTGGAGTTTATTTCAGTTCTGTTAAAGACTGGGAATGAGATCGCAGAAAAGGAATTAATCAGCTCTGGAACTATACAAAGAGTTCTTGATCTTTTCTTTGAGTAAGACATTTCTAATAAATCTCTTTGTGATGCTCTCTTTGTTACTTAAATGTCAAATTGTCAACCATGGTGTAATTAATATAGTCAATATATTCCTATATGATGCATACTCTTACAGTTTCTTGTACTATTAATTGATGCAGGTACCCTTACAATAATGCTTTGCATCATCACATCGAAAGTATAATATATTCTTGCCTAGAAAGCACAAACAATATTATCATTGATCATCTTTTGCAAGCATGTGGTTTGTTGACGAAGATTCTTCAAACAGATAATAATCCCGTTCTTTCTGGAGAACTTAATCTGGTAACTGATGATGAATGTACTTTTTAAGAATAATTACTTGCAGCAATGGGCCAAAATACCGTTACAACTGTTTGCTTTATAAATCAGATACAGAAAAGTAATAAAACTAGTATGCTTTGTTTCAAAATTAACAAAATAAGTTTTAATTGGTATTACATATTATACTGCTATAAAAAATGGGGATCATAAGTGTTAGAGTCATTCAAAAGTTTATCTGAATTTGATATAGTAGTTACAATATTAGTACCTCCAGTGCCATTCTTCAACTTTTTCATGTGCTTTCTGGACTTTATGACTTCCTATCTGCCATTATTGTTAAATGAATGACTTGTTTTACCTATTAATGTTGTAAATAAAGTTTGGATGCTTCCCTCCCATTTATCTTATCACCATTGTTTTTGATAAATATGAATAATTTCTAGATTTTGTAATAGTTGCTACTTTTTATGCAGCCTACATTGCCTGCTGCTGGAAGAAATGCACCCCGGCTTGGGAACCTTGGACATATAACACGCATTGCAAATAAAATCTTGCAGTTGGCGAATACCGATAGTCGCATTCAGACACATATTCAGGTGTGCTATTATTT
Organism: Gnaphalium uliginosum; assembly: GCA_963930675.1. Classification (NCBI taxonomy): domain Eukaryota; kingdom Viridiplantae; phylum Streptophyta; class Magnoliopsida; order Asterales; family Asteraceae; genus Gnaphalium; species Gnaphalium uliginosum. The sequence continues at coordinate 10,856,612 of OZ005683.1, read as the reverse complement.
GTGGAAAGATTGATAAAGGAGTCTGTTAATTACTTAAGTTATGCATCATAACCGAACTGTGTCTGTAGTGAAGAATAATGGAAACCAAGATTGACAACAGAAAATCTTGTTTTTATAAGTGTATGTGTTATGTATGGATTTTTCTTTTTCTCATGGAAGCCTGTAATTTAACCTTGTTTTTGTGATCCAGGAAAGTAGCGAATGGAATGAGTGGCAGGCTACGGCTCTACAGGACCGGAATATGGTTGAAAATGTGTACCGATGGGCTTGTGGGTAAGTTTTCTGCTACCCCGCTGCCATTTACATGTACAAGCCTACAAAGAATTTTTTGATAATTCATGCAGAAAATATTTATGTGTAAAACAAACAAACATAAGTCTTTTTGTGCTCTTACTTAATATGGCCATAGAGTCATTGACATCGAGGTTCAAGTATCCTTGTCTTCTTTCTCGTGTAGTCATAATGTTTAGGTTTTGCCTTAGATTTTTCACTTTCATGTCATCTTTGTTTTTAATAAAAAATGACTGAAGTCATGAGTGTTACATATTTTCATAATACTTATTTTGTGTTCCATCTTGATATTTTCAGTCGACCTACTTCACTACATGATAGGAATAGGGATAGTGATGAAGATGACATTCATCATGACAGAGACTATGATGTTGCTGCTCTAGCAAATAATTTAAGCCAAGCATTTAGATACAATGTGTATGATAATGAGGAAGGTGAAGAGGTATGTTGAAGGTCCTCTCATATACGTTCAATTTTGCTTTCTGTTTATCAGAATTTTTATATCGTACTTATGGCATTCCTTACGTTATTGCAGGGACATGAAAGTCTTGGTCGAGGTGACGAGGTACTATTATGGTCATTGATTCCTTTCTGCATGTATCCATAGGGGAGATTATTACATAAAGGTTGGGTGACCGGTCAAAACAGGTTATTTTGATACAGGTCGAAATATGTGGGGTTGGGTTGGCCTGCAAACATTTTCTTGTCACAAGATGGGTGAGTCGGTCTGGTTGGGTGAAGGGTCAGACCAGGTTGTGTTTGGGTTGACCTGGAAACAATGTCCATTATTAATAAACATTTACATTCTAAAGATTATTATAATAGTGATGTTTATGTTTATACAATAATAATCCAAGTTGTTGAAAAAACCAATATAGGAGGTTTGTTTGGATAAACAAATAGTCTTTGATCGACTTACAAGCTCTTCGACCCATTTGGATCTCATGGAGTTTACTTACCAAATAATTAGGAGCGTCATGATCACCTTAAATTCTAGATTATCAGTAGTCAATTGTTTAATTTCTAGACATGTTCACGTATTAGATGAGTTTTGATGATTAAAGTATTATTAGAGAAATTTGGATTAGGTATTAGGTAGTTTCTAAGATCTGTTTTATGTCTTCATATTTGAAATTTTTTATTAGTAATCAATTGAACAAAATATCTTTCCTTTTTTGAAGTTAATGGGTCAATTGTTCATTCTGTTATTATTGTTGGTCTTTCCTGTCTTTGAATTATGATTTACATAATATAAAATAATATAGATGTTGGTTATGTTTTTGCGTCTTTGTGATACTCATACTGAATCTGCAACTGAATTTGGAGATGCAGGAGGGTTACTTTGATGATGAATCTGCCGAAGTTGTCATATCATCCCTGAGGCTGGGTGATGACCAAGGCAGGTAAGTTTCTGGAAAATGAATCTAAAATCATCTACTCAGCCTTCATCTGCAGTTTCGGCCCATTTACCTTTAAAAAAGTCAATTTGGGTTGCTTTTATTTGAAGGAGTCAGTTGGGTTAAAGCTAAAAGATACATTAAAAAGGAAATGGATCAAAGGGTTTGAACGTATCAAATTATATACGAAGTGTACTCAATAGCATAAAATTCTCCAACACTGCAGTTTGAAGAAAATTAGATTATTTTTTTATAGTAGTATACTTCAGGTAATCATATCTAGCATATTAATTATTTAAAAAATCCAAAAAGAAAAGGTAAAAAAATATATCCGGAGGGATATTGTATTGCAGTTCCATTATTAAAGAAACTAGATTTCATTGTTTATATCTTACTAATTCCATTTCAATTTAACTTACTCCCTCGTTTCTTTGTTCTGTGCAACAGTTTGTTTACAAATTCCAATTGGTTTGCTTTCCAAGATGATAAAATGGGTGATGCAACTATGACAGCAACTTCACCTTCAGAACTGATGGATGAGATCAACCTAAAGGAATCTTCTACCATTGATAACACCAGTCATGATGACGATGTGGTAGTTGGGGTAGATGAAGAGTTTCTTGATAGCAAATTATCTAATTCGATGCCCAATCAGAGCCCAAATCCGTTTAGTGAAGATTATGAAGCAAATGAAAAAAATAGCGCCTCGGATGCTGACTTTTTCAGATTCGAGTCAACAGATAATGAAGACTTGTTTGCAGATAGACCTATGCCCGAATGGGTAGGATGGGGTGAGCCTGTCAGTGGGTCAGGGGTCAATCCTTTTGAAGACCCTACTGTCGACATTCCCAGTGCACCCGAGACACCAGTGGGGGTGGGGCTGACAGTCAGCCCAGGTTCAACGCCTCTACCCAATGGCTCATCGAGTGAAGCGTCAGTTGTGTCATCTGATACGAGCCAAAAAGATGGTGCGGCGCCTTCATTGTTTGAAGAAGATGTGGAGTTTGTAGGGGTGGAATTAGATGGGTCTGAAAAGGCTATGGATAAAACCCTTAAAGAGGGCATTGTTGGGGAAGCTGGGTCTTTAAAAAGAAAGGTTACACCTAGTGGAGCTGAAAACGAGAATGATAACGATAACGAGGCGAAAGAGTTCAATGACAGCAATTATTGGAGGGTGGACCAAGAGATTGCTGTTTCGGAATGAAATGAATATGATGTGATGTACAGTAAAGTATAATATATTTTTCTGAAATGGACATAGTTGTGTAGGTTAATCTAAATTGTTTGACTAATACTTGTTATTACTCATTGTTGTTCAGGTTTTGTTTCTAATTATGCTTTACAGATTATTGGGGTAGGTTTTTATTCCTTTGTCCCCCTTTGTACTTTTTGTCTTCTTTTTATTGTTGTCTTTATAGCCTACTTTTTCGTGCAATATTTTCTCTGTTTTTTTTATTCCAAGAAGATTGATTCGTATTATGGTTTGATCTTCCCCAATAGATTGAATATAGGGCTCTGTGTTAGAGTTTAGTAATATGGCCAACCGATTGTATGGATGAGCTATGGTTTATTGGTGGTAAGGTTTCTATCCTTGTACTCTAGATGATTATCAATGTGATACTCCCTCCGTCCCAATATTCATATTTTCTTTTCGTGTTGTTTCAAATTAATTGTCCACTATTAAAAGTAGATATTCATATTTTCTTTTCGTGTTGTTTCAAATTAATTGTCCACTATTAAAAATAGATATGAAAGTTTGATCGAGATTACTACATTATCATTATTTGAAATTCTTATTACAAACGTTAAAGAATATAGTAATTAATTGATTGAGAGTTGTAAAAAGTAAGAAAGAGAAAGCAATAATAGTTATATTTTTATTAAAATGTGTGTTTTTTGTCGGACAAGGGCGATTCTTACATAATATTTGTGGTGTCCATTGCACCCACTACATTTTCAAAATATTTAACAAATGATTAGATAAATACATAAAGGACACCACTTATAATTAGGTTTGGACCCCATTTGAATTAATGATTAAATATTTAGAGATAAAAACTCATCAACTACTTTAATATTGAGCCCAACCATTTAACCCAACCACACAAAAAAATTCATTGAATTTAACTTATCTTGATCATTTCCTTGAAGTACGGTTACGAATAAATAAAATTTGCACTTCTGTTGAACAAAAAGTCTAGACTTTCTATCCATAATTGTAGAATTGATTTTCATGCAATTCACTCTATTGTATTTCTCCTTTTTCCGATTCACTCTCACAATAGTACTCATTCATGTAAAAAATTTAAATATTCTTTTAACTGACAGATAACTTATTAGAATAGTTGTAACTTTATCTCATATAATGTGTTTAAATTTTTTCGGTTATTGAATTACATAAAAAAAGTTGAATTTGTTAATATATATACTGAACATTACACATGTTTGATGGTGACAACTCGTAATGAACAAACTAGTGTATCAACTATCATATTAGTTTTTAATTTCAAATGTTCATATATTAATAAAACGTCTACACGAGTTATCTATTTTTATTTATGTAACTATTCGATCTGACCCATCCTGTATTGCAAATATTATCATTTTTAACTTGTTGCTCCTCCCGTTATAAAATTAACAAAATTGGACCCCGGTTGATGTGAATCCTAGATTCGCCATTGTTGTCGGATGGCAATTACTTTGGGACGAAGGGAGTATAAAATACCAAATGAGTTTTCTTTAATATACATCACATTATACCACTTTGATTGTCTTAGTCACGATGAATAATATGTGAAAGTGGACGGATATCGTGTGAAATACCCGAGTTATTTGACACCCGAGTTATCTTACAAGTTCAAATCATCAAAATGATCGCTCAATAAGTCACAAATGGCTAAATCATAATATCATATCATTATTTCCCAAATGAACATGATGCGAAATTGATCATGAACTACTAACCTGGTGGAAATTATGGGTTAATTTTGGATGCAAATCTTTCCATTTTATTTTAGCAACTAACTACTATTTTGGAGGGATATTTCTTGAAACTTACTCAACTTAAGTGCTAAGGTTATAACTTAAGAGTTAGATGTAGCCAACACAAATTATTATTCGCTTCTTTATTTCATGGGATTATCATGAACTGAATTCGTGCAGAAAAATGACACTTTTGAGCCAAAAAGTATACCTGGGCATATTCTATTCTAATAATTTGATTGGTTAATTCTTAATGCTTGTTCTTGATGTTTTATCTTGCCTATCCTTTATGTTTTATCTTGTCTAGTGTAGGGTTTTGTAATTCTTCTATAAATAGAGGTTCATTCTCTTTGTAAAAAGCAGAGTTGATGATTATGAATGAAAATTGAATATATGTGATTCTTTCTCCTAAAAATATCTGTGTCTTTATGATCTTTGATCTTGGTGAAGTAAGAGTGGTTTCTTTATCAATATTTGTGGTGGCTTTTCCTTTATCAAATATTGTGGTGAAATATTTAAATCTTCGATTCCTTTATCTGTAATCGTGGTGCAAACTTTATCGATTATAGTGGTGGGTTGGAGTATTTCCTTATCTTATTCGTGGTGGCTCATCTTTTATCGTTCAAGTGGTAGATTCTTTTATCTTTTAATTTTCTGTTTTTGTGTTTTAGATATCTGTTCTATTATATCAAGAAAGCTTTGTTTAAGAAATGCATTTTCATCAAGAAATTCGCATCAGAACACGTAATTATGTTAATAGATTTTTACTAGAACATCATAACCATTTATTTTAGGGATTTCTAAAGAAGTGTATACATGTTTGAGGAATTTTGTCAAACAACCAGAGACAATGGGAACAAAGATTATAAATACAAAATTTATATTCTGCCCTAAAATACGGTGAGGAATAATTTGAAGGTAGTGTGTATCTTTGTGTAAATTCTATGAAGTATAAAAAATTAATAATCTAGTATTCTAGTATTATTAATTAAAATAATTATACATGAGTTGTGAATAAATAAATGAGTTGTGAATATTATAAATGTCTAGGCATGTGTATTTTAGTAACCAATTTATATCCAATTAGTTTATAGATGTTTATTTTTTAATAATTAACGCATATGTAAATGCGTATCATGCAAATTGCCTAAGAGTGTGTAATACATTTAATTCATACCTATATACATTTATAAGTAAAATGGTGAAAGAAGATATGGTACATCTCAATTGATAAAGAAAAGAAAGTGTCAGTGTGAGAAAGTGAATGAAAACTCACACGTGCAATAATTAAACCAAAACAAAAATGAATGTAGTGAAAGCCATAGTAACTCAAATGATTTCCCGTGGTAGTATTCACGAATTTGGATTGTGAAATGCAAAGTTTACGGTGTAATATACGCACCTATGTCGAAAACTCATATATAAATAGGTTACAAATGTAACTGAGGAACAACACACCAGTCCTATGGATATCTTCTATCTTACCTAAATAACTATAATAAAATTTCACGACTATATTTTAGAGTAAATCATTCTAGTTAGAGAATTAAGGAAATCAAGTCTGTTCGTAAAGTTATCATTCCTAAATCAAGGTAAGTTTTTATATGCTTTCTCTTTGAGCCTTTTGTTCATTTCGTTATGTTAGTTGGATAAATTATGTTTCACTTTTATTATGTCATTAGCGAATTTTACTGCTATATGCATTAGTCGTGATTTAGTAGTTTCATGATTATATTGAACGATAATATCTATTGTGCATTTTATTATCCACTGACAAACTAAACGTTTGAGCATGCACAGTTAAAGTTAAATTGTTATGAATAATAAGGAATGAGTTATTTCCGTTAAATTAGAATGACTAAGATGAATGATGATTAAGGAGTCCGTCCATATTAAATTAGGGCGGCGAATATGTATGCCGTGATGTTCTATATGAACACTGTTGATACAATCTCATAAATGACAAGAGTTTGTTTAGAAAACTTAGCTCATCTATGTACAAAGATCTCAACAAGCTTGTGTCAAGGGGGAGTTTGTTGATGCAAAATCAACACCGTTTGACAAAAGCTTGTGTAGAAATCTTAGCCTAATAAACGTTGTACAAACTGCGAATTTGTGAGAACTTATTTTAAGTTCGAAAGTACTGTTCATGCGAACTTAAATTAAGTTCGCAGGTACTGTAGCACTAGCTATAAATACGCAGTTTCTGTTTTCAGTTGGTAACGAGTTTGGAGTGTGTGCACGAATAGTGATTGAGAGAGTTTCTAGTTTGGAGCTTATCTGTGTTATCTATAATTGATTAATATCAATAAACAGAAACTTATTTACTTTGATTGCATTCGATTTACATTTTACGCATAAACAAAATTAACGAACGGATTCCCATGTTTCGTTAATTCGATTCAAAGACGAGGTCAACAGGACTAACAAACACACCCATGTAATAATTAGAAAGAATTGAATTAGGGCGAAATTTGAAGTTTACACCAACCACAAAAGCTTGAAGTACATTTTCACTCAAAAAGAATTGAACATGAGACACAAGAGGTGATTAGAACTTCTAAAAGGCTACGATTGTGAAATATTTCACCACCCATGTAAAGCCAACGTAGGAGCTGATGCCTTGCTAGAAAGGCTAATGCACACGTTATGACGAAAAATTTGTGCACAATTGACGTGCGACCAAGCCTACTCGATCAAATCAAACAAATGCAACATGAAGTCTTCAAAAGAAGGAGAATATAAACATGAGAGAATCAAAGGATACGAAAAGAGCTTGAACACCGATACTAGAGGGATATTATATTTCATGGGGCACATATGGGTTTTGGCATAAGGGCATAATACAAGATATTCAATACACCCTGGAAGCGTGAAGATGTACCGTGATCTACTGATTAATTATTGGTGGCTAGCAATGAGATGGGACGTTGGGAAATGAGTAGAGAAATGCTTAACTTGTCAACATGTTAAAGAAGAGCATCAATAACTCTATGGAGGATTACAACCGTTAAAATTCCAGTATGGTAATGGGAACGCATAACAATGGACTTCGTAACAAAACTTCCTAGGAACCAAAGAGGACACGACGTCATCTGGGTGATAGTAGATCGTATGACCAAATCAGCTCACTTCTTGCCTATTAAAGATTCTTTTCCAATGAATAAACTAGCACAATTGTACATCATGGAGATTGTAGCCCGACATGGTGTACCAGTGTCTATTGTGTCGGATCGTGACAATCAATTCACCTCAAAGTAAGTTTCCAACGAGAAATAGGAACAAAAATCGAGATGAGCACGGCTTACCATCCACAGACTGATGGTCAAATGAAACGCCCCTGGATTTTTTTTAATTCCTTTAATATTACGCGATCCTAGCATTTGTCTGGGATCGCGTACTTGTACATGAAATCACACCAGAAAGTTTCCTTCACTATTACGCGATCCTAATGACTTTCTGGGATCGCGTACTTGTGAAGAACTTCTCATCAGAAAACTTTCCCTTTATATTACGCGATCCTAGCAATCTTGTGGGATCGTGTATTTGTGCTTGAACTCAAAACTCAGCAAAACTCAAGCTTTTGACCCAATTTCGTACGCACATAATTTTTGACTGGTTTAGAATCAAGACACGAAATTTTGCAGACATATTTCATACGACACAACGAAGGATTTTCAATTGGCACTTTTCTAAAATTCATACAAATGACGGTTTTGGACACTTTTTGAACCAATTCTTGTAACCATTTTGATTCAAATTCCTTACCACTTTTCAACTACTCTATTTGCATAATTCAACACAACAATACATGCCAAAATGTCCAAATCATCATTTCGACTAGTTTTAACCAATTGACCCATTGGGAGACCCATTTTGACCATTTTTTTGAGATTTTCAACCACTTAACATAATCAACATTTAGAAAGGAGTTATTTCAACCCAAACATAACTTCCAACATCATTCTTTACAAAACATCTTACATAATAGATTTCGTTACAAAAGTTGACCATGTACAAAAAGAAACAACTACACAATGTGGGCGTTTCTACATAGCGAGAGCATGCTCATAAGGGATTACTTACTACTAGCTTGTAGCAAGTCCACATCTATTCCCGCTTGGGCTTTTTACCCAAATCGCCCCTTGCCCCACTTTGCTCATCTACATACATCAACAACATAACTATAAGCAACATGCTTAGTAAGTAAAGGAAGGTATAACATCAATATTAACATGAACATTACAATATAACATGAATTAAGGATACTTGATTCCATACATTTTGACTCAAAGAGTCCCACCTTATGGTGTCAAGCATAACATTTGAGGTTTCTCAAGTCTCAAAGTCACCCTTGAATTCCACCATTTAGTGTGATCATTGAATACTCTTGTATCTCAATGATCACACTTCATACACAACATACCAAAGAGCAAATATTTGAGTATTCAATGTAATCCGAGCATTGCAATTTAATTACATACTCATCCATTACTTACCTTAGAGTAGAATTCAATTAGCTCAACAACTATTTTCCCACTCTTATATCACCTAAACATATCAATACACATACATGAATTACTTACAACTCAATGAACTCAAATTAACTTCTTTAACATTCACTAGCTAGAATTTAAGTGTTTCACTTCTAACACTCAATTCTCAACTAGCTATCATACACTTATCTTAATATAACACACATACTTATAGATGATTAAGTTGTCATTTAACAACAATAACAATCTATAATCACCATCATCAACTAATTTACCTACATACATACTTGGTGAAATTCTAATAATTATCCCAAAATCATTTATTCAATTTCTTTCGTCTTTTCATTGCTTTATGAGTTTATATAACTCAAAAACACTTACTTAATCATTCAACACCCAATCCTCACCTTATTTAGCTTATTTTTTACTTAAACCCTAACTAAGGTTCATAACTTAATCATGAAGTCAAGGATTAGAGGGTGTTATTCATACATTGTTTAGCTTGAATTAGATGATTAAAGACTCAATTTAACAACTCTAGCTTCAATTTTCGATTTCCTTCTTCCTTCCCTTTTGTTCTAGACCGTACATACACACATACACACACATATGAACATGAAAACTTCCAGATTTTAGAAGAAGGAAGCAGATATATTTGGCATATTTTCACTTTCCACCCTCTACTTACATCATTTAACACATTTGACCCCTCAACTAGTAGCTCTTTTATATTTCTAACTACAAACTATATTTGTATTTAACACCAAATACAAATATAAGAATTTAAATAACATACATTTATATAACTATAAAAGTTACAAATTTTGGGGTGTTACAACTCTCCCCCACTTATCGGGATTGTGTCCCCACAATCCATGCTTGGTGCAATGCCGGGTAATACCGGATGATTTCTTCCTCGGGCTCCCAAGTAAACTCGGATCCCTTTCTATGCTTCTATTGCACTTTTAACAATCTTATTTATTTATTTCTTAGCTTTTTAATCTTAACATCAAGAATCATTATCGGTTCTTCAATATAGCTTAACTTGTCATTCACCTCAATCTCTTCCAAAGGTACATAAGTTGCCTCATCCACCAAACATTTCCTCAAATATGAAACATGAAAAGTATTGTGGATTCCTTGCAATTCATTGGGCAATTCAAGCCGATAGGCAACTTTTTCCACCCTTGCCAATATTTTGAAAGGCCCAATAAAACGAGGACTTAACTTACCACGTTTTCGGAATCGAATGATTCCTTTCCATGGAGACACCTTCAATATAGCACGGTCTCCTTCTTGAAACTCAATTGGACGTCTTCTCTTGTCCGCATAAGACTTTTGCCTATCTTGGGCCGCTTTCAATCGTTCACGAATTTGATTTATCTTTTCTGTTGTTCTATGAATTTACATCCGTACTAGCCAATTCTCTTTGACCAATTTCGCCCTAACAAATAGGAGTCCTACTTTTTCTTCCATATAACATTTTATACGGTGGCATGTCAATACTTGCGTGGTAGCTATTATTATAAGAAAATTCGGCGAGTGGTAAATGTGCATCCCAATACCACCGCACACGCTCTTAACATATCCTCCAAGGTTTGAATCGTTCGTTCACTTAGACCGTCAGTTTGGGGATGATAGACCGTGCTCAAATTAAGACGAGTGCCCATATCCTCTTGAAATTTTGACCAAAACTTTGAAGTGAATCTACTATCTCTATTGGAAACTATAGTCACCGGCACACCATGCCTTGCCACTACTTCACGCATATACAAATCTGCTAGCACTTCGGAAGAGGAAGTTTCTTTAATAGGCAAAAATAGAGCACTTTTCGTCAAACGATCAATTATTACCCTAATTGCATCATGATGACGCGAAGTCCTTGGCAACTTGGTAATAAGATCCATGGTTATGTGCTCCCATTTCCAAACGGGTATTGGTTTGGAGATTGGTTTAGTCCACGGGGCCAAAGCGAGAGTTTTTTCTTATAAATTTCGTACCAAGGGTTTACAAGGGTATGTTTATCTAGGAAGTAAATAACTTTGCGAACAAGAAAACACTAGATAGTCGATCTAATTTTCGCCCAGAATCACAGACTTCGCCAGACGAAGCCAACCCTGACCAAATTTTAGCTAGGTGATCCATATTCTTGCCAGGCGAAATTTACCTGTTCAGCTTATCTCATTTTCTTCTCGTTAAGCTTCACAATCCCAACAATCTCCCACTTGAAGATTAACGAACCCATAAAAACCAGTAAGCCTTCAATTTATCATCCCTTCACTGATGTCACCCAAACTAACCTACCGGAAATACAGTTCGGGACACGCTGCTCGACCACACAAAGTCGGAAAACTTTCGATACAAAGTTAACTGATATAAACCATGAAACTGGGACCACTCTCTAAACACCATCATCTTCTAGGCCAAGAAGATTCGTTGAAGTGTGCAACGACTCCAACCACAAGATTCTATCAACAAAATAACCCCTCTTCAGTTCGTCAATTAAAGCCATATCGGATCCTGCCACCGACATATCCTCGACCACCCGTACAGAATTTCGTCCATCCGATTTTCTTTCCCAGCAATCAAAAAATCGCCGATAGAACTAACACGTAGATCATCATCAAGGTTTACCTGTGAGAACGCAATCACAACCTTGAAATCTACTTCTTCACCATTCGCTTTCCCGCCGGTATACTAACCCAAAACGTAGCTACGGTTTCAATGAACACATCTTTTCCCACTCAGCCTGCTCCCACTATAAGGATCTAAATAATAATTGTGGTTCTCTTGAGAAGACTCAAGTTCATAATACACGGTCAGTCACAAATTACTTTGCCATTGGAGAGGAAAAAACGAAGATCCGAACATTCTAGTGTTACCCGGAATCCGCACACTAAACCTGTAGAAACTGAGATCCAACAGTTGCACACCAATCTCCAAAGCTCCCACTAGTTGCCAAACTCCTACTAGCTTCGATACTTCCCTCGGTTACCGAACTCCTAAGAGTTCCCGACACTCTCAACAATATCTCGAAAGCTCACCAGGACTTATAAGATTATCCACCTCTGACCCACTTGAATATTCCCAATCGGTTCTCGCAGAGGATTCACTCGATCGTTGAACCCAACTTATCAACCGATACCCGAGCGTAGCCACACGCGTCCAACTTCTTCTACATATCAACTAATAATCTCAAGTGTGCGAGGTCTAACCTGCCTAATCATTCCAAACCATGGAATGCCCGACCAAAGAAACATGGTCCCCCGTTTCAACCCGCGACCGATAACAAACTCCCTCGATAACTCCCATTGTCGATTACCAAACGAATGTGGTACCGTTTATTACCCAATAACCCAGCCGAGAAAATCACCTTCTTGAGCTCCGTAACAAACCTCTCATCTTGAATAATTCAGTCTGTATCCTTGGAGTTCTCGAGACATCACGTCCCTACACGCGCAACATCAAATCTCAAGTTTGATAACGTTCATCTATTCTTTTGCACAGGATCGCAAAGAATAATGAACCCGAATCCATAACACGGATCCCAAAACTCTCTTAGCAACAAACCAACAATCAAAAACCCGATCACCGACTCCATTACCGCCACAAACAATCATCATCACAAGGCAACCGGCCTCCCGCCGTGTCGTCATGTCACAACCTACCAGAAAAAACCGAAACCAGTTCAATCCAGAAAAACAACTCACCGAGTTCGTCGCGATCCAAAAAAAAAACGAGTCTATCGAACTCGATAATATGTTGCAAACAATTCCTGAAACCGTGTTGTTCCAATTGTTTCCCCCGATGATTATCTTCAACCGAATCTAGATCCACTATGATTATTTGACCACAATAACCCTACCTCTCTATCTTCTAATAAAACCCTAACCATCAACAAACAATCTTGATCATGCTTTCATCTGCTATCGTTCCCAATCGCTTAACATAGAGCTATGATACCAGTAGTTAAGAATTGCAGCGAAAACATCCAACTAAAAACAACCTATTGTTAGCAAAAAATAAACCCAACAAACGCTCGTGTAATTGCATTACACCCACAAATAATAAAGGGCTAGACAAATTGCTAACTAAGCAATTAAACAAAGCAAACAAGATAATAAACACGAACAATACGACACAAGGATTTAACGTGGTTATGTCCAATCTTCAACTTGGAGATTGATTTAGAACACGGGGCCAAAGCGAGAGTTTTTCCTTTATAATTTTCGTACCAAGGGTTTACAATACATAAGGTATGTTTTTATAGGAAGCACATAACTTTGGGAACAAGAAAACATCAAATCCAGCCGACCTAATTTTCGCCCGGTGATCACAGACTTCGCCAGGCGAAGCAAGCTCTCACCAAATTTTTGCTAGGTGATTCTCGCAAGACGAAATTACTTGTCCAGCTTATCTCGTTTTCTTCTCGTTAAGCTTTACAATCCCAACCGAGGTGAAACAGAGAATGATAATGAGGCGAAAGATTTCAATGACAGCAATTACTTACTAATTTTTTATTTGTTGAATTTAGTTTAAATTTATGTAACAGTGTTAATTGAAACTGTTTAAATCGAATTCGACTCGAATTAGGTTGGAATTCAATTAACACAACCGGTAGTAATTATGTTCAGTTTTCGAATTGAAAGTTTTCAAATTTGAACAAGGCGATTCAAATTTCTCGAGAATACTAACATTTGACTCAGTGAACTCCCTAGTTGTTGTCTTGTTGGTCCCTGATCTTATCTTCTGAAATATAATAAAAGAAAATATGATAAATCTATAGTTTTGAACTATGGTAAATTTCGTTACACTCACCTATAGCTTCTAATAAGTTCAAATCGAGCTAATGCACACAAATAATGAACCCTTCTAGATCATACAACAACAAACCACAAACGCGGCTGTTTCAGTATATTGACGTTTTTTTTCTTCCAACATCCAAAGTATGCCGATCATGCTTAAGATCGTCACATGACAACAAAGAAACTTCTCAGACGATCACATATATTACAAACCATGTAATTTCTACACATGTAATACAACATCATTACATAGTAAAGAACTTTAATCACATCTTAAACATGGCTCCGAGCCTTCTCTTCTGCCAGGAGCTATCCAACAGCTCTGTTTCTGCTGCCCAACAAAACACAAATAATTTGCAAACATCAAAAATACAAATAATTCACAATTGAGTTGTACGCTAAAGCCAATATTGATTAGTCATTTAATCCTGTCAAACTGTATTCGTATCTTGTATAATCCTGTCAAATTTAAATCACAACTAATGTACCATCAACTAAACCTAAACATGTTTTCAAGTTATAAACAGCTACATGATGATATTTGCAAACGTACTTACTTGAAAGCTTTTAATTGCATTTTGATTGTCCTTGTAATAACAGTTGTAAACTAAATGAATCACCTGTGGAAGTGGACACAAAAAGAATAAAAGTAAAGTAAGCACACAGATATAAACTTTCAAAGATGAAGTTGACTGTGGCACATCTTTAAGATTCGGGCATGTAGAAATATAAACTTTTTGAAGGTGAGTGATGTGCTGTAAGACCTCCTCTGAAATTGATTCCACATCCTTAAAACGATATATTCTTATAATAGTTAGAGATGGTGGAAGAAGAAAAGATGTTAAAGCTGTATTCGTCGCATCTCCTTCTTGTTGGATTTAATCGGTCATTTAGTTATTATCTACGTATGCATGGCATGAATATATCATGCATGGATTTAATAAGTATCTATTATTTCAATTGTTAAGTTTTTAATTAATTGTTTAATGGTTATAAGTGGTAGTATTAGTTTGACCGAATCTCAAGCATATGTATGTTGAGGAGCAGTATGTCGCACTCCCAAATTATGATGCAGCGGAAGTCGGGTCGGGGCACGACTAATCATAAATCAATACACATAATAAATAACGAACGACCTCTATATGCGTCGTTTTGAAAACAGTACAAAAGTATTACATTGATAAGCCAAATGTTTACACCAATTTCTGAGTTCGCGAATAGTTCTAGAGATTTTAATACATAACTAATATTACAAAATAGTAATGCAAGGAAAATCTCCGATGTTTGTAAATCATGCGAATCGAGCTATTGTGTCCTGGAGTAATCCTACTCCTGTTGTGAACCTGAGAATACATACTAAAATGGTCAACAATAATGTTGGTGAGTTCATAGGTTTAGATATCAAAATATAAATATGAACCACGAGATTTCATAAGTGTTGCACGCATGCAAAATGATGTATACTACTGCCATGAGCTCATAGTCCGAAGCTTAATCGATATGAGTTTGCCTCCTGCAGATGCCTAATCTAGAACATCCGTATGAGCAAATAATAAATCGCCCGTTTGACCAGTTAGAGCTACTAACCTGGACGGGGATGGTCAATCCCAAATAGATCTATTCTTTAAAACTCGCGCTAAGATCCATACTAACGAAACTATGATGTGTAGAGGACTTTTGTGTGGATTATGAAAGCGAAACTCATGCAATCCGTATATGTGTTTTCTGTACTCGTGTTCATGAAAAGTTGTGTACGTATTCTCACCCCAATAGTTAAAACAGTAAAAGAGGGGCTATGAGACTCACCTGAGTCTTGAAAGCGAGCGTTTAAGTTAATAAACGTTTATCCAAAATGTATCCTGCTGGCGCCCTAAACACACAGGGTTATGAGTAAGTGAATGTCTTAAAAGATCATTCATGCTAGTTGTCCACTCAACTAGTTATGTCCAAGTGTTTGTTTATCGTTTGCGTTTAAAAAAAATATGTATGGCCCGTTGGTGATATTTTTTGAAAACACAGATTTGATAAATTATGTTACGCATTTTCTATTTTCCGGTTTTGGTTAGTTGATTAGTGCAACAAAGGGGAGGGGGGGCGAAGCCCCTGAATGATGGGGTCCGGGGGCAGAGCCCCTGGTTGCGGGGTCCAAGGGGTGGCAACCCCTGGCGGGGTCCAAGGGGCAGAGCCCCTGGCTGGGGTCGAGCTGCCAGGTCAGCTTGAAAATTTTTTTATTTATGCATATGTAGCTTTAATAAAAACGTATAGATTTTGTGTTCTTAGCGACACAAAGGCTTGTGTCGCTACGTGCGACACTAAGGTATTATGCGACACAAAGGCTTGTGTCGCTATGTGACGATTCGGGTGTCATGGCGACACAAGGTATGGTGTCGCTAGCTTTGGCGACATAAAAAGTAGTTGGCGACACAAGGTTTTGTGTCGCTAGTTTTGGCGACACAGAGGCTATTTTGTGACACAAGATTTTGTGTCGCAATAGCTCAGAGCCTTCTACGACACAGACGGGCTGATATGATTTCATTGTTCGGGAACTTGGTCAAATGTGCTCGGTTTGACTCGAAACTTTTAGGGAAGTCTTAAATATGTTTTTAGAGATTAGGAAAATTATCGTTACGTTACGTGGTTAACCCGAAAGTTTCGTTTTATATTTATTGCAAAAACAGCCTATGGGTTTATTTTCTCAGTTTTTGGGTTGTTTTCGGGGCTCGTTTTGGCTAACCAAAGCTTCGAAATAAAATCCAAGAAAAATCACAGTTGTTCATACATGTCTTAGCTACTTTCAGTAAATTTTTAATAATTTTTGGTCGAGTATAACTCACGGAATCGTCCAAGAATCAGACAGGGGTCCAGTAGGTCGGTTTTTGGACCTTTGCTCAGTGTTTGGTCTATATCTCACGATTTAAAAAACTTCAGAAAAAGTGCAAGTACAACTTTGAAAGGTAACAGAAAAAGTAAACTTTTCCAAGTGATTTCAGTCGATTTGGATTTGTAGATCTCGAGATATGCTTTCTCAAAGTTGGTCGATTTTTCTGTCCAAAACGACAGTCTAGACACTTCTTTTTGTAAAATCGTTTTCGTATATCAAATGACCTCAGAAAAATACCAAACCACTTGGGTTCGAAAGTAGATTCCTTGAACTTGATTTTAGACTGAAGAATCGCTCGATTTGGTTAAGAAATGAGTTAGATATCGTGTGTCAAAGTCGGGTTAAATTTTTATCCGATGGTTAATAGTTTTATCCGAAAGTTTTTAGCATTATCTTTTGGTTTTCGGTTTAGATCTTGGACATAATTAGCATAAATAAACTTCTAACATGTATATTAACATTATCCAAGGAAGATAAACAAGGTTTGAAGGAATTCTTACAAAGAAAACTCGATCTAAAGTCGAAGAGAGGAGGAGAGGGCTGCTGCTGTTCGGTTTTTGCTTCTCTTGTTTCTTCTTCTTCCTTGAGCGATGTAGATGATAATGGTGGTGTCCAGGGGCCTTGGAAGAGGCTGAGGATGATGGTGGTGGTGGTGGTTTGGGGCTGGGAATTGAGAGAGAGTGAGGGAACAAGAAACAAGTGAGTGTGTGTATAGTGAATGAGAAATCTTGCAAGGTTATGTGGTGTTTTAAGAAATTGGTGGACCAAAGAAAGGGGGAGGCCGGTCTTGGGCCTGGCTGGGCCGACTTGGGCCTGGCCCAATGTTGTTTCTCGGGCTCGCGTCTTGCTCCTCGATTTCGTGTTACGTTATTTAGTCGGTTAAACGTAAATCGCGTGTTTTAAAATTTAATTGTTAACGTTTACTTTTCGCGTGTTGTTTTCGATACATCCTTGCTATTTTAAATTGATCAAACATTTTAAGTGTTTTATTGGACCTTTTCAAAACATTTGACGGGTCTCTTTCGGTGTCGGTTTCGAATTGCGCGTTTTTGTCGTGTATGATACGTTTTATACGAAACGTAAAACGTTTTAGATATTATCGTAATAATATAGGTTAAATAACAATTATTTGTCATTATTATGTTATTTAATAAAATGTTTTTCACCAACGTCCATATTATTTGCGTCGGATTCCATCCGATTGAGTTCGCGTATTTAAAATTAATTACGTACGTGCGTATAATACAATATACAATGTGTTACTTTAATTAGTCCTATTTCACACTAATTACAAGTAATAATAACCTATCTTAGGTACAAATGATGGCCAAATTTGTCGGGTGTCACACAGTACATTAAGGGAGTATGGGTCAAGTAGGTGGTACCTATTCTTTAGGTAGTGTAGTATTTTATTGCTAATTTTATGGTGCACGTTTGTGGGTTTAAAGGCTATATATAGCCTTCCTGTTTAATGAAATAAAGTAGTACTTTCACTGTAATTTTTGTTCACCTTCAACATTTACATACTTGTTTTCTTCTGTGAGTTTTTTCCACTTCATATTAGAGAACTTTGAGTGTGAGTATTGTGTCGATATTTCCAACACTTGGTATCAGAGCCTCGTTCGTTTGAAAGGGTTGTAAGTCGTTTTTTATAGTAGACCGGAGAAGTTGCAGTCTCCATCCTTGATCGACCTGTTCCGTGGAAAGGAGTGCTTAACTAGAAACAGCGGAAGACAAGCAGAAAGAAGTCAGAACAAGTGGGTTTTGGTTTGGCTTGCTTGCTTGTAAAAAGAAAACAGGAAATGTAGAAGCTTGGTTTTCTTGAGTGGTGGAAGAAGACTCTTGGAACAGGTCGGATGGTCGGATCGGAAGGTGGGGCTGTAAGAAAAAAAGGAATTGAAGAATGGCGTTGGTACCGGCTAAAGAGGGTTCGATGTCGTATCAAGTTCCGGTCTTGACCCCAACGAATTACCTGGTGTGGGCAGTCAAGGTGAAGGCAATTATGGATGCGTATGGCCTATGGGAAACGGTTGAACCGAGGGTTCCAGGGGAAGAACCGGATCAAAAGAAGAAGAGAAAAGCCCTCACTTTCTTGTTTCAAGCTATACCCGAAGAAATGGTATTGCAAATGGCGAGTTACACCGACCCAAAACAAGTGTGGGATGGTTTGAAAACACGTTACTTGGGAGTGGATCGGGTGAGGACGGCTCGGGTTGCAACATTGAAAAGGGAGCTTGAAAGTTTGCGAATGAAGGAGGGCGAAACTGTTGATGATTTTGCAACAAAATTATCCGGGTTAGCTTAAAAGGCAAGGAGTCTCGGGTACGAATTTGAAGAAGTGGACTTGGTGTAAAGACTACTTGACTCAATGCCTAAGTCGTTTCTCCAAATCGTGGCCTCAATTGAGCAATGTTTTGAGTTAGACTCAATGCTATTCGATGAAGCCGTTGGTAGATTGAAGGCATATGAAGAGCGTATAATAGGAACCGAGAAAATGGAAGACACTCAAAGTGGGTTGTTGTTGGTTAAACAAGAAAGATCACACAATTGTAATCATTGTGGCAATGGCGGTTCACATCAGGATGGCTTTGGACGTGGCCGAGGAGTAGGTCGTGGGTCCGGGAGGAGTCAAGGTGGTAATGAACGTGTCCAAGATAAGAGTCACGTTAAATGTTACAAATGTGGTGAACTTGATCACTACAACAACGAGTGTCCGATGTGGGAAAAGCAAGAAGCAAACTTGATCGATGTGGGAAAAGCAAGAAGCAAACTTGATCGAAGGGGAACCGGCGTTGTTGTGAATGGACGTGTGACCCCCGACACTTTAGGTTAATTGTTAAACCTAGCTGGAAACCCTAATTACTTGTATTTAGTTGGTATTAGACTAAATATGTGTAATTACCTGTATATTTGAATATACACTTACGTGATTATGTGTTTATCTGTAATTACGCGAAACAACCGGACGAGGTCCGACAATCTATACGGCGTTGGTGATACACTTTCATAAATAATGTAAACCTATTTTATAAATTAAATAGTAATTATTTACCCTATATTATTGTTGTTAAATAAACCTAGACGTTTTGCTTAAAACGTAACAAGTGCCACAAAAACGCGCGAATCGCGCCCGATACCCGAACGAAACCGACAAATATTTTAAGAATGTTCAATAATGTATTTTTAAATATATTGGTCAAATTAAAATAGTGATTTCGTATCAAAAATAAAACACAAAAGATTTAATGTTTACGCGCGCAAATAACAATTTACCAATCGAATAACGTAACACGGGCTTGAGAAAGCAAATGTACAAGCCCAAGGATCCAATTGGGCCGCCCCAACTGAGCCCAAGGCCGGCCCAAGAGGCCCAAATCGGCCCAAGACCTTAACGCAAGGCCCACCCTATTTAATTATCACTTCCTCCCTCATTTCTCATTTTTCACACACTAAAACTCACACTCTTTCTCTCATCTTTTCTCTACTCTCCTACTCTCTCTCTAAAATCTGCCCATTTTGAAACCACCACCATCCAAAAATCCGGCCACCATCACCACCCTCATCATTCACCACACTTTCAAGAAGAAATCAAGCCGAAAACACAAGAAAACGAGCCCTCAACGTCCATCTCTTTGTGTTGTCATCCTCCTCTTTGTAAGAACTTCAAAACTCTTCCAAAATACTTCTATAAACATGTTAAAAGGTTCATATAACAAAGAAATGTCCAAAATATAACATAAAAACGTTTTTCAAGGCTTAAAATGTTGAAGAACAAAACATGCATTTCCGGGCAGAAAAATAGCCCGACTTTGAGAGGCTGTTTCTCCCTCAAAACTTGAACAAAATGGACGATTCAAAAGGCACAAATTGAGTTTAAGAAGTTAGATTTCATTTCCAAGTGGTTTCATGATTTTTGGAGTTCGTTTGATACCCAAAATGATTTTTACAAAAACATGTGTCCGGGCTGTTAAAAAGGACAGAAATTTCACCTTCCTTGTTTTAATCATAACTCGAGATATACCCATCCAAATGACCTGAAACCAACGCCAAAAGTTCAAAAATTTTGTTAGGTACAAATGTCGTTTAGATAACTTTTTCTGAAAATGTGTAGATTTTGCCCAGAAATCCGATCTTGTTGCATGTATCCGGATTGGTCACTTTCTTACCTTAGGGAACAAACGAAATTTTTAAAAATACTTAGAAGTACCTAAAAATCCTGGAAAAATTAATTTAGAGAGCTAACATACTAGGAAACAACAGGGATTTTTCTTGAATTTTCATTTGAACATTTGAAACACGAAATAAATTGTACAAAACCGATCTGTTTTAGGCCTCTGTGTCGCAGAAGCCCAGTAGTCTGCGACACAAGCCTTTGTGTCGCTAGAGCACCCGAATCGTCACATTAGCGACACAAGCCCTTGTGTCGCTACAGCACCCGAATCGTCACATTAGCGACACAAGCCTTTGTGTCGCTACAGCACCCGAATCGTCACATTAGCGACACAAGCCTTTGTGTCGCTATAGCACCCGAATCGTCACATTAGCGACACAAGCCTTTGTGTCGCATAATACCTTAGTGTCGCATAATACCTTAGTGTCGCATAACACCTTAGTGTCGCATGTAGCGACACTAGCCCAGTGTCGCTAAAAACACAAAAATCGACTCCAGCCAGGGGCTCTGCCCCTTGGACCCCGCCAGGGGTTGCCACCCCTTGGACCCCGCTACCAGGGGCGCTGCCCCCGGACCCCCGTCATTAATGGGCTTCGCCCATGCCACACTGATTAATTACACATAACTGGAAAGTAGAAATACGCGTAACATAATTAATCAAAAGCTGTGTTTTCACAAAATATCACCAACGGCCTGTGCATGTTTTTCTAAGCACAAACGATAACTGAACAATTGGACATTTCTAATTGTGTGAACTTAGTTTAGGTGGACATTAACCCTCCACCTACACGATTAACTTAGGTGGACATTAACCCTCCACCTACATGATTGGCTTAAGTGGACATTAACCCCCACTTATACAATCACTATAGATGATCTTTTGAGACATCTGCTTACACGGCCTTATACGTTTAGGACGTTAGAAGGTTGTATTGGAAAACACACTTGCTTACTATTTGCTACCTGCTTGCTAATATCAGGTGAGTTTCATAGCCCCTTTTTACTCTTTCTAACAGGGGTGAGAATACATAAAACTGCTTTTACACTGCTATTTTCATGTGAACACAAGTACAAAACTCGATATATTGGTTGCATGAGTTATTATACTAATCCTGAAGTCCCCCACATCATAGTTTGTTAGTATCGTTATAGCGTGAATGTTAATGAATAGTACTATTTGGGATTGACTCCCCCCGTCCGGGTTAGTAGCGCTAACTTGTCAAACGGACGCATTATCATTTGTTCTTACGAGTGCTGGATTAGGCACTCGCTGGGAGGCACCCCGATCGTGGCACTTGATTGTGACCCGACACCACAGTTAAGCTCGAACTATGAGCTCATGGCAACAATATACACTATCTTTACATTTTTGTAATACATTACCTATCATTGTTGAATGATACAAACGGAAATCTTGTGTTCCATACGATGTTATATCAACTGTTTACAAACCTATGAACTCACCAACTTTATGTTGACCTTTTAGTATGTATTTCTCAGGGAACCAACCACAGTAGGCTTGCTCTTGGAGGGAGATAGCTCGAGTCGCATACTTTTCACAAACATCAGAGATTAGCTTGCATTATATTATGTTGAAATCTTGTACTAGATGCGTACTCTACTTTTGGCAAAACTTATGTAAACATTTTAACTATGTAATGTAATGAATTTTGAAACGTCTCATATAGAGGTCGTTTGTTGTAATTCTTGTGTTGTGATATTGGATTTGGTCGACGCCCCCTTGACACCTCCTACTTTCCGCTGCCACGCGTCTTGGGGGTGCGACAGGACGGGTTAAATAACCGATTAAGGGGGTGATTGTTGGATTTAATCGGTCATTTAGTTATTGTCTACGTACGCATGGCATGAATATATCATGCATGGATTTAATAAGTATCAATTATTTTAATTGTTAAGTTTTTAATTAATTGTTTAGTGGTTAGAAGTGGTAGTATTAGTTTGACTGAATCTTAAGCATATGTACGTTGAGGAGCAGTACATTAAGGGAGTATGGGTCAAGTAGGTGGTACTTATTCTTTAGATAGTGGAGTATTTTATTGCTATTTATATGGTGCACGTTTGTGGGTTTAAAGGCTATATATAGCCTTCCTGTTTAATGAAATAAAGTAGTACTTTCACTGCAATTTTTGTTCACCTTCAACATTTACATATTTGTTTTCTTCTGGAGTTCTTTTCACTTCATATTAGAGAACTTTGAGTGTGAGTTTTGTGTCGATATTTCCAACACTTCCATTGCAAATGAAACCACTACTGAAGTTTCACCATTTAACTCTAGTTGAACAAGTGAGGATGATCAATTTTGAAGCCCCCACTCTGACATTGGCTTCTTTAACTCTCCTATTTTTAGCTTCCTTACATTAGGAGGCCACAATCCACATGGAAATGAATCATCCATGCTTTCACAATTATATATCTTCAGCTTTTCCAAAGACGTGACTCTGCAAATGCTCATGAGGAAATGACTTCAATTTCTTGCAATCACGGACTTCAAGAAACTCAAGAGAGGATGGGAGCTCGTGTAATGTTGTTGAAACTGTCAATGATGTCTTTGAACAACATTCTGTGATCATCAACTCCTCAACATTATTAGGGCAATTGTAACTCTCCAATGAATCACAACCATGAATATCAACTTTTCTAATGACAGATTTCATGTTGCTACGTCCAACATTAACCTCTTTCTCTTCCTTTGATACCAACTGTTTACATCCATATATGTTCAACTCTTGTAAACTCACAACAAACCTGCATGCCTCCGGTTCTGAATCCCGAAGTTATCTCACTTCATCACAATCTATAATACTTAGACATTCAACTGCCCGAAGATGTTTTAAAACTTCCCCATCAAGTTTATTAAGACCTTTAATATAGCTCATGTCCAATCTCTGGATTGCTGAAGACACACTAACAACGGCTCTTAACACTGCTTCAGAACATCTTTTTATAACTAAAACCTTAAGTGACGGTAGCAATTCAATTGACACCTCAACAAGTTTCGGACATTTTTCTATATGAATTTCATGAAGATGAGGAAATGAACCACTAGTTTTGTCATTGTTACCATCAAGATTTGACCATATCTCCAAGCCTTCCATATCTGTAATTTCCAAGTACTCTAATGATGGAAATGAAATACTCTGAAAATCTGTAAGATTTCTGCACCCTTCTAATCTAAGCTCTTTTAACTTATCAAATGAAGGATCTCATAATCAAGTAGGACATTTCTTTCCCCCATAGCGATAAATCACCAGTTTGTTCAAGTTAGTGTAAGGCCTTAGCCTTTGAATTACTTCATATTCTCTCATCAAATTCCGAGAATCATTAAATACATCACTCGATTCCATATCCAAACGAAAAGCCCCTTCTTTTGTTCTAAGTTGGCATCCGTTGCTTGTTGTGGATCTGTCACTTTTTCCAATCCTTTAATGGAAAGTTGACCTTGAAGATTCAACAGGCCTTTAAGGTCAGATATCTTGAATCCGTTTGCTCTTTTGATGAAAACCTTAGTTAGAGTTTGTAGACTCGTTAACCCACCAATCCCTAAGGGTGTCTTGTTCAACGATAGAGTGCCACTCATGTCAAGATGTCGCAGGTTTATTAACTTGACAAAACTGACTGGCAAGCTAGATAACTCGTGGCAATCACAAACAAACAAGCATTGCAGATTATAAAGCTCACTAACCTCTTCAGGTACTTGTTTGATACTTGTGCTCGAAATATTGAGGTACCGCAAATGCTTGAGACCACCAACGGATGGTGGTACATTTATGATTGAATACCGAGTTAAACTGAGCACCCTTAGGAACTGTAATCTGGGAAGCAATACGACAAGAATGAAAGGTAATTCCTCGTGCTTTCTATATTCTGCACCTTGTTGACCGATAAATAAAAGGTAACGGAATATCTCAAAAGCTTTGTTTCTATCATTTAGATCCATCTTATCATCTAACATAAAAAAAAAAGTCTCCAGCAACACTTATGGCCAAGTCATTCATCAAGTCATGCATTGTGTATTTTGTTTTGTTACCCATGTATAATGATTTGTAAGTCTTTTTCTGAAAAAACGACCTTGACTGCAACTCTTGAAAATAATCGTGACCCAAACTCTCCATTGAGTTGTTGTTTCCCTTTGAAGATCATAGTAGCTTAGCTTGAGAGCCGGAAGGATATCACATCCATCATGTGAAATCCATATCTCACTTTTTAACAACTTTTTCCATTCATCAACATCATTACGTTTTGCTCTCAAGACCCTCCCAAGTGCTATCAATGCCAGGGGCAAACCATCACATTTCTCAATGATAGATCGAGCAACCGATATAAGTGATGGATGTCTGTCAAAGTTATCCTCATTTAGTGCATATTTAGCCAACAAAGACAGAGCATGTTTATCTGAACCCCCAAATTGTGAGGTTCAGCACAGTTCATAACTGATGCGACCGTGGTCTTCCATGTGGTAACGATGATTTTACTTCCTGGGGCCCCCTTAAGTGGTTTTTCAAGAATTATCCACTTCTCGTGGTCTTCATTCCAAACATGTCTAACACAAATAGGAACCTTTTCTTTGAAAGGTTTTCTTTAAGGGCTACATGATGCAGATCTAGGTTAGAAAATGCTTTGTCCTCCCCAGCTACGGCTTGATAAATCGCCTTGCTAACTGTGAGTACATCAAACTCGTGGGAAACACAAACCCATATCCTGAGTTCAAAGTGATCCTTAACTTTTTTATTGTTGTACAAAAGTTGGGCAAGAGTTGTTTTGCCAATCCCACCCAGACCAACTATGCACATGATGCTCACATTTTGGTTACATGCTTCATCTCCCATCAACTTACTTAGCAATGCTTCTTGATCCACTTCTCGACCCAAAGCTGTGGACTCATCAACCAGTGATGTTTTGCTCTAGTCATTTATTATTTCTGTTTAATCTAAGTTCAACTATCACATTGACATCTAAACATAGATTATTTTTCTGCTCGACAAGATCGTTCAATCTGATGGTAATCTCATCTAGCTTAGAACTCATCTTACATCCATACATCATGTTATGAGGAGTGAAATTTGTACAACAAGTTGGCATGATCTTCTTCAATACCTTAGATTTTCTGGTGCTTCCATGCGGTTCATCACTCAACTTTCTTCCCATGATTTCAGTCGCCATATCATCGAGTACATCATCTATTTCGTAAGCCAGATCCTGGAGCTCTTGCAGCCACAATTGAACAGCTCTCTGTGTTATGTGTTTCTGTCCTGCATCAGATACCACAGCTTCGATAAGGTCCAAGTTTTTCTTGAGCTTTTTCAGCTGATAATCGATTCCTTTCAGATCGAGCCAGCTTCATCAAGTCACCAGATAGTAGCTTCTCAATTAGCACAGTGACAGCAGCAGTAACAACGATTTCAGCCATTGAAATTAGGAGAATGATTGTTTGTAATGGGATATGATTGATTTCAAAGGTTGGAAAATAGCAGATCATAAAGCAATGGAGTAGACCAAGACTACATATAGTATTTTTTGTTGAAAAGACAGACATATTAGATAGTAGCCCCTTTGGACATTCCAATGTTATTTCTCAAGTCAAAATTGGAGTGACATAAAAGTCTTCGTGTCTGTCTATTGCCCACAACGGGATTCACTTGTATAATCCAATATTTTGTAAATATTATTATATATAAATATAAATAAATATAAAGCTTTTGTTTTGTTTTCCATCTTTACCTGGGGAAAATTACAATTTAGAGGTGGCAAGATGGTTAGGAGAGTGGTCAAAACTGAATTTTCTCAATACAGGTCAAAACAGAACGTGTTGGGTACGCGCAAACACTTTTTTGCCTATAATCTATGTATATAGTAACATTACCGTTACAGCAATGATATTTTTACATTTTATTATAATTATTATATTATAATCTGAATTATTAGAAAACATTAAAAATAGATTTTGAGCGACTGCAACTTTCTTAGCCTGTTTGGACCTGTTTTGAGTTACTTGGACCGTAACTAAGAGTTTCATGATTATCTTAAACTATAGATCTTCGTTAGTCATATAATAAATACCAAACGAGTTCAAGTATCGATGGAGTCTATTTTTATGACTAAACTAATGTTCACTACTTTTGATCAGTTATCATTAGAACTAATTAATTTGTTATTCCTAAGTATATGGGTGAAAATTTTCATTTTACTATCATAATAGTAGTTTATTGAATAACAGAGATCACACCAAAAAAAGAGTTTCAAGTTTTAAACAGCAACATGGTGATAATTGCACACATACGCTTCCCATCACAACCCTGAAGTTTTGCAACAAATTAAAACGTCTTTCGCTTCCACTGGCACTTCATAGCTCTGGTTGTCCTCGCCATTATATCTCCTGCGGAAGTGGAGACATATCATATGAAATTCAAGAATTTCTCTACTAGTTCCAATTATGAATAGAATTGCTTTTATGAGATGAAGCATAACAAATTCAAATAATATTATTAATAATTCACTAATTACTTACCGGTGGACATCATTTAAGAGAGAGACATGATTGTGATGGTGAGACTTGTTGGATATGATGATCGTATGTATCCCGACCCCGTAGATTGTTGGGGAATTAGGTGTGATGATAATCTTGGATAATCTTTGAATCTTGTAAACACTTTCTCAATAAAGTATTTCGACCCTTTACTGCTTGGGTTCACGAAATCTTTAATGGGATAAGACAACGACAACACTTTGATTCTTGACAGAGAAAACAAAGCAAAACCGAAGAGAATTGGTGTGTTTTTTGTATGTTTCAAATGAGACCAAAACCTTATGTTATTTTCAGAATTCGGTTGGCGGGAACCAATAGTCACACCTTTTTGCGAAAAGTTGCAACGTTTCACTAACAGAAATCATGCATGTTCGCTCGGCCCCCTAGACCCCCGCACGGGGGCGCAACCCCCTTGACCCCGGCTATTTAGTAGTGGTGGTCCAAGTTAGTTTGAACAAGTATGCACCCCGCACTTAACAACTTGTTCTATAACTTAACTTGGAATACCCTTTGGTCCCAAGCAAATCGCAATTACACTAAAATTACCAACATATCCCCCCAATTTTAGTATAATCCTTGATTTAATAAAATAAATAAAACAAACATTACGATAAACCAAACTCATGCATAAATGAAAATGTCACGAAGATTGAATATCCACCTTAATATATTATAGATTCTCTATTCGAAAATCAAGGTGTCCTAGCGATTGAACCCATCAATTCATTTAAATATATAATGACAATATACACATAAGTTTATACAACAATCTATTGGTTATTCTTGCCACTATTACAAGCCATGTGTCCTTATTCTTCAGAGAGTATCGGAAGCCAAGCCCAAGCTTCTTTGAAGCGGCAAAACTTCATACTCAGATAGGTAGCTCCTTTTAATCTTGCACCTGAATTTGCAATTTTTCATAAGAGCCATTAAGATGATATACTTCAATCTAACCATCACATGCAGGTCCGAACACATACCTTTAGGAATACAATAACATGTGCTCCAATCTCTAAGGGTAAGCTTTCCACATTGAATTCAATTTCTAACGTTGTATTAGAAGGGAATTCGTGTCTCACAGTTAGAGATCTATATGGACTTCAATCCCAATCTAATAGCCGACGTGCGCACTAATTCCCTGGCTAATCCCTTGGTCAAGTGATCTGAGTAATCACTCCATTCCTTATTAACTCACGAATCATACTATGTCTAACACCTAAGTGTCTAGACTTTCTATTATATATCTGACTATAGGCCCTCGCCAAAGTTGCAGGACTATCACAATGGATAGAAATGGGAGAAATTGACTTTGGCCACAACGGAATCTCATAGATCAAGTTTCTTAGCCATTCTGCCTCTGTACCAGCGGCAACCAATGCTACAAACTCGGATTTCATAACCGAGTGAGTAATACAAGTCTGCTTCTTTGAAGCCCATGAGGTAGCACCTCCTCCTAGCATGAATACCTAACCACTAGTTGAAGAATGATCTTCAAAGTTGGTAATCCAAGTTGCATCGGAATATCCTTCTATAACTGAAGGAAAGCCTCGATATATCAAACCATAGTCCATGGTTCCCTTCAAATACTTGAAGACTCGCTTAATTGCTTGCCAATGATGATTACTAGGATTACTAGTAAATCTACTCAACTTTCTAACAACATGAGCGACATCCGGCCTGGTGCTAGTCATAGCATACATCAAGCAGTCAATAGCTCTTGAGTATTCAAGTTGCGAAACAACATTACCTTTATTAGGTAAGAGCTTAATATTTGGATCCATGGGAGTATTCACTGGAGAACAATGCTCACAGTCAAACTTCTTGAGTATTTTCTCAATATAATGAGATTGTGTATTAACAATGCCCTTTTCCTGACGTTTAATCTTTATACCAAGAATTACATCAGCCTCCCCCATGTCCTTCATTGAGAACTTTGATAACAAAAACTCTTTAGTTTTATCAACTTGATTTTGATCCGTCCTAATATCAACATATAGACAAATGATTACTCCTTTACCGGAGTTGTCAAAATTTCTATATACACACTTGTCCGATTAGTTTAATACAAAACAATTTGACAAGACAACTTCATCAAACTTTTGATGCCACTGTTTTGGAGCTTGCTTCAGCCCACACAGTGATTTGATCAACTTACACACCTTATGCTCATTTCCTGACATAACAAACCCTTCGGGTTGTTTCATATACACTTCCTTTTCTAAATCACCATTTAAAAATGTTGTTTTCATATCCATTTGATGGATATTCAAATTGTGAATTGCTGCCAAAGAAATCAAAAATCTAATGGTTGTGCTACGAGCAACCGAAGCATAGGTGTCAAAATAGTTTATCCCTTCCTTTTGTCTAAAGCCTTGGATAACCAATCTGGCTTTTTAAACTTGTCAATAGTTTCATCGACTTTCATCTTCTTCTTGAAGATCCATTTGCAACCCAAAGCTTTACATCCAGGTGGTAAGTCCGATAAGACCCATGTATTATTCCCCATTATTGATGCCATCTCATCATCGATTGCTTCTTTCCAGAATGCAACGTCACGAGATTCCATAGATTCATCATATGTTCTAGGATCCTCTTCGATATTGAAACAATATGAGTATAGAGATTAAAACTCATCTCTAGATCATTCAACTAAATAAAGGTTGTAAGTCAGAACCATATGATTTAGCTACCCTAGCTCTCTTACTTCTACGGAGCTGTTTTGGTTGTGATGGAGTATCATCGCAATGATATCCCTTTTCAGCTTCACCGGAACTTGGTAACATATCTTTAGGTCTAGGTATTGAAGAGAAATGACTCTCATCAAATATTGCATCTTGATTTTATTACGGTGTTAACCGAAACAGAATCATTAGGTTCTATAACATAAAACCTATACGCCTTGGAATGCTCAGCATATCCAATAAAGATGCAATCAACGCCTTTCTCACCCAAAGTTATCCTTTTAGGATCCGGAAGTCTAACAACCGCTCGACAACCCCAAACTCATAAATGAGACAAGTTAGGTCGTCTTTTAAGGGGTGTTAGTTACTCTTTTGTTTGGAACTCTATTCAATAAATAACATGCCGTTAACATGGCATCCCCCCAAAAACCGTCTCTCAAACCCGAGTAAGATAACACGGAATTAACTATTTCTTTAAGAGCTCGGTTTTCCTCTCAGCCACACCATTTTGTTGTGGTGTATATGGAGCTGTAGTCTCATAAATAATTCCTACTTATTGGAAAAACAATGGATCATAATATTCTCCACATCTATCGGTGCGTAAAGTTTTAATCTTTAGATTTTGTTGCAATTCAACTTCAGTTTTATAGATTCTGAATTTATCTAGAGCTTCATCTTTAGTATGAACTAAATATACATAGAAAAACCTAGATGCATCATCTATAAATGTAACAACATACTTCTTGTTTCTTAAAGATGGTTTGGCATGGAAATCACATAAATCACTATGTATCAATTCAAGTAGTATATAACTTCTAGTTATACTCTTGAATGTATCAATTCAAGTAGTATATAACTTCTAGTTATACTCTTGAATGGTTGTCTAGTGTTAGTTCTGTTGGGAAAAACAATGATCAAACCCAAGTTATAAATCTGAGGAGTCAAAATCAAACTTAGTTGTATTCTGGAAAAACTTAGTGATTTCCTGAGTCTGTGTTTCTGAGTCTGTGCTTCACAGACTGAAGAAGTGTTTCTGAGTCTGTGCTTCACAGACTGAAGAATTCTCACAGACTGAAAGCCGTGCTCTATTTGAAGACTTATGAATTCATCATTTGAAGAATGAAGATTGAAGACAGAAAGATTCACAGACTGAAGATCACAAACTGAAGATCACAGACTGATGATCACAGACTGAAGAGCAAAGATTGAAGAACGAAAGTACAATCATACAAACGAAGTTCTTCATTCCTTTAGGCTACGGTACAACTGAAGAGATTTTTGAGCAAAGTCAAACATCGAAGAAATGTTTTCTTCTCAGCAAAGAAACCTTTTACCTTTTGCTTTTTCTATTTCCAAGAAAAGCAAAAAGGGAAGAGTGCAAAGTTGCTCAAGATGAATTTGTTATTCCTTGGACAACTGACTGAGCTGGATAAAAGAGTTGATACTCAACTCTATAAATAGCAGCTCAAAAGCACCAGAAAGAAGGTATCCAAGAAAATTAGTATACAAGACCTTTAAGCTTAGGCTAAAAGCATTACCACACTAACTGATTAAGTTTGTAGTGATAATTGTATCATAGTATACTACTTGGATCGTATTCAAACAATCTGTGTGTGTTTGAATACCCCGTCTTACGTGTAAGACAAACCATTTATTGTGAATAAAACTTTAATTCATAATATATTATGTGCTTTAATTAATCTTGTATTCCGCCTTGATTAATTAACCTGTTTGATATAACTTAGATATAAACTAATATATTAAATACTTGTTATTTAATCTGTATCTAAGTTTTGGGACCTTTAAGATCTAACAACTGGTATCAGAGCAAATAAAGATTTAATTATTAATTATATCTTTAACGATTAAAAGGAACCCAGTTTTATCAAACTATCTTCAAAACCCATTTTCTCTACATTTTCTTCTTTGAAATATGACTTCCTCTATTGCTATGGCTGGGAAGGGAATTCCAATCTTCAATGGTGTAAATTTTACCCACTGGAAATTGAAAGCTGAATGGTTTCTTGCTAGCATTCATGATGAAATGCTTAGAGTCATTCAGGAAGGACCCATTATTCCTGGCAGAATAGTTCCTGCAATTTTAGATGCAAATGGTATTATTATGACACCTGAAAAATTTGTTGAGGCTGCCAAAAATACCTGGACTGATCTAGACAGGCAACTATATGCATTAGATTTTAAGGCTAAATCCATTCTGGGCAATGCAATTACTGAGTCTATCTTTGCTAAGATATCTGGCTGTAAAACTGCTAAAGCCATATGGGATATGCTAACTGACCAATATGATGGTGTAAGTTTAATACAATCTCAAAAGAAGAAGAATCTCATAAGAAATTATGAGAACTTCTCTGCTGGTCAAGATGAGTCATTAACTTATATTCATACCAGATTTCAGATCTTAATCAATGATCTTGAAAGGTATGATATCATCAAAGGACAGTTTGAAATCTGTACAAAAGTTGTTGATGTCATTCCAAACACTTTTTCTGAATTCATTACTTCATTAGTTGTAAGTGAAAAATTGGAGACTTATGATCTATCTGGCTTGTTTGGACTTTTGTTAAATTTTGAAGAAACTAAAGCTAGAAAAGATCTAAATGCCAAAAGGATTGCAAAAGATCCATCTGCTGCCCTTGTTGCAACAACAAGGAAAAATAGAGAACTATTCTCTAGAGCAGATTACCATCTAACTCTTACAGACTCAGAATCAGATGATGATACTGAATCTCTAGAAGCTGAAATGGCATTACTAGCCCAAAGGTTAGAAAAGACAAAATTCAATGGTTCAAAAGGAAGGTCAACTTTTGATCCTAAGAAAGCTACTTGCTATAAATGTGGGCAAATTGGTCATATTTCTGCTAACTGCAGAGTGAAGATTGCAGAATCTTCAAGTGCTGATAAGTGGGAGGAAAAGGCCAAGAAGTACAAAAGAAAGTACTTCAACTCCAAGAAAATTGGAGAGAAACAGCAACCAAAGAAACTAGAGAAAGCTTTGGTTGTTGAACAGTGGGTTGATGAAGAATCTTCATCATCTGAGGATGATGAGGATATGTGTTTAATGGCTATCACAGAGAGCCAGTTTGACAAAGATGTTAAATTTGCAGAAAGAGCATGTGATCATTCAGATTGGGACAGAGGATCTGCTTACAATGTAAATCATTTCAAACTTTACTATAGTGATGCAGAAAAACGGAAAATGTTTGAACACATCTATGTAGACTTTTTGAAAAGGCTTGAGGAAATACAAGAGTTAAAAACTAAACTCAGTCTGGTTTAAAAAGATCTACCGTCAAAAGTGAATGAAATAAACCAAAATAAACAGTATAAACATGAGCTTGATGCTCAATATGATATTCTCAAAAGGATCAGTCTGGAAAAAGAAGCTTATAAAAACAAAGCTGATCATTATGAGAAGATCTGTAGATCTTGGTGTATTTCATCACTTAAAAATGTGGACTGTTTATCCAAACAGATTCCAGCTCAGATACAAGCGGGCATAGGTGATGAGTTTGATCTTAAAAGCCATTTACTTTAAGAAATAAACTCGAAACCTACTATATTTGTACCTGAAATTTTACCTCATACTTTTAGTCATACTGTGGGAGATAAAGTTATATTGACAAATGACTTTGTAAGACCAAATATAGTTGCTAAAGAACTAGTATATGATACAGAGCCAGACTCTGAAGACACAGACTCAGAAATCTCAGTCTGTGAAACTTCTCAATCTGAATTGCCTGAACTTATAATCATTAATGAATCTTTAGAAACTATAGAACTTAAAAATAAAAGATTTGTAAAAGGCAAAGTTAGTATTCCCACAGTACAATCTTCAAATAGACAAAAAGAGGTGAAAGGAATTAAGGATAAACAGAAAGGTTGCAACATATTTGAACCTTACATATCTCAGTCTGTAGCTGGTCCAGACAAAAATATGCCAAAGGACAAATTTAAAGGCATAAAACCAGCAATAAGGGAGTTAAAAAGATCTCAGTCTGTGAGATCTAACTGTCAGTCTGGAAAAATCAATTTTCAGTCTGGTAAACTTAACTCCAAATCTGTTTGTGTTAACTCTCAGTCTGACTCTCAAAAGTCTATTTTTAACAATCATACTGAGACAATTAAGCTGCTTAGTGAAAACTTAATGAAGTTAACCACAAATTTTAAAACATTTGTTGGGTCAAAGCAGGATTTTAACAGAGGATTTAGTGTAAATAATAACCCAAAATCCAAAAGGACCATTATGTTGGACAGAAAATGTCACAACTGTGGAAATCTGGGACATGAGGGTATTAAATGCACAAAGTCCATTTTTAAACAACCAAAGGTTGCTTTGACTAAACAAATGACAACCACAAACGACAGAGTCAAAACTAGAGAGGTTAAAAGTCAACTTTACATGCTTGGTTGAAACAAAGCTGCTAAAGAATTGACTTCAACCAACTCTAAAGAACCCATCAAAAGATGGGTTCCCAAAAGTAACTAATTGATTTTGTTTGTCTTGTGCAGGGTAACAAAAAATGGTACCTAGACAGTGGATGCTCAAGGCACATGACAGGTTCTTCGGAGAATTTGTCAGAGTTTGTAGAAGAAGAAGGACCTTCTGTCAAATATGGTGACAATTCTGTTGCCAAGACAAAAGGTTATGGTGTGGTGAAGGCTGACAACATCAGAATAACAAAGGTAGCCTATGTTGAGGGATTAAAGCATAACCTGCTTAGTGCAAACCAAATTTGTGATGATGATAGTGAAATCAGAATCAGAAAGAAGGTTGTTATTATCTATAATTCCAAAGGCAAACCTGTGCTAGTTGTTAAAAGAGAAAGAGATATTTATCTCTTGGATCTTTCTTCTGCAGACATAAATGTAGAGATATGTCTATATACTCAGTCTGTACCAGAACTAAGTTGGCTATGGCATAGGAGGTTATCCCACCTGAACTTCAAAAACATTAACCTCCTGTCAAAGAAGAAACTGGTTAGAGGTCTGCTTGATGTTACATTTGCAAAAGACAAACTTTGTCCTGCATGTACACTAGGGAAACAGACCAAGAACCATTTTCCATCCAAATTGTTAGCTACAATTGATCAACCACTGCATATGCTCCATATGGATCTATTTGGACCCATGAGCATTGGCAGTTTGGGTGGAAAGAAGTATACACTTGTAGTTGTGGATGAATACACAAGGTATACTTGGGTTATCTTTCTTAAGGCAAAAAGTGATGCTCCTGATGAGATTATTAATCTAATCAAGAGGGAAGAATTGCAGAAAGATGCACCTGTCATGCAACTAAGGAGTGATCATGGTATAGAATTTAAGAATTCTACTCTCATTGAATTCTGTACTGACAAAGGCATTATTCAAAACTTTGCCTCTGTCAGAACTCCTCAACAAAATGGTGTTGCTGTGAGAAGAAATCGTACACTCATAGAAGTTGCAAGAACCATGTTATGCCATGGTCAAATGAAGATTTATTTTTGGGCAGAAGCAGTTAACACTGCCTGTTATACCCAAAATAGATCTATTTTGGTCAAAAGGCATGGACAAACTGCATATGAGTTGTATTATAAGAAGGTTCCAACTATCCATTATTTCCAGACCTTTGGAAGTAAATGCTATATTCTCAATCAAAGGGATCAATTAGCAAAGATGGAACCTAAGTCTGATGAAGGAATTTTTGTTGGCTATTCATCTATCTCAAAGGCTTACAAAGTCTACAACAACAGAAGGAATAAAATTGAAGAAACCATCAATGTCACCTTTGATGTTTCGTCTGCTAATAATGAACATGTTTCTCAGTCTGATGTTCATTCTTTAGAAGAATTATCTATTGTGGGATCTGAATCTCAAATCCCAATTGTTGTTCTCCAACAACAAGACTCTGAAAGTGATAATGAAGATGCTCAACCTGATCATTTAATGACAGTACCTTCATCAACTGAAGATGAATCTGTGTCCAGAGATTCAAGATCTGAGAACTCTACAGACTCAGACTTGCCCCCTGTTGAAGATAATGCAGAACTCAGTCCTGTTACTCTTCCACTAAATGAATATGATTTATCATCCAATGGTGAATCATTTCTAGGCATTAAAGAACACAGGTATCATCTAATTGAAGAAATAATTGGAGATTATGTTTCTGGTGTACAAACAAGAGCTCAAGTGTCAAACTTATCTACTGCAAATTTCTGTTTCTACACAAACTTCCTGTCAATCATTGAACCAAAGAAAGCTGAAGAAGCATTGAAAGATGATGATTGGGTTGAAGCAATGTAGGAAGAGTTAACAGAATTTGAAAGAAACAATGTTTGGACCCTAGTTCCTGCTCCAAAAGGCAAAACCATTATTGGAACTAAATGCGTTTACAGAAACAAAATGGACAAGGATGGAGTGATAATCAGAAACAAGGCAAGGCTAGTTGCTCAAGGTTACAAGCAGGAAGAAGGCATTGATTATAATGAAACATTTGCTCCTGTAGCCAGAATTGAAGTAATAAGGTTATTCTTGGCATATGCTGCATTCAAGGACTTCAAAGTTTATCAAATGGATGTCAAGAGTGCATTTCTGAATGGTAACTTACAAGAGGAAGTCTATGTGAAACAACCTCCAGGTTTTGTAAGTTCAACTTTTCCGAATCATGTCTATAAATTGAAGAAAGAACTATATGGATTAAAACAAGCTCCAAGAGCTTGGTATGACACCTTATCATCTTATCTTCTAAGTAATAACTTTACTAGAGGATCAATTGATAAAACTTTATTCTTCAAAAGGAACAAAGCAGATGTCATACTAGTCCAAATATATGTTGATGATATCATATTTGTATCTACTGATGTAAAATTATGCAAATGGTTTTCAAATTTAATGTCAAAACAGTACCAAATGAGTATGATGGGTGAATTAACATACTTTCTTGGTTTGCAAGTACATCAGAAACCTGATGGAATCTTCATCAACCAAGGCAAATATGTTAATGATCTACTCACTAAATATTCTTTAAAAGACTGTTCAACAATGAAAACACCAATGAGCACTGCAGATAAATTGGATAGTGATCAGTCTGGCAAGTCAGTCTGTCAAACCACTTATAGAGGTATGATAGGATCACTACTATATCTCACTGCTAGTAGACCAGATATCATGTTCTCAACATGTTTATGTGCTAGATATCAATCTGAACCTAAAGAATCACATCTCAAAGCTTTAAAAAGGATTTTTAGGTACCTAAAAGGTACTCCTAACCTGGGTCTTTGGTATCCCAAAGACTCTGGTTTTGATCTAATTGGATATACAGATGCAGATTATGCAGGTTGCAAATTAGACAGGAAAAGCACTTCTGGTGCATGTCAACTGCTAGGTGGCAAACTAGTCAGTTGGTCAAGCGAGAAACAGAATTATGTTGCTACGTCCACTGCAGAAGCAGAATATGTAGTTGCTGGTAGTTGTTGTGCCCAATTGCTGTGGATGCAACATCAACTAGCAGACTATGATTTGGAGTTTACAAGAACTCCAATCATGTGTGATAACCAAAGTGCCATTGCTATCACTGAGAATCCTGTATTTCACTCCAGGACAAAGCATATTGAGATCAGACATCACTTTATCAGAGATTGCGCTGAGAAAGGTAAAGTGATTCTCAAATATGTGCCCACAAATGACCAACTAGCAGATATCTTTACTAAACTTTTGAATGAAGATAGATTTTTGTATCTGCTTGGTCAACTAGGAATGCTCAACCCCTAGTAAAACTTTTGAATCTGTGTGATTCAACTCTCAGTCTGTGCCTGCTTTTCAAACTGTATGTCTGTATCCTCAGTTACGTACAATCAAAAAGCACAGACTTAGAGATAATTTGTAAATAACTTAAAGAAAATACCAAAAAGATTTTACAATACTGTTATTTTTTTTTCAGTCTGTCTGTTATATGGTTCAGTCTGTGTGACGTCATCCAGACTCACTGCATAGACTAACAATAAGCTCTTTTTATTTTTATTTTAATTTATCTGATTTTAATTTTTTTTTTACTTTTATTTTATTTTATTAATAAAAATAAATAAACAACAATATCTTTGCATTTAATGCTAATACCATTTTTATGGTAATAATCATTAAAAGTGTTGACGTTTGTTGTCTATTTATCTGCTCAATACAAAAGGTGCACGTGCCTTAGCTTTACTGTTACAAGAAAAAGGGATAAAACGTCAAATGGGTCCCATTTAACGGAAATTTAATTTCTTCAAATACCCATTTCTGATTTCCCCCTTTTTCCTACACTTGTACTTGCACACCAAAAATACACAGAGTTTGTAAACCCTAACCTAAATCGCTCAACCATTTTTAAAAATCAATTTCAAGAAATTATCATCAAAATGGCTGATCAATGGGTTTACACTGCACCTGAAAACATCGCCGCGGCTAAACCCTTTAAACAGGGTAAACAGGTAAAACTCTGCATAAATAACCAAGTTGCTACCATTTCCATCCCTGATTCTAAAAAGAACCAAGGATTTGAGGAATTAACAAACTTTATGTCTGCTCATCCTTTAAGGGGAGCATTTTTCAACATAATTCCTCAAATATAACCCGATTTTCTTATGGAACGGTGGTATACTTGCTCTTCAAATAATACCAATACTGCAATTACTGGTACTATTGATCATGGTAAACGGGAGTTACCATTGATCAAGAGCTAATTAGGAATGTCTTAGACTTGCCTTTGGGAAATAATTTTGAACCCATTCCAACCAAAGAAGCAGCAAGGGCTTCTCTTACTTTGGTTGGATATACCAAAGAAAAAGGCACCATCTTGATGTCAGGATTCACCCCCAGATGGAAATTTTTAATTTCTGACATCATTAGAAGTCTAGGAGGTAAATCTGGTAGCACAGGGGAGCTAAATGAGTTTGAAACTCAACTGTTGAGCTCATTCATCACTGGTTTAAACATCAACTTTGCAGAGTTGTATTTTCAAGAAATTTTAAAACTGGTGAATGAGTCAAACAGAATTTTTAATGTACCTTTTATAAGGCTACTCTCCTTGTGCATCCAATCCAGATTAACTGGGTCTGTATATATATCCTTTAACAATAAAATTGCAGATATACCCGTACCCGTGCTCACCTATAAAGTGTTTAACCATCCGGTTCCACTTACTGGAGCACCTATCACTGCTGCTATGCAGCAATGGATTGATCACCCATATGTTGCTTCTGCATCTATGGAGGGAGATGATTCAAGTGATAGTGAGGGTACTGAGGCCCAGACTGTTGAAGATCGTGTGGCTAAAGCAGAGCACACAGACTCCATTAACACAGACTCAACTCAGTCTGTGCACTTGGAGTCAGACTCAAACATTGCTGAGTCTGTTCCATCTTCAACAGAAGATGTAGGTAGTAAGTCTTCTTCAACTGAGGAGATGGATATAGATAAACCTTCTTATCCTAGCCCATCCTCACCCACAAAAGAGAGTCACAAACAAACCAACCCAGATGAGTGATCACTCATTCTGGAGGAATCACCAGACTCAACCCCCAAAAGTATAGCACAAATGGAATCATCATCCATGGAATTGGATGTCAATAGAACACCTTCCAGTGCTGTAGTCCATTCCACTACAGCTCTGCTAGAGTCTGTGGTGCCAATGGCTACCCAACTGACCTAACCTACACCTAGTTTAGTCAGCTTGGATACCCACATTACTGCTACTACACTGACCCCTGTAATATGCATTGAAGAAGATGCTCCAATCCTGAGCACTACCACCCCCCTCTTTACCCCACTCACAATGGCTGAACCCATAATGACCACTAGTCCTGTACTAGTTCACCTTCCAGTGAGTCCTTTCTTACACCCCTCTGCACAGATCGCCAATGCCCCAGTCATGTCCCAGACTGAGGTACAGATCTCATCTTCTTTGCCTGATGAACTACCATCTTATCACCAGATGGTTAGTGAAGGCATACCAACCTCCACATTCGTTGCCAGTGATATTGTTCCTTTACACCAGGGACTATTTGAGGCAACAAATGCAACACAATCATTTTCCAATGATGTCTTATCCTATCACCGGATTCGATCTGAGGGAAACACAACTACACCACTCAATGCCTATGATCGCTTTTCCATGCACAGGACACAGAGTGAGGCAAAGAGTGCAACACCAAAAGATTCCAGTGATCTTGCATAGTTTCAACATGAGTCAAGTGAGGAACATATTCCATCACCCAATTCTAACCCTTACAACCAGACCCAGTCTGTGCCTTCTAGTACACTTAATGATGTGCTTTCTACCATCACCAAGTTGTCTGAATGGGTACAGACTGAGTTCGATAATAATAAGAAAGAGCTAGAGAAGATGAAGCATCTAGTCTCTACCGTGGTGGATAAAGTGGATATGCTAGAGTAAAAGGTATCCAATAGGTTTGATGAAATGCAGACCACCCTCTTAAGCTTAGCTGCTGATGTCAAAAAGGGGGAGAAGATGAAGTATGGGTCTGCAGAAGCTAAAACCCCAAAAGGTAATTCATTAAATAATAAATCCTTAGATTTATGGGGAGATAGCAGTGAGGGAGATGATGGAGATGATGGACCCGAAAGTGCTAGGGTGAAGTCTCAGATTGAAGCTCAGTCTGTGCCACAGACTGAAAACATGAGTGCATAGACTGAGGGGGAGCCAGAAGGATTGCAGGCAGGTGAACATACTGAGATGGTTACACAGACTCAGGGGGAGTCAACTATTGTCTTACACATAGACCCAATGGCAACTATCTCAGGCCTAGGTCGGATGGACTTAAAAAGACCAAGGGAAGAAGAAGATGAAGATGTTCAACCTCTGCGAATCAAAAAAGCCAGGAAAATAAAAAGAATGGCCAGGAGGATTCCTGAAAGAGATATCTTTTATTCCCAACCAAAGATGAAGGGGATCAAGACTTGGGATCAATTTGTGAAGCTGTCAGAAGAACAGGAAGTTGATGATGAAGATGATGATGCCATCAATCTTGATTGCAGTTCTGAGTCTGAAGTATTTAGAAGATCAGATTATGATGAAGATGATGCTACTTTTGGAGGTGTAGATGAAGGTGCCTCAAAAGTCAAGACTGGAGAGTCTAAGTCTGTGCCCTCTGAACCTGCACAGACTGAGACACAGCATTCATCACAGACTCAGAGCTCAAAGCAACAAGCAGCAAGCATTGATGCTCTAATCATCAATGCTGAAGCCATCCAAGCTGAACTTAATCCTGCTAGACCAACAACCACAACCAGAATACTGCCTCCAGGTAGAAGTGAACTTGAAGACAGAATGCAATGGAGAAGTGCTCATCTGATAAGCACATATCCTGGGTCGAGTTCTACTATGGAAGAAGATATGGTTAAGGGTAAGGGCAAGGAGGTTGCATTATCCAAGCAGGAGAGATTGAGCAAGATCAAGAAGATGGTGGATGATCATGCTGCTGGTACAAGAAATCCTGAACTGTCAAATCTGCAGGATGAACTCTTGCAACAAGAAGCTACGGCTCA
This sequence comes from Gnaphalium uliginosum, assembly GCA_963930675.1. Taxonomy (NCBI): domain Eukaryota; kingdom Viridiplantae; phylum Streptophyta; class Magnoliopsida; order Asterales; family Asteraceae; genus Gnaphalium; species Gnaphalium uliginosum. Next base: position 10,814,823 of record OZ005683.1, on the reverse strand, counting down.
AGGTATGTCTTTAACTGAATACTTAAATGTATTAACTGAAGAAGAGCAGAAGCTGAAGGAAGCAAGATTTGCTGACATGCTCTCTAAAGAATTAGAAGATGAAGGTTGTTCACAGACTCAATCCAGAAGGAGTCAAGTTGAGCAACAGATCAAAGAAGATGAAGAGCTGTCAAGAAAATTATAGAAGATAGAGAGCCTAAAAGCTAAGCTACAATCCACTTTCAGAAAGTCAAAGCTCAAGCAGAAGATTAAAGACTGTCATCTGAATAAGATTGGACAGAAATTGAGGCTGGAGTTGACTTTGACCAAGAGCTAAAAAATGGTATGGGTGGATGACCTGTACACTCTAGGACTTGAAGAATAGCAATCCATTGCTAATCTTTTGAAGAGTGAAGCTGACAAAGATTTGAAGAAAGAAGTTCTGGATGAGCTATCTTACCTGATTGAGTTAGTTCTCAGTCTGGGGCTTATCTCAGAAGAAGAATACAAGTTGTTCTGCATAGCAAACAACTTTATAATAAAGAAGAAGTCAGATGGGTTATCTACAGAGAATGAGTAGAGAAGGGAGCATCCTCTACCAGAAGGTATCGTTTTTATCAATAGATCCTATGTCCAGACTGACAAAGTTGAAGGTCTGTGCTACAGAGATATCAATGGGATAGAGTGCTTCCAGGATCAAAACAGACTGTATGGAGAATCTCTGCTGCATTACATTGCCCTGCTGAAGAAATGCAAACATTCTCAAGCCAAGCCATTTAGAAGAAGACTAATTAGCTGGTTATTCAACAACCTTTCCAAGATCAGGATGATGATTGGATTTGAAGACATCTGCAAGAAGATCATCCTGAAGTATCAAGAATTTGAAGAAAAATCTGATAAGGAAATGGAAGTGTTTTTGAAGAGGAAAGTGGAAAAGGTCAAAGAGATCAGGGCTCAGAGAAAAGATTGAAGATTGTTAAATTTATGCTATTTTACAATCTTATGTAATAACTGTAATATATTTGTGAACTAACTATGATTTTGACTTTATGTATATAAGTCTTGATCCAGATGTAATGTTTCACTTTAGTATTTATTATTTCTCTATTATCTTTTGTAAATAGATTTTGACATCATCAGATAGGGGGAGATTGTTGGGAAAAACAATGATCCAACCCAAGTTATAAATCTGAGGAGTCAAAATCTAACTTAGTTGTATTCAGGAAAAACTTAGAGATTTCCTGAGTCTGTGTTTCTGAGTCTGTGCTTCACAGACTGAAGAAGTGTTTCTGAGTCTGTGCTTCACAGACTGAAAGCCGTGCTCTATTTGAAGACTTATGAATTCATCATCTGAAGAATGAAGATTGAAGACAGAAGGATTCACAGACTGAAGATCACGGACTGAAGATCACAGACTGATGATCACAGACTGAAGAGCACAGATTGAAGAACGAAAGTACAATCGTACAAACGAAGTTCTTCGTTCCTTTAGGCTACGGTACAACTGAAGATATGTTTGAGCAAAGTCAAACATCGAAGAAAGGTTTTCTTCTCAGCAAAGAAACCTTTTACCTTTTGCTTTTTCTATTTCCAAGAAAAGCAAAAAGGGAAGAGTGCAAAGTTGCCCAAGATGAATTTGTTATTCCTTGGACAACTGACTGAGCTGGATAAAAGAGTTGATACTCAACTCTATAAATAGCAGCTCAAAAGCACCACAAAGAAGGTATCCAAGAAAATTAGTATACAAGACCTTTAAGCTTAGGCTAAAAGCATTACCACACTAACTGATTAAGTTTGTAGTGATAATTGTATCATAGTATACTACTTGGATCATATTCAAACAATCTGTGTGTGTTTGAATACCTCGTCTTACGTGTAAGACAAACCATTTATTGTGAATAAAACTTTAATTCATAATATATTTTGTGCTTTAATTAATCTTGTATTCCGCCTTGATTAATTAACCTATTTGATATAACTTAGATATAAACTAATATATTAAATACTTGTTATTTCTGTATCTAAGTTTTGGGACCTTTAAGACCTAACAAGTTCGCATGCAAGTGTTACATTTTTCGTTGTTTAAATCAATAACAGGAATTAAATATTCTTTACACATAGCACTATCATTCTTATATAGTGTACGTCTCCTAATCTAGCATGCCAGAAAGAAGATTACACATATTTAGAACAAGCCATATAAGTAGAACTAGAATCACTTGGAGCTTTATTTAAATTCGTCATAAACATTCCACCATTATAGTATCCAAATCCTACAAACACACCGGACTTTGATAAGATATACTTATCAGATTCATACACTTGCTTGTAACCAAGCTTATCCAATACAGGACCCGACAATAGATTCTTACGAAGTTTAGGTACATACAACACATTATACAAAGTAATAGTTTTTCCCGAACTGAATTCCAATTCCACACCTCTGTGTCCACGAATAGGAGCATAATAATCATCACCCATGTAGAGAACATATCCATCATCCACCGGTTTAAATGTCTTGAACCAACAACGATCTTTAGACACATGAGTTGTGGCACCGGAATCAATCCACCAGGCTACAACATTATCCTGCACATAAAATATTTCATAAATTAGTGAAACAGAATTGTCCAAAACATGCTCTAAAAGCTTACTTGGTTTTGGGATTGGTCGCTAGAACCATTTTCTGAACCACTTGTGCTTGCCCCATTATTCTTTTTCATCCGACAAACCCATTTGAAATGTTTGCCACAAATCCAACAATCACTTTTTTGTTTCTTGTTAGAACCATTGTTGGAATCTTTATCCTTGAAATTCTTTTTCTTTCCTTTGTTATTGTTCTTGTTGTTTTTACCCTTTCACCATCATCAACCATATTAATCGATGGTCCAACAATTTTCCTTTCTTTGCCTTTGCCACTTTCTTGCATCCTTAGAGATTAATCTATTCGCAAGTGGCTACCAAGTTGTACCAAAAATAACTCTTCCTTTCCGTGTTTCAAAGTATGTTTAAATTCCTTCCATGGGGGAGGAATTTTATCAATCACACAAGACACTTGAATAAATTCATCCATCTTCATGTCATTTTGTGTGAATTGTTCCAGGATTCGAAGGAGTTCGTTATATTGTTCCATAACAGGCCTTGAATCAACCATTTTGTAGTTGTTGAAATTACTTACAAGGAACTTTTTGCTAGAAGCATCCTCTTCCATGTATTTTGATTCAAGAGTCTCATAACTCCTTTGCAGATTCCATGTTCTATATATGTCAAATAGAGAATTTGACATAATGTTTAGAGTATATGTCCGCAACATATGTAATCGTCATTTTCCCATTTGATTCTACGCCTTGTTGCCTCCAGAGTTTCATCTTCAACTGCTTCTGGCACCGGAGTACTTAGAACATCCGAAACCTTTAAAGTTGTGAGTAGGAAATGCATCTTTTTCCTCGAACACCTAAAATCATTCCCTTCAAACTTTTCCAATTTTCCAAACTTCGAAGTCATCTCTTTCACATAATCACTCGCCATGATTATCACATAATACTTTATTGATTTGTTGTGAAAAATAGGGTGTGATGACAATTTTGGATAATCTTTGAATTGTGTAAACACTTTCTAATAAAGTATTGTGTTGGGAAAAACAATGATCAAACCTACATTATAAATCTGAGGAGTCAAAATCTAACTTAGTTGTATTCAGGAAAAACTTAGTGAATTCCTGAGTCTGTGTTTCTGAGTCTGTGCTTCACAGACTGAAGAAGTTTCTGAGTCTGTGCTTCACAGACTGAAGAATTCTCACAGACTGAAAGCCGTGCTCTACTTGAAGACTTATGGATTCATCATTTGAAGAATGAAGATTGAAGACAAAAGATTTCACAGACTGAAGATCACAGACTGATGATCACAGATTGAAGATCACAGACTGAGAGCACAGACTGAAGAGCACAAATTGAAGAATGAAAGTACAAATGTACAGAAGATATTCTTCTTTCCTTAGGCTAGATACAACTGATAAGATGTTTGAGAAAGGTCAAACATCGAACAAAGGTTTTCTTCTAAGCAAAGAAACCATTTTGCTTTTTCTGTTTCCAAGAAAAGCAAAAAGGGTGGCGTGCAAAGTTGCCAAGATGCATCTGTTATCCCTTGGACAATTATGTAAGCTGGATAATATAGAGTTGCACCCAACTCTATAAATAGCAGTTCAAAAAGCACTGCTATGCATCCAAGTATCCAAGTAATTCAAGCTCTCAAAGAAAAATAGTATACAAGACCTTTAAGCTTAGGCTCAAAGCATTACCACACTAACTGTTAAAGTTTGTAGTGATAATTGTATCTTAATATACTAATACTTGGATCGTATTCAAACCATCTGTGTGGGTTTGAATACTTTGTCATCTGTGTGAGACAAACACTTTATTGTGAATAATACTTTGATTCATAATAAACTCTGTGTCAAAATTAATCTTGTTTTCCCCTAGATTAATTTAAACTTGTTTGATATAAAACTTGGATATAAACTAACAAGTTAAGATAACTGTTATTTAATCTGTATCTAAGTTTTGGGAACCTTGTGACCCAACAACTGGTATCAGAGCAAATAAAGATTTATTCTTTAACGATCAAAGGAACCGAGTTTATCAAACAATCATCTAAATCCTTTTTTCTCTACATTTTCTTCCTTGAAAAATGACTTCTTCTATTGCTATGGCTGGGAAGGGAATTCCAATCTTCAATGGTGTAAATTTTACCCACTGGAAATTGAAAGCTTAATGGTTTCTTGCTAGCATTCATGATGAAATGCTTAGAGTCATTCAGGAAGGACGCATTATTCCTGGCAGAATAGTTCCTGCAACTTTAGATGCAAATGGTATTATTTTGACACCTGAAAAATTTGTTGAGGCTGCAAAAAGTACCTGGACTGATCTAGACAGGCAACTTTATGCATTAGATTTTAAGGCCAAATCCATTCTGGGCAATGCAGTTACTAAGCCTAGCTTTGCTAAGATATCTGGCTGTAAAACTGCTAAAGCCATATGGGATATGCTAACTGACCAATATGATGGTGTAAGTTTAGTACAATCCCAAAAGAAGAAGAATCTCATAAGAAATTATGAGAACTTCTCTGCTGGTCAAAATGAGTCATTAACTTATATTCATACCAGATTTCAGATCTTAATCAATGATCTTGAAAGGTATGATATCATCAAAGGACAGTTTGAAATCTGTACAAAAGTTGTTGATGTCATTCCAAACACTTTTTCTGAAGTCATTACTTCATTAGTTGTAAGTGAAAAATTGGAGACTTATGATCTATCTGGCTTGTTTCGACTTTTGTTAAATTTTGAAGAAACTAAAGCTAGAAAAGATCTAAATGCCAAAAGGATTGCAAAAGATCCATCTGCTGCCCTTGTTGCAACAACAAGGAAAAATAGAGAACTTTTCTCTAGAGCAGATTACCATCTTACTCTTACAGACTCAGAATCAGATGATGAAACTGAGTATCTAGAAGCTGAAATAACATTGCTAGCCCAAAGGTTAGAAAAAGCAAGATTCAAAGGTTCAAAAGGAAGGCCAACTTTTGATCCTAAGAAAGCTACTTGCTATAAATGTGGGCAAGTTGGTCATATTTCTTCTGACTGCAGAGTGAAGATTGCAGAATCTTCAAATTCTGATAAGTGGGAAGAAAAGGCCAAGAAGTACAAGAAAAAGTACTTCAACTCCAAGAAAATTGGAGAGAAACAACAACCAAAGAAACTAGAGAAAGCTTTGGTTGTTGAACAATGGATAGATGAAGAATCTTCATCATCTGAGGATGATGAAGATATGTGCTTAATGGCTATCACAGAAAGTCAGTTTGACAAAGATGTCAAATTTGCAGAAAAGGCATGTGTTCATCCAGACTGGGACACAGGATCTGCTTACAATGTAAATCATTTTAAACTTTACTATAGTGATGCAGAAAAACAGAAAATGTTTGAACACATCTATGTAGATTTTTTGAAAAGACTGGAGGAAATACAAGATTTAAAAATCAAACTCTGTCAAGTTCAAAAAGATCTACAATCAAAAGTGAATGAAATAAACCAAAATAAACAGTACAAACTTGAGCTTGATGCTCAATATGACCTTCTCAAAAAGATCAAGCTAGAAAAAGAAGCTTATAAAAACAAAGCTGATCATTATGAAAGGATCTGTAAATCTTGGTGTATTTCATCACTTAAAAATGTGGACTGTTTATCCAAACAGATTCCAGCTCAGATACAAGCGGTCATAGGTGATGAGTTTGATCTTAAAAGTCACATAAATTCAGAAATAAACTCAAAACTTACTATATTTGTACCTGAGATTTTACCTCATACTTTTAGTCATACTGTGAGAGACAAAGTTATATTGACTAATGCCTTTGTTAGACCAAAAATAGTTGCTAAAGAACTAGTATATGAGACAGAGCCAGACTCTGAAGACACAGACTCAGAAATCTCAGTCTGTGAAACTTCTCAATCTGAACAGCCTGAACTTATAATCACTAATGAATCTTTAGAAACTATAGAACTTGAAAAGAAAAGATTTATAAAAAGCAAAGTTAATATTCCCACAGTACCATCTTTAAAAAGACAAAAAGAGGTAAAAGGAATCAAGAATAAACAGAAAGGTTACAATGTGTTTGAACCTTCCACATCTCAGTCTGTAACTGGTCCAGACAATAATATGCCAAATGACAAATCTAAAGGCATAAAACCAGTAACAAGGGAGTTAAAAAGATCTCAGTCTGTGAGATCGAACTGTCAGTCTGGAAAAATCAATTTTCAGTCTAGCAAACTTAACTCCAAATCTGTTTGTTTTAACACTCAGTCTGACTCTCAAAAGTCAAATATTAACAACCAGACTGAGACCATTAAGCTGCTTAGTGAAAACTTAATGAAGTTAACCACAGATTTTAAAACATTTGTTGAGTCAAAACAAGAGTTTAACAGAGGATCTAGTGCAAATAATAACCTAAAATCCAAAAGGACCATTATGTTGAACAGAAAATGTTACAAGTGTGGAAATCTGGGACATAAAGGTATTAAATGCACAAAGTCTATTCTTAAACAGCCAAAGGCTGCATTGATCAAACAAATGTCATCTACAAACAACAAAATCAAAAATAGAGAGGTTAAAAGTCAACTTCACAGACTTAGCACCAAAACTGCTAAAGAATTTACTCCAACCAACTCTAAAGAACCCATCAAAAGATGGGTTCCCAAAAGTAACTAATCGATTTTGTTTGTCTTGTGCAGGGTAACAGCAAATGGTACCTAGACAGTGGATGCTCAAGAAGGACCTTCTGTCAAATATGGTGACAATTCTTTTGCCAAGATAAAAGGTTATGGTGTGGTGAAGGCTGGCAACATCAGAATAACAAAGGTGGCCTATGTTGAGGGATTAAAGCATAACCTGCTTAGTGCAAGCCAGATTTGTGATGATGATGGTGAAATCAAAATCAGAAAGAAGGCTGCTATTATCTATAAATCCAAAGGCAAACCTATATTAGTTGCCAAAAGAGAAAGAGATATCTATCTCTTGGATCTTTCTTATGCAGATAACAATGTAGAGACTTGTCTCTATACTCAGTCTATGCCAGAACTAAGCTGGCTATGGCATAGGAGGTTATCCCACCTGAACTTCAAAAATATTAACCTCCTTTCAAAGAAGAAATTGGTTAGAGGTCTGCCTGATGTTACATTTGCAAAAGACAAACTTTGTCCTGCATGTACACTAGGAAAACAGACCAAGAACCATTTTCCATCCAAATTGTTAGCTACAATTGATCAACCACTGCATATGCTCCATATGGATCTGTTTGGACCCATGAGCATTAGCAGTTTGGGTGGAAAGAAGTATACACTTGTGGTTGTGGATGAATACACAAGGTATACTTGGGTCATCTTTCTTAAGGCTAAAAGTGATGCTCCTGAAGAGATTATTAATCTAATCAAGAGGGAAGAATTGCAAAAAGATGCACCTGTCAAGCAACTCAGGAGTGACCATGGTACAGAATTTAAGAATTCTACTCTTATTGAATTCTGTACTGACAAAGGCATTATTCAAAACTTGGCCTCGGTCAGAACTCCTCAACAAAATGGTGTTGCTGAGAGAAGAAATCATACACTCATAGAAGCTGCAAGAACCATGTTATGCCATGGTCAAATGAAGATTTATTTTTGGGCAGAAGCAGTTAACACTGCCTGTTATACCCAAAATAGATCTATTTTGGTCAAAAGGCATGGCAAAACTGCATATGAGCTGTATCACAAGAAGGTTCCAACCATCCATTACTTCCAGACCTTTGGAAGTAAATGCTACATTCTCAATCAAAGAGATCAATTAGCAAAGATGGAACCTAAGTCTGATGAAGGAATTTTTGTTGGCTATTCATCTATTTCAAAAGCCTACAGAGTCTACAACAACAGGAACAAGACAGATGTCATACTAGTCCAAATCTATGTTGATGATATTATATTTGGGTCTACTGATGAAAAATTGTGTAAATGGTTTTCAAACTTAATGTCAAAACAGTATCAAATGAGTATGATGGGTGAATTAACATACTTTCTTGGTCTACAAGTACATCAGAAACCTGATGGTATCTTCATCAACCAAGGTAAATATGTCAATGACCTACTTACTAAATATTCTTTAAAGGACTGTTCAATTATGAAAACACCAATGAGCACTGCAGATAAGTTGGATAAAGATCAGTCTGGCAAGTCAGTCTGTCAAACCACTTATAAAGGTATGATAGGATCTCTACTATACCTCACTGCAAGTAGACCAGATATCATGTTCTCAACATGTTTGTGTGCTAGATATCAATCTGAACCTAAAGAATCGCATCTAAAAGCTATAAAAAGGATTTTTAGGTACCTAAAAGGTACTCCTAACCTGGGTCTTTGGTATCCCAAAGACTCTGGTTTTGATCTAATTGGATATACAGATGCAGATTATGCAGGTTGTAAATTAGACAGGAAAAGCACTTCTGGTGGATGTCAACTGCTAGGTGGCAAACTAGTCAGTTGGTCAAGCGAGAAACAGAATTATGTTGCTACATCCACTGCAGAAGTAGAATATGTGGCTGCTGGTAGTTGTTGTGCTCAATTGCTATGGATGCAACATCAACTAGCAGACTATGATTTGGTGTTTACAAAAACTCCAATCATGTGTGATAACCAAAGTGCCATTGCCATCACTGAGAATCCTGTGTTTCACTCCAGGACAAAGCATATTGAGATCAGACATCACATTATCAGAGATTGTGCTGAGAAAGGTAAAGTGATTCTCAAATATGTGCCCACAAACGACCAATTAGCAGATATCTTTACTAAACCTTTAAATGAAGATAGATTTTTATATCTGCTTGGTCAACTAGGAATGCTCAACCCCTAGTAAAACCTTGAATCTGTATGATTCAATTCTCAGTCTGTGTCTGCTTTTCAATCTGTATAACTGTATTCTCAGCTACATACAATCAAAAAGCACAGACTAAGAGATGTTTTTGTACATACTTTCTAAGAAAATACCAAAAAGATTTTATAACTTATGTTATTTTCTCTCAGTCTGACTGATTATATGTTTCAGTCTGTGTGACTTCTTCCAGATTAGCTACACAGACTAACTATATCCATTCAGACTAGACCCTCTATTTTTGTGCTTTATTAATTCATAAGGTTAGTATTTTAGTACTGTTAGTGTTAATACTGCCAGTTACTTTTAGTACTGCTGGTTAATACTGATAGACTTTTTAATATTGTCCTCATGAATTCGTATTTTAGCACTGTTAGTATTAATACTGCTAGTTACTTTTAGTACTGCTGAGTTAATACTGATGTTTTTTTTTTTTGCTGGTAAAGATTGGTACAATTAACACTGCTTTCGCAAGTTACTACTGTTAGTTGATTTTAGTACTGCTTTGGCAAGTTACCACTGTTAATTAACTTTAGTACTGCTTTCGCAAGTTACTACTGTTAGTTGATTTTATTACTGCTTTGGCAAGTTACCACTGTTAGTTAACTTTAGTACTGCTTTCGCAAGTTACTACTGTTAATTGATTTTAGTACTGCTTTGGCAAGTTACCACTATTAGTTAACTTTAGTACTGCTTTCGCAAGTTACTACTGTTAGTTGATTTTAGTACTGCTTTGGCAAGTTACTACTGTTAGTTAACTTTAGTACTACTTTCGCAAGTTACCACTGTTAGTTAATTTTAGTACTGCTTTCACAAGTTAGTACTGTTAGCTATATCAATCTGTTACCACTGCTGGCAAAATTTTCTTTTAGTACTGCTTTCACAATTTAGTACTGTTAGCTATATAAATCTGTTACCACTGCCGGCACAACTTTTTTTTATTTTTTTATTTTTATTTTCTTTAATAAAAATAAATAAACAACAATATCTTTGCATTTAATGCTAATACCATTTTTATGGTAATAATCATTAAAAGTTTTGGCGCTTGTTGTCTATTTATCTGCTCAATACAAAAAGTGCACGTGCTTCAGCGTTACTGTTGCACAGAAAGGGATAAACCGTCAAGTGGGTCCCATTTAACGGAAATTTAATTTCTTCAAATACCCACTTCTGTTTTCCCCTTTCTTCTTCATCTGTACTTGCACATCCAAAAATTACACAGAGTTTGTAAGCCCTAACATAAATCGCTCAACCATTTTCGAAATCAATCTCAAAATTTCGTCATTTAAAATGGCTGATCAATGGGCTTACACGGCACCTGCCAACATCGCTGCGGCTAAACCCTTCAAACAGGGTAAACAGGTAAAACTCTGTATAAATAATCAAGTAGCTACCATTTCCATTCCTGACTCTAAAAAGAATAAAGGGTTTGAGGAACTAACTGCTTTTATGTCTGCTCATCCATTAAGGGGAGCATTCTTTAAATCAGTCCCTCAAATATATCCACATTTTTTAATGGAATGGTGGTATACTTGCTCCTCAAATAGTACCAATACTGCAATTACTGGTACTATTGATCATGGTAAACGGGCAGTTACCATTGATCAGGAGCTAATTAGGAATGTCTTAGACTTGCCTTTGGGAAATAATTTTGAACCCATTCCAACCAAAGAAGCAGCAAGGGCTTCTCTTACTTTGGTTGGATATACCAAAGAAAAAGGCACCATCTTGATGTCAGGATTCACCCCCAGATGGAAATTTTTAATCTCTGGCATCATTAGAAGTCTAGGAGGAAAATCTGGTAGCACAGGGGAGTTAAATGAGTTTGAAACTCAACTGTTGAGCTCATTCATCACAGGTTTAAGCATCAACTTTGCAGAGTTGTATTTTAAAGAATTTTTAAAACTAGTGAATGAGTCACAGAGAATTTTTAATGTACCTTTTATAAGGTTACTCTCCCTGTGCATCCAATCCAGATTAACTGGGTCTGTGTATATGTCCTTTAATAACAAAACTGCAGATATACCCGTACCTATGCTCACATATAAAGTGTTCAACCATCCGGTTCCACTTTCTGGAGCATCTATCACTGCTGCTATGCAGCAATGGATTGATCACCCATATGTTGCTTCTGCATCTATGGAGGGTGATAGTTCAGGTGATAGTGAGGGTACTGAGACCCAGGCTATTGAAGATCGTGTGGCTGAAGCGGAGCACACAGACTCCAAGGATACAGACTCAACTCAGTCTGTGCACTTGGAGTCAGACTCAAACATTCCTGAGTCTGTTCCATCTTCAACAGAAGATGCAGGTAGTACTTCTTCTCCATCTGAGGACATGGATATAGATCAACCTTTTTATCCTAGCCCATCCTCACCCACAAAAGAGAGTCACAAACAAACCAACCCAGATGAGTCACCACTCACTCTGGAGAAATCACCAGACTCAACCCCCAAAAGTATAGCACAAATGGAATCATCATCCATGGAATTGGATGTCAATAGAACACCTTCCAGTGTTGTAGTCCATTCCACTGCAGCTCTGTTAGAGTCTGTGGTGCCAATGGCTACCCAACTGACCCAACCTACACCTAGTTTAGTTAGCTTGGATACCCACATTACTGTTACTACACTGACCCCTGTAGTATGCATTGAAGAAGATGCTCCAATCCTGAGCACTACCACCCCCCTCTTTACCCCACTCACAATGGCTGAACCCATAATGACCACTAGTCTTGTACTAGTTCACCTTCCAGTGAGTCCTTTCTTACACCCCTCTGCACAGATCGCCAATGCCCCAGTCATGTCCCAGACTGAGGTACAGATCTCATCTTCTTTGCCTGATGAACTACCATCTTATCACCAGATGGTTAGTGAAGGCATACCAACTTCCACATCAGTTGCCAGTGATACTGTTCCATTACACCAGGGACTGTTTGAGGCAACAGGTGCAACACAATCATTTTCCAGTGATATCTTATCCTATCACCGGATTAGATCTGAGGGAACAACTACACCACTCAATGTCTATGATCGCTTTTCCATGCACAGGACACAGAGTGAGGCAAAGAGTGCAACCCCAAAAGATTCCAGTGATCTTGCTCAGTTTCAACATGAGTCAAGTGAGGAACATATACCATCACCCAATTCTAACCCTTTCAACCAGACCCAGTCTGTGCCTTCTAGTACACTTAATGATGTGCTTTCTGCCATCAACAAGTTGTCTGAATGGGTACAGACTGAGTACAATAATAATAAGAAAGAGCTAGAGAAGATGAAGCATCTAGTCTCTACTATGGTGGATAAAGTGGATATGCTGGAGGAGAAGGTATCCAATAGGTTAGATGAAATGCAGACCACCCTCTCAAACTTAGTAGATGATGTCAAAAAGGGGGAGAAGATGAAGTATAGGTCTGCAGAAGCTAAAACCTCAAAAGATAAAGATTTAAATAATAAATCCTTAGATTTAGGGGGAGATAGCAGTAAGGGAGATGATGGAGATGATGGACCCGAAGGTGCTAGGGTGAAGTCTCAGACTGAAGCTCAGTCTGTGCCATAGACTGAAAATATGAGTGCACAGACTGAGGGGGAGCAAGAAGGATTGCAGACAGGTGAACATACTGAGATGGTTGCACAGACTCAGGGTGAGTGATCCATTGTCTTACACATAGACCCAATTGCAACTATCTCAGCCCAAGGTTAGATGGAGTTGAAGAGACCAAGGGAAGAAGATGAAGATGTTCAACTACTGCAGATCAAAAGAGCCAGGAAGACAAAAAGAATGGCCAGGAGGATTCCTGAAAGGGATATTTTGATTCCCAACCAAAGATGAAGGGGATCAAGACCTGGGATCAGTTTGTGAAGCTGGCTGAAGAACAGGACACTGATGGTGAAGATGATGATGCCATTAATCCTGATTGTAGTTCTGAGTCTGAGGTACTTAGAAGATCGGATGATGATGAAGATGATGCTACTTTTGGAGGTGTAGATGAAGGTGCCTCAAAAGTCAAGACTGGAGAGTCTAAGTCTGTGCCCTCTGAACCTGCACAGACTGAGACACAGCATCAGACACAGACTCAGAGCTCTGAACAACAAGCAGCAAGCATTGATGCTCTAATCATCAGTGCTGAAGCCATTCAAGCTGAAGCCAATCCTGCTAGACCAACCACAACAACCAGAACACTGCCTCCAGGTAGAAGTGAAATTGAAGATAGAATGCATTGGAGAAGTGCTCACCTGATTAGCACTTATCCTGGGTCAAGCTCTACCATGGAAGAAGTTATGGATAAGGGTAAGGGCAAGGAGATTGCCTTATCCAAGCAGGAAAGGTTAAGCAAGATCAAGAAGATGGTGGATGATCATGCTGCTGGCACAAGAAATCCTGAACTGACAAATCTACAGGATGAACTCTTGCAACAAGAAGCTACTGCTCAAGGCATGTCTTTAACTGAGTACTTAAATGTACTAACTGAAGAAGAGCAGAAGCTGAAGGAAGCAAGATTTGTTGATATGCTCTCCAAAGAATTAGAAGATGAAGACTGTTCACAGACTCAAACCAGAAGGAGTCAAGTTGAGCAACAAATCAAGGAAGATGAAGAGCTGTCAACAAGGTTACAGAAGATAGAGAGCCTGAAACCAAAGCTACAAGCCATTTTCCAAAAGTCAAAGCTCAAGCAGAAGATTAAAGAATGTCATCTAAACAAGATTGGACAGAAATTGAAGCTGGAGCTGACTTTGACCAAGAGCAAGAAGATGGTATGGGTGGATGAACTGTACACTCTAGGGCTTAAGGAATGGCAATCCATTGCCAATCTTTTGAAGAGTGCAGCTGACAAGGAATTGAAGAAAGAAGTTCTGGATGAGCTATCTTACCTGATTGAGCTAGTTCTCAGTCTGTGGCTCATCTCAGAAGAAGAATACAAGTTGTTTTGCATAGCAAACAACTTTGTAATTAAGAAGAAGTCAGTTGGGTTATCCACAGAGAATGAGCAGAGAAGGGAGCATCCTCTACCCAAAGGTATCATTTTCATTGATAGATCATATGTACAGACTGACAGCATTGAAGGTCTGTGCTATAGAGATATCAATGGGATAGAATGCTTCCAGGATCAGAATAGGTTATATGGAGAGTCTCTGCTGCATTGCATTGCCCTGCTGAAGGAATGCAAACATTCTCAAGCCAGACCATTCAGAAGAAGACTAATTAGCTGGTTATTCAACAACCTTTCCCAAATCAGGATGACGATTGGACTTGAAGATATCTGCAAGAAGATCATCCTAGAGTATCAACAATTTGAAGACAAATCTGATAAGGAAATGGAAACACTGTTGAAGAGGAAAGTGGAAAAGATGAAAGAGATCAAGGCTCGGAGAAAGGACTGAAGATTGTTATATTTATATTATTTACAATCTTATGTAATAATTGTAATATTTTTGTATACTAACTATGACTTTGACTTTATATATATAAGTCTAAGATTCATAAGTTATGTTGTACTTTAGTATTTATTATTTCTCCATTATCTTTTATAAATAGATTTTGACATCATCATATAGGGGGAGATTGTTGGGAAAAACAATGATCAAACCTAAGTTATAAATCTGAAGAGTCAAAATCTATCTCAGTTGTATTCAGGAAAAACTTGGTGAAATCCTGAGTCTGTATTTCTGAGTCTGTGTTGCACAGACTGAAGAATTGTTTCTGAGTCTGTGTTGCACAGACTGAAGAATCTCAAAGACTGAAAGCCTTGCTCTTCTTGAAGACTTATGGATTCATCATCTGAAGAATGAAGATTAAAGACAAAAGACTTCACAGACTGAAGATCACAAACTGATGATCACAGATTGAAGATCACAGACTGAGAGCACAGACTGAAGAGCACAGATTGAAGAATGAAAGTACAATCGTACAAAAGAAGTTCTTCTTTCCCAAGGCTATGGTACAACTGAAGAGATGTTTGAGTAAAGTCAAACATTGGATAAAGGTTTACTTTTTCAGCAAAGAAACCTTTTACCTTTTGCTTTTACTATTTCCAAAAATGCAAAAAGGGTAGAGTGCAAAGTTGCCCAAGATGAATGTGTTATCCCTTGGACAACTGACTGAGCTGGTTAATAGAAGTTGATACTCAACTCTATAAATAGCAGCTCAATAGCACTCTTCAAACATCCAAGTATCCAAGTAATTCAAGCTCTCAAAGAAAAATAGTATACAAGACCTTTAAGCTTAGGCTCAAAGCATTACCACACTAACTGTTAAAGTTTGTAGTGATAATTGTATCTTAATATACTAATACTTGGATCGTATTCAAACCATCTGTGTGGGTTTGAATACTTTGTCATCTGTGTGAGACAAACACTTTATTGTGAATAATACTTTGATTCATAATAAACTCTGTGTCAAAATTAATCTTGTTTTCCGCCTAGATTAATTTAAACTTGTTTGATATAAAACTTGGATATAAACTAACACGTTAAGATAACTGTTATTTAATCTGTATCTAAGTTTTGGGAACCTTGTGACCCAACAATCGTTTACCGGTTTTTTGTGTTAAATCGTTAAATCGTCTAACGTTTCTTTGAGTTGTTTTTAACTAACGATTAGATTGGGTTATTTTTCGATTGAAGTATAATTAAAATACTTTATTTTGATTTAATAAAAATATTTATTGACCTTTGTTTGGTTGCCGAATTCGATTCGCGCATTTTCAATGCGTTTGTTACGTTTTATTCACAACGTCTAGTTAATTCGTGTATTATTATTTAATAACAATAATATAGGGTAAATAATTACTATTAATTTATAAAATAGGTTTACATTATTTATGAAAAGTTATCACCAACGCCGTATAGTTGTCGGACTCAGTCCGTTCGTTTCGCGTAATTGCAAATAATTACGAATGTGTATATACATATATACAAGAGTACTTAGTCTAATATATATCAATTAATCGTAAACACATATCGTCAAAGAGGATCGGTGGTTTTTGAGGAACCCTACTGCCGCGGTGGCCCTCAAAGAACGTTTATCACAATCTGTATTGGCCTATACAGAATATACCGATAACTTTATATTACCATTTCACAACACAAGTTTTAATACAACACATGTACAAAACCCTGTATCTGTAATCATGTAATAATCAAGTCCAACAATCTGTTGACCTCTTTAAAACAACCAATGCCCGAAGGCCACATTGCACGTAGATTCATAATCAGCAAATCAGACTAAACAGTCTATCAATTATATCTACGTTTACTTGTTGCAACCAAACCGTTACAACCAAATCAAACTTGTGAGTTCCAGATCCACTCACCTGACAGGCTCAATCCAACAACTCATAAGTCTAATGTTACTTAGTCTTTTGCTGATCTGAGAATACAACAAATAATGAGTTAGTAACTCATTCCATAATCATATAACATATTTCAATACATAGTATCGAAATGACAAACAATTTCCAAGTTATACTTGTATAATTATTTACTCAATCATCATAATAACATATTTAAGCGAACAAGCAAATCCCTGAACTCTAAGAAACAAAAGTTCAATCCGAAGCGAAATCAGAAAATCCCGAAACGATGTTTAAAAACTGAAAAATGCCATTTTCGACCCCAAGATGACCCCGAAAGGCTTAAAACCGCCTAGGCTCATTTTAAAGAGTTTTAATTATTGAACCGTTTTCGAGTGACCATGCGAATCTCGGCCCAATCCATGTTAAATGAAAATTGGGTAAATTTTTAGTCACTAAAAGTATCACTAACACTTGTGCACCTTTGAAATTTACAAAATAAAACTTTTAAAATCTCAGTTCGCAAAGCAACATCTCAGTTCGCAAGAACTCAGTTCGCAGGGATTCTCAGTTCGCAGGGATTCTCAGTTCGCAGAGATTCTCAGTTCGCAGGGATTCTCAGTTCGCAGGGATTCTCAGTTCGCATGGATTCTCAATTCGCAAGGAGTCTAAGTTCGCAGGACAACTCAGTTCGTAGGGATTCTCAGTTCGCATCGCAGCAACTCAGTTCGCATCGCGAACTGAATTCTTCTGCAAGCTGCGAACTGAATTCTGTTACCAGGAAACCCGATTCTTCTTCCTCAATAACACAAAAACTCAGTTTCCTATCATTCTAACAAGCATTCTATCATTTCATATACATCAAATAACATCATTTAACATCTTTCAAACTCCTATTACACAACTAATTCATAGATTGACTAATTTCATAAAAACAAGTTATAAACACTAAAATTCTTACACGAACAAGATGATAATGATGATGTGAAATTCGATTTTAACAAGATGATGAAGATGCTACTGATGTGCTTTAATTCTTCACAAAAAGTTTCTTCCAATTTTGTTTCTTCAATTCGCAGAGTGTACATATAAAATGAAAGGAGGTTAGAAAGTTTTAGAAGTTTTGAGAATATATATATATATATATATATATATATATATATATATATATATATATATATATATATATACATAGGAGATTTGAGGACGTTAAATCCTCTTCTTAATCTATTGTCTGGAACCTAAAACCATTTTGCGAAAACCAACTATTTTATTTTACCGTCAACTAGATTAATTTAAAACAATGAATTATTTATTAGTCACGATAAATCATTTGTCCTTTTAACTAATATTATCAAATAACATGATAATATTAAAATATTCCTAACTCATTAAATAATAAATTTAAAGTTAGGAAATTACCCGTATATTACTAGGTCCTTAGGATGGATGTTACAAATCTACCCCCTTAAGAAGATTTCGTCCCCGAAATCTCATCTTGGACAAATAATCTAGGGTATCGAGATCTCATACTTTCTTCAGTTTCCCACGTAAGGTTCGGACCTAGACTATGTTTCCATTTAACTAACACCATGGGTATCTGTTTCTTACGCAATTTGGTCACTTTTCTATCTAAGATCTCAATAGGTTCTTCAACTAATTTCTGATTCTGATCAACACGCAATTCTTGCAAAGGAAGAACTTGAGACTGATCTTGAACATTGCATTTCCTCAAATAACAAACATTGAAAGTATCATGAATTCCAGCAAGTTCCGGTGGAAGATCAAGAGTAACTGTCTGATTATTAACAACGCGTCGAATTTTAAAAGGACCAATATATCTAGGAGCCAATTTTCCTCGTTTTCCAAATCGAATTACATCTCTCCACGGGGAAACTTTCAAATAAACCAATTCACCTTTGGCAAAGGAAATGGGTCGCCTACGCGGATCAGCATTTTGTTTCTGTCTATCTCGAGCTGCTTTTAATTTCTCGCGAGCAATAGCTACTTTATCGGCTGTAATCTGAACAATATCTGGACCTGAAACTGTTTCTCCCCAACCTCTAACCAACAAGTTGGGGTTCTGCAACATCGCCCATATAACATCTCATAGGGAGGCATGCCAATACTCGAATGATAAGAGTTATTATAAGCAAACTCAATTAATGGTAGATGCGAATCCCAAGACCCACCATATTCTAATACACAAGCACGTAGCATATCCTCAAGAGTTTGAATGGTACGCTCTGTCTGGCCGTCTGTCTGGGGGTGATAAGTTGTACTTAAATTTACTCTAGTGCCCAACTCATGCTGTAGGCTTTGCCAAAATCGAGATACAAATCACGAATCTCTGTCAGAAACAATAGATAACGGAATCCCATGCCTCGAAACAATCTCATTAAATATACAACTAGGCTAATTTGCTTAAAGATGTTGTCTCATTGGTAGCAAGAAAATGAGCACTTTTCGTTAATCTATCCACAATCACCCAAATCATATCATTACCTCGTGGTGTCCGTGGAAGTTTAGTTACAAAATCCATAGTTAGATGTTCCCACTTCCATTCTGGAATCTCAAGCTATTTCAACGACCCATACGGTTTCTGGTTTTTAGCTTTAACTTGAGAGCAAATATGACAAGAATTTACAAATCGTGCCACGTCTGTCTTCATCGTAGGCCACCAATATAAAGGTTTCAAATCATGATACATTTTATTACTTCCTGGATGAACCGATAATCGAGATTTATGAGTTTCAGTCAAAATTACATCTCGAAGACCCCCTATCAATGGAATCCAAACACGAGACTGAAAAGTTTTTAATCCCCTCGAATCATCAAGTAACAAATCTTTTCTTTTCAACATGATTTCAGATTTCAAGTTATGATCCATCAAAGCCTCTAATTGGGCAGCTTTTATTTGATTCATTAAATCAGAAGAAATTTCCAAACGCATAAAATAAACTTTGTCAGAAGATACCTTTCGGCTCAAAGCGTCTGCAACCACATTAGCTTTTCCCGGATGGTATCGGATTTCGCAATCATAATCTTTTATCAATTCCAACCATCGTCTCTTACGCATATTTAGCTCTTTTTGTGAAAACATATACTGAAGGCTTTTATGATCTATACAGATAACACACTTGGTACCATATAGATAATGTCTCCAGATTTTCAAAGCAAATACAACAGCTGCAAGTTCTAAGTCATGGGTTGGATAATTTTTTTCATGAGGTTTAAGCTGACGAGAAGCGTATGCAATAACTCGATCTCGCTGCATCAAAACACAACCTAAACCAGCAAAAGATGCATCACAATATACAACAAAATCATCAGACCCATCAGGTAATGCTAACACAGAAGCCTGACACAACAACAGTTTCAAAGTCTAAAAAGCTGATTCCTGTTGTTCATTCCATTGAAACTTTACATCCTTACGAGTCAATTTAGTCAACGGGCCAGCAATCTTAATAAAAACCTTTGATAAACTTCCGATAATAACCCGCTAATCCAAGAAAACTCTTAATCTCAGAAGATGTTTTAGGTGCATTCCACTTCATTACAGCTTCAACTTTAGATGGATTCACTTTAATCCCATCTTTACAGATAACATGACCCATAAATTGTACTTCCCGAAGCCAAAATTCACACTTTGAGAATTTAGCATAAAGATGTTCTTTTTTTAAAGTTTCAAGAACCATTCTCAAATGCAATTCATGCTCAGATTCAGATTTCGAATAAATCAAAATATCATCAATAAAAACAATGACAAATTTATCAAGAAAAGGTCGACATACTTGGTTCATTAAATCCATAAAAACTGCAGGAGCATTTGTTAACCCAAATGGCATAACCAAAAACTCATAATGACCATACGTAGAACGAAAAGCAGTTTTAGGAATATCTTCCTCACGAACACGAACCTGGTGATACCCTGACCTCAAATCAATTTTAGAATAGAAAGATGATCCTTGCAACTGATCAAACAACTCATCTATTTTGGGTAAAGGATATTTATTCTTTATTGTTCTTTTATTCAATTCTCGATAATCAATGCACATTCTAAAAGTACCATCTTTCTTCTTCAGAAATAAAACTGGTGCACCCCATGGGGAAGAACTCGGTCTGATAAACCCCTTATCTAACAATTCCTGAATCTGGTTCATCATTTCATGAATTTCTGCAGGAGCTAATCTATATGGAGCTTTAGCTACAGGTGTTGAGCCTGGAACAAGATCAATATGATATTCTACCTCTCTAACAGGAGGCAACCCAGGTAATTCATCAGGAAATACCTCCGGATATTCAGAAATCACTCGAACATCATAAACAGATTTATTTTCTAATTTGGCATCAATAACATAAGCCAGGTAAGACTCACACCCCTTTGCTAATGATTTCCGAGCTTTCATCACAGAAATTAAAGGAATATGCCCATTCTCCCGTTCTCCTCGAGCCACGACATATGACCCATCAGAAACAGGGATTTTTATTAATTTCTTATGGCATTCTATATTTGCTTTATTATGACTTAACCAATCCATACCAATAACTACATCAAAACTAGAAATTGGCATTAACATAAATGAAACTGGAAAACTCTGACCCTCTATTGATATACTAGCTCCAGTCACCGAGGTGGTAGCAGGAACCAATTTGCCACTAGCTATTTCTACTTCAATAGGATTGGTAATAACAGTAGGGGTCACATTCAGTTTATCACAGAAACACACAGATATAAAGGAACAATTTGCTCCAGAATCAAAAAGAACACGTGCTGGCACAGAATTAATAAGAAAAGTACCAGTGATAACGCCATCTGCTCTGACAGCTTCATCAACTGTCATTTGGAAAGCCCTGTTTGCTGGTGGCGGATTCTTCCGCTTCCGACCAGAAGGTGACGACCCACCGACCATACCAGAACCCCGTCTCCCCGCCTCAGGACACTGACCAGCTCTGTAACCCTCCTTCTTGCAATTCCAACAAACATTATTAGGATACTTACAATCATTAAAATCATGTCCAAATTCACCACATTTGATACACCGGGCTGTTTGAGCAGTACATGGTCCAGTATGCTTAGCTTTACACTTACTACACCAAGTGGATCGATCAATTATATTACCACGGTTACTTTGTTTCTTGTTCTGTTGGTTACTCTGCCACGTTTACCTTTACCAAAAGAATCACTTTTAAATCTGTGAAATGACTTATCTTTATTCTGTTCATCTCGAGCTCTCAAATCACTATCTACCGAACGAGCAAGAGTGAAAGCCTGAGAAAGAGAACCTACTAATCTCACAGTAGTACGATAATCAGGTGGTAAGGTTCCAACAAAGTGCTCTACCTTTGTTCTGTCATCCAGTACCCATTGCTGAACAAATCTCAATTTTTCAGAGAACTGAGTGATAAGCTCATCAATTGTCATCCGGTACTCAGTCATATGCAAGCCATCTCAAATTCAGAACAATACTGTCGACAAACTTCATTATAAAAATCTGGCCATCTGATCAATTCTTTTTGCTGCTGAGTCAGAGTAGCTGTAATAAAATCCCACCATGACATAGCTTGACCTTTCAAAAGTTGAACTGCATATGGAACTTTAACTTCTTCCTCACACCTGCAAACCTCAAATTTCCTTTCCACATCGCGTAACCAATCTAATGTGTCTGAAGGATTTGAACTCCCATGATACTCGGAAGGTTTACTAGACATAAAAGTTTTAAATGAACAAACCTTCTGTTGCTGTTGCTGATAATAAAATGGCAATGAGGTTGATATCTGCGAGGTTGACACAAGGGGAGGTGGAATAGTGCTGATAGTAGGCTGTTGCAACGGCACAGGTTGTTGAGAAGATCCAGCCTGTTGATCTTGCAAAACTCATTGTCTAAAACCTCGGAGTTCCTGTAATTGATCCTCTAACTGTAGAATATATTCATTTCTGTATGTTTCTTCACAGCTGAAAATGTAGTACCAGTATGTCGAAGTCTATCATCATGATTACCAGGAGGAAGAACATCAGTCCTAGAGGCATTGTTAGGGGTAATGGTCGGGTGCTCGTTATCTGCCAGTACTCAAAATAATATCTCATAATTCGTTAATCGTTAGTACCTAACATACTACCCTATTCACATATAATACTAAATCCCACCCTAGAATGTTCGACTAAGCACAAAATCAGATTTGGGATTGAACACTTTACCGATGTCCAATTCACCCAAACCTAAGCTCTGATACCAAACATTGTAACACCCTCTCTTCGTATAATATAAAATATTCTTTTTATTTCGGAAGCGTAGGTCAAACATATATTGCATTATTAACATTCATAAAATGTACATATATATTGTTCAAAACATCGTACATAACCAGGTGCTACATAATTTCAACTTTCATTTAAGTTATCAAAAACATATCAGAGTTGCCAGCTGGTCAAACATTCCTTTCAAACATAATCTTCCTGCCCGTCCATATCAATCATGACCTGCAGGGATTAAGGTGGGGGATTAGCACAAAGCTAAGTGAATGAATGTGAAAATAACAATTCAATTTAGCATAACAATCTGTTTGCATCAATTAATCGTAAACACATATCGTCAAAGAGGATCAGTGGTTTTTGAGGAACCCTACTGCCGCGGTGGCCCTCAAAGAACGTTTATCACAATCTGTATTGGCTTATACAGAATATACCGATAACTTGATATTACCATTTCACAACACAGGTTTTAATACAACACATGTACAAAACCCTGTATCTGTAATCATGTTATAATCAAGTCCAACAATCTGTTGACCTCTTTAAAACAACCAATGCTCGAAGGCCACATTGCACGTAGATTCATAATCAGCAAATCAGACTAAACAGTCTATCAATTATATCTACGTTTACTTGTTGCAACCAAACCGTTACAACCAAATCAAACTTGTGAGTTCCAGATCCACTCACCTGACAGTCTCAGTCCAACAACTTAGAAGTCTAATGTTACTGAGTCTTCTGCGGATCTGAGAATACAACAAATAATGAGTTAGTAACTCATTCCATAATCATATAATATATTTCAATACATAGTATCGAAATGACAAACAATTTCCAAGTTATACTTGTATAATTATTTACTCAATCATCATAATAACATATTTAAGCGAACAAGCAAATCCCTGAAATCTAAGAAACAAAAGTTCAATCCGAAGCGAAATCAGAAAATCCCGAAACGATGTTTAAAAACTGAAAAATGCCATTTTCGACCCCAAGATGACCCCGAAATGCCTAAAACCGCCTAGGCTCATTTTAAAGAGTTTTAATTATTAGACCGTTTTCGAGTGACCATGCGAATCTCGACCCAATCCGTGTTAAATGAAAATTGGGTAAATTTTTAGTCACTAAAAGTATCACTAACACTTATGCACCTTTGAAATTTACAAAATAAAACTTTTAAAATCTCAGTTCGCAAGAACTCAGTTCGCAGGGATTCTCAGTTCGCAGGGATTCTCAGTTCGCAGGACAACTCAGTTCGCAGGGATTCTCAGTTCGCATCGCAGCAACTCAGTTCGCATCGCGAACTGAATTCTTCTGCAAGCTGCGAACTGAATTCTGTTACCAGGAAACCCGAATCATCTTCCTCAATAACACAAAAACTCAGTTTCCTATCATTCTAACAAGCTTTCTATCATTTCATATACATCAAATAACATCATTTAACATCTTTCAAACTCCTATTACACAACTAATTCATAGATTGACTAATTTCATAAAAACAAGTTATAAACACTAAAATTCTTACAAGAACAAGATGATAATGATGATGTGAAATTCGATTTTAACAAGATGATGATGATGCTACTGATGTGCTTTAAGTCTTCACAAAAAGTTTCTTCCAATTTTGTTTCTTCAATTCACAGAGTGTACATATAAAATGAAAGGAGGTTAGAAAATTTTAGAAGTTTTGAGAATATATATATATATATATATATATATATATATATATATATATATATATATATATAGGAGATTTGAGGAGGTTAAATCCCCTTCTTAATCTATTGTCTGGAACCTAAAATCATTTTGCAAAAATCAACTATTTTATTTTACCGTCAACTAGATTAATTTAAAACAATGAATTATTTATTAATCACAATAATTCATTTGTCCTTTTGACTAATATTATCAAATAACATGATAATATTAAAATATTCCTAACACATTAAATAATAAATTTAAAGTTAGAAAATTACCCGTATATTACTAGGCCCTTAGGGTGGATGTTACACTAACGATGGAAATGCAATACCATTGAAATGTGTACAATTTCTGAAACCTTCTAATCTAAGGTCAGTTAACTTATCAAATGAAGGATCTCCTAACCAACTAGGAAATTTCATTCCCCCATAGTGCAAAATCTTTAGTGTTTTCAACTTACTGTGAGGTCTTAGCCTTTCAATTACTTCATATTCAGTCAGCGAATTCCGGGAATCATCAAATACACAACTCCATTCCATAACCAAATGAACAAGACCCTTCTTTCCTTCTAAGTTGGCATCCTTTGCTGCTTGTTGATCTGTCACTTTTTCCAATCCTTCAAGGGAAAGTTGACCTTGAAGATTCAATAAGTCTTTAAGGTCAGATACCTTGAACCCATTAGCTCCTTCGATAATAACCTTGGACAGAGTTTGTAGACTCGTGAACCCACCAATCCCTAAAGGTGTATTCTCCAAGCATGGAGTGAACCTCGTGTCAAGATGTCGTAGGTTTATTAACTTTGCAAAACTGACCGGCAACCTAGATAACTCATGACAATCACGAACTAACAAGATTTGTAGAATATAAAGCTCACTGACCTGTTCCGGTACTTGTTTGATATATGTGCTTGAATAATTAAGGTACCACAAATGCTAGTTGAGACCACCAACGGATTGTGGTACCTCTGTGATAGAATAGTGAGTTAAACTGAGCACCCGTAGGAACTGTAATTTGGGAAGCAATCCGACAAGAATATTGTCCAATGCGTTGAAATCATTATAACCAATTGACACCGGTAAGAATGTTCGCAAGCGTCCAGATCTGTGTAGTTCCCTGAGCTTTCTATATTCTGCACCTCGTTGACCTAAAAATGAAAAGTGAAGGAACTTCTCAAAAGCTTCGTTCCTACCATTTAGATCCATCTTATCATCTAACGTTAAGAAAAACTCTCCAGCAACGCTTATGGACAAGTCATTCATCAAACCATGCATTGTGTGATTTGATTTGTTATCAACTGAATGTTGCAAAAACGACCTTGACCGTAGATCTTCAAAATACTGGCGACCCAGGCTCTCCATTATCTTACTGCCCTTTGATTGGGACAGAAACCCTTCTGTCATCCACAATAGGACTAATTCATCCTTGTTAAACTCGCAGTCCTTAGGAAATAAAGAGCAGTATGCAAATAGTTGCTTCAGATGTCAAGGGAGGTCATAATAACTTAACTTCAGAGCTGGAAGAATGCCACTTTCGTCATCTATATTCCATATCTCGTAACTCATATTGCTTCGAATTCTACTTTGAAATCTCCACCACCACTTTCAAGCAAACTCAAATATGAAGTTTTGAGACTATCCATCATTTTTCTACTATCACTCTTCTCCCCTCAAAAGAGACTTTCCTTGCACACTCTAAGAAATAAATGGCACTCTACAGGGCACAAAACAAGTAAAACTAGTACAAGGACATGCCACCAAAAATCGTTTTAACCAAAGTTAATCTCCAACCAAAAGATTTATCTTTGATCTCCAATTCGACATATTTTTATATATTTTTGATGATGCATTTCCAGTTACCTTCCTTCTCATATTGACTCCAATGTGTAGCCCATAATAAATGAACGGGAGGGTCCCTGACACAGAACCCATACCTCGAGCTAGCCACTTCACGTCTTCATTTGATACACAGATACACCAATCTCGAATACCTTACTTTTATTCTTGTTGATGTCAAGGCCCGACACTTATTGCAAACATTTTAGTCTTTAGAATTTTGGCATTCAAACATATTCCATTGACCAAAAATTATTGTATCGTCTACATATTGAAGATGCAATATTTCAACCTCGTTGCTTCCAATCTTGATCCTTTCTATGACACTTTCCGAACGCTTCATTCATCATCATATTTTATACAATCCGCCGATATCACGAATAGGAATGGTGTAATAAATCTTGCTGAACTGTTTCAATTTTTTTTCATTATTATTTTAAAATTTCCCACTGATTAGTGACATCGAATAGATAGTGATATTTTTTTTTTCAAAACTATACAAGTATTCGTCAAAAAATCCTTTGAAAATTTGTCAAATATTTATGTTTTGTTATCAAATTTCACGTGGATTATGTTTCCGGAAATCCATTGTAACTCCGCGGTGAATGTTTTGTGACAGTCTACATCTCTCAACAATAGTTCAATGAAAATCCGTGGGTACATTACCCACCGAAAACTTGTCATTTGAAATCTGTGGGTATAAACAGATTTTCTAGCAGTGATAGTTGACTCTTTTGTTGGTGATCCTTTCACTAGAATTGAGATTATCGACGATTTTAGGCACGTGTTAATACATTTACACCATTGTCTTTTCGAAACCCATTTGGGCACAGGTTAATCTATATACACGCTTTATATCATGAAAATTGACTAATTGAGTGAAAAAGCCACCCCCTGTTTTATGCAAACATGATGCTAACTGATAACTCGTAACTCATTATAGTCGTAAAAGCATGTGAATAGACAACGTAAGTATACTCCATTAATAAGGTCATTACATTCTCACGAGCATGTGAATAGACAACACAAGTATAGTCGACGAACTCCTGAAATAGGATTTGAGCCTTGTGATGTTTTTCGGATCATGCCCATCAAATATTATGAAGAAGCCTGTCCAACTTAATTATATGTACAGGTCAATAAACTTATAATGACAAATAAAATGATACCTCTATATTATCAAATACACACCCTTTATTCCTTGATGTGTTCTTCATACCAAGAGGCCAAATATTCGACATGTATGACTTGGGACAAGTTAGACAAGAAAGTGTTTATAAAAACTAAAAATAACATCCATTCTCCAAACGAAGGAAAACGTCCTGATATATACAAGGATGAATGTTTTATATAAACCCATGAAGCAAATAACGAAGTGAAAAACAAAAGTGCACTGCATATAAAACACCAAACCAGCCAAAAAAAATCAGTTTAGCTTGCTTATTCTTTCCCCCAAAATGGTGACCCAATCCCAACTCAATATCATCACTTGAAAGAACCCAAAAACCCATAAGTGGGTCATTATCAAAATTTTGAACATAAAATTCAAAACAGAGGATCTGCTTTAATAAAAATCATTGCAATACTCTAAACTCCTAAGTCTTAACAAAATATGAGACTGACAACTAACTAACTAACTAGTCATGAACAAAGTCTAGTAGTGTGTGTTAAATTTGAACTCAAAGGTTTCTTCACAACATAATTATCATCATCAATGCCAGCTCCCTTCTGTCTCATCTGTATCACCTTTCTGTGAGAGTTTGAGTGCAACGACGGTATAAACGTAGGACTGGCAGCTGGCCGGTACTCTGGGAACAACCGTCCTGATCTATACCGGACCCCACAAGCATTACAAAGCGTTTTGGGCCCCATTGGACCTTCTCTCCACTGTGGAGTTTTTGTAATCTCACAATGGCTGCATTTCTTATTCTCGTTAACAGGTTGTTGAGGAGAAAGAATTCTTTTCTTTTTCTTCACTTTTTGAATAGGAATTAGTATAGGTGACTTTAACCATGGATTGGAGGTTGAACCTGAACCTGAACCTGAACCTGAACCTGAACCTGAACCTGAACCTGAACCTGAACCTGATCGTGAACGCTTGCTTCGAGATTTAACTGGAATGGATATTTCGGTTCCAAATAGGACAGGTTTCCTCTTCTCATTTGAGCTGGAGCTACGACGTTCAAGGACTGAATCAGGGCTAGGTGCCTCGAAAAATATTGGTATTCGGTACAGCTTTTTTTCGTCTAAAAATATTGTTGGTGGTTGCTGTTTTAGTTGAGATTTGAAAGTTTCTTCATTATAAACAGGCTGTAATTTTGGGTCATGAGTTCCAGCATTCTGAGGAGAAATCACCCAACGAACAAACATATAAATACAAGAACGAGTACAATGAATCAATTTGCTTATAAAACAAATGAAGGCAGAGTAAAGGCAAGAACTAGTTAACACTTAAATGAGTTTGACACAAACATTCAAATCATATGTGCAAGGATAACCCTTTTACTACTTGAAGACAAACTAAAACTAAAGAAGTCACAAGTATTTCATTTAAACCTTATACTATGTGAATACACAAACTAAAAAGTATTTCATTCAGACGTATAACTATGTGAATGCACAAACTAACAAGCATTTCATTCAGACCTATAACTATGTGAATACTCAAACGAATATGACTTTGTGCACCTTCCTTTAAACATTCTGTTACACGATTTAGTGGGCGACCAAAAGGTCGGTTACTTAATCAACTTTGAAAGATGCAGTCAAAAGCTTACACTAAAAAAAAATCCTAACTTTCAATAATCACCACTATACCAAATACTTACAAAACATGTCGGCAAATTCTTAGAGCCACCACCATCATGACGGACGACTGGCGGCAAAACGTCCTCAAAAACTTCGGTGGGGATGGGACCTAGTTTCGACCAATCATCAGTAAGACCATCTTCTTCCAAACTTTTAACCGGGAAATCGAATATATTAAGTATGTCACCTAAACATTGATCATCATCATCGTAAAACTCATGACCACAATCATCAGCAGTACACATTCTCTTACCCTGTACAATAATAATAATAAACCAAGTATATTAGAATTAGTAAATAACAAATACAATGAAAAGCTCAAAAAATTCTTCATATTATGCTTTTTTTTAATGCAGGTCTCTTGTGAATGACGTAATACCAACCAATCACAATTTAAATAAATATAAAGTCAAAAAACATACGGATTTTTATGTTTTTTTACTTGATGTAAATATTTTTTTTTATATTTATATATATGTGTGTAAAATCAAAGTTTGCTTTTGTTGATAAGGCAAATATATCTTCAAAAATATTTAAAAATATGGAATAGAGAATATGTTTGATTTAAAAACCAAAGCTTTATTTTCGTTACACATGTATCTTTATTTTTCATAGTCACATCACATGACTAAAATAAAATAAAAATTTAACAAAAATAAAACCTACTAAAATTAAATAAATAAAAAACTAAATTAAGTATTCTTAATCCGCAATGCTAACACAATATGTCCAGACATAGTCCTATCAATTAATTAATTTAATAAAATAAATTCTATTTATAGATAAAGTAAATTATATATAATCCCAAATTTACAGAACTTCCCAAAAAAAATCCTATTTCTTCTAGAAAATTCGAAATTAACTAAAACCCCTAAAAAAATTAATTTTTTTTGAAATTTTTTGTAAATGTTTAAAAAAAATTAAATTAATCATGAAAACGACGTCGTAGTGAGGGTTTAAGAAAAAAAATCACAGCTTTAGGACTCTGTTTTTGCCGTCGTAACACGTATGTATCAGAGTGATAGAAATGAAACCCTAAGAAATGTAACGAAAATAATGAAATGAAGAACTAACCTTTGAATCCATGGCGAAACTAGGGTTTTACACCATTGCAGTTTTTCAAATTCCTTTTTTCACAAGAAAGAATTACAGTGATAGAATACAGATATGAGTGTGTGTTTTTGAGTGTGTTTTAGTGTGTGTGTGAAAATGAAACGAAGGACGTAAAAAATAGTTAATTTTAGGGTTTAGGGGAAAAAAGGGGGAAAATGAATTAAAGGAGTAAATAGGGGGTGATGGTGCATGGAATCACATGGTGGTCCACACCTTACCTGATTAAATTTTGTATTTTACTACTCAAAAGTATTCAAACTTTAGCACTTTTTTTTAATACTTGTACATTTATAATTTATTTATTTATGTAGTACAAAAAATAATAAATATATGTTTGTTTTAACGTGATAGAATGTAAAATGGTATAGTGATTGTTTTATTACAAAAAGACAAAGATGTGATTGATTGGTTAATTTTAGTAGGACTAATGTTCCAATTTTATAAAAAAGGTTTTAGGGTGTTCAGATGGATGGATCGGTTTAAAACCGATTCATATACATGAATCCAAATGAATTATGATTTTAAAAATATGAACTTGATCCGTCCAAAAAAATTCAAAAACCGAACCAATCCATCCGAATTATTATTTGGATGGATCGGTTTGGTTTTTGGATATCCAAACACATTCACAAATATATATGCTAAAAGTATGTTAGATATTATAACAAAAATATACAAAATGGATGATACTAAGTTTGATGTGTACAAGTTCAAATTAATATCATCTTCACTATATATTATAGTGTTTGTGAAATTATTTAACATTTACAAAAATTAATATGATCTTTAGCATCAACTATTATATACTAGCATTATATTTAGATATTTATAGAATATTAATAATTTAGTAAACTATTATGTATCTCCGTTTGTATATATATATATATATATATATATATATATATATATTAAATGTTTGAAATATTAATATTTATTTCTTATTTGATTTTTTGGATAAACCAATCCGTAATCCGAAATAATAAGTTTGGTTCTTGTCCGAGCCAATCCAAAAATCTAATTATCCAAACCATATAGTCCGATCCGAGTTATACAATTGGATAATCCGGTTTTATCCGAACAGTGAACAGCCCTATTTATCTTTTTATCTATTGTTTCGTTTGTGATAAAATTATATTATATTTATTATATGTAATATGTATAGAGAAAAGTTTAAATAAAAATGATAGAAAACTAAAGAATGAGAGAACCAATAGTATTGCACCATTTTAATTACTCATTTTCACATTTTCTTTGAAATTAAATATCTTACAAACCTTACGTCAATAGATTATAAAAATTACACCGTTAGAATCAGCGTCATTTTATTTTTAATTAGAGATCTCACATGATATACATTTAATGATTTTTTTTTCATTTTTTACTGGATTTTAAAATTTTATAATGTTAAATCACATAATGTTTAACACTAAATAATAATCACACACGCTTATATGTTCAATCAAACTTTAAATTCAAATCATTGATGATTTAAAAAGATTTAAACGTAAAAAGCTAAGTTGTATTCACATGCGATTGAACATTAAAGTATCAATCACATGTGATTAAAGTGTAATCAAATACGAATTTTAAATCATTGACTATAATTATAAAATTAAATTAAAATCAAGTTGAAATCATACATGAATTATCATATATCGGTAAATTGCTAATCAAATATCAATTTTTAATTGAAAATTATATACAAAATCACATGTGATTAAATATAAAACTAGCAATCACGTGCGACTTTTGATGAAAACAAAAGCAATTTTTAAAATTTTATTTACAATTATTAATGTGGATGAATATTAAGTTGTAATCACGTGTTAATTAACATATACCATGAATAAATAATCGTGAACAAATTTTAACTTTTTATCCTAAATCACATGTGATTATATTGTAAGACCTGACAAAAAAAAATAAAAATAAAATTTTTGTCAGAAGTATAGATTGTGGGATCTCTAATTAAAGTGTATAAAAACGTTGATTTCAAATATGTAATTTTTATAATTTATTAACGAACCGTTTGTGAGATATTTAATTTTAAAAGTGAAAGTAGAATTTGGTTTTATAATGAAATGGAGCAATCTTATTGGTTTTCTCATTCCTTACTTTCTTAGCATTCTTATTTGAAATCACATATATATGTATAAGCTTTAATTTAATTTACTATAATTTAAATTTTAGAATTTAAATAAGTTTCATAAATATGTCAAAATCATTGATAGAGGCTAAATGTATATTATGACAAACCTTTGATTTTAGGTGGAAGATTCGAATAGAATGTCTCATTTGATGGAAAGGATGAGAAGATTTTTTTTACTGCATTTTAAGATATATTTTAAAACGCCCCAAATATATATATTTTTTATACATATAGTACGCGATCCTGGTAACTAGTACGCGATCGCGTACTTGTTATAAACAGGGAGTACGCGATCATACCAAAGGGTACGCGATCGTGTACTCAGTACATGAAAAGTTTCTGTTCGAGTTTTAGTACAAGTGACGCAATCGCGTACCTACAACGTAAAAGTTTCTGTGACGCGATCCCGGTAAGGGTACCGATCGCGTAACCCCTACGCGGATCGTGTACTAAGTCCTGAGAAATGAAAATCTGCACAACTCAAGTTTTGAACTAGATTTTAATTGTGCATAACTTTTGACTCATTTTGAACTAAATCTTGAAACTTTACAGACGCGTTTCACATAACATTACAAATGTTCCTCGATTAGCACTTTTCCAAATTTCGCGTTCATGATGGTTTCGGGCGTTCGGTCGAAATGTAACCATTTTGAATACATTTTATAACCAAGTGAGTACAATACTACTCACCCTTAGTGACCTCATTTCCAGAAGTTGGATATAAACATTTACATAGTAACAAGTAACCAAATTACTCAAACCATCATTCGACTAGTTCCAACAAAACGACCCGATTGAGAAACCTTTGACAACTTAACATAACTTACATCAATTCAACATTCAGTAAGGGGTAATTTTAACCCAAAATAACTTCTAACATAATACTTTACAAAAACGTCTTACATACCAGATTTCGTTACAAAAGATAATCATATTCAAATGTTCGACAACTTTACTAATTGGGTGTTTCTACATATCCAGAGCATGATTGAAAGGATTACTTACTACTAGCTTGTAGCAAGTCCACCACTATTCTCGCTTGGACTTTTTTACCCAAATCGCCCCGTGACCCATTTTGCTCACCTACATACATCAATAACATAACGGTAAGCAAGTATGTTTAGTATCTCAATCATACATCAAATACATAACATTAATATTAACAATAACATAACAACATAACCCGAATTAAGGATCCTTGATTCCATACACTTTGACTCAAAGAGTCCATACGATAGTGTCAAGAGCATGGTTGATTGAATACTCTTGTATCTCAATCACCACCCTTAAATTCCACCATTAAATGTGACCATTGAATACTCTTGTATCTCAATGATCCACTTCATCTATAACATACAAAGTGGCATATACTTCACCACTAATTATAATACAAGCATCATCACATTAATACATATAATCTCATTACTTACCTTACAATAGTAATCAAATCAAATCAAGCACAAACACTCTTTGCTCTTCAATCACCTATACATAACCATACATACACATGAGTTATTTAACACTCATTTGAACTAGACTTTAACTCATTAACATCTAATTAGCTAGGATTCAAGTATGCTACCTCACACACTCAAAATCTCTAACTAATTTCTCATACACTTAATTCATACATTACACATACTTATAGGTGGCTAAGTTATCATTTAACAACAATAACAACTTATAACCACCACCATCATCAAATTCCTATACTTACATATATACTTGGTGAAGTTTAGAAATCATCCATAATTTCATCCCTTCAACCTCTTTTCACAAGAACAACACTTCTATGATTTCATACGATTTAAAAACACTTACATATTCATTTCACACCCACTACCCACCTTAATTAGCTTCTTTCTCCCTAATCAAATTCTAGGGTTCATACCAAATCATCAAAGGAAATCAAATTAGACGATTGAAGGGTGTTATTCATACCTTAGTTGAGTTGAATTAGATGATTAGAGGCTATATTTCACAACACCTAGCTTCAATTTTGTTTTCTTCCTTTCTTTCTTTCTCTCCCGTACGTACGTATACACACACACACCCCAAAGAACTTGATTCTTCCAGATTTTGGGAGAAGAAGGAAATATTTAAGCACATTTTCACTTCCAACCCTCAATTTCAACATTTGACACATTCAACCCCTCAACTAATAACTCTTTTATATTTCTAACTCACAACTACATTTGAATTTACTCACCAAGTACAAATATAAGCATTTAAATAACATTCATATTTATAAATATAAAACTTAAAAATTTGGGGTGTTACACATTTTATGTGATATATGACGGTTACTGCATTTTAACAACACTGCATTTTAATAACACTGTATTTTATACCTATAAATTTTACTGCATCTTAATCCTTACAATTTTTTTCTAAAATACTGGAAAAAAAATGTCTTCTCCTTCTTACTCTTAAATGAGACCTTCTCTTTAAAACTTTACCCTTGATTTTAATCTTAGTGTAAATATAGTTATTTTTTAAACCATAATTCATGGATAAAATCAGATATGTTAGCACATACCTAAACAAAAGTTATATATTGACTATGAGAAAAAATATGTTATAAATTTTTATAAACTATGTCAAATTAGAGATTAATATATTTTTCTTAACGGTTAAGTTTTTATATAAGATTATAAGACTACACAAATAAATTAAAAAAAAAAAAAAAGAAGGCTAGAAGAGTAGAAGATATAATAGAAGACATGAATTCTATAGAGTAGTTAATGCTACGTAGGCCTAGTTATATAAATCTACAAATAGACCTGCTTTTTTCATTGATTAATTTTTTTTCTCTTAATCTCATCCAATCAAATTTTTTTTACCTCTACCAATTACATTTTTACGGGTTTATAAATTTAGGTCTATCTATTTTTTTTATTGCCTATTAGAGATCCCAAAAAATAATTTCTCAATATCTTTCAATAAAATGGTTTTTATTTCCAAATACTTTTCTTCAAACAAAAATATATGGATAATATCAAGCATTATGTATACCATAACTCTTGAACTTTTTAAAGATATATACCATTGATCACTTTAATTGTTTATGCCACAAGATATAAGAGGGGTTTAGAAGTAAATTTTTATCCTTAAACTTAATACTCCTAGCAATTAATATTGATAGTATTAAAATCAAGGAATGCACTTGTCAAATAGTTAAACGGAATAGATTTTTCATGCGGCAAAATTTTCTAACTCAGATATACGCGATTTAATATGAGTATCTCATGTGATCGTTTTGACTCTTTCTTCGATCATTCTGGTAAGATTTAAACATGCAACATCTTATAAGAAAACAAGACGCCTTACCAATTACCGGTAGACCATGTTTACGATGGACAATAAATAAACTTGTCAATTCTATTGAATTTTGTCAATTGACGTTTATTTTATTAAATAAAAATTACCGGTAGACCATGTTTACGATGGACAATAAATAAACTTGTCAATTCTATTGAATTTTGTCAATTGACGTTTATTTTATTAAATAAAAATCGATTGAATTGAAATGGAAGATGAAACCTTGTGTCATCTTTGTCCCCACAACATTACACCTCCACTACCGATCAAAATTTCGTCAACTACCTCCACCCACATCCATCTTTCTTCCTTAAAACAACATTAAATTCTTTTTTCCTTTTATTATTAAGGATGACGATTTGTACACAGACACATTTTAACCATATACCACTAAATATGTTTTATAATTTTGTACGGTACAACATTGTAAAACACATTTTACAACACTGTAAAACACATTTAGTGGTGTACGACTAAAAAAGGTGGTATACAGATCATCGCCAAATATTAATGTTTTCTCATCTATCATATACAAAAGAGAAACATATATGATAAAACCTCCATAAATGGTGTTTGGAGGTGTCAAAAAAGAAATTAGATCAAGGGGTATCATGTCACTAATTGGCTCAAAGTGAGACATGTTGAGAATCACAAATCGGCTCAAACCGAGAGATGTTTAGAATCTTAAATCCAAATATTTAAACTGAAATTTTGAAATTAAGAAAATGAAAGGATTGTTCACAAATAACTTTTGATTGATAATTTTTTTAATGGTTATAAGAAATATATATATGGCCGGGGCTCCACCCGCACATGCAAGGGTCCTAAATTGATGGGTCGGGTCTCATGTAACTTGTGATTGACGGACAAACTACATATGGCCTTCACTTTCATCATTTTTGTATCGTTTCATGTGTGTTGTAATATATAACGAATTGAAGATGAATAGTTACTCATTACTACTTTGCACATTGGTATGTTACATATGAATAGTTTTGGTATGCTTCATGAATCTATTCGGGTATTAATGACTCTAAAGAGTGCATAGGTCTATACATGTTACATTTGCTGTCTAAATGTACGGATGTTATCCCCGTTCACAAGAAGAGTTAGTATAGTTTTAAAGCTTAGATAACTCCCTCACAGACAAAAATACCCGCAAATTAAGAAAATATAATTAATACACTATACTTTAGTGTACGGTGACGGTTTTACCCTTACCTTTTACTCACTTTTTATGACACATATAAAGTAGGAGTAATATAGGAAATTTAGTTAATTACACCCTCCTACTTTTGAAGTAGGAAACGTCAATCCTCCTACTTTTGAAGTAGAAAACGTGAACTATAAATACGAGAAGGATGGAGTATTATTTTAGTTAAGATTGACTTTTCCAAATATTACCTGCCTTCGAAAATGAGCATTGGACAAGATGCTTTTTCTGCATTTACCTTTCTACTGTGGTGGGAAAAAGGAAAAAGGTAAACAGTCAAGACTTTGGTTTTCAAAGTTTTGACATGAAGTCAAACAGAATACAACAGACAGCCACAAAAGTCAAATCTACAACAAGAAAGAAAGAATATAAAAACTCAATATCTGGCTACCATAACTTTTATCAATATGAGTTCAAGATATACCATACCTATACTAAGCTTAAGAGTAATGCTGTATAGGACTATCTCTTGAAGAACATTTGTACGTGTAAATAGTCATCCATAAGGCCACAAGAACTTGACACCCATTCTGTGCATTGTTGATTTTAAACACGTGTTCATTTCACGAAAACTGCAGTTAAGAGTAAGAAAAAGGGGGCAACTTGACATCGGAAGCTGTCGTTGAGTTCATTTTCTATAAATATATTAGGCCTGTATTGGCGTGTTGGCGGTATAACTTCCGTCTAATCAAAACTTCTATATCTTAATTTTAGATATTCTTCTTTTTGCACTTTTATAGAAGCAAATGAAGAAAATAAATAACGTGAAAATGGAAAAATAAATCACTGTCCATGAAGAATCGATGTTATTAGTAAGCGTCTTCTGCCAACTCTCCTGCAATCAATCCGTTGAAAAAAGTCAAAACCTAAGGCTCAATCAATGTCACAATTAAATTCCGACTAAAGGGGTTCTTTTCATTAACAATAATATATAAACGCACAACGCCGCGAAGAAGTATAACAACAAATGATAATTTCCAACCCATCACTATGGGCTGATTCGGATTATGTTATATCCATAATAGGTCAAATAGGTAAACTTGAACTTTTCAACCTTAAAGAAACAGGTCAAATAGGTCGAAATTCATTAAAAGTGTATTTTTATATGCACAGAAACTTCCAAAATCACTTTATTTCAAAATTCAAATATTGTAAAAATAAAGTTTTGTAAGCATATTAATGCATAACTAAACAAAAAGTTTTTTAGAAATGGCCAAAAAATGTTTGCCGGTGAAACTAATAGAACCTGACCGACCTGAGCCATTCTAATTTGTACCATCGAGGACCTCTCTTGACCTGTTATCCAACCTGCATGTCCCACCCATTTTGTAACCTCTAAGTGGACCATACTTCAATATGATGATGACAAATTAGCTTTATAGTGGAACGGTTATGAATGTTTTTTTAATAGACACGGAATCCCGAAAGAGATAATTTAGGACAAATTGAAGTTTTCCAAAAGTGGGAACTTACAGGTGTGGCAGAATCTTGCAATTTCTGTTCCATAAGCTGATGCTGCTTTTGAAAAATTTCCTTGGCATACTTGTAAAGTTCCATGTCAAGACTGTTCAGAGATATTATTTCTTTAAGGAGCGCATCAGGTATGTGCCGACGTGCCTGAACGTTTCATAATACAAATTTAAAATCACAACATCTGACATGAGTTATTTTAGGAAAAATTTGATTATTTGTCAATATCACATAAAAGACCAATCAATATAGATCAAACTTGTGAACCAAAATCAATAATCAAATTATTTCCAACTGTGATGACTGTCAAATAAGCATAGTTCATATTTATAGTTTTATCATACCTCCTTAGTGAAGTTTGCCGGGGAGATTCTTTTTAGAGAAGCAGTACGCCGTTGAGACTGGGATGATCTTAGTGAGGAAATGCAGGTTTCATATGTGTCCATAAGTTTCCCCACAGTCATCTAAACAGGAGATAAACTTCTGTGAGTATATTTTTGAAGGTAACATACCAACATGACATAAAATTTTAACAAATCTAACAAACTTTTGATAAGAAAAGAGCATACCTTCTCGCTTTTGGCTTCATCAGTTGATGAGTTATTATCCTGTTATGCACGCAAATTAAGTCATCATGGAGCAAACTTTAAAGATAATACATAAACTGAAAAGTAGAGGTGCCAGTTTAGACCCATTTACTTATACTTGATTTATTTGGGTTATCTTTTATCTTTAACAGGTCAAACCGTATTGTAAAAAAAAAAAGTTGTAAAAGAACATCGGTCGAAAGTTACCCAAAATGTTATTTTAATGCTTAAAAAATCCCACACTAGACACACAAATTAAATTCAAAAAAATAAAAATAATAAAAATTAGGCAGAGTGTTTCGGGTCAACCCAACCCAGCCCGTTTCAACTAGTCTAAATGGTACTCGTTTTGACCGATTACCCAACCCATCATGCCACCTCTACTGATACGTCAACATTTATTACCTGATCATCCATTGTATCAATGCTCGAATTGGAAAATGAAGGACCCTGTTCTGCATCAGAAACGATAACATATTTCAGAAGAGAATATAGCTCACTAAAAAAGAACATAAAATCAGAATGTATGACGTAGGCCAGTTGCCAAAGAATAAATGTACCAAGTAAATGAGTAAAATCAACTATCTGTTTACGCTCCCTATTAGGTTTGGTCATACTTTGACTTTTGAAAGCAGGCTAAAGTAATTACAACTTCAACATTGACTAAAACCATTAAATATTTTGAGGAAAAAACAATAGTTACATCAAAAGGCATGCATTATTACCAAAAGTCTAAAACCAAAAAAAAAAATAATAATAATCTTTTTTTATGATTTCTTGTCTATTGAAACTAGTGAGCAACTTGACCAGTCTATGCTCACTAAAATGATTATATGTTAATGCTCCTTTGGGAAAAATACATTTAGAAAAATTACAAAAATAGCAACATATACCTGATGTATTATTATTTACGGTTGATGCCATTAACTGAGAAATAACTTGAGCACCAACCACATTTGCAAACATTGTGGCAGATTCTCTATGGTCCTCTGTGATTCCAACATATAGCATATCATCCAGCCTTTTCTGCATGAAACCACCATTACAAACGAATTCTTCAATTTATGGGGTAACATATAGTAGCACTTTATCATTACCTTTGCAACTTCAAGAACATATTTTCCAAGAATCTGATGGGTTATAACACATTGGCGCAGCTGATTTGCCTCACGAATTTTAGAATTATTCGTCAAACCTGCAACCTAAACCAGTAACACTTGGCCATTAATATTGTCGTTGTTGGCAATCATATACCTTTTTTCTTCCCAGATTTCTCACTTGGACATGAGACAGACTTATGTGTGAAGATTTAAAATTATGCATCTTCATTCAGAAGTTACCAATAAATGTCATGCAAGACAACTAACTGCAGCTCGAGGTGCTGATGAGGTACGGAGGGGAATAACATCTTTTTTTTTTCAATGTGATTTATAATAATTAGCGCGTATAACAATATTTTTACGATGATAATCTAAGTCCTAAAGTATAAAAACAAATTAAGAGGTTGTATGCAGTAAAATAAACCATGGGCGGCTTCTACCCCTTAAAAAAACAGACCCATTTTTAAGTATATGGATCAAAATTGCTAATGAAGCTCAATCTACCTGATGACAAAACTGTCAATTTGTTGATATACCTGAAATGTGGCACCATTGTGAACAATGTCCATAGCTACAGGGTGATTGATATATTCATGTAACGGCATAACTATCTCCTCCATATCATACGAGTCATTCCCATAGCCATAAAGTGCACCATTTCTCTTTCTGTCATCTCGCTGTTCATTACATCAAAGTAAACACATTCAATCATTCATCAGCTGCATCAAAGTACAATAAGACTCAAAAAAAATTTCCGAATGCATAGAAAATTAGAAGACAGCCATACACTCCAAATGCTAGTCATACCCGAGAAAATAAATCCTCCCTCATCCAAGGGACCAGATACTTCCACGGCCAAATCTCGAGCGTACTTACACCACCACTCTTTGACCGCACCCGGTTTGACATTTTTATGACTGAAGTCATATTGGGATGCACCAAAAACCTCGCAGCTACTTCTATTGAAAATTCGTAAGCACTAAAAACCCGCTCAATTGGGTCCCTAAGAATTGTTACCACTGATGTTTTCTCTGTTGGAAGTTTAGACATCATACTATAATCATCATGAGTTACCAATAGCCTGCAATCTGGTTTTCTGCACAACACAAACTATTAAAATTCAAACAAATAAATGAATAATTCTAAGAGACGGTAAACAAAAAACGTTTATTAACTACAGAACTTACCGGGGATCAAACCGCAACTTATCATATGACCGTGGGCATTCTAGATTACTAGAATACAGTTTCTTTAAAAAGCTGCGTAGATAATAAATTCAACAAAAGATGACACAAATATGTAAGGTCATACTCTAACAAAACTTGAATATGTAACTTTATAAGGAAAACCGAAAGTTACCAATGAAAATAAGTGCGGCCTCCGGTTCTCGGAACATGAAGAAAAAACAACAAGTCCTTAAGAATATGGCCATCTTTTGTATCTGAGTGAAGTGAAGAAGATGCCCATTGCTTGACAGAATTTGTGCAATACTCAAAATCATATGTGCTAGAAGATGGGTAAACTGTATGATATGTATATAACCATCAAAGCAAAATAAAAATAAAATAAAAATGGCAGCAATATAAATGTGGAAACAGTTATAATACATTTTGCAAATTAACTACAAAAATGCATACCTAAGGTAAGAAGCATCAGCATCAGCATCAGCAACAGAGCAAGTCTCATAGCATGAGCCATCCTACAATCAAAAACAGAACTAACTAAAATTGAAACAAATTTTGCTTTTTTTAATAAATACATAAAAATGACAAAAGTTTTTCTTGCTTTTTTGTTTTGTGTTGAAAAACCCAAGATTAACAAATAACAAGTATTTTCAATGTAAAGCTTCAAACTTTATATACTAGCTGAAACAAAATCTTGAGGGAAAAAAAACACTAAAGTTATGTTTTTTTTCCTATGAAAAACCCAAAATTTAATGTAAAGCTTGAAACTTTATATATTAGAAACAAAATCTTGACTAATGAATAAACCACTAATAAAGAACTAACATGTATTGGAAAAAAGTTATTTTTTATATAAAAAAAACCAACATTTCACAATTAACAAGTGTTTTCAATGTAAGGCTTCTAACTTTAAAACAAAATCTTGAATACAGAACAAACCCTAATTGAAGAAAAAAGACAAGTAATTAGAGTTTATTGGAGAACTAAAATTGGGAAAAAAAATTAGGGTTTAAAGGGGTACCTGTTGGAGGGAGCATATAGAATGAAGAGATGTTGTGTTCATAAATTTGTTGGAATTGTGTTGTTGGGGTTCCACGGGACAAAGTTCAAGATCATGCTTGTTTGGTTTGTGGGTCCTTTTTTTAATTATTAATTAATTAATCTTAATTATCTCATTTGATTATTTCTCTCCGGCGATCTCACGGCGGCGCTACGGAGGAGAGAAAGTCGGAGGAATTTTTGTTGAATTATTGTCGCCGACTGGGGCGAGGACAGGTGTGAAAGTTAAATTGGTCTCTTACTGTCACGATTTATTTCGGATTATTTTTAATAATAAAAATTAATAGTTGATAAGCTATAAAATTTAAATTAATTTCGTTCCATTAAATTGATCTCATATGTTTATGTATCACACTAAATATGTTAAATGCACATAAAAAGTTAGTAATAGAAAATTTAAAAATTAAATGAAGAATATGTTATTATTTCAATTTGTGATTGTTTTAATATGGATTAATAGACAAATATGTTACTTTACTTTGTCAAAATATTCAAATAGGTTATTGTACTATTAATTTATTCAATTGGATTACTAAACTATTTTCATATCTAAATTAAACTTTTTTTGCTTTATAATATTTATAAGTTAAGTAACTTACTGGAATTCAAAAGTTAAGTAAAATGATGTCAGTGTTAATATTTATAAGTTAAGTAACCTACATATCATATTTTAATCAAGTTTAGTAATTCAATCAAACAAATTAATAGTCCAGTAACTTAGTTGAACATTTTCACAAAGTAAAGTAACATACATTTATATTGAGGTGTAATAAGCTACAAACTTTATTTGTAATCAATATTTGTCTTAGGATTAAACATATATTAGTGGTTTGCGAAGATGAAATTATTGTATTTCTATGAGAAATTATAAGTTCAAGATGTTGTTCGTAACAGATAACCGAGTACCTTCAAAATAATAAACATGTACGGGGCCTAAAGTATGTGTATTATGTAAATTACATTCCACTAGTAAACCATCACTAACATGGGCCTAGTGCTAAGGCGTTCTGGTTCCTCACAAAAAGTTTCACGTCCGACCCTTACTAGCTGCATATTTTGGATGGTCAGAAAAATAGTCGAAAACGATCACGGAGATACCCCGATTAGACCGCGTACATCTGAGTCAGTAACCCGAACAAGGAAAACCTTCTACCGTTTACCCGTTTACATTCCAATATGGTTTTCATTAGATATAATTGGACTCAGAGCCATCTCTGAACTTTTAGAGGCCCTGGGTAATTGTCATGTTACGGAAATGAGGCCTAAGTAAATATCAAATAAGCCAATTTAAGGTTCAATTTATTTTATTTTATTTAAAAATGATTTTTAACGATGCAGTTTTCAAATAATTTTTTTTTTCTTTAATATGTCCTAAATCCAAATAGTTTATTTTTGACTGTTTTGGTCAAACTCTATTACCTCAATTCAATTTTTATATAGTGGATCCTTCAATTAACTTATATATTTATTTTAAATTTATTTACTGTTACTAATAAAAGTTCTTTTAGTTTAAAATAAAATGGATTTCAATTTCTTATATTTTCATCAAATATAGTTAACGTATCACATCATTTGAGATAAATTGAAGGCCCTCCATATCTAGAGCCTTGACGGTCGACCACCTCGTCCATTTTCAAAGACGAACGTGATTCCATCATATAAAATAAATAGTTCCAATAGACTCTGATACTTATTATGTAAATTATCTTACTCTCTTTAACTCAAACAGGTGTGTCTTTGGCCGATTCGTTTACCTTAAAAAGCAAACCTCGTATCCAATGGTTTGGTTAATAGTTTGGTTCAAGTCTTCTATCACGTGAAACAGAGGTCGGATGTATTGTACATCAAGATTTCTGAATGACAATGAAGACCTGAACAAAATTGGTCTTTATCTATATTGATTGCCTATTGAGTCACACCAAACGCCATTACCAATATAATAATAGTCTTTTGAGTGTGTGAGAGTTTAAATTTTGTTCTCAATGGAACATATTTCTATTCATGTG
The DNA here is from genome assembly GCA_963930675.1 of Gnaphalium uliginosum. NCBI lineage: Eukaryota > Viridiplantae > Streptophyta > Magnoliopsida > Asterales > Asteraceae > Gnaphalium > Gnaphalium uliginosum. Next base: position 10,770,313 of record OZ005683.1, on the reverse strand, counting down.
TTTTACTTGAATCAGAGTATATAAAAGTTCACTCAGATATGCCTTTAAGATCCTCTTGAAGTTTTAAACTTACATAGACAAGCCTAATAAATGAATCAGCTAACCATCACCTTATAAGCAGATCGGCCGAGATTAACCTCCGAAGAGAGAATCCAAATAGGTCATTTAAAACACAGTCCGACTGTTGATAACTATATACTCTAACCCTGTTTGTTCAGCGTAAACTAATGAAGTGTAATATGAGTTGTCTTTCTTACTAACTGAATTTTGCCAGTACTCATTCCTAGAACCACCAAAGAATTACACTTGGTAGGAAAATAAATCGGTACTAATATAGCAATGCAGCGGCAGACCAGAACCAGAAGATTAAGGAAGATGAGACGAAATTACAAGTGACTTATAATCGTCAGTTTTGAAGACGAACTCTATGCAATATTGTATAAATGTCTAACATTATAAATGCTACACTGCGTAAAATACAAACTAATCCGGTATAACAGGTGTACTAGGGATGGCAAAAGCACTCGAATCTGATGGGGATCCCCGAACTTCGCACTTTTCGGGTCGGATTGGGGATGACATTTCAGATTTTGGGGCGGATTTTGAGGCACAAAATGGGGATTCTTATTGGGTACGGGGTGGGGAATGGTTACGATCATCCCTGCTCTGCTCCGCCCCGAAATGTATTATATATAATATAATATAATATGTTATAATAATATTTTCATATATCCTTAATACTTCCTACCACATTTTGTTTTGCCTTATATTATGAAGATCGTGAACCCGAACTATAATTACTCGTGTTGTTTTGATTATTTATGTTGTTTTGGTTACTCTTGTTGTTTTGACTTAGTGTCTTGTAATCTAGTCGGGATATATTCTAAGTCAATTTTGTGATGAACTTGGTAATTCTGAACTTTGTATTTGTATTATTAATGTAAACCAACTACGATATATTGTCTTGATCATTATGTTATTTTATTTTTAGAAAAAGAGAATATTACTTTATGCATTGATAGATAATATTGTAAAGAAAATCAGCAAAAAAGCCTCGGATTTAGAGTATTATCAACATGAAAACGGTTTTAAGGAATCGGTGTCCCCGGTGTGGTACCTCAATCCTCGTTAGGGGTTTTGGGGAACCTATGTTCCCAATGGGGTGCCCCGATAAGATCCTCGTTGGGGTTTGAGGTGGATTTGAATTTTTTTTTTAATTAACGGGTTTGGAGTTGGGATTATCACTCCCCGCCTCGAACCCGCCCTGTTGCCATTCCTAACTAGCTGTTGTTACACAGGTAGAATTAGCTCCCATTAGAGCATCCACAACGCTCCTACATGGCAGCGTTGAGGATTTTAACTTTGAACTGAGAAATGGGCTAAGGCCCACTGTAGACTTTATACGCACAAATTGCATTCAAGCAGTCTTGGATGAGAAATAGACGATGAAATGGTCCCACCATCCAATTTCTTCTTATTTTTTAATTTCATTATCCTTTATCCTTCAATTTATTCCATTTTATTTCATTTTTCTTTTTCACTTAAATAAAACTATTAAATTAAATAGCTTTTTATGATCTAAAACATAAAACAACTATATAAATAATGTAGTATTTGGTTCTTATCTATATTAAATGTCATATTTTGTTTATTAAATATTTATTGAAATATAAAAACTGTCACTTAAGTAATATAATAATATATAATAGTACGCTTATGTGTCGGTTTAAAGAATTATATAAAGTTCAATGCACTGTGAAACTTTTATGAGAAAAGGTAAAATGCTGACAGTGCTTTGAATTGAACCATGTTGGGTTCAAAGCACCGGAGATGCCCTTAGTCAACCCCAAATTTCTACCTGTTAAACAGTACTAATTGAAATGAACTTCCACCCATCAATAGCAATTAGCGAAAATTGATAACAATGCCGTTAACACAAGATTCATCGAAGTTTATCTGAAGACATTCAAATTGTTTTTATAAGAACATGTGCCCATTGATTATATTTTAATTTGGAACAAAGAAGGTAACACAATCATAAGAATTTTAGTCCTTTTCATAGTTCAAAATTAGCACTTACACATTCACATGTGTGATACAAAGCCATTCACAAACTTGATACAGTTCAACTAAATATTGGTCAACCGCCCAAAGAAGTCTTGGCTGCGATGTGCGTGAGAGCCCGTTTATGGTAAACAACGCGTAGCTTTTTGTACTTCTGAACGAATGTTGCAAGATCAATCTCCTTTTCAAGAAGCTGCTCGTGGAGCCTTTCAGATTCCTCATCCGTTTGACTCATAGACTCTGAAACATAAGAACAAAATAGAGAAAAAAAATTTGGAGTGGTCAAGTCGATCCATTTACTTAAAATAAAGACATGGTAATCTTATAAATACTAACTGAAAAGGACAGGTCAAAGGCGAAATTCTCCCAATGTGTGACGTGGTTTAGCTCAACCCAACCCAACTTGACTCGTACCCAAATATTACCCACTATAACCCACCCCCGACCCGCCTATTTTGCCACATATGATAAGCTTAGATAGATTCAAACATATTATAACACAAATCACTATTATGGCCAACATCAATGACAAGTAATCAATCTGACAGATGTTAACTCACGTGAACTAAAAACATTTTAGAATGTGTATTCACTCACCGAGCAACACATAAGAGTGAGATTCAAAAATTTATAACTCTAGGGCATTGTCCCAAAAACTTGATCAAAACCAAGTTGCGGTTTTTTGCCATTTCAGAGTTTAAAAAAAGAATATTATAGTGCATGCTATTTGCTCAATCAGGCTTATGAACGTGGTTTAAATTTGCACAGGATAGCATTATTTACCTTGTAACTTGTGTAGCAAGGAACCTGGTGAGTAACTTTTAAGGAGTTCAGCTTTTCTCTTGGTGAGATCATTGAACTTTTCTTGAGTAGATGCTAACTCACTTGTTCGTATGATCATGCACTGTGCCACAAAAAAACAGCACAACGATTAGCCTTTTGAGATTACAGTGAGAGCTTCTATAGTAAATCTACAGCAATCACCAATGCTATCGTCAGTACGACTTTATATACGGTTTTTACATCACATAACTTTCTACATGAAAGAATTGTGATAGTTTGACGGTATTATTGGTGGTTGCTATAGGTTTTTGCTACCTAGTAACCTCACCTGGTTCCTCAACTCTGTTATCTGGGGTTCTTTTTCCAAGTTTTCTCCTGCATAACAAACACGTCATAGAATCAATATATTACTCAGAGCCAAGATATATTTAAAATCGATCAAACAAACATATACTAAAGAAACCAAAAAATCAAACACAATTAGTTCAACATTTTTTGCGAGACATTCGACCAATATACTAAAATATGTTAATTATATCGGTAGCAAAATGCCAGCGGGTCGGGTGGGTTGGTTAACAGGTCAATACATGTTAGGGTTAATACTAGTCATGTTTAGTATATTCAAAACGAACCAGGTCGGGTTGACCTACAAACACTTTTCTGTGCATTTAAATAATCGCATTAATTATGATCACAACAACAAAATCATTACAACAATGATTTAACACTGCCAATGAAAATAATTAGGCAGTTGTATGCACTAAATTTTGTTTTTTTCCTTTTAAGATTTCCTTTTGCCCGTTTGAGATAAAATTCCAACCCCAACCAACCCGTTCATAAGCAAACGGATTATAATGGCACCTCTTATGATTGCAACTAACTTTTCACTACTTTTCTTTGTTCCAACCTTTCTCAGGTGAAACAAAGCAATGGGTATAGGTACAACTTGAAATAAAGTCTAGCATTGAGCAACAAACTTACTAGCAAGCTGCAGAGTTTCATTTCGGAGCTCATCTCTTACCTGATTTACAATTAGAAATATACAAAATATTAGGATAGAGCCCATTTGGCAGATAAAATCAAAATATCGACGATTGTAATAAATGATGTCTGAACAAGAGAAGTTTTATGCTTACATTATTCTGAGTTCTCACGGGATCAATTGAAAGAATAAATCTTTGATATGCCTCTGGGTCTGACAATAGCTTCCGTAATTCATCAACACTACATCATTAAAAACGCAAGATTCAGTGAAGACATGTACGGCCAACGACAAAGACAACAGTAACAAATTTAACAATTAATTTCAACAGACTGTTAAGATTAGAAATAAACAAACAGCAATACTTAAACAAAAATAAAATATTAATCATTTTTCTGTGGACAAGTAAGACTATCATCAACATCAAATACCTCATCAGAACCTATTTATACAAGCATGTCAAGATATTTTCTTCGGTGTTATAAGAACATAATAAAATACATAGCACTAGACAATTTCTAACTAAGACGCCTTACTAAGAAGGTTTGCATATACACTCTGTTTATTCCTGTAAAAACTAGCTAATCATGATAAACATCACTGCTATCGTTTCCCTTAACTTTGGTCTTCATGTTCAAAACTACAAATCCAAAAGGAAAAAAAAAAAAGCATTTTAAGAATATTAACCTGTTTACAAGAAAAGCTACCTTTTGTCTTTTAGATATACAATTATGCCAGCAGCCTCCGCAGGAGACACATGAGGTCGATCCCCAACCCTTTGTGTGAAAGTATAAGAGCTGGTGCTATTAGGAGTCGCAGGGTGGGATGAACTTGGTGTGCTAACAACAGATGGAGGATACCATGAGTTTGTAGTAACTTCCTGTGGCCTTGGATCAACCTGTTGTTCTTGAGAACCCCTGAAAAATTAACAGCCGCTATTTATTTAACATCTCATTGACCAAAGTTACCATTACATTAACAAATACAGAAATAAACTGTTGAACAACCTTTTATTATTCCATTTTTCATGTAGCCAAATAACAGATAGATAATAGTAGATAGTAGATGCTTCAAGATTCAAATCAAGATACAGTTGCACTAACTTTACATATCCTATTTGCCGGGTTTTTCATAACCCTTTACCCAAAAACTTTACATATCCAACATGCTTACAGCTAACAAGCTTAGCGTATCCATACAAATATCAGTAACTCGGTTGCAATTTAAATGAAAAAGATTACTACATCATGTAACTTTAAACAGGTAAAATGAGGTTTTTCCCTATTCAGGTTGTCCAGGGAGGGCGAGTGTTTTTTTACTTCGATGTACGCAGCCTAACCGGGTTTTCGACCCCTTCCCTGGCCACCCCCAAGATGTGAAGCTAGTGAGGTTTGAACTTGAGACCTCTTGTGAGGATATCAGAATGCCAACCACTAGGCAACCTTGGTGATGGTTTACATCAAATAACTTTACGACAGACAAATGTGGAGTCAAGGTTTAATTTTTTTTTTTAAATATACTTATGTTATCATTCAGGTTAACCTAGGAATCACACCCAAAAAGTATAATTATTTATGTTCACGAAATCGTTGACAACCGGAAACTTGCTCAGCAGCCTGCAATAAATGTAACAAGATAACAGATACAAGGCAACTATAAACATTACAATACAAGCAGATGTAAAGTAACTCAAATTAATTGATTTAAAATTGCAATTGGATCAAATATTCAAAACTAATTAACCCTAATAAACTAAGTGGTGAGCTCCAGATCATGATACAAATTTATAAACCACAAAACCTATCATTAGGTCTAAAACACAAAAACCCTATAAAAATTGAATTACAAGAAGAAACCATATTTACCAGAATTTAAACATATCCGTCAGATTCCGTTAGTCTTCTAATTTGTTTAACGGTGAAACAATTGAAATTAAAAAAACGGAACGATGAAGTGTCGGAGATACTAATTTAAGCTTGCCGGAAAACGTGTGCTCCGATATGGTGTAACGATTTGGGGATTTATATGATGGAAAGCAATGTCCAGACTTTTTGTTGTTTGACTTTTGAATTGTTGATTTGATGACCCTTGTACTTATAAATGTTTCTAGATCTAGCCCTTTAACGTGTCTATTTTTCTTAAACAGTATAAATCTTAAGATTTACTTTAAAGACATCATCAATTAAAATTAAAGTTCATTAGATCAATAAAGTCCTTTTATTTTACTTAATTTAAAAATAGCACCTTCTATTTTAAATTATTAAAACATAACTTTTACAATAATTATATTTAATCAACGAGTTGTAGTCTTGGATTTAGAAAAAAGCAAACTTCATCTATTATACCCTATCTAATACATACCGATTTATAACAAATATATATCTCTGTTAAACTAAAATTATACATCTAACATATTTTATTATAATAATAATAATTTATTTTTCAAAATAACATTCAAATAAATAAAATGATATCAAATACTTTCACGTGCATCTAATTCACATGTAAAAATATAACATTTAAATTAACCAATTATCATTTAAATGTTTTATCTATTTTCTTAAGTAATATTGTAGTGTGTTATAATACTCCGTATAACATTTACAAGGTATATCCCGTGTGAATACACGGGTTTAAACGCTAGTTAAATAGTATAATACTCCGTAGTATATCAATCAACTAATTATTTAATTAATTAATTAATTAAATCAATCGGGGGATTTTTTTGTTTTGTTTTTTCTTTTTTGTAAAGGTTGAAAACTAATTGTTTATATTTATATTATACAAACTAGATTATAACCCGTCAATTCGCGAGCTATCACATGATTTTAATAGAAAGGTTATAATATATTTTTATTTCATTACGTAAATTTTATATTTTATGTGATTGACATTTCAAAAATTGTTTGAACGAACGGAGAGATCTATATGACTAAGTTTATCAAGTACGATGAAATTTTAATACTTTTATCCTAAAAAATGATAAAAGTACTAAAATTTCAATGATGCCTTGCATCTAAGATTTCAATGGCTCAATCACAAAAAACTTTATGAGCAAGTAAGTTTTATAATGTTGTAGTCTCATTCTTGATTTGTTATCCTTTCTTCACATAAAGCTTATAAACCATTAAGAATCCTAAGGATTATATTTTTTAGTTTATTGCCCGCGAGGTAGGTTTAAACATAATATGTTGTTTTAACGGTGTTTTTAAATTAGATGAAAGAAATTCAAGTGTTATGCAATTATGATAATTACATACTCATATGTAATCATGCCATGTTTGTTTTTCGTTTTATAAACATTCGATAGTGTGTCGTTCATTACATTTTAGGATTGGATATAGTGTGATTCGCTTAATAAACATTGGTTGTGTAGTTTATGTCAATATATTTTATTTAGATAGGATAAATGGATAATCAAGTCTACTTTTTAATCGTTTATACATTAACAAAACTCTTACCCATATTATATACATCAATAACTCTTCATGAAGCAATTCATGACTCACTCGTCCATAGGCACAACCGATGAGAGTGGGATGGTTGTCATCGAGATAAAAAAGTGTATCATGCCAAACGTGTTCAATACAACCCTCAGGTCCAAGACCTGCAAAAGAATGATAACTGTAACTCGAGAAAGCTCATATATTCCAAGCATGTTGATCATCATGCATCTTATAATGAACCATGTTAATTATTTGTATACATTTGCTACCATCTGCTACAAACATTGACATAATCGACGGGTGAGAAGTAATTGTATATCGTTTACGTGTATGAAAAGTAACATGTCATATCGTTATTTGTTTCACAAGATCCAAAGACTACACCCCTTTCTTTCAAGAGGTTATATTGGATTCAGCCTGAGAACATTATACATATAACATATGTTTAGTAAAATTGTATGTTTTCTAAGTTTTATCAATAAACAGGTTCATTATAAATGTAAATATGCATTCGATTAGGATCAAGATGGATAGAAAGTAGACCTCCAGCCTTGGAAAGTAAGTGTTGCATAAATGGTTTACATAAGAATAATAATCTAACTTTTTCAATATAACAATTTAAGAGTAATATTACTACCAAGTTCCAACAACTTTCATCCAGTTTGACCCGACTGGCACGTTGACCCGTTTGAGTTCAAAAGGAATCCAATTTAAACCATTCATAAGATAATGGGCCGAAAATGCCAACTCTACTTGTTCATGAACATATAACATCAACTTTAACACACCAGATCCAAGAAGACTGAGTATAAGATATTCCTTCATTTCTATCGATCCATTTGACATTCTCAGTTTATCTTTGCAGTACAACAGAGGAGATTTGGTACCATTTGATGACAATCTAACCTCGGTGATCTGTTTTAGATTTACTTATGTAGTCTTCGCTGATGATATAAAAATTCTCGAAGATTCATTACTTCCTATAAAAATTAAGCTTCTTTATGTGGTGAAAATCAAGAATTGTAAGGAGCTTCGAGTTGAAGTGATCTTTAAGTAAAACAACTATGAACTGAAATGAAGGAACAGACAGGCATAGTAATGCATCAAAATTCCCATATAAAGCAGCTTGAATTGGAATGGCACACTATTTATACATTAGACAATCATTTTGAAGTTTATATTAAGAGGCACTCAAACAAATAATGTATATGATAGCCACAATTCTACTAAAAATACAGTCATGAGGACCTATAGATGCAGTGTATAGTGAGTATTGTTGACAGGAAATGTAGCAAGAAAAATGACCTCAAAATGTGAATCATTAAGAGAAAAACAATGAAAACGGCTACTAACCTCATAAATTTTTACTAACAAACTCGAGGACAGAAACAATATTTTGAGGGGTAAATTCAGCAGCTTGTAGAGAATGCATGTTTCCATCCAGAGCATAATCATATGAACTGGACATTTTGTATGGAATAATAGCGATTATAGCCAAAAAGCAATATAGTATTATGCCTCAAGCTTAAGAGATATATGTCGTCTTAAACTAAAGCTCCAAATGAGAAGGTGTTCTACTGTTGAACCTTCTCCTTCTACTGGTAGTTGACTTAACTCCTGAATGATCACCTTTATTGTAATTCAAGCATGCTGCTTCAAGAAGAACAAAACTTAATTAGTAATCTACTTAAAATCTTTAATGAGGCTAGACACTTCTTCAGAGCTTAAACGCCAAGTTTTAAGGCTTTAAGCACTATACTATCAATTAGCAGATGGGATGAAGAATATATAACATTTCACTCTTTCGGGCAATGTATGACGTCTGCAATAATAACTGTAAGTCCCTTAGTCTTGGATCGATAACGAGGTTATCTTATGGTTCACAGGTGCGAAATCCCAGTCAACGTTCAATTAACACAAACAAAAAATCTAAACAATAAACACAACGTAAATCGATTAAACAAAGCTTTTATTGATTATGAATATGATTACAATCAATACAAAACTCAACTACAGACAATATGTTCGCTAAATATCTTCTGTAATCCGTAAACTATATAACTTTGTTCGCTAAAAACTGCTATTCAGACTGATTATCCAGTGACTCAGTGTGTTTGCAGCTGCTCTTACTTCTTTTGTTAAATCAATTTCAGGTACGCCAGCTCCATCTTCAAATTTAACATTCGTCTCTGGCTGGTTTATCACTACTGCTCATCTATGTCAGCATCTGCATCTTCCAACACTTCATCGTCAGATATCCATTCTTCAATCTCTGACTTTTCTTGCTCTTCATCTGACTCGTCTGAGAAACCCAACTCTTCATCAATACCCATTAGGGCGTCAATCTGTTCTTCAACCCTAGTTGGTTCTCCGCTACCACCCGCTTCTTCCGCACTTCGACCAGATTCCCCCTGGATAATAGTGTGTGCCAGATGTTGAAGGACCTGGCAGCTCACCGTCCTTTCCAGCACAAAGATTATCATATTCGTCTTCAGATCTTATGTGCCTCAGCTCATCTTCCTTGCAGCCTGAGGTGCTCACTTCCCCTGAGCTGACTGTGCTTCAACAGTTTAGCAATAAGTCTTTCATGACGCTCAATCTGTTTCTGCTGCTCGGCAACCACTAAATTCAAACCTTGATTTCGATTGACCAACATTTGCATTAGCCCTGACATCTCCGACAGCTTATCCACCATGGGTTTAACCTGAGCCTCCAATACTGCAATCCGATCATCATCTGAAACAGGCTCAGTGATGGGGTATCACCCACTCTGGCAGAAGATGTATCAGGTCGGGCAGCCTTTTCTGCCTCCGTAGTTGTTGCCGCAGCGGCCCTAGTCTCTTTATTCTGGAGCTGTTGGTATAGAAACGAGAGTCAGAGCATCTTCTGACTGTTGTACCAGCCGGCCCTGAGCAATGACCAGGGGCCCAGCAGATACTCTTGACCTTTTAGGACGTCTGGGCACCAACCTGGTTTCCTCCACCTCAGTCTCTTCTTCGTCCTCTTCCTCCGGTGTATAGTCGGTGTCTGGATAGGTAAATTTTCGTTTGCTGGATGACGACCCGCCGAACATGACCAACTTTGATCGTTCTTGTCTGAAACCGGCCGGAGTCTGGTAAAAACCTGGAGGTGAGTCATCAATCTCCTTCTCTTTATCAGCTACGTCAGAGGCCTCCGTATTTGCAACATAATTATCAATCTCACGGAGCACCTCATCATTGTCATCATCATTTTGATTGAAGATGGTTTGGACCACCTCAGCTGCAATCTCAGAAATAACACCGCCAGCCGCAACCTGATGTTCTGCTTGAACCAATACTTCTTCCAGTAGATCTTGCGGCTCCGGTTGAGGTTCAGCAACCCCAGGCTGAGCTGCCTGCTCAACATCCTCCCAGCCGTCATTTGGCGGAGCAACATATGTTGCATCAATCAAAAACTCGAATAAATCACGCGTCTGCGGCCTCAATGCCACATCCCGACGGGGATCATGCTTCATGCAAGCCGCAACAATTTTCTTGTCAACAATCGACACATGCCCAACTTCAGTAATGGAAGGTAAATCAGGAATCAGATGTCCGATTACCATCATGGCGAACCTTGGGAACAACATAAACGAAGATCTCGGGTTGCTGAAACCCATCAAAAATATATTGTGAAAAGCTATATGGTTTATTGTAAACCAGGGATAGCATGGCAGATAAGAGCGGTATGTTCATCTCATCAAAACCTCCCTTCTTCGCACCCAAAGACGTAATCATAGCATGCATTAGATACCGCCATTGCCCATAGACTAGGCTTTTAACCAACTGCGAGGCTCCAATGACACCAACATATCCCATACGTTCCAAGGTTCCTGCGCGGAAAGTAGCTGGGAACACAGTAGGTCCTGCCTCCTGTTTTTCACTTCCTAGGTTAAACATAATCCTAAGATCAGCTACGGAAAATGCAATATCGCGGTCATAAACCCTAGTACGAATCACCGAGGGTTGAGTTTCAGAGTCGAAGCGGATGTTCTCCCAGAATTGCCGTAAATAGGCCATCTGTAGCGGAGGAGAATGAGTGAGTATATGAGAGATCCTCGACCTCATCAGAAAAGTTAAAATTTGCTGAAACGGAGCAGCTCCCGGAGCTTGAAGATCCATGCTGATCACCATATTGTGTTTCGCCATACCTACAAAACACACAAAAAGCAATCCGAAAACACGACAAGATAGTTAGTTAAGTAAAATGAAATAAACAACAAAATTAAAATTACAAATATGTTCGCCCATATACATTTATGTTCGCCCGAACATGTGAGTTTGAAGTTTGCCCGAACATATGATGTTCGCTCCAACCCGGCAAGTTTGGTCAAAGAACTTGATGTTCGCTCGACGATCGGGAAAATGCCCAAACACTCAATGTTGGTGTTTAACCCCAAATAAACCATTAGTCGATGTTCACACATGTCCAATATACTTATGTGAACACTTATTCCGGTCTAATACGTAACCAAGAACCCAGATTAAGGCTAATAGGCACAGTTAGGGTTTTTGAAAATTTCTTGGGCATTCCGATCGATTTAAACGGTGAAACCTCAATTTTATTACTTACTTCGTGTCTGGACAAGTATGTGATGCTAAATGTAAGTCGAAAAACCGATATTGTGTAGTGAATTTTAGTTCGCAGGGGGTTGGGTTCGCTCCGGATGAAAGTTCGCAAATTGTGTGAAGTTCGCGTGAGGAGTGAGGTTCGCTCAAGCCTCTATTTATATTCCCTAACGTTATGTTCGCCCGAACATGGTTTGGCGAACTTATGTTTGCCCGAAAATACATGTTTGGCCGAACTAACACTTAGCCAACATTTTGTACTTTTACATTTTAAACTTTCGCTTTTGAATTGTATAAGATCAGTTTTAATGTTGTTTCTCCAACCGGGACAACTAATACGTGAAAAACTACTTCCTTATTATTAAAACATAAAAAAATAAACATAAAACTTCCTAAAATAGATAGACTAAAATAAAATAAAATAAAGTATACTATAAGTTCTCTAAAAACATATTGTTTTGTAAGAGTCATCGGGAGACAATCAGGTAGTGTTGAAACCCTAAATGCATACAAGGAGTGTTTAAGTCCGAAACCCTAAATGCATACAAGGAGTGTTTAAGTCCTTAATTATTATTTGTATGAACAAACAGTCCAAAATAATTACTGATATTGTTGTCCACCTAAGAAATCTGCACTCGAGTTTCTGAGCAACACCTATTATTGTGATTATGCATATTATTTTGTGGTTCCCACCTATGACATACCCTTGAATTTTAGACATGTACATAACCTACGGGTTGAGTGAGTATTCAAATATCATTTTTAGAGTCAAGACATTGGTGACGGGTCTGCACTTTCGTACAACAAAGCGACTTAACTTGACTCGGGTAGGCAAAACCAGTTTTAGTCAAACCAGTGGTGACAGGTCTGTACTTTCATACAACTGAGCGACATAATTTGACTAAGATAGGAATCTTATAACGAGGTTATCTTACGGTTCACGGGTGCGGAATCCCTGTCAACGTTCAATCAACACAAACAAGAAATCTAAACAATAAACACAACGTAAATCGATTAAACAAAGCTTTTATTGATTATGAATACGACTACAATCAATACAAAACTCAACTACAGACAATATGTTTGTACTTAATATGTACCATAATATGTACCAGCAATAGCCTTTACAATTATGAATCATGTTTGAATCCAAAACAATCAGTTTGTAATTAATAGTATTCAGATCCAATGTATCAAATTCAACTTCAGGATTCTAGTATTACTTCAGTTAAGAATGACTGGATTTGTTCACTCGGCTACATGAATATGTTCATTAATGAAGCGTAGCATGCAACGTTCGTATACAGATCAACTAAATAAGATAGGGATAAGTACATAAAAATGTAATTAACTATGACCTGACATTCATAGTGTGTATTAAACTATTCATACGTACATTGTGTGTAATAAACTCGTTATTTCTTGCCATTGTATGTATTTTGGTGATGTGTCTACTTGTAAGGATGACACGTGACACCTTATATAGATGACACGTGGAAAAAATATCGAAAATTGCATACAATAGCATGAAATAACTAGTTTCTTACACACAATGGAAGCCCGAGTAGTTAAGTACACACTATGAATGTCAGGTCATAGTTAATTGCATTTTTATGCACTTATCTAATTGAAAATGGACCATCAATAAGCCAATACATGAGCCCATATAAAGAAAGTTTCACTCACTCAAGCATATTATCAAACACCTAATAGACATGTGAAAATTGAATCCAAATTTTGTGTATTCTACTGAAACTAAGGCAGAATAGATCAAATTCCCATGTTAACTAACTTTTTTAAAAGTCACACTTTTTAGACTACAGATTTACAACATTGACAAACACGGATTTCAAAGTTAAGTTGAGAAACAGTAGCTTATATACATCACAATAAAAGCCTTCAAAGGTCGAAAACCCCTGAAAGATTATATAAACAACAATCTAAATTAATTAAAAGCATAAGACTGACAATCAATCAATCTATGGTGATGTTTCTACTTGTAAAATCTTTAACACCGCAAGGATTCCATTCATAACATTATAACAGAAACACTCTGACAATCACACATTCACAATCAAAAGTCATATTTTCATTCAAATGTTTCATTGAGCATCTTGTTCGTCAATATAAAACATATATTAAGATTAATGTTAGACACTTGTATATTAATTTCCGTAAGTAGAGATCATTGAATATATACACATACATATACAGTTATATAATTGAAATATATATACCTGGACCTGTTTTACAGATTTGGCGATCTCAGGACCAACACGTCGCCGGGAAGCAGAGCAGCGCGGATGATATTAGACGATGAAACATAATTCCGATTGACGATGCTAGGGTTTCTAGTGATCGTGAAGATGCCATTGGTTGTATGATTACTAATGATTCGTTTGATTTGTAAACCTATTGATTAACGCACAACACGACCGGTTGCATATTTAGGTTAGGGGAATTTTTTGAGAAAGAAGAAAATGTATGTTTCTGTAGTTTGATTTAGGAGTGTGGAAATTCACGGGTAATAACACGGGTACAAGGCGACACTACCATACATTATCTTCATATCAACATTTGAACCATTAGTTTCCATGTAGTACCCAACAACATTTGGACAGTCATCTGAATATCAATTGACTAATAATACTGAAACGAAACGTAAAACTTCAATACGTATAATTACACTACGATGAATTAACGTGGATTTTTACAAAAATACTCGTGGTCTAAAAAGAGCCAAGTTCCAAAAAGACAGCATTTTACACTTCTGGAATTGGCTTTCTACAAGTGTGTGACTCCATCCACATTCTTTACAATATATATATACTATAATATATTACTCTACTAGTAGTAGTTAGTCATCATCCGACAAACAAACGAGACTAGGTCCAGGAGACGAGGGTGCACTACCATCCTCTAGGTTGTAGTCTGTTACATTTAAAAAGTCGAGCTGTGATGTTAAGTCAGGGATAGTTGTCAGACTGTTACCATGAGATGCTGATGTGGCAGGCACAACGGAAGCTTCAGGCTGTAGTGGTGAAAGCGGTTGCGAAGAAGATGTTGAAATTGGCAGTTTGGAATTTGAGGTTAGTGGTAGGCTAGTTGTTACATGCTGACTTGGCAGCATACTACGGTAAGTTGTAAAGTCAGGAGGTACAGATGGTGTGGATCTAAATGGTTGTATATGTGGGGCAGGGGCACGGATTTCACTGTTGACCATAGATCGCATGTGTGGGGCAGGGGCACGGATTTCACTGTTGACCATAGATCGCATGTGTGGGGCCGGAGTACGGATATCACTGCTGATCATGGATCGTATATGTGGGGCCGGGGTACGGATATCATTGCTGACCACAGATCGCATATGTGGGGCAGGGGCTCGGATTTCACTGTTGCCGAAAGGTCGTATTTGTAGGGCTGTGGCTCGGAATTCACTGGTTATCCCAGATTGTGTACGTGGGGCCAGAGATCGGTTTTCACATCTGACCAAAGCATGCATATGTGCGTCCGTATCACCATTTGCTGCAGGTCGGATATGTTGGGTGGGTGCACGAGTATCACCGTTTGCTACAAGTTGGATATGTGGGACCGTTGCATGAGTTTGACCATTTGCTACAGATTGCATATGTGGGGCCGGTGCATGTGCTTCACCGTTTGTTACAGGTCGAATATGTGAGGCTTGACGACGGGTTTCGGTGTTTATTCGTAGATTTGCAGCAGACATGTCGGTGTGGTTGACTATAAATGGTGATCTGTTTTGCGTGCCCGAGGGACTAATTGAGTTGACCCCAGGTGGTTGATGGTTTAGCATTCTTGAGGTGGCAATGGGGTTAATGCCAGGTGGCGGTCTGCTAGTGGTTGGTGTGGTTGAGGGGGTTATTGGGTTGACAGTAGGTGGCGGTCTGTTAGTGCCAGGGTTAGATGAGGGGTTAATCGGATTGACAGGGGGCGGTCTGCTAGTGGCAGGTGCGGTTGAGGGGGTAATTGGGTTGATGCCAGATGGCGGTCTGCTAGTGGCAGGTGCGGTTGAGGGGGTAATCGGGTTGACAGTTGGTGGTGGTCTGCTAGCAGTAGGTGTGGTTGAGGGGGTCATTGGGTTGACAGTAGTTTGTGCTCTGGTAGTGCCAGGTGCAGTTGATGGGGAAACAAGGTTGACAGTAGGTGGTGGTCTGCTGGTAGTGAAATTTGGTTGTGGTATGATTGGTGTAATGGAAGGGGATTGGAGGTTGGAGCTAGGTGGTAATCGGCTCGGTATGTTTGAGAAAAGAGCCGCTGGTTGGTGAACAATTTGAAGAGGCGGTTGCAATTGCTGTGGCACTGATGTTGATGTTGGTGTTGGCTGTTGCTCTGGTTGTGGTTGTGGCAGTGGCAGTGGGGGTGGTGTAGTCTGCCGGCTTCCTGAAGTTTGACGAGGTGAAGTTGACCGCCTCATAAAAGATGGACCGGATAATCTGTGCAGTTCCTGCATCAATCCAGCTTGAGAGACTGCAAAGAATGAAAGTTAAATTTTGTTATTATTATTATTTTTTCCTTCTGTTCTGCGGTTTTATATTAGGCTCAAGTGCTTCGAATGTATCGAACTAAAGTCTGACCTTCCAAATGTGTATCAAATTATTCGGGCTTCCATCGTATGTAATGAACTTTCAATTTATTGCTATTGTATGTATTTTGGTGACACATGGCACCTTATAAAGATGACATGTGTCACCTTATAAAGATGACACGTCGTTAGAAATACCATATATTACATGCAATATCAACAAATAATAACTTCATTACACACAACGTAACCCCAATATTTCGATACACACTATGAATATTAGACCTTGGTTTGATACATTCTAGAGCAGTTAACCCTTTATATTAATATTTTAATATATGAAATAAAAGAATTATTGAACTCAAACTTTCTTACAACTGAAAACCGAATATATGGTGTAAAAATATAGAAATGTACGAAATGACTAATTCGTCAAGGGCTTTTGCATTGATGCACGAAAAAAAATAGATAAATAAAAAATTCTTAGCAGCAGTAATTATTCCAAGTGAGCATACCTTGTTGTTTTCCCGCATGTCTGAAAGAATGAAGATCTTGGCATTTTGACCGAAAAGCCTCAGCCAGTATTTTATTCATTAGCACTCTATTGAGATTGGTATCAAGTTCCTTCCTTTTTGAATGAAAAGCCACCACTGCTTCTTGATGCTTAGCTTCATACTTACTACGTATTTGAGCAATCATTTCAGCTATTTCCTTGTCACATTCAGATTTTAGCCTTCGTTTCTGCAGGTAATACCCAATAGTATGGTGAGAAACAAAGATCAAAAGCTCACTATGAGTTAAAATTAAATCAAATTGGAGACTTACGGTTTCTTCATGAAAATTAAGAACATTATGGTTCACCAAATTTAATCGCTCCACTTCAGCTTGAAGAGGATCAGTATTTGGCATCCATGAGCCCATGTGGTTAATGTTATCAAACATATCTAGTGAATTAACAGGTGGTGCAGGTGCATCAGATGGAGGCAAATGAGGCTGATGTTCTTCAGAAGGTGTCTCAGCAGCAACAAGAGGATTTTGTTCAAAATTTTCTCCAGATTGTGGCACAGTAATGGTTGGCTCGTTAACAGTCGGCTCGGTTGACTGGTCAACTAAAAGACAGTTCACTGTAGGGAAATCGGATCGACTCTCATCAATCGGTTGACTATCATCAGCGGGTTGACTCTCAGCAACCGGTTGTTCATCAGGAGGAATAAGTGATGAATCTTCTGGAGTGATTTCACTAACTTGAGCAGCAAGTAATGGTTGCAGATTATGAACATTAATTTCAGGATCTCCACTGTCTGGAAGTTGTTGAAGTTGAACACATCCATTTTCAATTTCCTGAAAAGACTAAAAGAAAGGTTAAGAATTTAAGGTTGAATTAGCAAGATTGGAGAAAAAGACGCACAAATTGAAATTTCTGACAACGGAAAGAACCTACCGTTTTGTCTTGTGATGCATCTGCAGCCAATGGATTAATATTACTAGAACCACGTGAACCATTATGGTCTTCACCAGAATGTGATGTATCAGGGCTTATGATGCTATCTTCAGCATTCTCTTTGCTGCAATCACCAGCAGGCATTGGCATCTTACCAGAGTCCACATGTGGCTCCACCTCGTTGCCAGCTGGCCTTGGCATCTCACCAGAGTCTACATGTGGCTCCACATCGGTGCCAGCTGGTGTTGGCATCTCACCAGAGCCCACATGTGGCTCCACATCGTTGCCAGCTGGCCTTGGCATCTCACCAGAGTCCACATGTGGCTCCACATCGCTAGGACTAGTCTCATTACCATCTTCAATGGCGTGTGATGTAGTGGGGCTAACAGTCAACATCTCTTCCAAATTCTCTTCATTGCGGCTTCCAGCTGGCACTCCCATCTCACCAGAGTCGCCATGTGGCGCCACATCACTGGGACCAATCTCATTACCATCTTCAACATTATGTTGCTGGCTAGTATTTACTTCCTGAACTTCAGTTTCAACCAAACTAACTTTCCCTGCCACATCATTCGCCACATCATCATGCTGTTGACCTGGAACTTCCCCAACCTGCTCACTTACTACTATCGCATCAGCCCCTGCCACATCATGCTCCATGTGATCATGCTGTTGATCCGGTTTTTCTCCAATTGACACACTTGATGACATGGAATCAGCCATCTGTCCTCCAGATGTATGAGAACTCCCATCAGCACCATCACGTTCTATCATAATTGGAATATTCATACCGATATCATGCCCCAGTTGATAATGAGTTTGGGCTTCGATTGCATTTCCATCTAATAAAGTGGGGCGCATTTCAGGGTTTCCAGAGGGCCCCACAAGATTCTCTTGTTGGGACTCGGCCGCCACCTGTCCCTCACGAGCAGAAAGTGTTGACTCTAGATCTCTGAGGCGAGTCTCCCTCATTCTTTCATGTTCTCCTAATTTTTTAGCAAATTCTTGGTCTAATATTTTCATTTTTTCTGACATTACAGAAGGATTACTACTATGCAAAAAGCGAATAAGTGCTTCATCCACGCTATAATCATTCATCAAATTCAATCTCTCCTTTTCCCATTCTCTGTTATACTTTTCAATCTTTTCTTGATCCTTTCTAGAAATATCTTCCGTTTGCTTTTTACATTTCTTTGCCTCTTTTTCATTAGATGATTCATTACATTCTGATACATCTATATTTTTGGTAACACAGTCTTTTAAAGCATCAAAAATCTCAGTGTGTTGTAAGAATCTTTCCTTTGCTTGTTCCAGCCTTTTGTACACCTCTTCTGTTTCATCTTCCATGCAGCAGAAATTGAATTGCTTCTTTGCAATAGCAAAAGATTCGCTCCTATCAATATCCTTTTTTGCAAGTGCTGAACCAATCCAACACTAAATATGACAAAGTGTTTCAGTAAGTACATATAATAATTATAATGTATACAAGTATTTGGTACGTTAAATGTTCATACCAGTGAAATCATGAAAGCTTGAAATGTACTTGTGTGTTCCTTGCTGACACGGAAATTTTCAAGAACGAATTCAAGAAATCTTTCCACTGTGATCTTGACATCCTCCTTCAATTACACACGAGAAAATCAATTAAATTTGCTTTTTATACTCGAAAAGGTAATGTAAGCGTCACAACAGAATAATGATAAATAATATGTTCAACCTCGTCTATTGTCAGAAACAGCCACACTTATCAGATGTCAAGTAAACAAACCATTGCCGATCACTCAATCCTATGGACAATATAGTACACGATAAACATGTATAAATACATGAATTACCAAAAAACTATGACCACGATTGTTGAAAATGGCAATTTCGACCGAGTTAATTATAGTTAATTTAGGTTGCGTTTAATCTCAAAGGATCAACAAAGATTTCTTAGTTAAATGGGCCATACAGGTGAAATGGGTTGAAGTCACCCAACATCTTCTTTTATTTCATACAACCTCCTAAATCATTTTTATTCAAAAAATTAGGTAATTATTGTATTAACACAGTTTCTGAAATCAAAGTGAATGCATTGATTATTTATAAAAGATGGACAAGAAAGTGTTTAAGGATCAACCAAATTCAACCTGCACTAAAAATGAACTGTTTCAACATGAACCAATGTTGACCCATTACCCAATCTGAATCTTCAAGATATGTTAAAGCCCATACTAATATACACGAACATACCGTAAACTTTAGGACGTTACAGATCTCAAAGACAGTGGGCTTTAAGAGGTCATGTATACACCTTTCGTTAACGACTTCCGTAGACCAAAACTGATCTCCAGACGAAGAACGAGACTCGTTACGTGCAGGAATTCCAGAACCCCCTGAAACAAACGTATCAATATCTTTTAACTAGATGTCAATTTATTAGACGAAATGAAAAGGAAAAAAAAAACATCTATCTATAGGCTGACTATTGTCAATTTACCTTCATTTACCCCTCTAACTTCCCCTTCAATTACAGGCTTGAGTTGACCATTCACGGTCCTCCTACGCAACTTTACACCACCATTCACATTACTTATTTCCTCCGGAGATCCCAGAAAGTAATTGGGTCGTTTTCGTTGACGTGGGGTTGACTCAGGTAAAAACTTCCAAACTGGATTCTGTCCTTCAAACACCTTTCTCCAAAATATATGAGGTTGGTCTCCATCGGGCAAATGGGATTTTATCTCACTATGCAAAGGGATATTTTTACCATAAGTTCCAAAATTTTGAACTCTAATGATGATCGATTTAGCTGCATCCTTACTTTTACATTTGTGAGAAATCAAGTATAAAAGCTCCTCCATTACATCCCTCGATAAGGAATCTTCAGAGGAGACATTTCGATCAGATGAAGCGTGAAACTCGTTCAGTCTTTGAAACAAGTTTGACACACCCCATGTCAGTAACGCATCATAATTACTCCTTAAACTCTGTGACCTGATACCGATAGCCACATTCTGCTCAGCAAGTTTAAGAACTTTCTCTTCCAGTGAGGATGAAGAATATAAACGGATAATCATTATTTGTTCTGAATTTGAATCTATATGTAGTTTTTGCAATCCTCTTAAATCATTAGCGGGAATCAAGTCACTATCATATATGATTATCAGGTCTACTGACGATAGCTTGATGCTTGGATGACACACACGAGACTCTAGCAACAAGATAAATCGACTCATTTCTTTGTTAAATTTGTTTAAAGCAGCTTTATTTGTTGAAGAGATGGGTCCGAACCCATCCACACGCACATAAGAGTCTTGACCAAATCTTCGGAGGACAAAATCATCCAGTATGTTTCCAATCGAAGTACCACTTGTAGGCTATATCAAAAATAATGTTTCACAAAATCAGTTAAGACATTATTGCAGCTTAAATTTTACACGTCATTGCTTTATACCTGAAAAAGGATAAGCACTCTTAGTTGGCGTCTTTGAACCTCTGGCAGTATGAGATCAAGAAACTGTAGTTTGCCGCTTGCTTTTATGCCAATATCCAGTTGCATACTTTGTTCATAATCCTTCATAATCAAATCCTCAAGAAGAGGATCCACAAGGTAGGGATGATTACAACACTTGAAGGAAAAAAATAAGATCAATTAAAACATTTGATAATGAGTGACTCTTAGCATATAAGGTAGATATCCTAGCACTAAAAGCTTAGATATCAAACTATTGAACTGATGGAAAAATAGTGCAAGACTAACCTTCATGTTGGTAATAAGAATCTCTTTAAGTGCACCAAAAGTATCAGTTTTTGAGCATGAACGAAGATATATAGCATTAGAGAGTAAGGTAGCACAATACTGCTCAAGTTGCATGTTTGATATCTGAACAGGAACCCAAAATTCTACAAATTTTGAATTCTGAATGTTGGTAGTGGTATCATTGTTTTCTGCATTCTCCATGACACTAGCTGCTTTACATGTCCCTATAACCTAGTGCATTAATTGTAAATATAATTTCTTAATGAGTCAACTCAGCAAACTATATTTGATAAAAAATGGTGCTCCTTGCTTTCTAACAAAATCTAATTATAATTCATGCACTCAGAACCATGAATGTGGTCCGTTGAACAGTCAATATATAAAAAGCATATCAAACGATGGACCAACCTTGTCACAAGAGTCAAGTTCCTGCTGATTCTCTAAATCATGGTTAATCCTGCATGACAAGTGTAATTAATCATTGTTGGCAGCACAAAAGAACTCCACCAGATATAACAGAATGATCTCATGAAAAAAAAACTAGGGTTGTAATCTTGTTTATACGAGGAGAAAGCATTATTAAATACAACATTAATAACGAAAAAAAGAACTCTTAACAAGTTCATAACAATAAGATCGTAACTAAGATCAAAAGCATAAATTACGGATGCATCTCTAACACCACTCATTGACACAATATACCAAAACAGAGTTCAATCTGACAGATAAAGAAAATGAAATAAGGAACGGTAGCAATGCATCCATGAGACTGGTGATTTTTTTTGAACGGCAAGAATCACGCCACATATTAAATACAACTACAGTGAGACTGGTGATTGATAGGACCCAATTGATATATTATTCAAATTAAATAAAGAATATAGGAACAAAATACAAAATCGATCTGGTTTCAAGAGGCATCCCCGTCTCTTCAAATCACCTTATTTCAAGAGTTAAATGCTCTTCAATGACGCTTAACTTAATCCTACTTCAATAACTAAATGAAGCATAATACTAGAATTCTCCCAATCTCTATTTGCTTCAATCTGGAAATATCATAATCACCTGTTTTGATTATAGAAATAATCTCAATGCCGATATTGATTATGGAAATACAATTGTTGCCTCTTTTACTAAATAACCCATATATAATGCAAGTCCAAAAGTTAAAGCTCAGTCTAAAAGACTAAAACTTCTGTTTTCATGTGCAAGATTAAAGGTTAACTCTTATCCCCTCATCTTTTCGTCAAAAGTAACAACAGAAAAATGAGTAGTAATCAGCACTCAGTTGTATACAAGACATCTTTATAAACTCCCTAGAGCAAAGGATGTCATCTACTCCGTTCTTTCTCAAGTTTACTTGAGCCTTATACAAAAAATAATGTGGTTTCTAAAGAAGAAAAATAACTCACCTGGATGATGATGTGTGGGAGATTTGGTTATCACTATCTGCAATATTTCTATTAGACGGTGAGCAACTGCCACTAATTTGTGTCTTCACATTACCACTTTCGGTAGACTTGCCATCTAACGGTTTTGTTTGAGAAGGAAAACCAACATGTTCCGAATCCATACAGCTTTCAACCAACAACACTTTTTGGTTTTTATCAGGAGTACCATTGTTATTGCTAGTATTGGGTTGAGGCAACTTCTCTCTACTTTCTGGATTCTCAACATCTGTGTGCCAACAAATGAAAAGAGTAACAAAAGAGACTGCTATCAAGAAAAATTCCACACTGACTGTAAGTTTATAATCTAAAGGTGTGTACATTTGGCATCAGACTGCCCAAAATTTTGGATGTTGTACATTTTTGGTGTTGCAAACGAAAGTGTCATATTTTCATTTGATGAAAGAAATTATATAACATAGGAAGACAAAATATACTTATGCACCTATAACAACTCTTATTCGTTGAGGTTGGAAGGATTTATAACGATGAGCAGCAAATCTCTTCCTTTTCCTATCACCAACATCTGGATCCTGCTTTGTATTTTGTGTATCTTCATTAACATCTCCTGCACTCTGTTTTGAACTGTTTGAAGTTTTTTCATCTGTTGACTTGATGTTTGGTAAATGAGGGACCCCAACCAATTTCTTGCCTCTGTCAGACCTCCTCAACGGACTCACCCCCATCTGTGTTTTAGATTTCTTTTTAACTGGAGAAGGGTTTGGGGATGTTTGTTTCTCAAACCGTTCAGACTTTCGAATATTTATAGGGCTTTTTGTTGCTTGATTCCTAGTTGGTGTTCCTCTGGCGGACCTTCTTAAACTAGATGCATCATCGGATCTTGATATTGAAGCGGTGGATTCATCTTTCTTCTTTGCCATCTATGGAAACAGAAAATACTGTACCAATACAACAGAATTAGGGGGTGCTTGTGAAGTAGCACGGGGCTACAGATTTAGACAATTAACGTATTATCGGACATTTAGAGTATAACTAATGTGTTATCAGACGCATATAAGGGGTATTATCGTATACTGGACGAAGATAAAACACACAAGGGTTGAGAGAACTCTTCTCGACTCTTCTTATAAATCAAATCATAAACATAATCAACCTAATGAAAACCTAAACAATAAATCCCTATTTATACTAGAGAAATAATAAACTTACTAGGATACTATTACCAATATTAATCATAATCCAATAAGGAAACTAATATGATTAAAGATAATGACTATAACTAAAAGACTCCCTAAAGTACTTAAAACTCTAATCTTCCTCTTTAGGAATTATCCAATTCCTTGCGGGTCAAGTTTTCTCTTGTTTAACCAATAATGTTCCAAATCAGTTTGGCTTAGCTTAAGCTTTTTCGCTTTTGTGTTATTTAAAAGCCAAGAAACGATGGCTTAAGCTTTTTAGCTAATTACCCCCACAAAATCTGAAAAGCCCCATGTAAATAAGCTCATCCAAACACTTTTTAAAACTTAATACCTGCAAAATAATCCAATAAGCTATTAGGCCCTTAAAAAAGCTTAGCCAAACACCCCCCCTTATAATCAACAAATATAAGCAAAATCCAATAGATGAATTGCACAAGGGAAGAGAGAGTTATATATCAAAAGAAACATACCATACTCTTTAACCATCAAATAAAAGATACATATCACCTGTAGTAACAAGTGCCTTACTTGATTCCCTGCTCTTAAGGCACTCGCAAGAATATTCAGCCCGCTTTTGAGAAGTGAACTCTAACCATACTAGTATTGAAGTTATTAGAATGTTACTATGTATAGTATCATTATATTAGGATCATTGTAGGGTTAATTACATTGTAGGGTCCCTATATTGTATTAGGATTCTTTAGTATTAGTACCATAATACTTAAATTGATTTAGTTTCCTATTGTAACTCTAATACTTGGAGACCAAGTATTCCCTAGCCAATAAAAAGAGGTGCTTGTAATGATCAATAATTCCTTGTTTATTTATTAAGCAATTATAATAAGAAACTAAATCAATCTAGTTTTGGTACTGGAAGTATAAATAATACAAACCGGTATTCAAATACAATATATAAAATACAATCCTAATATAGTAAAAATAATAATACCATATATAATATAACTAGCATTTTACCGACGCAATGTGTTGACCATGGCAATGGTGATATAGCGTAGGCAACATCGTTAGAATTTCTGGTGGTGGTGGTGGTGGTGGTTAGGGTTTATGAAGGTGGTGTAGTAAAATGAGAGAAAAGTGTGAAGTGTGTTTTTTCTTGGATGTGTAGTATGTGTTTTGTGTGAGTTGTGTTGCTTTATATAGAAGAGAAAAAAACTTAGGGCGCGTTTGGTTACAAGAATATGAAATGAAAGGTTGAGATTAGATCATGAGGTAATCCAAGGATTGAAATATGTTTTATATATGATAGGGGCTCCACAAGATAAAAAGCACAATAATTAATAATATACAATTTTAATAGTCTAACAAAACTGAGCTGAGCTGAGCTGAAATTACATGATCAACACTCATTACCAATGCATAATTACCGTCAGAAATCGAGAACCACAAAATATGAACTCAGTTTCATTGAGACAAATTATCAAACACCTGGTGGGTGCTATTATTATCGAAGAAGAAGAAACCCTACTTTGGTACTGTGAAATAAACACAAATGAATCGACAAATTACCCTAACTATGAATTCAATATCAAGGAACAATTACCTTATCCAGACGACGAATACGTGAGAAATCAGAATGTGAGATGACGCATCAAAACGGAGTGAAGATATTGTTATAATAATTACAACATTTAGGTTAAAACCCTAAAGCTTAAGACCCCCAAAATCAGTGGAATAATATTCCGTATGTGCGAGTATAATAGAAGAAGAATGTAAACGGGTGTGAGAAGAGTATCAGTGAAGATTATAAAAATGAAAGATCGATGATGATTCATGAGATACATATTAGGGAATTTTTTAATAAGTTGGTTGCTTTTTGTTTGTTTGTTTTTTTCACTTTTTTATGATATGTTTATATGTTTATTGATTATTGATGGAACATGAGATTAGTTTCAAATTTTTAAAGTATCGAATAATCAATGTAATTGTGTCATTTGTAAAAATTTCATTTATCCAATTATCTTATTAACGTCAAATTGAATAATTATGAAAATTACATCATAAAATTCAGCGTGTTCTCCTCTTCGATTAGACATCACACAAGGTATACTTTCGACCAAGTTTTTTTTTTGTGGGTTTTACAAATTACTAACACATGTATTAACATGTTACGTTTAAGGTTTAGGGTTTAGGGTTTGGGTTTAGGGTTTAGAGTTTAGGGTTTTGCCACCAAACTCTAAACCCTGCTAAAACCTAAACCCTAAACCCTGCTAAAACCTAAACCCTAAACCCTGCTAAAACCTAAACCCTAAACCCTAACTGTAATTCTAAATCAAATGTACAACCAAACACTAACACATGTGTTCATAATTTGTAAAACCCACCAAAAAATGAAAAAAAAAAAATATTCGTCGAAAGTATACCTTGTGAGATGTCTAATCGAAGAGGAGAAAACGCTGAATCTTATGGTGCAATTTTCATAATTTTTTGATTTGTCGTTTGTGAGATAATTAATTTTTAAGATTTTGGGGGTGAATAGGTTTTTGTACACGTGGAGCATTCTCATTGGTATTTTAATTCTTTCAAAAAATGTTGTACTCTAATGATTTTTTTCCTATATGTTTAAGTATAAGTACGTTTAAATTAATTTTAAATGCTTGATATGATATTATAAATGGTAAATCATTGAAATAACAAATGGTAAATCAGTGGGTGTAAGGTTTAGTGATGTTAAAATGCAATGAAATTTATAGGTATAAAGTGTATTGTTATTAAAATGCAGTGTTTTTAAAATGTAGTAGTTGCTATAAATTATAAAAAAATTTGTCCTAAAATGTAGTAATAAATATCTTTTTCTCCTTACCCTCATGAGGTCCTCTTCTCGGATCCTCCACGAAACATTGGTGCTTATGTATTACTAGTGTGTTAATAATTGGGGTAATTAATAAGTTGTTTCAGTTTGAGTTCGTTTAAGTTAAGTTCGAGGTATATGTTTTTTGAGTTCAAGTCGAATTTGAGAGAAGTTAATAGTCGATTAATTTTACGAGTTGAACTTTATATTTGTATTTGACTTGACTCATTTGAAAACTCATTTAATCATATCGACTCAAAAGAGTTTATCGAACTTAACCAATTGAACGAGGTAATCGAGTCAAATGAGCTACACACTTGATGTGAAAATTCTAGTTTATTACTGTATTTATAAAACCATTGAACAAACCTAACTAAAACTAGACCACATATGCAGTGTACCTATTAGTAATAGTATACGATGATAAGTATACGAGTGTCGATCTCAAATGAATGATAGTTAAATATCGATAATAAAGTTTAACAACTATTAAGTTAATAACTAAGAGTGAGGTTTAAATTAGAATGAGAATTTTGGTGAGAATGGAGAAACCAATAGGAATATGTCACGTGTCACAAAACTCATTTTTTCCATGTTTTTATAATTAAATATCTCAAGAATGGCTTACTGAAAAATTATAAAAAATGCACCATAAAAATCAACATTTTTTTCTCTTCGATTAGACATTTCATATGATATACTTTCGAAGACTTTTTATGGGTTTTACAAATTATACAATATTAGTATCACATTTGATACTCGTTGGTATCACGTGTGATAGTTGTTGGTATCACGTGTGATAGTCGTTAGTATCAATGTAATAGTTGTTTACAAAAGTCATCGAAAACAGAAAAAAGTCGTCGATAGTATACCGTGTGGGATGTCTAATCGAAAAAAATGATTATTTTTATGGTGCAATTTTTAAAAACATAAATGAAAGTGGTTATGTGACAACTTTTGGCCTCCAGAAAAGTAGTCTAACATAAACTAGAGGCAACTGCAAACCGAACGGATGGTTAGTCTTCGCGTTATGCGTTTTCTAGTTGGTAGTCACCAACTTTTGGCCTCCAGAACCCTCATATAGACCTCCAAGAATTTGTAAAAAATGAGATGATTTAATTTGGGGTTATGGGGTATTTATAGGCTAAAACCGGCCTTAATTCGTAATTGAGGGTTTATCTATTCGTAATTTGAGGCTTTCAGAAAGTCAGTTTATATTATCGTTATCTACAGATCTGTCAATAATTCAAATTTAACTCGCAGAGTTCAGGTTGTAACTCGCCGAGTAAAGTCCAGATAGGCTAGATTTTGGATATGTTGTAGTCCTTTGAGTCTAGTAATTTTGAGATTGTGAATCAAGTGATTTGGAGTTCTGATGAGAGAGTTTTGGCCAAAACGGTGAAGCTTCGCCCAATCTGCCTTTTTAGAAGGTTAGAAAAAGAAGAGTTTGGTATGTTAGTCATCTCAAGTTGAGCAAGAAGATTATTAGGTGATTAGTTTTCTTTTACTAGTTAGAAGAAGACATTGTTGGTGTTGATATTTTCCACATTGAAAATGGAAGCATTTCATAATTGGTATCTAGATTTCTTATTGTAGAAGTTAAACAAATAGATTAGATTTATCTTCTTTTAGTGAAAGAATATTAGTGTTTTGTTCTTATTGAAGAACATATCACACTTTGAATGGTTTTCATTCCTACAAGTGAAAAGGATTGAACATTAGTGGAGAAATTCCGATATCGCATAATTAAGGAAGTGGATTAAGGTGGACGAGTTAACGGTCATTCCAACCACCATAAATCATGGTGTCGCTCGGTGATATTCTTCTAACCCTTAACTCGTTAATTATTTTGTATATTTACTTTGTTTATAATTGCTAGTTAAGTAATCATCTAAATTTGAAGCAAATAAATTTTAATTGATAAAATTGGTTAATAATCATTTGAACCTCCACACACACACCCCACACACACACATATATATATATATAATAGGGGATAAGAGAGAAATGAAATTAAAGGAGAGAATAGAGAGAAGATGGAGAATCCCAAACCCGTATATACACACGGATCATTGAATTTTTATTTATTTTTTAAAAATATTCAGAACTAAAATAAATGGCAAACATTTATGTCTTCGACGTAGTTGACAAAGATAAGCGATCAATGATAATGAAACAATAATGGATAAAGAAAATGTGGGCCCGATCTTTTTTTTGAATATCTATTTACTTGTTGAATATTTATTCGTGAGTTACTTTTCACAATTTGTTCCACAAATCACTATATATAAAATGGTTTAAAGTATTGAACTTAGTATTAGAGTTCACACTCACTAAGAAACTGGACTGGTCTAGGTGCTCCTGAGTATCAAAGTAAGTTATTAAGGTAAACACGTATGAATTTAAACACACAATGAATTTTGAAAGTGAAATATCAACGTAAAGAGAGATTACAGTATCGATTAAACTGATAATAAATTATAATATAATACTAATTACTAACTTATAGATTTTTTAGGATGCATACCGTTAATTTGTAATTTGAATATAAAACAATACTCGGTGAATCTTTTATCACACGTAATATCTTATTCATAATGTAACTTTTATATTACTTTAGCAAGTATAACTATATTAGTATTATGTTTGTAAAAGAGTTTTAAAGTGTTAATTAAA
The DNA here is from genome assembly GCA_963930675.1 of Gnaphalium uliginosum. Lineage (NCBI taxonomy): Eukaryota > Viridiplantae > Streptophyta > Magnoliopsida > Asterales > Asteraceae > Gnaphalium > Gnaphalium uliginosum. The sequence goes on along the minus strand of OZ005683.1, from coordinate 10,740,627 downwards.
GAGTGTTTGTTTGTAATTATGATTTACGAATAATATTTAATGTGATTCTTCTTGCCATTGATTATCCTTGGTAGGGGTGTTTATTAGTTGGTTTAACTGAATAACTCAACCGATATTGTTTGGATATTTTGGATTAGGTTATTTGGAATTGGTTTGGTTTTTGGGTGATACCGGATAAGGAATCAGTTTAATGGTTCAATTTTGGTTTGAATATTTTCAATCAGTTAATATTTATCTTTGATAATTCAATTTAGATAGCCGACATACAACTCTAATTACTCATATAATTCAATTACCTCAAATACAAATCCATTTATCCAAATGACCCAATATGAACAATTAAGATGTTTTTACTTAGTATTTGGACAATTCAATTATCTTAGTAATCTAAATCATAATTTAAGACTTTTATCTGGCTAAATCAAAACCCAGCCGAATAACCCAAACTCTTATTTGGTTAGTTTAGATTGGGTGACGTATAGTTTGAATTGGGTATCAAGTGGATTAAGAGTTTATCAAAAGCCGAATAAACCAAACCAGATAACTCTATTAACTCGAAACATGGCCGATTAAACACCCCTAGTTTTTGGGATATTCGTATGCCTACTTTTGATAGATAAATTCACTATATATAACAAAAACAAAAAAATTTAATTAGTAATTATCATTTTGATTATGAAAAATATATATTAAAGATATTATATTATGAAATATTAACGACTTGAATATCGGTTCATTAGTTTCACCAAATTTAAAAACGTGTATGGTTTCAAAATGTATTAAGTATTAAACCTTTTACAGTTAATTGTGGCGAACTTTAAAATTTTATATTGTGTTTATTTAAGTTCTAAATAACATATATTGAATGCATTTTGGGCATATTTTGCTACATAAGTAGACATGTTTTTAGTAAGTTTTATACATACAATAGAAAGTTAAGTATATATAAATAGATGTTTTTAGAATTGAAATACATATGATAGACATTTTAAAAACTCGTCCCATGCTATAGTATAAGTGTATAGTTTAATACATTTTGGACAATAAATTCATGTATTATTATTATTATTATTATTATTATTATTATTATTATTATTATTATTATTATTATTATTATCATCATTATTATTATTATTGATATTTATACATCTACATTAATGTTTTGATTAAAAATTAACAAGTATAATTCCGTGATCAAATTAGTTAAGTGAGGTAGAATGCTTTTATGTTCTTGAAGATAATTGACGTAAAGCTTGAAAATGCTAAGTATAAGATGTAAAGAAATTAAAGACGACACAAGGATGTACGAGGAAAGCCTTTGATCTTGATAGATCGCCGATACAAAACCTCGGGAAGGAACAATCGTCCATTGACTTTGTTAGTTTTATTACTTAAAATCGAAATAATACAATGCTAGAACACAAATGATCGATCTAAAGTTTTTGTGTGTGGAATGTGACGAAATGATGAAATAAGTGAATAAGTTCGCCGGAAAGTAGTATGAGAACAGTGTAGTAATGGTGATCAGGTGAGTATGAATCCTACGATCATTTGCCTCTTAATTTTTAGATAAATACAAATAACCAATTATCCGAAATATCCGGGATCCTTTCGAAATATCCAGGATCCTCCGATCTTCCACAAAGACTTATTATTCCAGCCGTTTCCTTGACTTCTTCTTGATTTGAGTTAACTTCAATTCCTCGTGCAAGGTAAAATCAGTCTTTGATTAATCCTGTAAGACTTGGTCAAAACATACAACGGAAAGTTAGTAACATATGATCCCAGAGTACTGAACATATTCGGAATCCTGAGGATACTCGAGATAGTGAAGATATTCGAGATCCTGGATAAAGTCAAGACAACATTAAAAGATTCCAGGATCTTAGATCCTGATCATAAAAATTGAGCCCTAACAATTAATAAATTAACAGTACTTTAAATTTACATGCTTATTCGTAAGAATGGTTGTACCGGTTTAAGTTTTTTTTTTCATACCTTATATTTTTTATTGGATTAATAATTGTTGATAAATTTATTACCTTAAAATTTTATTTAGAAGTATTAATGCGGTTGATTTTAGATAGTTGTTATATTAATGGTTATGTAATAAATGTTAGATATTTTAGAGAACTTCCTAGATGGGTATTATTATTCTTCCAGCATATTTTTATTTTCGATAATTGTTTTATGTTATACTGTATTTCATTATAACAATTAGCATTATGCTAAAATTTCTAATTAATTATTAATACATATCCATGTATTCTAAATAAAAAAATCTAATAATACATATTATATTACAAATACATAGAAGTTATAGAACGTCAGGAATATTTTATTATTATATTCTTTATATATTTTTGTATTAGTTACAAATACAACACAATTTTTATAAACTTTCAAATAACGAAAAAGATAAGTAAATAGAGGGATCTAATTGTTTAACTGGATCTCAATTTTTAATGATAACATCATAATAGTGAATCATATATTATATTTAAGATTTAAGATAAGATATAAATTAAAATTGAAAATTTTTAAAGATTATATTTACTCCCCCTGTCCCAATTTAATTGTCGTGTTTTGACTTTTGGAGTCTTTCTTTTTTAACTTTGACCTTTAATATATTTGTTTGTGCTATATAATATTTGATGTAAAATATATGAATGGATTGAGTTTTAAATGTATTTTCATTGGTATAATTTACATCAAGTATTATATAGTACAAACAAATATATTCAAGATCAAAGTTGAAAAAGAAAGACTTCAAAAGTCAAAACAGGACAATTAAATTAGGACGGGGGGAGTATAAATTATGTGAAATTAAAATAGTTAATTGATAAAATTAAAACTTTATAATTGATGATATCATAAAAGTAGTGTTTCCTGTATTATAGGGTTAAGTTCAAATACAATTAGCTTTTAATGTACTAATGGTACGATCACTTCCAAAATCGAACGCGTGTCCCCTGTACAAACAACACAGACAAAAAAAAAGACATCTCCTTTTTCATTTCAAATTTATACCAATACTTCAAATATTTTCTCTCTTTCAATAATCTCACATCAGATATGCATGCTAGCTGCGACGATCTCCGGCGAACTCATCGGAAACTGTCGGCAAACTCAGCCGCAGGAAAAAACTCTAACGAACAAACGAACAAGAAACCTCCTGGACAAAGAATGGTGACTATTGCGAATCGAACAGGTACTCTGACCACCGAATATCACCCGATTTTCATAGATCCTGCAACTCCGGCAACTACCTCGCGTGTTCACAAAAAGGGCTAAAGAGATCCGTCGCCGGAAAACACAATCACCGAACATATTCATTAACTCTTCACCGGAAAACACTACCGTCACAAAACAAACATTTTTTAGGGGTGTGCAAAACACGGTTCGAACCGTGAGAACCGACAAACCGTACCGTCCCGAACCGATTATTCATATTATGGTTCGGTTCTCGGTTCTTACTTTTATCCATTCACGGTTCGCGGTTCGGTTTGGTTCTAAACCGGAAAAACCGTTATAAACCGCATGAACCGTAAATAAGAAGGACTTAAGTTGCCTAAACAATTGAAGTTTAAGGCTTGGAGTGTAAAATTCAAGTTAATTGTAAGTATTCATTATGTAACTCATTTGTAATATACAATAATATTGATACTTGTTTTTTTAGATATTTTGGCAATTCCAATTTCAACCGTTGTTTCAGAATCTGCTTTTAGTACCGATGGTCGTGTATTGGTTGAAACAAAAAGTTCTTTATCTCCTGACATAGTAGATGCATTAGTTTGCTCGCAAGATTGGATTCGCAAAGCTAAGAAAGGAGTCATATCGGATGACCAATTGGATGAGTTTGATACAATTGCAAAAGGTAAATTAATTTTATTACTAGTAGTCTTATATTCAATGATGCAAAAATTATAAGGCATAATGTTAGGCCTTACAGAAACCACGTGGAGGTTTGCATCATAATTTTCCTTACACTTTTAGTCATTACAAATTGTTAATCTTCCTTAATATTGTTGAAATATCTAAAAATTTTAGATTGGGAAATCATCACGACTTTTGACGATGTGCTAAATTTGATATTCTTTTTTGTAGATATTTACGAGAGGTTTAAGGAAAAAATGCACCTGATGAGACAAATTAGAAGTGAATCGAACATGTGAATGGGATTGGGGAGTCTACGTAGACAATCTTGAAACTTTTTTTTGTTAGTCTACTTGATTAAGTGATGTTTTAGACCTTTTTTATTGATTGATGTTTAGGATTTTTATTTGATTGAATGATGTTTTAGATATTTATTTGGTTAAATCATGTTTTGAATATTTGTTTTGGTTAATACCCGTTTTAGATCATTCTAATTTGTTTATATCATGTATTTAACTAATAGATTAATACAACTTGTTCACGTTTTCTAGAGTAACCAAACAAAAAATATTACAACAAACCGGTTCTTCAGCACATCAAAGAACCGAACCGTGTAAAACTGGAACCGAACCGTACCGAACTGTTTCTCCACGGTACGGTTCTCGGTTATAATATTTGCAGTTTCGTGGTTCGCGGTTCGGTTCGGTCCGGGCTGGTTCGGACCGGTTCTAGCACTTTGCACAGGCCTACATTTTTTGAAGTTTTGTTCGATCTTAAAGTTTTTGATAATTTGTTAGATCTAAAAGTTCACGTGGTTTTTTCTTAGATCTGGAAATTTACATTGTATTACGGGAGTTGTGCTGCAATTATCAAAATGAGAAGAAGAATTTGTATAGCTTTCCTGTTGCGACTAAAGTGAATTAGGGAGTGATAAGTAGTGTGTTTAGTTAATAATTAGTTGTGTATCTATTCGTAATTATAATTTATTATGTATCAATTCGTTATTTACTTGTGTATCGGTATGTTAATAAATTTTTGTATCTCATATATAACAAATATAAGTTTGTGTATCACATATTTCTCAAATACTGTGTATCAATGAAAAACTAAAGGTGGATCTCAAAATGAAGAGAATAAAAGGAGTAATTTTATGGTGAAATTTTTTGTTACAAATCTTATTAGAAGTATGCAAAACCCTAAACCCCAAATCATAAATCCTAAACCCTAAACCCTAAACACTTTACAAAATTCTAAATCTAAATCTTACTAAACTCTAAACCCTGCTAAAACCTAAACTCTAAACCCTGCTAAACCCCAAACCCTGCTAAACTCCAAACCCTGCTAAACTCTAAGCCCCAACCCTAAATCAAATGTACAACCAAACACTAACACATGTGTTAATTATTTGTAAACCTACTAAAAAATAAAAAAAAACTCGTCGAAAGTATACCTTGTGATATGTCTAATCGAAGAGGAGAAAACGCTAAATTTTATTGTACAATTTTCATAATTTTTCGATTTGTCATTTGTGAGATAATTAATTTTTAAGATTTTAGGGGTAAATGGGTTTTTGTACACGTAGAACATTCTCATTGGTACTTCCATTTTATCAAAAAATATTGTACTCTAATAGTTTTTTCTCTATAATAAAATATATGTTTAAACTTATGATATACAATTTGTAAAAGAAAAATTAGCGGACTTAATAATTTTTCATGTTTTAACTAAAGCTAGCTTAGTGTTGTCAATATTTTGTGTCTACAAAAATTTAGAACCTTAAAATTGAACTTTTCTAAATATTGCAAACGATTCAACTTTATAATTATAATCATCATAATAATAATTAACTTTCACACTATATAAAGAAGAAAGAATGTTCATGATACTTTTCCAATAACTCAATAAGCCGCATAAATGTATTTTATCTTTTGAATTATAATTTTAACCTTTACTTTAGTGATTAAATGACCATAAGATATGTTTTAGTCACGTTAAATAACCTTAACTTTTGGGTTAATCGCCTCAATTAATTTTAACTTTTGTTTATAGAAAATTGATAATGACAGTTCTTAACACTTTATTCTCAAGTTCAAAACTAAGCGGAAAAGAAGAGAAATGTACAAAGGAGAGAGAAAAGGAAGATAAATAAATTTGTTGTTTATGTTCTTAAGTTGGAAGGAAATAAAAAGAAGAAGAGATTTCTTCCCTTTTCATTCCAAACTTAAAAGGAAAAAATTGGAAGAAAATTGTAAGGGAGCTTCGGCTCCTCTTCCTTCTCTTCCCTTTCTTTTCCTTTCGTACAAAAACTCACGAACACAATTTACTTATAGTTTCGTCCACTTCCTTTCCTTTTCACTCTATTACCAACTCGAGAACACAGTGTAAAACTGTCAATAGTATAAATATGATACATTTATTAAGCTTGAAGTTTTCTTTATGATAAAAAATTCATTTAAATAAAATATACAACACCTTTTAATATATTTTTTTGTTTTTCACCCAACAAAAAAAATGTTCATTTCTTTGAACTTGAATGCAACTTTTTTTTTTCTTTTACGAAATACATCATCAAATTGATTGAAATCTCGAAGAGACTTGTGGATACATTTTGAGGGAGGAAACATATCTTTTCAAACATTAAATATATTGACTAACCTTGAATTGAAAGATGAAAGAACAAACAACCACTTCTCACCTTAAACACATTGACTAACAACCTACTAAACACGTTTGATTCAACAAAGAAAGATGATAACAATCGGGAAAGAGTTTGAGAACCTTGACTAACTTGAATGCAAAATCTAACCCGATTCCATAACCATCATTATAACTTCGAGAGAACCAAACAAACAAGATTTGAGCCGATCTCTACCTTTTGAACTTAAACACTATGTCGTTTAGACCACAAAAATGGGCGAAACACATAGCGTAAACCGAGAAACCAACCTGCAAAACAACACCATTTATCTTGTCGGGGCCGACTGTTGATGGATGTAAAGCTCCCTTGGTATATCCTGGATAGCTTGCCAGTAAAGTACTTAAAAGTGTTGATAGTGGTAGGGGTGGAAAATGAAAAACCTATTGAATAAACTCTGTTTTCAACGATGCTGGTTTGACGAGAGTGAAAAGGAGAAGAAGGCATGAGAGAAGCACTAAATAGCCATAGATGACAAAACAAGTAAAGAAGGAATGAAGAACATCTAAAGCAGATGAGATTGCAGGCGAAATGCTTGATACGAAACCGATTATGTATCGTGATTGTGATGAACGAGATGAGAAAGAACATGTGACTGAAGTGGGTTGACAAGAGGAGCAAACGGGGAACCTCCAGTCCCGGCTGGTGGCCGGAGAAGCTAGATCTACAATTCAAAAAAGTTTCTGCACGTTTTTCAAGTCAAAGAAAAGTTGGAGATAGAGGCGGGAATGCTAGAATCAGCATTAATGATGGAAACAGGAGTTGTAGAAACCAAATAAGTAAATACAACAGAATTACAGAAGTATATGTGAATATGTGATGCAACTTTCATATAACTTAATTAATTAAATTACCTGAGAATATACCTTTGTACCATAACCTAGAATCAGCATTTGAACCATTAGTTTAGCACTTAACAATATATGAATGATCCTCTTCAAGCCAATATACTAATACTGAATTGGACTACTCAAGTCGAGGGTAACTACTCCAATAAGTATAGTAACATACGGCTAAATGCTTGAATCTGTACATAAAACAAGGTGTAACGGTTCCAGTTCCAAAACAACAACATTTTGCCCTTTCTAGCTTTTACTGCATGCACATTCTTTAAAAAATATATATACTATTTACTGATCTACTACTTTAGTCATCATCCAACAAACAGATAAACTCAGGGCCAGTAGAGTGTGTGCCCAAGTCAGGTGTAGTTGGCAGGATGTTACCCAAACGAGTAGCATTGTCATTAAGCAGCTCATTCAGGTTATCAGTTAATGTCAATGATGGTCCTCCACTTGTGGGTGTGGGAATAGATGTAACCGGTGGTGATGTTCTGTCGGAGGAAGTATTGGGAAGTGGAGATGAGGTGGCAGAAATGCTACTTGGTGGTGGTGATGGGGGTGGTGGCGGCACAGTGTAAGGTTCAATAGGGAGTGGTGGCAGCAGGTGTGGTGAAGATCCTGGTGGCGGCGGTGGTGGTGGCGGCGGCTCAAAGTAAGGTTCAGAAGGTAGTGGTGGCAGTGGTTGTGGCAAGGATCCTGACGGTGTTGGTGCCACAACGCAAGGTTCGGGAGGTAGTGGTGGCAGTGGTTGTAGGGAGGATTCTGATGACAGTGGTTGTGGCGACACAACGTTAGGTTCAGGAGGTAGTTGTGGCAGTGGTTGTAGGAAGGACTCTGATGACAGTGGTGGTGGCGGCACAACGTTAGGTTCAGGAGGTAGTGGTTGCAGTGGTGGTGTCGAGGATGTTGGAAGTGGTGGTAAAACAGGGGATTGGGAATTTGAAGGAGATGTAAGTGGTGTGCTAGTTGCATGCTGAGCTGGCAACATCCTCGGTTGATTTGCAAAATCAGGAGGTACGGCTGATGTAGGCCTAAATGGTCTAATATGTGGGGCAGGGGCCCTAGGTCGCAAGTGTGGGGCCGAACGGATGTCACTTCTTGGCAGAGTTCGCATATGTGGGGACGGAGGACGAACTTCACCATTTGCTACAGGTGGCCGAATACGCGAGGCTTGACCAAGTGTTTCACTGTTTACTCTTTGATTTGCAGCAGAGAGGCTGTTTGCTGTGGTTGATGGGGTAATTGGGTTGATGACAGGTGGCGGTCTGCTAGTGGTGGATGTGGTTGAAGGGACGGTGGGACAGTTGGTATTAGGTGGTTGTTGGCTTGAGAAAAGATCGGCTGGTTGGTGAACAATTTGTAGAGGCGGTTGTGATTGAAGTGCCAGTGGTGTTGGTGGTGGCAGTGATGTTGACAGGAGCGTTGAAAGTGTTGGTGGTGGTGATGTTGTTTGGTGGCTTCCTGAAGATTGGCAAGATGAAATTGAAGCATTGTTAAGGGAACGTCTCAGATGAGATGAACCAGACAACCTATTCAGTTGCTGCATTAATCCAGTTTGCGAGCCTGCAAAAAAAGAAGGTTATATTCAGTTAAAGATGGACAACTCCAACATTTACTGTCATGTTTTTCTTCTATTCTGAGGTCTTGAATTTATAAACAAATAAACAATACAACTAAAAGTGTGAACTGAAACTTCATATGAAATAAAAACTGAAAAACATGGTGTAATGTTAAAAACCAAGTACACGATACTAAAAATCATCTTTGTCACAAAATATCACCTTTTTACATGTTTGATTTTCATTTAAAAATGGAAAAAATATTTTTCATTGTTTATGAAAATAATTCATTAACTGCATAAAATATACAAAAATAAAAGGTTTTTTGGAATTTAAAAAAAAAAAAAAAAAAAAAAAACTATATGCCAATCCTTAGTCTGAAAGGTATTGGTTATGAATTCGGATTCAAAGGCTGATACTTTGGTTGGGAGAAGGTAATAGTTTTCATATCCCATGACGTGGTTTAAGTTCGTGATTATGTTTCTGAGCAATATAAATAGAAAAAAAATCAAGTAGATTGAGAAAGACCCCCTAATATTATGTGCCCAAGAGTAACTATATAAATAGTACAAGAGTAAGAGCATGTATTTGGTTGATTTACATTATTGCACTTACGCGAAGATTTTTCAATCAAACACAAATATAGTACCAAGACAAATTCATGTAAGCATACCTTGTTGCTTTCCTGCATTGCCAGAAAGAGTGAGATCTTGACACTTAGACCTAAAAGCAGCTGCCAATATTTTATTCATCACAGCTCGCTTGACATTCGCATCAAGTTCCTTCTTCTTCAAGTGAAAAGCTGCCTCTTCCTCTTGACACTTAGCTTCATACTTGAGACTTATTTGAGCAGCCATTTTTGCTATCTCCTTCTCGCAATCAGATTTTAACCTTTCTTTCTGCACAAAAAGACCCAGAAGCATAATGAGAAACAAAGCTTAAAAGGCTCCGTATATGAGTATAGAACTAGCGACTAACAGTTTCTTCATGCAACTTGATAACGTCATCCATCGCTACGCGTAAGCGCTCCTCTTCAGCTTGAAGCGGATTAGCATGATTTGGAGTCAGTGGACCCACATGGTTAACGTTATCAATCATATCTAGTGCGAGAGACGGAGTGTTAGGATTCTGGATTTCTGCAGTAACTGGTGGTGTGGGTGCCTCGGGTATTTGTTCACAAATGGGTTCAAGCAAAATCTCACTCTGTGAAAGCCTTACATCAGATAGATTCTCAGCAATCAGTGATGGTTCATCATGAGGATCAAGTGATGAAGCTTCCAGAATGATCTGACCGAGTTGACCGGCATCTAAAAATGATCTATATTCAACATCGACTTCAACCAATGAATTAGGTTCTTTATCTTGATTTTCACTGGGTGGACGTTGTTGAACTTGAAGTGACTCATTTTCATTTTCCTAAAAAGGCCAAAAAGAAGTTCAAATTCACAGTAAATGTTGCAATTCATGAAAGATCCATTAATTTAGAAATCTGACAATGCAAATAACTTACCGGAATTGTTACTTCCGGTGATACATCTGCAGAGGGCAGATTACTACTGGAACCACACAAATCCCTACGCTGTTCACCACCATCTGCAGCCTTCTCTTTAATGCAATTTCCAGCTGGCATTCCAATTTTTGGAGATTCGCCATGTGACACCTCATCATTTGAACCAGCCTCATTTCTGCGTTCAACAGCAGGCGAATCAACTTCCCTTGCAACATCATTTTTTATGTCATCATAATGTTGTGTCGAAACTTCTCCAATTGGCCCACTTGATACCATTGCATCAGTCATCTGTTTCTCAGAGGTGTGTGAGCCTGTCAACTCAACGTCATAAACACCATCACCTTCCGTCGCAGTTGGAATATGATCTACGGATTCATCATGACTGGGACCCACTTCAGGGCTATTGTCTCTAGGCCCATGCAAAGGATGTCCATCTTTAGCTGTCAGCTGTCTTGCCTTTAATTCTTTAAGGTAAACCTCCCTCAATTTCCCGTGTTTTTCCAATTTGTTAACAAAATTTTCTTTTAATTGAGTCATTTTCTTGGATCTTACAGAGAGATTACTATGCATAGAACGAATACGGGCTTGATCCATTCTGTAATTCTTTTCTAAATTCACCCTCTGCTCTTCCCATTCTCTATAAAACTTGTTAATCTCTTCTCTGTAAGACTTGGTATGTTGAGATTTTTCAGTGTCAAATTTCGCCCGTTGAGGAGAGGAAAAGCACTCTTTTGAAGCAGCAGGTCTATCTGTTTGTTGTACAAACGCCTCCTTTGCTGATTGTAGCTTTCCGTACACCGAATATGCTTCTTCAAGCTGGCAGATAAAATTTAAGTGTTTCTTTGCAATAGCAAATGATTCAAGCCTATCAATTTTGATATTTTGAAGTGCAGAGCCGATCCAACACTAAAACATGACAGAGAGTGTGTTACTAGGTGATACCTTAAAAATGTCTAAAAAATTTTTTGTCAAAATTTCATACCATTGATATCATTAAAGCCTGTAATGTACTTGTGTGTTCACTACTGCTCATACAAAAATTTTCAAGCACAAATTCTAGAAATTTCTCCACTGTGATCTTGACATCATCCTGCATTTACAGTTGAAGATATCTAATCACATATGATATTATGATATATCTGTAGAAAAGCATCAACAAGTTCATAATTGGATGAAAATAAATAATATGTCCGGTTTCCTCAATTGTCAACAACATCCGAACTCACAACACATCAAGTTGATATAATTTCTTTCATTCATGAGGACATAATCAGGTTACACTTTATCTTAAACATATCAAACGGGTCAAAAACCTTTATCTAAATTGTTTTTATTCAAAGATTCAGAACAATATTATAAGTTTCTAACAATACTATTCTTGTAACCACGATTAATGCATCAACTATTTTAGAAAAAGATTTTGTAAAAAGTTTTTGCGAGACAACCCGACATACTATATGATCAACCACTTAGAACATTAACCATTTGATAACGTTTGTCTTTTTAACCATTAGTACTAGAGGTGGCACTTTCGAACAATCCCCGATTAATGGGTCTATTTGGGTTGTCTTATATCTCAAACAGGTCAAACAAAAAAAAATTAGCTAAAGAGAAGAAATGATATCCAAGGGTTAATTGTTTGACAGTAGCGGGTAACGACGGACCCATTGCCAAACCTGTGCATCGTCACGATACAGAATAGACGATAACAACATTCAGGAACTTACCGATAACTTTAGTACGTTGGAGAGCTCAGACATAGTGGCCTTCAGGAGGTCCTGTAGACTCTTCTCATTACCAACAGCAGTAGACTGAAACCGATCAATAAGTGATGACTGAGGCCCGTTATGTGCAGCAATCCCAGAACCCCCTGAAACAACATATAAATATTGCAACCTAGAAGTCACTATTATACATCAATCAAAGAGTATATATCTATAATTACTAAACACTTCCCATTCACCTTCATTTACGTGTCCAGTTTCCCCTTCAATTACCGGCTTTACAGTCTTCCTACGTATCTTTACACCACCACCATCCTCTGTATTTGTTCTTTTAGTAGTGCCATCTAAGTAATGGGGTCGTTTCCTTTGTCGTGGGGTCAAAAAAGATACAAATTTCCAAATTGGAAGTCTTCCCTCCAACAATTTTTTCCAAAATATATGTGGTTGGTCTCCATCGGGTAAATGGGTTCTTGTCTCGGTATTTTTACCATAAATTCCAAAATTTTGAACGCGCGTTATGATTGACTTGGATTTATCATTGCTTTCAGATTTGTTAGAAATTAAGTAAAAAAACTCCTCCACTACATCCTTCAAGAATGATTCTTCAGATGAGATACTGAAAACAGATCCACGATGAAACTTGGTCAATCTGTCAAATAAGTCAGAGGCACCCCACTTAAGTAAGGCATCATATCTACTCCTTACATTGTGCAACTTGCTATCATTGCTCTCAGCAAGTTTCAGAATTTTCTCTTCCAAAGTAGATGAAGTATATAGACGGAAAATCATAATCTGTTCCGACTGAGAATCAACTGATATTTTCTGCAAGGATTTTAAATCATTTGCGGGAATCAAGTCGCTATCATATATGACTATAATATCTACTGATGATAGTTTGATATTTGCATGACACGCACGATGCTCTAGTAAGAAAAAAGGTATGCTCATATCTTTGTTAAATTTGTTCAAAGCAGTTTGCCTTGTTGCAGGCTGGAGTCCAGTCAGCACATACTCATATGAGTCTTCACCGAACCTTTGATGTACAAAATCAAATAACATCTCCCCAACGGAAGGAACATCTTTTGTGGTAACAGTTGTAGACTACATGATAAAAACAAAAACATTTAATCAAAAAGATTTGATGAAACCAGTTGGACGTTAGTGCAGCTTAAAGTTAAAATAATATTTACCTGAAAAAGGATAAGCACTCTTAGTTGGCGTTTTTTAACCTCAGGGAGTATGAGGTCGAGAAATTGCAATTTACCACTTGCTTTTATGTCAGCATCCAATTTTAACATTGTTGGTTCTTGATCCTTTAAGATTTTGCTGTGAAGTGTAGGGTCCACGACATAGGGGTGATTACAACACTTCAAGGGAGAAAATAAGATCAAAATAAAATACATCCGAGGATGAATCTCAAGTTGGAGTTGGATTAAAAAGTGTTAATATAAATTTAAAAGGTCACAAAAGAAATCAGGATCATCATAACATCTTAGGTTATTTCATCAAATAACAATGTTAACTAAATTCTTTGAGTAAATGGCTTATTGTATGCACGAAGACAGTGGTTACCACTTTATTATCTTTCTAAAGCTGCTGTAAATCTAAACAAGTTGATTTTTGTAACCATAATGGATGTGTCAACACATAAACTATGCTGACTAACTGCAGTTATAAACATATCCTGATTCTATTATCAGATATAGATACCAATTTGCAGAGAGAGAGAGAGAGAGAGAGAGCTAGCTATCAATCGCTCTCTCTACTATTTTCATCCTTTACTTTTACAAACAAACAACTTTTTACTTGCAAACAATACAAAGAAATCCGTACACATTATCAAACCCATGCCAATAGTAATTCAAGGGGCAACAAACCAAAAGCCACCTCAATATTTGAACATTGAATATGTTATGTATAAATCATACAAAAATTCTCTTAGTTTTTAAACTAAAATATGTTTTACTATATTATTAACTAAAAAATAAAAACATGATCATAAGATGCTGCAAGCATTAATGCAAATACTCATAATATAAATACTTTTTTTAAACATAGATTTTCACTAATGAACCAAAGAGCCCGGAGTGGTAAAATAGCGCTCTATTTGTCAACTTAATGTATCCAATTAATACGTTCATACTCTATCTTTGGTAAAAACCAGTGGCAAATATAATCATCATATTTGTAATTCTGTTACATACTTACATCAACATTCATGATTAATTTAAAATGGGAAAAAGATTGTCTGATATTACTATTTTAGCAAATTTCAGATTGCCTTTTTGCAAATAGGAAGGCTGGTCTGCCAATAAGTTGTTATGGACCAATTATGATAGTTCATAAACCAAACACTGGCCTTTTCCTACTCTTGTTCCATTAGCCCTTGGATAATGCTTGTCTATTTGACCAACATAGGGTTAGGAAAAACAAGTGTTAGCAAGTCAACCAGACCAATTTGGCCCATTTCAACTCATACTAAAAATTGTACCTCTTCAACCTGAACCTATTTTGACCCACCCATCTTGCCACCTCTAACCATTTACATATGTCCACGACAAACAGCAATGGAAATCAAGTGAAAACCTCCTTTTCCGTTGGTTATAAATGAAATCACTTTCCACTTTGTTCTGTTCAGTTAATAGGTTAAATACAGCCAAGACATATTGGAGACGATACACAGTAGTATGCAATCGGCAGATGAAGGCATTCATGGTGAGACATAAGTTTGTTAATTAATGTGACTCTAACCACTAATATATAAGGTAGAAATCCTGGCACTAAAAGCTTAGATACGAAAATATTAAAAGTAATGAACGAATATTGCCAGAAAATACCTTGCGGTTGGAAATAAAAATGTCTTGTAGAGCCCCACCAACAGTATCTTTTGAGCCGCAACGAAGAACCATTGCATTAGAAAGTAGGGTAGCACAATACTGTTCAAGCTGCACATTAGATAGCTGAACAGGAACCCAGAATTCAACAAACTTTGAAGAGTTAGATATATTTCCATAATTCTGCACATTGGTTGGACCATCATTATTTACTGCATTCTCCGTGACACCAGCTGCTTTGCATGTCCCTGTTACCTAGTGCAAGAATAAAATTTATAAATTAAACAAAAAGAATAAAACAAATGCTTCCAATGAGTCAACTCAGTTAAATATTAAAAAGTTCTCCGTGCTTTCTAACCACTGAAGACCTTTTGAATATAATCTAATACAATAAATGTAATAACTAATAAGAATTAAGATATGAGGTCTCTTGAATAGATTACAGCCAATATTGACGAACCTTGTCACAAGGGTCAAGTTCCGGCTGATTCTCTATATCATTCCTGCAGGATAAGAGTAACTAATTATTGTTGGCACCACAGCAAGATTCCACTAGATAATACAGAATGATATCATAAAATAATTAGGGTTGTAATCTTGTTTATACTGTGAGGAGAAACCCTGAACATATGCATCATAGGAGGATGAAAAACAATCTACGGGTAACAAAATCAAACGAATAAAATCATGGCCAGATACTGCATCAGGGATGCATCTTCTAAACAATCATATTTTATTGGAAATGATGAATATCCAATATTGTTGTGCTTTCAGGAGGCAGACATCCCTTGAAATAACCAACTTTCAAAGCTAAGTTCTCTCAAATGATGCTTAAATTAACACTCAGTAATTTAAAGCATTTCATTTAATGTATAAGGTCAAAGGTTGACTCATATCCCCACTTCTTATCATCAAAAAAGAAAAGTTAAAAACAATAACCGTATTTATTAGGGATATAAGATCGCTCAATGAATTCTTCTAAGAGCTCAAAAAGGATGTAAAACTCAGATTCATCCCTAATTAACTTGAGCTAATTTTTATGAAATAATGTGGTTCAACGAAAGCACCAGACTCACCTCGATGATGATGTGTGGAAGATATGGTTATCATTATCTGCACATGCATCATAATCAGCATTCCTATTAGATGGAGAGCACTCGCCTCCAATTTGTTTCTCCACATTACCATTTTCAGTAGACTCTATTTGGTCTACATCCATCAGTCGTTGATCCAACACTACCTTTTTAGCTTCATCATGAGCTTCTTGAACTCTTATGCTATTCTGGACTTTCAGCTCTTTATCCTCATCTAACATGCCAAAGGAAATTAAACAAAAAACTTAAGCATTATAATGATAATAACAACATAAATATAGCGTGCATAGAGCAAGCAAGAAGGAAAGCAAAACAAGATGACAGTTGAAAGACAACGATTAAAATTGGTGCTAGCATTATCTTGAGGAGAGTTGTCTTGCCCCTCTGGAACCCTCTTATCATCTGTGTGTCAACACAGAAAAAGGAATCAACCATAAGAGAAAGAAAAAACTTCCACACTGAAATTATTATATGTTTATAAATTAAGGGCGTGTAACTACTATTCATTGTCATATATCTAATAATTAGATTAGATTATGATGAGGGACCTTTGTTATATTGTATAAAATATGATAATAGACCATAAAAGGCAAATTTAAGGTAAGTACCTGATTCGATTCTTATTCGTTGAGGTACAAATAAAGACTTATAACGAATAGCGTTGAATCTCTTCCTTTTTCTACCACCAACACCTGGATACTGCCTTCCATCAAGAGCTTTCTTATGAACGGTTGTGTGGTTTCTTGATCCTGAGATTATGGCAGTAGATGCATCTTTCGTCTTAGCCATCTGTCAAAAAACGCAACAGAGTTGAACAAAATATAAGCAAAATCCAGTAGATGAGTTGCACACGCAAAGTTGCATAGTAATAGTACCCTTTACTCTTAACAATCAAATAGCAAGTATAAATCCTCCAACTGATGACTTAAAAATAATGTCTCGCGTTCTGTTTTACATAAAACATACCTACTTACAGTTATAATAATTTAGTAGTAAATTACAAATAACTCGAAGAAGTCAAGCAGTTAAATCAAACCATTCACCATCATCCAATCTTTTTAACACTATCAAACTAGAGGACTTGAAACTGACATTATAACTCATAGTAGTTCAAAATCCATCACTTTCCAGAAACCTAAGTTTCTTTGTAACAATATGTCAAACACCTGGTGACTGCTACTTGTTCCACTAGGTAACACATATGGCACATTAACAAACACAGATAAACAAATTAACCGAACTCCAAAATTCAATATCACGAAAATATCGATATGATTCAACGAAATTTAAGCATAGACAGGCTACTGAAGTGACTAGTACTTACTCGAACAACGAAAAATTGGAGAAACAGTTATAATAATGAAAATGTACAAACTAATCATCAAAAGTAAGTCAACAAATATTTGTGCATGTGTTTATACATTACATCTAGCCATGTAGGTTTAAACCCTAAACCCTAAACTTACTTACATTATTTGCATCTGTATCATATTCATACATAACAAACCCTGACATTGTATGCAGAGTAACAGCTATAACATAAACAAACTTGCATTAAAAAAAAAAAAAAAAGTGAGTTCACACACATATAGTAACAGACAAATTTATGTAAGTAAGAAAAACAAATGAAACTGTAGGTGAAATAATAAAAAGTTAGGGCAAATATATGTAAACGATTTTAACATTAATAGAGACCTGCAGATAAAAAATTAGGGTCTTAGAGCGTCATACATGCAACGATTTTTTTTTTCTTCCAAAAATGAGGATTTATTTCTGATGCTGAAAAATATTCTCCGATGGTGAAAAATAAGGAAAATTGGTGAAGACACATGTATTTTTGATTGTTTCGGTAGTGGAAAAACGTACGGAGTAATTATTTTGAGTAATTGCATGTTTTAACTATTTTTCTGTTTATAGTTTTGATTTGTGGGTGGGGTTCAGAAAGGTAGACCTTGTCGAGTAGGACGGAGTAGTCTCATCTCAACCGTTTATTGATTAATATACCGCCTAGATCAATTCATGTCACATTGGATCGGTATGCAATTACTTTTGGTCAAGGGACTAATTTTGTAAATTTGTTTGGATAGTGACACCATCAGTCACATTGATCAGGTACGACGGTCACAAAATACAATTTTTACCCTCGTTTCTCTCTCTTCTCACGCAAACACCCAAAACTCTCTCAATTACACACACTCACACACTTAGAACACACACTAAATATCACTTTTTAAACCGTTCAACACACAATCTGCACCGATAAACGTCGATTTTTAAGAAAACTATGACTAAAACACCTAAACGTTTCTCCGATTCAAAAGTTGTTGCCGTTAAAAACTCAAATAAGAACATAGCTCATAAGTTTTCCGATTATTCTCGTATTTTCTTCATTTTTAACTGTTTTCGTCTATGCTACGGTAAGAAAAAAAAGCAGGTTTCGGTCCGTTTTTTCTTCATACATATTTCCTATTTTTATTGTTCAGCTACACGCAGAAGCAAACGAAGAACACGTTATAAATTTGAAGGAAAAAGAAAAGATCAAACGAAGTGTGTAAATTTGTCATCAGATGGTAGCGATGAAGCGGAAAGTATAGCGAGAGGCATCTACTTGTTTTTTTGCTTTTTTATTTTTGAATTTTACTGATGTTTGTATGATGTTGTTTGATAGTGATCATTATTTGCATGTTATTTGATCTGATACTTGTTAAGAGTCTGAGATTCAAAGGAAATAAAAATATAAAATTACTTTTTTACAGTATGTTAAATGATTGTCACTGCATTTTATTAGTTTAATGATTTTTATGTGTTCTTTAAAGCTTCCTTTTACACTTGAAATAAGAAATTACTACTACTTGTTTTACGACATTTTATATGTTGTTTACTGCATTTTATAAGTGTTGGTATTTTTTGTGTGTTTTTAAGGATTAACATATTATACATCGAATGGAAAAATTGGTATTTTATAATTTCACTGTACCTTGTAGAATTGTGAAACGTCCCATTTTTTTTTTTTTTTAAATTAATTTTCTCAAAACACTTTATACATTAATATAAAGTGACAACAGCATAGTTTATTACAAAACATGCTTTACATCATTACACAGTATTACATGTTAATATAGAGCATGATTTACGAGTCCTTCCTCTTACTATCTTGCCATAGTAAGTCCATCACTAGTAGCCCTCGGGTCTCTTTCCCGGATCCCCACCCTGCATACCTCTTGATGTACCTATCACACACAACAATCAACACGTAAGCATTTTGCTTAGTAAGCACAGGAAGGGTACAATCACATACGAACAATTTAGCACAATTGATCACTCAGCAATTGGTAATCTGACTTATGCGGCTAGGCACAATTGATCACTCAGCAATTGGCCTTTCAACTCATACAGCTGGGCACAATTGATCACTCAGCAATTGACCCTTCAACTCATACAGCTGGGCACAATTGATCACTCAGCAATTGGCCGTTTAACTCATACAGCTAGGCACAATTGATCACTCAGCAATTGGCCCTTCAACTCATACAGCTGGGCACAATTGATCACTCAACAATTGGCCGTTTAACTCATACAACTGGGCACAATTGATCACTCAGCAATTGGCCGTTTAACTCATACAGCTAGGCACAATTGTAACACAATCAGTATTAACATATTCAGCCAATTATATACTTTACATTCCTACTACTTACCTCGAGGACGACGATCAGATATTTATGGATTGCTACTCGAAATACCTGTCGAGGCGACCGAATTCAATTAACTCTGATAATACTTAATATTATTTAAAACATTAATTACTCCTGCGACACTACCCTCTAGTGTCGCTACACCTCCTGGCGACACCAGATTAGTGTCGCTCAATGCATTATTGCGACACAACCTGCGACACTAGCTCTTAGTGTCGCTAAAACAACAATTCAATTAACAGTAGAAACTAGCGACACAAGCTGCGACACAAGCTCTTTGTGTCGCTAAAACAACAGTACTAAGCAACAGTGGAAACTAGCGACATAAACTCTTGTGTCGCTAAAGCAACAGTACTAACTCGCGACACCATCATTGCGACACAAGCTGCGACACTAGCCTTGTGTCGCAATAACGAACAGAACAGCAGCAGATTCCGATTTTAACAAGTTTTCTGGGTAAAACTCACACTTTAACCCAATAAATTTACTGAAGATGATAAAGCACGTAATAAGCTCAAACTCTTACCTGGAATTGGTTTCAAAAACACACAAGAACAATTTCAAAGATCAAATCTTTAGCAACTTCAACTTTTTCTTGCTTTCTCTCTCTAGAATCTCGAAATCTCACACACACAATGGTTCTGGAGGTGTTTACTAGTTTCTGGAAAGTGTTGGAATATGATTTATTTGTAATTTCACACTAAATTACACAATTAACCCTTCAAAACCGACTTTCTGCCCGTCACTGCGACACAAGCCTTGTGTCGCACTGGGCTCTGTGTCGCATAACAGTAAACAATTTTTAATTTAACAAATTTCGGGGTGTTACAAATTGTCACTGTATTTATATAAGATTTAACATTATTTGTGTGTTCTTTGAATCCAGATTTTAATTACTACTAGAAATTAAAAAATTACTATTACTTATGTTACTGCATATTGTATGTTATTTACTGCATTTTATGAGTTTTAATAATTTTTATGTATTTATGCAACTTGATTTTATACTTGGAAAGGAAAAAATTTCTATTAATCATTTCAGTGCATATTGTATAATTGTCACTACATTTTATAAGTCTTGAACAAATTTTATGTGTTCTTTTAAGCTTGATTTTATACTTGGAATGAAAATATTACTACTACGCATATGGATGCATCTTATATCATTTTAATGCATTTTATTCAATTTTAAACAACTATACACATTTCATAAGATTGATTTTGTACTTGAAGTGAAATAATTACTATTACTTATTTATGTGAGTAAAAATAATGCTTTCACTTCATTCTTGTTCTGCATTTTGACTGTATATTGTCAAAATAACTATTATTCATTTAATGTATATTTTAATTTTTTTTCATATTGTAATTTTTATATTATTGTCATGTTTGAAGTTCATTTCTTAGATTGGATTGGTGTGGGACCTCTGGGTACATTATGGATGCCATAGTGAGAACGACTACCAATTTTAAGCCAAGCAACAATTTTAATGGCCCGTTGTTAATTCTCGTGGTAAGTATAATTTGTTTTTCAATATTTTTTTATTGTTATTAATATGTTAATTACAAATACTAAAAAGTCTTTCTAACTTGGTTTGTATATACAGAGTTTAATGTTGAAGATATAGAATATGTGGATAAGTCTCCTACTGATTTTATTTTTGATATTGGAGATGAACAACTGAGAGTAAGTAATTTTTCTTTACTGCATTTTATCTTAATCAAGTTGCATATCATTTTTATTGAAGTGTTTTTTTATACTACTATAATTTTTCTTCATTGCTTGTGTGTTGCATCATTTTTTTGAAATGCTTTTATGCTGCATTATTACTAAACAATAAAAGTATTATACTTGTTTATTCAGGATTCAAATATGTGCATTAAACAAAGCCTTATACATGTGCGGAATTATAAAGAACTCATTGATATTATATAGCAACTGTAATGTCACTACATTTTTTTGATCCAGAAATTATTAACATTGCTACGGAAAGAAACTCAATATTTGAAGTTAGGAAAGTTTTCAGGAAGATGTCTACAAACAACAATTTTGGTTATTTGTCTGATTCTGAGGATGAAATGTTATGCTCAATGTCTCAACGTGTCACTGAAATTGGACAATCGTCTAAGTTTTCGGTATCACCAATCATGTATGTTGAGCCATTAGGTGTAGTTGATACTGCTCATCCTGAAAATGAAAATGCAAAGAATTGGATACATGAAAAAGAAGGTTTTGTTGAGAATGCTCATCCTTAGGATGCTAAGAAAGGTGTTTGTGAGTCACCTCATGTTGTTCAAGATAAAAAAGATGATGTGGTTGAAGTTATTAGCATAGCTAAAGCTACTAAGGATGAGTTGGTTGTGGTAAGCAATGGTGAAGTTGAAAAGAATGTTGTATTGTTGAATGTTGCTGAAGAGTTTGTTAAGACAGAGAATGGAGAGCAAAATGTTAGCCTCGATTATATTAAAAATATTAAAAGTATGCTAACTTAACAAGAACCGTCTTATGTTGGACAATTGAAAAGAAAAAAGATGGATGGGCCCGAGTTTTCAACTTTTGATTTTGGTATATCACCTGATGGCCAGAGATAAGCGGATGTTTTACAACATGCTTTTGATGGAATGGCTAGGTTGCCGAAAGATAATGTTCATAATGCTAGTGTATTTGAAGTTACTAAAGAAGATAAAGGTGGTGCTATAGATGATGGTATTTTTCATGATTTTGATTCAATTCATAAAACCATTTACAGATGATGAATACCTCTTTGCTGCAGAAGCTACTAACTTAGCTGTGGCGAAAGCATTGAGTAAAAAGAAGAAGAAGAACAGAAAAATGATGAAGTTATAAAGAAGAGACTACAGGAGTTCATGGAACTTGATTTAAAGTATAGAGGAAAAGAAGAACAAGGGAAAAAGAAAAAGAAGACAATGAAAGAAACAGTCAGGCAGAAAAGAAAAAAGCTGATGAGGTTGAGGCCAGGAAAAAATCTTTCCGATAAGAAAGATGTAGAAGAGTTTTTGTTCAAAAATTAACAAAATGCGACATAGTTGAAGAAAGAAAGCCAAGTTGTAACAAATTCTCAAAGTATTTCTACAATTCTTGCACCATTCTTAGCTGTCAGTCCAATTGGTTCTGCCGAAATCCGATTAGAATTACCAAAAGTTCTTCCAAAGCCTATATTTCCGTTTCTAATTAGCAAGAATTTCAAAGTTGTTGGTGATCAGAAAATTGAGAGAAAAAGTAAAACTTTTGACTGATGGAACTGTGAAGGTTGAGATTAATGGTGAGAATGTTTATGTGAACATATATGACGAGCTTTTTTCTTCGTATGTTGGTAAGGAGGTTTGTATGGATTCAAAAGTGACAGTGCAAGAAGAAAGATCGTCTAGGTTCATCTTTAGTGCATATCAACATGTGAAGTAAGTTTTACTTTATTAAAATGCTAATCTAGTATTGCTGCATATTATATTTTGTTTAATTTATCTTATTTCTCAGTGTTATGCCATATGCTGGTTTTAACATATTTTTTTATGTAGGAATGTTTATTTCAAGAATTATACTTGCAATCTTGATCTTCAAAGTTTGGAAACCCTTTATTCTGGAGTTGCTGTTGCACAATCAGTTATTGATGTTTGGACGCACATTCTTAATCGTGAAGAGTCTTTGAAAGCATCATCTGATCAATCTGTTGTTCGTGTATTCTGTGATACTCAAGCCTTGGTAATTTTTATTACTAACTTATCAGTTTATATATATTTCTATTAACAAATTTAAATATGTTTCTTCCGTTAATGTTTTGTTTTCAATTTTTAGACATATGCTACTATTAATCCTTTATAAGATTAAAGTGTTGCTTTGTCCACATTTGAGAAAAGTTTGAAATCATCTTTGATGCAAACATAAATTTCAATGAGACTACTTTGGTAATTATTCTTTTTTGATGTTATATTTTTTTTAAATATAAATTGTTTTTCAACGTATTTCGAAATTTGACCTAATTTTATCAAAATGTTTTTGATTTGTGTAGGTCATTTTTCCTATATTGATGCCAGTCAATTTAAAGTAAGGAATGGTAAATCATTATTATCTGGTTTGTTTTAATTAGAAAGAACCAAGCATTCACATCATTGACAACATCAAATTGAATCAAAATGATATATTTGAACGATACAAGAATATGTCGAAGACTCTTGTAAGTTTTTAATTTTATTTTACTGCATCTTGATTAAAGTTGGCTGCATTTTACCAATTTTGTTATATAGATTGTCCTTTTATGTTCGACTTCTATTTGATATTTTTAAGTTTTTTTATGAAATTTTTTATTACATCGTTCGATGTTTTGTGAGTATCTTGGAAAGGTTGAGAAACACACGAGTACTTTCGAATTGATGGGTAAAGACATTAAGATTCTTGATGTTGAATGGGCAACACAAAAGAACCACACAGATTGTGGTATTTTTCTAATGAGACAACTTGAGTGCTACAAGGGTGATGTGCTGCAAGACTTAAAGAATCGGTTCCAAACGTTATTATCTCACAAAAAGCAGGTTGAAGAATTGAGGAAAAAGTACATTACTAAGATTATGTTATGTGAATACAATGATGATGTTCATCAAGTTATAGAAGAAGTGAGAGCGTACGATAAATTAAATCTGAATGTCAGGCTGGCACACAAAAAGGCTTCGAAGGTGAATATCGGCAAGCGTATCCTAAAGAAGAATGTTTCTGTTGGTTGATGATGTCTATGCATTTTAATATTTGTGGTGGTTTGTTGTTATTTTGAAACAATTTGAAGTTGTATTGTCGTTTTATTTGTCTGTGAACAATTACTATCATATGTCGGTCAGTGGATGGTGGATCGTTTTCTTTAGTGACTAAGTAGATTTTTCTGTTTGTTTTTTATTAACGATGTTTTGATAACACTTATCGTTTAAGTACGTTTTCTAGTTGAATGTATAGTATGCTATAAACAGTTGTTTTATATTAATGTTAAATATGTGCAAATGTTATTTTCTACTTGTATATATATTATGTTATTTAATTTTTTTTATTTTTTTCGAAGCAATTGGGAACGTTAATGTATGTTGAAGCAGTGTAGTATGATGAAAATAACAATGAAACAAAGTCTGGGGGTTTAAGACAGTTCATTCAGTTGTTTACATATTTTTACAAAAAAAATTAATCACGTCTTTCTCTTCACTAAATAGATACTTGTGAAGTCATTTTGAATGTAAAAATATCATATTTTTAAAAACTACTCGAATATAGTAGTTATTGCACTTTATGAAACACTTACTGCATTTTAATTGTAACTGAATCAAGGGTGTTTTGGTATTTTTGCACACGTTAGTGGCATTTCCATCATTTTGTACCGTCAAATGATAGTAATTTATTTTACACTCACAATTTCAAACACACATAACCCCCAAATTGACAAAAACACATACCATTACACACCATTTCACACACTCCACCATTACACACGCTCCATTTCACACACACTCACGCCCTAATTCTCTCATTTTCACGCAATTATGACGAAGAAGCGTACAGTTAAAAAACCGGTAACTGTACCAAAATCTTCTAGAGGGATCACGGAGAAGAAAGGGAAACAAATCGTTACTCGTATGTTATTCTATATTTAACGTTATTGCTTTTTATCTTAGTGTTATTCATTTTCTTTTTCTTAATTCTATTTTTGTATCATTTATAGCGAGTATGAGGAGTAATAGTAAAACTCGTTCTAAGTATGTTGCAGAAAAGAATGATGCAAGTGAAAATGTAAACAGAAGTAATCATGATATTGAAAATCAAAATGATGCCGGAGGTTTGTGTTTTTAATTGTGTTATTATTTTGATATTGTTTGTTATTGTTATAAAATTGCAATAGTAATGTATTTTGTTTTGTTTTGTGACATACTTCATTACTCTTATTATTAATTCGCAAAGTAATGGAACATTTTCTCATGAAATTTTGAAGGGTATTATAGTAAAATGCTATTAAATACCATGATAAACTAAGTTACTCAAAAACTCATGATAAATTGATATTTTAATATTTCACTTTGACCCCTAAACAATTTAAGTTCTTACATAATAATTTGATGCATTTCAAAAACTACACAACTACCCCCTTTGATTGTTTCATCCATGCATCTTTATTTAACAATTGCATTTAAAATATAAAGTACATTTAGTAATTAGTATCATTACTACCATCACTCTTATTTTTATTATCTTGCTATAAGTATATCCTATCATAAATTTTAATCCAATTATTTAAATCCCATGTGTTTTCTATTTGCAATACTTATCTCTAAAATGATATTATTTTAAAAAAATGATAAGTATAAAATTAGCAACATTTTTATCTTACATGAAATAAAATATATATTTTACTAATGCTAAAAAGATTCACTACTAATTAATTAATCATTATCTACGTACATGCAAATCATTATAAAGTTTTAAAGAACAAAACTAAAACGATTAATATTAATCAAGCATAATCTAATTAGTAATATACACCCGACGCAATGCGCGAGCAATTTTTACCTCGTTTTATTTAAATGTTGCTATGTATATGATAATAAACAACTAGATTACGGCAAAAATTAACGATTCTAGTTGATGTGCATGTTTTTGTATATGATTGTGTGGAATATTTAATTTTGTTTTCAAATTTGAATATGAAGAAATTGTGTTTTGTTTATTAAAATACTAACTGCATTTACATTTTATCACTGTATCTCACACGTTACTAGGTTTTTACTTATATCATGTAATTATGAAGTTTTTTGAATGATAAATTCATCACTGGATTTTATATTTTAAATGCAACTTAAACATTATCATTTTTGTTAATTTTTTTAGATTATTTTCATGATTAAGTGTTTCGTTTATGATATATATTTGTTTTTCAACTATTGTCTATTTGTTTTTGTTTGTTATTTCTAATT
Organism: Gnaphalium uliginosum; assembly: GCA_963930675.1. Lineage (NCBI taxonomy): Eukaryota > Viridiplantae > Streptophyta > Magnoliopsida > Asterales > Asteraceae > Gnaphalium > Gnaphalium uliginosum. The sequence goes on along the minus strand of OZ005683.1, from coordinate 10,713,838 downwards.
GAAGATTTGTGTTTTCTAAAATGAATATTTATTTTGTAGCTAAAAAGGGAAAGAATATTGAACAACTACATGACTTCCTTGTGATTCTAGCAAGATAGTCTCCAAAATGGTTGCTAGATATTATAATTGCTACAAACAATGCTCAAAAGCAAGTTATAAGAGATATGGTAGGAGCTTGCTTGACGATTCCTTTGATTTTGTATCAATTCCATTCAGGCTAGGTCGTTTTGTGGTTGAAATGTTCAATCCTGAGAAATGTAAGTTCATGTTGCCAAATGGAACATCGGTTAAAGTTACTAAACAATTGATACATAATACTATAATTGGAGGTACGTACATAAAAACAAGGGAAAAGTCATCTGGTTTGGATTCAGTTGTTCAGGAATTCAAAAAACAATATAGTAACTTACCGCTTTATAATTACACTTTTAAGTCTCTTGAAGAGATTTTGGAGTTACATAAAGAAGCAGAAGGGAAGTTTAGGCTGAATTTTCTCGTTATGGCTACATCTGTATTGATTGAGTGTAACAAATCTAGAGGTGTTAATCAAAAAATATTGATGTGCATTCCCGAAAAGGATGAAGATATTAAAGGTTTGGATTGATGTGGATATATTTTAAATTCCATGATTAAGAGTAGGAAAAAATACAAGTTCAAGGATAATTTCAGTGGGCCTATGCTAATAATGGTGGCAAGTTGTATGATTGTTATTGATTATGTTTTTTTTTCAACTTTTAATTGAATAATTTTCTATTATACTAATTTTTTTTAAAAAGCTTATATATGTGAATTCTACACTGTTCAAAATTGAAGAAGTGGGTATATTGAAGCCATATATAAAAAATTTGGAATACAAACAAGTTGAAAGGACGAGAGAACCGTGAGATTAATGAGGGAGGTTTTGGAATTGAAAATGTTACTCTTGTTTAAGCTGCAAATGAAGATTTTGTAATTGAAGATGAAGATCTTAAGGTTTGTGAACAAACCTTTGTTGTTAAAACTTGTTTTATAATGAGTGTTATTTTTTAAGTAAATGTATTGTGTTTTATTTACAGACTGAGAAAAGAAAAATTAAAGAAAATCTTAGGAAAAATTAAAGAAAATCTTAGGAACCTTGAAAATTTGAAGAAAGTTATTGATGGTAGTCTGTGTGAGTTATATGGAAAACATTCTAGTGACCATGAGTTGCACATGTTAGATACTATTAGACTTAACTTGTATAGAAATTTTCGAGAAATGAATGTTGTTTATGGTGTTGATATTGTTAAAGTTGGTAAGTTGGGGAATACATATACTGTTGTGAATGATCATGCACATACTGGTGATACTGGAAATAGAAATGATGGTGGTACTGATGGTGGTGATATTGGTAAAGTTAGTGATATTGATGATGCTGGTGTTATTTTCTGTGGGTAATACTGGTAATTTCGGATTATTACAAGTATGGAAGTTGGTGAGCCATCTGTGCACGGTGTTGGTGATTATTATCATATTATAGAATGTGTTGGTGTGAATTATAGTTTGGTTGACGAATATTTTTTTCATGATCATTTGGAAAATAATTTTAGTGTTGATAATATGGATAGGAGTTTGGAAAACTTACATATCTCACAGAATGAGAAGAATGATATCGCTAAGGTTAGTAATTTACATTTCTTTACTCATTGCATTTTAACATTTCTTTATTGCATTTTGTGTTGAATCACGTATGTTATTTTTACAAAAAAATACAATTGTATTTTGTGTTCAATCATATGTGTGTATTTATTTTTATTTCTTTAAATGGAAAGAATGTGAATACTATAGAAGATGAAGGTGAGAATGTTGGTGAGGACAATGATGCTTCCGAAGTTAGTAATTTATAATTTATTAGTCACTGCATCTTAGTACTTTTTACTGCATTTTGTTACTCATATGTGTTATTTTTACAAGTACAAGTGTATTTTTGTTGAATCATGTGTTTTTAATTACTTCTGTTTTTTAGGTGCAAGAGAATATGTCGCTTATATGTGTTATTTTTACAAGTACAACTGTCTTTTTTTATTGAATCATGTGTGTTTTAATTATTTTTACAGTTTTAACTTCATTTTATGTTGAATCATGTGTGCTAATTTTACAAAAATACCACTGAATTTTGTGTTGAATCATTTGTTTGTAATTATTTTTATTTTGTTTGAATGCAACAGAATGTGAGTACTACAGAAAAGGAATGTGAGAAAGTTGGGCAGGACAATGATTCGTCCAAGGTTAGTAATTTACAATTTGTTAGTCACTTCTTTTTAGTACTTTTTGCTGCATTTTGTTGCTCATATGTGTTATGTTCATAAAGTACAACTTTATTTTTGTTTAATCATGTGTTTTCAAATTATTTATGTTTTGTTTAGGTGCAGGAGAATATGTCTGCTATAGAAGTGGAAAGTGAGGGAGTGCGTGATGACAATAATGTTGTTAAGGACTTAAGGTTAGTAGTTTCTTTATGTCGCTTATATGTGTTGTTTTTAAAAGTGAAACTGTATTTTTTATTGAATCATTTGTGTTGTTAATTAATTTTGTTTTGTTTAAGTGCAAGATATTGTGATTGATACATCAATGGAAGTTCAAAAATTAGTTGATGAAGATGTGCTTACGGATGCAGGTTATGAAACCTTTGTCGATAGTCTGTTGAATCAATACACATTTTTACAATTTGGAGAAGACAAGTCAAATGATGTAGATGGTTTTTCTGGAATTGAGCCACAACTTGTTACAAAAGACAATCTAAGTGGGCCTAATGTAAAAACATCACAATATGATGATGATTTGCAACAAAAAGAATGTGAAGTGGCTGCAACTTTGGAAACTGGACAGGTGAAAATTGCAACTGAAGAATCTTTAAAAACAAAAACCTAGCAAGCTCAAGAAGAAATAGTTGTAAATACTCTGGTGACTGTTGCATTAAGTGGTAAACATAAAAAGAGTGCAAAAGAGAATGAGGAAAGTAAGACTGAACTTAAGGAAAAGGAAGAGACGAAGGATAAGGAAAGAAAAGGTGAATCGAAAAGAAAGAGCAATGAAGAAATAGAGAAGTTACTTCTACAAAAGGAAATGAAGGAGAAAGTTGTAAAGTTGGAGAATAAAGAAAAAAAAAGCAAAAGTTAGTTGAAGAAAAAAAGAAACAACAAAAAGCATCAAGGTTGGAGAAAGAGAAGAAAGGTAAGGAGGAAAAGAAGTTGGTGGTTGAAAATGTTGGTTTTCATACACCAAATGCCCCATTTAAGTCTATGTGATTACCTACAGAGATTAAGGAGTCGGCGGCAAAATTTAAGGGAGTCTATTAAAGTTATACTCCAAACAAGCGTTTAAAATCAATCCCTGATATTATGTCGATTGTGTGTGCTCAGCCTTTACAACTTGAATTCCATGCTGGAAAATTAAAGGAAAAAGGTGTATTTGAAGGTAAAGGTGTTGAAGATCAACATCATTTAAGGCCAAAAAAGCAGAGGAAAGGAAGAGAGGATGTTAAACGAAAGTGCGCTATTGACAAACCAAATGGTGTTGTACAAACTGAAGTTGATATTGACGATGATAAGATGTTAGTTAAAATATCAAAATTTCTTTGCTCTCCGTACAAAGAAAGAAAAGTTTGTTTAACTTCAAAGAGGACAATGGAAGAAGAAAGGGTAGCAAGGTTCATATTTTGTGCATCTCAACATGTCAAGTAAGTTCTATAGTGGTTTCTTTATTTTTTATTAGATTACATTTATATTATCTAATTATTTACGTTGGAAGACTTACTTTTACCAAGTAATTTAAATTTCAGTGCTGTTTACTTCATAACACATGCATTGAATCTAGAGATTTACGTTTTGGAGACTTTGTATCCTGGTTTTGCGATAGCATCTTCAATAATCGATGTCTGGTCACAAGTATTGAACTATGAAGAAATTAAACGTGACCCGTTGAAGGGTGATCTGGAGAAGCTTATAAGAGGTTTCTTGTGGTGCCAAGGTCCGATGAAGGCAGGTAAATCGAAGGTGGCATGGGAGGATATTTGCCATTGATGTGTGCTAGATAGCATTTAAAAAGTTATAGATTATGTTTTGGATTTATCAATACTATCACACAATACAGGCAAGAATACCCGATCGAATAATAATATAGTTTGGTAAATCCGAGTGTCGAACTAAGGGAACGATGTATTAAATTGAATTAATTAATTAAAAAGTAAATAATAAGTAAAAGGGGTGCGTTTTAGTTCCGTACGAACTTTTTAAGAAACTAATATAAACTTAAATTAAACAAAATAATTTAAAAATAGATTAAGACAAATATGGATAAAGAATGCGTTTACCTAGACTTTTATACCCTAGATTCCAGTTATCATGTATGTTAAACTGTTAGATAATCTTATTGTGAATAAATCTTTTGTAGAAAGTAGTAACTTTTATCAGGATAACAATTCCTATAAAGTTCAGATAAGACACAAGACTCATTATGAATACACAAGAAAGACTTTCTATGTGTTGTCTACCTATCTTTTATTTAATTAAGCACTTCAACCGTTTATTGCGATTTATCCTAGCGATCTTGAATCAACAAGTATCTAATAATCGTCATTTGACGATTGTCACATTAAATGATCTTCAATAATTATTATTACTCTTAAGCTATTGCCGATTAAAGCTTCAAGCCACAACTATTTAACAAGTTAAACAAATGCAAATAATTAATAAACCTAGACATGATTACGTTATAGAAAAGGTTGATTAATCACGTTAAGTAATAATTAAAGATCAATTAAATAAGATGGATCTTTCGGATAAACACAATAAACTTCATAAAATTAATACTCGAACATAAACACACATTAAACCTTCATCTAGCTTTTACTGTCTAAGTAAACACAAATAGAAAATTAGCTCATAGCTACGATAAAAGAATTCATAATTAAACTTAAACAAAATAACATTGTCTAAAAAGAATAAGAATTGAAAACCAAACCGAAAACCCGAACAATCTTCGCGAGGGTTGAAAACCTTCAAACCCTAAACTTCGTCGCTCCAAATTCGTGCGTAAACCTCTTCTTAAACCCCAAAGTCGAATTAGGCTTTGGTTATTTCGTATGGTATATGGCTGGGGTAAAGCCTCTATTTATAGATTTGTAAACCGACATCCAACCGGTGGTTGGGTCTTCCAACCGGCAGTTGGGCTTGAGCGATTAACCGACTAAAATCCCGTTAGCCTCCAACTGGCGGTTGGGCTCGGGTTCCAGAATATTCTTTTCGCGTCCAGCTTCAGTTCTTCTTCCTTTTTACACTTTAATCATTTTTCTTCAACTCTACTTCATTTTAAGTCCTTTTTCCATTCTTTTTCAGATTCAAGTCATAAATACACCTGATTGCAAATATGAACGAATTAAGTATCTAAAATCATATAAATGCAATATAAATGTATCAAAAATAAGGAAATATTATTAATTAAATATGTATTTATTTGATGTTATCAGCCATCCAAAACAGGAAGGTGGCTTGGGTATCCGTCGCTCGAGTGACTGGAATGTCTCTCTTATGGCTACCCACATTTGGAGCATCCTCTCTAGGAAGGAATCCATTTGGTTTCGATGGGTGTATGCATATAAGCTGCGTGATCGCAGTTTCTGGGATGTTACTTCTCAGAGCAGTATGAGTTGGGGGTGGCGGAGTTTGTTACGTATTAGGGATGTCGTTCGGCGGTATTGTTGGTATAAGATCGGTAATGGGAGGACTGTTTCGGTTTGGTATGACACTTGGTGCAACCAGTGTCCTATTGCTCGTCCCTTTTCCAGTCACCGTGACATTATTCGTTCGGGTTTTTTGATTACTGATTTTGTTGCTGATCTCATTGAGGGTGACTCTTGGAGAAGGCCGGTAGTATGGCTCCAAAGGTACCATTCTCTTTCTCGGATTGAGGTCCCGCTTCTTTCTTCTCAGCCTGATAAGTTATTGTGGCGCGATTTGATTGGGAATTTTTATGACTTTCGGGTTGGACAAGTTTGGGAGTTTATTCGGCCGAGAGATAGTGTGGTGGAGTGGGCTCCTGTTGTGTGGTTTTCCCGTTGCATTCCTAGGCATGCCTTTCATGTGTGGCTTGTCTTGAAAGACAGACTAAAGACACAAGACCGTCTGAGGCAGTGGGATGTTGGTCCTTCAGTTGATTTAACCCTTCTTCGATGTCAGTTGTGTAGATCTTGCCAAGATTCACATGCCCACCTTTCTTTGAGTGCTCTTTCTCTTCGCAGGTTTGGTTCTGGGTTATTAGCCATGCGCAGCTGCAGATTGTGTGTGACAAATTGGAAGATATTATGCCTTCCCTATTATCTGTCACGGGTTTGAAAAATATTGATCATGTTGTGTCTCGTTTGGTGCTGGCGGCTACGACATATTTCATCTGGCAAGATTCGGCTCTTTGCCAAAGGCAAGAGGTCTTGCAAGGAGGTGGCTTATGCTATCATCCATTCGATTCGGCTGAAGACGGTCTCCTTTAATTTCAGACCTTCGCCTCGTGCTCTCCGCACAATGGAGAGATGGAAGATCCCAAAGGTGGTGTGCTCTTCTTCTAATTGATCTTGTCATCATGAGGGTGCAGTAGATTATTGTTTGGTTGGAGCTTGGTTTTTTGTTCTCCAAAAGATGTGCTTATTGCTGGCTGTCATACACATGGCCTGTCTTGTGTATACACTTAGTCTTTCAAATATGTTAGATTAAGTCTCAGGTGGTCCTTCCACCTTTCTTGTAATTGTAACGCTTATAAGTTTTTTCAATAATATTTGCCGGGGTCCCCCCCCCCCCCCCCCTTATCGAAAAAAACGTGACCCGTTGAACAGTACCGATCATGTTTGTTGTAACACGCAAACATTGGTAAGATACTAATTTTATCACTGTTACTTGCATATTTTTAATATTTTCTAATTGTTGTATATATTTAATCTTTTTTTTTTAATTTCAGACGTACGGTGGTATCTATACTGATAGGGACCAAACTAAGACACACAATACATTTAAAGAAAATTGTACATTATGTGTGTTACAAACACCATATGGTTCTTACAAAAAGTACACATGGTATGTTTTATATGTTGTTTTTTATTTTAATTATTGTCGATTACATTTTGTTTTTTATGTGCTTCTATTTGAAGTACTTGTATTTTTTTAGATGTTTTTTTCAATATTGTACTAATCAAACACATTATAAATCACCATTGAGATTTTTTTCCGGTTAACACCACCACTAAAAACCTACAGTTGACCACCATTATTCAAACCCTCGCTGAAAATGTGAATCCTTCAGTGGCTTTATGAACAGAAGCATGTGACAATCGGAATTTCACAAGAACAATTGTGTCTGACGGAAAATGATCTGATCTAGTAGGATTTTGGTTAGGACTTCGACAAATCCTTTTTGTGCATTTTGCGTAGAGTTTGCACAAAAAAATGATCAGATCTAGTGTTTTGATTTCAGTTCCCATATCTACTGTTTTCTTTATGTTTGGCCACCAATGAGCGGGTGGTGATTCCGACGAGGTGATGATGAACACGATCAAGCACTTCCATTTTCTTTAACTATATCTATATCTATATCTATACTACTTTACAAAACATTTGGACTAAAGTCTTAAAAGGGAGAGATAGTAATTTACTATTTTACCCTCCAATTTTTAATCTTTAATATATTATAATAATCAATACAATATTTAACTATTAAATCAATTTAGTTAATTATTATATTTAATATATCATTAATTATATCGGTTTGAACATATTATCCATTAAAATGTCAGTTACATATATATGTCGATAAAAAATTTAATATTCTTTACAAATTATAACCCTTTTATACTAATATACTAGCCTACTACCCGCACGATGTAGTGCGATAAAAAATTTACGTTTTTTAATTTATTTATCTAACATATCTTCGTATAATTGAGAACATAGTAGTATCTACTATATCATTTTCTTACTATTCGCAATGACGATCTCGTCACGACTTAATACTTGATACGAAACCAAGTAAATAAACTGTTAGGGTGGCACATCTAACCCGTCAACCTCTTAAGTTAGAATAGCCAGTGCGTTTACCTTTTCTAGTCAGGTTAGGTCAAGGTCCAGGTTACTGGTCCAACCCATTATTTTGAAGAAAAAAAACTCAGTTTGCTTTTTTAATAAAAATTTTAACCCGTCAAACGAAACACCAACTACATTTTCACTTATATTTATATCAAATCAATCGTAACCGACATTTTAATATCCATCATTATAACATTCTTAAAAAGAATTAAATAATTATAAGGTTATATCTTTTGTAACTTAAACTAATTATGAGGCATTAACATTTATTAATTTTATTTGACCTTAATTTTTATGATTTATATTTAATAAGATGTAAAAGGGAATAATAGTAATTAACTATTTCTCCATTTTAAGACTTTGATTCAAATCACTTATATAGTAACTAGCGTAGTACCCGTGCTATGTAGCGGTGAATACAAAGTTTTGTTATAAATAGTTACTCAACATACACTATGTTTGTCATTCGCGGGCATATTATCCATTTATAACGGTAGCTTTTTCGTATTATGGTACATTAGTGAAGAGTGAAAAAATATGAAAATGATAAAACTTGTTATAAGATGATAATTACATAAGTTAAATATATTAATGTTGAGTCTTAAATCTTAAAAGTTTCTAAATATAAAATATCAAGATGCTTTATATATTAGTATACTACCCACGCGAAGCGGCGGCGTAAAAAAAATATTCGAAGTGATATTGTATTCAATGACATGTAAACATTAAATATATATATATTTTTAAATTACTCGTATTATACTATTTTCTTATTTTATTTTATACGTTATGATTCGAATGATAAAGCAAAACCCTCCAACCACTTTAATATTTGGGGTTGAGTTTGGGTTACGGTTTGGGTCAACATGCGACCCAAAACTCTGAAATTTTTTATTTTCAACGAATACAACAACCCAATCTATTAACTCGTTTACCTACATAGGTTATGTTGTTCGTATCATATTAGTTAAGTTTGACATGTTAGCCCGTTCACCGTAGTTCGAGTTTAGGTTGTGAAGTTTTGAACTGCAAAATCTGAATCCTTTAACCCAAAAACCGTCAACCATTTTATTTTATTCGGCATGTTTCACGCGCATAAGTTGTTGTTAACGGGTTAAGCCACCAAATTTGGAAATAATTATTTTAAAAAATTACATGTTTTATAACCGAAATTAATTATGATATATTAACTTTATATTAGATTGTATTTAATATATGTGTTTCAAACTTGATTGAGATAGTTAAAAGGACAAAAAAGTAATTTACTATTACTTTTTTAAAACTTTGCGCCAAACTCTTTATATATTAGTATAGACTAGCATGTTACCCGCGCAATGTGGCGGTAAAAAAATTATCAGTTCCAGTAATATTCTCGTTTAGTGATAGAATGTCCTTTAAAGAGAATTAAGAAGATCGTGATATGTCATTTACTTATTTTATTTTATACATTTTATTTTGAATTATTAGAATTAACTATCACAATTCTTATACACCCAATCACGACCTAGAATGACATGAAATTAAATAGGATAGTTAGAGTTGAATTTTCAAGCAATTATGATAACACCTAAAACTGTCAACCATGCTAGTTAGAGTTGAATTTTCAAGAAATTATGATAACACCTAAAACTGTCAACCATTGTAATTATTCAGGTTTGGTTTGGATAGAGACTCAAATCAATAAGTTGACCAGCCAACCAGAATAAAGTATATCCATTTTGTTTAAAATAAACTCAATTTGCTAACATATCACCATGTTTGAGCCGTTTACCAAAACAGGTTATGCAAATCAGTTCAAGTTCGGGTTGTGAACTTGAACCAAATTCAAATCTGGTAAGCTCACTCGACTCGAATTATAATTATTTATTATAGTTATTAAATGGGATAATTAAATAATTAATGATAGCTACAAAAGAAAATAAAAAAAAATATTGCACATGTTGTATTAAATAAAATGGTAAGATAGTAATTTCTATAAAATATTATTTTTTAAGACTATAAACTGACCAAATTCTTTATATAATAGTAACATATTAAGTTTCAAATTACTTGAATTTATTATAAGTGTTTAAATTTCGAATAACATACTTTAAATGGTTGTAAGGAAAATTCAAGTAATCATATTTTCTAGGAGTTTTAAATATTTGTGCAAAACTCTATAATAGTAGTATAGATGATGAAAGACGATTATAGTTTATTTTAAATATATATTTTTTCTCCTACATTTATACATAAGTAATAGAATAAAATTAATAATTATGAGGTTATATATTCTGTAACTGAAAGTATTTATGAATATTAACTTTTGTAATTAATTGTATTAATTTTAGGTGTTTAAATGTTGAATAAGATAAATAGAAGGGTAAATTAGTCATTTACTATTACTGTCATTTAAGACTTTTACCCAAATGCATTATTAAGTAGTATAGATATAGATAATAAATTGGTGAAACTCTTTATGTAGAAGTATTCGATAATGAAGATTAAAAAATTCAAACATTTTATTAATAAATGATATTTATATCTTGATTATTACACTAATGAATTCATCAAAAGTAATATATATATATATATATATTTATATATATATATATATATATATATATATATATATATATATATAAAACTCTTAAAAGATGAGAAACAATAATTTATTTTTTTCACAAATTTTAATATCAAAGTTAATAGCTTGATTAAAAAACTATAACTAAATTATTTAAACTATCAATTATTATAATTAGGGGTTGCTATTTAAGTCGAGTCAATTTAGCGGGTTTAAATTTACGGGTCAAAATTTCAAAATCTAATCTTAAAATAATTTCATAAACGGCTCGACGAGTCAAAAATATACAATTTTGGACATGTTCCGCAAAACATGTTTAGGTAAATGGGTTAAAGGAGTTGACGGGATGACGAGTTGGATCTATTTTAAGAAAAATTAAAATTACTTCTTGTTGGCGGTTGAAATTCAAGATTAACATATTTAATATTGTGTTAGTTTCAGGTAAGGTTTCAGATTTTGTCAAGAATTATCACCATTAACTATAATAATTTGAAATATAATGTATACAACAAAGAAAGAAAATGATATATCACTTTTCTTTTATCAATTTTTACTAAAAGATGACATGTAATTGAAAGAAAATATTACTGCAAGTATAATTTTTTGTTGCCGCTGTATTGTGTGGGTAACATACTAGTCTTTTATAAATATAAATTACACTCTTCTAGATTTGTCGCATGTTGTATAGTATTGATTTAGAACGAATCAAACCCCTTAAGCTAGTTAAGAATGGCAATGGGGCGGGTTCGAGGCAGGGAGTGGTAACCCCAACCCCCAACCCCTTAGTAAAAAAAGTTCCTCAAATCCGCCTCAAACCCCAACATGGATCTTATCGAGGCACCCCATTGGGGACATAGGTTCCCCCAACCCCTAACGGGGATGGGGGTACCCCACTGGGACACCGATTCATTAAAACCATTTTCACGTTGATAATACTATAAATTCGAGTTTTTTGCTGATTTTCTTTACAATATTATCTATCAATGCATAAAGTTATATTCTCTTTTTCGGAAAACAAACTAACATAATGATCAAGAAAATATTTGGTAGTTGGTTTACATTAATAATACAAATACAAGGTTCAAAATTACCAAGTTCATCACAAAATGGTCTTAGAATATCCCGACTAGATCACAAGACACTAAGTCAAAACAACAAGAGTAACCAAAACAACATAAGTAATCAAAACAACACGAGCATTTAAAGTTCGGGTTCATGTCGTAATATGTGACACTCCTCCAATTACGGTAAAATTTACCACTAGACACATGTATTAGCTTACGCTAATTCCCTACATAATGAAAAACTAAACTATTTTTATGAGATAAGTCTACCAAAGCCCACTAATTTAATACGCGAAGTATTACGAATTTTGTAATTATGTACGATTACGCGAAAATAATCGGGTGTAGCCCGACAATTACATGATCGTTGGTGATACGAATTTCATAAATAATGTAAAACTATTTTAATAATAGTTATTTACTTGAAAACATTATGCTATAAAGATAAAGCATAACGATTAAACGAAAACGTTATACGTTTTATACAAAACGTACTAAACCCAAAATAACGCGTGAATCGAAACCGACAACCAAACGAGAATCCAACGAAACATCTTAAGAACATAAAATAAAGTATTTAAAAATAATACTACAATAAAAAAATTAGCGTGAGTTTATCGTGAACGAAAAACGAATAATAAACGTTTAACGTTTAAACGAATTACAAAACGTACGGGTAAACGAGCACCGCACATAATGTAAACTTGGGAAACAAAATTTAAACAACCCACACATTGTGGAGCCCACAAGAGAGCAGCCATGCCTCATGGCCATGCCCTCTCCCTCTCTTTAAGCCATACTCCCTCACCCTCTTTCTCACTCACACACACAAGCACCTCCACACTCAATCCCTACTCCCCTTTTTCTTTTCTCTCTTATTTCCTTTCTCACGGCAACAACAACAATACCACACATCATCATCATCCTTCATCATACCAAGGCATCATCATAATCATCTTCTATCATCTTGCAAAGGAGAACAAGCTTCAAGCATCACCATCACCTTCTTTCATTCTCCATCTTTAAGCTTTGTAAGAACACTTCATCTATCACTCATCTTGCATGATCTATACTAAAATAACATGTTGTATGTTCACCTTTTGAAAGATCTTAAGCAAAAACATAACAAAAACTTAACGAAACAAAAACTCGGTGAGTGTAACTTTCTGGACAGATTTATGATCTTCAGTAGAAAAATCATATAAAATCGTAGGAGTAAGATAAATACATGAAACCTATGCCAAAATCTTCGTATGTTTGTTAAATACAACTTTCATGTTGAACACCTCTCCTGAGAATACACAGAAATTGAGATATGGGTCGATTTGCACACTGAGGTCATGAAGAACACGTATTTGGACACTTTTTGATTCACGAATTTATTCGACAAGTTATAGATCTCTAAAAATCATGTAAAAATTACTGGAAGTATATGACATATGTAGGAATATTGTGTAAAAATTTCGGAGTTGTTCGATAAATTTTGACCCCCGAGAACGAGCTCGAAAGAAGTCGAAAAATCTGGAAAATGGGTTTCGGGGACTGTTTTGGGTGTATTTTAATTAACGATACTTTTTGACCAACTATAAAACGCAACGATAATTTTCCCGAGCTCTGTAAATATATTTAAGACCTCCCTAAAATTTTCGGGTCAAACCGAACACGTTTGACTAAGTCAACCGAAAACGAGCCTCAGTACGAAAAACGTGAAACGAAATGTCCTTCAAGTCGCACGTTGCTTTCTACCACATCGTTTTAAACGAAGTTTTACCATATATACGACAAGTATATTTGTATGCATATATATATATATATATATATAAAACAATTATATATATGTACAAAAGAAACGAAACGATAATATACACAACTATATACATGTATATATATATACGTAACAAGCAATACGATTCGAGAAATATTATTTATTCTTCAACAAATAATCACCAACGACTTGTTCAATTTAAGAAATCAACAATTTCTTCAAGAACAATCAAACCATTAACATAATTTGACAAACAATCAAAATACTTATGTTAATACATATTATGCGTATAGGTTGACATACCTTGGGTGACGCTACTCTCATCCGCTAGCTATCACATCACTACATTTACAGTGAGTTCACAGCCCATCTTTTACTGCCTTTACTGCTTCTAAACTTGTGTGAAAAACATAGCAAATGCTATTGCTACGATTATATAAATGTTTTCATGCTTTATACACTGTTTATTATGAAATGATTTTCATAACTATTTTGGGAACATGACAACGAATTTTGGTACGGACCTAGGTTTACGAGAGGTAGTTGTAGTGTACAGAAGTCCCAGTGCTTGCAACCTATAACCATTAGCTAGGTGACTCTAGCCACTAAATATACGGATAGTACTATTGAGATGACAGCCCTCCCACTATTATAACTTGTTGGTCGCGCCAACCCCAGCGACGACGGTCGTAACGAGGAGCATATATTTAAACTGTTACCAGGGCAAAAACGAAACACAAGTTGTGGATTGGTTATAGCACTAGGGGTCGTTACTTTACTCATTAGGCCTAGCTAGCCTTTGGGAGATCACCGTCTATGTTTATCCCAACAAATTACAACTACTATTTTGGGAATATGGCTTTCCAACGATACTGATTTACATAGGAAATATTTTTCCATTATTGGATTAACCTGTGTTTCCTACGATTTATATAGGAATGTTTTACTACAATGTTGATAACGATTTGTTAGATTACACTAGATGTTTTCTAACACATACTTACTGGAATGTTTTTCCAACTATTACTTTTGGATTGCGATCCAACAAAATCATGATTTGATTACTATTTGACTGGAGGTCAACGATTTAAAAACGAAATGAGTATAACAAACCAACTTATAAACATGTGAATTCAATCAACAATTTTGTTGATATTTACTCACTATGTTTTTCAGGGAATTAGCAGAGTAAGTAAGATCTGCATGCATCCAGGATGGACTACACACGCAACATTAGGATGCCACTTCTTTTGGGACAAACGGGATTTCAATTGTATAACTACAACTACTGTAGTCATACTTCTGAATTCCACTTTTAAACTATGTATTATTGTTTTTAAACAATACTAGTATCGTTACAACTTTTCTAAGTTGTACCCTTTTGTAATAACAATTATTCTGACATCTTAATATACCATGTTTGGCGATAGCCATATGCTCTGATATGTATGTATGTTCATTGATTACGTCAGCACCCCCGCTTAACACTAATGCTTCCGCTAAACGAAATTACCGATTTTGGGAGTGTGACATAATATAAGGCAAAACAACATGTAGTAGGAAGTATCAAGGATATATGAAAATATTATTATAACATATTATTTTATATTATATATAATACATTTCGGGGCGGAGTGGAGCAGGGATGATTGTACCCATTCGCCACCCCGTACCCGATAAGAATCTCCATTTTGTGCCCCAAAATTCGCCCCAAAATCTGAAATGTCACCCCCAATCCGACCCGAAAAGTGCGAAGTTCGGGGATCTTCATCGGATTTGGGTGCATTTGCCATCCCTAAAGCTAGTGATGGGTTGTACCATATGAGCGGATGGTGATTTTGTAGATGAGAAAGTAAATAAATGTTTTATTTTAATACTTTGATAATGTTTCATTTTTATTATTAATTGATAATAGATATTTCTCATAATTATTAATATATGTAGGGACAATGGTTGGGGATTTGAAGGGCAAAGCCTATTTGAGGGGCAGTCCCATCCCCACCATCCATTTTATGATCTAATGCTTAATATCATTCCATGTCACTCAGGTGTGTCTTTTGCAAACTTATTTGGGCGGAGGGGCTTAGATGCAAATAATATTAAATTGATTTTAGGTGGAAGGACTAAAATGAAATTTACATTAAATGAGGTAAGGGGGTAAATTTGGCAGCCTTTTTTGGTCACCTTCCTCATTATCTCTACACAAAAAACACACAAACACACAAACATTCTCTTTACACACACTAACACACACACACTTACACAAACCAGTCACCATCCACCACCACCTTCACCGCCACCACCACCTTCACCATCATCATCATCATCTTTACCGCCACCACCACCTTCACCGTCACCGTTCACGTTCATCGCCACCTTAACCGTCACTATCCACTTTCACTGTCATCACCACCTTCACCGCCACCACTACCTTCACGTTCACCTTCACCATCCATGTTCACCACCTTCACCGTCACCGTCCACCACCACGTTCATCGTCATCGTCCACCACCACCTTCACCATCTAGATATGAAAATATAGATGCATATATGAAAATATAGATGTAGATTTGTAAAAAAGTAGATCTGGAAAAAGTCACTGCATTTTACATTTAAGTCACTACATTTTAGATCTAAAAGTAGATCTAGAAATAATCAACTGCATTTTACGATTAATTTACTGCATTTTACATTTCAGATCTAGATTTGATTGATAGTGATTGATGATTTTTTATTAGTTATTTAGTGTATGAAATTTGTTGAATTTGTGAAATATTGATCTAGATTTTAAAAGTAAATCTACTTTTTGAATCTTAAAAGTAGATCTACTTTTTGAATTTTAAAAGTAGATCAGAAAAAATCAACTGCATTTTACGATTTTTCTACTGCATTTTACGTTTCTTCAACTTCATTTTACACTACTGCATTTTAATTGTAGTTCATGTGAATTATACTAGTACTTTTTACTGCATTTTATGTTTTTTAGAATTTTTATGTGTTTTGTAAAGCTTTGTTTTATATTTGAAATCAAAAGTTCACTAGTAATTATTTACTGCATTTTGTATCTTTGTTATTGCGTTTTAGGTTTTTTTTTTTTTTTTTTTTTTTTTTTTTTTTTTTTTTTTTTTTGCATTTTCATATGTTTCTGCAGATTGCTTTATTGTAAGTTGGCTTATGTTGTTATTCATTTTGTAAATAAATCAGTTAAGGAGATTGCAATGAAGAAAATCGACCAAATTTAAGTCGGTTAAACTTGAAGTTGAAAAGAAGAAACCACCTTCCGAAAGGAAGCATGTTGAAAATGAAGCATTTGTATATTTTAAGTATTGAAATGATTTGTTAATGAAATTAAGAAGTTTACGATATAATGTTTGTTTTGTAAGAAACAATGATGTGTAAGTGAAATTCGAATTGCATTTTATTTTTTTGGCATTACATTTTTGTTGGCATATTACCAGGTTTTCTGTTTAAAATTCTTTGGGGAATTTTTTAAGAATTTTTCGGGCATTTTTTCGGACGGGTTCTCAATTTTTCTTGAAATTGTAAAATAGTCACTGAGGGCCTGATAGATGAGGACCACGCCTTACACTTGTCAGTTTTTGATTAGTTGAAATTCTGCTCTCCCTGCCCCTCATAAAGCTTCTGGTCCTCTGAACCCCACCCCTTAATTACATATATATCCAACTTAAACTAAATAATTATATATTTTCTCAAATCATGCTTAAGAGTGTTGCACCTTATGCACTAAATATTTGAACTTTGAAAGAAATATGTAATTATTTAACATAAGTTGTGTATATATATAATTATCCCTTATATGTATGTATAATAAGAAAAAGACTTTTTTATCCCTGTTTTAATTGGAAGAGGGACTTGGGATGAAATAAAAAACAGATGAAGATACTGAACTCACATAATATTCGATTTGGAGACTGGGTCCGTAATATATGAACAACTACGGTCATTGACAATGTAATTTACTCATGATTTTATTTTAGCCTAAAATAAAACAATAATACATGTCCAAGAAATAATCCACAATTACATGTTCGACGCCTAAGTTTTTAAATTATTATTAGTATTATATTTGTAATAACAAAATTAATTATGATTTGTATAATTAAATTGAGAGCTTATATCCATAAACTTAGCAATTAGGATTCAAACCTATGACCAATCGATTAGTAGCCGATCACTCTACCACTGAGCTATTGAGTAACAACGAGAGATTCGATCTCCTCAAGAAAAATACTTAATTCTCGCATAAAAGTGTCGTAAACATAGCCAATCCTTGTGTGCTATATAATTTTTGACAATTTTATTTCTTTTATTTATGTGATGAATTATAAAGTGTCGTAAACATAGCCACAAATTAGCAACTCCCAATATTTACTCACTTACTATTACTATATTTTCTTTATACAAATATAATAATAATTCATGTATAGAAGTCGCATACAATAAATCTATGACAACCAATTTGTGTTTTGTCAAATATTGTGAGATCAACTACCTTGTTGATTATTGGATATGATATAATAATTATGAACATAATCTAATAAAACCTAAAATAGATAAAGGGTTTATATTTTAGTAATGTATAAAAATTTACACATTTAACTATTGTATGTATCTAACTTTTAAACCCCATACTGTATGTATTCAAGTTTTAAAAACGTCTTTTGTATGTTTGTAAAATATTGTATGTAAACTTACGGGAAACATGTCATTTTATGTAGTCAAAAACAGAAAAAAAAAACATACAATAGACGGTTTTAATATTTCAATACATACAATAGAATATTTCAAAGTTAGATACATACAATAGTAAAATGTGTAAATTTTGATACATAACAAAACTATAAACCCTAGATAAAGTAAGGGGTTTTCTATACATAAAAGAGTATTGTTGGGCTCAATAATATTTATAATTTGATGTAATTTATCTAAGTGTAACACTCATTGTGTTGCACTAGCATGCTACCCATGCGTTGCGGCGGTACACGTTACTCAAAAAGGTTGGTGATCTGCAATGATATGCAAAAATTATCAAAACTAGAGGGGTGACAAGACGGTGATGACCGATAAATTAAGAATAATGTTACATAGAAGTTGAAATTACATAAGTATTATTAATAACTACGAAATGATTTGATAATTAGTGGCAACATAGAATTAATATAGTTTATACATCGCGTAAATCTTCTTGATAAGCCACGTTAGAGGTGTAAACTCCCGGTTGATTAAACTTTTGGATGGGCTCCATTAATACCTTTGTTTTGAGCGTGATATCCTTTTAGATAGTGCCACGTAAAGTTGCCCATGCGAGAATACTGATCTAGGAAGATAAACACCAACATTTGAAATCGTTTGTCCCGTAGCTTTACTGATTGCCATTGCAAAACAAAGTCGAATGGGAATTGGTTTCGCTTCAGTTTGAAAGGGAACATGTCATCTTCAAATGGACACATACGTATTCTTGACAAAACTGGTATGTTGACCAATGACTATCTTTGCATCGATGGTGGTCGGTTGAATACATTTGCCTATCAATTGTGTGTCATTACACAATCCATGAGATGGATCAATATTCCGTAATATATGAGTGTCAAAGTTGTGAAAGGTTGATGTTAATGATCTACTGATTTTGCTCGTCAATTATAATTGAGTTGATGTAGATTTTATGTGACAACCGGCACTTAAGCGTATTAATTACTTTAAACTTGATTATCACTACCTGTATTTAGTTTTGATATAGGCTAAGTACAGTGACATTTTGGTATATTTATATATATACACACGTACGTAATTAAATACTAATTATGCGATTTCAATCGGATGGAATCCGACACTATAAATACGGACGTTGGTGAAAAACATTTTCTTAAATAACGTAACTATATTAAATAACCGTTATTTAACTTATATTATTACGATAATATATTAAACGTTATACGTTTTGTATAAAACGTACCGTAAGCGACAAAAACGCGCGAATCGCTCCCAACAATCAAACGAAACTCGATTTATATTCCAATAACTTAAAATGAAGTATTTTAAATTAAACTTCAATCAAATATCACGCGATTAAATCATTAACGAAAAACATAAATAATAAACGTTTAACGTTTAAACGAACGACGAAACGAACGACGAAACGAACGGGTAAACGAGCACTGCACGTAACGTAAATTTGGGGAACAAAATTTAGGCAACCCACACCATGTGGGGCCTCCAAGAATGCAGCCATACCTTACCCCCCATACCCAAGACTTTCTCATGCCATAACCCACACCCCCTTACTTCTTTGTTCATTTCACACACAAACACATTCACACAAACACACTCAACCTCTCCCCACTCTCCCTCTCCTCTCTCCCTGCGATTTTCCAGCCCCAAACACTCCACCACAAACCACCCAAGACCACCACAATCACCACCATAAACCACCATAGCACCGTCACTTCGTATTGCAAGAAAACGCGAGATAACGAGCTCACGGCTTCCATTTCTTCTTCTTTTCATCATCTCCTTTGTAAGAAACTTCACCTCTCTTGTATTTTATTTGGAACACGTTTATTTTCATGTTATAATGTCCACTTAACAAGATCTTATCTAAAAACAAAGTCGAAAAACGTTTTGAAAACACAAAAATGACAACAGCTTGCTGGGCAGAAATTTAACTCGACTTCAAAGAGACTTTTCGTACTCAAAACTTAACAAAAAGTGACGAATCAAAAGACAAAACTTAAGTTTAAGAAGTTAGCTTTCATTTCCAAGTAGTTTCATAATTTTTCGACACCGTTTGATATCCGAAAACGATTTTACAAAAACGTGTCGCCAATCTGTCTCGGATGGCAGATTTTTGTACTAACTTCTTGAGTCCATAACTCGAGCTACACAACTCCAAAAGACATGAGGTTTTTACCTAAATCTCACAAATTTTGTTAACTTTAAAAGTAGTATGATTACACTCTCTGAAGTTTAGATTTATCTCAGTAATTAAAACAATGTGCATGTGTCCAGATTGGTCATGGTTGGACCTCAGAGGACAAATGGAATTATTAAAAATACTTACACTTACTCAAAAATTCTAGAAAAATTACTGTAAGTAGCCAAGAGATAGGGGAACAACTGGTGTTTTTCTTGGATTTTATCTCGGACTTTTACCTAGTTAAATCGAGCTATGAACACGACTAAAAATCTAATAAAACGAACACGGGGACTATTTTGGTATTAAGATAGAAACGACACTTTCGGGTTAACCATAAAACGTAACTCTAATTTTTATAAGTTCTAAAAACATAATTAAGAGTCGAGTAAAAGTTTCGGGTCAAACCGAGCACGTTTGACTAAGTTCCCGAACACGAAACCACATCAGACCCTAAGTGTCGCAGGGGAACTGAGTGTTGCAACCTGCGACACTCAGCCAAGTGTCGCAACATTTACAATTAAATACTAAGTTTCGCAACCACCTGCGACACTAACCCGAGTGTCGCAACTATTACAAGTTTCGCAATGACCTGCGACACTAACTCAAGTGTCGCAACCATGGCAAGTGTCGCAGTAGCCTGCGACACTAACTCTGAGTGTCGCATAAAACAGTTTAATCAAAACTATGTTCTCACAAGGTATTAAATACGCGTAACCACAAACAACAAATAATCACATGCAACGTTACTCGTACACGTAATACATATACTCTTATAAGTGTACAACGAAACAAAACATAATAATAATGTCTTCTGGAATTATTATTACAACACGTCACCAACGGGCCGTACACGTTTTCTAAATACAAACGATAAACAAACTTTAGACATAACTAGTTAAGTGGACAACTAGCATGGATGACCTTTTGAGACATCTACTTACTTACAACCTTATGCGTTTAGGACGCTATAAGGTTGCACTTGGGAAACACATATTTGTTAATTGCAAACGCTTGATTACAAGACTCAGGTGAGTCTGATAGCTCCACTTTTACTGTTTTTACTTTGGGGTGAGAATACATTACTTTGTTTTACATGAACGCAAGTACCGATAAACACTTATACTAACTCCATGAGTAACTTATAATCCACTGAAGGCCTCTCATATCATAGCTTCGTTAGTTATCGACTTAAGCGTGAATATTAGTAAATGGATCCATTTGAGACTGACAATCCCCGTCCGGGGTAGTAACGCTACCACGAACTGTTACGTAAAAACGGATGTATTAGTATTTGTATCTAACGGTGTTCTGGATTAGGCACTCGCGGAGGCACATTACTTACTGTTAAGCATCGACTATGAGCTCATGGAAACTGTATAACTTTTATTTATTTCAGCTTTGCTTTACAAACGAATATGGAAATCTTGCGGTTCATACTTCTATTTCTAACTGTTAAACCTATGAACTCACCAACATTATTGTTGACCGTTTAACATGTATTCTCAGGTTCTCAGACGCAGTAGGATTGCTTGAGGAAGCAATAGTTCGAGTCGCATGTTTTACAACAACTTTCAAATGGAAATTTCCTTGCATTGCTATATTTTGTATAAATTAGTTACGTATCAGAATTTTCGACTAGATGCGAACTCTAGGAACTTGTTTTATATTGTAAACAGTTTATCAATGTAATGTATTGCCTCTTTTTGAATGTATTTTCAAAACGACTCATATAGAGGTCGTTCGATGTAAATTTATGTGATGATTCCTGATTAGTAGCGTCCCGACCCGACTTCCGTGCACACTAAATTTGGCGGTGCGACATTTTAGTAATGACCAAAGTTGTAATGGACTATTTCTGTGAAGAATCACACACAATCCTCGTAATAGAAATCGTTAAATGAAAAGGCCTTTCAATGTGCATACTTCTATAAGAGATTTAGTTTTTCTAAATTAGTGGAAGAAAACGTTTCATCACTTGATGATATGAGTTGCAGATTTTTAGCATTATTTAAAGATGTCATTCTTGTCGGGGTCAGAGACAAAATATTTATGTTAAATTTCTTTTTTTCTTTTTTAGAGTTTATATGCGTTTTATTTTTTGAATGCTTGGACAACGGTATGGTGGGACTTAAATGAATATTGGTGGGATTTAAAAACGTATGAGCATTTTGGTGGATATTCATGTGGTATTTAATTTAGAATTTATCACTATTGAGAGGAAAACGTATGGGTGATTTAAGGGATGGTAATATAGTCAATTGGAGGATAATATAGTCAATTGTATTGTCCTCTATTTTAAGGGGATTAAGACTTTGAGGTCAAATGAATTATAAAGTAGTATAGATAACAGCACTCTTAACCACTAATGTAAACTGATGTATCAGTTTGTACCAAATCAACACCACGTTAGCACTATTCAAAACTGACTGAACACTGTCAACCATGACACATCATTCAGTTTTTCTGGATCCCACACATTATTTACTTTATGTATTTAAAACACAATATTAAATAAAACAATTATATTAAAGTTAAAAATAATACATTAATTAAAATAAAATATGACACTAATTTAAAAAATAATTACATTTATTGAAAAAAATGATTACAATAATTAACATTGACAAAAAATTTGATGGGAGGGTCAAAATATGTTGGATAAGAGCATTGCGAAGTTGATAATGCACTCTTTGATCGCGTAGTTCCTTGTCCATACGCATTTGTGTTGCAACCTTTCTTGCCACGAACGTTGGAGCATATTTGCCAGGTTTGCCATATACGATTCCTCTAGTTGACACATATTTTTCCGTGTCCTCAGTTATCATGCTATGTAAAATCACACAACAATACATGATTCGACATATTTTGTTGATGTTATATGTTCTTGGTGAATTTTTGATGATTGTCCAACAGCCTTGAAGCACCCTGAATGCTTGTCCCACATCTTTTATGCAGATTTTTGGTATCTCTTGAACTTCATCTTGCTTTTCGAAAAACTATGCAACTCCGCATGACTTTGATGTAAACATTGCACATCTTAGAGTGTTGAAAAATGACAGAGGGAGTATATGAAAAGTATAGAAGACAGATGATGAAAGTGTGTGGACTTAAGTTAAGTTGTATTTGTATTTGTCGTGTGTTTGAGATAGGAAAAAATGGGTTAAAAATAAAATAATAAAAAATTTATAAAAAAGGTAATAACACCGTTATATAACGTTTTATTTTTTTTAATTACCAACGGTCAAAAAAGGAAAATATAAAAAAATATAATTGTTTAATAAGCCCGGCCCCCAATTCATCGTCTCCTCTCCATCGCCTAACACCGACCGACGCTAACCGATGTCGTCGTGCCAATGGCGTCAGTTTGGTGATGCATCGGTACCGCGACCGAAACTCCCCGTTGGGAAATCTCTAATTAAGCAACGAGTAGAGAAGATGATATTTTTCTCTTATCTAAGTATCTTCTCCGGTTATTGAGAAAAAAGCATAACTTGATTTTAACGCTTCTAGGAGGAAGAGCGATTAAGATACAAGACCACTCTACAACAACCATGGATCAACGACATCTGACAAATGTGTTACTTCCAATTAACGCAACATGTCAAAAGTAGGAAGATACCTTTACAAACAGTTCCCTGGCTATTATAGAGGATATTAGATCGAAGTAAATTCTTGCCTATTCTTTTTACTCTTGTATTAATTATAACATATATAAAGAGTATTTACTCATGTTAAACACCAGCGACTCCAACTAGCGAGTTAGTGTTCATAAGTACACACTTTGTCTTAGATAAATGTTTATGTAATTGAGTTTAAAAAGAAACAATTTGTCGTTTCAATAGATGTAATTAAGTTAGCATGTTTACTTTTTTCGCACTACACTTTGTAATTATTTGTAATTATTTAATTCAACCAATCAAAAAAGAGTTATACTCTTGAAAGTACAAATTATGATTATTTACTTGTTTGATATAAACTATTTTTGTGTTAACTTTTAGACTTTTTTAGCCGATCAAAGTGAAAGATATCCTATGTAAATAATACTTGGTGATTACCATGAAATTCAAGTATGGGTTACTGGCAGTGATTATTGGTAAAGTTTAAACAATAAGACGAGAACCACAAAAATATGTATAGAAATACAAAAATTTTGAATCACATGATTTTTACATACGTAAACGTAACAAATTGCATATAAATGTTGTTTAATGGCCATGTTATTGACAAACAAAAGTTAAAAACCACAAAATGTATGTTAAATTATACATTATATGAAATGTTCACATGTGCACAAATCAAATGTGCACTTGTGAATGAAAAGATATAAATTTGATTTAATGATTATTTTGAGATTTTTCAAACTACTTTACTTTTAACCTTATGTCAATATTCACAAGTGATTGAATCTATTCACATGTGAAAATCCCTATAATTTTAAAAGTTTTCATAATTCTCTACCTTTTTGTGATTCTCGTTTGAACATTTGAATATATATATATATATATATATATATATATATATATGAGTGAGATCTAGAGAGAAGGATTTTAGAGTGGAGAAGGGAGATAAATGATCTTAACCTTCCAAATTGTTAATCAACGAATGAAAATTAAAATTGATATTTATATAATATAATTTAAATATAAAACCTTTTTAATTGAATGATAGGGGCAAACTAGTCAGAAGTTATTTTTGAGTCAATTAAATGTCGTCATTGATTGCTTTAAAAGAGGAACTAGTTGATTTTTTTAATAAACCGTCGATCATTAAGTATACATAGGTATCACCTTGGGTTTTTTCCTCCTAAAATAGGATCCTCTCCTAAAGATTTGAGGTTTTCTTAATTATTATTATTTGTAATTACTTTTAGTTGTGTTTCCACTATTAATCTTTTTTTTCGGAATCATTGTTTGTTAATTTTGAATCATGGGCATATAATACCCGATTTTCTAAATTTATTATTAAAAATCGAAAGTTTAATTATAGAAGTAACTTCTTAAGTCATATTTTTTTAAAATAACATTTAATCTAAACTTGAACAACTATATATAATTAACCAACTATGAGAAGAGTAGTCTTTACGAAAAATTGAATCATAGTTATGGTTTCATGAATCAAAGAGAAGAATATGAACTTAATCATAAGGATTTTTGAGAATCAATAGCAAAATGGTATATCTTTTCTATAATAAAGAAACGCTAAAAAATATCGTTGCCTAGTGTTATGATCAAGCAAAAATTATCTATTATATTTATTCATTCCTCAATAATAATTATAATAAACTAAAGTGAAAAAACATATTTTGATTCAAAAATATTAGATTGTGATTGACAAATATTAGATCGCGATTCACAATTAGAAACGACAAGATGATCCAGAATTAATAAATTGATGTTAAGAAACTTTGATTACCCACAACAAATGTTAATAAAACAAATTGATGTATCCAAACTAAAAGAAACTGAATTTTTAATAAATTGTCCCAGAGATCAAACGTCATACACCAATTAAAGCTTTAATTCCATACGATACGCAAACATACATAATTACATTCAACAATCAAATCTGATAGAAAAAATAATTGTTCAAACATACGATAGATCAAATTCTTTACTTTACCGCTTCAATCTTTCTTTTTTAGTGGTATCTTCTTAACATCAAATGTTATTTAAACCTGAATCAACTATATACTCCGTATTTTATAAACAATGGTTCAAAATTCAACTCTTATTTAAAAATTAATAACTCATAGTTAATTCAATGGTAAACCAACACTAGAAAAAATTACTCAACTATTAACAACTGAATCATAGTCATAGTTTCCTGAATCAATGAACAAAATATATTATTATCAACTGAATCACAATCATACCTTAATTTTTAAATCAACGGCAAATCAAAGTGATTCACCAAATACAAAAAGATTTAGTCATAAACATATGATAGAACCAAAACAAAACTAAAATAAATAAATAAACTATGTTGAGCAACGTTGTATATAATAAAAAGTGTGTGCAATTTTGCAATTCGCATTATTGAATATAGGAAAATAATGAAAACAATTAAACAAATTCACATAAATAATCTCAAAAATGTTAATTCCATCGAAATCATATTTAATTATTTAGTATAAATGTTGTTTGGTTCCCAAACGAAACAAATTTTTCGTAAAACATTGATGTGTAGTGGATGACTTCAAATGAAATATTATTTTGTTTTTGTGATAACAACCTATTTAATACGTTTTAATTATTAAAAAAACCTAACTACCACTAACTTAGGAATGAATGAAAAAATTGACGTTGAATGATAAATTCACTTTCACCAAAATCCCTATAATACCCTTCATTGATTAAAATAAATGAGTGGCCCAAAATGCTTATAAAATCTTCTCTTCTAAACTTTTCTTTTTTTTATCCACCTACTATATATATATATATATATATATATATATATATATATATATACAAAAGAATTATAAAAGAAAGCTCTAGAATTTGCCACGTAAGCACGAATGCCACGTGTCAATATATTAATTTAAGTATACAAATTATTTAATTAATATTATATTATTATTTTATTATTTTTTAATAATTAATAAATATAAATCTAAATACTAATATGAAAAGAAGAAGTTCTATATAAAAACAAACTCCTACTCATTATTTAATTAATATTATTATTTTATTATTAATAATAATTAATTAGAAAATAAAATACCATTAAACAATTTGACATATATTTAGTTACGATCTTATATTAATGTAATGACATGGACTTTGTATATAATATTTATCATATTACGATGAACATCTCACAATGTAATAATAGTATATACTAAACACAATTATATTTAGCAAATCGCTTGATAATTAATTGATTTGATTAAATTAATAGGAATAAACATTGTATGCTTTAAATTGCCGTGCATTGCACAGGCTTAAAACTAGTTTATATATATATATATATATATATATATATATATATATATATATATATATATACTAGGTGGAAGACCCGTGCAATGCACGGTAATTTATTAAAATTATTTTAGATATTACGTGATTAAATGATAATTCTAGTACATATTTTTTAAAAAAATTTATAAAATAGTATTAATTAAATAATTTATAAGACTTTGTTTTTGTATTTGACTTCTCTTTCCATATTATTATAATATATGTAGCATTTATATTTATTATTTATTAATTATCACAACAAAGCAGCCTCTATTTACAAAGCTAAGAGGGTTTCAGTTCATGGACCCACTCCAAATCAAATTTGCTACAAGTTACAGTCATAAATAATTAA
Organism: Gnaphalium uliginosum; assembly: GCA_963930675.1. Classification (NCBI taxonomy): domain Eukaryota; kingdom Viridiplantae; phylum Streptophyta; class Magnoliopsida; order Asterales; family Asteraceae; genus Gnaphalium; species Gnaphalium uliginosum. The sequence goes on along the minus strand of OZ005683.1, from coordinate 10,686,117 downwards.
AGTACTTCACAAGTTAATCCACCTTTGATGTCCACCTTTCAAGCGACACCATCTACACAATACCAAAGAGTTATTTCAAAAAGTTCCCTCATAAGATTATTGATGATCTAATTGCAATTAAGAAGGTATAATTTAAAACATTCTTCAATTCTATTAGACTGCAAATTACATAATGTGTGCTCGCCGAATGTGTACTCGTCGAGCCGATGGCTAGACAGAAGACCATATAGTAAAATAAATGGGGGAGGAGAAGGGTCATCAATATATATCAACAATAATAATCTTACTATTGGTAGTAATTGTAAAAAAGACAAAAAAACAAAAAAAAAAAAAACTCAATGTGTCTTAAAAGTCATTTTTAGAATAAATTGAATTTTTCTCGTTAAGTATTGAATATTTGATTTGATGTATTGTCAAACTTATGGTTAAGTAATTACTTCATGTATCGGTAATTGAGCGATATTGATTAATCCATAGATATATTGGATATGATAGATGAGAGAATAGTTATTACTAAATAAGTTGCCATCCAAGTCATTAACGATTGTTACCATAAAGGTTACACCATTACTGATATATTTTATGTCGTAAACTTTGTAATTTTAATTTTAATCTGGTTAGTTGTAGTATGAAATATTGCGAGACATATGCTTTTAGAGATAGAATTTACAGTCATTATATAAGATATACTTGAGCAATATGAAGACTACATCCATAGAAATAAGGGTGTATTTGAGTCCGAAAGCCGCACAATGCGCGACTATATCGCACCCGTCGAGCTTCAAATGGCCGGATCTTTATCTATAAATAGAGGCTTAGTATTCATTTGTAAATATATATCATGTATTATAAAATCATCGTACACTAGAAAATAGAGAATAAGGAGAATTCAATTCCTTAATAGAATAAGTAATCGTATGGTTTACGGTTTCTTGTATATTTATTTTGTTTCTTTAATTAGTTATCTTTTATGCAACCAACTTGTCTATAGCTTATTACCCCATCATTTTCTGTTTGATATTAGCTGATAAAATATCATTTTAGCCGTTACAATAAAGAAAAGTTTGACTGGATTTATTTATAAAATTAAATGATTGAGTGTAATAAATAAAGAAAAAATGAGGAGTTCAATGATTTTTAATAGTTATTTTTGCAGATGGACAATTATTTTGAGATTACACCATGCATGAGGCGGACATCATTTTTTCTATTCGATCACATAAACATATGCAACAACCTTGCTTAGTATATGCCTCTTGAAGAGTTGTTCGTTAAGATCCTCTAACTTAGCGTGAAACCCTCTTGCCACAAGCCATGACCGATCTTTTGGTTTTTGGCCAAGCAACATATAGTCTATGATTTCCAGGCTAATTAGGATAGCACATTGTAGTAAGTAATGTATCATGCTTCCCATTTTCTTGAACAAAAATCATAGCATCTACAAATTGTCGCCACATGTAATGTGGACCTCTGATGAAAGATGCAGGCAACACGATCTGTCTTTCGACTCTAGTTAATAGGTTGAACTTCGCCAACGTTAACACAATCCATGATACCTAAGTACAAATGGGCTCTTATCTTGCTTGGTTTCGTTCACTAAATAGTAAACGTGAAGTCTCAATCTAACATGCACCGCAAACTGTTGTAATAGTCTTCCACCTAAAATAAAAACTTTTTGAGTAGGGTGGATCTGAAACTTGTAACAACAGTATTCTCACATAGTTATAGTAGTTCTCTTTAATAGGTTGAACCTTGTGTTCGATTACGCATAATGGTAATTTTTTGTTCGTTAATTATTTAATCAATAACATTTTAATTTATTAAATTTATAAGAAAAATTAAGATTACAATAAAGTTCGGACCTTCTAACTCTTTCTCACGTTTTCATCATCATTATCAACTTCGTTGATAGATATATTGGAATGCCACTCAAGCTCACTGTTGGAGAAAACTAATGGATAAGACAATGGATCGTAACAACTATAGTGACATTGAATAGTTTGAGTGATATGAGATCTCCCATAAACAACAGTACTTCTCTTAAATGAATCGATGTTGTCCTTACCTTCAACCAGTAGTAACTTAGAACTCAAGACGGTGTGTCAGTTGTAAGCGTACTATGCTAGTAATTAGGGTGACATAAAAGAAAATTTTGTATTGTCCTACCTTGGATGTAGTTGGTCGGTTGTCTCTGATCAAGCTCTATAGATACATTTAAACTAACTCTATTGCTGTCTAGCGGTGCTAAGTCGGCCATCCTACAAAATCTTCTTACATACGGGTTCGTAGCAAGAACCCGTGTTAGTTTTTGGACGATCTCTATCGAGATTTGGCATTCAAACCTTCGTGAAACCTTGGACTCAGCGTCATACTATAAAAACGTAAATACCAAGGTTGTCCATCTCTTGGAACCAACTGGTCGATTTACATATATATTCCACCCATTACGCGAAAGGTATATACTCTGGATTGCGAATTGGCGAATGAAGTATCTAACTTCACACCCATCATTGTGAAGGAAAATTTTTAATAATTCATTATAGTCGTAGTCCGGATAAAAATATGTGACTACTCTTCTAGATTTTCATCACTAAGGTCATCGAGTGCACGGAGTACACTGTACACTCTGTCGGTTCAGAACCGCAATGTGTTTCCTCCATTCTTATCTCTCTCTTTGCAATCTAGCCATTGGAGGTAACTTTGCACTCTCAATGTACGGGTATTCAAGTTCATCCTCAATGCCGAGTCCATATAATGTTTCCAAATCCAAAATGTCCTGAAACGTATAACATTTTATGAATGATTAAAATTTTATAAATTACTTATGTAAGAGTCCAAAAATTATTTACAACTTCATCAAAAGAATTAACATGAATAACCCCATCCGAATTCCAATTTAGTAAATTATTTTCCCTATTACATTGTCTCTGAAGTCAAGCATCTACAAGAGCTTTTGCAGGAACATGAATATGGTCATCTGTAAGGGTAACAAAAGTTGCAAGGGCATGAGCTTTATTGGTTACGTTTTTATGGTCAAGGTGAGTAAATTTGACTAATGCATATCCAAAGCACATATATACTTCAGAGAATTTTTAAAATTGATATTAAAGATGACGATTAGGCTAAAATCATGTAGAAGCATATCAGGTTTATTAAGGAACTGATATTTTATTTCTAATATAAATTAGTTTTAATTAACATATTAAAAGGATAGAATAATTTTCACTATCATTTATTTGCAAGTTGTTTGTAAAATTTTCACAATAATATTCTCAGAAGTGTGTGTGTGTCTATATATATATATATATATATATATATATATATATATATATATATGAGAAGGGTCCATAGGGAAGCTCTAGATCTTGGGGAAGCAGAGAAGTAGGTTTTTCACCATCGATCAGATCTGTTTTAAAACTCTGGTCGGCTTCAACCTTCTGCACTTTTCATTCATGTTATTTCAGGTACAGGGGTAATGTTGTCTTTATACAATTTCAAAAATTAACCACACATACACTTACGTTGTAATTTCTATATCACTGATTTCACTTATATTCATCTTACGATTTCAAGTATACATATGATTCTGATTGTTTACATCAATTTCATCTCAATTTCAGGTTTTAATCGCCAATTACATTTGTTCATTCATTTTCTTCTTATTTTTTTAATATGTTTTCACTCTGAAATCGTATTTTTGCAGCTTTTATAATGTCAATTAGTCTGAATCATCCTTGCGAAACTACTTCTACTGTTTGTTGATGATGTGAGCCTGCGAGTAAGTTTAATTTTATAGTATTGTGTGTATTTTAGGGTTTTTTCAGTAATTTTTTATTTTTTAGTTACTTTTTCCTTTAACATTCATTTTTATTTGTTTACATGATATAATTTATGTTAATGAAGATGTTGAGCTCGAATTAGGTTTTAGATCAATCATCTTGAATGTTAGCTGTTAACATGCCTTTTTAATGAATATTAGTTGTTAACATGCTTTTGTAGCTCTTAGCATGCTTTTTGTAATGAATATTATCTTTTAACATGTATTTGTAACGAATATTAGCTTTTAACATGATCTTGTATTTATTGTTATCTGTTTAATATGCTTTTGTATTGAATGTTATATGTTAACATGTTTTTCTAACGAATATTAGCGTTGAACATGATCTTGTATTTATTGTTATCTGTTTAATATGCTTTTGTACTGAATGTTAGCTGTTAACATGCTTTTGTAATAAATATTAGTTGTTAACTTGCTTTTGTATTTAAATGTTATGTGTTTTACTGTTTGTTTTTAATATGTAGTTCTATTTTTTAGGTTCTATTTTAAACATGCTTATAAACTTAATGTATTATCTTAGTTGTTTTCTTTGTCTGTTTTAGACTTTAGTTCTTTTTTAAGGTTTATTTTTAACATGCTTATCCACTAAATTTTATTGTTTTACTTTGTTTTTAATATGTAGTTATGTTTTCAAGCTCTATTTTTAACATGTGTTTGTAATTTGCCTGCTCTACCTTCATATAAGACGCATTACATAGGAACTCTTTGATGATTTTAAGGCTGCGAATATTCAGGTATATCCCCTTTGCCTTTGTTTTACACCGACTATACAAGCTCCCATGTAAGACCATGGTGTATCCCGAGCCATGATTTGAGCAACAAGGCAGGAAAGGTGACACTCCGTATGCTAAGATGTACACTGATGTCGGGGTCTAATGTGCGACGAGCCCCCAGTTGAGGTGTTTGATGGAGCTGATGCGGTTCGTAGAATGCATAGTTGGTTGATTGAAAACCATGGGTTCCAACCACAGTACGCCGTTTCAAAGCTCAATGAACAGAATTTCTGGAAGATGTTTGATGCAGGGCTTTACGAGCAGTGTAGGAACAAGTATGGAGATGTGGGTACATTACGAGTATTCATTGCAAATGTAAGAAAGGTAGGAAGACTGAAAAAGAGGTTCATGAAGTGAGCAAGCTCAAGTTGAAGCTCTGTATGCTGAAACTGATTAGTCGAGCGATTAGTATCTTAGATCGGTTGAGAATGAAGATTTAGATAAACGGTTGATTAAATTTATTGCTACTGTATGCTGGATGTACCCTCAGCGTTCCTTTTTGTGTGTTTGTAGCCTAGAAATTGTGTTCGGTTTAATTTGATTTGGACCTTCATGGGTTTTTGTCTTCTTTTGGTGAAATGATCGAGCCGTGGTCAAATTTAAGTCACTTAAATGGATTTTCATTTAAATGTGTAGCTGCAGATTAAGTACAACTATGGTATTGTTAAGTGACAGTACAAATGCAGTTGACAAAGTTAATGTAAGTGTGTGATGGATATTGTATCATTGTGGGTAAATAAAATTCTGTTGCTTTTCTAAAAAATAAGTAAAAAAAGAAGATGAAACCCAAGTGCATCTAATCACTATAGTGGACTGTATATACTAGACTGTTCAAGTAAGTAAGTTTGTTAACCACATATATCTTATACCGATTCCTTCTATTTTTCTTTCTGTATTTTTGTGAATGTTGGTGGTGCCATTGGTGTTTGTATTTTGCAGCTAAAAGGGTCTAAAGTCTTTTCAAAGTGTGATATCATGCGCCATAAGTAACATATAGTTCACTTTGATACGAAAAGTTGCAGCAGCATAATTGACCATCTCCTCCAATAATATCAGTTCCAACAATGTTTGTATCTGTCAGTCCAACTTTAAAACAATATATATTAAGCAAATAACATCTTTTTAACTCATTACTAAAATCATTTAAAAGTACAATATATAAAAATTACATAACACATACTTATCTTTTAACGAAGCATAATTGACATGTAGAAACCGCAATACAATCAAGAACAACAAAACGTTAGAACAAATTGTTAAGAACACAATCAGTACTGTAACCTACATTTGGGCTGCACCGGAAAGGAGAGAGACATAAAAATGAAGGTTGATTTTTTTTTATTATTAAAAAGAACAATTCATGTGATTTTTTTTGTTCATTCGTATATCTGTTGAATTTTGTTTTTTGCATCGTATTATGTGTTTTTAGTTTTAACATTAAGCGACGATGAATGTTATTTGTAATTTATATTTAATTTAAATAATTTGTGACACTAGTTAGTGTAGTTAATGTTTTTGTAGTTGGTTTTTTGTTGTTTGTTCTGTGTTAACATTCTAGAATAATGAATTTTATTTTTCATATTTATCAATGTTTAATGTTTTTGTTTCTATGTCAATATGTGTTATTTTGTTTTATGATTATGTGTTAATTTTGTTTGAATGTTATATATTTGTGTATATAGTCATATATTCATTTTTTATGAACTTTGAACATTCAACTCCTTAATATTCATTTCTGATTAATATTAATGTAGGATGAATGCCGGTGTCTTTAATCTGGTTATTTTAATACATGTTCATTTGTGATGAAGTTTACTATCCATATTCATCAATCTTGAATGCTCGTTACTATGTCAATTTGTGTTATTTGTTTATGATTATGACTTCATTTTGCTTGAATGTTATATATTTGTGTATATAGTCATATATTCATTTTTGATGAACTTTGAACATTCAACTCCTTAACATTAATTTCTGGTGAATATTCATGTACGATGAATGCAAATTTGGTTATTTTAATATATGTTCATTTGTGATGAATTTTACTATCCATATTCATCAATCTTGAATGCTTGTTACTATGTCAATTTGTGTTATTTGTTTTATGATTATGAGTTCATTTTGTTTGAATGTTATATATTTGTGTATATAGTCATATATTCATTTTTTATGAACTTTGAACATTCAACTCAACATTCATTTCTGATGAATAATCATGTAGGATGAATGCTAGTGTCTTTAATCTGGTTATTTTAATATAATGTTCATTTGTGATGAATTTTACTATCCATATTCATCAATCTTGAATGGTTGTTACTATGTCAATTTGTGTTATTTGTTTTATGATTATGAGTTCATTTTATTTGAATGTTATATATTTGTGTATATAGTCATATATTCATTTTTGATGAACTTTGAACATTCAACTCCTTAACATTCAAATACTTGTGTTTGATTATTGTGACACTAGTTAATGTAGTTATTATTTTTGTAGTTAGTTTTTTGTTGTTTGTTGTTTGTTAACATTCTAGGATAATGAATGTTCATTTATAGTTTATATTCTTTCATTTTTAGGTTGTAGTTATGCTTCAAAAAGAGTTATTATATCTTCTATTGAAGGACAAAGTACTAATGACACTAGTTTATAACAACATTCTACAATTTACACTTCTTCCAAAACAAAATAAAAAAGATGTACCATTCTTAAGACCTTTAACAAAGCATGTATCTACAAACAGGAACAACCAAACCCATAACACCAACAAGAATTATAGTAACAAAGTACTCACGACACCAACAAGAAGAATAGTTGCCTTTTACCCTTGCTTTTATCTTTAGAATCTGCAACAAAATAATTACATTATCAGTTAGATATTTAAGCCATAAATTCAATTTTCATGCAAGTTACATTATGTCATGATGAATGTTCGTTTAAACACATATGAATCCAGTAAACTAGCATTATAGCACGATGAATATTTTTTCAAACACATATGAATCCAGTAAACTAATACTATAGCATGATAAATGTTTGTTCAAACACATATGAATCCAATAAACTAACATTATACCACGATCAGTGTTAGTTTCAACATAAATCAATTCTATAAACTAACATTATTCGATGAATGTTGACATCCGATGAAAATGAATACATTAAATTAACATTATAGCACAACTAATGTTAGTTTCCGTACAAATGAATTTAGTAAATTCACATTATACCACGATGAATATTCCGAATCAGCTTGTGAGTTTACCTCGTAACTTCAAAGAACAAAGACAAATTTGTTTCTTTTAAAGGTTACATCTATGTTGCATATTAAAAATCGATTGTAGCTTTATGAAAATATCAGTCTCCACCTTGCTTGTCTTTTCACTTTAACACTACTAATGGCTTTAACAATACCTGCTCGACTAACATCATGCATTACATATTAAGCACCATAACAAAAAGTTAAGATGAATAGCTCTATATCTTGGCCATCCACCATACTGAAGCCATGACCTGATCACCACCAATATAATACTACGTTAAATGATCGTAGAAAACATTCATCAAGAATTAACGTTAACGAGTAGCATATATAAGTTAATATTCATCAAGAAGGAATGTTAACGACTAGCATATATAAGTAAATATTCATCAAGAACGAACGTTAAAGACTTGCATATATAAGCTAATATTCGTCAAGAATGAATGTTTACAACTAATATATATAAGTTAATATTAATCAAGAATTAATGTTTATGACTAGCATATATAATTTAATATTCATGTAGACGGAATGTTAACGACTAGCATATATTAGTCAATATTCATCAAGAACGAATGTTAAAGACACGCATATATAAGCTCATATTCATCAAGAATTGTGACACCCGACTAATTAGGCCATCATTTATACCTAAGATAGGTAATTACTACTTGTAATCAGTGTGAAATAGGACTAATTACGGTAACACTTTGTATATTGTATTATACGCACGTACGTAATTAATTTTAATTACGCGAATTCCATCGGATGTAATCCGACACAATAAATATGGACGTTGGTGAAAAACATTTTTATTAAATAACCTAATTATGATAAATAATTGTTACTTAACTTATATTATTACGACAATATCTAAAACGTTTTACGTTTCATATAAAACGTACCGTACGTGACAAAAACGCGCGAATCGAACCCGACACCCGGACGAAATCCGAAAATAATGTGAAAAGGTTCAATAAGCTATTTTAAATTATTTTGTCAATTTAAAATAACGACCTCGTGTCAAAAACAAAACGCGAAAATTAAACGTTAACGATTAAACATTTATACGCGCGATTAACGTTTAACCGACAAAAGAACGTAACACGAAATCGAGGAACGAATCACGAGCCCAAGACCACGATGGGCCAGGCCCAATTTGACCCAGCTCAGGCCCAAGAAACCGGCCCCCTCCTCTTGGCCCATCCATTTGCTTAAAACAATTACACCCTCACAACACCTCACTTTTCACATTCTTAACCTTTTATCTCCATTTTCTTTGCTCTCTCTCTCAAACTCAGCCCTAACCACCACCACCACCACCACCATTCGCAGCCTCTTCCAAGGCCCTTGGACACCACCATCATCATTTACAACAAGAAGAAGAAGGAGAACAAGCATACAAACAAGAAACGGTCACAGCAGCCCCCTTCTTCCTCATTTCGGCTTTAGATCGACTTTTTCTTGTAAGAATCTCTTCAAATCTTGTTTACATTCCTTGGATAATGTTAATATACATGTTAGATGTTCTTTTGTGCTAACTATGTCCAAGATCTAAACCGAAAACCAAAGGATAATACTAAAAACTTTCGGATAATAACTTTAACTACCGGATAAAAACTTAACACGACTTTGATCCATGATATCTAACTCAATTCTTAACCAAATCGAGCGATTCTTGAGTCTAAAATCAAGTTCAATGAGTCTACTTTCGAACCCAACTGGTTTGGTATTTTTCTGAGATCGTTTGGTATGGGAAAATGATTTTTACAAAAACAAGTGTCCAGACTGTCCTGTAGAGCAGAAAATTTTACCAAATTTGAGAGGGCATATCTCTAGATCTACAAACCCAAATCGACTGAAACCACTTGAAAAAGTTCACATTTTTTGTTACCTTTAAAAGTTGTACTATTTCACTTTCTAAAGTTTTGTAAATCGTGAGATATAGACCAAACACTCGGCAAAGGTCAGGAAATCAGTCCACTGGACACATACTTGGTTTTTGGACGATTTCATGACTTGCACTTGACCAAAAATTATGAAAAATTTACTGGAAGTAGCTAAGACATGTATGAACAACTATAATTTTTCTTGGATTTTATTTCGAAGCTTTGATTCGTCAAAACGAGCCACGAAAACCACCCAAAAACCGAAAGAAAAGCCGTGTGGACTGTTTTAACTTGGAAATTAAAACGACACTTTCGGGTCAACCACGAAACGTAACGATAATTTTCCTAAGTTCTAGAAACATATTTAAGACTTCCTAAAAGTCTCGGGTCAAACCGAGCACATTTGACCAAGTTCCCGAACACGAAAACACATCAGACCCTTTGTGTCGCAGATGGCCCAAAACCATTGCGACACAAGCCCTGTGTCGTAACTCTCAAATCTCATCTGTAAAACTTTCAGTCTGTGAACATAGCGACACAAACTTGTGTCGCAGAACCCCTCGATTTTGAGTCTGTGTCGCACAGACTTATAACTTTCTCGAACGTAGCGACACTAACCTTTGTGTCGCAACTCTTTATAACCAGCAGTACTAACTTGTGTCGCAACCTGCGACACAAGCCTAGTGTCGCTAGAAAAGCAGAGGTAACCCTTGTGTCGCAATAATTCAACCAACAGTGTTAACTGGTGTCGCAATGCCCTGCGACACTAACACTTGTGTCACTAAAACAAAATCGAAATCAAAACTTGCGACACTAATCCTGGTGTCGCATAAATCTCAACTTGGAAATCTCGTGGTTCACGTTCATATTTTGATATTTAAACCTATGAACTCACTAACATTATTGTTGACCATTTTAGTATGTATTCTCAGGTTCACAACAGGAGTAGGATTACTCCAAGATACAATAGTTCGAGTCGTATGATTTACAAACATCAGAGATTTTCCTTGCATTACTATTTTGTAACATTAGTTATGTATTAGAATCTCTAGAAACATTCGCGAACTCAGAAATTGATGTAAACAACCGATACGAGGGACGAAGTCATGGAATTACGGATAAGAATGCAGCAATGTGAGCGACGCTCGCAGGAAGCTGAACAACTCTCCCGTCAAATGGAACAGCGACTAACTCTAGCCGAAGAAAATGCCAGACAAGCCGGTAGACTAGCAGAGTCAGTTGATCGAGTCGTCGCTCTCATACCCCGAATAGGCCGACGTCAGAATTAGCTCAGGAAATCGATAGATAGCCTACCGGGACGAAGTGTACCCAACTATGTACTTATATTAAACTCTTGTAAGCGGCCGGAAGTAACCATTCCCGGCATATTTGTAAAACCTCTAATCATGTAATCTTTTGAACTGCGTTTTAATTGATTTCCATTCCTACTACTATGCGTGATTGATTGGCACGTTACGATGTTGTATATTACCCCATAAATATATGAGCATCTATAAATATCATAATCTTTGCGCCAACTCTCATACACATTTTACCTTCTGTTATTAAAGAATCATGCCGCCACGAAGACAAACTTACTCACAAGCCGAAATCGCACAACTGATTGCCCAAGGGGTAGCCGACGCCATGGCTGCTCAAGAAGCACTAAGAAACAGTAACACTAACCCTCAAGGAGGAAGCGAGGATATCGCAAACACCACAACTACAAACAAACCTTGCACCTACAAGGAATTCTTGAGCTGCAAACCCTTAAACTTCAAGGGCACTGAAGGAGCCATCGGTTTACTGAGATGGTTCGAAAAGATGGAGTCAGTATTCCGTATCTGCAACTGCACCGAGTAGTGCAAAGTTAAATATTCCACCTGCACCCTCTGGATGGTGCCATCACTTGGTGGAACACCTATGCCCAAACTGTGGGAATTGATACCTCCTACCAACTCCCGTGGGAGGATTTGAAGAAGATGATGACAGAAGACTACTGTCCCAGAGAAGAGTTACAGTAGTTGGAGGTAGAATTCTGGAACCTCACAGTCAAGGGTGACGACATCACCAGCTACACTACTCGATTTCTCCAGTTGGCACTCCTCTGCCCAACCATGGTGGACCCCGAGTACAAACGTATCGAGCGATACATCTGGGGACTTCCAGCTAAGATTCATGGAATGGTCACCGCCTCAAACCCTGGAACGATTTAGAGTGTCGTCCGTATGGCACACAGTTTAATGGCACAGGTGGTCCGATGTGGGACACCTGCAGGAAAGGATACGGGGTCACGAGCTGGTGACAACAAGAGAAGGTGGGAAGGAAACTCCAATAACAACAACCAACAAAACAAGAGGTCTGATACTGTCAGGGCCTATACCTCAGGGTCTGGGGAGAAGAAGGGGTACACTGGAAGCAAACCCTTCTGCTCAAAATGCAACCGACACCATGAGGGTCCCTGTGGCACTCCTTGCAACAAATGCAAGCGCTACGGGCACCAAACCAGGGATTGCAGAACCCCCAACCCACACGCCAACACAAACACACCGAGAGTCTGTTTCGAGTGTGGTAACCCGGGACATTTCAGAAATAAATGCCCAAAACTGAAGAATAACAACAACAAGAACAACAACAACGCTCGCGGTAGAGCTTTCGTGATGAATTCCGGGGAGGCCCGCCAAGACCCTAATGTGGTCACGGGTACGTTCCTACTCAACAACTTTACTGCATCTGTCTTATTTGATACTGGTGCTGATAAGAGTTTCATATCCGATGAGTTTAGCCATTTACTCGATATCACACCTACTGCCCTAGATGCTAAGTACACCGTAGAATTAGCAAACGGCTAACTGATTGAAGCTACCAGTGTAATTCAAAATGTCACTCTGAACCTAGCAAACGAACTCTTTCCCATAGATTTAATTCCCATCGAAATCGGGAGCTTTGATATCATCGTCGGTATGGATTGGTTATCCAGAAACCGCGCCGAAATCGTCTGCAAACTTGTCCGTATTCCTCTCGCCACCGGTGGAACCTTAATCATACAAGGGGAGACCGGGGGATCGAGAGTAAATATCATCTCATGCATGAAACTCGAAAATATCTGAGGAAAGGATATCAGGCAATTCTGGCACACGTAACCAAGAAGAAGTCGGAGGAGAAGCGACTTGAAAACGTGCCCGTAGTACGGGATTTTCCTGAAGTCTTTCCTGAAGACTTGCCCGGCCTTCCACCACCTCGACAAGTCGAATTTCAAATCGATCTAGTGCCCGGCGCAGCACCCGTGGCACGAGCACCTTACCGCTTAGCCCCTTCCGAACTTCAGGAGTTGTCTACCCAATTACAGGAACTCCTAAACAAGGGATTAATCCGACCAAGTTCCTCACCTTGGGGAGCTCCGGTCCTCTTCGTCAAAAAGAAAGATGGATCTTTCCGAATGTGTATCGATTACCGTGAACTGAACAAACTAACCGTAAAGAATCGATACTGTTGGTGCATAAATGTGTGTCAGTCAGTTGGTCAACGTTTGTTATGTTAAAGTTAATTAGTCTGAGTGTGTGAAGTATCAAGTTTGTATTTTCGAGTTTGTAAATGAAATGTAATTATAGAAAATACACAATATTCTGGTCATGCGACACAGAGCCTGTGTCGCTATAGCGACACAAGGGTTGTGTCGCAATGGGCTGGGCCTGCGACATAGGGCTTGTGTCGCAGGGTCCATTAGAGTGTCTATATATATCCAGTTAGGATTTCGTTTTTGGGTTGATGAAACCCTAGAGAGAGAGAGAGATACGGCAGAGAGAGTGGGAAGAGAGATTTTTGTGATTTGTAATCGTTATTCTTCAAGTGTTTATATATTCGAAAAGATTATAGAATCGTTGTGTTTGTGTTTACGTTTCAATTGCTTGATTGATTGTTTTCGCCTTTCAATTGAGTCAAACGACAAGTCTAGATCCGTGATTAAGGGAACCTACAAGTGGTATCAGAGCCTTTGGGCGTTTGTTTAAAGATTTGATCGTTAATTGAAATGTTTTCGGTTTGATTCGTGGTGTTTTTGGTGGTTTAATCAACGTTTTGGGTCCAATCAGTTGAATATTTAGCTTTTGGAAGTGTATTTCTGGGTTTGTTCATCAATTATCGTTCGAAATTCGTTAGGGTTTCGATAATTTTCGATTTTTAGGGTTTTTGGAACTGCTGGCCGCGACATTGCGACACTAGGTGCGACACAAGCAGCGACATAACCTTTGTGTCGTATTTAGGGTTTTCGCGACATAAGCTTGCGACACCAGATCGGATTTTGCGACACTAGGAGCGACACAATACTTAGCGACACAGCCTGCGACACAATACTTAGCGACACAGCCTGCGACACAATACTTAGCGACACAGCCTGCGACACAAGTGTGCGACGCAGACTGCGACACAACCTGCGACACAGCCTGCGACACTAACTTTGTGTCACATAAAAAAAAAGAAAAAAAAAAAGAAAAAGTCTTTTGGCGGGAAATTTTTCGCATTACCAAATTTTGTTTTTACGCTTAAAATGTCTTAATTTTAGTTGTGAAAAAGTTTCGTTTTGCTCGGGTAGTTTTCGATATTTTCGAATCAAATTTTGGAGGGAAAAGTCAAAAGGGCTAAATTTGAAAACTAGTCATTTGGTAACCTTTTGTTTCAAAAAATGTCTCTTCAAAGCTTTAGTCAATTATTAAAACATAACAATGAGATAGGTAGCACTAATAAACCTCCGCTATTCACTACCAATACTAATTATGTTGATTGGCGAATACGTTTTGAGAGTTTCATCTCCTATAATGATCCTGATATGATGATTCCCTTGCTTGAACGATATGTTCATCCTCTTGCTGATGGAGATTTCCCAGGCGTTGCTCCACGAAAATCTGTTAGGTCCATGACTCCAGAAGAGAAGAAGTTATGGGATTTAGAACGAAAAACTCACTCCGCTTTAACAATGAGTTTAGCTACTGACGTAATGAGATTGTTTAAACATAATGACACTGCTTATGATCTTTGGCAAGCCATTGAAAAGCGTTGTGGGGGAAACGAAAAGTATAAAAAGAGTAAACTGGACCTCGTGAAAAAACAGTTTGAGATGTTTGATATATTGCCTAATGAATCTATCACTCAATTGTTTAATAGATACTCAAGATTGGTTGATGAGTTATCTGAGGGTGGAGTTATCCTAGCCACAGAGGATGTGAACAAGAAACTCTTAGGTGCTTTACCTAAGAAATGGGATCAACGTGTCATGATGATGGAAGAACAAGAGGAGGTTATGGCACTGTCATTAGAAGATCTCATTGGGAGACTGCAAGCTTATGCACTTGATATGCAACGAAAAGAAACTAAATCAAGTGCCTATGTTCAAGAGCCTAGCTTGTATGGGGCTCAATCTCCTACTGATGAGAGCACTGGTGGGGTGGCTTTCATGTCCGGTGGTACCTCAACATCTAGTTCTCAGACAGGTGCTTCATCACAGGGAAGAGCATATTATTCTTCCAATACACCACCGACACCGGCTACTGAAGAAAATGTTGCTGTCTTCCAAGCTTTTCTCAGCGCTTATGACAGTTTCTTATCAAAGAAGACCAGTACCATTGATCTCACTGATAGGGATTTTGAACAGATTGACCCTGATGATCTGGAAAGAATGGATATCAGGTGGATATGGCTATGTTAACTAGAAGAGCCAAAAGGTACTTGCAGAGAACTGGGAGAAAGCACCTGGAAGATGAAACTGATGAAGGTTTGGGTTTCGACAAAAGTAAAGTGCGATGCTACAACTGTCAGAATCTTGGGCATTTTGCTAAAGAATGTGAGAAGACCAAACAGCCCCCATCTGGCTTCACAAAGCCTTCTCCTTCTAAGCAACCTGTTACTACCGCTTCAAATGCCTTTCTCATGTTAAACGAAGAAGCTTATGATTGGAGTGCTCATGATGATCTGAGCGAAAATAAAGCTCTTATGGCTCACATCTTGAATAAACCCGAGGTACCTATTGAAGAGCCATTATCTTGTGTGTCATGTATCAAATTAACTAACAAAGTTAACAGATACAGTGAGGATAATGAACGCCTTACGTCTGAGTTAGAACAACTTAATAAGGCAAATAAAATTTTAAAGGAAAATGAAATGGCTTTTGATAAAAAACTAATTGCTGCTTTCGAAGAAAGAAAAGCACCTAGGGCCAAAAATTTTAGTCAGCAAGACGCAATAGATAGTTATATGAATATGAAACTGATAATGAAAAAGGAACTTGCTGACTCACAGGCCGAAGTAATTGAATTAAAAAGAAAGCTGTCAAATTTTTCAACATCCTCACTGGTCTTTGATGAGATCCTACAATCGCAAAGGACAGATACGAAGAGTAAGGCTGGTCTTGGTTACCGCAATGTACCACCTCCTTCTGACTATCTGCCAATGCCTTCCAAGGATGCAGCCAAAGACTTTGTACCTACCTTTACAAAGGTAGATACAAAATCTGTTGCTGAGCCAGTGTTTGATACAATACCTGCTGTTAAGATGCCTGAGTTTGTTAAGGCTAACGTAGTGCCTCCAGTTAATATTGAGGAGCCCGTTGAGGTAGAGGATTTAACTGAAGAGGCTCAGATTAAAATTGAAAAGGTTGATGTCAAACCCGAAAATCATATAATTACTAATGAATCTGAAAAGGCTTTTAATAGTAAGGGTAAAAACAAGGTTGTAAATGAATCCGAATCTGTTAAAATCTCAAAGAAGGATTCAAAAGGAAAATCTTCACATAATTCACAATCATCTGTGAATAATCTGAAGAACGAGAAAATAATTAATAAATCTGTTAAAAAACAACCTTCAACATCTACCTGTTCAACTTTAGAGGCCTCTACATCAACATGTACGCATAAGTGTTCATGTTCTGTAAATGCCTCAACCTCTAAGCCTCCCTCACTAAATTCTCCATTGAAACAATTTGAGGGGAGTCACTGGAAAAAGCCGTATGTGGAAAGGCGGTCGTGCTTTCGGTGTGGTCAACAGGGCCACATCATTAGGGATTGTCTCTTATTATCCCTAGATAGGTTTGGTAGAGGGATGCCAAGAACTTCATTTTTTAGAAATTCTTTTCAAAAATCCTTTTCAAGGCGTGGTTCGTTTTCGCCTGTATCTAGTTGTGCATCCAACTCTCCAAAACCTATGGTTAGAGTAAACAAAGGTGTGCCCAGTAGACCTCAAGTCCAAAAGCACAACATTGTTGAAAACAAAACATCTGAACCTAACCAGGTTTGGAAACCTAAATCCACAAACGACACATCAATGAAATCATCTGAATTTTTAAAATATCATAAACTCATTGATGTGATGGTTATGGATGATAGTGGACAACCCAAGTCTATCAAGGCTTGGGTGTCTCATAATTACTAATGTTTGTTTGTGGTGATGCAGTCAGGTTTTTGATCGCTAATACTTTTAGTGACTGCACGGATACGAAGAAGGTTGATTTCAAAGTGCTTATGTGTGGTGCTTATGTTTAAGTGAATGGATGAACTTCTGTAGTGATACGAGGTGGTTAAAAAGTGATAAAAGTATTTGAGTTTGACTTGATATGTGACTTGAAATTTTTGTTTCTTTCATGATTATTTATTTGTTTGTTTTTGCGTACAGAATTTGCTGATTCGGGGGGAGTAATTTTAAAATTCCGATTTGAAAAATATGAACAGGCAAATTCTTAAAAAAAAAAAAAACGCAACTGTCACTCTTTATACTTGTTAGTATTAAAGAAATGCAATAGTTGCAACATTGTTAAAAATAGACGTTGAATTGTGTCTGTAAACAATTTGGGAAATGATAGTACATCAGGAGACATGCATAAAATGGAATTTTAAGGTTTATGTTTGATGTGTCATTAGATTTATCTAGCATACTTGAAATATCTTTTATAATTATTAGATTCATCAAATGATGTATTGATAGGCATTTGTTCTAAAGTTACTAAGAAGCTTAACTTTCAAATATGCATATTATTTTATATAAAGACATATTAATATGTATGACACTAAGTTAAAATAAGGGCCGAATTGTCCGAAATATTTTGACGCTTCGTCTTAATATTTGGATGATGAACATGTTATGATCTAAAAATATAGGGTCTTTGTATGGTGTTATCTGGGGGAATATATTAGGTGTCTCCTCTGTTGTATGAAAATACAGATCTGGTTTCATCTAATATATTCTTCAAAAGAACTTAGGTGCGTAGTCTATGTTAACCTATAGACAACTATTACGTACCCGTGGCATTCCTCAAATTCTCAAAATAAAATGTACAAAAGTGCAGAAAAGTTATAAAAAGTTTGCCTCGTACTGGTTTGTGTTAAACTATGGTACTCTGTTGTACGAATGTACAGACCTGTACCCTCTAGTTTAATTGTTCAGACTGGTGTTTGTTCAACCCGAACTATTGCTTATGTGACTCTGTTGTACGAAAGTACAGACCTGTCACCGCTATCTTAGTTCTAAAGATACGTTCATACCCTCACCTTCTATATAGAAAATACTAACATGTTTTTGATTTCAAATGTATATTTTAATGTGATTTATATACTATAATATGCATGCTAATAATAACACAAGTGGTTCATCTCATTATGAGTTGAAATCATATACTTAAGTACAAATGTTTAGATGGATAAAATATCAATAATCGTCTTGAACTAATCTTTATAACAGATGATTTAAATATGCTAAGTAAATTTAAAGTGGACAAATATACTGATAATCGAAATAACACTTACTATTTCCTAATAATTGCATGTTATCCTGATATGATCTCTAACCAGACCAAAACAATTCCGTCCCCGAAAAGATTGTTTATTTATTGCTTTCAGTATTTTAATTCTGTCTTATAAAGAAAATTACAAAAATATTTTATTTCTGAGTTATTTTATTCAAGTTACATATCATGCTCATATTCAAACGAAGAATTGATGAGAGTTCTCTAAAGACTTTGAAGATAAATATTATTGGATAAGCTGTTGATGAAAGAGATGATGGTCACTGAAGTTGAAGATCTAATTAGTTGTCAGTCATATGAAACTGAACATCAAGATTTTTGAAGACCAAGCTATCTCCATGGGGAAGTTTATTGGTGAAGACTAATTGAAGATTAATTGACCAAGCTGCTGACATGGGGGAGTTTGTTGGTGCATAAATGTGTGTCAGTCAGTTGGTCAACGTTTGTTATGTTAAAGTTAATTAGTCTGAGTGTGTGAAGTATCAAGTTTGTATTTTCGAGTTTGTAAATGAAATGTAATTATAGAAAATACACAATATTCTGGTCATGCGACACAGAGCCTGTGTCGCTATAGCGACACAAGGGTTGTGTCGCAATGGGCTGGGCCTGCGACATAGGGCTTGTGTCGCAGGGTCCAGTAGAGTGTCTATATATATCGAGTTAGGATTTCGTTTTTGGGTTGATGAAACCCTAGAGAGAGAGAGAGATACGGCAGAGAGAGTGGGAAGAGAGATTTTTGTGATTTGTAATCGTTATTCTTCAAGTGTTTATATATACGAAAAGATTATAGAATCGTTGTGTTTGTGTTTACGTTTCAATTGCTTGATTGATTGTTTCCGCCTTTCAATTGAGTCAAACGACAAGTCTAGATCCGTGATTAAGGGAACCTACAAATACCCACTCCCTCGAATCGATGACCTATTTGACCAACTTCAGGGATCGAGTGTTTACTCAAAAATCGACCTACGGTCAGGATACCATCAATTGCGTGTTCAAAACGACGACATCCTGAAAACCACTTTTCGAACTCGATACGGTCACTACGAATTCCAAGTCATGCCATTTGGCTTAACCAACGCACCGGCTGTATTCATGGACTTTATGAATTGGGTGTGCAAACCATATCTCGACAAATTCGTCATTGTGTTCATCGATGACATCTTGATCTACTCCCGTAACGAACAAGAACACGCACAACACCTGAAAACCATCCTAGAGCTACTCAGACACGAGGAGTTGTATGCCAAATTCTCCAAGTGCGAATTTTGGATCTGAACTGTACAATTCCTAGGTCACGTCATCGACAGTCAAGGAATACATGTCGATCCATCCAAGATTGAGGCTATCAAGTGCTGGCAAGCACCTACAACCCCAACCGAAGTACGCCAATTCTTAGGACTCGCTGGGTACTATCGGCGATTCATTGAGAATTTCTCAAAAATAGCCCAACCATTAACCGCTCGGACTCAAAAGGAAAAGAAATTCGACTGGACTGACAAACAACAGTCAGCTTTTCAGCTATTGAAACAGAAACTTTGCAGTGCACCAATCTTGTCCTTACCCGAAAGCAACGATGACTTCGTGGTTTACTGCGACGCCTCACACCAAGGACTTGGTTGTGTGTTAATGCAACGAGAGAAAGTCATTGCCTACGCCTCTCGACAATTAAAAATCCACGAAAATAATTACACGATTCACGACTTGGAATTAGGAGCTGTAGTTTTCGCGCTTAAAATCTGGAGACACTATCTATACGGTACCAAGTGTACAATCTTCACCGATCACAAAAGTCTCCAACACATCTTCGATCAAAAGGATCTGAACATGAGACAATGCCGATGGGTCGAACTACTTACCGATTACGACTGCGAAATCCGCTATCACCCTGGCAAGGCGAACGTTGTTGCCGATGCCATGAGTCGAAAAGAACGAACGAAACCACTTCGAGTTCGAGCCCTCGGTATGACCATACATAACAATCTCACCACTCAAATCCACACCGCACAACTTGAGGCACTCATGGAAGAGAACGTGGAAAACGAAGCATTACGGGGCATGGATAAACAATTCGAAATCAAACCCGATGGAGCCCGATACTTCTCTAACAGAATTTGGTTACCGAACTTTGGGAACCTACGAGAATTGGTGATGGATGAAGCTTACAAATCTCGATACTCTATACATCCTGGATCTGACAAGATGTATCACGACATCAAAGAGTCGTATTGGTGGCCCAACATGAAAGCTGACATAACTACGTACGTCAGTAAATGCCTCACCTGCTCGAAGGTTAAGGCTGAATACCAGAAACCCTCCGGATTACTACAACAACCGGAAATACCCCAATGGAAATGGGAACAGATTTCCATGGATTTCATCACTAAACTACCAAAAACACCGAGCGATTGCAATACCATTTGGGTGATCGTAGACCGACTTACCAAATCCGCTCACTTTCTGGCCATCAAGGAAACTGACAAGATGGAACGTTTGACGTGACGCTATCTAAATGAGGTCGTGTCAAGACACGGTGTGCCCATCTCAATCATCTCTGAGAGAGATAGTCGATTTACTTCTCGTTTTTGGCAATCACTACAAAAATCTCTAGGTACCTGTCTAGATATGAGTACTGCTTACCACCCGCAAACTGACGGCCAAAGCGAACGAACTATTCAAACACTAGAGGATATGCTACGAGCCTGCGTAGTTGACTTCGGTAACTCTTGGGAAAATCACTTGCCATTGTGCGAGTTTTCGTACAACAACAATTATCACACCACCATTAAGGCTGCACCCTTTGAGGCACTTTACGGACGAAAGTGTCGTTCACCTATTAGTTGGACTGAGGTGGGGGATAGTCAACTCACCGGTCCTGAAATCATTCATGAACAACCGAGAAAATCATAGGTATCCAAAACCGGCTAAAAGCCGCACGTGATCGTCAGAAAAGTTATGCTGACGTGAGACGCAAACACCTTGAATTTCAGATCGGGGACAAAGTACTTTTGAAAGTATCGCCTTGGAAAGGTGTCATTCGTTTTGGTAAATGCGGAAAGTTAAACCCTAGATACATTGGACCGTTTGAAATTCTTGAAAGAATTGGTCCGGTGGCATATTGACTGCAGCTACCTCTAGAACTCAGTAGCGTGCACAACACCTTTCACATTTTAACCTAAAGAAATGCCTGTCTGATGAGACACTTATCATTCCACTCGATGAAATCCAAATCGATGACAATCTTCATTTCGTCGAGGAACCCGTAGAAATCATGGACCGAGAGGTCAAACGTTTAAAACAGAGTCACATTCCCATCATTAAGGTCCGGTGGAATTCTAGGAGAGGTCCTGAATTCACCTGGGAACAAGAAGATCAGATACGTCAGAAATACCCACACCTCTTCTCGGACCCCACACAGACCACAACCACAAGCTAATTTCGGGACGAAATTCCTCTAACAAGGGGAGAATGTGACACCCGGCAAATTAGGCCATCATTTATACCTAAGATAGGTAATTACTACTTGTAATCAATGTGAAATAGGACTAATTAAGGTAACACTTTGTATATTGTATTATATGCACGTACGTAATTAATTTTAATTACGCAAATTCGATCGGATAGAATCCGACACAATAAATATGGACGTTGGTGAAAAACATTTTTATTAAATAACCTAATTATGATAAATAATTGTTACTTAACTTATATTGTTACGACAATATCTAAAACGCTTTACGTTTCGTATAAAACGTACCGTACACGACAAAAACGCGCGAATCGAACCCGACACCCGGACGAAATCCGACAAATAATGTGAAAAGGTTCAATAAGCTATTTTAAATTATTTTGTCCATATAAAATAACGACCTCGTGTCAAAAACAAAACGCGAAAATTAAACTTTAACGATTAAACATTTATACGCGCGATTAACGTTTAACCGACCAAATAGCGTAACACGAAATCGAGGAGCGAATCACGAGCCCAAGACCACGATGGGCCAGGCCCAATTCGACCCAGCCCAGGCCCAAGAAACCGGCCCCCTCCTCTTGGCCCATTCATTTGCTTAAAACAATTACACCCTCACCACACCTCACTTTTCACACTCTTAACCTTTTATCTCCATTTTCTTTGCTCTCTCTCTCAAACTCAGCCCTAACCACCACCACCACCACCACCACAATTCTCAGCCTCTTCCAAGGCCCTTGGACACCACCATCATCATCTACAACAAGAAGAAGAAGGAGAACAAGCATACAAACAAGAAACGGTCACAGCAGCCCCCTTCTTCCTCATTTCGGCTTTAGATCGACTTTTTCTTGTAAGAATCTCTTCAAATCTTGTTTACATTCCTTGGATAATGTTAATATACATGTTAGATGTTCTTTTGTGCTAACTATGTCCAAGATCTAAACCGAAAACCAAAGGATAATACTAAAAACTTTCGGATAATAACTTTAACCACCGGATAAAAACTTAACACGACTTTGATCCATGATATCTAACTCAATTCTTAACCAAATCGAGCGATTCTTGAGTCTAAAATCAAGTTCAATGAGTCTACTTTCGAACCCAACTGGTTTGGTATTTTTCTGAGATCGTTTGGTATGGGAAAATGATTTTTACAAAAACAAGTGTCCAGACTGTCCTGTAGAGCAGAAAATTTTACCAAATTTGAGAGGGCATATCTCTAGATCTACAAACCCAAATCGACTGAAACCACTTGAAAAAGTTCACATTTTTTGTTACCTTTAAAAGTTGTACTATTTCACTTTCTAAAGTTTTGTAAATCGTGAGATATAGACCAAACACTCGGCAAAGGTCAGGAAATCAGTCCACTGGACACATACTTGGTTTTTGGACGATTTCATGACTTGCACTTGACCAAAAATTATGAAAAATTTACTGGAAGTAGCTAAGACATGTATGAACAACTATAATTTTTCTTGGATTTTATTTCGAAGCTTTGATTCGTCAAAACGAGCCACGAAAACCACCCAAAAACCGAAAGAAAAGCCGTGTGGACTGTTTTAACTTGTAAATTAAAACGACACTTTCGGGTCAACCATGAAACGTAACGATAATTTTCCTAAGCTCTAAAAACATATTTAAGACTTCCCTAAAAGTTTCGGGTCAAACCGAGCACATTTGACCAAGTTCCCGAACACGAAAACACATCAGACCCTCTGTGTCGCAGATGACCCAAAACCATTGCGACACAAGCCCTGTGTCGCAATTCTCAAATCTCATCTGTAAAACTTTCAGTCTGTGAACATAGCGACACAAACCTTGTGTCGCAGAACCCCTCGATTTTGAGTCTGTGTCGCACAGACTTATAACTTTCTCGAACGTAGCGACACTAACCTTTGTGTCGCAACTCTTTAAAACCAGCAGTACTAACTTGTGTCGCAACCTGCGACACAAGCCTAATGTCGCTAGAAAAGCAGTGGTAACCCTTGTGTCGCAATAATTCAACCAACAGTGTTAACTGGTGTCGCAATGCCCAGCGACACTAACACTTGTGTTGCTAAAACAAAATCGAAATCACAACTTGCGACACTAATCCTGGTGTCGCATAAATCTCAACTTCCGAGGCAGTTGCGACACAGACCTAGTGTCACAATATGCCTTGGTGTCGCCCCTAGTGTCGCATAAAACAGATTTAGAACATGTTTCACAAACTATTAAATACGCGTAACAACGAATATTCACATATGACACTATACGTACATGAAACTCATATACTCTTATAAGTATATAATGAAACAAACATAATAATAATGTCCTCGAGAATTATTATTACAAAACATCACCAACGGGCCGTACATGTTTTCTGAACGCGAACGATAACAAACACTTGGACATAACTAGTTGAGTGGACAACTAACATGAATGATCTTTTGAGACATTCACTCATACATAACCTTATGCGTTTAGGGCGCTAAAAGGTTACACTTTGGATATACGTTTATTGATTTAAATGCACGCTTTTAAGACTCAGGTGAGTCTCATAGCCCCACTTTTACTGTTTTAACTATTGGGGTGAAAATACATGCACTATTTTCATGAACACGAGTACAGATTTACACATCATAGTTTCGTTAGTATGGATCTTAGCGCGAGTTTTGAAGAATAGATCTATTTAGGATTGACCATCCCCGTCCAGGTTAGTAGCTCTAACTGGTCAAACGGGCGCTTTATTATTTGTTCATACGGATCTTCTGGATTAGGCATCTACAGGAGGCAAACACATATCGGTTAAGCTTCGGACTATGAGCTCATGGCAGTAGTATACATTTATTTATCGTAGTTTTGCGATATAAACAAACATGGAAATCTCGTGGTTCACGTTTATATTTTGATATCTAAACCTATGAACTCACCAACATTATTGTTGACCATTTTAGTATGTATTCTCAGGTTCACAACAGGAGTAGGATTACTCCAAGATACAATAGCTCGAGTCGTATGATTTACAAACATCGGAGATTTTCCTTGCATTACTATTTTGTAACATTAGTTATGTATTAGAATCTCTAGAACCATTCGCGAACTCAGAAATTGATGTAAACAATTGGATTATCAATGCACTATTTTTGTACTGTTTTCAAAACGACGCATATAGTGGTCGTTCGATGTGACTTTGTGTAATGATTTCTGATTAGTCGCGCCCCGACCCGACTTCCGCTGCATCATAATTTGGGGGTGCGACAAGAATGAATGTTTACGACTAGCATATATAAATTAATATTCATTAAGAATGAATGTTAACGACCAACATGATAAGGAGTATATAAGTTAATATTCAATAACAATAAATGTTAACGACTAGCAGATATAACTCAGATTAATTTCGAACATTCATCACACACAGTGAACTTTTATATCAAATTCACAAGCATATGTCAAATCTAGAAGACATCGATTTTGAAGAACAATGTAACAAGTTACAAACTGCTAACAAAAAATCAAATATTGAATCATACCTGAATGTTATTGAATTAATAATCATCGATTCATCGTTTATTTTACAATTCATATGATTTCTTCACCTAGGTTAGTTTTTCCACAAATTTTTCTTCAGCTTTTCTTTTCAATTTATCTGATGTGAATGATTATTCAATGATTCTGAATTCATATGAATGTTTTCGCGATTCAATCGTGTCATTGTTGTTCGTCGCAATTCGTAATTTTGTTGTTGATTTCTAATCAGTCGTATCGTACGCTCTATTCATTTTTGCTTTCATAGCTTTTATTCTCAAGTTTAATTTTATTATTTACTATATTTAATAAATGTATTTGTGTTATTACCAAAGTACCCCTCCACCCTTTTTTTAATTGAGATCAATCTTGTGGCTTAGATTCACTTCCCTCCTTCTCCCATTTTTTTACTTCCCTATTGATCTCCACCCTATATATGGGAAAGATCCACAGGGGAGCTCTAGATTCACTTCCATAGGGAAGGATCCCTATTGATCTCCACCCTATATATATATATATATATATATATATATATATATATATATATATATATATATATATATACACTTCCTTCCTTCGAAAAGAGAATATTCATTAGTCACCTTAGCTGACCATGTTCCTGTTCCTGAGAAGCTCCTATAGATGCTAGACTTCAGATTCAACATAGTAGGGAAAATAACTTACTAAACTGGAATTGGGATGAGTTTATTGATGTTAGTTCTGATGAAGAGGTAAATAATTTTTGGTCTCTTACATAAATAATTTATAAGATTTTAATTGTTCATAAAATGTTATACGTTTCAAGATATTTTCGATATGGAAACACTATTTAGACTTTGCAATCAAGGATGAACTTAGATACTCGCTCATTGAGAGTGCACAATCACCTTCAATGGTCAGATTGCTAAGAGAGACAAGAAATGAGGAACCACAGTAATTCTGAACTGACATAAAGTATATATTGTACTCCATGGACTCGATGACCTCAGTGATTAAGAGCAAGAAAAGTAGTCACAAATTTTATTCGACTACAACTAGAACGGATTATCTAAATTTTTCGTTCACGTTGATAGGTGCGAAGTTAGATACTTCATTCGCCAATTCGCAAACTGTAGTATATACTTTTCGTGTAATGGGTGGAATAAATAATAAAATTGACCATCGGTTCCACAACCTAGGTATTCAGAGTTTCATTTTCATGACGTTGAATCCGAGGATTTAAAAAGGCTCGGATGGCCAAATCTCGATAGAGAGACATTGTCCAAAAACTAACACGATTTATTGCTACCCGTATGTAAGAACATTATGTAGGATGACTGAGTCAGGACCGCCGCCTGACAACTATAGAGTTAGTTTAAAAGCATCCATAGAGTTTGATCAGAAGGTGTAAAACTGACCGACTACATCCGGGTATGACAATAAAATTTCCTTTATGTCACCCTAAAAACTTGCATAGTACGCTTACAACTGACGCACCATATTGAGTTCTAATTTACTACATGTTGTTATTATTTAGGTCGAAGATAATGATAACATCACTTCATATAAGATAATTATACAAATTAAATGAACACGTGATATCCACGTGATGTGTCTTACTGCCGTTAGTCTAGTCCGTTAGTCAATTAGTCAAAACATGTTGGTAAATAAATAGCAATTGGGAATTTCAATTCCAGATTAGCTTGAGTTGTAATTTTCTTCCTGTCTTTCTCAATCATTTGATTGTAAACCCTAGCAACCATTCGATTACGATTCTATTTCGAGTTTCATTCTGTAATTAAGATTCCTAATAGTTCGTTTGAGTAATTCCTCATTTTCTAATTGAATTTCTAGAATTATTGTATCAATTGGTATCAGAGCTCGTTCTTGGCAACAATTCACTAATCAATTCGTTAATACGACGAATCGATCTCCAATTTCTGTCTTGTAGCAACAAATCAGTATTCTACTACTCCGGTGCAGTAGAAATGGTGAACACACGCTCCGCCGAAGAACCTAATTCAGATATGAACACGACGTTGTTAAACCTACAATGATCGATCGATAAAATCAATCAGAATATCGACGGATTGTTGATTTTCCAGCAGTTCGCACAGAACGAATTTACGAAGCTGAATTCAGGATCGGTAACAGTAATCGCAACTCGTAGTACGGTAAGCTTACTCGTTTTGATTTCCCTAAATTTGATGGCAATGATGTGGATGGCTGGTTATACAGAGTACAACAGTTTTTTGCTTTAGATGATGTTAATAATACTCAGAAAATTAAGCTAGTTTCGATGCATTTGTTTGATAAGGCCTTAAGCTGGCATCAACAATTTGTAAAAAGGCACGGAGAGGATGTAATTTGGGAATTGTATGAGAAAGAGGTAAGGAAGCGTTTTGCTCCAGTACTTGAGGATCCAATTATAGAGCTAAAAAACCTTAAGCCTACTACAACTGTACAGGTGTATCAGGATCAATTTGAAACTCTATTGAATAGAGTGGAATTAAGTGAAACTCATGCTGTGAGTTTATTCATTAGAGGATTGAAGGACGAGATTAGTATGGCAGTTAGAATGTTTAAACCTACAACTTTAACTGATGTATTTTGCTTGGTGAAAATGCAAGAAGCTACTCTTGTAGCAATTAAAAATAGGTACACTCCACTGCTACCTACTCCGAGGAGTACAAACTATTGTAGTAGACAACTAACTTTGCCACCTGTTCATACAACTTTGGCATTACCAGCACCACCTGTGAACACTAGCACTAAATAGTTCAACTCTAACACTGCTATGGTAACTAGTGGTGCCAATAAACCTGTTACAAGTGCAACACCTAGGAGACAATTATCTCAACAAGAATTGGAGGAAAAGAGAGCAAAGAATTTGTGTTTTTACTGTGATCAAAGATATGTACCTGGCCATAGGTGTACAAGACAACTATATTCTCTAGAAGTGATTGTATCTGAAATAAGTGAACAATCAGAAGAGTCACTTCTTGAACAACAAGAGATCACTGGTGTAGAGGAAGTTCCAGTGGAAGGGAATACTAGTAGCTACACAGTAACTTCAGCAGTTAGTCCTCAGATTTCCTTACATGCTTTAACTGGTGTTGCTGCTTATAACACTATGAGGATCAAAGGATATGTAGGTAAACAGACTGTGCACATCCTAGTTGACTCTGAAAGCACACACAATTTTTTAGATTTGAAAACTGCCAAAAGGCTTGGGTGTAAGATTAGGAACACTTGTCCGTTGCAAGTTTCAGTGGCCAATGGTAATGTGATGACAAGTGTTTATGAGTGTAAAGAAATTTATGTGTCAGATGTGATGATACTTCCATTAGATAGATGTGAAATGGTGTTAGGCATCCAATGGTTGTCTACTCTTGGGTGTATCAAATGGAATTTCAAACTGCTAGTTATGGAATTCTTTTACCAGAAAAAGAAGGTGGTGTTACGAGGGACTCGACAAGCTACTATTCAATGGATGCAAGGGAAGAAAGTGAAGAAAAACACCACACGTGTCAAGGGTGCAGCAGAGTTGTCATCCATGACTATATGTATCTACCCTGCTACCTTGTGTCAGATACAAACAGAGGTACCTCCCATTGATCCAAACTTGCAGTTAGTTCTTGATAATTTTAATGCAGTGTTTGAGATGCCTAAAGCACTACCACCACAAAGGTCACATGACCACATAATACCCTTACTTCCAAACATACCACCTATTAACATTAGACCATATAAACACCCCCCAAACTAAAAAGATGCAGTGGGTTAATGGTGAAAGAGTTGCTGGAATATGGAGTTGTGAAGAATAGCCAAAGTTCATTCTCATCACCAATTGTAATGGGGAAAAAGAAGGATGGAACCTGGAGGATGTGTGTAGATTCTCGACAACTCAACAAGTATACGGTTAAAGACAAATTCCCAATACCAGTGATAGAAGAGCTTATTGATGAGTTAAGTGGGGCACATGTGTTTTCTAAATTGGATATGAGATCAGGCTATCACCAGATTCGGATGCATCCAGATGACATTCATAAGACTGCTTTTAGGACTCATGAGGGATACTATGAGTTCCTAGTTATGCCATTTGGGCTAACAAATGGCCCTGCTACTTTTCAGTCATTAATGAACTCCATTTTCAAGCCCTTTCTGAGAAAGTTCACCTTGGTTTTCTTTGATGACATACTCATTTACAGCAAAAGTATGGATGATCACTTGGTACATTTACAAGCAGTCTTAAAAGTCATGCAGGAAAACACCTTATTTGCAAAGATGAGTAAGTGTACTTTTGCAGTCCCACAAGTGGAGTATTTGGGACATATCATATATGGTCAATGTATCTCAACTGATCCTACAAAGATTCAAGTTATGGAGTCTTGGCCCACACCTCAAACAATGAAACAACTAAGAGGATTCCTTGGGCTTATAGGTTATTACAGAAGATTCATTAAAAATTTAGCTCAAATCAGTCAACCACTCACTGCTTTACTAAAAAAGAATTCATGATGCAACTCAACATGTCTTTTCTAATTTGAAAGTGACTATGACAAGGGCACCAGTTTTAGCTTTACCTAATTTCAATGAAACCTTTGTCATTGAAACTGATGCATCAGGTATGGGCATTGGGGCAGTACTGCAACAATCAGGTCATCCTATAGCCTATCTTAGCAAAACCTTGTCTTCTAAACATCAAGCCCTCTCTACCTATGAAAAAGAAATTTTGGCAGTTCTAATGGCTTTAAAGAAATGGAGAGGGTATCTTTTGAATAGGCATTTTAAAATAAAAACAGATCACTTTAGTCTCAAATAGTTGTTGGATCACTACCCCTTTCCAAGTTAAGTGGTTGCCTAAGCTTTTGGGGTATGACTATAAGATTACATAAAAAAAAGGATGTGATAACATAGCTGCTGATGCTCTTTCGAGAATTACTTCTGGAAGTGAACTTTGCGCTTTGGTAATGACTTTGGTCTCTTCTGACTTGTTACAAAACGTCAAGGATAGTTGGCAATCTGATGCTTCTCTATCAGTGATTGTTGATAGGCTCAACAACCAGACTTATACTGAAGGAAAGTATGTCTGGGTAGATGGAATGTTGAGAAGAAATAGTAAGCTTGTAGTGGGAAATGATGCACCACTAATACACCAATTAGTGCAGTTCTATCATGCTGGCCCAGTGGATGGCCATTCAGGTGTCTATGTAACTGAACAAAAGCTGAAGTCACTATTCTATTGGAAGGGTATGCACAAGCAAGTAAAACGACTGATGAAGGAGTGTGACACTTGCCAAAGAAACAAGCCTGACCTCTCTACATATCCAGGTCTTATACAACCTCTTCCTATTCCAAATAAAGTGTGGTCAAACATCTCTATGGACTTCATTAAAGGGTTACCCTCTTCCCATGGTAAAACTGTGATCTATGTAGTTGTTGATAGGCTTAGCAAATATGCTCACTTCATTGCTTTACACCACCCATTTACAGCTAGTACAGTAGCACAAGCTTTCCTAGACAGCATCTATAAGCTACATAGCCTTCCTGCTTCTATTGTTAGTGATAGGGATAAAGTATTCCCTAGTCACTTTTGGCAATCATTGTTTAAGCTACTCAAAGTACAACTGAAAATGTCAACTGCATATCACCCCAAACAGATGGTCAGACTGAGGTGGTTAATAGGTGTTTAGTGTTACTTGAGGTGTATGTCTTGGGAAAAACCAAAAGAGTGAACTCAGTGGTTGTCACTTGCTGAATTCTGATTTAACACCGACTTTCATTCTTCCATTCAGACTACACCCTTTGAGGTTGTTTATGGTCAACCACCACCTGTTCACTTTCCTTATGTGACTGGAGATAGTGTGGTGGAAGCAGTAGATAGAGCCTTAACTGCAAGGGAGTAAGCCATTCAGCTGTTACAATTCCATTTTAAGAGAGCACAAGATAGAATGCAGAATTTGGCAAATAAATACAGGTCTGACAGGCAATTTGAAGTGGGAACATGGGTTTATTTGTAGCTTCAACCTCATCGACAAGTTACTGTGAGGCAAAGTCATCATACTATATTATGGGCCTTTTCTTATTACTGCTCAAGTGGGTCCAGTTGCATACAAGCTACAACTGCCGGAAGCCAGTCAAATCCATCATGTGTTTCATGTATCACAGCTTAAGAAGTGTAAGGGTGATGGTCATAGTGGTGGTACTCTTCGTGTGTGTGGGGATGATGGGTTGCTAACTAATGCACCAGTGGCTGTGTTGGACAAGAGGCTGGGAAAAGTAAACAATAAACCAGTGGCTTATGTTCTTGTGCAGTGGGCAAACCAGCGTCCAGAAGATGCTACTTGGGAGATTTATGTGATTTGATTCAACATTTTCCCCGTTTTCACCTTAATCCTTGAGGACAAGGATTTTCTAAGGGAGATGGAATGATACAAATTAAATGAACACGTGATATCCATGTGATGTGTCTAACTAAATTGCATGTGCCAGCTCGTGGGAAAAGTTGTTACTGCCTTTAGTCTAGTCCGTTAGTCAATTAGTCAAAACATGTTGGTGAATAAATATAATTGGGAATTTCAATTCCAGATTAGCTTGAGTTGTAATTTTCTTCCTGTCTTTCTCAATCATTCGATTGTAAACCCTAGCAACCATTCGATTACGATTCTATTTCGAGTTTCATTCTATAATTGAGATTCCTAATAGTTCGTTTGAGTAATTCCTCATTTTCTAATTGAATTTATGGAATTATTGTATCAGATAAGTCTTGTTGTTTATAGGAGATCTCATAACAGTCAAACTATTCAACCTCCCAATCGTTGTTACGATTCATTATCTTATCCATTTTTTTTCCAACTGTGAGTCTGGGTAGCATCCCAATATGCCCTAGCATATTAAAGAAATTAATAATGATGTCGAAATCATTGAGGGAGAGTTAGAAGGTTTGAACGTTATCATAATCTTAATCTTTATCTAATTTTTTTAATTAAATAAGTTGTCATTTAAAAAAATGGGTATTTGGGCCACCCACTGGAGCCACTCCATATTTCAATGGAGCACGACCGAACCCCTCACAAGGTCCAACATCGCCGGAAAAATCACCTACATCACATATACCACAACGTCCGAGCCGGAACTCTCGCGGATTAAACCTTAACGTTGTGGGTCATGCGCTTCATTGGTGGTAGGTACCTTTATGATAAATAATACTCATGGCAAGTTTTGAACCCATGACCCCAAGGAGGTCATGGACTGCCCTTACCGCTAGACTATTTAGTCATTAGTAAATAAATTAATTAAATAACTAACAACACAAAATTTATCATAATGAATAATTGAACACAATAAATTGTAGAACTTCTGTAACTATGTGAGAATACTATTATTAGAAGTTTCAAATCTACCCCCTCAGAACATGGTTATGTTGGGTGGAAGACTATTACAACAGTTTACGGCGGATGTCAACATATAGATTGAGACTTCGCGTCCACCTTTTTGTGGACGAAACCGAGCGAGAAAAGAGCCCATTTGTACCAAGGTATTGGGGATTGTGTTAACATCGGCAAAGTTCAACCAATTAAGTAGAGTTGGAAGACGGATCGTATAACTTGCATATTTCATCGGAGTTGCACGTGACATGCGGCGACAATTTCTAGATGTAAATGACTTTAGTCCAAGAAGATGGGAAGTCTTATATATTCCTTACTATAACATGCAATCTTAATTGGCCTGAAATCACAGACCATCTGTTGTTGGGCCAAAAACCACAAGATCGATGAAACGCTCCTAAATTTTCTTTTCTTTTAAACATGTCGTACGCGATCTTGGTAAATAGTACACGATTGCGTACTTGACATATACTGAGAGTACGCGATCCTACAAAAGGGTACGCATCGCGTACTCACTTCTTGAAAGGTTTCTGTTCGAGTTTTAGTACAAGGTACGCGATTCCGGTAAGGGTACGCGATCGCGTACCTACAAACTAAAATCTTCTGGTTTGATTTCTTCACTAGGTACGCGATCGCGTGACCCTTACGCGATCGCTTACTGGGTCCTGAACAACACATTCTACACAACTCAACTTTTTGACCCAATTTGATACGCGCATAACTTTTGACTCGTTTATAAGCACGACCTAAAATTTTGCAGACATACTTAATATGACAAGATGAAAGTTTTCCAATAGACACTTTTACAATAATTGCGTTTCAATGATTTTAGACTCTTGATCGAAATTTGACCATTTTGGTCACTTTTGTCACCAAGTGTGCAACTACACTAGCTCACAATAAATATCCTCATTTCCAACTTTAATAAGAATGACATTGACACGATAGTAATTAACCAAATCATCAATCTTTCATTTAACTAATTTCAATCAAACGACCCGATTGAGGAACTTCATTGACATAACATAATATACACCAAATCAACATTTAGAAAGGGGTTATTCTAACCCATAACAACTTTCCAACATAGTACACGACGAAAGTTTTATACATAACGAGTTGGTTACAAAAGATGAACAATTTTCATTGATCAACAAATTTATAAACTTGGGTGTTTCTACGTATCGGGAGCATGATTCAAAAAAATTACTTGCTACTAGTTTGTAGCAAGTCCACCACTATTCCCGCTTGGGCTTTTTACCCAAATCACCCCTTGTCTCACTTTGCTCACCTACGTACATCAATAATATAAATGGTAAGCAAACATGCTTAGTAAGTAAAGGAAATATGACATCAACATTAACATTAACATAACAACATAACATGAATCAAGGATCCTCAACTCCATACATTTTGACTCAAGGAGTCCATACCATGGTGTCAAGAACATGGTTGATTGAATACTCTTGTATCTCAATCACCACTCTTGAATTCCACCATTTAGTGTGATCATTGAATACTCTTGTATCTCAATGATCTCACTTCATCCATAACATATAAAATGGCAAATACTTGACTACCCAATGTAATCCAAATATTGTAATTTAAACACATATTCATCCATTACTTACCTTTCAATTGAAGTTAAACCAAGTACAAACACTCTTTGCTCTTCAATCACCTATATATAATCATACATATACATGAGTTACTTACAACTCATTTGAACTAAACTTAAACTCACTAACATCTAATTAGCTAAGATTCAAGTATGCTATCTCACATACTCAAAATCTCTAACCAATTACTCATACTCTTTATTCATAACTTCACACATACTTAATTGTGATTAAGTCATCATTTAACAATAACAACAACTTAATATCACCATCATCTCCTGTAATATATGCATTCATACTAGGTGACATTTCATAATCATCATAGTTTTATACTTAACTCTTTAACATCTAAATCATGAATTTTAGGTTCACTTGTATACATCGATCCCCCATCTAAATCAACCATTTCTCTTAAACCCCAATTTAGGGTTCATATATTAAAATCATTACAACTATCAAATTGAGAGGTTTTGTAGATTGTTCTTACCTTAGGGATATAGAATTAGATGATTAAATATTTATTTTCACAACACTTAGCTCCAATTTGGTTTTTCCTTCTTCTACCTCTTGGTCTCTCTCTCGACCGAACACACAACACAGGGACTGATTTTTGTTTCCAGAATTTTCAAGAAGGAGAGGGTTTAAATTTGATATATTCACTTTCAACCCTAAGTTTCAGCATTTAACACCTTTAACCCCTCAACTAGTAACTCTTTTATATTTCTAATCCCAATCTATATTTGTATTTAACATCAAATACAAATATAAGAATTTAAATAGTATATTTTTATATAAATGTAAAACTTACAAATTTTGGGGTGTTACAATCGACCACGTATTTTGATTTTTACTATAAAATAAAGCAAAAGATTGTGTGTTTTTTTTATATTGATATGACTAATTTGTCCATATAACTACAATTAAAATGTGCGTCCATAGCGTTTACCATAAAAAATTATCATATATTCGTGACATGGTAATCGAAAGAAATCAAATAATAATTCCTACAGCCGTGCCTATCGTACTCAATCGCCCGAAATAATGTAATCATAATTCGTTTATTGTTTATCCATTATATCGTTCTCCATTATCTTTCCATTATCCGTTATCCGCTCATCGTAAACCACATAGGGGTTAGTCCAATAGTCAACCAAAGCACTATGTGGGATACACATGCAACGGAGGACCACTTGAGGGAAACCCTATTACCACCGGCTTAGTGAAAAACAAAAGAATGTGGTTCACCATTTGTCGTTATAGGAAAGGCTCTACGTACACGTCAATCCCCGAGAATGTACTACATGTGTGTTATGAACCACGTACAGCTCCAACCGTGAGCTACATGAAAGTGTCGAATGAGCAATACCGTAATCATGACCTCCACGGGAATTACCATGAAACCCTTTCGTAAAATCACCGAGATATCTATAACAGTATTCGTTATGTTCAAGTTGCATTATCCCATCTTTACTCTAATCTCATCGTTAACGTATAGGGCCCTTAATCGTGGCGTGAGACCTAAAAGTCATGCCATAAAGGCTAGTGTACAAGCATAGCTCAACAAGTACAAATAGTCTTAAGGAATCATACAGTACACGCTACCTATAATCCATCTCGTCTCTTATGCATATTATAGTTTCCATATATACCCCTAAGATATAATAACATTTCTATAACATAAAACAAGTATAATAATATAAATTAATGTAAACTTATGAAAGTATATTATTTTGATCATTCATTCCTATTTTCGTACAGATTATCTTACCCTAATGGTCTTGAGGAAAACTTTAATGTCTCAATTAAACAAAGCCTCCTACAACCACACTAATAACTTAATTTGTGCAATAATCATAACACACTAATAAATAATAATTTAATTGATCGGTCGAGTTTTCTATAACTATTAATATTCTTGACACAAACAAAATAAATTATCGTATAAATGGTTCAAGGCTGATAATATTAATTTAACATTTTCGTTGACCATTTAGATCCATAACAACGTTTAACGTAAGCAACTAAGACTAAAAGAACTTCAATTAAATTGTAGCAAATGAAAAGGACAATCGATAATCCAAGACTCGATCTGTAGTTTCAAAACGTATTAACATCAGGATAAATATGTTTTCGAACCTTCTCTTTCAAATTCAAAGTGGATACGTCTAGATTTCATACAGTTTAGCTTAACGTCTCGAGAAAACTCAACCAATCTGATCCTGTCAAATATCTAATCCGTGAACTATAAGTATTCCGTAAAGTTAAACGAGAATTACCTTGAATCGTTACCGAGTTAGAGATCGAAATTACTTTGCGATATCCCTAGATGCCACTAATCTTCAGTCGACTTTTCCTAAGCTTCAAATTTAGTTTAGTTTGGTGAATGGAACGAGGAGAATAGTAACAATATGAGTAATGTTATATATGCCTAATTACATAGACCTAAAAGTAGACTTACTTCTTTCGTTGGTTAAATTTTATAGGTCTACAAAGTTAAGGTATACCAATTATTTTTATAATGATATTTATTACTCGTATTATCACCGAGTTTGTTATCAAAAGTAACGAATAGTTATGGACATTGATGGAAACCATATCCCCTACAAAGTTGTTTACTCGTTTATTTATTCATTTACAAAAACAACCCTTTACTTCTTTTATTTTGAAGTTACTAGCCCCTCACAAAGTTAATTAAATAAGAATAATAGCTCTTTTCTTATGATTATAGTACTAATACTAATATTAGCTTTAATTCAAGTTCAAGTAAATATTTAACAATCGTAATTTATAATCTTTATTAGTAAATTCGGAAAATTGGGGATATTACAATATATAGGCATCAAAATATTTTATTCGTTAGTAAACTAGAATAAGGTTCAAACGAGTAGAATAGCATTCAGTGAGAATAGAGTAACTAATAAGAATGTGTCACGTGTTATCAAACTCACTTTCTCCACATTTGTAAAAAATTAAATATATCACAAACGGTAAGTCGAAAAATTATATAAATTGCACCATAAAAATCAGCATTTTTATCTTTTCGATTAGATATCACACGAGATATGCTTTCGGCGATTTTTTTTCGTTTCCGGTGGATTTTATAAACAACTATCACATGTGATACTAATGACTATCACATGTGACATCAATGACTATCTCTTGTGATATCAACGACTATCACATGTGATACCAACGAATATTACATGTGATACCAACAACTATCACTTGTGATACTAATATTGTACAATTTGTAAAATCTATAAAAGAAATTATCGAAAGTATATCATGTGAGATGTCTAATCAAAGAGAAAAAAAAATGATAATTCTTATGGTCCAATTTTATAAATTTTCAATTAGCCATTCTTGAGATATTTAATTTTTAAAAAATAGGAAAAAATGGATTTTGTGACACATGACGCATCCTTATTGGTTCTTACATTCTCATCAAAATTCTTATTTTCAAGATCCATCAAAAACGTCTGAATAAATAATAAATGAATCAATTAATTTTTCTAACACATCTCGTTATGTATACACGGGTTTAAATTTAATTTACCTAAATTAATATACTCTGATACATGAAATGAAATAAAAAACAATAAGGAAAATATAAAATATAATGTTAAAAAGAAAACATACCATTCTTCGACTTCGATTGCAATTCTGTGGCCATTAATGTGTTTTCTTTTTCTTGACGATTGTAGTCGTTCCGATTTCATAATCATCGTAATTCCTCTTTTCATTTTAAGCCAAAAAAGGCACGTGAATGAGTTTGGGCTAATGTATATTAAAAGTGATTATGGGCTTTTCAACGTAATCATATTGGGCTATATTCAGTCCATCACCTTGCAGGCCCAAATCTTACCATGTAACTATGTAAGATAGTAAGATAGCAAGAGATCGTAATCTTTTTTATACGATATTTTTTTAAAAAATAATTAAATTAAATCCGTAGTGACAGAAAAGTTCTCATTAAGTAAAATACAAACAAAGAGGCACTCAAAGAATAATTACAAAAATAGCTTTGGACACTAGTTCATCAGCCGGCTTTTGATGCATGCCTTCAATCCAAATAATTCATTTATTTATTTATTTTTTGAGTCAAAATGTTTTTTTAACTAATAATAATTAATTAATTAAATAAACCAATAACATCATTCATCACTTCTTATACACTCTAAAATCCCAATTTGTACATTTCTAACCTCTTCTCTTTTTCATTTTGAAGAAGATGAAATGTTGGATCGCAACATGATGATTTATATCGTGTTTCTACTCTTCGTGAGCTCGATCGACTCGAGTCACGATCAAGCATTCTACGATGCTACATCATGTAGAGAAGATGGTAATGTTCTAGGCACCAGGTACACTTGCACAAACACAACATTAACCAAAAATTCATGTCAAACTTTCTTGATTTTTAGAGCAAATAATCAATTCGCAACTATTTCTTCAATCTCGGCCTTGTTTAGATTGCCACTACATATTTTGCTTGAACTAAACCACATTGATTCACCTTCTGAAATTCTATTAGCAGATAGAGAAGTTTTTGTTCCCATTACTTGTTCTTGTTTTGGTGCATTTTACCAAACGAGAATTAACTATACGACCAATGAAAACGCGACGTTTTCAGATGTAGCTTGTGGGGTTTTTGAAGGATTAGTGAAAAAGATCACGTTGGTCGAGCAAAATCCGAATCAAGAAGTGATTCAAGTTGGTTTTGATCTTAATTTGCCTTTAAAATGTGCTTGTCCTAATAATGACTATAAATATTTAGTCACATACCCTTTAGTTTCAGGGGATTCTATCAGCAAAGTAAGTCAAAAATTTGGAATTTCTAAAGATGACATTTTAGAAGTTAACAATCTAGATCCTGATACAACTGTTTATCCTGAAACAACTATTTTGGTACCATTGAAGTCGAACCCCATGATCAATCTTGATGTCCCAAATATTCAACCGCCAATTCCAGGGTTTCTTTCGACAAATCCAGTCGATAAACATGTCAAAGCAATGAAACTCAAGATAGTGTACATTATTGTATCGATTGTTGCCTTTAGTCTAGTGCTAGTGATATTAATTGTGACTGCTTTGTATTTAAACGCGTTAAATAGATGCAAACGCGACATTTTTGTCATACCTTCAACCCATAGAAGTTCTTTTACTTCGTTTTCAACACCTCGAGTTAGCTCCCCACGCTCTAGGCCAAGTCCGGCAACTAGAAGCTCACCAAGCTCGTGTTTGTCGCCTGATCTTCTTGCTAGCATAAAGTACTCTTTGTATAATTTCACAATTGAGGAAATTAAAAGCTTCACTAGAGATTTTAGCGAAGATTGTAAAGTGAGTGAAAATACTTATAAAGGGTTATTCGACGATCATCAAGTACTAATCAAAGAGATTGAATTCTCTGAAATACGTCATGTGATTGATCTCCATTCGAAAATTAACCATGTCAACATTTTGAAGTTGCTCGGGGTATGTTACAACGAGTCTTCATGGTCATATCTAGTGTTACAACACCCTACAAATGGGAGTTTAAGGGATTGTTTGACTAACTCTTCGAGTTTGACTAACTCTTCGAGTTTGACTTGGCATCGAAGAACTCAAATCGCGTTTGATGTTGCAATGGGGTTGCACTACCTGCATTATTGCATTGTCCCTCCTTATATGCAAACGGGGCTAGGTAGTCGAAATATTTTCGTGACATCAAAGTGGAGGGCTAAACTGGCAGTTTTGTCACGAAATCCGTATCCTGGTATCAGTGGATCATCCACTTTCGAGTATGAGAGCTTTGATGCGCTCAAGACGTTAGAGAAAGAAGACATTTTGGAATTTGGGATGGTTTTGCTCGAGATTTTGTCAGGGAAAGTGAAGATCGATGGTACATTGTTACGTGAATCGATTGGCTTTTTGGGAGGGGAGGGAAGTGAAGGAGGTTGTTTTGAGAATTTGAAGAGCTTTATGGACCCTTGTTTGAAGGAGGATTACCCTTTGGCTGAGGCATTGTGTTTAGGAGTATTGGCTAAAGCTTGTGTGGAAAATGATCCTTTGCATAGACCATCTATGGATGACATCCTTAAAGTCCTTGCTAGAATGGTGTGACTTCCAAAAAGAAGCACATTAAAATTAGGGTACTTAAATTTTAGTTTAATTAGGTAGATGTTACGTTTACATGCATATATGAATGTGTATATATTTGATTGCAGACGTCATTACAGTAATATATGAGTTTTGGTTCGTTTTGTTCTACATATATATGTTTTGTTAATTTGGTTCCCTAAGAGTAAGAGCAGTTCAAACTTTGGTTCCCAAATATTTTTTCTTGATATATATCTTGAAGGTTTTGATGAAATTCATTCTTTGTATTTTCTTAATCGAGCAGTGGAAAATAAGTCACAACGGTAAATACAATTGCGGAATTAAACCTTCGTTAGACAACAGTTTCTCGACACGTATGAACCAATGAAGATACAAACAATTAGGGTACACCAAATTCAATCAAAATCAGCTCCCAATCAATAGAAATAAATAGTAATAAAGCACACAAAGAACACGAAACTTTTTGTGTGAAAAATCTCTCTAGGTGAGAGTACAAACAACGGGATCTGTAGGCCACTTAAAATCCACTAATACCAATAAGAGAGTAATACAACGGGTCTTCTCTAGATACACTAGAGGCATACAATAATCATCATACTCTTGCACTATATCATCAATAAGTATGGAATTAATCTAAAGATAAAAGAGGAATAACATCACCCAAAAAATTGCCTTCTGTTTAGCCTGCTGTAACTCGAAACTCAGACCTCCCGAGACAATTCCGACCATCCAAAACGTTGGCCCAGATGTCAGAAACACCCTGTGCAAAAATGATGACGATCCGACCATTCAATCTCTGAGGATCGAAGATTTTGTAAGCCGTTGTACTCAAATACGGGAATGAAGCTCATTCTTTTTCTTCTCTCTTGTGTAAAATGTGACAACTTTCCACATTATAAAAGCCCTAACATACAAGATTAAATGGATCATGTATTGGGCTTAATTTGTTGTGCTTTAAATCTTTCTCATATTTAGAAATTCAAATAAAAACTCAACAAATCTCCCCCTTTTGCCAAAGCCTATGTCAACATATCGGAACCATTATCAATCGGTATGAACTTTATCAAGTTCAAATAAACCATCTTCAACACAATCTCTAATCCAATGATATTGCTCACTAATATGTTTTGTCGCTTGTGAAACATAAAGTTCTTAGTAAGATGAATCGCACTCTCATTATCACAAAGTACCACGTAGCGCTCTTGCTTGAAACCAAGCTTTTGTACAAACCTATTCAACTACAATAGTTCTTTGCACACTTTTGTTGCTGCCATGTACTCAGCCTCTGTTGTAGACAAGGCAACACACTTTTGCAATCTTGATTTCCATGAAACTGCTCCCCCCTGCAAAGGTTATCAAATATCTAGAAGTGGACTTCATGTTATCTTTGTTTCCTGCCATATCAGAGTTTATATAACCAGCAAGCATCGGCTTCCCATTTCCAAATGTGATACCCAATTCAGAAGTACCTCGTAAGTATCTCAAGATCCACTTAACTGTTTCCCAATGCTTCTTACCCGGATTTGACATAAACCGACTAACAACACCTACTGCATGAGCAATACCAGGTCTTGTACAAATCATAGCACACATCAAGCTTCCAACTGCTGAGGCATATGGAACTCAATCCATCTCTTCAACATCCTTATCCGAAGAAGGACAATCTCTATCTGTTAGCTTAAAGTTGGTAGTAAAAGGGGAACTAACCACTTTAGCTTTATCCATATTGAATCTGCTAAGCACCTTTTCAATGTATTGCTCTTGTGACATATATAACGTCTTGGCATCTCTATCTCTAGAAATTCGGATACCAAAGATCTGTTTTGCTGGCCCCAAGTCTTTCCTAGCAAAAGACTTGCTCAATTCTCACTTCAATTGCGCAATTATTTCAATATTCTTGCCAACAATCAGCATATCATCAACATATAGCAACAACATAATGAAATCATCATCACCAAACCTCTGAAAGAAAACACAATGATCTGAAATTGTCTTTTGATGGCCTTGCTTTCCAATAACCGACTCAAACTTCTTATACCACTGTCTCGGTACTTGCTTCAACCCATATAGACT
The DNA here is from genome assembly GCA_963930675.1 of Gnaphalium uliginosum. NCBI lineage: Eukaryota > Viridiplantae > Streptophyta > Magnoliopsida > Asterales > Asteraceae > Gnaphalium > Gnaphalium uliginosum. Next base: position 10,643,435 of record OZ005683.1, on the reverse strand, counting down.
TTTCTGATGTCTGCATACATAATCTTCTTTACCTTTAACTCGAAAACTTCCAGGCTGCTCCATGTAGATTTCCTTATCCAAATCACCGTGAAGGAAAGTTGTCTTGACATCTATCGGCTCAACCTCAAGATCAAGACTAGCAGCTAAACCAAGAACCGCTTCGATAGATCCCATTTTCACGATCGGAGAGAAAATCTCATCAAAATAAATACCCTTTCTCTGACTGAATCCCTTAACAATTAATCTAGCTTTGTACATGAGTTGAAAAGTATGCTCTTCTGTCTTCACTTTAAAAATTGACGTGTTCTTCAAAGCTGTCTTGCCTTTAGGCAATTTCATCAGTTCATAAGTATTGTTCTCATGCAAGGAAGTCATCTCATCTTGCATGGCTTCAACCCACTATTTCTTATGTTCATCTTCCATGGCTTCTTCATAACACTCGGGCTCTCCCCCATCAGTGAAAGCCTTCCACTATCACTGTAGACCGAAACTAAGCAATGGTAAAACATCATAGAAACTTCGTTGACTTTCTCATAAACCTTGATTTCGCTATGCTCAATAAGAAGACGGAATAGCTGAAATTGGTTCGTGTTCCGTTTCAAAAGTCAATCGTCTTTACCCAAGTGTGAACTTCAGATGACTCTCAAGTAGTTCCATTCCTTCTTACTATACTTTCGGGTAAAATATACTAATTAGGAGAATATTTAGTGGAAGGATGACGGTCTCGGGTAGACCGCCTAAATGGAACAAATGGTATCATATCTGGTACTGGTAACTCTGGATGAACGTCTTCATGTATCTCTGGTTGCTCATGAGCATCAACATCATTAGTACCATGTTCATCATTCTGATCATCTTCAAACTGTGAATGAACATGTTGTGATCCAAATGAGTAAGATCATTATTATGTTGAGGAATTGTCTTTGTCTCCATCTTCTCAACATCTTTTATAGTCTGATCTTTAACAAACACAACATCTCGGCTTCGTACAAGTTTCTTCTAAAATGGGTCATACAACCTGTACCCAAACTCATCTTGGCCATAACGTAGGAACACGCATGGCTTAGTCTTCTTATCAAGCTTCGACCTCTCATCTTTGAGAACATGCACAAAAGCCTTACATCCAAAGACTCGTAGGTGACGCTAAGAAACATCTTTTCCGCTCCAAACCCTGTCAAGAGCATCAAAATGCAAAGGAACACAAGGGGTTAGATTAATAATATGAACCGCCGTATTCAAAGCCTTACCCCCAAAAGGAACCTGGAAACCCTACATGTGAGAGCAAACATTTGACTCTCTCAACAAACGTTCTGTTCATCCGCTCTGCTAAGCCATTCAATTGCGGTGTCTTTGGTGGAGTGTTTTGGTGCCGAATACTTTTCTCTTTAAAGTAAGCATCAAATCGCCCAATGTATTCACCACCATTATTAGTCCGAATACACTTGAGCTTCTTCCCCGTCTGTCTCTTAACTGACGCATGAAACTGCTTAAACACATCAAACACTAGATCCTTTAACTTCAAGGTATACCCACACCTTTCTAGAATGATCATCGATGATTGTAACAATATAGGAACACCCACCAAGTTTCCTAGTCTTCATAGGACCACAAACATCGGAATGTACTAGATCAAGTTTATTCTCCATTCGAAAAGGAGAATGGCTCTTAAAGAAAACTCTCGCCTGCTTCCCTGCCAAATAGCGAGAACACTTACTCAAATTAATATCAAGCACACCGAATACCACATTCTTCTTTAATAAGATAGACATCCCATTTTCACTCATGTGGCCAAGTCTCTTATGCCACAAATCAATCGGTCATCATTGTCAACCACATTAACAATGTTCTTGAAGATCTTAAAAATTGTGATTTATAATCTTGAGTCTTTCTTACCTCTTCCCACGATCATAGAACCAAGAGTTAGTTTCCACCTTCCATTACTAAAACCTTTATAGTAACTATCATCATCAAGAATGCCTGCATAAATAACATTAAGTCTCATGTCTGGGACATGTTTTACATTTTTCAAAACCAGTTCCATCTCAGTGTTGAACTTCAAACAGACCACTCTGATACCAACGATCTTTGATAACCCAACATTACCCATCCTGACAAATCCATAATCACCTTGAGTGTAAGATGAGTAAAAATCTCAATATGTTGCAACGTGATATGTAGCACCACTATCAACAATACAACTCATATCATCGTGAGCAAGATTTACCATATCATAATCAAAACAATCAAAGAACTCATCAGTAACAACGATAGCTTCAATCTTATCTTTACCACCATCATCTTTCGTCTGTTTGTTCTTATGGTTGGTCTTTCTCTTCTCTTTCTTCAACTGTCTGCAGTACCATTTTGTGTGCTCTTATTCACCACAATGATAACACTCAACATCAACAAACATACCTTTGCTGGAATTTCTACGGTGATTACCTCTATTAGTCGAACCTCTACTGTGACTTCTCCCCCTCGTCTCTGTGACCAAGAGATCTGACTGTAAAGAGGAACCATGTGACTTTCTCCTCATCTCTTCATTTAAAATACTGCACTTAGCCATTACATAGTGATAATACCATCTAGTGCAGAGTTAGACAAAGATGTCCCAAAAGTCTCCCAAGAATCCGGTAATGTACCAAGTAGCCATAAACCCTGAATTTCATCCTCAAACTTGATACCCATTCCTGCAAGTTTATTTATAATACTCTGAAACGCATTTAGGTGATAGTAACAGGAGTCCCGTCATGATACTTCAAACTCATCCTTTGCTTAATCAAGAACAACTTGTTGTTACCGGTCTTTCGAGCATATAACTGTTCAAGCTCGTTTCACAAAGTACGAGCATAAGTCTCCCTATTAATATGGTTCAAAATATTATCTTCAACCCACTGTCGAATATACCTATGCAAAACAGTCCACTTTGCATCTGATTTATCCTCGGGTTTGTAGCAAATACAGACAAATAGTAATCATTCACATATAGAAGATACTCCATTTTGCCTTTCCAAACATGATAGTTAGAACCATTCAAATTAATCATCCTAGTTGTATTAGCTTCCATCATTCAAACGAGTCAAATCCAATAATCAATGCTTTGATACCAATTTGATGAGTTTGAACGAGTTAAACCTTCGTTAGACGACAGTTTCCTGACTCGTACGAATAGTAATATGTAACATCCCGAAATTTTTATCAAAAAGTGTAAATTAGGACCACTATATTTTTACGGAAGTTACTATCATATGTGAAATAAATTATTATTGTTAATTTATGCTTAGAAAGAAAGTACTTAAACGTCCATATAGTTAAAGTTAAGAGTTGTTAATTGCACATAATAAAACGAGTAACAAAATTGTAGGGGATTTGATTTCCATCAGAGCCGATAAGCACGATAATCATTCAGTAATTTCCGTAACAAACTCGGTGATGATAAATTTCGTTAATATTCTCAACATTCCACTCATGAACGCAACCAAACACTAAATTAGAAGCGTATGAAAGGGCCGACTGAAGATTAGTGGCATCTATGGGTATTGCAACGTAACTTCGATCTCTAACTCGGTAATGATTCAAGGTATATCTCTTTTAATTTTACCAAATAGTTATTCATCACGGATTAGATATTCGAGAGATTGGATTGGTTGAGTTTTCTAAAGACGTTAATACGTTTTAATACTATGGATCGAGTCTCTTTATTGATGTCAAAATTCTGTTTTTCTAAGTTAGGAATTTATAAAATGAGGTTTGCTACAAAAGGATTATGTGATAAAAACTTGTTTAAAACGTGGACATGAATATATAAAAGCTAGATGAACATTAATGGTAGGATTTATGAAGAATTTATAAAGCTAGATGAACGTTGTGGGTTTGGAATTGGGAAACAATTATTATTGTGAGGGATGGGAAATTATGGGTATTATATTGTATTATGTATGTATGTTATCATTTCTTATAATTAATTGTGCTTGATGCTTGATGCTATAGTACAGTAGACCTATTTGTATGACATTTAGGTGTCACGACACGATTAGGGGCCCTATATGTGAACTTAACGATTAACGAACAATAACGAAACTTGAACATAACGAATACGATACGATTAGAGATATCTCGGTGATTCCCGATAGGGTTTAATGATGTTTACCCGTGAGGGGGCATTACTTTATGATCATAGCACAGGATATCTAGACTTTGTCCTGTAGCACCAGCCGATTTGAGCGATACACAAATGAGTAGTACTTGCTCGGGAATGAACGAATCAGTAATGACGTGTCATTCCCTAACGATTACAATTACAATAACGATAACGATAATAATAACGAATACGATAAAGAATATGAATACGATTACAATAGGCACGACTTTAGGATATTATGGTTATATGTTACCATGCCTTGTTCTTACCCAATTATATGATTATATGATTATTGATTACCCGATTTGTATTGTCATGGATTATGATAATTGCCACTTATGATATAGGATTATACGATTATTTTAATTGGATTATTTTCAGTTAAACCCGTTATACTTAGCTTTTTAAGCTAACACTTGCTTTTCTACTTGCCGATCGTGCATTTCGTGCAGGTTAGAAAGCTATACGATTACAAATACGAATACGATGGGTAGCTTGCCTAAAGATTTAAAGAACTATGCCTTAGCTCATATACGAACGATTATGTAATTTAATAGTTATATCCTTGGGTTTTCTTATGCTATTCTTATGATACGAGTTGTGTAACACCGTTAACGAAACGTAACCAACCTTGTTGGTAACTTTTATTTAGAAAATGGGACTTCCGCATTAACAATGATTATCTAATAAACAGTTATTGAAAACTCATATTTTAGATCGGGGTGTTACATAATAAAGCACACACAAAGAACATGAAACTTTTTGAGTGGAAAACCTCTCAAGGTGAGAGTAAAAATCACGGGACCCGTAGGCTGCTTAAAATCCACTAATACTAACAAAAGAGCAATTCAACGAGTTTTTTCTAGATACACTATAGGCATACAATAATCATCATACTCTTGCACTATATCATCAATAAGTATGGAATTAATCTAAAGACAAAAGAGGAATAACATCACCCAAAAAACTGTCTTCTGCTCAGCCTGCTGTAGCTCGAAATTCAGACCTCCCGAGACAATTTCGACCATCCAAAACGTTTGCCCAGATGTCAGGAACACCCTTTCCAAAAATGGTGATGATCCGACCGTTCAATCTCCAAAGATCGAAGGTTTTGTAAGCTGCTGACTCAAATACAGGAATGTAGAAAACTCTATCTTTTTCTTTTCTCTCTTGTGTAAAAAGTAACAACTCTCCACATTATAAAAGCCCTAACATACAAGACTAAATGGATCATGTATTGGGCCTAATTTGTTGGGTTTTAAATCTTCCTCACATTTGAAAACCCAAATAAAAACCCAACATAAGGTAGAGGGGTATAGGTCTATTCGCTATAAGAAATATAAATTTATTATGAAAATTGAATTTTTAGTTGCATTCTTTGTTTTTGCTATAAGTTCACAAAAATTATATTATTAGTGTAACGGATCACTCTAAATTCTGGATCCGTCATCCATATAATTGTTTAAACTTACGCATAACATTTAATATTTCAACACGATATTTTATATTTCAATTCGATGGAAAAATCGGTTTAAATTCGTATGACGTAATATAATATCAGTAATTTGGGTTAACAATTGCAAATACTTCAGCTTATTAAGAAGGGATTAGTACGTAAAATTGCACTTAACTTTATCTTAATGTCTATAGTGTGTGGCCAATCTCATTTTGGGTATCAAACTAACTTTCACTTTTTGTCTATTGTATGTATTAAATGACTTCTTTGATGATGTGGTAACTGTAGAATTCACTACACCATCTGACATGTCATTATCATAAAAAACGGGTACCACGTCAGTCGAATATCCCAATGGACCAGTTAAAGTTTGATACACACAATATATCAAAATGAAGTTGTATACACACTATAGACATACAGCTAAATTTAAATACATTTTCACACACTAATCACTATTAAGAATAACTTGGGTTAATGTTATATAAAAATTGAAATAAACCAGTAAGGTATTATGTACTCTTTTCGTCCTACTTAAAGTGTTCATTTTGAAATGTATATAATTTTAGGAATCGATCTCCACTAACTACAATTTTAGGAATCGATCAAATATCATATCTATCAACTAAAATTTATTTTAGTTTATTGAAATATAAAATAAATATATATTTAGGATCAACCAAAATAATAAAGTAGACACTTTAAATGGACAGATAGAGTAAAACAAAAGAAACTATAATTTTTGTACCTTATGGTTAGGGATACGAAATTTTAACGGTGTCATAATTTAAGCATGAAAATTGTATTTAGTCATATTAAAGTAATAATGTGAGGGTATTTCAACACGATCCGTCATGGTCTACCACTTAAAATCGTCCATATACCGCCTGGCATGAACTTACTTTAACATGTTTATTAAGCACATCTTAGTCAATGAGTCAGCTATAAGTTTAATTAAAAACAATAGATATTAATAATTTAGGTAAGATTATAGAAACAACTACATTTTAAGGGGAATGAATGGCAGAAGATCTCAACCATTAATTGTTGTGATTAACGGTTCAAATTTTCTGCATCTTAACAATATTACAACTTACGTAGAACGCAATGTGCATGTAAAATTAATACAGTGTTACGAATCTGGACTGTCGATAACAAAAGTCAACGGTTGAGATCGTCTACCCCTTTTCCCATAAAATGCAAATGACCTCTAATCCTACACATAATAATTTAGATTTTGATATAATAAATAAATAAAATAAAATCATTGAGAGTTGTTATTATGTTTCTTTCATGTCTTTTGTTCTTTGGCCGTTTAAATGATTCTCTTTTGAACCTCAAGAAAATAGGACACCCAACGGCACTCCACATCTTTTTAATAGAAAAATGTATCGTGGGTGCAACAAGTCTTAAAAAATGTTTTGAGTGAAGGATTAAATGTGACACTTTTTTTAAAAAAAAGGACTAAATATGTACTTTTTTTAAAAATGTCGTTATTTGATAACAGTCGACGAACAGGAAGACTAAATTGGGTGCTTACGAGAACAACCACACAAGTCCAAATAACCTAGTTGGACTGTTGATTACTTTTATGATTTTTTGTCATAAATATTGTCGAAATTGCATAACCAAAGAAAATATATTATTTAATTATCTCTTATAAATTACATAAATAATTCAAGGATTTCGTAAAGGAAAAATGACACTCTTATTTTTACATATAAAATGATATATCAAGCCGAATAATAATAAATCAAATAACATATGACATTGAATTGATCGATCTAACAATGAAAATGACAGGAATACATAATATTTAGTTATTTTGAGTGTTATCCGGTCTGTACATTTTTAACCAACGGTTATTCAGGGGTTGAACCGGCCTTGCATTAACTTCCGCATCCTGTAACACAAACAGTTAAAATTAGCACATAAACTAATTATATTTGCACGAAAATATTGCTTATTTTTAAATTTTGATAAATCAGAGATATATGTGCTGCAAACGATATGTGTAAGTGTAAAACAAAGCTTTTATGATTGATCCTTTTAACACTCATCTAGTAGTTGTTACACGTAAATACTCGTGCAGTTTGTCGCATACAATAATATCCCTTTGCAAATGAATGTATAAGAACTAAGTGAATGTATAAGAACTTACATCATGAACAGCTTCACGGATAGCATGCACTTGTTCTCGTGAAATCGTTCTCACCTGATTAATTAATATCAAAGCAAGAAGTTAAGAGAGTTATTTGACATATTAGAGTATTCAATTGCTTATGTTTTATTTAAGAGTTTAATGCGTCTTTAGCTCAAACCTTATACTATGTATTCAACTTTATTTTGGTCCATATGTATTCTACTTTCAGTCATCGCTATTGTATGTATCGGGTAGTATTTTCGATGTTGTGGTAACTTATATGGATGTCATGTGACACCTTAGACAGATGACACATCATCTAAAGTACCATTAAATACATACAATAACGTTATTTGAAAGTTGAAGTCACGCAACAAATCAAAGTAAAGTTGAATATATACTATAGAGTTTGGTTTAAGTTAAATGCATTTCTACGTACAAATCCCCTTATTTAATAGGAAATGTTTACTATATTTAGTATGGAAATGTCGGGGCGGACCTAGAGGGGGGCAAGGGGGGCAGTCGCCCCCCCTCCTTCAAGATATCTAAAATTACTGAAAAAATAATTTTTTTAAGGTAATTAGTGAGAGTTTATAAATTTTGACCTCCAAAAATGATAAAAAGAAGAAAAAAAATAAAAATTTTCTCCCCCGTATAAAAATTTCTAGCTCCGCCCTTATTGATAACGATGGGTTGTTATTATAATAATATACCGTAGAATGATTAAGGGGAAAGTATAATTTTGTTTGTAAGAGGAAGTAAATTCTTTGGTCTACGGGGGTGTTAAGGTTGGATTACGACTTATGAGTTAATAATATTAAATAAGTAATAAGTTCAAGTCGGTAAGACTGAAAATAGAATTTATACATATACTAATAACTTATGATGATACTTCCTCCGTGTTATTTTTATTGTCTACTTTATTATTTTTGTTTGTCCAAAAAAATTATCTAGTTGTATAAAATAACTATTAAAAATTATTAAACTCTGTAATTTACCATCATTTATTACCCTTAAGCATTTATTCCGTAAAAAGTTTCGATCAGGCTTACTTTGAATATAAGGACAAAATTGACATTCATTCAACATATCTTAAATCCAACAAATTTTTTAAGGGACAATAAAAATGAAACGGATGGAGTAATAAACAAATGAGATTTTCTAACGTGTGCCCCAGTGGCACACGATAAAGTGCATTTAATGATCATGAAATTACCTTAAATATTGAAATGTGCATTTATGATATGTATAAAAAAATAAATATTAGATTGAATTGATAAGTAATAAATGTAAATTTTAATATTTAAGAAAAATTAGAACTCATTAACTGAACCTTATCGTGTGACTTCGAAAATACAAATTATCAAAATCTTAAACAAATTGTATATGGTTATTACCTTATTAACAATGGTCCAAGTAACATTTTCGATACATGGTGGAGTGGTAAGTGAGCCAATATAACGATAATATTTTCTGCTTCCAATTTTTATGTCTCGTGGATCAATCATTCCCACGCTTGTTTCCACATCTTTTATGGAAGCCGATGCTTTAAAATACGGTTCCATCTAGTAGTCAAATATTTCAAAAACATACAAATATCAAGATATTTATGTCGGATTATAAAAACTATATGTTAAAATGGAAATCATAAAAAAATAATCATATGCGTTGACTATTGACTTATTGACTTATTGACTTACCATTGATAGAAAAGAATCAGGGCGACCAATTTTGTACATGATACCAATCACTGCATTTTTTCCATCTTTACTTTGATGAACCAAATGTAGTTCCAAATTGAATCTATACATGTAACAAAAATTAATTAATTTAGTTTTTTAAAACTTATTTTGAATTTTGAATAAATAATTAACTAAATGAGAATATATATATATCGAACCTTCGGCCATTGATAGTGTGTTCGGAAGGTGTATGCCAATGAAGCTGGTTTAGTTGATACTCGGTATCGTCAATATGAATATGGCCTGCTCCTCCAATCCATCGCAACTATATTATGCATAAAGGAATAATGTTGTTAGAGTAAGAAATTGTGTCATTTATTTATTTCGTTTGGTACACTTTATCTCCGCGATGATAATTTAGTGGTGAGGGACATGTAACATAAATACAGAGGTCATGGGTTCATTCTCATCCACATGTTCATTTAATCACAGGTTACGCGATTTACCTCTTTCATGTTGACAATGAGACTGGTTGATAGGGGTCCGTCAGGGCCGGTTTTACTCTCTTTAGTACTTAATTTTCATTTCTTCAGAGTCAATGACTAAAAACTACACTTTAAAGCAAATAAATGTGTATTCTAATAATACATAATATATATATATATATATATATATATATATATATATATATATATATATATATATATATATATCAATTGGTGTGTTTGGTTTGACCCTACTGTCGATAGAATAGAATATAAAGTAAAAAAGACTAATTTTACGATCAAAAGGTTTTGGCTTAGTGATATACTCATATCAGATATCTGGTTCTTCATGTGTTTGATTGTACATATGATCTATACTGTAAGTTTTCCATAAAAATAATAATTAGAATAAAAATACACGTACCATCATATCGTGCCCTCTATTAATAAGAGTCGAGTTTGCAGGTTTATAATCTCTATCAAGCTTTCCTAGTGCTGAAGTTGTTTGAACCCGTTTATGCGTAAGATCAATTGGAGATTGCAAATCTCCTTTAGTACACATGTTCCATTCGGGACGAATCTCTCCCCAATGATGTGGTCCATTTGGACTGTTTACATCATACGTAAACTCGTGTTCATCATCTGCATCGTCGATCATACATTAGTAACATATTTCAAGAACACGATATAATATGTGCAATCAAACAATGAGATTAATTATAAGTACAATGTTGAAGCCAAAGTATTTATAAACACTCACCAACTTCTTGAGATTTAGCAAATGGTACATAACAGATTATGAAAAGAGCAAACAAGATTGAAGAAAAGTGTAAGCTTTGGCTATCCATTTCGTTGTGGTTATATGAATAATTTAGTATAAGCTATAGATACAGATACTATATGTATATATAGAGATGGAAGATGAGAATATGAGATGAAAATGGGTCAAGGTATGAATGTGGAAAAATGGGAGGTTTATTGACCAAAGACCATTTTAAAGTAGTATTTGAGATGGGTGTTTGTTTGTTTTTTTTTCTAAATCAAAATAGAATGTTCCATGGATTAAGTTTGAATTTAAAATTGGGAACACCAAATTAATTGTCTATGTGAAACAAAATTTATTAAAAATGTTGGAATTTTGCACTTTTTTTTACACTTTACACATGTGAAAGAAAATATTTGAAACCTCCTTCATATATGAATTTCTTACACCTCCTTCCTTTTCCTAGAGAAAGCTTCTAGGTCTATTTCTTTTTCTATTTAGAAAATAATGAATATGGTTAGGTAGTTATATTAATTCCTAGTTCACATTATTCTTCTTATTTCTTTCGAAATGATTCTCCATAAAAAAAAGTAACTATTAAAAATACTCTAAAAATACTCATGTCCATCCCACTTTTATTGTCCTTCAAGCTTTTATTGAATTAGGGTGTATTTGACAACATTGGATGTAGATGAAGACGAAGATTATTTTAGAAGCTAGTTCAAAAGCTTTTATTTTAAAAATTATTTTTTTTAAGAATTTCTAACTTTTGTGCACGCCAAACATGAATTGTAGATGTAATTTTTTGAAATTTAGAATCTCAATATCTAAGAATCCCTTAAAATGTTGTTGCTAAACACACCCTTAAGATAGTTGAATAAATGTCATTTTTGCCTTTATATTCAAGCAAATTTCACTGAATTCTTTTAAGAAATAAATGAATGAATGCGAGTAACAAAGGATGGTAGAATGAAAAATTCAATAGTTATTTTTTGAAAGTTGACAATATTTTTGGACAATCAAAATATTTACGTGGACGATAAAAATAAGATGAATAAAGTATTTAAACTTTCCATTTTACCCTGTTGATCAGTACCCCTAAAAGTTATTTCTTAGAAATTTTAGTCAAACAAATTTTGAATGACAAAACTAACATTTATACTGTCTACCTTAAATACAAAAATATTATTAGTGAACATTTAAAAAAAGAAATGGAAATGTATTATTTTGTAGATGATGACAAATATGTTGTCAAGAGACCCTTGTTTGGGGTGCAAGGATGACAAAAAACTTTGCATTTTTTATCTCTTAAGTTTATCACTTAAACACAAATCACCCTTCTATGATGAAACTAATTTCACAGTAATCACCCACATTTATAACTATTTATCAAAAAAATTCACAATATTAAACGACTACACGTAATTTTTATGCTATGTTCAAAAGAAAAGTAACAACAACGATTGATTTTAGAGCATTTTCTTTTTAATTTATTATTTTTATTATTATTATGATTATTATTATTATTATTATTGTTATTATATTATTATTATTATAATATAATGTATATATGTTACAAAGTTACAATAAGTAGTAGAAGTTGTTGAGTTTGATAGGAATAAGTGAAGTTCAACATCGATGTTCTCCGATTTAAATAATCAACTCCGTTAATTCACAAAACACAATATATCTTTTAGGGTTTATTGTTTCGTTATGTATTAAACTTTACACGTTTTACTGAGTTGAACTTTGAAAACTTCTATTATATTTATTGAGCTTGTAAATATGGTCTATTGTATGTAAACTTTCTTTTTTGGGTATAACCAAAATAGAAAAGTTTCATTTTTTGGCATTACCCAAAAAGAAAAATTTACATACAATAGACCATATTACAAGTTCAATACATACAATAGAACAAGTGAAAGCATATCTCATACAATAGTAAAACGTATAAAGTTTAATAAATACTGAAACAATAAACCCTACCTTTTAATAGTTTCCTATATAGTGTCATTGTTTGATTTGATTTAGTTTCAGTTTTTCGTATAAATCGAACACGAATGCTATATCATAAGATAGAATCGGTTTGAGAAATGCTATATCATAAGATAGAATCGGTTTCTTTCTCAAAGGGTACTAACTAATAATGAAAAATTATGTGTGCATAAAATTGTAGGGATCTTGCGTGCAAACAAAAGTAAAATGAAAGACAAATATTGTAAATATCAATAAATTGAAGGGCTGAAACTGTAGCAGTCAAGTGGATAGATGTTATCCAATTGATAATTGCAAAAACATGTACATTTCAGAACAGATTTCAAGTTTGGTATCGAAAGATACTAATAATTGCAAAAACGCATTTCTTCAATTTATTATCATTAGAGATGATAAATCTGTTTATCGAAATTATAAGTGCTTAAAGTAGCGTATATTGTTTAAAAACTTAACCTTTCAGAAATTATTCTAAGGAAATCTTTTCTATATTTTTTAGTTAGTTATTGTCCTGGCTGCTAAGCCATTTCTTTTATAACTAGTTGACCGGTCGCTCGGTTATAAGTTATTAAATAATTATGGGTGTGGCTAACATGTGCTCTAAAGTAGGGGTGTTCATCGGTGCGGTCTACGGTTTACGGTTTGAATTCGGTTCGGTTTCCTCGCTTTGGAATTTTTTGGGAACCAAACCGTAAACCGAATTCAACATATTTAACCAAACCGAAAACCGAATTGGAATACGATTCGGTTTCGGTTTGAAACCGAAAACCGAATTGCATTTTCTTGTGCATAAATTATGTAGTTACCTGTGCAGAATTTTATAGTAATAATTCAAATGCAGAATTAAGAATATTAAGTCCTAAAGTTCACCATACCATTTTTCTTAATGCAAAAACAAACATACAATCTTAATGCAAAATTATTAACTAAAATATATAGTAAAAATCGAAGAAAGGGAGTAGGTCTTACCAGAGATTTGAGAAAGAGGCCGATGGAGAGGGAGAGGGCGATTCATGTTACGGTGTCGGTATATATCAAATTAGGTTAGAATGTTAGAAAGTATAAGGTTTTTTACTAGTTCGGCTCTTTAATTTAATGTATCTAGGGTCTGGGCTTGAATGTAGTATGCATATAATACTAATATTAGATAACAATGATATATCATTACTAATTGTACATGTATAAAAAATAAAAATATATATAGTAAATTTTGAATTCGGTGTTCGGTTTAACCGTTTAAATGTTTTTTGAAACCATTAACCGATCCATAAACCGTTTAATGAATTCGGTTTCGATTAAAACCAAACTGAAAACCGAATTTAAAATCGGTTCGGTCTAAAATCAGTTTTATTCGGTTCAATTTTTCGATTTAAACGGTTTCAAACCGTATATTGTCCACCCCTACTCTAAAGGCACGTGTACCTTAAGCTTCATTTATTGCACTAAAAGTTTCTATAAATATTCAAAAATGTATTTAATTAATTTTCTAATTTTCTTTTATATCTCTATATTAAATTAATTACACTTGATGTTATTTATGATAATTTTTAATATAATTAATAAGCCTTCACCTAGAAGTTCTATTACTTATTATATCCATTTTTAATTTATAAATAAAAATGGTCATCGCGACATTATTTTACTTCAAGTATTTGTCGGGTATACTAGATTGAAATATGGTTCTATAAATAATAAAACTCTATGTACAATGCATGGATTAAATATATTACATGCTTGCTATATCTAAGACATTAATTACTTTAAAACTCTATCTATAATTATTTCTTCTTTATTCGATCATTCAATTCAAATTTTCTATCAATTCAAACGCGTAACCATTAATTGAGTTAAATCATACAATTGCTCTAAGACCTCCGACAACGGCCGTGGGTCGTTGGCGTCGTTTTTAGCCGACGTAGCCGACGCTGTTGGCACGGAGCCGTCAGTCGTGGATGTCGGTTTCTCGTGTTGGTTTTGCGACGGTCGTCAGTCGTTGGCTTTTTTTTTGTTTTTGTTTTTTTTTATTTTATTCAATTTTACCGTTACAAAAAGAAAAAAAAAATTTAAAAACAGTCATAGAGCCGTTTGAAATTTTTTTTTTAATTTTTACCTAACTCAAACACATTATGTAACACCCCGAAATTTGTTAAATTTAAAAAGTTGTGTACTGTTATGCGACACAAGGGCTAGTGTCGCAGGTAGCGACACAGAGCCCAGTGCGACACAAGGCTTGTGTCGCAGTCTCGGGTTGAAAGACGGTTAGCAAGGGTTAAAAGTGTAAAACGGAGGGGTTAAACCCCACTTTTCATTCTAAAACCTTCCAGAAATATACAGAGGAGCTAGTATGTGTTCTTGGATTTTTAGAGAGAGAAAGGAAAAAGAAAATCAAGATTTAATCTTTGAAAGTGTTCCTTTGTAATTTGAAATCATTTCCAGGTAAGAGTCTGAGTTTATTATGTGCTTTATCATCTTCAGAAACTTAATTGGGTTAAAGAGTGTAGATTTTACCCAGAAACTTATTAAATTCGAAAGCTGCTGCTTTTCTGTTCGTTATTGCGACACAAGGGTTGTGTCACAGCTTGTGTCGCAGTGATGGTGTCGCAAATTAAAACTGTTGCTGTAGCGACACTAAGAGATCGTGTCGCAGCTTATGTTGCTTGTTTCCACTGTTAATTGTAATTATTGTTTTAGCGACACTAAGAGCTAGTGTCGCAGGTTGTGTCGCAGGTTGTGTCGCAATAGTGTGTTGGCGACACTAATTTAGTGTCGCCAGGAGGTATAGCGACACTAGGGGGTAGTGTCGCAGGACTAATTGATATTTGAAATCATATTAATTATTATCAAAGTTAATTGAATACGGTCGCCTCGACGGGTATTTCGGGTAGCAATTCATAAATATCTGATCGTCGTCCTCGAGGTAAATAGTAGGAAAGTAAAGAATTTAATTGGCTGATTTTGTTAATAATGATTGTGTTACAAAGTTGCATTGAATAACTGAGTATATCAATGGGTTGAGTGGCCAATTACTGAGTGAACAGTTGTGCCCATGAGAATGAGTTGGGTGGCCAATTGCTGAGTGAACAATTGTGCTTATGAGATTGAGTTAAGTGGCCAATTGCTGAGTGATCAATTGTGCCCATAAGATTAAGCCGAATGGCCAATTGCTGAGTGATCAATTGTACCCATGTATATGTGAGATAAGTGACCAATTGCTGAGTGACCAATTGTGTCTAGCTGTATGAGTTAAGTGGCCAATTGCTGAGTGGTCAATTGTGCCGATTGAATATATGTTGAATGTAGTAAATGTATGATTGAATGCATTTTATCTTTACTTACTAAGCGATGTGCTTATGTATTGTTGGATATTGTGTTGATAGGTACGCCTAAAGGGATGAAGGGTGGGGATCCGGGCAAACGACCCGAGAGCTACTAGTGATGGACTTACTATGGCAAGATAGTAAGAAGACGGACTCATAGATCATGCTCTATATTAACATGTGATGTTTTGTAAAAATGATATATTTCGTGTTGAACCATGTTGTTATTACTTTATATTAATATATAAAGTGTTTTTGAGAATTCAAATTGAGTATACAAATAAATAAATATATATATATATATATATATATATATATATATATATATATATATATATATATATAATATCTGGGACGTTTCAAGTTGATATCAGAGTATTGGTTTAAGAGATTCGAGTATTCATCATTAGGGGTACTTGAACTTAGACCAAGAGATGAGTCTAATGAGTCTAATGAGTCTAATGAGCATGATGAGAATGTTGTGTATTATGAGTTGATATTTGAGTAATTGTTATAACTGATGAGATGTGATAATTTGATGATTGTCAGGGTATTGTGGGAGTATTATGTAATAACGGTTACGTCTGGCCAACGTAATAATTATTATATGAACTCATACGATGCCATGACTGTTGTGTGATGCTAAAAAGAATTGCGAAAGATAGACTAATGTGTAATGAGAATTTTAGTCTAATCTAATATGTTTGCTGATAAACCCTTTCAGTATAAGATGGAAGGGAAGAATTTTAATGAGCATAATACCGAGAGCTCTGGGCAAGGGCATACGGAGAATCTATCGTCTATGAGTACAGACGAGATAAAAAAATTTATAACTGAAGAAATTGCGTTGGCACAAGAGATCTCTTCCGTACCTGTTGGAAAGAATTACTGAAACTGTCAGAGATGTTTTGGCAGATGAGTTGCAAAAGAGAGATGCAGAGAAATCTGAAAAGAATAGTTTGATGAAGGAAGAGAAAAAGAAAGTGAATTATAAAGATTTCGTAGCATGTAAACCTCCCGAGTTTGAAGGAGAGACAGATCCGATCAAATGTTATCGATGGATTTCTGAAATGGAAGCAGCGTTTGCCATTTCTGAGTGTCCGGATAAGTTAAAAGTGGTATATAGTGCCAATTTATTAAAGGCACGAGCGAAAGAATGGTGGGACGTTTAGCGCCAATCCATGGGAGAAGAACGTGTTGGTAATTTGCCTTGGAAGGAATTCAAGGATATGTTTGTGATAGCCTATTCACCGGAAGCTGAGTTGACCAAGCTTCGCCGAGAATTTCTGTTTATGAAACAAACGACAGAGACTGTGAATGAGTTGACAGGTGTATTTCTTGATAGGGCCAAATTTTGCCCCGAATATACTGAGGATCCGAAGAGATTAATGTATCATTTTCACGAGGTATTAAAGAAAGAGATTCGGCAGTTTGTGGATCCGAGTCGTTGGAATAAATTTGAAGAATTCGTGAATGAGGCGAGAAGAAGAGAGATTGAGATAAATCGCGAGGATGATGGTTCCTCCAAGAGAAAGATCGAATCAGCTGGAGGATCTTTTAAAAGATTCAAGCCTAGCGGAAGTTTTAAAAGGGAGGATCGACGAGAAGCACCTATGTGCCAGAAATGTCACAAGAAATATTTTGGGAACTGTGCGGGTGACAAGAGGTCGTGTTATCAATGTGGACAAGAGGGCCACATCAGCCGTGATTGTACAAAGACGGTACGAGTATGCTTTAATTGCTATGAACCTGGCCATATAAAGAGTGAATGTCCGAGATTGAAAAGTTCAACAGTTTCTAGTGGGGTAAAGAAAAATGATGAAAAGAAATCTTCAGATCAGTCAAGAGTGAAGAGTCGATCCTTTCAATTGACCGCGGATGAAGCAAAGAATGCTCTGGATGTTCTTACAGGTACTTTTCTTATTAACTCATTACCCGCTTATGTATTATTTGATTCTGGAGCATCTAGATCTTTTGTCTCTGAAAACTTTAGTAAGAGCTTTCAATTAATGTTAAGTGAGTTAGATACACCCCTAGAGGTTGAGATAGCCGATGATCGTGTTATTTATGTGACCAATGTTTATAGAGGGTGTCGAATAGAAATTAATAATGAAATATTTATGATTAATCTTATACCCATGAGGATGGGTGAGTTTGAAGCAGTAGTGGGTATGGATTGGTTGAGTAAACATGATGCCGTTATTCGTTGTGAGAGGAAAATTATTCGAATTGTTGCTCCAATTGGGGAGTGATAGATATATATGGAGAAAAGCCTAGATCTTCTTTGTCAATTTGTACTTATGCCCGTGCTAGAAGGCATTTGTCTCATGGATGTCAGGCATTTTTACCCCATGTTATTGACACGCGGAAGGATGAACCTAGTATTGAGAATATTCCAGTTGTAAAGGAATTTTCTGATGTGTTTCCTGAGGAATTACCAGGTGTTCCACCTGAGAGGCAAGTAGAGTTTCCAATTGAATTAGTGTCGGGGGCTACTCCTATTGCTAAGACCCCTTACAGACTTGCGCCATCAGAAATGCAGGAAATGATGAAACAAATACAAGAGTTGTTGGAGATGGGGTTTATTCGTCCGAGTAGTTCACCATGGGGAGCACCTGTGTTGTTCGTTAAAAAGAAAGACGGGAACATGCGTAGTGTATTGATTACAGAGAGTTGAATAAGGTAATTATTAAAAATCGTTATCCGTTGTCGAGGATTGATGATTTGTTTGATCAGCTCCAGGGTGCTACCCATTTTTCAAAGATTGATTTACGATCTGGTTACCATCAGTTACGAGTAAAAGAAGAGGATGTTCCCAAGACTGCTTTCCGAACGCGTTATGATCACTATGAGTTTGTGGTAATGCCATTCGGACTGACAAATGCTCCCGCTGCATTTATGGATTTGATGAACCGAGTTTGCCGGACGTTCCTCGATAAATTCCTGATTGTGTTTATTGATGATATTTTAATATATTCAAAAACAGAACAGGAGCATGAAGTGCATCTGAGACAAATGTTGCAAATGTTACGAAATGAAAAGCTATATGCAAAATTTTCGAAGTGTGAATTTTGGCTGAGAGAAGTACAATTCTTGGGACATGTGATAAACCACGAGGGAATCAAGGTAGATCTTGCAAAAGTAGAAGCAGTGATGATGTGGAAACCTCCTAAGACCCCAACAGAGATTCGAAGTTTCCTGGGATTGGTAGGATATTATCGGAGATTTATTCAAGATTTCTCCAAGATTGCGGCTCCTCTTACAAGGCTTACGTGTAAAAATGCCAAATTTGAGTGGAATGAGGAACAGGATCGAGCCTTTAATATTTTGAAGGAGAAACTGAGTCAAGCACCTATACTAGTACTTCTTGAAGAGATGATGATATGGTAGTATATTGTGACGCATCTCGCGTGGGATTGGGCTGTGTGCTCATGCAACGAGGAAAAGTAATAGCGTATGCTTCGAGACAGCTAAAAACACACGAGAAAGGATATCCTACTCACGATCTAGAATTGGCAGCAGTGGTGTTTGCATTGAAAATTTGGAGGCACTATCTCTATGGAGTAAAATGTACGATTTATACAGATCATAAGAGTTTAAAGTATTTCTTTGACCAACGAGATCTTAATATGAGACAGAGGCGTTGGCTTGATTTGGTGAAAGATTATGACTGTGAAATCTTATACCATCCTGGAAAGGCGAATGTGGTGGCAGATACTCTCAGTAGAAAGGTTATTGATATGGTGCTAAAAGTAAAATCTTTTCGAATGATTGTGGTTACAGATTTAATTGAGCAAGTGAAAGAAGCTCAACAACAAGTGCTACAGAGTGGTGATCTTCGAGCAGAACGAATAAAAGGCCAAGAGCAAGACTTTGTCGATGATTCCCGCGGATTAAAGACCCGTTATGGTAGAATTTGGGTGCCGAGTTCTGGGGAAATGAGAAAACTTTTACTTGATGAAGCTCATAAATCCAAGTATTCTATCCATCCTGGTGCCTCGAAGAAGTATCATGATTTGAAAAGAGATTATTGGTGGCAAGGTATGAAAAGAGATATTGTCAGATATGTGAAAAAGTGTTTGACCTGTTCGCAGGTTAAAGCTGAGCATCAGAAACCTTATGGGAAGATGAAGCCCTTAGATATTCCAGTGTAGAAATGGGAACATATTACGATGGATCTTATTACGAAATTGCCGAAAACGTCAAAGCATCATGATGCCATTTGGGTAATAGTGGATCGATTGACCAAGAGTGCTTTATTCTTGCCGATAAGAGAAGCTTCGTCTTCAGAAGTGTTGGCCGATTTATATGTGAAAGAAGTGGTGGCGAGACACGGTGTACCAGTATCTATTGACTCTGATAGGGATAGTAGATTTACATCTAGATTTTGGCAAAGTTTCAAGAGGAGATGGGTACACGTCTTAATCTGAGTATAGCTTATCACCCACAAACGGATGGTCAGAGTGAGCGGACGATTCAAACATTAGAGGATATGCTGAGAGCGTGTGTTACTGATTTCGGAGGGAATTAGGATGTGTATTTGCCGTTGGTTGAATTTTCTTACAATAACAGCTATCACTCCAGTATTGGAATGCCGCCATATGAAATGCTTTATGGAAGAAAATGTAGAACTCCAATCTGTTGGAATGAAATTGGGCAACGTGAAGTGGCTAGTGTTGAAGTTGTATTGAAAACTACTGAACAGATAGAACAAATCCGAGCCCGTTTAAAAGCTGCGCAAGATAGACAAAAGTCGTATACAGATAAGAGAAGGCGTCCAATAGAGTTTAATGAAGGAGATTATGTTATATTAAAAGTATCTTCGTGGAAGGGTATTATTAGATTTAGAAAGCGTGGGAAGTTGAGTCCTCGTTATATTGGACCATTTAAAATCTTAGCGAGAGTAGGTGAAGTGGCATATCGCTTAGAATTACCGGATGAATTGGCAAATATTCATAATACTTTTCATGTGTCATATTTGAGGAAATGTTTAGCCGATGAGACAGTCTACATTCCAATGGACGAAATTGAAGTAGATGATAAGTTGAATTATATTGAAGAACCAATCGAGATATTGGATGAGAAAATAAAGAAGTTAAGAAATAAGGAAATCCGAATGTTTAAAGTCCAATGGAAGCATCGAAAGGGATCGGAGTTTACATGGGAACCAGAGAGTGAGGTTCATCGATATTATCCCTCGTTGTATCAGAAGTGGATTGTGAGGACACAATCCTGAGTAAGTGGGGGAGAGTTGTAACACCCCGAAATTTGTTAAATTTAAAAAGTTGTGTACTATTATGCGACACAAGGGCTAGTGTCGCAGGTAGCGACACAGAGCCCAGTGCGACACAAGGCTTGTGTCGCAGTGTCGGGTTGAAAGGCGGTTAGCACGGGTTAAAAGTGTAAAACAGAGGGGTTAAACCCCACTTTTCATTTAAAACCTTTCAGAAATATACAGAGGAGCTAGTATGTGTTCTTGGAGTTTAAAGAGAGAGAAA
The DNA here is from genome assembly GCA_963930675.1 of Gnaphalium uliginosum. Classification (NCBI taxonomy): domain Eukaryota; kingdom Viridiplantae; phylum Streptophyta; class Magnoliopsida; order Asterales; family Asteraceae; genus Gnaphalium; species Gnaphalium uliginosum. The sequence continues at coordinate 10,621,958 of OZ005683.1, read as the reverse complement.
GGAAAAAGAAAATCAAGATTTAATCTTTGAAAGTGTTCCTTTGTATTTTGAAATCATTTCCAGGTAAGAGTCTGAGTTTATTATGTGCTTTATCATCTTCAGAAACTTAATTGGGTTAAAGAGTGTAGATTTTACCCAGAAACTTGTTAAATTCGAAAGCTGATGTTGTTCTGTTCGTCATTGCGACACAAGGGTTGTGTCGCAACTTCTGTCGCAGTGATGGTGTCGCAAATTAAAATTGTTGCTGTAGCGACACTAAGAGATCATGTCGCAGCTTATGTCGCTTGTTTCCACTGTTAATTGTAATTATTGTTTTAGCCACACTAAGAGCTAGTGTCGCAGGTTGTGTCGCAATAGTGTGTTGAGCGACACTAATTTAGTGTCGCCAGGAGGTATAGCGACACTAGGGGGTAGTGTCGCAGGACTAATTGATATTTTAAATAATATTAATTATTATCAGAGTTAATTGAATACGGACGCCTCGACGGGTATTTCGGGTAGCAATTCATAAATATCTGATCGTCGTCCTCGAGGTAAGTAGTAGGAAAGTAAAGAATTTAATTGGCTGATTTTGTTAATAATGATTGTGTTACAAAGTTGCATTGAATAACTGAGTATATCAATGAGTTGAGTGGCCAATTGCTGAGTGAACAATTGTGCCCATGAGAATGAGTTGGGTGGCCAATTGCTGAGTGAACAATTGTGCTTATGAGATTGAGTTAAGTGGCCAATTGCTGAGTGATCAATTGTGCCCATAAGATTAAGCCGAATGGCCAATTGCTGAGTGATCAATTGTACCCATGTATATGTGAGATAAGTGACCAATTGCTGAGTGACCAATTGTGTCTAGCTGTATGAGTTAAGTGGCCAATTGCTGAGTGGTCAATTGTGCCGATTGAATATATGTTGAATGTAGTAAATGTATGATTGAATGCATTTTATCTTTACTTACTAAACGATGTGCTTATGTATTGTTGAATGTTGTGTTGATAGGTACGCCTAAAGGGATGAAGGGTGGGGATCCGGGCAAGCGACCCGAGAGCTACTAGTGATGGACTTACAATGGCAAGATAGTAAGAAGACGGACTCATAGATCATGCTCTATATTAACATGTGATGTTTTGTAAAAATGATATATTTCGTGTTGAACCATGTTGTTATTACTTTATATTAATATATAAAGTGTTTTTGGGAATTTAAATTGAGTATACAAATAAAAAAAAATATAAAATATCTGGGACGTTTCACATTATAAATACATATACACATTCACTCAAATAAACACACATCTTACACTCAAATACACATTTTATTTTCAACAATTTATACTACTACATTCAAATGTCGTCCGACTCCGATAAGGAAGAATTTTATGCCGTCACTCAAATTTTCGATCCAATCGCTAGACTCAATAAGCTAGACGCGGAAGACACAGATTCGGACGATGATGCCGAATCATCAAACCGTATACCTCATGCACCAAGAAGATATTTACCTAGAGATCGAGAAGGTGCCGCTCAACGTTTGTTTCAAGACTACTTTGCCGAGCGGCCAACATTCCCTCTAGATTACTTTCGGCGACGTTTTCGGATGAGTCGAGCATTGTTTATCAGTATATGTCAACGTATATTGTCAGACTCTAATCTTCCATTACCAGGCTACTTTGCTTACTTTCATCAAAGTCAAGACGCGACAGGAAGATTTGGTTTTAATGTTTACCAAAAGGTCACTTCCATCGTACGCCAAATGGCATACGGTTGTGCAGCGGACGCATTTGATGAATATTTGCATATGGGTCAACAAACATCGTACGATTGTTTGGACAACTTTTGTAAATGTATATTTCATCTTTTTTCGACCGAGTACTTAAGAAGACCAACACTCCAAGATGTGCAACGGTTACATCAACGTCATGCGGAGTTGCATGATTTTCCGGGCATGCTCGGAAGTATCGATTGTATGCACTGGCCTTGGAAAAATTGTCCAATTGCATGGCAAGGTCAATACACCAGAGGTGATCATGGCTATCCAACAATCATGCTCGAAGCGGTTGTCTCTCACGACTTATGGATTTGGCACGCTTACTTTGACCTTGCGGGATTGAGCAACGACCTCAACGTCTTTAGTGAATCCGAAGTAGTGTACAATATAGAGCTCCAGAAGTAGTGTACAATATTTCAGGGATTTAATTTAATAAAGGATATTATCTCACTGACGGAATTTATCCAGAATGGGCGACGCTTGTGAAGACGTTTAAGCATCCGTTAACAGAAAGCGAGATGAGGTTCAAGAGATACCAAGAATCTGCCAGAAAAGATGTGGAACGAGCTTTCGGAGTGCTTCAAGGTCGTTGGGCAATCATCAAAACCCCTGCTAGACAATATAGCGTCAACAAAATACGTCGAATCATGTATTGTTGTGTAATTTTACACAAATGATAACCGAGCACAATTGACGAAACATGTGTCGACTTGAGGAAGAGTATACGGCGAACCCAAAAAATATGCCCCAATGCTCGTGGCAAGAAAGGGTTGCAACACAACTTCGTATGGACAAGGAATTACGCGACCGTGAGGTACATCATCAACTTCGCGACGCTCTTATCCAACACATCGCGACCCTCCCACCAAATTTCCGTCAAAGACTTAATTAGTTGTATTTTTTTTAATAAACGTACTTTTTATTTATTTATTGTAATGTTTTATTTTTAATTAATGTAATCTTTTTTATTATAATATAATGTTTTTTATTTAATTTTGTAGTTTAAATAATTTAAGTAAATAATGTGTGGGGTCCACAAAAAACTGAAGTGATGTTACTGTTGATAGTGTTGTGTCAGTTTTGTAAACTGCTGATGTGGCGCTGATTTGGCAAAAACTGACGGCGTCAGTTATATTCACTGTTGGCAGTGATCTAGCATGTTCTATGTCAATGTCATATTTTCATATAATACGGTGTTCTATATAGAAATCCAATAGTTTTGATATTAGATTTTTATACTAAATTCTGAATCTTTCAAAATGGAATCGAATATAAAAAAACTATAAATCTAATTGAACGGAACATTAAAAAAAAAAATCATCGGCTTCTTTGTAGGGGTATAATTCTTTGTACGGCTACGATGATAGTATATAATAATACCTTAACAGCCTCTTAATTAGTTTCCAATTCTACATCATGAAATTTCAGAAATTTAGTATGGTAGTGGAAACCTTAGAAAGTAAAATTCAATTCATCAACATCTTAGATTATTAAAATTCAAACACTAATTAGTAATTACCAACTTTGTTGAATTAATTGTGTATGGCTAAACTAACTTTATTGAATTTAACACAAGACCAAAGTTCTATAGCTAGCTTTGGTGCCACCATACAATTCGATAATTTACTTCTAGATTATCACAAACTATACCAAATATCATTGTTTAATTAAGTAAAGTACTCTGTAAGCACTACTTTAGAGTTTAGACCATCAAAATAGAAATTTTCAACCCGCATCACATATAAAATTAAGCTCGAATCGAGATTACATCGTCTTTTTTGACGATTTTTGATCAAAAGACAGGTGATATCGGAAGAAGAAGAGGTCTATAAAGTTCACTTGTTGCTTTTCCGGCCATGATAGTCGTACTTGACCTATATAAACAGTCAACACTGCCATTGCTTTATGACTTAGCTTCTTGAACCATTTCAATATTTGTTGTAGTCACTTGTAAACATGTTGAAGAATTAGTCATAAGCCTGTAAATATTAGTGTTAAGTGCTTAAAAATAAATTTAATAAAATTGATTTCCATTGTGTGAATGTAACTTTTTGTTTACCGTTAATGTAATTTGGTTAGCGTGACATATATATAAACCTTCACACATGGCATATTCATACAAATTTTCACATCATTATATTACATACAAATAGCAACAATCGAAATTTGAGTATAATGTAAGTTTAACACATTACATTTTAAAGCAATTAATTGTAAATCTTAGTGTGTTGTCTTTAGTTAGAATTTGCAATACAATGAATAATAGTAGAACTCCACAAAGACATCAGGTACAAACTTATAAGCAATTATGTATGTATTCTATGATCCGAAATTATGTGGTTTGTTAACAAGCAAACAACTATGATTTTTAAAACATTTTTATATAAATTAAAATTATTTCACTTATTGCCCTGAAATTCCAAACTTATAGCGCGTTTAGTTACGGAAAACTCCTCTATTCTTCAAAAAAATATAAAAAAATGGAAAAATTAAAAAACGTGTTTAAATTGGAGTTTTCCAGAGAAGTTTTTCAAGAAAATGGAATCTATGATATAAGTTATCTACATTTCCTATTTTGAAAAAATGAAAACTATATCTCTTACATTTGAACGCATTCTCTAAATCTCTTATAATAAATTCAATAGATAAAAAACTCTAAAAAAATAGAAAATGAAAAATGGAGATGACTTTCCGTAACTAAACACGCCCTTAATTAGTATCCGTCACAATTTTCTATGGATTCTTAGCGATATTTTCTATGTACTATATTATCATGTCTTAATGGCGATTGGCGAAGTTACATGAAAAAGAACTCTTGTTTGTATCAGTTGACATATAATCACGTACGTATATTAATGATTTTTGAGAGTTTTGTAAGCAATTCATTTAATTATGTGAATGGAATATTAATGGTACGTATGGAGCTCTGGAGATAGCGTGTTGAAGGACATGAAACAGAGACAGAGATAGAAAAGAAAACAGAGAAGCACGATGAAGTTTTTCAAACGTAATAGTATTGAATGAAAAGGAATCGAAAAGAAAGAAAAAAAATAGATAGTGTGCGAAATAAACCACCATTACAACATTTGTAATCGTGACATGCACTTAGACAGTCTATCAACTAATCACGACTACTAAATCATCAAAACTGTGTGTAGTCATGACTGATTGGTAATTGCCTCTAGTTATGACTGACAACCACTAATTTAATGGGTCTTATATTTTTAATTAATTTGCATTTTTCTAGGAAAAAAACTACTTATGATTAGAGCATAGGGAGTGGAGGGGGCCAACCGCCAACGTTCAAGCCATTGAATGTCGGGATCCGACGTTCACCGTACCGGGTCGGCGTTCAATTCCGACGTGCAAAATTGAACGTTGTGTTCTTCCGTTTATTATTATTATTTTGAATTAATAGTTTTTTTTGGAGCATGAAACATATATGAGTTTTTAATTTAAGAAAGATGAGGAGAAATAGCCAATAGCAATTTTAGTTTCTACAGCGTCGCCGTCGACATGTTTATGGGAAGGAGATGAAGACACATTTGTTCGGCCATTTAGGTTGGGACGCTGGGTATATTGGGCCAAGAGTAGCCAATATAATATTTGAAGCCTATAATTTGTTCGAAAGTGTTAATAAATTTTGTATTACTCAAACATTTTTTGTTAAATTTTACATTATTGGGCCTATGTTTTATTATAAGCATCCATTAACTTTAGAATTTTTTTCTAAGTCAAGCACCTATACATTTCACTATATCGAATACATACAATTGTCCAATTCACAAGACTTCAACTCACAACTTCGTAGTTGAAGAGTTACAACGATATTGCTAGGCCTACACTTCACTATCACGAATTCATACAATTCTCCAATTCACAAGATTTGAACGCACAATCTCATAGTTTGAAAAGTTACAACGATAGTGCTAGGCCTAATAACCTTTTAGTATAAATGTTAGCCTCTTGAAATCAAAGGTGTGTGAAAATATCAAAATATAAGTATCTTATTTATTTAAGTGACAAACTGACAACCAGTTGTATACAAAGTAATGAAATATAGAAATATACAATCTAAAATGAAATAAATAAATAAAAAAAACATAAATAAAACAATACGAGCTTCTTCTAAACCTGTCTGTATGTTTTACTATATATCCATGATGATGATCCATCTCCAAACAGATGAACATGATCAAAATTAGAAACTAAATGTAGAATATTTCGATCCGTAGTTATAAATTAATCTCGATTCGCTTAGTTTCTTTCATCGTCATCAGGTCTGTAAAGCTTCAACCAACGATCATTCAAGGCTTGAACAGGTCTTGCGTTAGCATCCGCTTCCTATTATTACACCATTAGCTCAAAATTAACACAAGATATTTATATCAAATCTACAAATTACAATACAACTTATATGTAAAACTCACGTCATGGACTGCTTCACGAATTATACGCAATTGTTCCCGCGAAACCGTTCTCACCTAAAAGAATTAAGAAAGAAATTAAAAGGGTTTTATTATGATATGAAAAGAGTTAGTAAAAGTAGTTTGAAATGATGCAAAAGTTTATAAATCAAATGATTACCTTTCTAACAATGGTCCAAATAACATCTTGGGTGCATGGAGGAGTAGTAAGTGAACCGATGTATCGATAATATTTTCTACTTCCGATTTTTATTTCTCGTGGATCAATTATTCCCATGCTTGTTTCGACTCCTCTTGTAGAAGCCGCTGCTCTCATATGTGGTTCAATCTGATCACCACATATTTTGAATATTTAGGACATTAAGAATTTAAGATTGCAGATATATAGTCGAACGAAAAATGTACTATAACATACCATTGATAGAAGGGAATCAGGGCGGCCGATTTTGTACATGATTCCAATCACTGCAATATTTCCTTCGGCACTCTGATGAACCAAGTGTAACTCTAGATTGAATCTGTATGTGTGACGAAAAATTAAGTTGAAAAATTATAAGAGACATTCATAAGGGCTATTTTTAGATTAAAATGATTGTTATGCTTACAAATGTTGTATTCTATGGTTAGAAATTTTGAGTATTTGGTTGTTAGTTATTAACTAAAATCCTATGTTCTTTCTAAGGAAATATTGTTCTTGTTTATAGAATAGTTATGAATGTGACAATTATATACATCATCTTCAAGTGAAATAGAATTGCGATACGTACCTTCGGCCATTGATGGTATGTTCAGTAGGAGTGTGCCAATGAAGTTGGTTAAGTAGATACTCGGTTCCGTTTAGATGAATATGTCCTGCTCCCCCTATCCATCTCAACTGTAAATTTCATAATAACATTAGATTGAATAATTATTGGTTTATATCCGATTAGGACTTGTTGTTTATAAGTAACAAGTTTAGACATGGTGCATGCTTACCATCATATCATGACCTCGATTAACAAGGGTTGCATTAGCCGGTTTATAATCTCTATCAAGTTTTCCGAGTTTATTTGTCATTTGAACCCTTTTATGCGTGAGATCGATCGGCGATTGCATATCTCCTTGGTTACAGATACTCCATTCCGGATGAATCTCTCCCCAATGTTGCGGCCCGTTCGGACTATTCACATCATATGTGAACTCACGTTCATCATCTACATACATTACCATTAACAACAATGTTTTTAGATAATGAAAAAAAAAACACGAATAAACAGACAATGATAACGTTGAAGGTAAAGCGTTATAGGGATCGAAAACTTACCAACTTCTTGGGATGTAATGGAAGGTATGCAAAAGATGATGAAAAGAGCAATGAAGAATGAAGTTACTAATAAGCTTTTGGTATCCATTTTTTGTGTATGTATGTAGTCTTATCAAGGTTTTGTATAAGTTCTTGATGTTTGCTTATGGCCTTATGTACATGTATTTATAGGGACGATATGCATATACAATGCCATTTTCAACATGGGTGATGTGAATGGGAGAAACGAGAGTTTGATTTTTGACCATAAACTATCTTTTGATTAACATTTAAAAAAAAGTCAAGAAATGAGTCTTTATTTGCAACGTGTGATGGAAACTTCTTATTGTTGTGGCAGCCAAGTTTTGAAGAGTATAGCAATACAAAAGAAACTTCTCAATTCGACAAATTTAAATTTGTAATTTTTATAATTATTTGGTACAAATTTGGAGTACTTTATAACAATAATATTGTAATTCTAATCATTTATATATGGGTTTACCTTTACAAAAATGATGAAATCTAGCTAGTTGCAAAATTCATAAAACTAGATATACACATCCAATATTTAATATTTTATCGATTCATGAGATGATGGCCATGAACTATCATTTAAGTCAAACTAGTATCATATCCGTACAATGCAGTAGTACTTTACGTTTGAAAGCTAAAGTATTAAATACTAAATATATGAATGTTGAAACATTGGTTCAACTTACAACAAATACGAACATGTAAGAAATTTTAAAAACAAAGTTTTGTAGATAATTTTCATATTTTATAATGTAAAAATTGTAAATATGTAGATTGTGTAGCCAAAAGGGAATTATTTCCAAGTATAGTTAGATATAAATTTTTAAATATAAGTCATTAATGAGTTTTCACTTTCTATAATTGTTTGCACGGATTGAAAAAATCTTGTTAATTTATATTGAGTTATATGATATGTTTAATTGATAGACTTTCTAAATAGTTTGTATATGAAAAAATGGTATAATATGTATTTTCAGTCTTTCATAATTTCAAGTTTTAAACATATTGTTTAAATGAATTATAAGGGTTGTAAATATTAGGGGCAATATATGTGTTGTAGATAGCTAATTTGTCTATAATAAATTGATTTCAATCGATCGAATTAATAGTTTAGTAAATTAATTAATTATTTGGTATAGTAGAGTAACAAATATGTTCATTAACCCTTAAAAAATATTACACTTTCGCTCCTTCAAATTTTGAAGATATTCACTGCTAATCATTTTCTTTAAATCATTTCAGTTTTTGTATCACATACGTGCACTCAACACATATTATCATTCGACAAATAAATATATGTTTGCGAGTCAATTCTTTTAAGACTTTAGGTCATAATCTAGAGGGGAACATTATTTTCTGGAGAAGAAAAGAAGCTACACATTTATCGACGATGAATGTTAGCGAATTCCCTTACAATTCATCATATGATATTATATGTTATTAAAAATTATTTATTGATGAATATTAGTAGTTATAACAGCGGTTTTGATTAATATTTTTTGGTAAAAATATATTTTTATACATTTTGATTATCATTCATTATAGAAGAATGTTAACGAATAATTTCTCAAAGAAAATGATAATACTCAATTCGGTTAACAATCATTAATGATGAATGTTAGAAAATTCTCTTAATATTCATCATATGATATTATAAGTTATATAAAGTAGTTATCTATGAATATTAGTAGGTATAAATATTTTTTGGTAAAAATATATTTTTTTATATTTGATTATCAGTCATCGCAAAGGAATGGTTAGCTTTCCTACTTCCCTCAAAAAATTGATTTCCTCTTGATTCTTACCCTATATATATATATATATATATATATATATATATATATATATATATATATATATATATATAAAGTTCAATATAGAATGCTAAAAAAATGTAAAATGAAGGAACCAATATGATTGCTCTATTTAAATTATTCATTTTCACCTTTTTTTTCTAAATCTAAATATCTCACAAACCGTATATTCATAAATTATAAAATTACACCTTTAAAATCAGCGTCTTTTTATCTTTAATTAGCTATCTCACATTACATACTTTTCACGAAACTTTTTTTTCATTTTTTAATGGGTATGTGAAATTCGTAATAATAAATCACATGTGATTTAACACTCACATATGAATACATGTGAATATATTTACAATCAAATTATAAGTTTTAAATCTCTATCTATAATTACATGTGAATAATCAAATTTATAAATTATAAGTTTAAAATCACATAAAAATAATTTATTTGATAATTTAATAAACCTTCAGAAAAATTTTAGTTATAATCACATGTGATTAAACATTAAATTAGTAATCATATTTGAATAAAGTGTAAATAAATACGAATTTTAAATAATTATTTATAATGATACGGTGGGGTTCAATGCAAAAAAAAAAATTAAAAAAAAGGGGTAGAGACCGCTAACATTATTTTGATGTGGATCCAATTTCCTGTCCTTTTTTGGAATCGTTGATACATATGTTATGTTACGATGGCTTCGGAAATAAATATAAATGTGAAATCACATGTGAATTATCAGTTATTATCACATAATTCATTTGAAAAACATATGTGATTAAACCTCAAATCAAGAATCACATGTGATTTTGACCGTAAACGAATGCAATTCCTAAAATCTTATTTATATTTGTTTATATGAATGAATAATAAGCTGTAATAATGTGAAAGTTAACATCCACAATTGATGATCATATATACTCATAAATCACATGTGATTATATAAGTCACATTTTCTACGACCCAACAAAACTGGAAAAAAAATTGTCGAAAGTATAGCTTGTAGGATCTCTAATTGAAGAGAAAAATACGCTGATTTCGAATATGTAAATTTTATAATTTTTGGTCATACCGTTTATGAGATATTTGATTATAAAGATATGAATGGAAATTGAGTTTTAAAGTAAATATAACAATCCTATTAGTTCGCTCATTCTTCACTTTTTTAGCATTCTACATTGAACTCATATATATATATATATATATATATATATATATATATATATAGCCAAAGGTTTAAATGAGAACTACAAAAATGTACAGAACTGCGAGAATTTTTAAAAATATAAAAATTTTAACATGTTTAATAATTCAATCACATGTGAACATTGATGTAGATTAATGTTAAAAGTAAAATAGTTTGAGAAAACATCAAAATAACTTTTAAAATCAAATTTATATTTTTCGTTCACATGTGTACATTTGATATGTGCACACGTGAACACTTTATATATTTTATAGTTTAACATGTATTTTGTTGTTTTTAATTTTTGTTTGTCAATAACATGAACATTAAATAACATTTCTATGTAATTTGTTACGTTTACATATATAAAAACAATGTAATTTAAAAGTTTTCGCAGTTCTATACCTTTTGTGGTTCTCATTTAAACCTAACTCTTAAATAAAACACAATAAAAACTCATACAAATTATATATAATATTTGTATAATATTTGTATTCAAGGATATGAGTCAAATATGGCAAATATACATATGTGTGTGTGAACGACTGGAGTCACGTTAGTCATTTACAACGTCTGTGATGACCGAATAGGAGGTTGAATATATTTTCACTCGTTTCTTCCTAAATGTTCTTTTTTTGTTTTTATTACTTAGATTGTGACATCCAATAAATCGGGATTGTATAATTAGACTTTTTCAAGGCAAGGCATATGCAGGATGACATATATATCCATGCCTAATGCCTTTATAAACAAGCAAATAAACTAAGTTATTCATGACCACTTTTTATAATATATAAATATTTTGAATTTATGATGATTTTGTCATGAAAATATATATATAGATCCTTAATTAATTACATGAATTGTCCATGTGATTTAATTACATTTCAACCGTTAAATATAATAAAATGACATATTTTTATTTTATAATTTAATTCTTTTTTTATTAATACCTCATTCTTCCCCGACATCCATTAAAACCTATTCTTCCCCGACATCCATTAAAACCTTTTCTTTTTTATCAATAGACCAAAATTAGAATAAACGTAAAACTCTAAGGATAAAAAATGAGAAAATTAAAAGGGTGAAAATGTCATTTCAGTATATTTAACAGCTAAAATGCTAAACTTAACGGAGAAGGGAAGCGCAACAACTTATAGTTTTTGAACTGTCAATACAAATAAACTAAGTACATAAACTATGTGTCTGATTGTGTGTAAACAACAAAAGACCATTCATACCGTTAGAGATGAGTTCAAATAAAAATGTTAAAATTTTAAAAATTGAGAGACCCAATAGGATCACTCTATTTCATTACAAACCCAATTTCACTTTCACTCTATTTTTTATTTGTGAAATATTTAATTTTAAAAGTAAAAGTGAAAATTAAATTTTGTAGTAAAAGTGAACAATCATATTGGTTTTTACATTCTTTAATTTTTTAGCATTATTATTTGAACTCACCTCTTACATATATATACAGCTAGATGTAAAATATATATATGAAAAAGATATTGAACTTGATTAATTAACTCAATTACCAATCACGATCATCAAGCTATATAATTAGATTAAAATAAATGACTCTAAATTGCATATTTATTGTAAAAATCGGATACGAACTTTTACGTGTTCTAGAAGTGAAGAGTTGTTTTCTGTTGGACCACTTTTAATGTTTCTTTTCGTAGATCAAGACTATTGGTACCAAAAAACCTTTAATTGACTAATTAGATACTCATTTACACTAATTTTTTATTTTTATATGCTAAAGTAGAAACAAGTGTTAATCACAACATTTAAGATTGACCGGTAATTGATAGATACATTAACAAAATATAAAAAGAAAAAGTTTTACCTACTCAGGTTAACAACTTTTGACATAGAGTAAATTACATCGATCGTCAATGTGGTTCATATCGAATTACACCTTTATAATTACACCGATCATCCCTAACTATGTATGAAGTGCACGGTGATGGTCCCTCCCACTAACTTTCGTTAAAAGGTTCTGTTAAATATAACATATACAACACATGTGAAATACATTGATAAATTAAAAATGGAAAAAGTTACCTACTTAGGTTAACAACTCTTGACAAAATTATAAGTTATGGTTGATTTGGTATTTTTGTATTTGAGTGACATAAAGTGTGAGAACTCTAAGACTGGTGCCAACGGACATCGATCTGTGGTGTTGGATTTAGCCGACAGGACTGACGCCATTGGCACGGCCCCGTCAGTTGTCAGCATCGATATTTGACGTTACTTTTTTTACGGGAGAAGGGTGGGACCCACGAGCTTTTTTTCTTTTTATTAATTTTTAGAATTTAAAAACAAAAATAAAAAAAAAAGTTTAAAAACTATTCGTTGGCACCTCAACGGTTAAAAAAAATTAAAATTTTTTTTTTCAAACTCAAAAAACTTACCTTTTTACACTATAAATAAATCTCTTTCCCACACATCTTTTTTCACTACAACAAACTATAATTTATCTACTTTCTTTCTCACACAAGTGTTCATCTTCTTTCTACAATTTTCATATATTTTCAACACTTTTACTACTATATTCAAATGTCGTCCGATTCCGATAAGGAAGATTTTTATCTCATCTATCAAATTTTTGATCCAATCGCTTGGCTCAATAAGCTTGACGCGAAGACACGGATTCGGATGATGATGTCGAACCATCAATCCGTATAACTCGAGCACCAAGACGATATTTACCTAGAGATCGAGAAGGTGTCGGTCAACGTTTGTTTCAAGACTACTCTCTAGATTACTTTCGTCGACATTTTCGGATGAGCCGACCCTTGTTTATCCGTATATGTCATTGTATATTGTCGTACTCTCACCTTCCATTACCAGACTACTTTGCTTATTTTCATCAAAGTCAGAACGCGACCGGAAGATTTGGTTTTAATGTTTACCAAAAGGTCACTTCCGCCATACGCCAAATGGCATACGGTTGTGTACCGGACACGTTTTATGAATATTTACATATGGGTCAACAAACATCGTACGATTGTTTGGACAACTTTTATAAGTGTATTTTTCATCTATTTTCGACCGAGTACTTATGAAGACCAACACTCCAAGATGTGTAACGGTTACATCAACGTCATGCGGAGTTGCATGATTTTTCGGGTATGCTCGGAAGTATCGATTGTATGCACTAGCCTTGGAAAATTGTCCAGTGGCATGGCAAGGTCAATACACCTGAGGTGATCATGGCCATCCAACAATCGAGCAACGACCTCAACATCCTTAATGAATCCGAATCATTCAAAGACTTACTACAAGATAGAGCTCCGGAAGTAGTGTACAATATTTCAGGGAATCAATTCAATAAATGATATTATCTCGCTGACGGAATTTATCCAGATTGGGCGACGCTTGTAAAGACGTTTAAGCATCCGATAACAAAAAGCGATATGAGGTTCAAGAGATTCCAAGAATTTGCCAGAAAAGATGTGGAACGAGCTTTCGGAGTGCTTCTAGGTCGTTGGGCAATCATCAAAACTCCTGCTAGACAATATAGCGTCAATAAAATACGTCGAATCATGTATTGTTGTGTAATTTTACACAACATGATAACCTAGGACGGTGGATGAAACATGTGTCGACTTGAGAAAGAGTATACGGCGAACCCGAAAAATATGCCCCAACGCTCGTGGCAAGAATGGGTTGCAACACAAATGCGTATGGACAAAGAATTACGCAACCGTGAGTTGCATCATCAACTTCGTGAAGCTCTTATCCAACACATTGCGACCCTCCCACCATATTTCCGTCAAAGACTTAATTAGTCGTATTTCATTTTCAATAAATGAACTATTCTGTTTAGTTATTGTAATTATTTTAAATTAATGTAATATTTTTAATTTTAATGAAAGTATTTTATTTAATTTTGTTATTTAAATAATTAAAGTAAATAATGTGTGGTACCCGAAAAAGTGATGTTACTGTTGACAGTGTAATGTCAGTTTTGTGTTAGTTTTGAAAAGGGCTGACGTGACACTGATTTGACACAAACTGACGCGTCAATTTGTGTTCACTGTTGGAAGTGGTCTAAGCTATCCGTATAATATTAATATTCCTATGAATTGACATTGTCTATGATGTGAAATTTTGTTCAAACACTACCAACTAGTTTTACATATTATACGTGTAGGGATTGACGGCTGTAAAACAAGTTTAACGTAAAATAAATAAAACATAATAAAAAGGGGATACACGATAATTCATACATACTTATTCACAAAAGAGGGCTAGAGTTACAAACAAAGTTTACGACTCCATTCAAAAGCACAGAGAGAATCAAGAAAGAAAAATCAAGTTTCTCCATTTATGTCACGTCGGTTTTAAGAATTATATTGTAATTGACACGTCTTAACTTCATATTATGCCTTATGTATTTCACAATTAAGTTTATCTTACACGATCTATGTATATAATCTATGAGGATGAGGATAAATGATCAATATGTATTACTCTTTTTTTTCAAAAGGTCAAAATCGAATAATTTTATTCATAATGATAATCACTCCTTGACGTTGAGATACATTTCAAGTAACCATAAATCCACGAATTATAAAAGTTACTTAAATACCAGAAAAACAATTCAAGCAAAACATACGATACAATATAATATGTAAAATTAACCCAAAATGCTCAAGGGCAGGAGATGATCTGTTATAAAAAAATTCATTAATTAGGTGCTCATGCATCAATTTGATATAAATCTAATATCTTCAGCATCAGTTAACAAACAACTACCATTTAATTAACTTTTTTAATTAACTCAGCCCATATACATTTATTTTTGTTTGTGTTTAAGTTCATTACTTCTTGTTGTCAACAGGGCTTTCACTTTTTCATATCCTTTGGGCCGTAGGATTGTATAGGTTCGGATTATGGATTGATTCGACCAGATGGCTTAATCTACTGGGCCTTCTAAAAGCTGTTTTGACTTTTGATCATTCACATTGATTGGTCTTTTAGTCCCAAGTTTGTGATTCCAGAAAGCAAATATGGGTGGCATTTATGTTGTTGTAGTTAGAGATGAACATAACCGGTTTTTTGTCAAATCGGTTCGAGTTAGAAAATCGAAACGGTTTTTGGTCAATGGTCAAGAACCAGTTTTGCCAAAAACCGGTTTGGAACCGACCCGGTTTTGGAGTGTGAAAACCCAAATCGACCCTAATTGGTTTGGGCCGGTTTGGAACCGGTTTGGGTTCAAAAACCGGTTTCTAATCGGTTTTCCTATATAATTATGTTTTTTTCCGAGCGTTGAGCGTTTTAGTGAAAAACAACGTAATCTTCAAAAAAAATTCGATAGAATATTAGTACATTAGGAATGGAAACATAACTTAACAATCTCATAATTCAAAGTCTTCTAAATCTTCATAAAAATATTATTGAAATTAATAATTCTATATAATTAAGTTTTTTTCGAGCGTTGAGCGTTTTAGGGAAAAACAACGTAATCTTCAAAAAAATTTCGATAGAATATTAGTACATTAGGAATGGAAACATAACTTAACAATAACTTAAAACAAAGTCTTCTAAATCTTCATAAAAATATTATTGAAACCAATAATTCTATATAATTAAGTATTTTTCGAGCGTTGAGCGTTTTAGGGAAAAACAACGCAATCTTCAAATTTTTTTCAATAGAATACTAGTACATTAGGAATGGAAACATAACATAACAATAACTTAAAACAAAGTCTTCTAAATCTTCATAAAAATATTATCGAAACCAATAAGTCTTCATAATTCTTCGTAATCTTCAACTTTTATTAATCTTCAAATCTTCTAACATCTTCAAATGCGTAATCTTATAAAGTCGAAATCTTCTTCGGAGATAGCCTCGCGCGAAGCTTTATCGAGAGCAATTTCCTCGTCGGAAAGTGATATTGCCATACCCACTTCTACCTCGACATCGTGTATATCTCATTCGTCTTCCATTTCACCTTCAAGACTAGAAACGTGTTGTATACGTTCCGCGGCGTCTAAGTGATACTTCAAGCAAATACACATCTCTAATAAGGCCGGTGTGAGTCTTTTTCTTCGTATGGATAATACCCTGCCATTAAGAGAAAATGCGGATTCCGAAGCTACAGTAGAAGCTTGGACGGTTAGTAAATCTCGGGCCATGATGGTTAGAACGAGAAATTGAGATTCCCTCTCTTTCCACCAAGCCAAAATATCAAATTTTGCGAATTCATTGGGTAGAATAGTGGACAAAAAATCCGTTCCGGTATATCTCCCATATTCGCTAGTGGTGGCCCTTTGGTCACCATCACCCCTTGCCCGTTTATGGTTTTCTTGTCTTAAACTATTTTATAAGTTAATCATCGGATCTTGGGTAGAAGATGAAACAAACATTGTGGAAATCGAACTAGAAGAAACATTTGTTGTTGAAGTATATTTTTGAAAATAATGACCAAATAAATCTTTAAAACATTTGTTAAAATTTTCTTTTGTATTATCTGAAAAAAATGGGTCATTGTCATTCAAATTCAAATCGTTAGAAATGTTATCGATAAGCAACTCCACCCCGAAAACGTTCAAACACGGGTTCAATGCGGCGGAACAAGTAATTACCGGTGGCATTTCTTGAAAATATTTTTTTAGTTTTGCTTTCATGGGAGCCACCATTCTTGCGTATACATCACCACAAAATTCGTATTCGCTTAATTTTGAAGTCATTATAAAAATTTGATTAAGTACCAAATGAATCGTGGGATAATAAACACCCGATAATAAAGTAGTTGCGATTTTAAAAACTTTGATCAATTCGGTTATCTTTTGAATAACCTCCCAATATTCGGAGGGAAATGGTGTTGCAAAATCTTTTTGAACAAGTTGATCATGAAAAACGTATAAAGTGTCGCGTTGGCATAAACCATATACAAACATATTGCAAGTCGAATTCCATCTAACGGGCATGTCTCAATTAGGGGTTAAAAAATGGAATTCGTTTCCTTACACAATCTTATATAATGTTTGTATCTAGCCTTACCCCTACAAAATATATCTTGTAACATAGTTTTATACGTTTCTTTTACTACGGTTATTTCTCCAACCGCTAGTCCGTCTTGCACAATCAAGTTAATGATGTGTGCAACACATCGACTATGATAAAAAATGCCCTTCAAAGGTGGTCCGTATTTTAGTATTAATCTTTGAACAGGGTTTGTATTATTACTCGCGTTATCAAACGAGATTGAAAAAATCTTTTGTTGTAATTTAAACGCTTTCATTATATCTCGTAACATGTAAAACAAATTTTGACCCGTGTGAGGATACTCAAAGTCTTGAAAAGCAATGGTACGTTTCATCGTTTGCCAAGTTACAGGTTCAACCCAATGTGCGGTAACACAAAGGTACGAACCGGGCAAACCATGAGGAGCCAACCAGACATCGGTTGTTAATGATACACTTGTATTTAAGTTTTTAAAAACGGTTTTTAGTTGCATTTTAGCTTGTTGCCACAATTTAAGGGCATCACGTTTAAGAGTAACACGACTTACATGATTATATTACGGTTGAAGAGTATTTTGAATCACCTTAGTAAGCCGATGGTTGTCGAAGTGGTTGAATGGTAAACTTTCTTGAATCACAAAGCCCGCAAATGCTTGTCGACACCGCTCGGCTTCGTATGTAAAAATACCCCCATCCCGAGACATGGTTGCTTGACCCTCCTCCGGATTAGTTTTGACTCCATCACAATACCGTGTTGCATGTGATTTCAACGTTGAGTTGGAGTCGGCTTCAAAAATTTCCCGCAACGTTTACAATGTGCCTTAGTCGTACCATCCGACAACAACACTTTGTCGTAATTACACCAAATCTTTGCCATTTTGAAAGAGTTTTGAGAGCGGTTAGAGATCTTTTTGAGAGTTCTGTACACGAATCGTAAGCGTTTTGAGTGTTTTAAGAGTAGAATGAGCAAGTTTGACTGTTGTGACTAAACCATACCCAAGGTATCTATTTATACTAATTTTATGATGGCAAAATGATAAAAAAACACAAAAAAGGCTCCAAAACGGTCAAAAAATTCGAAAAATCGGCTATATCCAAAACAGCTCCAAAAACTGGTTCCAAACCGGTTTTTCTAACCGGTTTTCCAAACTGGTTCGGGTAAAACCGGTTCCCTAACGTTAATATCAAAACCGGTTCCAAACTGCCGGTTTTTGGAAAAAACGAACCGGTTTTGCTCAAAACAGGTTTTGACCGGTTTCGGTTTTGGATTTTTTTTCGGTTTGGGTTTTGGTTTCGATTTTTTTCGTCACCTCTAGTTGTAGTAGCCCTTATATTCGTGTATACATGTGGTTATGCAAGGTAAAATAGTTATTCTTATAAAATTTAGTTGTCTTTTTTAAAATGTACAATGTATATATTTTTGGTTTATTATCATCACGAAAAAAAAAGTAAAATTATCTAAACTAAGTGATTTTGTCACTTATATAAGAATTCTAACCCCTGTATGATATATGAGTGGTTAGTTTAAACTTCAAAGATGAAGTCACCTATTATTTATTTACTAATAGATCGGAAATATATTTTGAAGAAAAATAAGATTTTCAATTGGTTAATTAAAAGCTATAAGACTTCTTTTGAATTAGTTAAGACTTTGTCGATAGTGAATACCTTTATGGATAAGAATATGATGATTCTTGATATTTGTGAAGCTAACAATTTAGTGATTCGTCTGATTTTTTGATTTTAATAACAAAAAGTAAGAGATTAATGTTTTTGTTTGGCTAACATGTCATTAATTTAATGTCGTAAATGAAATATGTCATAAAATAGAGTTAAAAAATCTTAAATGTAAGTTAGTGATCTAAAATATCAATGTTTTTGGTGCTGCAATAAACTGTAAAATATATAGATAAAAATAAAAAATAAGATATTTTAATTGGTTAATATAACTCATATTTAAACAGTTGTAAATAAACCTACGTGATTGCAAGTTTAATTCCCAAAAAAAATGATTGACTTTTATAGTAACTACTCCATTTGTCTCACAAATTTTCCCACAACTTTTTTTTTTTTTTTTTGTTTTTTTTGTTTTTTTAATAGTTATGATAACTTGGGTGATGTAAATTTTACCCTTATATTGGAGGCAAGTTTAATAGAATTTATTTAAGTAATAAATAGTTTAAAGTAATAAATAGGGATAAAATTAGGAGTTTAATTATTTTTAATAGTAATTTTTTGCAACCGCAGAATTATTTTGGGAAAAATATAAATAATAATGTGGATATTTATTTTAAAAAGTATTAAGTACAATAATTCATATTTCATTTATTACGATAGTTCAATAATTATATAAAAATAAAACAAAAAGAGATTTCAAGTTATTTTTTTATCTTAAGTGCAAGTTAACTATAACATGTTAGGATCACAGAACATGATATAGTAATGTTAATTTATGTCAAAATCATTTAGATAATGCGATTACCTTTTGAAAAAGTAATTTTAAATTTGTGAAGTTTGTTGGTGTAATCTAAAATTGTAATCGAACTACAAATTAGTTAGGAAATCCACCGAAAATAAAATAGAATAAATAACTATGAAAGAACAGGAAATCTTAAAAAAAGTCTTAAATTTGAGATATAAACGGAGATGACAACTCAAATTCGTTAACTCATTTAATTTTTATAAAATTATTAACAATTATTCATGATGTTATCATGTACTAAATTTTAGTTAATTTAATAAAATCAAACAATTTGGTTGGCAAATTGAAATTTTGATAATATCATCAAGGGATGAAATGATAAAATACGCATACAATTTATAGGAGCAATAAATATTATTGTGTATTTTAGTTAGGGTTTGTTTAGTCTATGAATCCTTAACACACACATATATAACAAAAAGTCCTAAATTTTTTACAAATGACCCGTAGTATTGTTTATTTATATTCTATCATCAAATTTGAGATATTTTAGAAGTTTTATTTTTAAATTAAGTGAAATTGAATGACTAAATTGATTTATTAAAAATTAGATAATTAATAACCTAATAAAGGTATTTTTATATTTTTATATTTAAGATTAAAATAATTGTATTGGCTATAATTATGTGTAGTTGCTATTCAATTATTATTTGTAGCTTTTAATAATCTAACTGTCTAATTATACTTATAAAACAGTTACTTCAATCCATTTTAAAATTATGGAATACAAATCTTAACCATCTTTGTTCATTAAAATCTTAAAATATACAGAACTGCGAGAACTTTTAAATTATAGGGATTTTTATATGTTTAATGATTTAATCACTTATGAATATTGATATAGATTAAGATGAAAAGCTAAATAGTTTGAAAAACCTCAAATTACTATTAAAATCAAATTTATATTTTTTCGTTCACATGTGCACATTTGGTCTATGCACATGTGAATATTTCATATAATGTATAATTTAACATGCATTTTGTGATTTTTAACTTTTGTTTGTCAATATTATGAACATTAAATAATATTATATGCAATTTGTTACGTTTACATGTGTAAAAATCATATAATTTAAAAGTTTTTGCACTCATGTACCTTTTATGATTCTCGAATGAACCTAATCATATATATATATATATATATATATATATATATATATATATATCCCTACACTACATAGGGTGAAGATCCTGTGAGAACCAATGAATGGTGAGAACTTTGAAAACCACCCATACGCGCCTCTTGCTTCTCCGCTCTATGTTTTCAAATATAAACCCTCAAATCTTTTAATTCAACATTAATTTAAGAATAAGAACACTTTAATCAAAACAAATTATATCATTAAATTAATTTGTTTATACTCTTTATATAGATACATGATCGATCTTTTATCTTTTTCAAAAAAAACTTAGTTGCAGAACTCTATTTGGCAATTTCATCTATTAAATTAAAAGCAAAACGAAGAAGATGAAGAACCAGATGCAATTAACTATAAACTGATTTTAGTTAAGATACAAACATACAATTGATACACAATTGAATTTAAAATTTAACTTTGTATAAAGTATGCAGGAACATTTAGGTGCCGAATGCAACCGGATGTGGAACGCAACCGGGTGCAAAACGCAAACTGGGTGCAGAGCGCAAACCAAGTGCAGAGCGCAAACCAAGTGCAGAATTAGATTTGCACCCATGAACCAAGTACAAAATCTGATTTGTGTAGAATGAACAGGTGCATAACAAAGAACACGGTTAATTTAAAATTCAATGTTCAGTAAAGTACTTTAACCGCAATACAAGATAAAATGGAAAAAGAAAATAATATGTTGGCTTCCTTGTTTTTGCTTCACGGATACAATAAAATAATTGTCTATAAATGTCGTATTTTTTCAGTGAAATAGAACAAAGCAATTATCCTAATTCCTAATTTATTATTAAAAAAAAAACTAAAATTTTAATACAAAGAACAAATTAAATGGTACCATTAAAATATTTTCTTTTTATAAAAAGAATAAAGAATAATAGGAAGGAAAAAACCCTAGCAATGAAGCTTCTACCACCACTATAAATTTGATTTAAAAAAACTAACAATTAATTCACTAGGAGCCTTGGTCGCAACTTCCAGTAGCCTTCATAACTACGTATGTCTTTAACGCTGGAATAATTTTGCCAGAGTGTTCTTTGATTGCCATAGACTTGGACACCACATAAGTAATATCGGAAATCCTATATTTGGTCACCACTAACTAGAATCGCTGACGGTCACCGTAAATCGTAATCATGATGAGAAATACAGTTCCCCGAGGGGGAGATGCATACAAATCTGATCGGAGATAGGGAGAGGTTAGTTTTAAGAGAGAGAGAGAGGAGAGTAGACGATTCAGGAGTGTATGGATTGATCGGTTCTGTTTGGCAAGAAGCTTTTAAGAGCTTTTAGAAGCTTTAGCTTTTGATTTTCAAACTAAAAGCTCCTGTTAAAACAAAAGCCTTGTTTGGTTGTGTAAAATGTAACTTTAACTTTGAAAATAAAAGCTTCAAACTAAACGCTACAGAAACAAGCGTTTCAAATGAGGAAGGAGCTTTTGGCCTTTACTAACTAATATTACAATTATACCCTTTCTATAAAATGTCATGAAAGTTATGTTATATCGTGAAAAGTTTTATGTATTTATTTTACGTTTTCACTTTCTTTTAATTGCATACATATACATTTATAGAAATAAAAAGATATACACTACTATTTTGTAAAGGCTTCATGACGTATATATTAGTATTTTTATTTTATTTATCCATTTTGAAACTCTTACACGATAAAATACTATATGAATATTTTTTTTATATCATTTAATTATATATTATTATTGTTCTTTATAGTCATTTTACACATTACAGTTACAACTACAACTAGTTTAACAAACACATTTAGAAAAATATATCTACAGCTACATCTCCAACTAAAAGCTACAACTTACAACCACAACTAACAGCTACAGCTTACAGCCTACAGCTCATTTTGCCAAACATAACCATATTATACATATTATTTCATATTATTATTATAAAGTAGTTTCATATTATAACTATTAATTATACATATTTTTTATAATGTTACCTTAATTATAAGAAAATGAATATGTTAACAAAAATATAAATAATTTAGTTATTTATATTAAAAATATAAATAACTTAGTTATTTATATTATATTATTATGAGTTATATACGTTAAATATATATATACCATTTAATTTTATTTTATTTTATCATTGTCCTTTATTGTCATTTTACTCATTTCAATTACAGCTACAACTACTTACCAAACACATTTAGAAAAATATATCTACAGCTTACGGCTTCAATTAAAAGCTACAGCTATAGCCTACAGCTCGTTTTGCCAAACATAACTTAAGGCTACTAAATGTGTGTTCTTATTTAAAGTCCAATTAATTTTGGTCAGGTTTCATCAAAGGCCTATGATTTTTTTAAGTTTTCATGGTTCTTACTTATTTATGAGGTTTTATCGGGTCCCTTCACTGTATACGGATTAAAATAGTTTTTGGAACTTTGGACTTTCAATATTTGTTTTGCAATTAGTAGACTAGCTTTCTCTTAGTATTTGTCTCTCTTCTTTGTATTCGTCGGAATTATAACACATCGCAAGAAGATCAATTCGTCCTGTTGCAACCAATATAAATCACTAGATCATGTAATCATGATGATCGATTATGTTTTGTAATGGCTAATAATCCATGGTTTGACATTTGTTAATTTATCATGGTCATCCACTTTAATGTGGAAAGCTTCTATTTATAACCATGGTGCAAAGTTTCTATTTCTAGACTCTAGACTCTAGAGCATCATTAAAAAGCTTGCATTATTGTGAAATATAGTTTCTCCACTTGAATTTGTCTCATTTGTTTAGATCCATTTCGCCGATACACAAAGCCATAGAACAATTTATCTCCCTATAAAAGGAACCACAACTTCCACTTCTTCATCACAATCATAAATCATAAATCAAAATCTATTCGAAATGAGGTTTGTTTTGGTTACTATCCTAGTGATATTAGTGGTGGTACAAACTTCATGTTTTGCACAAAAATACCATCGAAAAGATCTTAAAGATGAAATGACTAACGAACGAAAGCTCAAAGAAAGTACTGATAGAGTTGTCAACAATCATCACTACATTCCGCGACAAGATTTTGGCAACGGTGGTGGTGTACCCACCACCGAAGTTACAAATCCTGAGAACCACCATTACCTTCCAAGGCAGGATTTCAATAACGGTGGTTCCAATGGAAACGACAACAACAATGAGATGAAGCCATGAAAGTAAAAAGTTGTCGATAGTTTAATTATCGACTATCACTAGTTTGTATGTCTCTACTTATGAGTTGTACTTGCCTCTTAAAATGGTTGTACGTTATGTGATGTTATGTTCTATACATAGTGGTAGGAACCTTTGTACTGCTTGCTACACTTGATGGCTGTAGTGTACCATAAATAAGGGTTATGAAGTCACTATTAGGTTGTAATGACTTGATATAAAAGGAATCAAGTTAGTAAATAAACAAATATGATATGATATGATATAGCATAAAAAGAAATCAAGTTACTAAATAAACATATCATAACTCCTCAAGATTAAGCTCATTACAAAAGTTAATTTTTAATCTAACATACTACATCATCACCCACGAAACTCGCGGGCTACATTATAAAACTGGAACAACAACTGAGATTTGTACGCAAAAAGTATACCAACAACGAACTACATTTATAACTAAAATTCATAGTATAAATCGTAATAATTCTTTTATCAAAAAAGTTATAAATCATAAAATGTGATAATTACATTACATATATAACTTACGCAATACATCAAATTAGAATATACAAAACGTATTGCATTTATATCCATCTTTTCGTTAAAAATTATAGTGAAAAATGTTATGATTCAATAATAACATGTATCAAATTCTATGCGGGAATAAGAATTAGAATGATATGGTGGATTTTAACAATGTATAACTTAGATAAATACATGGCTATGTTTCTTGATTACTATTGACATCGACCTCTATTATCATATATATATTTTTTAATTTTTCTTTTTACCGATAATACTTACAAATACAAATGTATTTTTCTAATAATATTTTGAGACATATATTTTATAGTATAAGGAAATTAATTCAAAATATCAATACATGCTTTAATCTATTGTAAAAGAAGGAAACTGAATATATATATTAAGGGTGATGATATTTCCACCATATTTTTTGATAAATCCACCATAATTATGCATTGAGAGGTTGTACTGTACAAATAAACATTGCACAGTTTTGGTGGATCTATCAAAAAGTGTGGTGGATATATCACTACCCATATATTAAGGATATAACAACTTTTTGACCGTCCCAAATAGAGGATTACATTTATTAAATTATGTTGGGGTTTAAATTATATTATATTCATATTATATTTGAAACTAGAATTATTATAGTTTAAACTAACGTGTTTACCAATTTGTTATGTATAATAGGGGATCAAATTTTCTATTTTAATTTCATTTTTTTCCTGTGAACTACATAAATTAATGGGGTCAATTTAGTCATTTTGAGAGTCCATGGTATACATAATTGCTATACATTCCTCTTAATCTCTATCAATAGACCTAATTAGTTTGACTTAATTAGTGAAGGGATGAGATTAGATTAGAAGTAGTTAAATTTAATTTATTTGCACATTTTTGCTCCTCATAAAGAGAGATTGAGGTTAGAACCATCCACACTTTTTAGTGTGCTTCTTATAGATGTTATCAATAATTTTAGTTTTTAAATATTACAAACATTTGAATAAATTCGTTCCATTTTACCCAATGTTTTCTAATAAAGTTTCTTTCACTAATCCCATAGATATAATAATTGGTATCATGTAACTAGTTTTTACACATTCACTGATTCACAGTGAATAATTCACCAAGTAAACAATATTCTTGCATTCCGCCTCATTTAGATTCATTTTAGAGCTTCAGATTGAAATTAAATAAACTTATTCGAATTTACACCGTGAGTACCAACTCAATTTCCAAACGATATGTATAAAAACAATAATGTCTTAGGGTGTGTTTGCAACAATCTAACTGGAGCTGGAGCTTTTGGCTGGTTGGAAATTATTTTCAGAAGTTACTTGAAATGACTTTTGTTTCATGAGATTCTATTAGATTCTTTTTTTTTTTTATTTATTTTTTTTTTTTTTAACAATCCTCATATTTATCGTATTACCAAATGATGCTTTTAATCTATAAGGGTTGAAGATTATTAAAACAAATTTCAATGCCCTATAATCCCCTAAATTGTATTTATTTATTTTAACGTTGCATTTACTACTTACGATGTATGTAAGCGCACACCATGTTATTAGACTAAGTGCGTTGTTAACCTCGAACACTATTACATTAAAACGATTCAATATCATGCTTTACCTAAAATTTTCACTACTCGACTCTTTAACTCGCTTAAATGACGATACTCGTAGCCTCTTTCAAGTCTTCCATAGTTATGTACAACTATACGAGCACACATTTTTTTAATTACAAAAATTTGGTGGCCGTTTTGCTATAATCACAAACTTTTGGGTCTCAAATGAAATATCCACCAAATACTTATCAACTAACCAGTCCAAACGGCGTCGTATGATAAGATAGATGTTCTCTAAACCCTGAAACCCTAATATAGCAACAACTCTCACTCATCCTCTCCATAACTTCTTATCCACAACAAAAAAAAAACTCACAGCATCTTTCAATGGCGTCTGCAAATGCAATCACTACTGCTTCAATTCTTTCATCACATAAAAAGGTATTCACTTCATTTCACTGCTATTTCTATATCTATGTCTACATATATTACTATGTTGTAATTGTAATTGTAATTGTATATATCATATGTGTATGTATGTATGTTAATTAATTATCGTATAAGAAGGTAATTAACTTGTTCTAATTCAATTGTTAAACACATACAGTAGATTATGTTTCTGGTGATGATTTGTGTGTTCTTGTTTTGTGTGTGAGTAGGAGAGTTTGATTGATGGTAGTAGGAGGATTAATCAATTGCAGACAGTTCAAAAGATGAGGAAGTCGAATAGGCGGTTTGTGGTTCGAGCTAATGCGAAAGATATTGCGTTTGATCAGCGTTCGAGAGCGGCTATGCAAGCCGGTATCGATAAGCTTGCAGATGTTGTTGGACTTACTCTTGGTCCTAGAGGTATTGAATTTTGACGGTGTTATGTTTTTGTTGTTAGGTGATTGATATGTGTGATGAACATGTTTGGATTTTGAGATAATTGCAATGTATTTATGATTATGAAATTAATTTACAATTGAGTTAGTGTACTGTTACTTATAGCATGTTGGGACTTGGGAATGTAAAGAAAAATAAGTACTTGAGAAGCTTATGGTCTTATTCTAGCGTATTTGTGAGAGTATTATGGTTAGATTGTAAAGAAAATGGTTTAAATTGATCATTATGTTGAAAAACTTACTGTAACACTTCTTCTTTTTAGCACTATTATTAATTGTAAGAGAATGTTGACTAAAGTATTTGAAATGATTAGGGAGGAATGTTGTTTTGGACGAATATGGTTCCCCAAAGGTGGTTAATGATGGAGTTACAATCGCTAGAGCTATCGAACTACCTGATGCCATGGAAAATGCTGGTGCTGCTCTTATTAGAGAGGTTTGTGACTTGCTCTTTTATGCTATATTTCTCTAGTTGCGGCCTGCAAAGTACTAATTGATTTCTGGTGAATTGAATTGCACAGGTTGCTAGCAAAACCAATGATTCAGCTGGTGATGGTACGACAACAGCATCAGTTCTTGCCCGTGAGATTATCAAACTTGGTCTCTTGAGTGTCACTTCAGGTGCTAACCCGGTGTCATTGAAGAAAGGTATTGACAAGACTGTATTGGGTTTAATTGAGGAACTAGAGAAGAGAGCTAGACCTGTTAAAGGCCGTGAGGATATTAGAGGTAAGAAGATTTATTTATTTCAAGTTATAGCGTACATTTTCTAATCTTATGATCGAATTGTTGATTTCTTTTCAAAGCCATTGCATCAATCTCTGCTGGAAATGACGATGTCATTGGAACCATGATTGCTGATGCTATCGACAAGGTTGGACCAGACGGTGTATTATCTATTGAGTCATCATCCTCTTTTGAGACAACTGTTGATGTTGAAGAAGGAATGGAGGTTTGTATTATATTGTACTTTAAGCTGCTTCGATATCTTCAAGAGGAGGGTGGGCGGTTTGGGTAACTTGTCTAAAGGGAAATATTTGGTATGGATTGAAACGGGTCGGGTTGGTTGACTCAAAAAGGCTTTTAGTTAAAAATTATAACTTTTATAAAAAGTTGTCCAAGCTCTTTAATAAATTGATTTAGTAGGTTGTGTATAATTAAAAAGAAAAGTTTGGGAGCTTAGGAACAGTTCAGCCCATTCGAACTTTTAAGCTATTTATTTTTAACTTTTCTAACCTGACCCCTTTTAATAAAAAGTCACCCGAATCATCACATGTATTGGTAAATGGGACGAAATTTCCACCTCAAATTTATTCACTTGACCCAAGAAATATTTGATGGAGCTAAGCTGATGTTTCTTGATTGCGTTTTGCAGATTGATAGAGGATACATTTCCCCACAGTTTGTTACTAATCCTGAGAAACTGTTGGTTGAATTTGAGAACGCTAGGGTGCTGGTTACAGACCAGAAGATATCTTCAATAAAGGATATAATTCCTCTATTGGAAAAAACGACCCAATTGAGAGCTCCTTTGTTGATTATTGCCGAGGATATTACTGGTGAGGCTTTGGCCACTCTTGTTGTGAATAAGTTGCGAGGTATCCTTAACGTTGCTGCTATTAAAGCACCTGGTTTTGGTGAGAGGAGAAAGGCTTTGCTTCAGGATATTGCCATTGTGACAGGTACATTTAGTTTTCTTTTGGTTAAATAATATTAGACACTGGTGGCAAAATGGGCGGGTTGCAAAATGGGTCAAAACGAGTTTTTATTTGTACTATCTAAAATAGTGCAGGTTTGGTTAACTCCAAAACACCTTTTTGCTAAAAAGTTCGTTATTCATATGATATTGTAGTCCAAATTCTTAAAATAAGAATAATTTAGGAGGTTTTATGCATTACATATACCCTTTGGGTGACTTTCGACCTGTTTTGACTCGTTTCATTTCTAACCATTTGTTTGATTTTACATGTTAAAGGTTATAACCCGAATCGACCTGTTCATAAGTAATGGGTTGAACTTGATACCTCTTTTATTAGATATGACTCAAGTTTAGTCGAACCATTGTTCATTTCTGCTGTTTTGAATCTGTTGTAGGAGCTGAGTATCAAGCCAGTGACTTGGGTCTGCTAGTTGAAAGTACATCTGTTGAGCAGCTTGGTACTGCCAGAAAGATAACAATCAGCAAGGACTCCACAACCATTATTGCTGATGCTGCATCAAAGGACGAGATACAATCAAGGATTGCCCAGATCAAAAAGGAGTTATCTGAGACAGATTCTGTGTATGACTCTGAAAAACTAGCTGAGAGAATCGCAAAGTTATCTGGCGGGGTTGCAGTTATTAAAGTTGGTGCTGCAACCGAAACTGAATTAGAGGACCGCAAGCTCCGTATTGAGGATGCTAAAAATGCAACCTTTGCTGCCATTGAAGAAGGTATTGTACCTGGAGGTGGTGCCGCATTTGTTCATCTATCAACACTCGTTCCTGCCATCAAGGAGACAATCGAGGATGCAGATGAACGATTAGGTGCTGACATCATTCAAAAGGCAAGTCACCTTTCATAATTTGATTCAGAGGTGAAAAATGGCGGTTAAAACAGGTCATTCTTTTAGAGAAATGAGTCATGTTTGGTCGACTGAAACTTTTTTTTTTTTTTCGTCAAATTTTTAATTAGTGTGTCAACTGTCAAGTATGATTACAGATTTATATTATGTTCACAATAATCCGGTTTCTCCTTTTTTCTTCTTTTTTTAAGTACAACTTCCAATCCGTTTGACCTGTTTTCTTTAAGAATATTTTTACTAGTTAAAGATGAGCATATCATGAAGCGACCCAGTCACAAATGCGTGCTACCTATAATTGTTTGCGTAGTTCTTTTCCTTACGTTTTTTGGTCCATCTGATTAGCTGACTTGATTCATTATTGTTTTTTGTAGGCATTGGTTGCACCAGCATCTCTAATTGCCCAAAACGCTGGAGTTGAAGGTGAGGTTGTTGTGGAGAAAGTAAAGGAGAGTGAATGGGAGATGGGATACAATGCAATGACAGACAAGTACGAGAATTTGGTTGAATCTGGAGTTATCGATCCAGCTAAGGTAACCAGATGTGCCTTGCAAAATGCGGCTTCAGTTTCGGGTATGGTTCTAACAACACAAGCCATTGTTGTTGAGAAGGCTAAGCCTAAGGCACCTGTAGCTGGTGCACCACAAGGTATGTCTATATAATTAAGTAATTTAGAGGTGACATTGGACCAAATAGGGTCCATTTTTGTAGCAAATCGAGATGGAACTTTATTACGGCCAAATGTAACCCAACAACTTTGAGTACTCTTTTTTTTTCCATGTAGTTTCAGTTAATTATTATGAGAAGGGCAATAAGAAGTTCATGAATGATTAAAATTATAAATGCAATAGGCAATATCTTATGAAAGATGGGCAGATTGGTTAAATTTGTAGATAGTATATTTAGTTTTCCGTTTGTTTCCTTTATGATTATTGATCTCAACTTTGCTTTTTATAATTATCAAGACTTGAGAGTAACTGTTTTTCTCATATTTAGACGATTGAATGCAATATGAAATATCGGTGCTTGGTGTGCTAAAACACTAAACTAGTTAACTGGAACATATTGAAACTGCAAGATAGCAAATTTAGGAGCTAAAACCTGACCGATTTAAAGTTGGATATGTCGTATCAGACCCAAGGACGAAACAGTTTGGTCATTTGTTGAGATTTGAGACCAATTTTCGCACACCATTCAGGTGTTTTGGGCGTTCTACCGAATAAGGCTTTTTTATTGACGTACTGAATTAAATGGTGAATTAATGGTAATGCGAGTTGCAACAACGATCTTAGGACAGAAGGCCAAGGAGATGCTATTAATTGTGTATAATCCATTTTTTTTTATCATCTCTTATTGTTTCAATGGTCACATTACATTTTTCCATAATGGAACTTGCTAAATTTAAAAACAGTACAAATAAAAGGAACTTGCTAAATTTAAAAACAGTACATGATCGGTTGTACATCCGAAGTGAAGCAGAGTGCAGAGCACATCACACAGACGAGTTAGAAACTTGGACATAGTGTTGGTAAGACGGCCATAGCCTCTCCGTCAAGAACAAGAACCCCAGTATTGTTGAAGCACCTTGTTGTAAATTTGGCACTAATCCAAGTAACAAACGAGTTAGAAACTTGGAACCCAATTTAAAAATCTTATACTTTGCAACTTAAAAATGAAGAATTGAGTTCAGTTTTGTTTAGACTCACATGTATTTCTTCTTCATTTGTCTTATGCTAGTAGCTTCAACTTCACCAATAATCTCCTCGTCTACATAAACCGGCAATCTGAAGTGCAACGTTTGTGAGGCATATACTGCTCCAGGCTACAAATTTGAGTAATATTCAAGGATAGACCACATATTAGTTACGAAAGTGTTCCATATAAATCTAAAAAAAGTTTATGCCTTTGTTGCACACGGAACTATTTAAAGATGGCAGATTTAATACATTAACTTATATCGTAAATGGTTCGTTTCGTTTCGGGTAATGTTTTATCTCAAATGGGTCAAACACGTAAAAAAAAAATAAGCTAATGAAAGTTGCCCAAGTTAGTTATAATACAGTCTCACCTATATTAGTTTATTAATTATCTTAGCTTATTATTGACTTAATCAAACTTCATTAACCATATTTAATGGACTGACGGTTCAACCCAACCCGACCAACATGTACCTAAAATTACCCATTACCGTATTGGCCCCACCTGCTTACTCTGGGAGGTTTACAACTGTTAGATGAATATGGAATGCATATGCATAAGAAACAAGAAAACAACTTACAAAGTTAGAAGCAATGATCCGTGGAAATAGAGATGCAACAAGCATTCCAGGAACCAATTTATCTTTAAATCCAGCATTCCTTGCAAATTCAGGATCAAGATGCAAAGGGTTTGCATCAAAGCTCACATGTGAATACTCAACAAGATCTTGACTTGTAAATATCCTCGTTTGTTTCAACTTGTCTCCTGTTTTAAGCAACGGTGTCGAGGAGTATCTCGAAATTTGAATGTAGTTGAAAAACATACGCTTGATTGCCATCGTATCAAAGACTTCACATGAGCTGAATAATATAACCGAAAACGGTGATCTATTAGTCAAATATTACTACAAAAAAAAATCATCGCATTCGTCACTCACTCATCGTTATGATCAATGATGTAATGATTCAAACAATTATGTTACTACAAAAAATTAGGAAAAACCCAAGTTTGGCAATGGGATTATAATTGGTACATTTCTTTGACGCATTTCATCAAACAGTTGGCGCACAAGTTGCTTAACACAAATAACCACACACATTACATAAAGATAAACTGCCTATAGCATACTTATACAGTTACTGTATCTATCATGCATATATAGGGACATTGTGTTTGTGTGTGTAGCTACCTGAAGAAGGAAAGGTATAAAATACTCAAGGAAGACCAACTGAAAACGATTTATAGCAAATGAAAACTAAATTTAAATTGTTTGCTAAATGGGCTTCTAAGAAAGATTGACGTTAATTGTATTCGGCCCAATATGATGTATTTTCTGGGCTGGGGTTTTCAATTATTGTTTTGTCTTGCTCAGTTAAACAATTTTATATTTCATGAATCAATTTCATTTTTTCGGATTTTGTATATGACATAAAATGGGTGGAAATTAATCTGTATTTGTTAAAAGTTATTTGTTATGTGAAGTTAAATTAAAAAGTAAATATGAAAAATTAAATATCGTTTAAATAAAAGGGTGCATGTAATACAAGTAAATGAATGAGGTTTCACTGCTACACTGCTAAAGATTGTTTTATCGGTTAAAGTTATTTTAAGTAAGTCTGAATTTTTTTATTTAGTTAGATGTACGCGGTTTAACTGGCTATCTCCGTGTTCGATCCTATTACTGGTCACTTCAAGATGCTTACCTAATTACCTTTATCACAATATAAAGGGCTTATCACCACTTTTATAATGATTCTTGTCTAAAATAAACTTGTCATGTATTTAGTATTAAGAAATTAAAAATGCGATTAATTGTTTTAGAAATATAGGAAAAGATAAATAAGGTGGTTATGGTCTTCACGCGGAATTAGTTAGTTGGTCGGTGTTTTGTTTGACTTTAACCATTATCTTTGAATTAATTAACTGAATTAATGTTATTTAAAGTTTTAATCAAGGTTTAAGAAATGGATTTGATTGCAGAATTTTATAATTGTATTTATATTTAAATGTAAAAGTTACAATATTAAATTGTTTTCACCAATTCATCTGTGTAGTAAACTCATTTTACGCTCCATGGCGTGTGTAATTTGCCATTACTCTATGTAAACCTTTTGGAATTTAAGATATATTACGTAAATATCATAGTTGCCCTTGTATTTATATTTAAGGTATGTTTGACTTGAAATTTAAAAAAAATAATTATTCAAAGTAACAAATGAGTGTAAGATGGAGAGTTTGATGATTTTTAATAGTTACATTTTGTAAATGGATACGATCTGTTTGGTGAGAAACGTGTAAATTCTTTTTAGGATGAAGAGAGTATAACGTAAGTAATATGAATGCAAAATTAGGAAGAAAACAATTTTGCCTAATCCAATTACAAACAACCTTTGAACCAAATACAATTTCAATTTTATTGCCTAGGAAAAGGGGAAAATGGATGGGTGATGATAGAGTTTTTGGTTCGTTGAAGTGGTATAAAATGAAATGAGTATATATGCCTTTTTAATTAATATAGAAACCGTAGTATATTATTATTATTACTTGGATTATGTCTTGAGAAGTATTTGCCTTGAGAATATTTGGTGGGCCTTTCAACCCATGGGGAGTCGACTACTTTTAATAGTGATTGATGTACCATAGAATATATGATTTTGTAATAAATCTTACTAATATAATAGAGTGAAGTTCAAACGAGTACATCAACTTTTTGTAGGAATGAAGGAAACAATAAGAATGCGTCATGTGTTACGAAACTCACTTTCCTCCACGTTTTTTAAAATTAAATATCTCCCAAACGGCAAGTCGGAAAATCATAAATATTGCACCATAAAAATCAGCGTTTTTTCTCTTCGATTAGAGATCTCACAAGATATACTTTCGACGACTCTTTTTTTTCCCGTTTTCATTGGGTTTGTAAATGAGTAACACATGTGTTACCAACGAGTAACACATGTGTTACTAATATTGTACGATCATAAAAAAAATCGTCGAAAGTATATCATGTGAGATGTCTAATCGAAGAGAAAAAATGTTAGATTTTTATAGTGCAATTTTTATAATTTTTCAATGAGCCATTCTTGAGATATTTAATTTTAAAAAATGTGAGAGAAGTGAGTTTTGTGATACGTGGCGCATTCCAATTAATTTCTCTATTTTCTCACAAAAATTTTCATTCTCATTTGAACCTCACCCTACTAATATAATATAAAAATTTTATTTTTTATTTTGTTTACTTTTTATATGTACCTCGGATTTTTTTATTAAAAGGTTAAATTGCCCAAATGAAATAATGATTTTCCTAATTTCAAAGGAAAGTGTAAGAGCACGGGGTGTGGTGACACTGTCACCACAGTGTTCTGGACAGTGTTCTGGTGAATGTTGTAATTGAGGATTTTATGGTGTGGTCACAGTGTTCTCGACAGTGTTCTGGAGTTTTTTATTATTTGTTTTTTTAATGGTGATAATTGTATAAATTAATATATAAAAAATAAATAAAACAAATAAAACAAGATTTAATTCATTAAAAAGATATAAAAAAAAATTACAAGTCCTAAAATTAAAATACATAATTTAAAAAGTTCTAAAAATTTAAAATACAAAAGTAGGTAATAGGAAATATATAAAAAACTTTATTTTTTAAAATATGGCCGGAAAAAAAACAAATAGGTAATCGGAAAAAAAAATCTGGACAGTGCTCATTCTTTTTTTTTTATTAAATTAAGCGAAGAAAAAACATAGAAACTGAAAACGTTGTAGGTAGTCGGCGTTTGAAAATGAACGTTGCGCGAGAACACTGATGAGAACACTGACGAGAACACTGTTAGGGGTGGGAGAACATTGTGTTACAGTGTTCTGGATGAAGAATTTTGTTGGAACGGTGTCCACACCCTGTGCTCTAACGGGGTAGACTTATTAATAAGTAAATTTCATAAATGGTCCCTGTGGTTTATAACGATTTACGAAAACAGTCCATATATTTTTTTTTTCACTTTTTGAGTTCAATAAGTTTACATTTTACTCGAAAATGGTCCCTCACTCACCTAAAATGACTAAAGTACCCTTTATCCGTTTAGATTCTGCTATCCGAAAATGTCAAAGAGAAAAGAGTACTTTAGTCATTTTAGGTGGAGCATGGAATATTTTTGAACAAAACATTAATTTATTGGATTGAAAAGGTGAATGTATAGGTACAGTTTTCATAAATCAGTGTAAATCACAGAGAACTATGAAATATGCTCCTTATTAATTAATATTCATTAGAGTCTTGAGTTCAATTCTCATGGATTGTAATTTAGTCTCGGAAAAGGGTATATTGGTTGACTCCGCATGGGTAAGTTAGCAAAATAAATTGATCATTGTTAAGATTCTGTAACTGAAACACGTTGATCGAATTGTTCCCATCCAAAGTTAGGGCACATTTATGAATTCTCCGTGAAAGGGGGTCGTAAATTCGATGCTATACTTTGGTCCCAACATGTCGATTCTTTGATTTGATCGGCACAATTGTCAACCACCTTGATGAAGTTCATGGTTACCAGGCCGGATCGGAATATAGGTTTTGGAGGCAACTTGTTATAAAGGTTTTGATGTCATGTTGTTCGTAACAACAACACGATAATGAAGCAAAGCTATTCTTGAAGAACATATACTAGAAAGAAAAATTCGTTAAAATGGTGTAATGCTGTTGCACATAATTAACCTATGGGCAATTAGGTATCCCTCATAAACCACCTAAATATCATATTTCCTAAAACATGCATGAAAATTATTGCAATTTATGCATTAAAACTTGTATAATAATTTGGAAATATTTAAATTAAGCACATTAATCAATTGTAACTTGGGTGGTCAATTTATTCTGTTGGCCGAATACTTGTAATATGAAAAGTTTGTCGAGATGAAAAAGGTCATTAATCATACACCATTTTTTAGCATTTTTCTTCACAACCTTACAACCTTACAATTCTAAAGATCTTTGATGCAATTATCCCTATCTATAATGAAAAAGACAAAACCATCCATAACTAAATTTGAAAAGAATCCATAATAATCAAAGTTGATCTATGTATTAAATGACATGTAATGTTATACATAAATATACATTTGAGATTTTAGAAATAACCAAGGTAGTCAAATATTTTTCTATACTAATATTCACTCATATTAATTATTTACGTAAGTAAATTCACTATTATTCATCTTACAAGTAAATTCGAGTTGATAAAAGGACACATAAAAAAAAGTTGTTATTGATGCTATAGATTGGTTTAAACAGTTTGATAAAAAAAAATAGATGGTGCTGTCAAACAGCATGTGTTGTTGACTAAATGTAGAGACTAAATTTGTAATATTTTTTTTTAAAGTTAAAAGTTGTAAAATGTAAAATAAAATGATTTATTTATTTTGTGATTGGTTAGATGCACATTTCAATTGTAATGTCAACATTACAATTGATATTCCAAAATAAAAATCTTACTTTTAGATGTTATCAGGATATGTTTAAACTTCAATAGGATCAAACAAATTATGTAATCGCCTATCGATTTCAATACACTTATCCGCCGCATAATGTGGGTCTTTACTAGTCAACTGTAAGTTGAACTAGCTCATACTTATCTTTACGATTATATAAGAGAAATTAAACAAAATACCCTTTTTTAAAAACTTTTATAAAAATTTGCCATTTTTTAAAAAAATTGCGGTTTTACCCCACCCGGACGCATAACCGGGACGCAAAATCTCGTTCCCGGACGCAAATCTTCGTACTCGGACACGTGACCGAGAAATGCAAGCCGGTGACCGAGAAATGCAACTCGGTCACCTGGACGCAAAACCCGGACGCAAAACCCGGACGCAAAACCCGGACGCAAAACCCGGACGCAATGTACGAATACGCAAATTTCTTCCGGGTTTTGCGTCCGGGTGACCGAGTTGCATTTCTCGGTCACCGGCTTGCATTTCTCGGTCACGTGTCCGGGTACGAAGATTTGCGTCCGGGAACGAGATTTTGCGTCCCGGTTATGCGTCCGGGTGGGGTAAAAACGCATTTTTTTTTAAAAAAAAGATAAATTTTTATAAAAGTTTTTAAAAAAGGGTATTTTGATTAATTTCCCATTATATAAAGAGTTTGTGCAATTAAGGAGTGTTAAAAAATAATAGGGATTAGTATCTGAAAATGCATCAAACTTGTACGCGATCTCAATTGTGTGTACCTAACTATTTTATTTTCTATTGTGTGCATTCAACTTTTAAAAAGTGTATTTTTGATGTATTTTGCTTATTTGTCATCCGTTTAAGGTGTCACGTGGCATCCCTAGAGATTGACACATCATCGAAAATATTATATACTACATTAAACTACACATTTTGAAAGTTGGGTATATTCAATGGAAAAAAAATAGTTAGGTACCCACAATTAAAATTGTGTTCAAATTTGATGCATTTTCGAGTACTAATCTCAAAATAATATAAATTACATTTAATGACAATGATCATGTTTTAAATTTGATTGATTTTTATAAGATGTTATTAGCTAAAAACACTTTTGTGTTATGAAAAAGTTTGTTTATGTTAAAACGTATCAACTCAACGTTGAACATGTGCGAATTCAATATAAGAACATTTTTTATGAAACAAGTGCTCCTAACGAAACAAGTACCCAAATTGCGGGTTGTAGGAATTTTTATATATAAGAACATTTTTAATGAAGATTTTTTCTAAAAGATTTTTATCCAAAGATAATTTTAGAAAAACTTTCTTTGTGTAGTCGCGTTTTCGCTTCCTGATCCAATCTTGAGTGCATATCTAAGCTTCAACCGAAGTAGCTAACAAAGAACTCCTATAATCATACAAAACTCGACCGCCTATACTAAAGGCAGACTCCGAAGCAACAGTAGAAATAGGAATTGCTAGAACATCTAGCAATATAGTAACAAAATATAACATTAAAACACATATCGAGTCTTTAAAAATGCATAATTATAAAGATTCATACCTTTTGCCATATTGGATAGGAATTGGGAACCTCACTATCTAACTTCATTTATAACGAAATTTGAAGTAAAAAATGTTGCGGTTCTAATGGTCCAAGCGGTTTTAACGGTTCTAGTACCGAACCGTACCACGAACCATTAAGGCTAAAAATTAGAACCGAGAACCGGACCATTGTGCATGGTTTGGTACGGTTCTGGTCCGGTTCTGGTTCGGTTTACCAGTTCTGACGGTTCCGAACCATATATGTACACCCCTATTTCTTGTGGAGCTGACGTTGAGAGGGAGTTTAAAGCTTCAAAGATTACAATTCGAACATGTACAAGTATCATAAAGATATAGTAACTTATAAGCTGAATTGATCAAACTGTTCAAGTTAACTTTAACGAGACGAGTTCTTAAGTTGAAGGAGAAAGAGATATACTCTTGTGATAGTTGATGAATTCACAAAGAAAGATCATGTTATCAACACAACAATAGTTCGACAGAGTTTGAAGAATTATACAAGATATTTGGAGCTACCAAGACAAAGATTATAATTACCTTTTAATCTATATTTAATTTCTTGTATTATCTTGTAATCAGTTTACTATTGTTTTGTCTTCATCAAATAGGGGGAGATTGTTAGGATATGCAGTCGTAATTTTCTTACATTATGAATTTGACGAGACAAAGGGTAAAACTGAAAATATAGGATTAACTGAATATATTCAAGATAAACTTGAATATTAGGGGATTTAGTTTCCTAGTAGGAATGTATTTCCTAATTGTACTTATCCCTAAGACTCTATAAATAAAGAGTTCTTATGAGATATTAGGTGTCTTTACTTCGTGTAAAAACCACGATCTCATAACTTGAGATCGTCTCCCCCATGTATCCTCTAAGTCGTGTTTAATAGAATATATCATATGACTTAGAATATTTTCTTCGTGTTCTTCATTATTATGATTATTGTCTTTCATAATCTTGTTTTGATAATAAGCGGGTCCTACATATGTAGGTATTCATTAACAATTATTGGTTATAGAAAATTGTGTAAACGAATCGAGTTGAGCCAAACCGAGCCGAGTCGATCCCCAACTCGACTAGGCTCGAGGTCTGCTTGTTCAAACGCAAAAAGCGCTCGAGTTCGGCTTTTTTCAAGCCATTATATAACACTCGAGCTCGCCTTGTTTGATATTTTACAAGCTCAGTCGCAAGCTTGCGACTGAGGCTTGACATTTTTATCACATGATTTATTTAATTATTATTTTATTGATATATATTATCTATTTTTCTGCAATATTTAATAATATATAATAAGATCCACTTTTATTTTTACAAGTATTATTTATATAATAGTTTTATTATGTAATTTTATGGTTATAATTATTAATAAAAATATATGAATATATATAAATGATGAGCTCCTTTAGGTTCGCAAGTCTGTTCGAGTTCGAGACATTTATTAAATGAGCTTCAAAATCTATTGAAGGTCAGCTCAAGTTCTTTTAAGTTCAGCTCAAATCAAGCTTTTAACTGGTCGAGTTCAAGTAGCTCACATATATCTCTGTTCATTTACAATTCTAATTATAAAATGTGCGCTTAAAGAATATAATATGTGAAAAGTTCAAATAGTTTAAATTAAAGAAAAATATTTGGTCCAACTAACTGCACAGATTGACTTGTGCCGTTAGCCTAATATAAAGATCGATTATGTATGTTTATAAAAGTTAGTGGTTGAATATGTAAAATATATTTTTTTCCTTATTTCTTATTGGTCAACTGCAGAAATTCTTGGTGATGTTGACAATACCAATCCTTTGCCCTTAAATTAAAGGGATTATTGTTTGGTTTTGCGCTCAACTTTACACTCTGTCGGGCTCAACATTGATACCCTCTATTGTATGAGGTGAACTTTTTAAAAGTTCTATTGTATCCTCATAACTTTCATACCCTCTATTGTATGAGGTGAGCATTCTAAAAACTTTAAGTAATATGATATAAATTAGACATTCTAAAAAGTCTATTAGAAAAGTTCATCTCATACAATAGAATGTATGAAATTTGGTAGCACACAACAGAGTTTTTAGACTGTTTCACCTCATACAATAGATGGTACGAAAGGTGGGCGCATTCAATAACAATGAGTGTAAAGTTGAACGCATAATGAAACAATAAACCATAAATTAAAGGATTAATAAGTTATAACTACTAAATGTGCATGTAATATGTGGTGTCATCATATATGTTTTATCTGATCTAACACCCTTATAACGGGTTTATACCTTTCCTTAAAAAAACTTAAAAATTTAAAGATGCAAAAATCCTATTATAACCGTTTTTATCAACTCATAAAATATTACAACTATTACCATTAATTGCATAATAAACAAATTGAAAAAACTTCCATAGTAGAATCATGTATGGGAAGTATATTAATGCTAAATAGTTTCATTCATCCACTGTTACAAATTAAATATTATCGAATTCTTTACTATCACTAAAATCGTTAGATGAGTATATTACAATCGGCGAATACTAATACCATACCAATATACCCATATAGCTTCAAATTCCGCCGCTTAGCATGGTATCTTCTAGTTATATTTAATGACATCATTAGTTGAATATCTTATAAGAATTTTAGGAGTTTAGGGTGCGTTTAGTTACGGAAAAGTATTTCCATTTTTTCTTTTCTATTTTTATAGAGTTTTTTGTCCCTTGAAAATCATAAGGGGTTTAGAGAACGCGTTCAAATGTAAGAGATGTAGTTTTCATTTTTCAAATTAGAAACGTTAGAAAACCTTAAATCATATATTTCATTTTCTTAGAAAACTCATCTGGAAAACTCCAACTTGAACGCATTTTACTATTTTTCAGTTTTCTTTGAAAATTTTCTAGAAAAATAAAGGAGTTTTTTGTAATAAACGCACCCTTAGCATTTGCGCATAAAACCTCAACGCCCTTCTTGTAAAGTTAACAACTATGACGTGAGGATCTACTATAAATTTTTATTACTTTTTAAAATTTTATTACTTAAATCAAAAGGATCAAAATCAGCCTACTTTACCAAACTCTGTAAAATTTAACCCATCTCAATCGACATAAAACACGCTAAAAAAAAAGTTAAAAAAATATGAAAACCCTATAAATACAACAAAATGTTAATCGATTCAAACACATTAACTGCAAAACCGTCAAATAGATCTCCAGAAAAAGTCAACAAAAAACCAAAAGATATAAAAGACAACTAAATTCCAAATTAAAAAAGAAAAAAAAGAAGAGTAAACAACTCGTGGACTGCTAAAACCGGGGATTCGTGTAAGCTGACGATGTTCAAATCGGCGATTTATACCTCCTTCAAAACCCTAACCCTAATTCTCACTTCAAATTTCATTTTTTAACCGAAGATTCGTTTCACGTACGTCACGAATCCGCGTTTTTGTTTATTTTCTGCTGAATTTTTCGTTGCTAACATTGAATCGTATTATTATTATTTTGTTAGGAATTAAAATGACGGAGGTAGGGAAATTGTTGTATATAGTTGTTGAAGAAGAATTAGAAGAAGAAAATAAGGAAATAAAAGGAAATGAAGAATCGTCGTTTCGATATACACGTCCTGTTCTTCAAACTACTTTACAGTTAATGGGATGTAAAGCTCGTCATGCTTTTAAGGTTTATCCTATTTATATGATTATATAATTGTGTATTTATGTTATTTATATGTATTTATTGAAATTAGTTATGGATCTTGTATTAAATGTTACTGTTTGATTGAAAGTGATGTTTATTTTTTTACTAGAAAGTGACATGTATCGAACTACCGGTTATTGTAGATCTTGTGAAATAAGGTGTATGAGACTATGAGATAGTTTTCTGTTGTTTGTTTGAAGTTGTGATGATCAAATAGTAGGTTGATCGAGTGTTAGGTATATGTCGCCTAAAATTATCAGATAATTAGAATCATGGCTAGTTGCTAACTGATTCTCGGGAAAAAAAACTATCTATGACTTGAAAATGCGATACTTGGATACTTGCTTTCGAAATGCAATGTCAAACTATTCTTAAATGAAAGTGTAATTTTCCATATCTTTTAATGCTTGACATGACATTTGTTTTCGTGTAAGTTTTGAAACTGAGGACTTGTTTTGGGAAGAAGAAACAATTTAGAATTTGGATTTGTTGTCCTTTCTTATGGTCACGGATGTTATAAGATTATATTTAATGACCTTTAGAGGTTATGTTAGAATTTTTGAGGGTTGTGCTGAATATGAATGTTGTTTTGTTACAGATAAGCCAAAGGGTGTTTGAAATCATGAGGAAGAAGTGCTTGGAGGACAGTAAGGCTGATATAGGTGTAATTCAATGGGGAAAGGATTTCTTAAAGGTTCATCCTTTGAAAGAGAATAGTTCTGACATTGAAAATCGGTCTGATCATAAGATAAGTCTAAGTGATGTGGTTTCAGAGAAAGATGGTAAACCTTTTGAATCGTATAAAAAGCGGACCACAATTGTAATTAAAAGGAGGAGGTTTATTGATGTTGTATGTGATGCTTTGTCTGAATACAAGTATGTTGGTCCTAATCAGAGAGCTGATTTTGTTTTAGCCTGCAGGTGTGTGTAGCTTCTTATGTCTGTTTACTTTCATGTAATTATTCATTCCTTATAGTCGAATTTGGTGAATATTATTCCTGTAACATTGGATATTAAATACTTTCTTCTTTATCATTTCAGAATACGGGAAAGAAAGGAATCGGTAACTGTGTTACTTTGTGGTACTAGCGGATGTGGCAAGTCTACACTATCGGCTTTGCTGGTATGTCATCTTCTGCATAACCATTTTTTTTGTCGTTTTGTTTTTCTTTGTTGTTCCGATGAGTTGTTTGAATCAAGTTCTGTATCTTTTATCCTCTTTTTATTAACTTATGTGTCTTACTGTGTTTAACCTTGTTTTTATATTGTGTTGCAAGAATCCTAGATTTATTCTTGCAGATTGATATATGTTTCTCCTTATGTATGTAGATCATTGATGTATATTTAGTTTATGAGAATCAAAATTTAGTTTATGATGATATAGTGTGGAGAATCATGCGTGGTTACAGTTGAACTTTAGAAAATAGTTACTGGTGAACATGAATTTCTTATTTTAATGTGTAGGCTAGCAGGTTAGGGATCACAACTGTAATATCTACAGATTCTATACGACATATGATGAGGAGTTTTGTTGATGAAAAGCAAAATCCACTTCTCTGGTCTTCTACGTACCATGCTGGGGAACATTTAGATCCGGTGGCTGTTTCAGTAGCCAAGGCGAAGAAGAAAGCTAAGAAAGAGGTCAGCGGTGGATTTGATGCTTCTACAGCTGAACCATCACATAAAGAAGGTTCTAGTTTGACTACAGTTGACTTGATTAGTCCGAAACAGATGGCCATCGAGGGATTCAAGGCCCAAAGCGAAATGGTCATTGATAGTCTTGACCGACTTATCACAGCATGGGAAGAGCGGAAGGAATCAGTCGTTGTGGAGGGTGTTCACTTGAGTCTTAACTTTGTGGTACGTTATGGAAATTGAAATTCTTTTCACATGTTTCCATCTTTGATATGTAGTTAAATTAGAGGTTCAATTAGAGCTGGCAAGATGGACAGGCTGGGCAGGATGTGT
Source organism: Gnaphalium uliginosum (assembly GCA_963930675.1). Classification (NCBI taxonomy): domain Eukaryota; kingdom Viridiplantae; phylum Streptophyta; class Magnoliopsida; order Asterales; family Asteraceae; genus Gnaphalium; species Gnaphalium uliginosum. Next base: position 10,577,785 of record OZ005683.1, on the reverse strand, counting down.
AAGATGTCAAATGGGTACAGTTTGAAACGGGTATTACTTTTTAGGGGTTGAAACGGCCTGAGCTTGGTTGTGTTTACCATTTGTCCTTTTGTTAAACAATTTTATATATGGATGATGATGTGCTTTTTAATTTTACAAAAACAAAGTTATTACGATAGTAATTTTAATCTTTGAATAAAATGACCAGGAGTTTGCAGGAATTAAAAGTAGACTTTGGGAAAATCTCAACCTATTTGACCCATTTAATATGTTCTCTTTTGGTTTAGTTTTTGAATTCGAACAATTTGAGATAAAACAGAACACAGATTGATTGATTCAGCAGTAAATGGGTCAAAAGTGCTAACTTTAGGCCTGATGCAATTTATTTATATTTTTACTATGCAGATGGGTTTAATGAAAAAACATCCATCAATCATACCATTCATGATATACATCACAAATGAGGACAAACACATGGAAAGATTTGCAGTTCGTGCAAAGTATATGACTCTAGATCCTGCAAAAAATAAGTATGTAAAGTATATTAGAAATATCAGAACAATACAAGAATACCTATGCAATCGAGCTGACAAACATCTGGTCCCAAAAATAAATAACACAAATGTTGATAAAAGTGTTGCTGCAATACATGCCACCGTTTTCAGTTGCTTAAGAAGACGTGAGGCTGGAGAACGACTTTATGATTCTACAACTAACACGGTTTTTGTAGTTGACGAGGAATATAGGAATCAGTGTGTGGCTAATTCACTTAGCTCAAAAGGGATGTTTCAATTGATCCAAAGGCAAGGTTCCTCAAGGCATCTGATGGCTCTACTTAATAACGATGGATCGGTTGCAAAGGCATGGTCTGCTGAGGATGGGTTAGGAATACAAATGCACGAACCATTGCGGATTGGAAAGTCTGAATCGGTTAATCTACAATTTGGTAACTTCGGAATTAGTGCTTGGCCAACCGACCTCGGTTGCACTAGTCATGCTAGCAGTGTCGATGACTCTAGAGGCGAGCTTACTGATAATGGTAGCAAGTATTATTCTTCTTGTTGTAGTTCACCGAAGGTCTCTGAAGGACATGCTAAAGAGGTTATTTCATTTGCAGCGGTCCTTTTTTATCTTTTTGGTTCTCTTTTGAAAAAAAGTCATTGGTTGTGTTCTGATTTCATAATTTCTACCTTTTAGTTGAAAGAAGACCAGTCTGTGTATGGCAGTGACGAAGAGGTAGACGACGATACTCGCGAAGTAGATAGTGATGAGGATCTTAGTGATGTTGCCAGAGAACATATGCATGAAGAGGTACCATTTGATTCATTCTCAAGATCCGAGACATCCTTTTTATTTATTTACTTTAGAGGTGAAAAATGTGCAGTTGATCAAAATTTGTTATTTTGGTAACGGTCAAAATGGGTTGGGTCGACAAATACTTATTTTACATATTTTTTTGTTTGTTTGTTAAATTTATGAATAATTTTTTTTTTTTTTTTAAATATGATAGCAAAAACTATAGTAGAACCTATAATATTTAACTTCTTTTTATCAGCACGATTTAGGAAGTTAATACATGTAGATACACGCTGACTTTGACCTGTCTGAGTCTGAACCCGTCAGACTATTTGGCCTGTTTTATTTAGAGTTAAAAAAATGTTTAGTTTAATCCACTTGGCCTATTAGAAAGAAAACACGACCCAAATCGACCTGTTTATTATTATGCTGATGGATGTCCCTAAAACATATTCCTATTTCTTTATTTATGTAGATGGAAGGGTCAGTCGATGAGGAGTCAACTAAATCAGATGAGGAGTATGATGATCTTGCGATGCAAGATATGCAAGAAAATGGTTACTTTACTGATGTAGATTTAGAATCCCAGGCTAACTTTTCTGGCAACCAACATGTTACAGACAAGTACAAACAAAATCTCGACCGTTTCTTGGGAACCAAAAGTGAGCCAGTGATGGATTCACTGGTTATTAACTCGCGTATTCCCAAGGAGAGAAGATTGCCATCTTCAGGAAACCTTGGAGTCAGAGGACGATCGTACAGCATTTCAGCTTCCGTGACAAGAGCCTCAAGCTTAGTGACAGCAGGACTACTAAGCCGACCCGTTTCAAGTGGGTCTCAGGGTTAGTGCTATGTACCTAACAATCTTTGTTTGAGGTATATTTCCTGTGTGAAAACAGTAAGTCCTGCTGATTATGTCTTTAGTTTCTGCAAACGCTTAAGTTTTGCAGTCACACACGTGTTTTTAGTCCTTAGAAGTAATTTGCTGATGGTTTCAAATGGTGGAGTTCTTGTGGAAGTTAGCCACAGGATCTTTCACCATGTGTGTTTTTATCATTTAGTAATGTTATGCCAATTGCTTAGCCACCTAGAGTTGTAAGCTTCATTTTTAACATTTCACTGGACACCTTGCATGAACTCCCTATTTGACTCGGTTAATGGTACTTTGCATCATCATCGTCATCAACTTCGTCATTGTCCATGCCTTTTTTGATGTTCTTGCTTGGATGATATTAAGGCTAGCATGACTGATTGTTTTGCAGAAACTGTTTGATCAAGGTTTATTTGTGGATGCCTAGATTTCATCAATTTGTTTAAATGGTTTGATTTTATACTTTATGGGGGTCTAAGGAACAAATTAAAAAAACATGGTAATTTATAAATCAGGTTTATAGCTCGGATAACATGATACAAAAATTGATGAAATCATGTGCTGTTTGAAAGAATAGAATGAAATCATGTGGATCATGATACAAAAATTGTTGCTGTCATCTCCACCTGCAGGTCAACTGTCTACGACTACATTGTCACTGTCGTCTCCACCTGCAGGTCAACTGTCTACGACTACATTGTCACTGTTGTCTCCACCTGCATTTTTATGTTGTCGCTATCATTTCCACCTGCATTTCAACTTTGAGTTATCATTAATATTTTGACACATCGTTATGTTATGTTATCTCATAGTGTATTAGGGTCGTTTTCTGGTGAAACAAGGAGATAAAAGATAAAAAGAAAACGTTAAAAAAACACTCTGACCCTTAATTTGATCTTGATCAATTTAAGTCAAAATTTCAAGTTTGGAATATATATATATATAGAGGAAAGTTCAATGTAGAATACCAAAAAAAATGTAGAATGGAGAAACCAATAAGATTGTTCCATTTCAATTACCCAATTTCACTTTTTTTTTTCTAAATCTAAATATCTCACAAATTGTATATCTATAAATTATAAAAATTACACCGTTAAAATCAGCGTATTTTTATCTTTAATTAGAGATCTCACATGATATACTTCTGACGATTTTTTGTTTTTGTTTTCTAATGCGCATGTGAAATTCGTAATGTTAAATCACATTTGATTTAACACTCACATGTGAATATATTTACAATCAAATTATAAACTTTAAATCACTACCTATAATCACATATGAATAATCAAAGTTACAAATTATAAGTTTAAAATCACATAAAAATAATTTAATTGATAATTTAATAAACCTTCAGAATTTTTTTTAGTTATAATCACATGTGATTACACATTAAATTAGTAATCACATGTGAATAAAGTGTAATATATACGAATTTCAAATAAATTTTTATAATTATACATGTAAATAAATATAAAGGTGAAATTACATGTGAATTATCAGTTATTATCACATACTTTATTTGAAAAACACATGTGATTAAACCTCAAATCAATAATCATATGTGATTTTGGCCGTAAACGAATGCAATTCTTAAAATCTTATTTATAGTTATTTATGTGAATGAATATTAAATCGTAATCATGTGTGAGTTAACATCCACCATTGTTAAATAATTGTGTACCAATATTATATTTTTATCATAAATCACATGTAATTATACATAAAATCAAATGTGATTATAAATAAAATCACATTTGATATAAATTACATTTTTTAAGACTCGACAAAAATTAAGAAAAAAAAGTTTGTCGAAACTATAACTTGTCAGATCTCTAATCGAAGAGAAAAAAACGTTGATTTCGAATATGTAATTTTTATAATTTTTAGTCATGCCGTTTATGAGATATTTAATTTTAAAAATTCGAGTGGAAATTGAATTTTAAAGAAAATGAAGCATTCCTATTGGTTTTCCCATTCTACATTTTTTTAACATTTTACATTGAATATATATATATATATATATATATATATATATATATATATATATATATATATATATATTGGGATGATCCACGGGAAAGTACTTTTTTTGGGGAAGGGAAAACATTAATACGGAGCATCTTTGCCAAAACAAATGTCAAAAATAAAATAAAAAATTTTAGTAAATGTTGATCAGAATCTAAGCTATGAATGTTAAGCTTCTTTGATTAATTATTTTTGTAAGTTATAACATCAATTGATGAATATTATATCCAAAATTGTTAATATTTAGCGCGGTAAATGTTATTAACATTCATTATAATGAATGTTAAAATTAAAAATATTTGTCAAAATGTTATTGTTTAACATTCATCGTGAATAATGTTAGTTAACATTAATGATGATGAATGTTAACAATTTATTAAATAAATATTCATCAACTAATGTTATAAGTTAAAAATGAAATTAATTGGTGAATATACTCTTTATAGCATCGATTATGATTAATATTTATCGGTAAAATATTTTTTTGCTGACATTTTAAATGGTAAATATAATATTGTTCGTGATGAATATTAACTCTTCCCGTTTCCTCCAAAAAAATTTTCCTTCTCGAACGCTCCCATATAAATATATATATAGGTATGAGAGTGATTAAGAGGGAAGTATTTTTTTTTGTGAAAGGGGAAACGTTATTATTCATCATGAAACATTTACAATTACCAATCAAAATGTCAACAAAAAATTATTTTTACCAATAACTATTAATCAAAATCGATTCTACAAAGAATATATTAACGAATGAATTTTATTTTTAAGTCAAAACATTAATCGATGAATATTTATTTAATAAATTTTTAACATTCACCGTGATGAATGTTAACTAACATTCATTACCATGAATGTTAAAACATCACATTATCACAAAATATTTTTAATTTTAGTATTCATCACCATGAATGTTAACTAACATTCACCGCGATGAATATTAACGATTTTGGATATAATGTTCATCAATCAGTGTTATAACCTGCAGAAAGAATTCATCAAAGAAACTTAACATTCATAACATTAATTCTGATTAACATTTTCTTAATTTCACTTCGTTTTTTGTGAGATATGTATGAGGGAAGGTAATATGATTTTTGATGAATAATAACGCATCATCCTTCCCCTAAAAAAATGCTTCCCCCTGAAACATCCCATATGTGTGTGTGTGTGTGTGTGGTGATAAAAAAAACGGTGAAAATACTTTTGATATTTATTCATATGTAACTTTTTAATGTGAAGCTTAAAATTTTTAGGTTTCAAATGAATGAGTGAAGCTTTATTTTTCAACCTTCACGATTGATAAATTTTATGTGAAATCAAAATAAATTGTAAAGGTCAACTGTTTTTATCATTTTTTCTTATCTCCACTCATTTTGTATATATATATATATATATATGTATATATATATGTGTATATGTATATATGTATATATATGTGTATATGTATATATGTATATATATGTATATATGTATTTGATCAACGACTGGGAGCTGTGTTTCACCATTTTTTTTCCAGATCCTTATTTTCACCTGATATCATTTCTAGTGTATTAAATATATAATTATGATTAGCCAAAAGAAAAATGATTGATAGACCTATTTAGAAAGATCTAAAGTAGACTTAAAAATATGAGAATGACATGTGTCATGTTAATCTAAAAGTAGTTAACATACTTTTAGGTCCATTCACGTATATGTCTATATATATCATTACTTCGGGCTAAAATTGTAACAATATAGTACACCGCATAAAGATGCATTACGAATTTAAATCATAAAGCATCAACCTTTAGAAGTACAGCAAACCGTAAAAGTATAACTATGATAAATGAAAAAGTATAGGATGACCATTTATTTTTATCATATACGGAGTAGTTAAAAGCGGTAAATTATAATTTGAAATTTTTTGGGACATCATAATTTTTTGGTGTATTGAAGTTTTGAATTGATATATTTTTTTTAGGGTAAACTATATTTTTCGACCCCGTGATCTTTATTTTTTGCACGTATCATCCCTGTAATAAAATTAATTACAACGATCATCCTCGTATTAGTGTCATTTTCTGAATAAAAAAGAAAAAGGAAAGCAACTTGTATATCAGAAATTTTCATTCGCACACCAATAAACGCGTCTTATAATGTGGTACTCTACAACATCAAGATATTGTTTTCTAGTTTCAAAATGTAGAAACTGATTTGTCAACTGTTCGTCTAATTTGTCACTTCTAATGTCTTTAATAATGGATGTTTGGACAGCTTTCAAAGTTCTAAGAAAAGTTCGAGTAGAAAGTACAATATTATTATTATTATTTTATATTTTTTAAGTGAAAGATTTGTTAGAAATAACGAAGTAAACCTTCTTAAAAACTTGAGGTTCTCCTCATTCTATGATAGCAATGTTTCTATGCAAAAAGATCAAATACGTCTTTCAAAAATTGATCACAAATTAAAAGTGAAGGCATAAGTGAGAAAGGGAAAGCAATTTCAAAAGGACCACAAGGTACAAATGGACCATTTCAATTGAAGATTCACTTTCTATAGGTGCTTTGTTGTTCCTAAATATCCATGTGCGCGTTTAGTTACGAAAAACTCATCTACTTTTCTAGAATACTTCTTTAAGAAAACTAAAAAATTAGAAAACATGTTCAAATCTGAATTTTCTAAAAAAACTTTCCTATAAAAAGGAAAATTTATATTTTACATTTTATAACTAAAAAGTTGAAAACTACATTTTAATGGTTCTCTAGTTTTCCATCTCTACTCCCTTAGAAAATGAGAACTGCATCCCTCATATTTGAACGTGTCTTTTAAATTTTCATTGCTTTTCTAGAGAAGTAAAACACTTCTCATTCCCTTGAAAAATGAAAAATAAATGAAGAAATTTTTTCGTAATTAAACGCGCCATAGGACCGTAGGAATTTCTAACTTGAGGTAAGAGAATGATACATTTTGACCAAATACAAATATAAAGAAAATTATGTACTATGTAATTAGTCAATATCTTTATCTTTTCTTTATTTATTTATCTTTTCTTTATAGTTATATATAAAAAAGGCCATGATCTTTCTAAATGGTCTTACTAACTAACACCGGGTGTCTTAAATTATGAAAAGTGTAAAGCACTTTTTCTTACTATTTTTCTTACTAAAAAAGTATCTCATATACATTATTTTATTTATTATGTTTTTTTTATCTTTAATTATGTTATTATACTTTATATATTATTATTATTATTATTATTATTATGTTCTAAAAATTCCTCGAACTTTACAAGACCACTTCTAACAGTCAATTCTTTAGTTTTGTCAGCTCAACGCCATGTCAGCACAACCAAAACTGATGAATGACTGATTATAAACTGCCAACAATCCTTTCTTCAGTTTCATTTTTGTGACCCACTAACTATTAATTTAATTATTTAAACACAAATTAAATAAAAACTCTTCCATTAAACTTAAAAAGTATTATATTAATTAAAATCAAAACATTACAATGATTAAAATAAAACAATACAATAACTAAAAAAATTATATTACGATAATTAAAATAATATTAGTTACGAATCTAGTCGCTGTCGAAGAACCCACTTTGTCACATATCCTTCCTGAACTTCAATTTGAAATCCTCTTGATACTTCTTTATTACATTTTTCATAGTTTCTTCCAACATTGCAACTTCGTTTTGTCCCCAGTGCGACGGTATAAGCCTTTGGATAAATTTTCTATGTTTTAACACCATTTTTTGCTTATCAAACACCATTTTTTGTTGCGTCGCTTCTTGTATAGTGTTCAAAGTTTGTTGTTGGATTCTTGTGGATTCCAAAATGGCTTCACGGGTCGCGTCGCCCAAATTTCTTGAAGATGTTGCATCCGAAGAACCCGAACTTTGTTGACTTTTTCGACTTGTCTCACGACCAGTTGGACAACGAATCTGGTCGTTTTGGAATAGCCGTTGCATACTGTTCGCAAGGTCGGCGGGGTTCGGATTATCGTCGATTTCATCCTCGGCTAGATTTATTGGTACGTCGTCTTTTTGAAACGCGCTTTTGTTGTACGTAATACTGTGATTGGCATAGAACTTGGGGATATATTTGACTACGTGGAACGCTTGCTCGTAAATAAAGCTCATTTCCACTTGTTTGAAGTGTTCTTTTGCCACTCTAATAACATCCTCATCTTGGTACCCACTTGGCCAAGGCTCGTTGTACTTTTTGTAGATGCTATTATATATTTTTTTATGTCGGTTCTAACTTTATTCCATTTACTGGTTAGTTGACTTTTTGTGCGTTTCATATTAACTAACCGATTGTAGTCTTGGACTATTTTGTTCCAAAATTGTGAATCGGCTTGCGAATTTCCTTCGACATGATTTTGGGAACTGTCAACCCATCGCTCGGCCAATATTTTGACTTCATAGTCCGTCCATCTTTATTGTGCCCTTTTTTTTACCCTTGACATTAACCTCGTGCTCGCCTTTGTTTTCGGATACTACGTCATTTTTTAGTTTCGGGCTGTGTTTGGAAAGGAGTTTCGGGTTGTGAGTGTGAGTGTTGGTTGGATTGTGATTTAGCGTAAGCTTGAAAGCTATATTATGGTGGTGTTTGGTACCCGTATTGTGGTTGTTGGTAGTCGTATTGTGGTTGTTGGTATGGTTAGTAGTCGTATTGTGGTTGTGGTTGTTGGGGATACCATGGTTGTGGTTGGGATTGATATAAGGTGAAACCGGTTGGTGAATTGTTGGAGATAGTTGTCGAAGATGAGTTAGCCGGTGACTTGGGGTGAATGGGAATGTTGAGTGAATTTTGATAGAAATCATTGTTGTTGGGGTTAGACATTTTTTGTGAATTGTAAGTGAAGGAATGATAAAGAAAAGTGTTGAATTGTATAGAATAATTGAGTGGAATAATATATTTATAGTGTGTGTGAATTGTATAGAAGAATTGTATAGAATAAGTGAAGGAAGATAAATGTGTGTGTGAATTGAAGTTTAGTTGTGTGTTTATTTATAGTGTGTTTAGGATTGGATAAAAAGGTTAAAAAAATTAGTTTTTTTCCCAAAAAAATGGATATATTACCGTTATATTTTTTTTAAAATTTTAATTTTTTTATTTTGTTAACGGCTACATTTTAAAAAAAGATAAAAAGATTGTATGTGGGCCCACCAACCCACCTTTTCCTTTCGTCGTCAAACCTAAGACCCCAAATCGACGAAGCAACTGACAAAGCCATACCAATGGCGTTGGTTCGCCGACATTCATCGATTGCCAACCAACGAAACCCGATGGGAGCAGTCAAAATGCTCTCATCAACTGACATATTTATGACTCAAATAATGACATAGAAATATTATATATATATATATATATATATATATATATATATATATATACTAGAACTCAAACCCGTATATACACACGAGCCGTTCAATTTTTATTAAATTTGTATAAGTATTTAAGTAATGTGTATGATAAAATTATAAAATTTTACATGACTTGAAAAATATACATTAGTCTCCAAATTAATGATTTAAGGTAGTAAAACATATAGTTGGTGTCTTACTTTTTGTATATGAATTCGAGTATGTAAATAATAAATTGGTAAATAGAAGCATACTATGTAACTCAAACAATATATAGAACTATAAAGGATTTTTGTTATACATATCTAAATCAAAAGTTCAAAGAAATTTAATAAATTTGCAATCATAATGTTAAAGTTGTAATACATAGGAACATTTATATTCTTTGTAACAACTCACTATACACCACTTTGTCGTGTTTTTTTGTTTGGAGACCATCGTTGTCACAAAGAAAAACTTTTAGGCCCTTATTTGTTTTAACATATGAGATCATAACATAAAACTGCCAATGATGTTTTAACACATGCAATCATAATGTTAAAGTTGTAATACATAGAAATATTTATATTATTTGTAAAAACTCATTATACACCACTTTGTCATTTTTTTGTTTGGTGACCATCGTTGTCACAAAGAAAAACTTTTAGACCCTTATTTGTTTTAATACATGAGATAACAATATAAAACTGACAATGATGAACACGGTCGTTGTAAATACAATCTTGTGGTTGACAACCATTGTCCTTGGCTTTTTTTAATTGTCATTGCGAATCATACCGCCACATGATATTATCTTCGATTAAACTTGAACGAAAATCGTTTTATCAAATGACATTAAGCGCATTATTGAGATATATATTATGTTACTGACGTGACTACCTGAAATATTCTTCCATTCAATACCAAATCTTTTAATTTGTATTCTTGTTGCATAACCAATTAGACTGATCAATCTTTAGAAGTAGTATTTTAGCCACGCCTTTTTTGAGAATTTTTTTTTTCGATATCATGAATTTTATTTAGTCATATTTTTAAGGTATATAACGAATTAGAGGTTAATATAATCTTAATGAAATAAAAGATTAAATTTTTTATTTATTTAGAACATTTTATTAGCAATTTTGTTAATGTATGGATATTATGTATAAGATTTTTATAAACATCAAAAAATCGATAAAAGAATTCAAATGTTGTACTTGGTATTGCATTTACATTATGCCAGTATGTAGTTCAAGTGGATTTTTTTCGATTTTATAAAATATTACTTTTCTGTTTTTCTTGAAAAAAGAGTGTGATATGATATTTTGAAATATATACGTCGAGTTTTAAAATTAAATTATAAAAGTTAAGCTTTACTATATCGCATAATAATGTTACTATAAAAGTGTGATAAAATGTATCTTTATTTTTCAAGGAGGCTTAAACTCAAACGTAACAAGAGGCTATAAAGTTATTGTTGTATGTATTCATGTTTTAAAGTGGTCTATTATATATATTTAACTTACTATTCTATGTATAAAGTTTACAAATACATATCTATATATGTCGCAAAAATATACAAATATATGTTTTGAACTTGAATATATATATTAGGAAATTTCAAAGTTGAATACACACAATACTACAATAAGTATAATGTGAAAAATTTCATGTACTTTGAAGCATAAAATCTATTATTCTTTGCATTTATTTAACCGAATTGTTAATAGTATGGATCTTAATGTATGTCTATTTTAAGTTGTAAGTTTAAACCTTTTATTATATTTATTTGTTAAGCTATTTTATAATACCAAATTTTTAGATAAGTTTGATGTTCGTCATGTCTAATTATTTTATACTTCCAAATAAGATAAAAGAATAAAATAAAATATCGTATTCTTTTAGTGCTAACGAAAGACCAAATGATATTTGTAAAGTTACTCAATCATCTTACTTTTACACCTACATGTGCCATAAGCATGAAACACTTAAATTGATAAACCTTTACTAAAAAGTAATTAACTAAATTAAATGGAGTACTAAGTATCTTAACCTGAATAATATATACATAGTACAATATTTATTATTTAAAATCTATCATGATTAAATGAATTTGTTTTAAGGGCACGATTACATGGATTGATTGTGAATTGTATGTTATTTGTAATAAATTGCAAAAGTATTATGATTCCTTATAAATATCGTACTATTTGTAACAAATAGTAAAAGTATTAGGATTCCTAATAGATATTGTATAAGTAAAATATATTATCTTTAAATAATTCAAAGTATGAGCTTTTATTATTTAAAATTACATAAAATAAAGGAATCTAATTGCTTAATTGAAACATTTATTACTAAAATATATTTCCTTAAATTATAAAGATCTTATCGACAAAATAAAAAAAGAAATATCAACCTTTATATTAAGTATTAAGTAGCTGCCATATAGAAGTATTTGTTACAAGGAAAACAAAGGAAACACCACAAAAATATATAAAAAATTAAAATTTTAAATAAATAAAAAAGGTGTATAGTTTAGTAATGTATCGAACTTTACCTATTGTATGTATAGTTTAGTAATGTATCCAACTTCAAAACCTCTTATTATATGGATTCAAAAATTTAAATAGACGTGTTTTTTGTAACTTTTATACATAAAATAGTAAACTTACATATAAAAGACGGTTTTTATACTTGAATCCATACCATAAAAGGTTTTGAAGATAAATACATACAATAGTAAAAGATGTAAAGTTGCATGCACTCATAAAATATAAACGATAAGAGAAAACAAATATAAAATTGTGACAATATCTTACAGTACTAAAATTGTAATAGAAAATAACGGTTATATTGCTTAGTATATTAGTAAAAAATAATCACACGAGCCATCCAAATTTAAAAATCCAACCTGCAATCCTGATGGTTCATGACGTGAGGTTAGCGGTCAGTATCGATTATGTCGTTGGAAAACGCGATCGTCAAACGGTGCGTCAGTAAATTTTATATTTGTAATGCTGAAAAGCCTAAGTTTTTTTTACTACTTACAGTCCTAATAAGATAAACTTTCCTATAATTTCAATACTAAATCTTGAAAAATTAAATAAATTTCTATTAGTTTTGATAAGAAAACCATCATATCGCATGTCATATATGTTTTAATAAGAAAAGATGGAACTACTAAAACACAATCTTTATTAGTTTTTCAAAAACTACATGATCAAAATTAAAGTAAACTACTATTCGATCGGGATTACCTTTTCCTTTACCTTGGGATAACTACTAAATTATTAATTGTAAAATTTTTGATAAAATAATAATATTAAATTATATCATTAATTTTTTTATATCTTGAAATTAAGAGTTTTAATTGGCTAGGATATCTAATTTTGTTCTTATAATAGTTTTTTTAGATCATAATTTATGATGTCAGCATCTCTTTAAATTTAGTCAATTTAACAAAATTGAGTAATCCTATTGGACAATTGAACTTTTGATGACATCATAAGGGTTTTCTATATTATATTTAAGATATGGAGAAGAGAAATTTATGAGAGAAATGAGAGAAACAATCTTGAATGACCAAATTTTTGATCAACAATTCAAACACTTCATGGCACAATTGTAAACTTAGAGACTAATATTTAATCAATGAGGGTCAAAATGGTCCATATACAATCAAATTTAGAAACCGATTCAAAATGTCTGGAACCTGTTTTCGTTTCCCACATATTTAGACATTAGTGGCAATAAATTAGGGAAATTTGAATTATTTTATGTAACATTCTTAGTTATCCATTATTTATTGGAGATCTTATACTCTTTATTAGTTGTGGATGTTCTTTAATATTTTACGAACCATGAAAGCTTTTTCATCATTCAATTAATATATTTTAGAGCTCAACATTTTATTGTTGAATCATACGGTTATTTTTTCTTTTTAAAATTGTATTTTTGCCGTAATTGAGTTTACAGTGTAAAGTATTTGACGTTTATGTTTACTAAATTCATATAATAGTTTTTGAATCAATGTTATAAATTGTATGAATCAATGCTTTGAAATTTATGAATCAATGTTATAAATTTTATGAATTGATGTTATGATTTTTGAATCAATACTACAAAATTCATGAATCACTGTTATAGAGTTTGTGAATCACTCATATAAAATTTGTGAATCAATTAATTTTCATTTGTATGACTTGAATTAATTTTGTTTTGAAATACTTTGTACGTTTGCTGAGCAGAACAATCAGTCATTTTTCTTTCTAGAAAAAGTAAAATTTTTAAAAACTATTAGTCCATGATTTGTTTTTCAATGTGATAAAATCAAAACAAAAAATATCATTCATGTATGTAACGCACCAATTTTTTTTTTTACATTTTATTTGATGTTACGCGATCCTAGAATCCTCCTGGGATCGCGTAACTATGCACAAAATCGTACCAGAAAGTTTCCTTCATTGTTACGCGATCCTAGCAAGCTTCTAGGATCGCGTAACTATGCACAAAATCTCAACAACAAGTTTTTCTTCATTGTTACGCGATCCTAGCACCTTCCTGGGATCGCGTAACTAAGCTTTGACCCAGAACTCAGCAAAACTCAAGTTTTTGTTCCAACTTCGTACGCGCATAACTTTTGACTCGTTTAGAATCAAAACACGAAATTTTGCAGACATGTTTCATATGACAATATGAAGGTTTCTCAATTGGCACTTTTCTAAAATTCACACTAATGACGGTTTTGGGCATAAATCCGAAAGGTGGCTACTTTGACAATTTTAGAACCAAATTTTGCCACCAATTTGATTCAACTATTCCTACCACTTTTCAACAACTCTATTTGCAATAATTCAACACCACAATACACACCAAAACGTCCAAACCATCATTTCGACTAGTTTTAACTAAATGACCCGTTGGGAGACCCATTTGGAAAACTTTGACATCTTAATATAACCAACACCAATTTATCATTCACAAGGGTAGTTACAACCCAAAAACAACATTCAACATATCGCTTTACAAAGATTTCATACACAACAAACTTAGTTACAAAAGATGATCAAATTCAATTTATCAACAACCTTACAACATGGGCGTTCCTACGTACCAAGAGCATGATTTAAAAGGATTACTTACTACAACTTGTAGCAATTCCACCACTATTCTTGTTTGGGCTTTTTACCCAAATCACCCCGTGTCCCACTTTGCTCACCTTCATACATCAACAACATAACTATAAGCAAAATGCTTAGTAAGTAAAGGAAGATATAACATTAACATTAACATAACAACATAACATGAATTAAGGATCATTAATCTCTTATCAATTTGACTCAAAGAGTCCCACCATATGGTGTCAAGGCATAACCTTTGAGGTTTCTCAAGTTTCAAAGTCACCCTTGAATTCCACCATTTAGTGTGATCATTGAATACTCTTGTATCTCAATGATCACACTTCATCCACAACATACCAAAGAGCAAATACTTGACTACTCAATGTAATCCAAGCATTGCAATATAAATCATACTCATCCATTACTTACCTTAAATTTGTGATCAACTAGCTCAAACAACTATTTCTCCACTCTTATATCACCTAAACATATCAATACACATATAGGAATTACTTACAACTCAATGAACTCAAGTTAACTCTTTAACATCCAACTAATTAGAATTCAAGTGTTTCACCTCTAACACTCAATTCTTAACTAGCCATTAAACACTTATCTCATAACATTACTTATAGGTGAATAAGTTGCCATTTAACAACAATAACAACCTATAATCACCATCATCTCATTTCTTTACTAATTCATTTACATACATACTAGGTAGTATTTCATAATCATTATGATTTCATACTTAGCTCTTTAACACCCATATCATGAAATTTAGGTTCACTTGTTAGTTAATAACAAGTATACATCAATTCCCCACCTCAATCAACCCCTTTTTACTTAAACCCTAACTAGGGTTTATAACCAAATCATGAAATCAAGGGTTTAAAGAATGTTATTCATACCTTAATTGAGTTGAATTAGGGTTTAAAACCTTCACTTTTCCAATTCCTAGCTTAAATTTCGATTTCTTCTTGCCCTCTTGTTAGGTCTTGAAGGTTCCAAAACTTAGATACAGATTAAATAACAAGTATTTAATATATTAGTTTATATCTAAGTTATATCAAACAGGTTAATTAATCAAGGCGGAATACAAGATTAATTGAAGCACAAAATATATTATGAATTAAAGTTTTATTCACAATAAATTGTTTGTCTTCCAAATAAGACAGAGTATTCAAACACACAGATTGTTTTAATACAATCCAAGTAGTATACTATGATACAATTATCACTACAAACTTAACAGTGAGTGTGGTAATGCTTTTAGCCTAAGCTTAAAGGTCTTGTATACTAATTGTCTTGGATGCTGCTTTGAAGTGATTTTGAGCTGCTATTTATAGAGTTGAGTATCAACTCTATATTATCCAGCTCAGTTAGTTGTCCAAGGGATAACAGCTCCATCTTGGGCAACTTTGCACTCTTTCCTTTTTGCTTTTCTTGGAAATAGAAAAAGCAAAAGGTAGAAGGTTTCTTTGCTGAGAAGAAAACCTTTCTTCAATGTTTGACTTTACTCAAACATCTCTTCAGTTGTACTATAGCCTAGGGAGAGAAGAACTTCTTTTGTACGATTGTACTTTTGTTCTTCAATATGTGCTCTTCAGTCTGTGCTCATCAGTCTGTGATCTTCAATTTGTGATCATCAGTCTGTGATCTTTAGTCTGTGAAGTCTTCTGTCTTCAATCTTCATTCTTCAGATGATAAATTCATAAGTCTTCAAATAGAGCACGACTTTCGGTCTGTGAGAATTCTTCAGTCTGTGAAGCACAGACTCAGAAACACTTCTTCAGTCTGTGAAGCACAGACTCAGAAACACAGACTCAGGAAATCACTAAGTTTTTCCTGAATACAAATAAGTTAGATTTTGACTACTCAGATTTGTAACTTAGGTTTGATCATTGTTTTTCCCAACAATCTCCCCCTATCTGATGATGTCAAAATCTATTTACAAAAGATAATAGAGAAATAATAAATACTAAAGTGAAACATATCATTTGGATCAAGACTTATATACATAAAGTCAAAATCATAGTCAGTTCACAAAAATATTACAGTTATTACATAAGATTGTAAATAGCATAAATTTAACAATCTTCAATCTTTTCTCTGAGCCCTGATCTCTTTGATCTTTTCCACTTTCCACTTCAACAATACTTCCATTTCCTTATCAGATTTTTCTTCAAATTCTTGATATTCCAGGATGATCTTCTTGCAGATGTCTTCAAACCCAATCATCATTCTGATCTTGGAAAGGTTGTTGAATAACCTGCTAATCAGTCTTCTTCTAAATGGTTTGGCTTGAGAATGTTTGCATTCCTTCAGCAGAGCAATACAATGTAGCAGAGACTCTCCATACAGTCTATTTTGATCCTGTAAGCACTCTATCCCATTGATATCTCTATAGCACAGACCTTCAATATTGTCAGTCTGGACATAGGATCTATCGATAAAAACGATACCTTTTGGTAGAGGATGCTCCCTTCTCTGCTCATTCTCTGTGGATAATCCAGCTGACTTATTCTTTATTACAAAGTTGTTTGCTATGCAGAACAACTTGTATTCTTCTTCTTAAATGAGCCCCAGACTGAGACTTAACTCAATCAGGTAAGAAAGCTCATCCAGAACTTCTTTCTTCACCTTTTTGTCAGCTGCACTCTTCAAAAGATTAGCAATGGATTGCCATTCTTTAAGCCCTAGAGTGTACAGGTCATCCACCCATAACATTTTCTTGCTCTTGGTTAAAGTCAACTCAAGCTTCAATTTCTGTCCAATCTTATTCAGATGTCAGTCTTTAATCTTCTGCTTGAGCTTTTAGGCTCTCTATCTTCTGTAATTTTATTGACAGCTCTTCATCTTCTTTGATCTGTTGCTCAACTTGACTCCTTCTGGTTTGAGTCTGTGAACAACTTTCATCTTTTAATTTATTTGGAGAGCATGCCAACAAATCTTGCTTCCTTCAGTTTCTGTTCTTCAATTGATAATACATTTAAGTATTCAGTTAAGGTCATACCTTGAGCAGTAGCTTCTTATTGCAAGAGTTCATCCTGTAGATTTGACAGTTCAGGATTTCTTGTTCTAGTAGCATGATCATCCACCATCTTCTTGATCTTGCTTAACCTTTCCTGCTTGGATAAGGCAATCTCCTTGCCCTTACCCTTAACCCTATCAACTTCTTCCAGAGTAGAACTCGACCCAGGATATGTGCTTAACAGATGAGCACTTCTCCATTGCATTCTGTCTTCAAGTTCACTTCTACCTAGAGGCAGTGTTCTAGTTGTTGTGATTGATCTAGCAGGGTTGGCTTCAGCTTGGATGGCTTCAGCACTGATGATTGGAGCATCAATGCTTGCTGCTTGTTGCTTTGAGCTCTGAGTCTGTGTCTGATGCTGTGTCTTAGTCTGTGCAGGTTCAGAGAGCACATACTTAGACTCTCCAGTCTTGACTTTTGAGGCACTTTCATCTACACCTCCAAAAGTAGCATCATCTTCATCATCATCTGATCTTCTAAATACCTCAGACTCAGAACTGCAATCAGGATTGATGGCATCATCATCTTCATCATCATTGTCCTGTTCTTCTGCCAGCTTCACAAATTGATCCCAGGTCTTGATCCCCTTCATCTTTGGTTGGGAATCAAAGATATCCCTTTCAGGAATCCTCCTGGCCATTCTTTTTATTTTTCTGGCTCTTTTGATTCGCAGAGGTTGAACATCTTCATCTTCTTCTTCCCTTGGTCTTTTTAACTCCATCTGACCTAGGCCTGAGATAGTTGCTATTGGGTCTATGTGTAAGATAATAGTTACTCCCCCCGAGTCTGTGCAACTATCTCAGTGTGTTTACCTGCCTGCAATCCTTCTGACTCCCCCTCAGTCTGTGCACTCATGTTTTCAGTCTGTGGCACAGACTGAGCTTCAGTATGAGACTTCACCCTAGCACTTTTGGGTCCATCATCTCCATCATCTCCCTCACTGCTATCTCCCTCTAAATCTAAGGATTTATTATTTAGTGAATTATCTTTTGGGGTTTTAGCTTCTGCAGACCCAAACTTCATCTTCTCCCCCTTTTTGACATCAGCAACTAATCTTGAGAGGGTGGTCTGCATTTCATCTAACCTATTGGATACCTTCTCTTCCAGCATATCCACCTTTTCCACCATAGTAGAGACTAGATGCTTCATCTTCTCTAGCTCTTTCTGATTATTATTGAACTCAGTCTGTACCCATTCAGACAACCCGTTGGTGGCAAAAAGCACATCATTAAGTGTACTAGAAGGCACAGACTGGGTCTGGTTGGAAGGGTTAGAATTGGGTGATGGAATATGTTCCTCACTTGACTAATGTTGAAACTGAGCAAGATCACTGTAATCTTTTGGTGTTGCACTCTTTGCCTCACTCTGTGTCCTGTGCATGGAAAAGCGATCATAGGCATTGAGTGGTGTAGTTGTGTTTCCCTCAGATCGAATCCGGTGATAGGATAAGACATCATTGGAAAATGATTGTGTTGCATCTGTTGCCTCAAATAGTCCCTGGTGTAAAGGAACAATATCACTGGCAACGAATGTGGAGGTTGGTATGCCTTCACTAACCATCTGGTGACAAGATGGTAGATCATCAAGCAAAGAAGTGGAGATCTGTGCCTCAGTCTGTGACATGACTGGGGCATTGGCGATCTGTGCAGAGGGGTGTAAGGAAAGACTCACTGGAATGTGAACTAGTACAGGACTAGTGGTCAATATGGGTTCAGCCATTGTGAGTGGGGTAAAGAGGGGTGGTAGTGCTCAGGATTGGTGCATTTTCTTCAATGCATACTATAGGGGTCAGTGTAGTAGCAGTAATGTGGGTATCCAAGCTGACTAATCTAGGTTCAGGTTGGGTCAGTTGGGTAGCCATTGGCAGCACAGACTCTAGCAGAGCTGTAATGGAATGGTCTACAGCACTGGAAGGTGTTCTATTGACATCCAATTCCGTGGATGATGATTCCATTTGTGCTATACTTTTGGGGGTTGAGTCTGGTGATTTCTCTAGAGTAAATGGTGACTCATCTAGGTTGGTGTGTTTGTGACTCTCTTTTGTGGGTGAGGATGGGCTAGGATAAGAAGGTTTATCTATATCCATCTCCTCAGTTGAAGAAGACTTACTACCTGCATCTTGTGTTGAAGATGGAACAGACTCAGCAATGTTTGAGTCTGACTCCAAGTGCACAGACTGAGTTGAGTCTATGGTAATGGAGTCTGTATGCTCTGCTTCAGCCACACAATCTTCAACAGTCTGGGTCTCAGTACCCTCACTATCACCTGAATCATCACCCTCCATAGATGCAGAAGTAACATATGGGTGATCAATCCATTGCTGCATAGCAGCAGTGATTGGTGCTCCAGAAAGTGAAACCAGATGGTTAAACACTTTATAGGTGAGCACAAGGACAGGTATATCTGCCACTTTATTATTAAAGGACAAATATACAGACCCAGTTAATCTGGATTGGATGCACAAGGAGAGTAGCCTTATAAAAGGTACATTAAAAATTCTGTTTGACTCATTCACCAGTTTTAAAATTTCTTGAAAATACAACTCTGCAAAGTTAATGTTTAAACCGGTGATGAATGAGCTCAACAGTTGAGTTTCAAACTCATTTAGCTCCCCTGTGCTACCAGATTTACCTCCTAGACTTCTAATGATGCCAGAAATTAAAAATTTCCATTTGGGGGTGAATCCTGACATCAAGATTGTGCCTTTTTCTTTGGTATATCCGACCAAAGTAAGAGAAGCCCTTGCTGCTTCTTTGGTTGGAATGGGTTCAAAATTATTTTCCATAGGCAGGTCTAAGACATTCCTAATTAGCTCTTAATCAATGGTTACCGCCCGTTTACCATGATCAATAGTACCAGTAATTGCAGTATTGGTACCATTTGAAGAGCAAGTATACCACCATTCCGTAAGAAAATCAGGATATATTTGAGGAATTGTGTTGAAAAATGTTCCCCTTAAAGGATGAGCAGACATAAAGCTTGTTAATTCTTCAAATCCTTGGTTCTTTTTAGAATCAGGGATGGAAATGGTAGCAACTTGGTTATTTATACAGAGTTTTACCTGTTTACCCTGTTTAAAGGGTTTAGCCGCAACGATGTTGACAGGAGCAGTGTAAGTCTATTGATCAGCCATTTTTAGTGATGATTTCGTGAGATTAATTTCGAAAATAGTTGAGCGATTTAGGTTAGGGCTTGCAAACTCTGTGTATTTTTGGTGTGCAAGTAAGAAAAAGGAGGAAAACTGAAATGGGTATTTAACGAAATTAAATTTCCGTTAAATGGGACCCACTAGACGGTTTATCCCTTTTTCTGAAACAGTAAAGCTTAGGCACGTGCACCTTTTGTATTGAGCAGATAAATAGACAACAAGTATCAAAACTTTTAATGATTATTACCATAAAAATTGTATTGGCATTAAATGCAAAGATATTGTTGTTTATTTATTTTTATTAATAAAGTAAAAAAAATAAAATTAGAAATAAAAAAATAAAAAATAAAATAAAATAAAATAAATTTAAATAAGGAGAGCTTAGTCTGAGTGATATTGTTAGTCTGTGTAGTGAGTCTGGATGACGTCACACCGACTGAACCTTATAACAGACAGATTGAGAGAAAATAACAGAATTGTAAAATCTTTTTGGTATTTTCTTTAAGTTATTTACAAGATATCTCTTAGTCTGTGCTTTTTGGTTGTGTGTAGCTGAAGATACAGACATACAGATTGAAAGGCAGGCACAGACTGAGAGTTGAATCACACAGATTCAAAAGCTTTACTAAGGGTTGAGCATTCCTAGTTGACCAAACAGATACAAAAATCTATCTTCATTCAAAGGTTTAGTAAAGATATCTGCTAGTTGGTCATTTGTGGGCACATATTTGAGAATCACTTTACCTTTCTCAGCACAATCTCTGATAAAGTGATGTCTGATCTCAATATGCTTTGTCCTAAAGTGAAATACAGGATTCTCAGTGAAGGCAATGGCACTTTGGTTATCACACATGATTGGAGTTCTTGTAAACTCCAAATCATAGTCTGCTAGTTGATGTTGCATCCACAACAATTGTGCACAGCAACTACCAGCAGTTACATATTCTGCTTCTGCAGTGGATGTAGCAACAAAGTTCTGTTTCTTGCTTGACCAACTGACTAGTTTTCCACCTAGTAGTTGACATCCACCAGAAGTGTTTTTCCTGTCTAATTTGCAACCTGCATAATCTGCATCTGTATAACCAATTAGGTCAAAACTAGAGTCTTTGGGATACCAAAGACCCAGGTTAGGAGTACCTTTAAAGTACCTAAAAATCCTTTTTACAACTTTGAGATGTGATTCTTTAGGTTCAGATTGATATCTAGCACATAAACATGTTGAGAACATGATATCTGGTCTACTTGCAGTGAGATATAGTAGGGATCCTATCATACCTCTATAAGTGGTTTGCCAGACTGATTTGCCAGACTGATCATTATCCAACTTATCTGAAGTGCTCATTGGTGTTTTCATTGTCGAACAGTCTTTTAAAGAATATTTAGTGAGTAGGTAATTAACATATTTGCCTTGGTTGATGAAGATTTCATCAGATTTCTGATATACTTGCAGACCAAGAAAGTATGTTAATTCACCCATCATACTCATTTGGTACTGTTTTGACATTAAATTTGAAAACCATTTGCATAATTTTACATCTGTAGACCCAAATATGATATCATCAACATATATTTGGACTAATATGACATCTGCCTTGTTCCTTTTGAAGAACAAAGTTTTATCAATTGATCCTCTAGTAAAGTTATTACTTAGAAGATAAGACGATAAAGTGTCATACCAAGCTCTTGGAGCTTGTTTTAGTCCATACAGTGCTTTCTTCAATTTATAGACATGATTTGGAAAAGTTGAACTTACAAAACCTGGAGGTTGTTTCACATAGACTTCCTCCTGTAAGTTACCATTCAGAAATGCACTCTTGACATCCATTTGATAAACTTTGAAGTCCTTGAAAGCGGCATATGCCAAGAATAACCTTATTGCTTCAATTCTGGATACATGAGCAAATGTTTCATCATAATCAATGCCTTCTTCCTGCTTGTAACCCTGAGCAACTAGCCTTGCCTTATTTCTGATTATCACTCCATCCTTGTCCATTTTGTTTCTGTAAACCCATTTAGTTCCAATAATGGTTTTGCCTTTTGGAGCAGGAACTAGGGTCCAAACATTGTTTCTTTCAAATTCTGTTAACTTTGTTAGCATTGCTTCAACCCAATCATTATCTTTCAATGCTTCTTCAGCTTTCTTTTATTAAATGATTGACAGAAAGTTTGTGTAGAAACAGAAATTTGTAGTAGATAAGTTTGATACTTGACCTCTTGTTTGTACACCAGAAACATAATCTCCAATAAGTTTTTCAATTGGATGATACCTGTGTTCTTTGACGCCTAGAGATGATTCACCATTGGATGATAAATCATTTTCATTCAGTGGTAGAATAACAGGACTGAGTTCTGTATTATCTTCAACAAGGGGCAAGTCCGAGTCTGTAGAGTTCTCAGACTGAAGACTACGAGACTTAACACTTGTATCAGAAGATCTTATATCTCTGGACACAGATTCATCTTCAGTTGATGAAGGTACTGTCATTACATGAGCAGGTTGAGCATCTTCATTATCACTTTCAGAGTCCTGTTGTTGGTGAGCAACAACTGGGATTTGAGATTCAGATCCCACAACAGATAATTCTTCTAATGAATGAACATCAGACTGAGAAACATGTTCATTATTAGCGAAGGAAACATCAAAGGTGACATTGATGGTTTCTTCAATTTTATTCCTTCTGTTGTTGTAGACTCTGTAAGCCTTTGAGATAGATGAATAGCCAACAAAAATTCGTTCATCAGATTTAGGTTCCATCTTTGCTAATTGATCCCTTTGATTGAGAATATAGCATTTACTTCCAAAGGTCTGGAAATAATGGATGGTTGGAATCTTCTTATGATACAACTCATACGCAGTTTTGCCATGTCTTTTGACCAAAATAGATCTATTTTGGGTATAACAGGCAGTGTTGACTGCTTCTGCCCAGAAATAAATCTTCATTTGACCATAGCATAACATGATTCTTGCAGCTTCTATGAGTGTACGATTTCTTCTCTCAGCAACACCATTTTGTTGAGGAGTTCTGACAGAGGCAAAGTTTTGAATAATGCCTTTGTCAGTACAGAATTCAATGAGAGTAGAATTCTTAAATTCTGTACCATGATCACTCCTGAGTTGCTTGACAGGTGCATCTTTCAGCAATTCTTCCCTCTTGATTTAATTAATAATCTCATCAAGAGCATCACTTTTTGCCTTAAGAAAGATAACCCAAGTATACCTTGTGTATTCATCCACAACCACAAGTGTATACTTCTTTCCACCCAAACTGCCAATGCTCATGGGTCCAAATAGATCCATATGGAGCATATGAAAGTGGTTGATCAATTGTAGCTAACAATTTGGATGGAAAATGGTTCTTGGTCTGTTTCCCTAGTTTACATGCAGAACAAATTTTGTCTTTTGCAAATGTAACATCAGGCAGACCTCTAACCAGTTTCTTCTTTGACAGGAGGTTAATGTTTTTGAAGTTCAGGTGGGATAACCTCCTATGCCATAGCCAGCTCAGTTCTGGCACAGACTGAGTATAGAGACATGTCTCTACATTTATGTCTGGAGAAGAAAGATCCAAGAGATAAATATCTCTTTCTCTTTTGGCAACTAACACAGGTTTGCCTTTGGAATTATAGATAACAGCAGCCTTCTTTCTGATTCTGATTTCACTGTCATCATCACAAATTTGGCTTGCACTAAGCAGATTATGCTTTAATCCCTCAACAAAGGCTACCTTTGATATTCTGATGTTGCCAGCCTTCACCACACCATAACCTTTTGTCTTGACAACAGAATTGTCATCATATTTGACAGAAGGTCCTTCTTCTTCTACAAACTCTGACAAATTCTCCAAAGAACCTGTCATGTGTCTTGAGCATCCACTGTCTAGGTACCACTTTTTGTTACCCTGCACAAGACAAACAAAATCAATTAGTTACTTTTGGGAACCCATCTTTTGATGGGATCTTTAGAGTTGGTTGAAGTCAATCATTTAGCAGCTTTGATGGAATCAGGCATGTAAAGTTGACTTTTAACCTCTCTAGTTTTGACTTTGTCGTTTGTAGTTGACATTTGTTTAGTCAAAGCAACATTTGGTTGTTTAGAAATGGACTTTGTGCATTTAATACCCTCATGTCCCAGATTTCCACAGTTGTGACATTTTCTGTCCAACATAATGGTCCTTTTGGATTTTGGGTTATTATTTACACTAAATCTTCTGTTAAAATCCTGCTTTGACCCAACAAATATTTTAAAATCTGTGGTTAACTTCATTAAGTTTTCACTAAGCAGCTTAATGGTCTGAGGCACTCTACGGGCGAAAATATCGTTCGCCTATCTGTTGGACTGAGGTGGGATATAGCCAACTCACCGGTCCCGAAATCATACATGAAACCACTGAGAATATCGTAGGTATCCAAAACCGGCTGAAAGCCGCACGTGATCGTCAGAAGAGCTATGCTGACGTGAGACGCAAACACCTCGAGTTTCAAGTCGGGGACAAAGTACTGTTGAAAGTGTCACCTTGGAAAGGTGTCATTCGTTTTGGTAAACGTGGAAAGCTTAACCCTAGGTACATCGGACCGTTTGAAATTCTGGAAAGGATTGGTCCGGTGGCATATCGACTGCAGCTACCTCAAGAACTTAGTAGCGTGCACAACACTTTTCACATTTCTAACCTTAAGAAATGCCTGTCTGATGAGACACTTATTATTCCGCTCGACGAAATCCAAATCGATGACAAGCTTCATTTTGTTGAGGAACCTGTGGAGATCATGGACCGAGAGGTCAAACGTTTAAAACAGAGTCGTATTCCCATCGTTAAAGTTCGGTGGAATTCCAGGCGTGGTCCTGAATTCACTTGGGAACGGGAAGACCAGGTGCGACAGAAATACCCACATCTATTCTTAGATGCCACAGAACCCACGGCAACAAGCTAATTTCGGGACGAAATTCTTCTAACAAGGGGAGAATGTGACACCCGGCGAATTAGGCCGTCATTAGTAATAGATTGTTGGTCATTACCACTTGTAATTAGTGTGAAATAGGACTAATTACGGAACATTTTGTATATTATATTATACACTCATACGTAATTTAATTTTAATTACGCAATTTTAATCGGATGGAGTCCGACTCGATTTATATGGACGTTGGTGAAAACCCTTTTCATAAATAATGTAAACCTATTTTATAATTAAATAGTAGTTATTTACCCTATATTATTATTAGGTATAATAATATACGAACACTCGACGTTTTCATGCAAAACGTACGATACGTAACGCGAACCCGCTTGAAATCGTGATGAAAACATAATTTAAAATGTAACAATCTTAATTTAAACAAACAATTGAATTAAAATAAAAGAGAAAAGTAAAAGAGAGCAGGTGGAGCCCACCTTGGTTAAAAGTCTCACACAACCTAGACACCCTAGACCGGCCCCATACATTCCCCAATGCAAAGTTATCATATTGGTTACATACACACACAACCTAATCTTTCATTAGTCAAAACTTTCAGAACTTTAACCAAAACTTTCTCTCATTTCTCTTCTCACAACAAACACAAACAGAAAGCAGCTTCTTTCATTTTACTCTCAAATCTCACCAAAAACCACAAGAAGATTAACGAAGAACTAGGAGTCAAGCTTCACGATTTTCATTCACAACATGTTCATCACACATTTTCGGGTAAGAACACGTTTTCTCAACTTTCCTTTGTTATTCGTAAGATTTTATGGATTTAACATGCTAGTAAGTTCACTCACAAGTATAAACTGGAAACCCACTCGAAGTTACCCTAAAACGAACATTTTAAATCTACCAGAGAATCGTTGGCATTTCTTTCCCGAAAATCGAACACTTTCGGACTTACCAAAATATATGAAAACTTACTTTTAAGAGTGTAAAAATATTAATATGTAGTTTATAATAGTTTCGGGACCAAAGCAAACTCATTTAATCGAAACCCTTGAACAAAAACGAAGTTAGAAACAAACAGTAGAAACATACTAGCAGTGGTAACCGAGGAAATGTGCTAACAGTAGTAATAAAGGAAAACGTGCTAGCAGTAGAAACTAGTAAATACACTAGCAGTAGTAATAAAGCAAAATAACTAACAGTGGAAACTGAGACAATACACTAACAGTGGTAACCGGGTAAAATGAACTAGCAGTGGAAACTAAGGAAATACACTAACAGTGGTAACCGGGTAAAGTGAACTAGCAGTGGAAACTAAGGAAGTACACTAACAGTGGTAACCGGGTAAAATGAACTAACAGTGGAAACTAAGGAAATACACTTACAGTAGTAACCAAGAGAACAGTAGAAACAAAACGAGCAGTGGAAACTAG
Organism: Gnaphalium uliginosum; assembly: GCA_963930675.1. Taxonomy (NCBI): domain Eukaryota; kingdom Viridiplantae; phylum Streptophyta; class Magnoliopsida; order Asterales; family Asteraceae; genus Gnaphalium; species Gnaphalium uliginosum. The sequence goes on along the minus strand of OZ005683.1, from coordinate 10,550,622 downwards.
GTGCAACCTTCAGTCTGTGGAATTAGCGACACAATCCTTATGTCGCTACCTTTGAAACCAGCAGTATTAACCCAACAGTATTAACCTGCGACATAACCTTTGTGTCGCAACAATTATAACCAGCAGTACTAACTTGTGTCGCAACAATTATAACCAACAGTATTAACTAGCGACACAAATACCAACAGTATTAACTAGCGACACAAAGACCAACAGTATTAACTAGCGACACAAAGACCAACAGTATTAACTAGCGACACAAAGACCAACAGTATTAACTAGCGACACATTAGCCAACAGTATTAACCATAGAACACCAAACCAAACAGTATTAATCTGGAACCCGAATAATCAACCAACTTACTACCTTATTTTATTATCCGTAACAGTCAAAGTTAAATACTTACAAGGACAACTTGAAGACACCTAAGGTACATTAACCTTATCAACTTAAAACACAAAACAACCATGATAATATTAAATTGAGAATTTACATCATTTTCAAACTCTTCACCAACGGGCCATACTTGTTTTTCTAAACGTAATTATGGAACAAACAACATCGAACATAACTAGTTGAGTGGACAACTAGCATGAATGATCTTTTGAGGCATTCCCTCATATATAACCTTGTGCGTTTAGGGCGCCAGAAGGTTACATCTTTGGACATACGTTTATTAATTTAAACGCACTCTTTCAAGACTCAGGTGAGTCTCATAGCCCCACTTTTACTGTTTTATACTATGGGGTGAGATTACATACACTGTTTATTATAATCACAAGTAACTGAAACAACTCTTATACGGATTGCATGAGACCTTTAATCCACTGAAAGTCCTCACCTTATCATAGTTCGTTAATCGTATGAGCGCGAGTATTATTGGATAGATCTATCGGGGATTGACATCCCCGTCCGGGCTAGTCGCTCTAGCCGACCCACGGACGCATAAATATTTGACTGTTACAGGTGTATTGGATTACACGTCTGCCCGAGGCAAAAACTAGGTTAAGCGTCGAACTGTGAGACTCATGGCAATAGTATACTCTTATTTCGCATTCGTGCAACACTGATTAAACTTGTGATTATTACCAACTTTAGATAACTGTTTCAAACCTATGAACTCACCAACATTATGTTGACTGTTTTAGTATGTATTCTCAGGTTCACAACGGGAGTAGGGCTACCCCAGGATACGATAGCTCGAGTCGCATGCTTACAAACATCAGAGATTTTCTTGCATTACTATTTTGTAACATTGGCCATGTATTAGAATCTCTTGAATTATTCGCGAACTCAAATCTTAAATGTAAACGGTTGAATTACTAATGTTATTACTTTGTATTATTTTCAAAACGTCTCATATAGAGTCGTTTGCCTTAACTTTGTGTAATAATCCATGATTAGTCGCGCCCCGACCCGACTTCCGCTGCATCATAATTTGGGGGTGCGACAGATTGGTATCAGAGCCATAGTTATAGCGAACTAGGTTGCATTAGTGGACCTAGACTATAACTTTTAGGTAGTATTCCTCATTAGGCATAACTAGCTCAGGAATTTCATCATTCAATTTTAATTAACATAGCCTGATCAACTATGTATAATTAAAAGGGAATCGATGCAAGACTTGATCTGGTTATGGTAAATGGGAATACATTAGACGACTTTGGTAACATTAGAGGCAGGACAAAAGTATTCTATACTATACTTATTAGAGTATTGTGTGTCATACGTATATATATATAGTTCTCACGTACTAAAACTCTGACCACAGAATGGCAGACTTTCCTAACCGCATGACTATCACCGAGGGAGACGAAACTCCGAACTCAACCACCCGTGCTGCTTCAGGGTCCCGTCGCCCACGCACCAGGAGCGATACCAGAGCCAACCAGGCCAGACCTCGGTCGAGAAACGCCGCAGGCATTCGATTCAGAGACCACCGTCAAGCGGGAACACGCGAGTGGGACTGGTTGTCAAACGCACTAGAAACCTGGAGACGCGAGGAAGGGATCCAGTCAACCGCAGAACCCATGGATATTTCTCCCTACACTCAGGAACCCACTCATCACACTGTTCCAGTGTTAGCTGCGAGACTTCACCGTCACGAGAGGAGACTCGAGACAATGAGAATAGAGCAAAGAGAATTAAGGGGTGACATAACTCAATCCCTCCAGAACCAGGAGGATATAGCAGAAGTCGTGAACCTCACAAACGACCTAGCAACGGATACGGGGGACGAGCTTATGGAGTTGCGGATTAGAATGCAACAATGTGAGCAGCGTTCCCAGGAGGCTGAACAGCTCACGCGTATGCTAGAGCAACGACTAACGCTGGCCGAAGAGACCTCACGACAGGCTGGAAGACTTGCAGAAGCGGTGGATCGGATCATCACTCTGCTACCGCAGACAGATCGACGTCGGGATTAGGGTAGTAACTGTCATGTAACAAATCTATTAACCACTTGTAATTCGTCCGGGTGCGATGATACCCGGCATCTTTTGTAAACATTGAACTCTGTGGTCTTTTGAACTATAATTTTGAGTGGTTACAATTCTATCGTTCCATCACCGTTAATTGACACTTTGTACTATTTTATATTGCCCTATGCATATACCTCTGTGATAAACACGCTTCTCGTACAAACTGTCTCACCTACATTAATTTCTTTTCATTTAAGAATTATGCCGCCAAGAAGACAAACTTTCAGCGCTGAAGAACTCGCACAATTCATCGCTCAAGGAGTAGCCGATGCTTTGGCTGCTCAGGGAACAAACCAAAATATCGGATCAAACCCACAGGTTGGCAGCGAGAATACCTCGAACACTGTAGCCCCAGCCAAACCATGTTCCTATAAGGAATTTATGAGCTGCAAACCCTTAAACTTCAAGGGTACTGAAGGAGCCATCGGTCTGCTACGATGGTTTGAAAAGATGGAATCCGTATTCCGTATCTGCGACTGCACCGAAGAGTGCAAGGTCAAGTACTCCACCTGCACCTTCTTGGACGGTGCACTTACCTGGTGGAACACCTACATGCAAACTGTGGGAATCGACACCGCCTATCAACTCCCTTGGGAGGATTTGAAAAAGATGATGACGGAGGAGTATTGCTCCAGGGAGGAACTACAACAACTAGAGGTAGAATTCTGGAACCTCACAGTTAAGGGCGACGACATCGCCAGCTACACCACCCGTTTTCACCAGTTGGCACTCCTTTGTCCAACAATGGTGGACCCTGAGTACAAGATAATCGAGAGATACATTTGGGGACTCCCAGCAAAGATCCAGGGGATGGTAACTGCTTCAAACCCTGGAACCATTCAAAGTGCCGTCCGTATGGCACACAGTTTAATGGCCCAGGTGGTCCGTCGTGGGACACCTGCTGCAAACACGGGGAACCGGTCTGGGGATAACAAAAGAAAATGGGAAGGAAACCCCAACAACAACCACCAACAACAGAACAGAAGGCCGGAGACTGTGAGAGCCTATACAACGGGAACCGATGACAAGAAAAAGTACCAAGGGAGCAGACCCTACTTCCCCAAGTGTACCTTACACCATGATGGTCCATGTGGCAACGTTTGTACTAAATGCAAACGACAGGGCCACTTAGCCAAGGACTGCAGAGTTCCCAACACCGCAGCCAAACCCGGTACACCCCGAACCTGTTATGAATGTGGTAACCCCGGACACTTCAGAAATGACTGTCCGAAGCTGAGAAACAACAACAACAACAATAACAACAACAACAGGAACAACAACGCTCGCGGCAGAGCTTTTGTGATTAACTCGGGAGAAGCCCGACAAGACCCTGATGTGGTTACGGGTATGTTTCTCCTCAACAACTTAACTGCATCTGTCTTATTTGATACTGGTGCCGATAAGAGTTTTATATCCGATGAGTTTAGTTCACTACTCAATATCACTCCCACTGCCCTAGATGCTAAGTATATCGTGGAATTAGCAAACGGTAAACTGATTGAGGCTGACAGTGTAATTCAAAATTGCACTTTAAATTTAGCAAACGAACCCTTTCCCATAGATTTAATTCCCATCGAAATCGGGAGCTTCGACATCATCGTTGGTATGGATTGGTTATCCAAAAACCGCGCCGAAATCGTTTGCTACGAGAAATTTGTTCGCATTCCTCTCGTCACCGGTGGAACCTTAATCATACAAGGGGAGACCGGGGGATCGAGGGTAAACATCATATCGTGCATGAAAACTAGAAAATATCTGAGAAAAGGATATCAGGCACTCCTGGCACACGTAACCGAGAAGAAGTCGGAGGAGAAGCGACTCGAAGATGTGCCTATCGTCCGAGACTTTCCTGAAGTCTTCCCTGAAGACTTGCCTGGCCTCCCACCACCCAGACAAGTCGAATTTCAAATCGATTTAGTGCCCGGCGCAGCACCCGTGGCACGAGCACCTTACCGTTTAGCCCCATCCGAACTTCAGGAGTTGTCTACTCAATTGCAGGAACTCTTGGATAAGGGGTTCATTCGACCCAGTTCCTCGCCTTGGGGAGCTCCGGTCCTCTTTGTCAAAAAGAAAGATGGGTCTTTTCGAATGTGTATCGATTACCGTGAGTTGAATAAGCTAACTGTGAAGAATCGATACCCACTTCCCCGAATCGATGACCTATTCGACCAACTCCAGGGATCGAGCGTTTACTCAAAAATCGACCTACGGTCAGGTTATCATCAATTGAGAGTTCAGAACGACGATATCCCAAAAACCGCATTCCGAACTCGATACGGTCACTACGAATTTCAGGTCATGCCATTTGTCTTAACCAACGCACCAGCTGTCTTCATGGATCTTATGAATCGGGTGTGCAAACCGTATCTCGACAAGTTCGTCATTGTGTTCATCGATGACATCCTGATTTACTCTCGCAATGAACAAGAACACGGCCATAGCAATAGCAATAGAAGAAGTCATTTTTCAAGGAACAAAATGTAGAGAAAATGGGTTTTGAAGATAGTTTGATAAAACTGGGTTCCTTTTGATCGTTAAAGATATAATTAATAATTAAATCTTTATTTGCTCTGATACCAGTTGTTAGGTCTTGAAGGTCCCAAAACTTAGATACAGATTAAATAACAAGTATTTAATATATTAGTTTATATCTAAGTTATATCAAACAGGTTAATTAATCAAGGCGGAATACAAGATTAATTGAAGCACATAATATATTATGAATTAAAGTTTTATTCACAATAAATTGTTTGTCTTCCAAATAAGACAGAGTATTCAAACACACAGATTGTTTGAATACGATCCAAGTAGTATACTATGATACAATTATCACTACAAACTTAACAGTGAGTGTGGTAATGCTTTTAGCCTAAGCTTAAAGGTCTTGTATACTAATTGTCTTGGATGCTGCTTTGAAGTGCTTTTGAGCTGCTATTTATAGAGTTGAGTATCAACTCTATATTATCCAGCTCAGTTAGTTGTCCAAGGGATAACAGCTCCATCTTGGGCAACTTTGCACTCTTTCCTTTTTGCTTTTCTTGGAAATAGAAAAAGCAAAAGGTAGAAGGTTTCTTTGCTGAGAAGAAAACCTTTCTTCAATGTTTGACTTTACTCAAACATCTCTTCAGTTGTACTATAGCCTAGGGAGAGAAGAACTTCTTTTGTACGATTGTACTTTTGTTCTTTAATATGTGCTCTTCAGTCTGTGCTCATCAGTCTGTGATCTTCAATCTGTGATCATCAGTCTGTGATCTTCAGTCTGTGAAGTCTTCTGTCTTCAATCTTCATTCTTCAGATGATGAATTCATAAGTCTTCAAATAGAGCACGGCTTTCGGTCTGTGAGAATTCTTCAGTCTGTGAAGCACAAACTCAGAAACACTTCTTCAGTCTGTGAAGCACAGACTCAGAAACACAAACTCAGGAAATCACTAAGTTTTTCCTGAATACAACTAAGTTAGATTTTGACTCCTCAGATTTATAACTTAGGTTTAATCATTGTTTTTCCCAACACCTCTCCTTCTCTTCCTCCCGTTCGGTTTACACACACACTAGACACACTATTTCTTGTTTCTTCCAGATTTTACATAAGGAAGGGAGTATATATTTGGTATTTTTCATTTTCTACTCTCTACTTTAATCATTTAACACAATTAACCCTTCAACTAATAATTCTTTTATATTTCTAACCCCAAACTATATTTGTATTTAACACCAAATACAAATATAAGAATTTAAATAACATACTTTATATAAATATAAAGCTTACAAATTTTTGGTGTGTTACAATGTAATTAAAAGGTCAGTTGATGATCACATTGAATTTAAAAAAACTAAAATTTAATAGTCGGTGGAATCGGATGTGATGATAAAATCAACCTTCAAATGAAATTAATAAAAATATAATAAAATGTGGGTGTATAATCCCATTAATTGAGCAGTAAATAAAATGGAATTTATGGAATTTTGATATTACCAGTTTGTGAATCTATTTTGTTGGGATTGCATTGACATTTTTGCTACGGACGAGTATTGAGTTTCCGAAAGAATTTGGTCTCCTAAATTATGAAAAATAGTAACATCCAATTTTAATTGATTTAAACTAATTACTATAATTTACTTTATTAAATAAAGTATATTTTACAGTATTACCCTTTGACCCTAATTTTAAATGAGTGGCCTAGAATGTTTCTCCCCTTTCTCCATTAAAACTTCCTTCTTTCTTGATCCTCCACATATATATATATATATATATATATATATATATATATATATATATATATATATATATATATATTATCTTTACTTATGTTATTATACTTGATATACCATTATTATGTTATAGAAAGATCTCAAACTTTATAAATGCTCTCTTCAAATGACACTAGCATTGTACCCGCGCAATGCGATGACAATATTTAAAAAATAAAAACTTGATGTTGTTAATTAAGATCTTACCCTTTTATAGTTTTTCAGTGTTGATTTCGTTTGTGATTCAAATGTATATATTTATTCAAATTTAATGTATATATTTCCGGGGGGGGGGGGGGGGGGGGGGGGGGGGGCTTATTTTCAAAGCTTTTTAGCTTTTTAGCTTTTTTGCTTATTCTAACATAATAATAAGCTCAAGTTTTAGTGTTTGGGAGGGCTTATATACTAAGCTTATTTGCTTATTTAGTAGGAGATTTCAAAGGCTCAAAATAAGCTCCAAAGTTTTAGCTTATTTCCCTATAAGCAATAAGCTTTCATAATAAGCTCCCCCGAACACCCTCGAACAAACAATTAGTTATGTAATGTAATGATTATGTGACAATAGTATTAAAAATAGAAAATTACACTTTCTCCACACTATGCAACGAAATACAAACTTGTAAATTGATAATAGTTGTAGGCTTTATTTTTTTTTTCTTATTCACGTGTTAAATTGTGGTACCTGGATCGCCGCGAAGTTGTTTTTTTTTTTTTTTTTTTTTTAGTTTTTAGTTTTTTAGCATTGTGAAAAATAAAAGTGGTATGATATGTTCAAAGTATAGTATGTATTTAACATACTTTGCGTTGTAATCCTAAAATTTATTAAAAAGTTAAAATTCTTGAATATACAAATTAAATAACAAATGAAAATGAAAATAAACATGTAAAGTAAAGAATAATAAAAAGGGTTTTTGATAACGAGGTGATCCCCCTTAGGACATTAAGGTTAATTAAAATATATCTAAACAGTTAATTAAACATCAAGTCAAGATTCAATATAGTAATAATTTTCAAATTAATATTATCATGATTATAATTAATTATGAAATGTATGCACCTTAAACATGAAAAATAAATATTTTAATTATTTATTTAAATTTATTTTAAATAAATGAATGTGGTTCTAGAGAAAATAAAAAGTTACGTAGAAAGATAGAAAGTCAATAGTGGAGTGACATATGTCCCCTCTCACTTTCTATTTACTTTCCTTTTCTCTTTTCCTTCTTTATTTTACAAATATTTTTAGTTTTTCTTTTTCATTTTTTTTACTCTTCTTTTCTTCTAACTTTTATTTAAAAAATTTTAAATTCACTTATGTATACGTTCGTTTAATATATTTTTAACCTTTAATTTAACAGTTTAAATTTATTTTAATTTTTAAAATTTATTTTTGTCTGTCTTTTTCTTCTTTAATCCCTTTAAGTTTTTTTAAACCCAACTTAATATTATTATTTTTTGTACTTATTTGTTTAAAATTACGCAAACATTTATTTCACTTATTTTACCTTTATTTAAATGATAATGTAGTGTTTTCATCAATAAATGTACCGTTTGGGTGAAATTCAATGTACTTATTTTTTTAAACTATAAGTATAGTGGATCATGGTGATAAATACAATGCATTCCACTAATGATTGCATGAATCATTGTTAAAAGTCAAATGCACAATAGCCAAAATTCAAATGTATCATAATAACGATACATCCTTGTAATAATGTAATGCACCCAATTTAAAAATTTTGTAGTGCATCATAGTAATTTAAATAGTAATAATTGTACTGTATCAAAGTTAAAATTTGAGTATATCTTAACTACACAATGATGGTGCATTAAATTTTAATTTATAGTGCATTGTAATTCATTTATTTTTAACTAATTATGCATCACAATAACGATTGCATTCATAGTTAAAAATTAAGTGCATCATAGTTAAAATTCAAATGCATCATAATAATAAATATATTGCATTATAGTTAAAAGTCAAGAACGTCATAGTTAAAAGTCAAATGCATGATAGTTAAATGTCAAGTGCATAATAATAATAAATACATTGTTTCGTAGTTCATAGTCAAATGCATCATATCTAAAAGTCAAGTGCTTAATAGTTAAAGGTCAATTGCATCTTAGTTAAACGCCAAATGCATCATTTTCATATTTTAATGGTGTTAAAACCGAAATAAAAACAATTAAAAAAAAAAAAGCAAAAAAAAAAAAGCGAAATAAAAATCAAATTGAAAAAAATTAAAAACGTTTTAAAAGAATTAAAAAAAAAACTTAAAAATATTATTAAAAAAATATTACAATTTTTTTTTTAATAAAAAAGTAGATGAAAAAGAGGAGAGAAGAGGATGAATGGAAAAAATGGATGAGAGGGAAAAGGGAAGGTTACTTTGTCATTGAATTTCTGTCTTTCTACCTAATATTCATTTTGTAATAACGAATGTCATAAGCACTCGTTATCAACGACTAGAGGAATATATATATATATATATATATATATATATATATATATATATATATATATACGTGAGTTTATTTGCCGTTTAAAGAAATAAGTTACATGGGATTTGCTAATTGGGTAGACTAGTGGAATCTTTTGTTCAATCCTAGATTGCCAATTGCATGTGGGCACACCCATTTAAATGCTTTTAATACTCCACCTAATCCGGGATTAAATTTAATTAATCACAAGTAACAAGTTAAAGTCTTTGGTTAGAGGGTGCCATGTGAACATGTCTACCAAGTTTATTCCTTAATTTTTATAATTAGAACCATATTCCCACTATTAATCATCATTTAATCTCATACTTGACAAATTTCATAGAGAAATATATCTTCTCAGGTGCGGTGACAAATAACAACAGTCAATTAAGCAAACTTAGTGTAAAATTAGTTGAAAAGTTATTGATTTTTTTAAAGTATCATCATTCATATTTAGACGGTGCATATCATTGTTTATTAAATATAAAGTGAGTGAGAAATTATATGTGCTACCGATAACTAAATTTTCTGAATCCAACCATTGTTATGTTCCTACCATCAAATCTACATACATATATGCTCATAAGTTAATTTTTACAAACTAAGAAATACAATTTTATCGTTCAACCTTGCAAGTAGCCAGGCTTGATCCAGATTAACAATATATATGATAGCAGATGTCCAAATCATATTGTTTAATTAAGAGATGAGATGTTAAGTAATCTCATGTATCATTATCTCGTTGTTTGACAGATGAGTTAGCCCAATGACTTAACAAGTTTAGAGCGTGATTAATCGTTTAACCTTATGAATAATTATGGTTTGAGTAAGAAGATATAAATGTATATATTGTTGTTGTTCTCTGAGAAAAAAACGGTACATAGAAAACTATTTGCTATATATAGTAGATTTCTTTTCAAAGTTAAGTAGATGAGAAAACTATATCTTGAGGAAATGGCCATAAATGATGAACATTAAGGGAAAACTTGGCAGCTTAAAGGGAGAACATGTTGCTAATTACTTAAATATTTGTCGAATTAATTTGGTAAGTTTACAAATTGTGGGGATATTTGGTAATTAAGTTCAACTTAGGGAGTAAGTTAGCTTGGATAACGAGTTGGGTGTTGTGTATTTATATAGGAGTTGTTTGTAGAATTTAGATGAGGAGGTTGTGAATAAAATAGAGTATATGAGAGTCTAGCTCCGTCCCGTGTGATGGTATCGGTGATTCAATAACGACTGCAACATTCCGTTATTGTAATTATCCGTTGAGAGTGTTTGTGAGTGTATTTAAGAATGTTGAGAGGAGCGTTGATGCGGGCTCTAGCGTGGAAGATCGAGCCCTTATGTTTCTGGAGGCGCATGATCGAGTAACCAAAGGACCTTTACGAAAATGGCCTTAACTTGGGCTACGAGGCTCCGTTTTAGGCCCATGAACTGTCGAATCGAAGCTTGAAACGATGAGCACAGTTTAGTAAACAAAGGTAGACAGTTTACCCAATTTCGAGGTTCAAAAACACCTCCTGGAATAATTTATGGGCTATTTTATGTTTTTAAGTTTATTTGGGCTTTTTGTTTGGCCTGTTGACTCTTTTAGGCCCGTTTGAATTTTTGCTTCCTTTTAAGGGTTCTATTGTGGTGATGAACAAGTTAGTTTTGATTTTAATGAAAGTTGGATTTTCTCTCAAGTTATGTTCATCAACCGAGTTTGAACCAATCCTAACCACGGTATTCGTTGAATCAATGTGTGTTAGAAGAGGTTAACCTGGGTATTCTGTGAATCAACATGCTTAATCTGTGTTCGTTATTTGTTCTCTACATCAAGCGTGCATTCTTGTAATATTGCTCATAATAGTGGAGTGTTAAGTGACTTACGGTTTTGTAGTTTTTGCTCTCACTTGAGAGATTTTTCCACGCAAAAAGTCGTGTTTTTTTTTCTTTTTCCTGTTTTGTGTAATTTATTATTGGCTTATACATGGTTTTGTGTTTTTTGATTTGGTGGTGATCGATCCCAACAAGTGATATGTGAGCGGGATCGATTCCAACCGAACAAACATCCAATAGACGCAATGACAACTTATGGTACAACTCTTTGTCGGTTTAACTAAGATCCAAACAAATCGAACGACAATATATCATCTACTGCAACAACCATTACACAGCACGTTCTTAAGTTTAAATCATAAATCGATGCAATTATATATGATTAAAGACATAAAAGGTACTCTCTTGTTTGGTACATGCTCTAGAGGGGTAATGTTTCTGGTTCATTTGTAAGTGTTTAGTATAAAGTATAAACTAGTAAATGGATTTAGAAGACTCAAAAATGATTGGTACAATGGTTCTAGTAAATAAAATTTTGTAATTGTAATATAACAAGCTGGTTTACCAACGCGTTGCGACGAACATAAAATAAAAAAAATTCATTTTTTAATACCTTATTTGATTCTTATTTTTAAATTTTAAATATAATTTGATTTTGTAATATTTTTTTTGTTTATATACACTTCAAAGCAGATATCATAATCTTCCGCCTTTCTTTTGTAATAATTTAAAATAACATATGAGGTATCCTTCAAATTGAATTTATGTAATTTAAACATGTATGAATTTATATCTAATAATACTGGATAATGTCTTATAGATATAGTAATAGATGTGCTTTTGTGCATATGTAGTATAAGCAACAAAACTGACATCACGAGATATCTTTGAAATTCCTTGTACTTCATGGTAAAACCATTATATTGATAATATAAATAATAAATTATGCTAATAATAATAATTTAGATTAGATGATTATGTGACATATTAGAAAGTGATAAAATTCATAATATTATATAATACGTATACCAACAAACGTTTAAGTTATAAAATGATAAAAATATAAAATAACATTTAACGTTAAATAAAACACGCCAATTTGCTAATTCAAGTTAAGTTGTTAATTAAAAGACAACAATTGATTAATTAGATGTTTGAATATTTATATAAGGTAATGTATATAAATTATAAAATATACAATTTTACAATTATAAATTAAGTAAATTAATCAATAATATATTTTTAGATAGTAGAATACGAAAGTCAAAATTCAACTAAAGTAATTACACTGTATAAAGTTTATATTATAATTTATAATGATAAGTTAAAAAAAAAATTAAAAAAAAAAATTCTACTATTCATTGCACTATTACACAAATAGTATTTACAGTTACAATTGCAATATTACACAAATAGTATTTACCGTTACAATATGAGAGAACCCTTTTGAATAGTATTATTGGAGCTGTTATAGATATGATAATGAGTGTGTTTTTTTTTCGGTGTCAGATTGATGTCAGCAGTACTACAAACACTAAACAGGACCATGCACCCCACACAAAGATGTTAAAAGCAACCCAACTATGGCTACAAGCAATGTGACATGTTAGTTGATGATCCGGATACAAAGTCACCAACACCTACTCCTTTGTTGGCAATATTTATCAAGCTACATCAACTCTTTTAAGATAGGAAGTGATTTTTATACCATTCTTTTTTATGCATACTCGAATAATATGGAGAGCCCTTACTACAGTAACACTTGTTGTCTAGAACTGTGTGTCACATCAGCGTCACGTCATCATAACTTATACATTTTCTTTGAAATTTTCAATATCATAACGCAAAACAAAGAAGAGAATGATTTTTTTTTTTGAAAACGAACGTTGTTATCTATGTATCTCCATAGACCACACCCCCTCCTCCACTAAACCCATCACGAGCCACTCGTTACAATGATGTGATGCTCGTGGTCAGGCTAAGAACGACCCGCACAATGGAGCCATTCTTAGTGGTTGTACTGCATTAGTAGGATGAAATTTTGATCTATGTAAGATTGTGTAAGAATCACTTCACTCCTATATATACTCGTAACATATATCAATTGCCATCGGTGTTATCTTTATCATCTGAATCACAAAGCAAATAAAACCTCCGGTTTTAAGAAATCATAGAGCATAGTCAATTGGTAAAACGGTTCTTTAAAATCAACAATTAATCATACAAATACACAATAGAAAACCAGCTAGGATATTAAAAAAAGACAAAAAGAAGAAAGCAAAAGAGAATGCTTTTATAGTTCAAAAATTGGCTTATAAAATGAATATTAATGAACTGAATGTAACGAAAAACTTTAATTCTAACTAGCTACAATCTCAGGTACAAACCATGCCTCACATGTAACATAGAATCTAAAACTAACGCACATTATATCATCTTCAGTACTTGTATCTATACATACGCTAGCCAGCTAGGTACGTCGCATAATTCATGATTCAAACAAAGTATCGTCATTTCGATCTAGACGTACCTCACTTCAGTTGTAATTGTATATAGACTTGCTTAATTACATGAGAAAATATCATTTGAATGACTTATAAGTAGCCTACACAAAAATGAAAAGCATCATAATCAAGTCATTTAGCACATTAATTATGCTACAATAAGATTTAAATGGATCAAATTCAGTCCATAACAAGTTTATCAAACATATAGATCTCATATATTTACTTTGAAGAATATCATGAGTTCATGTTCCCCTTGCCTGCATATAAGAGTTGATTGCTAATCAAGCACACTTTGATTACAAACTTACCTTCATCATGAACTCTTATCACTCATAGAGCTAGATCAAAGTCTTTAATTTCAAAGACTCACAACAAGATTCTATTAAAGATTATGCTGCCCACAAACTAAAGAGTCGATGTTAATTTAGTGAATAATAGACAAAGATATGAGTTGGACCGGCCTCATTAGTGGTCGATTTTAAACGAATTAGTTAATATCATATAATCTTGTCACATAAAATGTAATTTTCTGTTTCTAGTTCACTTAGAAAACATTCTTCCACCTAGACTTTCAGTATCAATCAAATTAATCTATCTAATGTACAAACCTTAATTAGCTCAAAACCAGCTGATAAAAAGTGAAACAATTTCCTGAATGATACTAATTAACTTGTCATGAACTAGATTAATTAGGGTATAATCCTGAGGTAGTTACTTCAAGAATAATATAAAACTTTAAGCAGATTGAAACCTTACTAACAATCAATGCTTTCCTGATATAACCTACCATAAGAACTCGATTTTAGGTACGTTGCCACATAGCTTGGAATCGAAAGTGAAGAAACTCGGTTTTGAAAGAATCGAAAATTTTAAAAATCAATCCAAGTTAATGGTTAATATCTTCTAATCATAAGATGCTAACATGATGTCTTGGTTAATCAATCTACAAGAAGAACAATCAACCATAGATCTGGCAAAGTAGTAAGTCAGAAAAGAAAGACAAGACATGCACTAGCAGATTAAAGACTAGAAATTTCTGACAGTTTTTGATAAAAAAAAAATATATTTCTAAAAATTATAAACCAATCTTATGCAACAGTGAAAGCTACAACCTTTACTAATTAAAGAGAAACAAACACAGAAAACAAGAACATAATACCCACCTGATAACTAGTTTGGGAGAGTTGGAAACTGACACACTTGATGAGTCAGTTAGTTACAAATACCACCATCAACGCAGAGAGTACAACTCCTGATTCTTCCTACCTTGAATCTTAACTTCTACTTGTAGCCGTTTTATTTCCGATGCAGCATCATCAAGATTCTCATCTCAAAAAAGCTTTATGCTTTTTGTACGTGAATCTTGATGATGCCACACTGGAAAATAACGGCTGTAGTTAATAGTTGAAACCCGTGAAGAAGATAAAGAATAGGGTTTTGATTTGGTGAAAAAAATGGCTGCAAAATTAAATTTGGCAAGTGACTTTTATGGGGCTCAATCTCAATAATTAAGGCCAAGAGTGAAGTGTGACGTGGCATGTCAAGATTGGTGGGATCTTAAAGTCATGAAGTGAGGAGTACCAAATACAACCAAAAGATCTACTGTAGTAACTCATTTTCTAAAATCTTTAATAAACTAAGAAATTAAGTAAGTGTGATAACAACATAACTTTTTTTCCGTCATAAGTATGTGGTAAGATTCCGACCCAGCGATATGAAACCGATAAGCTAATTACTTTTGGTCAAATCAAAAAGTTAAATAAAAGTAGAGTAATTACCAAAGTCTATTGGAATAGTATCGAGTTTACCTAACAACTATTAGTTTGTGTGTTCTAGTTTCGTTTATATATCTTAATTATAGAAAAAGAAAGAAAGAAAGTAGATTTGATTGAAAACCAAATTAGAGAAGTTGGTTATTAGGAAAACAATAAAGAGATAGAATTAAGTAAGATACTACACCGGAAAATGGATTAGCCGGAAACAACTTGCCGGCTGGAGATATGAGTTTGCTTAGAAAGATGAATTAGATCTTCATAGGATGAGGAGAGGAGAGAGATAGAGCACTCATACAAATGGAGTTTAAGAGAGAAGTACGTATATATATTTTTATAAAAATGATGACCTTATATTACTTTTGAAAAACAACATTCTTCAAGTAAATGTTTAGAATTTATCCCCTTAATTTTATGTTTGTAAAAGGGTCGTATTCATCTTTCGAGAGATGGAACATTTATAAGCGATGACGATTTTTCTTCAAGTAAACATGATAGGTTTTTTGTTTATTTTACTCGGAGATTGACGATTTTTTTTTACTCGAATCTAATCGGCTTAACTAGAGTATCCTAGTAACCATTTTTGACAATTTCCTGACCACCCAAAATTTTTTAACTAGAGAGGTTTGAATTTTAAGACCTCGTCCTCATGTAGTTAATACACACTTTATGATAGTTAAGACATACACTTTATAATCTAAGGACCTAATTGTATCCTAACAATCTTTTCTAACATACTTTAAAAGTATTTACATTTAACATCCTTATATTTTCACTATTTACATTTCTTGCAAAAAGAATTTGAAAAGGTGAAATATATTATCAACTATCATGAAGCTGCTGTAAACGAGAGAATATCACATACGAAGTTACGGGGCAATTAATTTACAACTTCAGTCCACCCAATTTAAATATACATTTTTGTATCTAGAAGATAACCAAAAGATTTCCTAGTTTTGTATAGATCTCACAAGAATGCAAACGTGAAAGAAGCAAATAGGATTTTCATTTCATTGAATTAGAATGAACACACGATTTACCTTAACCATTGCAATGATAATATCATGTTATAAGCGTTATAAACGTCACATCAACATAACATGATGTTATCTCATAACACTTACTATGGTAACATCATGTTGTGGAGGATAGGCCCACTAAATTAATTTAATTTTCTTTTATTTAACAAAAATAAATATAATTAATCAATTAAATATAATACAATCATTAAATAAAATACACTTTTATAAAAGTAAAAGTACTTAATTAAAAAATACAATATTTAAAAAAAATTACAATAATAATTAATTTAAAGTGCGAAAGGTTGGTGGAAGCGTCCAATTGTGTTCGGTGAGATCCTTTTCGTAGTTGGTCGTGCATATTTATTTCTTTTATTCTTGATTCATGATCCTTGCAAAGAGTCCTAAAATCCCGACGGATCCGGTTAGACGGGTCGACGGTCATCTCTTCCTCGAGAGAAGTTATTGCGAATCCGTTATCCTCTTGTATCATGTTAAGCAATATCACACAAGTGTACAATTATCTTCGCATCTTGTTGACGCTCATATCTCTTGTCGCAGTCTTTAAAATTGCAAATATACCTTGAAGTACACCAAACGTCCGCTCGACATCCTTTCGAGCAACTTTCTTGAAATCTCTTGAACTTGCCTCGTTTCTCGTCAGTAGGACAGAAAAGGCCTTGACGAGTGTGATAAAATCCGGATATATACCATCGGCGAGGTAATAACCTTTCGTGTAGTGATAGCCATTTACATCAAATAGCGCGGTTGGACATGTGTCATTTTTAATGGAATCGAACAACGGGGACTGGTTTAAAACGTTGATGTCGTCGTTCAAATCTGCCATGCCAAAAAATGCATGCCATATCCAAATTTCGTATGAAGCAACGACTTCAAGCATAATGGTCAGGTGTTCGTGATCACCCCAAGTGTACAGGTCTTTTCATTCATTCGGGCAATTCTTCCATTGTAAATGCATACAGTCAATGCTCAAAAGCTTTCCTTCAAACCCTGTTTTTCTTTGTGTGCTTTATATAGTTGAGCAATATCTCTAACTGTCGGCTTTCTCAAATACTCTGCCGCATATAGATCGATACACATTTATAAAAGTTTTTTAGATAGTCGGATGGAGTCTTTTCACCCATTTGTAAGTATTCATCGAACATATCCGTCGACATTCCGTACTCCAATT
This sequence comes from Gnaphalium uliginosum, assembly GCA_963930675.1. Classification (NCBI taxonomy): domain Eukaryota; kingdom Viridiplantae; phylum Streptophyta; class Magnoliopsida; order Asterales; family Asteraceae; genus Gnaphalium; species Gnaphalium uliginosum. The sequence goes on along the minus strand of OZ005683.1, from coordinate 10,533,097 downwards.
GGTGGCGGGCGTGCACTTTTTTAACGAAGTAAAATCATGCCGACCAAGTGCATCCGGACGTTTTTTAAAATAAGTAAAGTGGCCGGGAATATGTTTAATAGAGTAATTGGAGATACCTTGTACGATTTGAAAAAATAAATCACGACGCATACGAAAACGTCTTTTAAACAAGTTTGCAGAATACTTTGGCTCGTGATGTGTGCGAATCGTGTTTATATTTATAATGAAACTTGAAATAACTAAGTTATGATCATCACACAATACAGGAAAGAATACCCGATCGTATAATAATATAGTTTGGTAAATCCGAGTATCGAACACAGGGAACGATTTTATTAAATTGAAATAATTAATTATAAAATAAATAAAAAGTAAAAGGGGGGCGTTTTAGTTCCGAACGAACGTTTTAAGAAACTAATAAAAACTTAATTTAAACAAAGTAATTTAAAGTACATTAAGACAAATATGGATAACGGAATGTATTTACTTAGACTTTTATTTCCTAGATTCCAGTTATCGTGTATATTTAAACCGTTGGATGATTTTATTGTGAATAAATCTTTTATGGAAAGTCACTTTATCCGGTTAACAATTCCTATAAAGTTTAGATGAGACACAAGACTCGTTATGAATGCACAAGAAATCCTTTTTATGTGTTGTTTACCTATTCTTTATTTAATTAAGCACTTCAACCCTTTATTGCGATTTACCTTAGCGACTTTGAATCAACAAGAATCTAATAATCATCGTTTGACAACTTTCACATTAAATAAAGTTCAATAATTATTATTGCTCTTAGCCTATCGCCGATTAAAGCTTCAAGCCACAACTATTTAACAAGTTTAACAATTGCAAATAATTAATAAACCTAGACAAGCCTACGTTATATAAAAGGTTGATGAATCACGTTAAGTAACAATTAAAGGTCAAGTAAATAAGATGTATCTTTCGGGTAAACACAATAAACTTCATAAAATTAATATTCCAATGTAAACAAACATTTAGACCTTCATCTAAGTTTTATTGTCTAAGTAAACACAATAGAAAATTAGCTCATAGCTACGATATAAGAAATCAGATCTTTATTCAAACAAAAGAACATTGTAAAAAGTATAAGAAGATCGAAATCCAAACCGAAAACCGAACAATCTTTGTGAGGGTTGAAAACCTTCAAACCCTAGCCTTCCTTGCTCTAAATTCGTGCCTAAAGCTGCTCTTTAAACCCTAAAGTTGAATTAGGTCAAAGTATTTCGTATGGTATAAAGCTAAGGTTAAGCCTCTATTTATAGATTTCAAAACCGACATCCAACCGGCGGTTGGGCCGTGCGTTCCACCGCCTTATGGCCCGTTAGCCTTCAACCGGCGGTTGGGCTCGGGTTCCAAAATGTTCTTCTCACGATCCAGTCTTCAACTTTTATTCTTTTTACACTTTTATCCTTTTTCCTCGGTTTTACTTCGTTTTTAGTCTTTTTTCTATTCTTTTTCAGATTCAAGACATAATTACACCAATTTGCAAATTTGAACGAAATAAGTATCTAAAATCATATATATGTATTAAAAATAGGAAATATTGTTAATTAAATATATACTTATTTGATGCTATCAGCTCGTCAGTAAAGTAGCCATCCCACAAACGTTGTTGTGCACCTTCACGATCCCTTGCAATAGATTCGATTTCGTAGTTGTCTCGAACTTTCACCGATTTTACGATTTTTTTTCTTCGGCATATTGTTCCATGATTTGGACAAGAAGTTAAATAAACAGAAAAAATAATAAAATAGTCTTGTGATGCCCACATAAAGGCGTTGGTGTGTTCATGTTCACAACCACAGCATCACGTAACCACGATGTCCATTACAGACATTGTGACATTCTAAATGTTGAACGCTGCCAAAACGGACGCGTTACTAGTGATCTAATATACATTGTAACTAACTCTACAAGAACACTAAGTAACCACTTAACTAACTCGATTGCATGGTTACTATAACTCTTAGATTTTTTCGTCTTCTAATACTTCAAATACATGATGCATATACTTTTTCATTAAGTTCTAATCTAAAGTATTATATTTTTTTACCTTTAATAGTTGATACACATGCAATAAATAGTCCATATCCCTAGTTTTTGTTTTGAAGCTCGAATTGAAGTATTCCATTGAACTCTTTGTATCGTTGTTTTAAGCTCGCAACAAATCTTTGTATTGCGCTTGTCTTGTTCATTGTAAACATATTTTTTCATTTTGCATTTTCTTCATATTCGGGAATTAGGCATTTGGTTCAGTTTTTTTTCTTTCTGTGTGACAGTTGATTTAGTGACATAAGATGAAATATTCATGAGCAAGATCCTACGAGCAACAAACATCAGTTTTAGGTAGCAGGTTTTCAAGTTTATTAGTTTATCTGTTATTTATTATTGAAAAATGAGTATCACATGTACCGATGATATATTGAAAGTGAAAAGTCATATTTACATTCGTGTAAAAAATACGTGACGAGGCTTTACGAAGAAAGTTATTAGACATTTAGGTTAGGGAAACACAATAAAACGGAATTCAAATCAATGGAATGAACCCGAAAAATAGAAAACCAATATACTACGTCCGTCCCACAATAAGTGTATCAGTTACTTATTTGAGTTGTTCCAAAATCATTGTTCAGTTTCATTACAGCCAATCAAAAAAAAACTTTTGTGGGTAAAATGAGATGTTATTGATAGATAGTGACTTTTTTAAAACTGTATTTGTTTTAGAATAAGATATATATTTTGGGAGCGAGGAATAAGAACTAAGATTATTACAAAAATAGAAAGACCATTCATGTAAGTTACTAAAAAAATGAAATTTGGAGCGGAAGATTCTCTAGTGTCTAGTGTCCACCAACTTGTAAGTCGCCAGTCTCACTTTAAGAAGAGGGTCCATTGTCCGTACAGCTTGATGTGCTCATCTCAACTTATTATTTTGTGTATGAAAATAATAAATTGACATAAAATAAAATAATTGATATATATAAAAAGTGGTAGAAGAATAGACATATATATTTAGCCATTAAAGACAAATTCTCTTATCCGTATTATATACTCGTGTTATCAGAGTTTTGTTAACAAAAATTAAGGTAATTACTTATATAAATTATTGTAATTTAATCAATCATCAACAACAACAATGACTTTAATGTCAATATGGTTTAAATACAATATTTCATACATGTAATAAGATAATAAGATTTTTTAAGATGCATAAACTTCATCGTTTTCATTTTTTTACTTGATTTATTTGTTCTAAAGAATATATATAGTCAAAAGATCTGGTGAGAACTTTAAGTACGGTGAGAACCGTGAGAACTTTAACTACGGTGAGAACCGTGAGAACCGGGCTTAGACTTAATTACGCCAAGAAAGGCCCAATTGTTATATACTTACTTTTTAATTCCAACTTTTTCACTCACATTATTTCTTCCACCCACCCAAATTCAGACCACACGTTCTTTCAATTTCAATTGACCGCTACTAAACTCATCCGTCTCTCTCACCATCTACAAAATTAAAAAAGTTTTTGATTGACATCATCTCCTCCTGTATTCATGACGGCATCACCATCGGTTCTACAATCGTGACTGGCGACCACAACGCGTCGGAGTTCATTCCATTTTGTTTTGTTTGCGATTTGTTCGATTCAATATTGAACAACCGTGAAAATAATATCTAATACGATGGACAACAATAAGTGGAACCGGTGCCAGAATCGCAAAATAATGATCGGTGACTTTGTCGGAGTTTCAAAACGAAGATCGGTGATTTTTTCTATTGCGTACACGTATGTATGCTGCCTAAATAAAATATGAATGAATCTTTTTTTAAAATTAATATTCACTCATTCGTGATGTACAGAAACAAGAAGATGGTTTATCTTCAAACAAATTTTCAATTTTCTATTATACATATTTATCTATTATCTTATTACTTCAATTATTTTGTGTATTTTAACACATATTTCATGTTGGGCATCCAATTAAAACGTACTGTGTATAGAAAGAAATTGAATAAATCAGTGTGTCTCTGAAGAAGAAGAACATTTAAATATCGTGTTTTGCACCTAACTGCGTTTTGCACCTAACTGCGTTTTGCATCTAACTGCATTTTGCACCTACTTGCGTTTTGCACCTAACTGCGTTTTGCACCTACTTGCGTTTTGCACCTAACTTCATTTCTGCATCTACCTGCAATTATGCACTTGTGAAGATTCTGCACCGAATGACGATTATGCACCTATCTATGATTTTACAATTATGCACTTAATTGTTGTATTTTTGTAACTGGTGTGAATTTTATAATGGTTGAAAAGTGAATTTTGATTAAAATGTTAATTACATTTAAGTAATTGTGAATCAAGATACTGAGTTTTTTTTTCTAAAAAATTACGTTCTGGAAATGATGCGGGTAAATCGGTTCTTAAGGTTCTCACTGTTAATTAGTTCTCAGGAGATCCTCACCATATATATATACTGAGCAAATTGCATGGATCATCCTTATGTTTTGTCAAAAATGTACGGATCATCCTTCAAAAATTTAAATAGCAGTGAACATCCTTATGTTATGTATATTTGATCAGTTGATATTCTTATTCACATGAAATGACAAATATACCCTCAATGATATTTCTCTTAATATAAAAAAATAGATTTCTTATTATATTATTAGTATTATTTTTTCTTATCTAGTTTATTTTTTTCCGTTTCTAATTTATGAACATATGCTAACCACAAACTGGTCGGCACCATTTCAGTCAGAATTTGATTGTTCTTAGGTTTTATAAAATAAGTTTCTTTATCATTTGCTTCTTTTTAACATCAACTGCTTTTACTCTTACTTTTGGTAGGATTTTTCCTACATATATGTGGATTGATCGAATTTTATCGAAATTTTCTTTATGGTGCTTAATTCCCTCATGTACAGCTAATCATGGGTTATGTAAATGAATAAATTATAGTGTAAGTGTAATTTATTGCCAGCAAATGTTATGCACGTTTTTAGTAAACCTCAAAGTGGATAACGATGATTTGTTGTAATTGTTTGACTTTTTAAATTAAAAGTTTAATAAGAAAAATGTTAAATGCAAACAAGTAGAAAAATAATTAAAGAAATAAAAGAAAATTGAGGATAGGGGTATATATGTCCTTTAGAGTGCAAAAAGATGTCGATTGATCAAATATACATAACATAGGGATGTCCACCGCTATTTAATTTTTTAAAGGACGATTCGTGCAATTTTGACAAAAACACATGGATGATCCATGCAATTTGCTCATATATCTTTAATTAAATTAAATGTGAATACTATAGTTGTTAACTCGTGACTCGACTCATGACTCGTAATATCAACATTTAACTCATGACTCGTGACTCGACTCGTAAGAGTCACTATTTTATAATAAATATAAATATAAATATAAATATATTTATATGTATATGTATATTATTGTTTAAGATTTTTATTCTTAAGAGAAATAACACATGATGAGAGTCGATAGTTAAGTCGTTAACCGAAAACCAATACAAACCCAAAACAATGCTGAGTAGAATATAAGTTTCAGATATCCGAACTCCGATTACCCAAAATTTCAGATACGGATATCGGGTTATCCAATCCAAATACCCAAAGAATATAAATAAAATCCGAAAAAATTTAAACATTGAATACAAACGTAAGAATGTACTACAAAAAATCTACAAAGGGCAAATGACCCGAAAAGGTAACCAACTTGTCAAAATTTGACAATAAAGGGAATATCACTTTTACAGATTCTCAAAAAGGACCTAATCTGAAAATCGTGCCATAAAAGAATGTAAGTTGTCAAAAAAGTTCAATTAAAGGTGTAATTACGGTTTCATTTTTTCTCCTTCAGTTTTTGATCGGTTTTAGCTTATGTTGAACTTAAATCTCAAATATTCAATTAATACGTGACATTTTTGACTTAGAAAACACACGATATAAACATTAATTTTACTTTTGGAGTGTTTAAATTCGACTTTTATTTTTAGTGTTTAATTCTTTTTTGACTCGATTTCAAAATGTTTAATCCTTTTATGCCACGATTTCAAAATACTATATCCTTTTATGGCACGTTTTTAAAAATGAAACGACAATTTTACCGTTAATTGAACTTTTTTGAAAACTTAAATCCTTTTATGACACGATTTTAAAATGTGAGTCCTTTTTGGGGATCGACAAAACTCATATTTCCTTTATTATAAATTTTTCACAAATTGGTTACCTTTTTGTAGGGGTGTGCATGGTCCAGAACCGGACCAAACTGTCTCGGTTCAGTTCGGTCCCGAAACCCGATTTGTAGCAGATTCTTGGACCGAGGACTGAACCATATGTCATCAGTTTGGTTCGGTTCGGTTCCAAAACAGGCCTGCTTGGTTCGGTCCAAAAGACCGACCCGATTGGTTATGCGTGATTTCATTGTCATTTTGTGTCTAGCCGATCTTTAGTGACCGTTAACGTGAAAAATATTTAATTACCATTTTATATGGGAATTATTTGTTGGATTCATATATTTGGGTCTTTTTTTAGGGCCTACTTTAAAGCCATGTATCATGTGTATGATTGTAATTTGTGAATGAGGTTCAATGGGTAAAAAGTTACATAAGCATTTTCATATCTCATTTTTTCAGTTGTGAGACAGTCTAAATTGATGGCACTCTAAGGGTTGAAGCTTGAAAAATAATGATTAAATAAAGGAGCTATATATTTTGGAGTAAGTGCATAAACAAATCCAAGTATAAAAGTTTAAAGAAATTAAACAATAGGCCACCTTAGTTAAATAAACAATCCAGCGCTTTTAATAGTCACCCCAAGATGTATTGCTATAAAGGTCTGAACTCGAGACCTCTTGTAATCGGGTATCAGGATGTCATCCAATAGACCACCTTGGTGATGGTTATGTTGACTATTATATAATTTAGATGTAAAATCTATAAGGAACATAATATGAAGCAATGAAGGTGTATAAAGATATATACACATGATATAAAATAACTAACTGAGTCCCACATAGGTAAAAAGAAATTTGGATGAGCCATTGTTTTTTTGACGATACATAAGGAAGTTATATGAAGTTATATGTTATATTTAATGAATGTATACGGATATTTGGTTCAGTCCATTTCCGGTTTTTCTCGGGTTTGGTCTAGGACTGGACCGAGTCCCGAATATCTAAAAATCTATGGACCATGGACCGTACCATATATCCTCTGGTATTTTGGTTACGGTCCGGTTCCTCCTCGGTCCTCGAGTATTTTCGGTTCTTCCCATTTAATGCACACCCCTACCTTTTTGGGCCATTAGCCATCTACATATATTTTAAAAAAAGTGTTGATAAAATTTCGTGGTAAACTATATGGCGTGGAATCTGCAAATGAAGACATAAATTTAAAAATAAAAATAATCGATTTTAGGTTTTGTCCATTTCTCTATGGATGGAGTAGAAATCATGAGTTATTTTTATGGTGCATAATAGGTTAAAAGTTTACGTGTAATCGATTAGACATTTTATATCAATTATAAGAAGTGGATTTATAACATCTAATTTTAAATTGAAGTTTAATTAACCACACTATTCAGTATTTAGTTTATTATTTATTTTAAAATATTATTCTACTATTTTACTTTTAATTTATTTTAGTAAAACAACGACTTTGTTTATAACTAAAACATCATCTTTGATCTTTATCGTCCACTAAAAATTGTTAATAATTTATAACTAAATGTAATTGTATTACTATTGATATTTGGAGTCTACAGATGGTTTAATTTTTACTTCAGAAGATCAAAACTTCTAAAGATTATACACATTGGTGGTGAAGATTTACAAGTGTTCTATGCGTCAGCGTATTGAGTCACCAATTTCAGGGGCCTTTAAATTTTATAAACACATGATGTTGTTATATGTTTAATGCGGAAAAAAACATAATGGTTATACAGAAAAGAAAAAAATTTGTGAGCCTCCTTAATAAATTACTAACTCCTATAACCCAAAATATAGGGTGTGTAGACAACAATGGCTGGAGCTGGGGCTGAAGTTGAAGTTTGTGGTTGGAGCTTGTGGCTCGAGCTGTGGCTTGGGCTTATATTCAAAAGCCACTTCAAAAAGCTTTTTGTTTAAGGGTTTCTGGAGGCTTATTTTTTCAAGAAGCCTCATTTTTATTTTGCTCTCAAACAAGGCTTATGGGCTGTGGCTTATAAAAAGTAGAAGCTCAAACCCCTAAAAGCCCTCAAAAATCCCGTGCCAAACACACTCATAATAGGGTCTGATCATGTTATAGTAATCTTTAAGACGTGTTCAAGAAGTGTGAATAATCTAATATCAATTCTAATGGAGTTTATAGGGAGTTGAATTTACTGAAGAATTTCTCATCTTGTGTAAATATGTGATATAATGATATTATGCATATTTAAAAGATGGGTTGATTGTTTTCTTAAAGTGATTATTGCAAATAAATTGTTGTTAACTATTCTCATAACAGATCAGCCGTCAAAATATGTTTCTCAAAATGTAAGTTGTCGATGTCGTACTTGTGATTCACAATTTCATAAAGGTTAACAAAATTGATATCAATGCAGTTTTGTTAAAATGCAGTCAAATTTTATAAGTGTAAAATACAATATTGTTAAAATGCAGTGTAGTTAAAATACAGCCGTTGGTAAAATCCAGTGAATTTGAGCGTAGATCACAAATAAATTTATCTTAAAATGCAGCACGATCTGTCCCTCCTTCTCCTCATTTGAGGTCTTCTCCTCTGATCCTTCACCTAGTAACTATTACTACATAAATTGTAAGATATCTTGTTGAGTTATTACATCTTAAAATTGCAAGAAAAATTAGATTAATTATAATTTAATTTAATTAAACAACGAACATGTCAACTCTAAAATTAGCCCCACCATAAATCATACCTCAACTCTTAAACTATTTAAAAAGCTAATCACTGAAATAAAACTTTACCATATACAACATCTAATTCATAAGCTATAATTAAAAGGCATACCATATACAAAACCTATTTCATACTCTTTATATATAAAGATTATCTAAAAGTCCCTACGGTTCATTCTCTGTTGTTCTTTCATTATCTTTTTCGGTTGTCGAAAGATGGACTCTAGATTCTAGAATAGTAATGACATATGTATAACATATGTATAGCATATGTACCAAATATGCCATATCCAGATTACCACGACATAAAAGAAGCTGGGAACATGATGGTTTAGGAGGAACAAAATTATGATGTAAAATAGTAAAACAAAGAGATTTGCAGATTGCATTTTGGAGATAAGAGAAGGAACTATTGGTGGACTAAATAATGGGGAGATTAAAGTTGAATTCCCCGAAGACGTTCTAATAAACTCAACAGGTGCTCATATGGACGCTATCGTTTCGTGTATTTACCCTTCGATTAACGAGCATATAAATAAGAAAGGTTACTTCGAAGAGAAAGCGGTCATGGCGCCAACAAATGAGGAGGCCAATTCTTCAAACCACTTCATGCCCTCTGAAGTTATAAGGGAAAAGAAGATATACTTCAGTTCATATTCTATTTGTGAGACAGAAACTACTGTAAATTTAAACAATCTTTATATTCTCAAGAGATACCAAACCACAAAATCACACTCAGAAAATGTGTATTATACAACGGAACAAGATTACAAATTAAAAGACTCAGTAATCGAAGCGATGATCATTTCATGAAGCAACATTGGGGATATAACTTATATTCCAAGAATGTGGTTGATGCCGTATGATAAAACAATACCTTTCAAGTTTAATAGAAGACATTATCTTTTGGCCGCATGCTTTGCGATGATGATAAACAAAAGCCAGGGACAGTCGTTACAAATCGTGGGATTGTATTTACGATGATCGGTCTTCTCTCATGGACAAGTCTATATAGCTGTCTCACGTGTTAAAACCAATGAGGGGATAAAAGTTCTTCTTTGTGACAAGGATAGCCACCAAACAAATAAGACGACAAATGTGGTATATAAAGAGGTTTTACAAATGATATAATTTATATTCTGTATTTCTACTTAATCATTTATTATTGCAACATTCTATTATTTCTTCAAACAATTCATTTGCTTATCTATAATTAGATACCTTTATAATTCAATGTAATATATAAAATGCTTAACGTTAAAATTTACTATCTACAACCTCAATTTCGATACAAACTAGCTAAAATATTTAAATTTCAAACAATATTGGATATCTCTTAACTCGTAAAAACATACTAATTTATCATATATCATTTAAGGATAATGATTCTAAAATATCTATGAAAAATAATTATAAATTTATCAGGCCGTTTGTATACACGAGTTTTAGACTAGTGCTATACATATATGTATAATGAGTTAAAAGTTTACAATTAGACATTTTATATCATTACTAGTACGTTTACCCGCGCAATGCGGTGGAACATACATTACTTTGTTGCGGTTTCGGCTCGTAGTACCTCCTTTCTTCATCAGAATTAAATAACTATCGACCGAAAATTAATCAACAAAAAAAATATAAATCTTAAATCAACAAACAAAATAAACTGAAAATTAAATGCTAAAAGGGAATTTTTTGTGATAAAGATCAAACTTCCAATTTAATAACAATTAAAACCAAATTGTCTAACGTCGATTCCATTTGAAATCATTTCCATCTAGTTTGAAAATTTCCATCTAGTTTGAAGTTCACTTTGAGTTATATGAGCACAATATTTCTTTACATTAAATTTTTATTTACTGTGATCTTTTGCAATTGATAATCATATACTATACTATGTTCAAATTTTAAATTTAATATTGTAGTTGTCAACCAAATTTACCAATAATAGTATTATTAGGAGGAATATAATAGTAATTTGCTATCTTCCCAATTAAAGGAGTTAGGCTAGACTCAAATGCTTTATAATGATTTATGATTTACCAATTTAAGGAGTATAGACTCAAATGCTTTATAATGGTTTATGATTTATGATTATGATTATCATGATTATATATATAACTAAATATATATTTTATTCGATTATAATTTAGAGGTAAGGTTTTAATTGTTTCATCTATATGAAATTTGAAATGTCTATTTGTAGTATAACTATTTTAGAGTATTGTATTACTCTGTATAAACGAGTATAGGTATAAATACAACGTCAACATAACAAAACTTTGTAGTTTTTTGTTTTTCTTTTTAGATATTCAGTGACTTATTTATATAAAAAAAAATGTAACTGACATTTTAATATCGGTCACAATTATCATTATAGGTAATATAAACTCTCATGTACACATATTTGTTTATATATTTGTCTAAAGAGTAATGATATATCCACCATAAAAAATATAGATCCACCATTAAATACAACTATTTATGCATATAATACAACTGCTTATTGCACAGTTTTGATAGAATTATCACTTTTTGTGATGGAAATACATTGTTCTTGTTCAATTGTAGTTAAACCCTTTTACTTGGTTTAATGGGCAGCATAAATAAAATTTGAAATATCGCTAAGCCGAATGTTACAAAAAGTAAATTATAAAGCACCAAATGAAACTACATGTTTAAAGGTCCAATGGGCCATCAGTCCAGGCCCAATTAGTGACGGATTCATAGAACCTCTAATCACTTATACGCTCATAAGATAAATAGAGAGAATAATATTGAAGAAAAAAGCCCTCCCCAAAATATATTTTGTTTTTTAGAGAGAAGAAGTGAGTTCAATGTTAAAAAAGTGAAGGATTGGAGAAACAATATGATTGCTCCATTTCTTTAAAACTCAATTTCCACTCGTATCTTTAAAATCAAATATCTCACAAACGGCATAACCAAAAATTATAAAAATTACATATTCGAAATCAACGTCTTTTTCTCTTCTATTAGAGATCTCACAAGCTATACTTTCGACAATTTTTTTTTGTTGGGTCGTAGAAAATGTGACTTATATAATCACATGTGATTATATGTATAATCACATATGATTTTATGTATAATCACATGTGATTTATGACTAAATAAATTATTTTTATGTGATTTTAAACTTATAATTGTAAATTTGAATATTCACATGTGATTATAGATAGTGATTTAAAACTTATAACTTAATTGTAAATATATTCACATGTGAGTGTTAAATCACATGTGATTTACTATTACGAATTTCACATACCCATTAGAAAACGAAAAAAAAACTTTGTCGAAAGTATGTCATGTGAGATCTCTAATTAAAGATAAAAGACGCTGATTCTAACGGTGTAATTTTTATAATTTATGGATATACGGTTTGTGAGATATTTAGTCTTAAAAAAAATGAAAATGGGTAATTGAAATGGAGCAATCCTATTGGTTCCTTCATTCTACATTTTCTTACCATTCTACATTGAACTTTTCTCTTGAAAAGAAAACCTCAATAATTACCTCACAAATCATCATCATCATCAAACACACACACACACACACACACACACACACACACACACACACACACACACATATATATATATATATATATAATAACTAGTCTTAAAACCCGTGTATATACACGGTACGATGAATTTGTAATTATTTTCAAAAATATTGAAAGAATCCTTATATGCTATGTTTTATTAGAACGTTTTTATGAGTTAAGAGATATTCAATATTGTTTGGAATAAAAATATTTTTAGGTAGTCTATATTGAATTTAGTTGTGTATATCGTAAATTTTCAACGGCGGTAAACATTTTATATAAGTCAAAATACATTTAACTATAAAGGTATCTAAATATACATAAGCAAATGAATAGTTTGAAATAATAATGGTAGGTTGCAATTATAAACGATTACGTTGAATACAGATAATGAATTATATCCTTTGTAAGACCTCTTTATACACCACATTTGTCGTCTTATTTGTTTGGTGGCTATTCTTGTCAAAAAGAAATTATTTACTGTGCTTAAAATTATGTGTTTCAATTTTCACTCTGAGAAAGGAACCTCCTTTGAAAAAGAAAAAAAACCTTGTGTATGTTATGAACCTAAAACGATATAGTGTTATTTGTTTGAGTTGTCAAATAATTAACATTTTCAAGAAAAGAATTAAAATTATATCGAGTTCAGTTCTATAATAGAGTTAAGGAAACTTGTATTCGAGTGCAAGTTTTATTAAAGTGTTTAATAAAGTGAATAATCTCAACTATATAATAAAATGTTTTGGTCAAACCATATAGATGTCTTTGGTTTAATGTTAAAATTACTTATTTCCATTTTACCAAGTTAATATGTCGACAGGAAGACATATTAAATCATCAGTTTTACTTTATATTTAAAAGCAAATGTATAAAGTTTCGACATATGTTATTATACTCTATATATTTTTAAACTTTAAATTCTTATATTAAAAATTGATAATTTAAAGGGTTTTATTTTTAAAATTAGGTGAAATTGAGGGATTTAATTGAATAATTGAAAACTTATAAATTGATGACATCACAAAAGTGTTACTACATTATAATTACTAATATATATTTAAGAAATATATATATTGTTATAATAAAATTATAAATTATGATTTATTTAAGTGTATGAGGCAATTATTAAATACTGTAAGTAAATAAGTTGTATTCAATTCGATTACAATTCAAATCATTCAGGAGTACTAAGGTTGGTCTACAAAGGGTGTGTTCGATTCAAATTGTAACTCCGTAACTATAGATTGTTATAAAATTGAAAATTATTCTTATAAGAAATATTAATGGTAAATATAATGTAGAAAAAACGTTAATTTTGTATACTCGTTGAATTCCTATCAACTTACTCTTTATTTTTTTTAATTTAGTTGATATATATTAGTAATTATTATTATTATTATATAAATTAAAATTGAAATATTTTAGGAGTTATATTTATAAATTAAGTGAAATTAACGGACTTAATTGATTAAATTGAAACTTTTCAATTGATGACATCGTAAATGTGTTTCCTATATTATATTTATTTAAGATAAAATAACTATGAATATTTACACAATGCCTTTCACGAGGCTTGAATCCACAACTACTAAATTGAGGGCATGCAAAATATTAACGGAAAAAGTAACCAAGTAAACAAGCAGAACTACAATATATCATAAGTAATTGGTTCATCACAAACTCATATTATGATAATCAATTATCTTAATTTTAATTAAGGTAGTACTTTGAGCAATTAAAAAGCCATCTTCTTAAAGACAATTTTTAATTAATTTTGCGACGCAATCATCGATATCGTGTTTACTCATTAGTTTTCTACCACTTGAATGTTATTCAACATTATCATCTCATGCAAACATGGAGAGATTATCATCTTCCTTTCTCTAAGAGTGGACTTTCTAGGCTTTGGGTCTTTGACTTATATATATTTATATATAAAATATAATTTATATCACCAATGTTATTAAACACAAGTATAAGTTAGAACTTTAGTGCTAAATAAATGATAACGTATGATAAAATCGAATATATAAATTAGAATTTAATCCATAAAAGCAAAAATCCTAAAAAGTCTGAGAAGCCCGATCAAAAGTCTGAATCAGGCTTAAAATTTTTTTGGGCTAAGCCCGTTTCACTCTTAAAAGGATTGATTTTCTTCTATCTTCTATACTGATGTATAAAAGTTTAAAACAAAGTCTTAAAATAAGATATAATAAATTACTAATTTATCCTTTGAACTATCTCATTCAATTTTAAAACACATGTGTTAAATGTAATTTATTATAAAGTTAATATATCATAACTAATTTCAGTTACAAAATATATAACAGTCTGAAAGAGAGATTTCGCAAGTGAGTCTGAAACGTCAGACTATGACGATTGAGTCTGAACGTCAGACTCTAACATATGTTTCAGACTCTGACAAGCTTCATGAGATTTCAGACTACAACATTTACAGATTTGGAGTTTCAGATCCAGAAGATTTAGCAGATTATATCTACAGCTGGCATCTGAAAGATCCGAAGACAAACTCAAAGACTTAGAAGATGTTATTATTTAGAGTTTTATCTTGTTTTCATAGTTATCGGTTTATTAGCTGAAAACCGATATATTAGGGATTGAGGAAGATTGTGTTTTATGTCTCTAATAGTTGTATAAATAGGGAGTCATAGGTTTAGTAGAACCTAATGCTTGAATTGTAAAACCCTATGTGAATTACATATCAATACAAACGAAGTTATTGATAGATTGTTCTTATTGATTTAATTCTGTACTTCAACAAATACTTATAAATTGTTAAATCAATTTAGTATTAAAATTTTAAATCAATCGTTTGTAATTGATAGCTAAGTTGGTTAAACACATAACGTGATGAGACATAGACTGTGATGGGACATTTGCTCTTGTTACAAGAATTGAGGCTATCATACTATGTCTTGCTTATGCTGCATATAAGGACTTCAAAGTCTATCAAATAGATATGAAAAGTGTCTTTTTGAATGGTGATTTGCCGGAAGAGGTGTATGTCATATAACCTCCAAATTTTGTTAATCCAAAATATCCAATCATGCTTATAAACTGCAGAATAAGTTCTTGAGAATAACTTCTCAAGAGGATCAATTGATAAATTTTTATTCATAAAGAAAAATAAGGGTCATGTAATTTTAGTACAAATTTATATAAATGATATGATAGTTGGTCTACTAATAATAATTTGTGTAAATGGTTTTCAAACTTAATGTCAAAACAATATCAAATATCTATGATGGGTGAGATGACATACTTTCTTGGTTTGCAAGTTCAACAAAAGGTTGATGGCACCTTCATAAACCAAAGTAAATATGTTCATGATTTACTCAAGAAATATTCTTTTGATAGTTGTTCATCTATGAAAACTTCTATGAGTACTTTAAATAAGTTGCATAAAGATGAATATGGAAAATCAGTTTGTCAAACAACTTATAGATGTATGATTGGATCACTTTTGTATTTAACTGCCTGTAAACCTGATATAATGACATGTTTATGCTAGATATTAGGCTAAACCAAAAGAATCACATCTAAAAGATGTGAAAAGAATCTTTAGGTATCTAAAGGGTACTCCAAACCTGGGTATTTGGTATTCCAAAGACTTGGTTTTTGATCTAATTGGTTTCACATATGCAGATTATGCAGGTTGTAAGTTTGAAGGAAGAGCACATCATGATGATGTCAACTGCTTGTAGGGAAACTTGTGAGTTGGTAAAATAAAAAGCAAAACTCAGTAGCTACTTCAACTGCTGAAGCAGAATATGTTGCTATTGGAAGTTGTTGTGCTCCGTTATTATGCATCATCAATTAGCAAACTATGATGTGAAGTTTGAAAGAACTCCAATCATGTGTGATAATCAAAGTGCTATTGCAATAACTGAGAATCCAATAATTTACTCCAGAACCAGGCA
Source organism: Gnaphalium uliginosum (assembly GCA_963930675.1). Lineage (NCBI taxonomy): Eukaryota > Viridiplantae > Streptophyta > Magnoliopsida > Asterales > Asteraceae > Gnaphalium > Gnaphalium uliginosum. The sequence continues at coordinate 10,516,655 of OZ005683.1, read as the reverse complement.
CATAAAGATCAGACATCACTTCATTAGAGATTGTGTTCAAAAGGGTAAAGTGGTGTTAAGTTTGTTAAAACTGATGAGCAACTAGCAGATATTTTTACAAAACCATTGAACGAATATCACTTCGTTTATCTGCTGGGACAACTTGGGATATTAAATCCCTAACTTACTTAACAACTTGACAAATTTTGATCAGAGTCTGAAATTTTCTGTAAGAGTCTGGTGTGACGTTACTTCAGACTTAATGGGGTTAAATTTTCAGATTTATGATTTTGTATATTTATGTAAGTTACATATTAGTTAGAGTCTATAAAACCAAAATACAAAAAAAATTTTCCTTTTACTTTATTTCGTAAAGTTTTAAGGTTAATTTTCTTTGATTCTGAAGTGGCGTCACTTCAGACTTGATCGTCAATTATTTATTTTTTTAATTTAATTGTTTAATGTTTTTAAATTGTTGTTTTCTTTTGTCTGAAGTCATTACTGAGTTTTTATAATTTTTTTTTATCTTTGTAAATGATTTCTTTTAGAGTCTGAAGTCTAATAATTGTTTTAAATTTATTAGAATTACCAAATTAGTGATCTGAAAGGTTGGGTCTACGATTCATCTCAAAAATCACTGGTAAATGGGCTTAGGGTTAAATTCAAAATCTATTTCAAACTGAACAACCTATTTCCAGATCACTTTTTCATCTTAATCACGTTCACGCGCTCTAAAATTTTCAAAACCCTAGTTCCTTTTCATATTCCGTTTTTCAAAATCGTTACCATATAATCGAACAACTGTTTTTATTGGCATCTTTTATTGTTACTCAAACGACCAATTTGGTCCAAGAAAACAATACAAACGAACAAGAATATTCAAGTTTCTGATAATAATAAAATCGCATATGTAACGATTCCTGAAACTTACAAAAATAATGGCTATGAAGAACTAGTTCTATTTTTTTCAAAATTATCCCCTTAATCATGTATTATTTAAGTCCCCTGGACAAATATACCAAAATTTTGGTATACTTGTACAGTGGACTGACTAACCGTACCATTACATGGAGGTACATGGGAGGCCAGGAGGTAATTACTCTTACTGAAGAAAGTTTAAGAAGGGAGTTTGAGATCCCGTTCGACAACAATTTTGTTAAACCTCCTACACGCGATGAGGCCCGACAAAGCTTTCTATCGGTGAATCAGCCACGGGTTTCAGGTACAATAAATATGAACTTCTTCTCTATCAAATGGATGTTCATTATTTCAAATATTTTACGGAATTTGGGTAGCAAGTCTAGTAGTCTAGATCGGATGAATGATCTAGAAGTAAAAGTTTTTGATGTTATTCTTACTGGGCGAAATATTAATTTTGTCAAATTATATTTCAATGAAATGCTCCACCTTGTGAATAAACCTACAAGAGATTTTAATGTACCATATATAAGGTTTTTGTCACTTATGTTTGAAGAAATTTTGGGGTCTGAAAATTATTTATCTTTAAATGAACCATTTGTTGATAACCTAGTTCCTGAGTTATCAACAAGGATGTTTCATGATTTTATAAATCCCCTTGAGTTTGGTTTAACTGCTCCAATGTTACATTGGGTGACCATTTGCCAAACTAATTTATTAGCTGGAGAAGCACTAGAAAACCTAGTTGCTCAACATCAGTCTTAAACAACACAGAGTCTAAAAAATCAGGATCTGCTACTGAAGTGTTGGGTTCAAACACTATGGATGCTACTCAAGTGATGGCAGAGGAAGTACATCAAGATGCGGAGCATGGAGGTGTTTCAAATGATGCTGAGTATGAAAACTCACCTGTAATAACCTCTGAAAGACCATCTCCTCAGGGAGACCAAGGTATGGATATTTCAAACTCTGAAGGTATGAATGTAGTAACCCCAATCCATTCTAACCCACATTCACCTACCGACACAGAGATACTTGATCTTTCTGACACTAACCCAATTGACTCACCAGTCAATTTGGAGAACATTACCATTTCTACCCCAATATATGAAGCATTTGCAGATACCAACATAAATATTTTTGTAGAGGTTGATGTCCAAGAGACACTCTCAAATGCTGTAGATGATACTGCTTCAACTCTGCTAAAGTCTGATACAATTGTCACTACCACACAAACCCAACCTTCAACCACTAGAGTAGGTAGTTTGAATCACCACATTGCTGCTACTGTACAGACACATACAATAAGCATTGAAGACGATGCTACAATCCTGAGCTCAACTACCCCACTCCACACTACTACTAAAACACCTACACCCATCTTTACCAACAGTGCAAGTCTAGTTCACACTCCTCACGAAAATATCATCTTACACAATCTTGCATAGGCTATCAATGTGCCATCCAGATCAGAGGATGACATACAAGCCTCAAACCATTATGTTCCTGAAGATCACTTTCCTTATCACCAGGAAAGATGTGAGAAAACAACATCCACACCTACATCTTCAGGCATTCTACCTCATTCTGAGACACTTGTTACCCTGTTGAGCATTCATAATGCAATGATACAGATGAACAACAAGCTTGATGACAAGCTTGGTGGTGTGCAAGCTGATTTAATCAACTTAAAGAATAACATGTGTACCAGGAATGAGCTGGTGGAGGTTAAGGGGTTGATGACTATACTGCAAGGAGAAATAAGGAGTAACAGGATTTTTCAGACTCATGATACTTTCAGATCAAATGTTCAACTAAAGAGTCTGGAAGATAGATTAGCAGGTGTAGAGGGTGGGATGAGTAGGGTAGAAGGCAATTTTTGATTAGTAGAAGTTTGTTTCTCCTCCTACTACTCGTGATGATGTCAAAAAAGGGGAGAAAAAGAGAAAGAGGGAGACTGGTGATGGGAATGAGTAGGGGTGTTCATCGGTTCGGTTTACGGTTTCCTCGGTTCGGGTTGTTCGGTTTTAAATTTTTTTTTAACCGAACCAAAAACCGAACCGAACCCGAACCCGAACCGAAAACCGAAGTCGAATTCGGTTCGGTTTCGGTTAAAACCGAAAAACTTAACATTTTTTCAAAAACTCCTTTCAATATACAAAACTAAGAAATATGCACGATTATACGATACAACTTATAAAAATCTAACTATTAATAATTGTTATGTGTTAGCCAAATTCGAGTTTATAAAGCATAAAACTGTCAATGTATGTGAATTTTAATGTCCAAACAACACATTTATTTTTCACAAACACGTGGTATCTAAAAAATTTAAGTTTTCAAAATGTTAAACTCTCTAAGTCTTCAATCGAACTCGAAAAATCATATATATATATATATATATATATATATATATATTAATATATAAATAATAATATATTTATTAAATCGAATTTGGTTTTGAATTCGGTTTAACCGAATTCGAAAAATTAAAAACCGAAAACCGAACTGAAAACCGAATTCAAATTCGGATTAAACGGTTTAAAACAAAATATTGAACACCCCTAGGAAAGAGAAGAAGAAATCAAGGTCAAAGTACTTCATTCCTGAGTCTGAACAAAAGGATGATTATCATACCCAAGGAGAGGAAACTGTTTGGGGAGTCTAAGGCTGAGAGAAAGGCTCAGACTAAGGCTAAAAGAAACTCACCTATGAGCATAAAAGAAAGAAGGTTATAAGAAGAAAGAAAGGTGAGGGGTCCAGAGATAATAAAGCAAAGAAGAATGCAGATGATGATGATGATGACTTTGATAATGATTTGATCTCCACTATTTTGAAAAGAACAAAGGCTTCAGGATCAAGGTCTGTCAACACAAGAACCTGCACACACTTGCACGAAAAGATTCACTCAGTCTAAAAAATTGAAAAATAAGCAGTGGACACAAGAACCTACACAGACTGATGTGATGAATGATCATGTATTTCAAGATTTTGTTGATAAGCAAGCTGCAGAGTTAGGTATATCTGTAGAAGAATATTTAGCCATGACTCAAGAAAAAGAGAAAAGATTAGAGCACGACAGGAAGTTGGCTGAAAGGACTAATAGACAATACATTATATCTTGAAAATTGAAAGATAGGTATGTAAATCAAAGATTACCTTCAAAAATTGTTAGCAGTGCAGCATACAACGATCAAAGTGATAGAGTTATTTTTGATCTGAAGTTATCATTTGGAGGTAGATCTAGTATTGAGTTGGATAGATCGTATATGTTTGATTTTGAGGAATTGAAATTTATTGCCACTTACATCAAATACCAGGAAGACAAGAGTCTGAAAGAAGAAGTAATGGCAGAAGTGATTTCATTGGTAGAAGTTTCACATGATATGGGCTACTTAAATGATTCATACTATAAATACTTTAGTGTAACCTATAACATTAAAAAGAGTAAGAAATATATGGGCCTTTGGGAAGAAGATTTAAAGAACAGAGTACATCCAGTTCTTGAAGGAATAGAATTTTTGAAAAATACTTACATCAAAACTAAAGACTATGAAGGTTTTAAGTATAAGATTTTAATGGTGTTTAGTGTTTTCAGTCAATAAATAGTCTACAAGATTTAGAGTATTATCGTCTCTTTGCTCTGCTTGACTTACGCAAAGGTGAACATAGTCTGGTGTTCAGGAAAAGGGTGGTGCGGTGTTTCTAAGGAGAGATTAGATAGAAACCAGAGCCTCTAGCCAAATGTGATAACATTTTGAAGGAGCATAGAAAGCATGAGAAAGATAATCTGAAGGAAATTGAGCTTGAAGAGAAAGGAAGAGAAGATAGAGATGAATGGCTGAAAACGAGCAGGAAGCAATTTTCTATTAAAGATTTATTGTAATAAACTAGAACTGTGTAATGACTCGTTTAATCTATAAAAGTCTAGTTTAGTTAAATTTTGTTAGATTAGAAAATTTTGTAAAGTTTTGACATCATCAGATAGGGGGAGATTGTTGGGGAAAACAATTGATCGATCCTATTTTATGAATCCGATGAGTCAAAATGTCTAAGTCTGGTAAAAATGCTAAGTATTGAATTACAGTCTGAAAGAGAGATTTCGCGACTGAGTCTGAAACATCAGATTATGACGACTGAGTTTGAACCTTCAGACTCTGATATATGTTTTAGACTCTGACAAACTTCATGAGATTTCAGACTACAACGTTTACGGATTTGGAGTTTCAGATCCCAAAAATTTAGAAGATTATATCTACAGCTGACATCTAGAGGATTCGAAGATAAACTCAAAGACTTAGAAGATATTATTATTTAGAGTTTTATCTTGTTTTCAAAGTTATCGGTTTATTAGTTGAAAACCGATATATTATAGATTGAGGAAGATTGTGTTTCCTATCTTTAATAGTTGTATAAATAGGGAGTCATAGGTTTAGTAGAAACTAATGCTTGGATTGTAAAACCCTATGCGAATTATATATCAATACAAACGAAGTTATTGATAGATTGTTCTTGTTGATTTAATTCTGCACTTCAACAAATACTTATCATTGTTAAATCAATTTAGTGTTAAAAGTCTAAATCAATCTCTTTGTAATTGATAGCTAAGTTAGTTAAACATATAACGCGACCTAACATAACCTAATAATTATTTGTCTTTTTTTTATAAACAATGTAATTTATGTAAATATTTATTGATATTGGAATTTATGTTACGATTATTTTGATCTAAATAACGGTGTATCTCGAATATCTTATACAAATTATAACCAACTTCTATCTTCTATCTATATCTATATCTATACTATATTATAAAGGCGTTTGTACCAAAAGTTACTTTTACACTCTTCAATAATTATTAAATATGAGTGTAACATAGGGTACGAACAATCATGTTAAATGTACATACATTCAAAATAGAAAAAATAATTAATATTGACATTCATTGCTAATTATATTAAAACTTAAATAATATTAAACGAAAAAAATGTATGAATTCAAATAATAAGATAAAAATATCATTTATTATCATCAAATATGATACTTAAATTTAATTAATAAATTGTTAGAATATTATAATCTTGATTATCTAATACTATTATATAAAAAGTTTGGTCAGTTTATTATCTTAAACAAATATTAGTAAAGGTTTACCATTTCATATAATCAAGAAAATAATCATTTGTATTTGTAATGTTTATTTATTTACTAACCATATAATATTTATAATATAACTTTTGTATTATCAAAGGAAAATACATTTTTTTGATGTTTTCCTTATAATTTTATATTTTTTTTAATGTATTATCAAATCAAATGTTTATCATTTCCTATAATCAAAAAAGTAACTATATATGTATATGTAATGTTCTATTTATTAAACAATATACAAAAGGGAAATGAGAAAAGTAGGGGTGAAAAATGATTTTTATATTGAATATGTGAGTTGGTATAGTAGATGAGTTAGCAATAGGTTATGAATAGTTGAATTCAAGGTTGTCAAGATTGCGATCTTGATCGTAAGATTGCACGATCCTACGATCCTACCAATCAAAAACGTGCATGATCAAAGTAAGATCGCTCAACAGGTAAGATCGTAGTAGGATAGTTGGATCGCACGTAAGATCGTACGATCGGTGAACGATCCAATCCTACAAATGGGCTAACTTTTTTTTTATTTTTTTATTTTGACAATTGGCTAAATCTTTATATAGCTCATAACGATAGTTCAAATTTCAATCTTATCTAGAAAATTACCACACGCCTTTGTTTCCAAATTCAATCTATCAGTTTTCACCTTAAAAAATAGAGTCTAAAACCCCAAAGATTGATGGTGAAAGTTCCAATTGATATCTTAGATTATTAACTTTCATTTGCATGCTCGTATACTCTTAAACTTACTATGACTAGTGGTGTATACTATGCTACATTGTTACTATCTTTTGCTTTAGTATGTTTTTCGTCCCACTAAATTGTGTTGACAAATTGCATAATTTTTGTAACAGTGAAGTCTGAATGTTACGTTAATTTATCTAATTGTTAGTTTTCTACATGAATTTGAATATCTTTAGATAAATAATGATATTTTGGTAGGATCTTACGATCCCGATCTTGCAAAGACAAAAATGATCCTACGTAAGGTCCCAATCATGACAACCTTGGTTGAATTACCCTTGGTAACTGTATGCATGTAAATATTTCTAAAATTTCAATTACTATAATTAAGGTTGTTAATGCGGGTAAAAAATCCCTACTCGAACCCACACTAGGAAGATAAATAGGTCAAAAGTAACCCATCCACATAAAGACCCGAATAAACTATTTCGATAAAAGGTTTGATAGATTGACATATGTAATTTAAAAAGTATATATATTTCTGAGTTGGTGGCTTAACCCGTTGACCAAAACTTATGCACGCAAAACATGCCCAATAAATTAAAATGGTTGACGCTTTTTGAGTTAACGGGAGATTTACAGGTCGAAAGTTCTCAACATAACCAAACTATGAAAAATATACCGGAAGTAGACTTTGATATAAGTTTAAAATAAAATATAAATCAATATTTTTTGCCTTTTTGTCTTATATCTAAACACAATCGACATCCTTATAGTATTGTATACTTATCTGAAACTTACTCCGTATAGTATAATCATCATTATCATCATCATCATCATCATGTCTATATACATTCATGTACACAAGTAAGGAAATGGAATAAGACGAGTCAAAGTCAACGTTTCAGTTCAATTATTAAATACTTCCATATAGTTCCATTATTGAGACAACAATGATCTTCCAACATTAAAATATTTGCTAAAATTCAGGGAGAGACGTATGTACGTGGGGTAGTGATATATTCCACATTCTTTTTGATAAATTTATGAGTGTGCATTGCTTATATGTATAAATTTGATATATTTATTAAAACTAATAGTGAAAATAGCACCATCAAGATACGTATATAGGTAATACATTGTATTTTATTCATCAAATATATATGTAGTAATTCGAATCTACACTTGGAATTACATTCTCAACTCTTTTCCTTCTTTTACTATCAATTAACCATGCAAACGTGTAACCGAAGAAAAACAAAAACTACTAGAAATCAATCAAACACGGTTAGGGGTGTTCTCCGGCGGAGTAAGAGCGGACCCCACCTTTCCTCCACGTTCAGACCGGCAGTTTTCAGCGAACTTAATACTCGCTTCATGCATCCCCTTTTGTCTCTCGGCTTCGTTATATTCATTACCATAATAATGCTCTTCGGTAGCTTTAACAATATCTCGACTAGGAGGCAAAAACATGCTTCCCCATTGTGGGAAATGAACCAAAGCAACCGGAAGTGTAGCACACATGATCATAATGCCCATATTAGTCAACCCTTTTTCAGTTGTCATTGTTGAATTTGCAAAAAATATTAATTGGGTTAGTCCTGATCCAAAGTTACCACCCGCACCGGTCATTCCTGAGATGATACCAAGAGATCGACGAGATATAAATGGAATGATACCGAATGTCGCCCCACAAGCGGCTTGTGCTCCGATTGAAAACAGCATCATAAAAGTGATGGCTAATGGTAAAGAGTTGACTAAACCAAGACATAGGCAACAAAGACCACCCGCGGTTTGAAGCATCCATAGGTTCCATAATCGACCTCTCATTCCGAATCTTTTCGCCATGTAGTCTGATGTGAATCCTCCAAATGGACGAGCTAGAAGGTTTGCCATTCCGAAACAAGCGGCAACAATCCCGGCGTAATGAAGCTTTAGGTCAAATCTATAAGTACAAAAACAAGATATACATAACAAAAGTTAATATTTGTACAAATACGTACAGATCGAAAACAATAAAATAATCTATATAATACAATACAATACTCCATATATCAGAAAATCACAAATTATACCTGTCATAAAAGTATTCTGCAATCACGTTGTCGATTGTTAACTCGACACCCATTGAGTAACCATACAGAAGTACAAATATCCATGTCCTATAATTGGTCAAAGCATTCCATAATACCTAATTAAACACCATAAATAAACACATTAGTTGTAACCCAAAACATAATCACAAATAACTAATCAAGTTTGATTATAATTATTACGAGTAATTAATTAAAGTTTGTACCTTTCCAAAATTATCTTTAGCAACATCACCCTTCTTCTGCAAAGCACCAAGGTTACCATCAGGCAAATCTTGACCAAGAGTCAACACCAATATCCCCATGATCACATTAAGCCATCCCGGTATAAAGAAAGCGATCCTCCACGCCACAAACGGTGAGGCCCCCGCCTTCTTGATGATCTCAAACAACACCGGCATCAGCAGTTGGGTGGCCCCACCACCCATGTTCCCCCATCCGGCTGCCGTCCCATTCACCAGCCCAATAATCTTGCTGTTAAACATTGTACTCATCCAATACTGGCAAGACACAAACGTTGCTAACGAGAACCCAATCATGAACCTGACAACTATGTAACCACTTGCGTCGCTAACAAACGACATGCAAAACACGGTGGGGGCCGCCAACATGATGAGAAAAGCACAACCGTAACGTGGTCCCAACATGTCACAAACCGCACCCATCACTAGCCTCGAGAAAATACTACCAGAAACGGACGCCACACCAGCGTTACCAATATCGGATTTAGTGAGATTAAGGTTGTCCCGAATAATTGGGACAAGTGGTGCCGCAGCAAAAGTGGAAATGAAAGTGGTGAAAAAAGAAATCCAAGAAAGATGAAAAGTTCTCATATGAGGCTTTGCAAATGAAAACAGTTTAAAAACTGTTGCTTTGTGTTCCGAGTCAACGGGTAAGTCAAACTTAGCATTGCGATCAGTATGCACCATCGGGGACGCCACAGAGAAGGCGAGAACGGGTTCTCGACCGGTGACTCCATGCATTGAGGTTCCCGGAGATCCTTCAACGAATTCAGGCATTATTGTAGAATGTGAATTTTCTTACAATAATGTGATATGTTGTGTTTGTGATATTTTTGTTGAAGTGATGATCAAGTTAGAGTTAATATAGGCCTCATCAAGGACAAAGAATGAAAGAAAGATACTTTAATATTGGATAATACAGATGTCATGTTAAGGAGAGTTTTTAATTAGGTTATAATTCTAAATATGGTAATATGGGTTGACATCTTAGAAGGGTGTATAATTATAATTCTAAGTATAGAAATATGGGTTGACATTTGAGACGGATTAATACTAGATAGCTAGTGGGGATTCCAAAAGGTTTATGGTTTCAGGATTCTGTTTGCCGCATCTGGTGTAAAGAACGGTGTTTAGGCCCATCGGATACACCAAAAGATACATAACGTTATGTGACAATGAAGAAATATTATTATTGTTCATCTTATGTACGGCAAATTAAACAACGACGTACGAATGAACCTAGGGACGGGGCATTTTCTGGGAGTAGTCCGTTTCTCATCATCTCGAGCTTTTGAGAATGTTATAATGGGGAGAAAAGTCTTGGGGCGCATTGGAAGCTTCTCAGACTCAGACCGTCACAACGCACTTTAGTTTTGTAAATTTGTAAGACCGTCACAACGCACTTTAGTTTTGTAAATTTGTAAGACGTATCAAATTTTTTGTTTCTACAATATAATTAATATACGAGTTTGAAATGATATAATTCACAATCTTTGTCGAGCTTGTCGTTGTTTCTCGTAAGATTTTAGCTTTTTAACTATTAAAGTTCAACCAATTGAGCAAAGAATTACCACATTAAATTTTTTAAGCCAAACAACGCCCAAAATTATAAATAATTTAGGAGCCAGGTATTTCTTTAGTAAAGAAGGAATACATTTTCTACACACTTGCACTATATTAATACAAAAGGTACATTTGTTGCATACATCGTAGATGTTCTAATTAGTGTTCCATGTAGTATGATGATTTAATACATACATTGTACATGGCTTTTATTACTTCTTACACTAAAATGGTATAAATAATTAATGCATTAAAGATGCTCTTAGATCTATATCTAGGACATGTTTTGAAAGATATATCTATTGCAATATTACTCTCTTCGTCTCAAAATTGTTGTCCACGTACGCAGATTAAGAAAAATATCATTATTACACTGTTCGACCAATAACATTTTACCTTTACCACATAGAAGCTTTATAATTAGTTAGAATTTAGAAATGAAGAGTAATTTTGGAACATACTAAAATGAAAATAATGATCAATAATTTTGAGACGGAGGTAGTACTTATTAACGGAACTCTTGTCTTAGCATAAATTTAAGAATAATGCTAAACAAAGCTAATGACACATGTCTAAATCTAGACCGACTCCACTTATAGTACGACACATAATTTAGTCACACACTATGACAGACCACGTTTCATTTTGGTCTAACGAAGAGACTTCTTCACGTCTAAATTTTACACGTACATCCATAAAAAAAGGTTTGATCAAACGTTATTTTTTACACTTCTTCTTATCAATATATTTGTTTTTATTTGATTCTCCCTATCTATTTAGTATTTAATATATAATAATATAATTTTATGTTATATTATTAATAAATTATGTGTATTAAATTAAATAATAACTTATTAAAGGCGAACGTGTTGTAATCCTTGATGGGCTTCGAAGTTTAAATTTTATTTATAGACTTGAGATGAGATATGATCTTACTCATGGACACGATGGTTCCAATTATGAAAATCAAACTTGATAACGGATAAGGGCTTATGATATAACTGATAAGGTATATAGTATATATGTAATTAAATAAATAAATTGAAAACGTCAAACGGGATCTAGACAAAAACAAAGGTGATTATTTCTTTCATGTAGGATGAGTAATGAGTTGGAGCTATTTATTAGAATTATATAAAGTATACAAAAGTATCGATCTGTGTATGGTTAACCGTTTTAGATCGATTAAGTATACCGTTATGTGGAGATTTATAGCCGATTGGTGGAGATTGAACCTCACAATCTCAACAACCTACAAGATGTATTTCTTTCGTGGATGTTTCACATCACATGACCATGGTTGATCAATATCTAGATGTTGCCATCCAAACCTCTCTTTGGTTGTTATGGCAACATCGAAATAGTGTTACTTTCAATGTGAAGAAGCCAAGGAACGATACAATCGGAGATGATGTCAAATTGTTTTTTTTCATTTGGATTTCTAGTAGGTGTTCAAAATTTAAGCTAAATTGGTTGAAATGGTCATGTAACCCAATCTTAGCTTTTACTATCCCTTGTAATATTTGATTTTCACCCTAGCTTCTGCTAGGGTGATTTTTTAATGAATGCAGTTGTTCAGAAAAAAAAGTTTAAGTATACCGTTATATCAATTAAGTTATTTTGGTTAATATATGGTGTTTTGGGCTATGTAACTTGAGGGTGTATCATGGACTTTTATATAGCTTGGCTCATAGGCTTTTGTTATTCGCTTGATTCATTTCGTATTTTGTTATTCGCTTGATTCATTTCGTATATAACGGGTAACAACCCAAGATGGTAAAGGGGTATCACACACCAGATTGAGCATCCATGCTCTCGTCACCAAAATTACATCTTCTTAGATTGATGCTCTCTAACAACTTTGAATCATCATCATGATTCTTAGAATAACTCTTTATCACAACATTTATGTAGTGTAAAGTAGTGGTTCCCAGTACACGGACTTAAGCTAGCTGAAATATCGTGATTGTACATGTTCCTCCGTAAGAATGTATTATGTTTAATATCGAACTTTATTTCTATATGTGATCTAAAATCTAATTGTGTTCGAGTTAAATCACTAATTCTGTGAAAGTTTTTCGACAAATTCACAGTAAATAAGCACAATTCTAAAATATTAGCATTAAAAGTATGTAACAATGACATTTTATGACGAGGTAAAAAATAATTATGAATCAAATAAACATATGAATAAAATAGAAGGGTTAAAAATGATATTAACCCATAAAACTATAATCACATGATGACATATGTTTACTCTTTGACTAAACTAAACTCTTAGGATAAGTGATAAGCCCAACACTATTCATAGTTTCTGTATTGTTCATATCAGTCATAAAGCCTTTCATTCTAAATTCCGTTTCAAGTACACCAAAGGTTCTCTGAATTTTACTACTTGTACTAGGTAAAATATTTGCCACAAGTTGCTATTTACTAACATATACTACCTTCGTCCCAAATTTTTATTCCATCTTTTCATTTTAAAAATGACCCAAATTTATTATTCATTTCGTAAGTTCAACCAAGAAAGGTCTATATGGTAAATGATTAAATCATATTGGTTGTATGATACGATTAATACATATCGGTTGTATGAAACGATTAATACACTTTCTTAAAATGTGTGTTTTTTGTCTATAAACTATAAATTTGAGATGGAGATAGTATGTAACAATTTGTTATAACGACAATATTTATATCATGTCATACATATTGATAAAAGAACGGAAAATTTAACCTACATTCGTTTTTGGGTTATAATTGTTTTGTGAGCTAGATATATACGTGTACTTATCATAGTTGTTAACTCATGACTCGACTCATGACTCGAATTGATTCATAAGAATTACTATTTTTAACATTTTGTTTTTAAGAGAAGTAAAACATGGTGAAAGTCGATAATTAAATCGTTGAACGAAAATCAACACAAAGTCTTAATTTAAAATATATTTTAGTCGTTTCTTTTTCTATTTTGTCATTTTATTTTTTTATTACATTACAATAAAAGGTTTATCTAATTTTCGGAATCGTAAGAGTCGCACAAGACTCGGAAGAGTTACACACGACTCGTAAGAATTAAAGTCATTTATGAGTCGGGATTCGAGTCGCCTCATTTTTTAAATTTTTGACTCGACTCGTAAGAATCGACTCGTGAAAAGCAATATGGCGGGTAAAAAAACTAATCTATATGTGGTACTAATTTCCTAAATTAAATAAGTCACGTTTAAAACATTTTATATTAGATGGGAGGATATGAGTTTTTTTTTTCTGTAGAGCGTATCCTTAATGGTGACAAATTCAAGTTGTTTGTAATATAAGTGATTAAAATAAATATAAATTAAATTAGATGATAATTGATTCTTACATGTCTAATACGTAGAATAGACATATTTAATAACAACAAAAAAGACTCAAATGGGCCAAAATTGGCCTACATAGTGTTTCCCCCTAATAATAATATAATAATACTTAAATAAGAAGTTAAAGACGTACGAATATTCATAATTATGCGATTTTAGATCAATATAGGTGACATAACTACTCAAATGACTAAATCTTTACTTCCTTGCATCAATTTGCTATCTAATTAAAAGAGACAAGTTTTACATCATCGCCTAATGAGTTACTTGTAGTGCTTTGGAAGTTAAAAGACAAATTAAGAGTATGTTTAGTTATAAAAAAAATATCTCAATTATTAGTTTTATATTTTTTTAGAGTTTTGAGTTCTAAATTCAGAAAAATGCATTCATATGTAATAGAAGGATTTTTCAACTTTCAGAACAGAAAAATATTGAAGACCGTAAAATAAATTTTTCTTTTCTTAGAAAACTTGTTACGAAAACCTCAACTTAGAACATGTTTTTTAATTTTTTAATTTTCTAAAAAGTTTTTTTTTAAAGATAAGAAGTTTTTCGTAACTAAATACACCTTAAAGTTCTATAAAAACCAGATTTATATGGATCATCGTAAACACTTTCGAGATTTTTATGTCATACTTTAATGAAAATAACAAGAACAAAAAAAGACTAATTCCATTTAGAAAGCCAATTAAAATAAAAAACAAAAAACAAAATCAAGACATGAAATTATTTCTTTTATCACTATTAGTTCATTTGTACACTCTATCGTGTGTTCAGAAAACATAAGTTAACCGGTTTTCATTTCTTACAATATATTCATTTCCTAAAACATTAAACAAAAATATTTACATATAAATACATCACGATAAATTCAAAAAGCATACTAAAAACAAAAAAATTATCGAGCATTAACTATACATACACTTAAAAGAATCATATAAATACATACACAGACTTAAAAGCATACACTTAAAGAAACACTTGAAGCAATAACTTTATGCCTACTGTCTAATTTTTTTTTTTTTTTTTTTTTTTAATAGGCAAATACATATATACTATGATGGTTCTTTGCTAATGGCCTACTGTTTTTTTCTTTCCAAATACGTACATAAATACACTTGACCAAATTTTCTTCAAACGGGCAGTTTGATGCAATTCGAAGAACAGGTAACCTTGATTTTTAGCCAATTTACAAAGAACAGGTAACCTTGATTTTTCCGGTTCAACCGGTTCGGTTGTTCTACGCACGCAACTAATCTAAGTACTACTACTAGATGGTAACCAGAAAACTTGAATATTAACGTAGTTACTTCAGACCTTTTTGTGGTCTTGTGTTTTAGTTGACTAAAAATATATAGCTTACATTTAGCTGGAACAGAGAAGCTATGATCATATCTTTCAGATATTTGATGTTGATAATAACATATAAATTCGTCTCCCTTTTTAGTCAAATTATCTTTTCGTATATTCGATAAGCCCAAACACTATTCCTTTGAATCTACGCGGAAAATGGGAATCCTTAAAAAAAAATGCACCCACAACCTTTCAAAAATGTCCACTCTAACCCTTTTCATTTGTCAACTCTTTAATTAATCATATATATTTAGATAAATCTTAACCATTCTCATCATGACATAATCATACATTATTACCATTATTTTAATCATACATCTGTACCTTTTTCTCTACTATAAAAACACTTTATCCTAACTTCAAAAATATAACACTTTCATATCACATTATTGTAAGAAAATTCACATTCTACAATAATGCCTGAATTCGTTGAAGGATCTCCGGGAACCTCAATGCATGGAGTCACCGGTCGAGAACCCGTTCTCGCCTTCTCTGTGGCGTCCCCGATGGTGCATACTGATCGCAATGCTAAGTTTGACTTACCCGTTGACTCGGAACACAAAGCAACAGTTTTTAAACTGTTTTCATTTGCAAAGCCTCATATGAGAACTTTTCATCTTTCTTGGATTTCTTTTTTCACCACTTTCATTTCCACTTTTGCTGCGGCACCACTTGTCCCAATTATTCGGGACAACCTTAATCTCACTAAATCCGATATTGGTAACGCTGGTGTGGCGTCCGTTTCTGGTAGTATTTTCTCGAGGCTAGTGATGGGTGCGGTTTGTGACATGTTGGGACCACGTTACGGTTGTGCTTTTCTCATCATGTTGGCGGCCCCCACCGTGTTTTGCATGTCGTTTGTTAGCGACGCAAGTGGTTACATAGTTGTCAGGTTCATGATTGGGTTCTCGTTAGCAACGTTTGTGTCTTGCCAGTATTGGATGAGTACAATGTTTAACAGCAAGATTATTGGGCTGGTGAATGGGACGGCAGCCGGATGGGGGAACATGGGTGGTGGGGCCACCCAACTGCTGATGCCGGTGTTGTTTGAGATCATCAAGAAGGCGGGGGCCTCACCGTTTGTGGCGTGGAGGATCGCTTTCTTTATACCGGGATGGCTTAATGTGATCATGGGGATATTGGTGTTGACTCTTGGTCAAGATTTGCCTGATGGTAACCTTGGTGCTTTGCAGAAGAAGGGTGATGTTGCTAAAGATAATTTTGGAAAGGTACAAACTTTAATTAATTACTCGTAATAATTATAATCAAACTTGATTAGTTATTTGTGATTATGTTTTGGGTTACAACTAATGTGTTTATTTATGGTGTTTAATTAGGTATTATGGAATGCTTTGACCAATTATAGGACATGGATATTTGTACTTCTGTATGGTTACTCAATGGGTGTCGAGTTAACAATCGACAACGTGATTGCAGAATACTTTTATGACAGGTATAATTTGTGATTTTCTGATATATGGAGTATTGTATTGTATTATATAGATTATTTTATTGTTTTCGATCTGTACGTATTTGTACAAATATTAACTTTTGTTATGTATATCTTGTTTTTGTACTTATAGATTTGACCTAAAGCTTCATTACGCCGGGATTGTTGCCGCTTGTTTCGGAATGGCAAACCTTCTAGCTCGTCCATTTGGAGGATTCACATCAGACTACATGGCGAAAAGATTCGGAATGAGAGGTCGATTATGGAACCTATGGATGCTTCAAACCGCGGGTGGTCTTTGTTGCCTATGTCTTGGTTTAGTCAACTCTTTACCATTAGCCATCACTTTTATGATGCTGTTTTCAATCGGAGCACAAGCCGCTTGTGGGGCGACATTCGGTATCATTCCATTTATATCTCGTCGATCTCTTGGTATCATCTCAGGAATGACCGGTGCGGGTGGTAACTTTGGATCAGGACTAACCCAATTAATATTTTTTGCAAATTCAACAATGACAACTGAAAAAGGGTTGACTAATATGGGCATTATGATCATGTGTGCTACACTTCCGGTTGCTTTGGTTCATTTCCCACAATGGGGAAGCATGTTTTTGCCTCCTAGTCGAGATATTGTTAAAGCTACCGAAGAGCATTATTATGGTAATGAATATAACGAAGCCGAGAGACAAAAGGGGATGCATGAAGCGAGTATTAAGTTCGCTGAAAACTGCCGGTCTGAACGTGGAGGAAAGGTGGGGTCCGCTCTTACTCCGCCGGAGAACACCCCTAACCGTGTTTGATTTCGTGCAAAAATGTTTTTTCATATCTATCTATATAAAATAATTGTGTCAATTTATATGCAATGAAATAGAATATTTTCAGTGTTTTCTATAATTTGTATTGCTCTAACGTATGCAAATAATGTTTGGGTCCTTCTTAGTTACTTACCAAACTGTATTGCTTTATAATTGTGGTGGATTTTTTTGGGGTGGTTTTATTTATTTCAATACCAATTGGTTTTTCTTCATATATCATGTTAAGATTTTAATTGGTTTAATTATTATATTGTGGTTCCATTTAATGTACTCATTATTTAAAATATAGTCGGTGTTTAGGGTTACGTTTTAGAGAGATTGTCTAGTTAATATTGTGTTAGTAAAATGCATATAATCGAAAAAAGGTGTTTTGAAAAAAAAAAAAAAAAAGAACAATTATCTGCATTCTGCCAGTGGAAAAATGCAGCTTTTGAAAGCCGTTTTGAAAATGCAAAAGCAATTTTTAAAATACAATCCCAAACATCTTCTATCGTATTTATTGAATTTTTCATACAGTGATTGTTTAAAAACTAGGGTGTAAACGATACGATACAACTCGTGAGCTACTAGAGACCGACTCGGAAAATATTCAAAATCGACTTGGAATTAGTCGAGTCGAGCTCGAGCTCGAGCTACCCGAGTATGTTATCGAGCCGAGCTCGAGTATCATAATACCCGACTCGTAAAGCTCGCGAGCCTAATCGAGCTTATATAATATTACTATTTTACCCTTCCCTTTCTAATATATTTACTTAAATACACCACTATATATAAAAAGAAGAAACCTAAATCATATTATATTCACATGCCCTTTCGTATTTCACAAACAAGGCCACAAACAAACAGATTTTCATCTTCTGATTCTTCACATGCCGCTTCGTATTTCATCTATATCCATCTTCTGTTTCTTCTCGATGCTTCATCCTTTCTAATTTGTAAGTTTCTTTAACAAATCAATGATCTTATGACTTCTAATTTTATGATTCTTACTAGTTATAATCAATTTGATTTGTTCAGGCATTCTTCTTCCTTTCAACCCCATCATCATTCCTTCAAAACAAGTGTATTATACCAAATTCGGTGAGGTATAAACGTTCCTTACCTTCTTTTTTACTAAATAGTTATTGTGTTTATGTTCTTGAATGTTTATCTTTCATTAGTACTATTAGAGCTCGTAATCTAATGTGCACACCGTATGTTTGGTTAAATTACTTGATGTGATTGTATGAGTTATACTTCTATTATGTGAACAAACTATTTGGTACAGACTATATTTAGATATTCTTCTTAAAAAATAGTAGTGTATATATTTTATCAACACTATAATAATTACTTGTTATTATTTTGTTATTATAATAGCACACATATCTACTAGAAGACTTAAAGGGTCTTTATTAATCATAATAATTGTATTGTTGGGGTTGAATTGTGCTTGCTGGTAACTAGTTTTGTTCACTTTAGAGGATCGAGCATCATGTGTGTGGAGTTTGTATACGTTAATTCAAGTTTTCATGTGTAGGTTACTGAGTTTATATTTGTGTGTGCATAAGAATTGTATATATAATGTTGGAGTACAAGTATGATTGTTGCTTATGAGAGTTTGACTGTAAATATGTATTTAAATTTTTAAACAGTGGGTTGTACTTTGAATTAGCTACTATGAATAACATAAAAATAGGGTCTTTATTGAACTTCTTTTGTGTCTAACTGATGTGTTCTATTTCCTCACTTGCAATTATTTTGTAGACATGGATTCTACACCTGAAGTTTCATTTGCTGCGGACTCACCACAAGAAACTACCACTTCAATTGATGATACAACTGCTAATAGTAATGGAGAAAATGAGGAAGTGGAGGAAGATCTTGATTTTGAAACTAAGAAAAGGAAAAGGACGTCTTTAGTTTGGTCAGAGTTTAAAGATGTCGAGCTTCCTGATGGGACCAAAAAGGCAGAGTGCATCCATTGTAAGGGTAGGGCTTGCTATACTTAAAAGCAAGAGTACTAGTCACCTTAAAAGACACTTGGAAAATTGTTTGAGGCGAAGAATCTTCCAAAAACAGCAACAAAGGATTACATTGGAACTAGTTGATCCGGATATTAATTCTCAAGTTGTGACTCCAGCTCTTACTAATGGGAAGTTTGATATGATGAAAATGCGAGAGTCGGTTGCACATTGGATTCTAATGCACGAACATCCTTTCACGATTGTGGAGGAGGAAGGTTTTAATATGATGCAAAGGCGTGGAATGTCTGAATGGGAGCAGGTGTCTCGTAACACCATAAAGAAAGATTGTGAAAAAGTTTATGAGATAAAAAAAAGAAGTTGAAGGATCTTTTTAAATCTATTCCCAAGATTAGTGTGACCACCGATATGTGGAAATCTACTAATCAGAGGATTGGATATATGGTTCTCACCGGTCATTTTGTTGATTCGAGATGGAAGTTGCAAAAACACATTCTGAATTTTGTTCATGTACCTCCTCCTCACACTGGTGTTGACATAGCTGACAATATTTATAAGTGTTTGAAGGAGTGGGGCATCAAGAATAAGTTGTATACAATATTAGTTGATAATGCTTCAAACAACGATTCAGCTATTGAAAGCCTAAGGGACACTTACACACTCACTAAAAAGTTACCTTGTATAGGAAATTTATTTCATGTGCGTTGTTGTGCACACATCTTAAATCTTATGGTTCAAGACGGACTTTCAAAGATCATAGACATTATTGAGGATATCCATGATAGTGTGGCTTTTTTAAATAAAAGTGAAGCAAGACTTAAGTTATTTTCAGAGATTGCACAACAATTGGGATTGCCACATAAAAAGTTTATCCTTGATTGCAAAACAAGGTGGAATTCTACATATGAGATGTTGTCAACAGCAATAGAATTTCAACAAGTGTTTCCAAAATTTCGGTATAGAGAGCCACGCTATGTTTGTTGTCCAACCAATGAAGATTGTTCTATTTTGCAAGTTTTTTGTGCTACCACTAACCTTATCTCGGGGAGTGAATTTCCAACTTCAAATATGTTTCTTAATGAAGTTTATCGCGTGAAAGTCTTACCGGATAAAACGTTTAAAGATTCTAATGAAGATAAGTTTGTTCATGATATGGTCAAAGCCATGAAGGAAAAATTTGATAAATATTGGGGGGAGTGTAACTTAATGATGTCAATTGCTGCTGTTTTGGATCCCAGGTGTAAACTGAAGGGAATTGAGATGTTTTGTTTTTCCAAAATGTACACACTAGAAGAAGCTAAAAAAAATCTTGGAATGGTGGATGACGCGGTTGCTGAGTTGTATAGTGAATATGAGGATGAATATTATCGTATTGGACATGAACAAAATACTGATACGGTTGGCTCAGCTTGTAACAATGTGAACGTTCAAGCTTCCTCTTCCGGGTGGTTTGAATTTGCTCAATTTGTGAAGACAACAGAAAATGTCCAACCTCAAAAATCTGAGTTGACTACATATCTAGAAGATGGACTTTATATATGTGATGATAGTTCACCTTTTGATGTTTTAGAATGGTGGCGGTTGAATTCTTTAAAGTATCGTATTTTGTCTCAAATGGCTCGAGATATACTTGCAGATCACAACGGTTGCCTCAGAAGCTTCCTTTAGTGCGGGGAGTAGAGTAATTGATACTTATAGAGCATCTTTGCTTCCCGAAACAGTTCAGGTCTTGCTTTGCGGAGGAGATTGGTGTCGAAGTCTTCATGGATTAGAAAGGAAAAACAAGGTGTG
This sequence comes from Gnaphalium uliginosum, assembly GCA_963930675.1. Classification (NCBI taxonomy): domain Eukaryota; kingdom Viridiplantae; phylum Streptophyta; class Magnoliopsida; order Asterales; family Asteraceae; genus Gnaphalium; species Gnaphalium uliginosum. The sequence goes on along the minus strand of OZ005683.1, from coordinate 10,495,293 downwards.
CCTTTTTTCGTTTTACTAACCATTTTTGTGTTCTTGTTACTAGATCTGATTATGTACTAACTTCACCCAATTGTTATGCAATTCAGAAAAAATAGAAGTCAGCTGTGATCGATCTTCATGTTCCTTGAAGTAAGTTGAGTAACAGACATTTCATATAAATAAATTCCTTAAGCTCATACATATTTAATTTATTTTGTTATTATCCTATGTGTCTTGACTTATTATACTATATATGTCTAATGTTTCAGATGTATTAGACTGAAGATGGTAAAGATTTTTAGACCCCATGACTTGAAGAAGGGAAAGATTTTCATTGTAATTATAAAGTTTGATACATTAAAGATCCATATCAGTATGTATTTTTGGAATTCTTGGAGTGATTATAATGAGTCTTTAAAGTATGGTTTTATTTATAGTTTAGTTTTTGTAATGTATGTGTTATGCCAATCAGAGTGCCCGGTAAAGTACTAAGCAGATCATGTATGTTCTTTTAAGCCTATTGTGAAAGTTTATCGAGCCGAGCTTAAAAATGTCGATACATCGACGAGCTCGAACTCGAGCTTAAAATATGGAGCTCGGTCGAGCTCGAGTCGAATTTCAAGCCTCGAGTTTTAGAGCCGAGTCGAGGTCGAGGTTTACAGTGTGTCGACTCGACTCGACTCGATTACACTCCTATTGAAAACATGTCTTTGCCAAAGAATGTTGTAAGCATATTCTGGAGGTTAAAGAGAAAGACAAGAACCTCAAACCAAACTGGAAAAGGTACTTGTGTATTAAAAATTGTTTAAAAAAAGAAACATAAGACTTTTGGTGTTTTATAAGTGTTCTTTTGTGTATTTTCTTCACCTTCCCATGATGTCACATATAAAGTAAAATACATTAAAGGCACTGAGATTATAATAAAATCCACCGTTAATGTCATTATCTTAAGATGATAAAGAAAATTATAGCTTATTTTATTTATTAAAAAAAAAACTATATAAAGTTTCTTTCAAGTGGCACATAATTTATGAGGAACTAGTTACGCACCTGCACTTTGCAGCATTTACTTGCAAAAATATGATGGCATCTGTCAGAAAAATATTATCTTTGGATGGATATGAATTTGAGACACCACTTAAAAGAAACTTATTTAAGGAATGTTTTTACACCATCCATATTAAATATGTTAACAGGCAATGTTTTGAAAATCGATTGGGTAAACTGCAATTTTCGTCCCTGTGGTTTTTCCAATTCTCTGATTTTGTCCCTTAACTTTTATTTTCGCTGCACCCATCCTCCATCTTATTAAATTTCAATTTTTTTTGTCCTTCTGTCAATTTGGAGTTAAATTGGCACGTTAAGTGGTCACACGTGAGGGCACCAAGGTCTTTTCCACTTTCCCTCCCATTTTATCCCTCTCATTTAGATATATTCTTTCTTATTCTGGATCCAGATTTTCCCCCATTTTCCTGCTCAAAAAATACGCACAGAGCCCTAATCGCATTTCAAGACTCAAATTGAAAAAAATTGAACAAATAATGGTTGTTAGACCACTTCCATACGTGACGAAAACTGACAGAAACCGACGCGCCACATCAGCGCCACCTAAGCTTTTTCTAGAAACTGACAGAAACTGACAGAAACTGACAGACCACTGCCATCAGTGATCCATCACTTTTTTTTCAGGGACCCACACACAATTTAATTAATATATTAATTACACAATAATAAAAATAAAACACAATTTATTAAAATAAAAGAATTACAATTAAAAAAAACACTACAAATAATGAAAATAAAAATGTAGGTTCTCTTATCTTGGACCTAATCGAATCAACACACACAATCGAGAGGCGGAATTCAAACGATTGTATATAGTACGTAGGAACACAAACGAATCAAACGCAAATAAAATTGTATATTGATATATTTGTCAATTAGCTTGATACACTGAAATGCCTTACAATATGCTCTCTAAATTCCCTGATTCGTCAACCCAAACAATGAGGCCGAAATGCTCTATTTATAGCGAAACCTAAACTGACCTGCGACACAAGGGATGTGTCGCACAGCCGATTCATGCGACACAAGCCTTGTTTCGCATAAGCGACACAGGCTCTGTGTCGCCTAAAACAAAACTTGTAATTTACTTATAATAGACAAGACGTCGTAATTACATAACAAACTATTACAAGCTAAGACCAACTGACAGACATATAAATATGCACCAACAAACTCTCCCGTGTCTTCAGCTTGGTCTTCAAAAAATCTTCAAATTATAACCAGCCTGCAGGGAACGTACCACCGGCATGTATTCCCATTTTCAAACAAATCTCAACAATCTTTTGAAACTTTAGAGCTTCTTCTTGATCAATAACGTAATGCTGAATCTTGTTGGCATGAAGAACTCTTAAGTCATATTTTGTTTGATTGTTGAGGCTTATAGGATCAAAAACACGAACAGTTGAACTTCTTAATTTTTGAGAATAGATCCACTCTCCCAGACCCTGTTCCTGATCTCTCTCAGTCAGATACTCAATCACAGCTTCACCAGTCTTCGGGTCGTACCACCAATGTCTAAATCTCTTTAACAAATTTAGTGGTAATTTCTCAAGTGGAACCGATTTCAGACTTGCAGCTGGCGGATATTTATACTTCACAATAGACTTTTGAGTTCTCGAATCTAACATCTTCTTAAAACGGTAGCGAACTCCCAGCTCAGGTCTTATCCATACATAGCGTTTGCTATGAATCTCTCTTCTAAGAATCCTTTGAATGAAGGCGCCTCGAGAATCGTTTGAATTATTTACCAATTCTAATTGCGCAAGACGATTAAGTTCAACCTTCGGCAAAGTGCTGATGCAGTTGAATCTTGGCCGGAAGTATTGAACACCATCCTTTCTTTTAATTAGGATTGAAGAACTTTCAGCATCGAATTTCCAATTATATATGAAACCGGTAAATCACCTCGAACTTTGTAAGATTTACAAATAGTAGTCGCCACAACCACAGTTTGATATCTCACAACAGGCTTGGACTGTACTGATGGCGACGGTTCGGAGGTCGGTTCATTTTCATCATCAGAAGAATCCGACTCAATGATAGGCGCATCAGGATCATACGGTTCTTCTGGTTGAGCTTGAACAGGCTCATTTTGTCTTTCAATAGTCCGGTTCAGCCTCAACATCCTCAAAGTCATAAGATATGTCATCATTATTCACCAAATTTATTAAGCTTTGTAGATACGTGATATTTGCTTCAGAGTAATCTAAAGCTATAGGAACCGGTTGACCTGGAATGTTTTCAGACGACGTAAAATAATCTAAAAGCAAATTTTCATTAATGTCCGAATTATTTACATCATCAGTTTGAGTTCCGGCAGAGGTCCTAGGTGTTGTTTCTAATTGACCTGACTCCCCCGAAACAATAGCTAGGGACTCCAATTCTAAAACCCTAGACTCTAAAATAGGAACCCTCGCCGCCTGCGTCTCTAAAGCCTAAATTTGAGCAGCTTGAGCTTCGAGAACCGCAGATTGAGATTGAATTAAAGTGGCTTGGTCTCTTGTTGTTTGCTGCATCTCATCCATACGCCTCAGGAGCTCTTGGATGACCGAAGGCAGAGGTTGAACAGGAACCTCAACACGGGGAATGTCAACCCGTGGCCCCGAAGAAGAAGTAGCAGCAGATTCACGACGTCGAACTAGCGGGGGCACCCAATCTTCATCCGTAGATTCTGAATCGCGAGGCCTTTTACCCACATCGGGTCGCACATAGACCATCCCTGCCCTTTTGCGTCTCTGAATGCGCTTAAAGCGTCTTATATCAAAGCGACATATATTTTCCATTGAGGGTTCGGGCGGGACGATTCCAGGAGAATCTGGTGAAGTGGAACCACCATCAGAAGAACTCTCATCCATTACCTCTTCAATACGAGGCTCATTTTCCGGTGCCATACCAGCAGGCTCTTTGACACGGCCAAAAACTTCAATATCTTCCAAAAATGCCTCTAGCTAGGGATTTTCTTCTCGAACAGGCACATTAACAAAAATATCTTCTGGTTGAGGAGCAGCTGCAGCGTCCAAAAATTCATCGGCCCTCGGAGGAACATAGTCCTCATTTACAATGTGCCCAACAAGTGGCACGTCCGCCGGTGCCGGGACCCCCTTAGCATATTGACCGCATATGGCAAAAATGCAGATATTCATCGCGGTTTGGCGGAACCGGTGAGCGGCATTCACCGGAAGCCCCGGAAAAAGATGCTTGAGTAATAGCTGGATAAACCGCGGGTACATGTTCCATCTGTTGTCCACAGTGTGTACATTGTCAACCATAGCCCGAAAAATATAACCAGAAAAGTTGTAGGGCTTGTTGTACACTAACGAGAGCATGGCAGAAGCTGTGGAGTGACTCATGCCGTCAAAACCCGCCTTCCTGCTCGATAGGCAGACAATCATGATATGCATTAAATACCTCCAGATCTTTGTGAGGTTGGCCTTTCGGTATTGATCCTTTGGGATTCCCGGATACCCAAGACGGATCATGCCGCCATTTATGAATGAACTTGAGAATTGAATGGGCTAGTCCGGATGATCAGCAAATTTGAAGAACTCGCGAATAAGCTGCTCCGAGATCACTACCTCTTTGTCATCCACTCTTGAAATAATCCGGGTCTGAGGCAAGTCAGAGTTAATCATAGCTGAGTTCCAGAAGGAACCAACTTGATTTTTGTAGATAGGGGTGGTTGCGGAAATGGCCGTAAAGATGCGGGAACGGCGTAAGAAATAAATCATCGGCCTAAAAGGCGCAGCCGATTCCCGATCATCCTCGAGAAAAGTCACTATATTGTGCCTTGGCTCCCAATCATTCACATTTATATCTGCCATTGCTATGAACACCAAAGACAAATAGCTCGAAAAGCGTTAGCATTGAAACTCGAAGACAATTTATTTCAATAAAAATGTCTTATGCGACACAGAGGATTGTGTCGTAGTAAGAATGCGACATATGCATTTGTGTCGCTAGAATGGTATGCGACACAAAAGATGGTGTCACAAAAATCAATTTCAAAAACTATGCGACAGAAACTCTTGTGTCGCTAACAAATTAAGCGACAGCAAGGATTGTGTCGCATTTTGCAATAAAATGATTTTATTTTAACACAACGACAGAAGCCTTATGTCGCACATCGTGTGTCGCAAGCGAAAGCGACACAAAGTTAGTGTCGCATCTCAGCAATGCAACAGACACAAAGTGCGACAAAGGGACTTGTGTCGCAGGTTGTGTCGCAATGACGAACAGAAGCCCAACCCAGAAAAAATGGAGAACAAATTTGGGGTTTTTCAAAAGTGACCACACCAAACCGTGCGTCAATGCATGTAGAGTATGAAATCATGTGTTTTAACCCGTAACATAAACAAACACCTCGTTAATTTGGAACAAAAAGCAAAACCCTAAAAACCCGTATATGATTTTAACAATTAAACACGAATTACACGGTAAAAGTGGTTAAAATTGGTACCTATAAGTCAAGAAGAGTAAGGAGAACAAAAATCACGGATTGGATTGTAACAAAAATGAGCCGAAAGATGAAATCAAATAAAAATTGACGTCGCAGTCTTTGTGTCGCAAATTTGAGGGTTGTGTCGCTATTTGTGTCGCAAAAACGTGTAGCGACGGAGAGGTAGGGTACGGCTTTTATACCTCAACCCTAAATAGCGACACAAGATGCGACATTGGTAGCGACACAAAGGTTGTGTCGCATTGCGACACAAGGCTTTTGTCGCACCTTGGAAAGTTTGGAAATTTTAATTTGATTTCAAGTTTTACACTCGAGAACCGATTTGATATATGCTTAGAGACTTGGAGAAACTAAAGCAAATACAATAAATTTAAACTAAGAAAAAAAATCATACAAGATTTAAAACTAAAGCCCGTTGATTTTGTTTTACAATCAACGAGAAAATCGTAAAATCTTTTTGGTGACGAAATTGTTTAAGTCTGATTAAGGAATCATATCAGGCTAACATGCACTTATTTTGAAATAGTAAATTTTATTTCGATTGTCAGGATTTTTGTCCACTTTAAATTTACTTAGCATATTTAAATTACCTGATATAAAGATTAGTTCTAAACATTTTTACTTAAGTATATGATTTCTGTTGGGAAAAACAATGATCAAACCTAAGTTATAAATCTGAAAGAGTCAAAATCTAACTCAGTTGTATTCAGGAAACTTAGTGAAATTCCTGAGTCTGTGTTTGAGTCTGTGCTACACAGACTGAAGAATTGTTTCTGAGTCTGTGCTGCACAGATTGAAGATCCTCACAGACTGAAAGCCATGCTCTTTCTGAAGACTTATGAATTCATCATCTGAAGAATGAAGATTGAATACAGAAGGCTTCACAGACTGAAGTTCACAGACTGAAGATCACAGACTGAAGTTCACAGACTGAAGATCACAGACTGATGAGCACAGACTGAAGAGCACAGATTGAAGAATGAAAGTACAAATGTACAGGAGATATTCTTCTTTCCTTAAGCTAGATACAACTGATAAGATGTTTGAGAAAGGTCAAACATCATATAAAGGTTCTCTTCTCAGCAAAGAAACCTTTTACCTTTTTGCTTTTTCTATTTCCAAGAAAAGCAAAAAGGAAGGCGTGCAAAGTTGCCCAAGATGCATCTGTTTTCCCTTGGACAACTATGTAAGCTGGATAATATAGAGTTACATCCAACTCTATAAATAGCAGTCCAAAAAGCACTGCTATTATCCAAGAAATTCAAGAGAATTAGTATACTAGACCTTTGAGCTTAGGCTAAAGCATTACCACACTTACTGTGAAGTTTGTAGTGATAACTGTATCTTTGTATACTACTTGGATCGTATTCAAACCATCTGTGTGGGTTTGAATACCTTGTCATCTTTGTGAGACAAACACTTTATTGTGAATAATACTTTGATTCATAATAAACTCTGTGTTAAAATTAATCTTGTTTTCCGCCTAGATTAATTTAAACTTGTTTGATATAAACCTTGGATATAAACTAACACGTTGAGATAACTGTGATTTAATCTGTATCTAAGTTTTGGGAACCTTGTGACCCATCAACTGGTATTAGAGCAAATAAAGATTTAATCTTTAACGATCAAAGGAACCCAGTTTATCAAACAATCATCTAAACCCATTTTTCTCTACATTTTCTACTTTGAAAAATGACTTCCTCTATTGCTATGGCTGGGAAGGGAATTCCAATCTTCAATGGTGTAAATTTTACCCACTGGAAATTGAAAGCTGAATGGTTTCTTGCTAGCATTCATGATGAAATGTTTAGAGTCATTAAGGAAGGACCCATTATTCCTGGCAGAATAGTTCCTGCTACTTTAGATGCAAATGGTACTATTTTGACACCTGAAAAATTTGTTGAGGCTGCCAAAAGTACCTGGACTGATCTAGACAGGCAACTATATGCATTAGATTTTAAGGCCAAGTCCATACTGGGCAATGCAGTTACTGAGCCTATCTTTGCTAAGATATCTGGCTGCAAAACTGCTAAAGCCATATGGGATATGCTAACTGACCAATATGATGGTGTAAGTTTAGTACAATCCCAAAAGAAGAAGAATCTCATAAGAAATTATGAGAACTTCTCTGCTGGTTAAGGAGAGTCATTAACTGATATTCATACCAGATTTCAGATCTTAATCAATGATCTTGAAAGGTATAATATCATCAAAGGACAGTTTGAAATCTGTGCAAAATTTGTTGATGTCATTCCAAACACTTTTTCTGAAGTTATCACTTCATTAATTGTAAGTGAAAAATTGGAGACATATGATCTCTCTGGCTTGTTTGGACTTCTACTAAATTTTGAAGAAACCAAAGCCAGAAAGGATCTAAATGCCAAAAGGATTGCAAAAGATCCATCTGCTGCCCTTGTTGCAACAACAAGGAAAAATAGAGAACTTTTCTCTAGAGCAGATTACCATCTTACTCTTACAGACTCAGAATCAGATGATGAAACTGAGTCTCTAGAAGCTGAAATGGCATTGCTAGCCCAAAGGTTAGAAAAAGCAAGATTCAAAGGTTCAAAAGGAAGGCCAACTTTTGATCCTAAGAAAGCTACTTGCTATAAATGTGGGCAAATTGGTCATATTTCTTCTGACTGCAGAGTGAAGATTGCAGAATCTTCAAATTCTGATAAGTGGGAAGAAAAGGCCAAGAAGTACAAGAAAAAGTACTTCAACTCCAAGAAAATTGGAGAGAAACAACAACCAAAGAAACTAGAGAAAGCTTTGGTTGTTGAACAATGGATAGATGAAGAATCTTCATCATCTGAGGATGATGAAGATATGTGCTTAATGGCTATCACAGAGAGCCAGTTTGACAAAGATGTCAAATTTGCAGAAAAGGCATGTGTTCATCCAGATTGGGACAGAGGATCTGCTTACAATGTAAATCATTTTAAACTTTACTATAGTGATGCAGAAAAACAGAAAATGTTTGAACACATTTATGTAGATTTTTTGAAAAGACTGGAGGAAATACAAGATTTAAAAATCAAACTCAGTCAAGTTCAAAAAGATCTACAATCAAAAGTGAATGAAATAAACCAAAATAAACAGTACAAACTTGAGCTTGATGCTCAATATGACCTTCTCAAAAAGATCAAGCTGGAAAAAGAAGCTTATAAAAACAAAGCTGATCATTATGAAAAGATCTGTAAATCTTGGTGTATTTCATCACTTAAAAATGTGGACTGTTTATCCAAACAGATTCCAGCTCAGATACAAGCGGTCATAGGTGATGAGTTTGATCTTAAAAGTCACATAAATTCAGAAATAAACTCAAAACCTACTATATTTGTACCTGAGATTTTACCTCATACTTTTAGTCATACTGTGGGAGACAAAGTTATATTGACAAATGCTTTTGTTAGACCAAAAATAGTTACTAAAGAACTAGTAAATGAGACAGAGCCAGACTCTGAAGACACAGACTCAGAAATCTCAGTCTGTGAAACTTCTCAATCTGAACAGCCTGAACTTATAATCACTAATGAATCTTTAGAAACTATAGAACTTGAAAAGAAAAGATTTATAAAAGGCAAAGTTAATATTCCCACAGTACCATCTTTAAAAAGACAAAAAGAGGTAAAAGGAATCAAGAATAAACAGAAAGGTTACAATGTGTTTGAACCTTCCACATCTCAGTCTGTAACTGGTCCAGACAATTATATGCGAAATGATAAATCTAAAGGCATAAAACCAGTAACAAAGGAGTTAAAAAAATCTCAGTCTGTGAGATCTAACTGTCAGTCTGAAAAAATAAATTTTCAGTCTGGCAAACTTAACTCCAAATCTGTTTGTGTTAACACTCAGTCTGACTCTCAAAAGTCAAATCTTAACAACCAGACTGAGACCATTAAGCTGCTTAGTGAAAACTTAATGAAGTTAACCACAGATTTTAAAACATTTGTTGAGTCAAAACAAGAGTTTAACAGAGGATCTAGTGCAAATAATAACCCAAAATCCAAAAGGACCATTATGTTGAACAGAAAATGTTACAACTGTGGAAATCTGGGACATGAAGGTATTAAATGCACAAAGTCCATTTTTAAATAGCCAAAGGCTGCTTTGATCAAACAAATGTCTTCTACAAACAACAAAATCAAAAATAGAGAGGTTAAAAGTCAACTTCACAGACTTAGCACCAAAACTGCTAAAGAATTGACTTCAACCAACTCTAAAGAACCCATCAAAAGATGGGTTCCCAAAAGTAACTAATTGATTTTGTTTGTCCTGTGCAGGGTAACAGCAAATGGTACCTAGACAGTGGATGCTCAAGACACATGACAGGTTCCTTGAAGAATCTGTCAGAGTTTGTAGAAGAAGAAGGACCTTCTGTCAAATATGGTGACAACTCTGTTGCCAAGATAAAAGGTTATGGTGTGGTGAAGGCTGGCAATATCAGAATAACAAAGGTGGCCTATGTTGAGGGATTAAAGCATAACCTGCTTAGTGCTAGCCAGATTTGTGATGATGATGGTGAAATCAGAATCAGAAAGAAGGTTGCTGTTATCTATAATTCCAAAGGCAAACCTATATTAGTTGCCAAAAGAGAAAGAGATATCTATCTCTTGGATCTTTCTTCTGCAGACAACAATGTAGAGACCTGTCTCTATACTCAGTCTGTGCCAGAACTAAGCTGGCTATGGCATAGGAGGCTATCCCACCTGAACTTCAAAAATATTAACCTCCTGTCAAAGAAGAAACTGGTTAGAGGTCTGCCTGATGTTACATTTGCAAAAGACAAACTTTGTCCTGCATGTACACTAGGGAAACAGACCAAGAACCATTTTCCATCCAAATTGTTAGCTACAATTGAACAACCACTGCATATGCTCCATATGGATCTGTTTGGACCCATGAGCATTAGCAGTTTGGGTGGAAAGAAGTATACACTTGTGGTTGTGGATGAATACACAAGGTACACTTGGGTCATCTTTCTTAAAGCTAAAAATGATGCTCCTGAAGAGATTATCAATCTAATCAAGAGAGAAGAATTGCAGAAAGATGCACCTGTCAAGCAACTCAGGAGTGACCATGGTACAGAATTTAAGAATTCTACTCTCATTGAATTCTGTGCTGACAAAGGCATTATTCAAAACTTTGCCTCTGTCAGAACTCCTCAACAAAATGGTGTTGCTGAGAGAAGAAATCGTACACTCATAGAAGCTGCAAGAACCATGTTATGCCATGGTCAAATGTAGGTTTATTTTTGGGCAGAAGCAGTTAACACTGCCTGTTATACCCAAAATAGATCTATTTTGGTCAAAAGGCATGGCAAAACTGCATATGAGTTGTATCATAAGAAGGTTCCAACCATCCATTACTTCCAGACCTTTGGTAGTAAATGCTATATTCTCAATCAAAGAGATCAATTAGCTAAGATGGAACCTAAATCTGATGAAGGAATTTTTGTTGGCTATTCATCTATCTCAAAGGCCTACAGAGTCTACAACAACAGAAGGAATAAAATTGAAGAAACCATCAATGTCACCTTTGATGCTTCCTCTGCTAATGATGAACATGTTTCTCAGTCTGATGTTCATTTGTTAGAAGATTTATCTGTTGTGGGATCTGAATCTCAAATCCCAGTTGTTGTTAACCAACAACAGGACTCTGAAAGTGATAATGAAGATGATCAACCTGCTCATTCGATGACAATACCTTCATCAACAGAAGATGAATCTATATCCAGAGATTCAAACTCTTCTGATACATGTGTTCAATCTGATAGTTTTCAATCTGTGAACTCTACAGACTCAGACTTGCCCTGTGTAGAAGATGATGCAGAACTCAGTCCTGCTATTCTTCCACCAAATGAGAATGATTTACCATCAAATGATGAATCACTTCTAGGAGTCAAAGAACACAAATATCATCCAATTACAGAAATAATTGGAGATTATGTTTCTGGTGTACAAACAAGAGCTAAAGTGTCAAACTTATTTACTGCAAATTTCTGTTTCTACACAAACTTCCTGTCAATCATTGAACCAAAGAAAGCTGAAGAAGCCTTGAAAGATGATGATTGGGTTGAAGCAATGCAGGAAGAGTTAACAGAATTTGACAGAAACAATGTTTGGACCCTAGTTCCTGCTCCAAAAGGAAAAACCATTATTGGAACAAAATGGGTTTACAGAAACAAAATGGACAAGGATGGAGTGATAATCAGAAACAAGGGAAGGCTAGTTGCTCAAGGCTACAAGCAGGAAGAAGGCATTGATTATGATGAAACATTTGCCCCTGTAGCCAGAATTGAAGCAATAAGGTTATTCTTGGCATATGCTGCATTCAAGGACTTCAAAGTCTATCAAATGGATGTCAAGAGTGCAATTCTGAATGGCAACTTACAGGAGGAAGTCTATGTGAAACAACCTCCAGGTTTTGTAAGTTCCACTTTTCCAAATCATGTCTATAAATTGCAGAAAGCACTATATGGGCTAAAACAAGCTCCAAGAGCTTGGTATGACACCTTATCATCCTATCTTCTTAGTAATGACTTTACTAGAGGAGCAATGGATAAAACTTTGTTCTTCAAAAGGAACAAGGCAGATGTCATACTAGTCCAAATCTATGTTGATGATATTATATTTGGGTCTACTGATGAAAAATTGTGTAAATGGTTTTCAAACTTAATGTCAAAACAGTATCAAATGAGTATGATGGGTGAATTAACATACTTTCTTGGTCTACAAGTACATCAGAAAACTGATGGTATCTTCATCAACCAAGGTAAATATGTCAATGACCTACTTACTAAATATTCTTTAAAGGACTGTTCAATTATGAAAACACCAATGAGCACTGCAGACAAGTTGGATAAGGATCAGTCTGGTAAGTCAGTCTGTCAAACCACTTATAGAGGTATGATAGGATCTCTACTATACCTCACTGCAAGTAGACCAGATATCATGTTCTCAACATGTTTGTGTGCTAGATATCAATCTGAACCTAAAGAATCGCATCTAAAAGCTGTAAAAAGGATTTTTAGGTACCTAAAAGGTACTCCTAACCTGGGTCTTTGGTATCCCAAAGACTCTGGTTTTGATCTAATTGGATATACAGATGCAGATTATGCAGGTTGTAAATTAGACAGGAAAAGCACTTCTGGTGGATGTCAACTGCTAGGTGGCAAACTAGTCAGTTGGTCAAGCAAGAAACAGAATTCTGTTGCTACATCCACTGCAGAAGCAGAATATGTGGCTGCTGGTAGTTGCTGTGCTCAACTGCTATGGATGCAACATCAACTAGCAGACTATGATTTGGTGTTTACAAAAACTCCAATCATGTGTGATAACCAAAGTGCCGTTGCCATCACTGAGAATCCTGTGTTTCACTCCAGGACAAAGCATATTGAGATCAGACATCACTTTATCAGAGATTGTGCTGAGAAAGGTAAAGTGATTCTCAAATATGTGCCCACAAATGACCAATTAGCAGATATCTTTACTAAACCTTTAAATGAAGATAGATTTTTGTATCTGCTTGGTCAACTAGGAATGCTCAACCCCTAGTAAAACCTTGAATCTATATGATTCAATTCTTAGTCTGTGTCTGCTTTTCAATCTGTATAACTGTATTCTCAGCTACATACAATCAAAAAGCACAGACAAAGAGATGTTTTTGTACATACTTTCTAAGAAAATACCAAAAAGATTTTATACCTTCTGTTATTTTCTTTCAGTCTGACTGATTATATGTTTCAGTCTGTGTAACTTCTTCCAGATTTGCTACACAGACTGACCATATTCATTCAGACTAGACCCTCTATTTTTGTGCTTTATTAATTCATAAGGTTAGTATTTTAGTACTATTAGTATTAATACTGCTAGTTACTTTTAGTACTGCTGGTTAATACTGATAAGACTTTTTAACACTGCCCCCATGAATTCGTATTTTAGCACTGCTGGTAAAGATAGGTACAATTAACACTGTTAATGTAGCAAGTTACTACTGTTAGTTAAATTTAGTACTGCCTTCGAAAGTTACCACTGTTAGTTAACTTTAGTACTGCTTTGGCAAGTTACCACTGTTAGTTAACTTTAGTACTGCCTTCGAAAGTTACTACTGTTAGTTAATTTTAGTACTGCTTTCACAAGTTAGTACTGTTAGCAATATCAATCTGTTACCACTGCTGGCACAAAAGTTTTTTTTTTTTTTAAAATTCTGTTATTTTCTCTTAGTCTGTCTGCTATATGGCTCAGTCTGTGTGACGTCACCCAGACTCATTGCACAGACTGATTTTATACACTCAGACTAAATGCTTTTTAATTTTAATATATTTATTTATTTAGTCTATTTTTTTTACATAAATAAACAACAATATCTTTGCATTTAATGCTTTAACCATCTTTATGGTAATAATCATTAAAAGTTTTGGCGCTTGTTGTCTATTTATCTGCTCAATACAAAAAGTGCACGTGCCTCAGCGCTACTGTTGCAGAAACAGGGATAAACCGTCCAAGTGGGTCCCATTTAACGGAAATTTAATTTCTACAAATACCCATTTATGTTTTCTCCCTTTCTTCTTCATTCGTACTTGCACATCAAAAACAAACAGAGTTTCTAAACCCTAAATCGCTCAACCATTTTCAAAATCAATTTCTAAAATCTCTTCAATGGCTGATCAATGGGTTTACACGGCACCTGCCAACATCGCTGCGGCTAAACCCTTCAAACAAGGGAAACAGGTAAAACTCTGTATCAACAATCAAGTAGCTACCATTTCCATCCCTGATTCGAAAAAGAATAAAGGGTTTGAGGAACTAACTGCTTTTATGTCTGCTCATCCATTAAGGGGAGCGTTCTTTAACACAGTTCCTCAAATATACCCACATTTTTTAATGGAATAGTGGTATACTTGCTCCTCAAATAATACCAATACTGCAATTACTGGTACTATTGATCATGGTAAACGGGCAGTTACCATTGATCAGGAGTTAATTAGGAATGTCTTAGACCTGCCTTTGGGAAATAATTTTGAACCTATTCCAACCAAAGAAGCAGCAAGGGCTTCTCTTACTTTGGTTGGATATACCAAAGAAAAAGGCACAATTTTGATGTCAGGATTCACCCCCAAATGGAAATTTTTAATTTCTGGCATCATTAGGAGTCTAGGAGGTAAATCTGGTAGCACAGGGGAGCTAAATGAGTTTGAAACTCAGCTGTTGAGCTCATTCATCACTGGTTTAAACATCAACTTTGCAGAGTTGTATTTTCAAGAAATTTTAAAACTGGTGAATGAGTCAAACAGAATTTTTAATGTACCTTTTATAAGGCTACTCTCCCTGTGCATCCAATCCAGGTTAACTGGGTCTGTATATATGTCCTTTAATAATAAAGTGGCAGATATACCTGTTCCTGTGCTCACATATAAAGTGTTTAACCATCCGGTTCCACTTTCTGGAGCACCTATCACTGCTGCTATGCAGCACTGGATTGATCACCCATATGTTGCTTCTGCATCCATGGAGGGTGATGATTCAAGTGATAGTATGGGTAATAAGACCCAGGCTGTTGAAGATCGTGTGGCTGAAGCAGAGCACACAAACTCCGGGGATACAGACTCAACTCAGTCTGTGCACTTGGAGTCAGACTCAAACATTCCTGAGTCTGTTCCATCTTCAACAGAAGATGCAGGTAGTACTTCTTCTTCATCTGAGGACATGGATATAGATCAACCTTCTTATCCTAGCCCATCCTCACCCACAAAAGAGAGTCCCAAACAAACCAACCCAGATGAGTCACCACTCACTCTGGAGGAATCACCAGACTCAACCCCCAAAAGTATAGCACAAATGGAATCATCATCCATGGAACTGGATGTCAACAGAACACCTTCCAGTGCTGTAGACCATTCCATTACAGCTCTGCTAGAGTCTGTGGTGCCAATGGCTACCCAACTGACCCAACCTACACCTAGTTTAGTCAGCTTGGATACCCACATTGCTGCTGCTACACTGACCCCTGTAGTAAGCATTGAAGAAGATGCTCCAATCCTGAGCACTACCAACCCCCTCTTTACCCCACTCACAATGGCTGGACCCATATTGACCACTAGTCCTGCACTAGTTCACACTCCGGTGAGTCTTTTCTTACACCCCTCTGCACAGATTGCCAATGCCCCAGTCATGTCACAGACTGAGGTACAGATCTCCTCTTCTTTGCTCCATGATCTACCATCTTATCACCAGATGGTTAGTGAGGGCATACAAACTTCAACATCAGTTGCCAGTGATACTGCTCCATTACACCAGGAACTGTTTGAGGCAACAGGTGCAACACAATCATTTCCCCGTGATATCTTATCCTATCACCGGATTAGATCTGAGGGAACAACTACACCACTCAATGCCTATGATCGCTTTTCCATGCACAGGACACAGAGTGAGGCAAAGAGTGCAACACCAAAAGATTCCAGTGATCTTGCTCAGTTTCAACATGAGTCAAGTGAGGAACACATACCATCACCCAATTCTAACCCCTCCAACCAGACTCAGTCTGTGCCTTCTAGTACACTTAATGATGTGCTTTCTGCCATCAACAGGTTGTCTGAATGGGTACAGACTGAGTTCACTAATAATAAGAAAGAGCTAGAGAAGATGCAGCATCTAGTCTCTACTATGGTGGATAAAGTGGATATGCTGGAGGAAAAGGTATCCAATAGGTTAGATGCAATGCAGACCACCCTCTCAAACTTGATAGATGATGTCAAAAAGGGGGAGAAGATGAAGCATGGGTCTGCAGAAGATAAAACCTCAAAAGATAAAGATTTAAATAATAAATCCTTAGATTTAGGGGGAGATAGCAGTGAGGGAGATGATGGAGATGATGGACCCGAAGGTGCTAGGGTGAAGTCTCAGACTGAAGCTCAGTCTGTGCCACAGACTGAAGATATGAGTGCACAGACTGAGGGGGAGCAAGAGAGATTGCAGTTAGGTGAACATGCTGAGATGGTTGCACAGACTAAGGGGGAGTCATCCATTGTCTTACACATAGACCCAATTGCAACTATCTCAACCCAAGGTCAGCTGGAGTTGAAAAGACCAAGGGAAGAAGAAGAAGAAAATGTTCAACCTCTGTTAATCAAGAAAGCCAGGAAAATGAAAAGAATGGCCAGGAGGATTCCTGAATGGGATATCTTTGATTCCCAACCAAAAATGAAGGGGATCAAAACCTGGGACCAGTTCTTAAAGCTGGCAGAAGAACAGGACAATGACGGTGATGATGATGATGCCATCAATCCTGACTGCAGTTCTGAGTCTGAAGTTTTCAGAAGATCAGATGATGATGAAGATGATGCTACTTTTGGAGGTGTAGGTGAAGGAGCCTCAAAAGTCAAGACTGGAGAGTCTCAGTCTGTGCCTTCTGAACCTGCACAAACTGAGACACAGCATCAATCACAGACTCAGAGCTCAGAGCAACCAGCAGCAAGCACTGATGTTCTAATTATCAGTGCTGAAGCCATTCAAGCTGAAGCCTATCCTGCTAGACCAACCACATCAACCAGAACACTGCCTCCAGGTAGAAGTGAGATTGAAGACAGAATGCAATGGAGAAGTGCTCATCTGATAAGCACTTATCCTGGGTCAAGCTCTACCATGGAAGAAGTAATGGATAAGGGTAAGGGCAAGGAGATTGCCTTATCCAAGCAGGAAAGATTAAGCAAGATCAAGAAGATGGTGGATGATCATGCTGCTGGAACAAGAAATCCGGAACTGTCAAATCTACAGGATGAGCTCTTGCAACAAGAAGCTACTGCTCAAGGTATGACCTTAACCGAATACTTAAATGTATTATCAACTGAAGAGCAGAAGCTGAAGGAAGCAAGATTTGTTGACATGCTCTCCAAAGAGTTAGAAGATGAAAGTTGTTCACAGACTCAGATCAGAATGAGTCAAGTTGAGCAACAGATCAAAGAAGATGAAGAGCTGTCAATAAGATTACAGAAGATAGAGAGCCTGAAACCAAAGCTACAAGCCACTTTCCAAAAGTCAAAGCTCAAGCAGAAGATCAGAGAATGTCATCTGAACAAGATTGGACAGAAATTAAAGCTGGAGCTGACTTTGACCAAGAGCAAGAAGATGGTATGGGTGGATGAACTGTACACTCTAGGGTTTAAGGAATGGCAATCCATTGCCAATCTTTTGAAGAGTGCAGCTGACAAGGATCTGAAGAAAGAAGTTCTGGATGAGCTATCTTACCTGATTGAGCTAGTTCCCAGTCTGGGGCTCATCTCAGAAGAAGAGTACAAGTTGTTTTGTATAGCAAACAATTTTGTAATCAAGAAGAAGTCAGCTGGGTTATCCACAGAGAATGAGCAGAGAAGGGAGCATCCTCTACCCAAAGGTATTGTTTTCATAGATAGATCTTATGTACAGACTGACAACATTAAAGGTCTGTGCTATAGAGATATCAATGGGATAGAGTGCTTCCAGGATCAAAATGGACTATATAGAGAGTCTCTGCTACACTGCATTGCCCTGCTGAAGGAATGCAAACATTCTCAAGCCAGACCATTCAGAAGAAGACTGATTAGCTGGTTATTCAACAACCTTTCCCAAATCAGGATGATGATTGGACTTGAAGACATCTGCAAGAAGATCATCCTAGAGTGTCAAGAATTTGAAGACAAATCTGATAAGGAAATGGAAACACTGTTGAAGAGGAAAGTAGAAAAGATGAAAGAGATCAAGGCTCGGAGAAAGGACTGAAGATTGTTATATTTATATTATTTACAATCTTATGTAATAATTGTAATATTTTTGTATACTAACTATGACTTTGACTTTATATATATAAGTCTAAGATTCATAAGTTATGTTGTACTTTAGTATTTATTATTTCTCCATTATCTTTTGTAAATAGATTTTGACATCATCAGATAGGGGGAGATTGTTGGGAAAAACAATGATCAAACCTAAGTTATAAATCTGAAAGAGTCAAAATCTAACTCAGTTGTATTCAGGAAACTTAGTGAAATTCCTGAGTCTGTGTTTCTGAGTCTGTGCTACACAGACTAAAGAATTGTTTCTGAGTCTGTGCTGCACAGACTGAAGATCCTCACAGACTGAAAGCCATGCTCTTTCTGAAGACTTATGAATTCATCATCTGAAGAATGAAGATTGAATACAGAAGGCTTCACAGATTGAAGTTCACAGACTGAAGATCACTGACTGATGAGCACAGACTGAAGAGCACAGATTGAAGAATGAAAGTACAAATGTACAGGAGATATTCTTCTTTCCTTAAGCTAGATACAACTGATAAGATGTTTGAGAAAGGTCAAACATCATATAAAGGTTCTCTTCTCAGCAAAGAAACCTTTTACCTTTTTGCTTTTTCTATTTCCAAGAAAAGCAAAAAGGAAGGCGTGCAAAGTTGCCTAAGATGCATCTGTTATCCCTTGGACAACTATGTAAGCTGGATAATATAGAGTTACATCCAACTCTATAAATAGCAGTCCAAAAAGCACTGCTATTATCCAAGAAATTCAAGAGAATTAGTATACTAGACCTTTGAGCTTAGGCTAAAGCATTACCACACTTACTGTGAAGTTTGTAGTGATAACTGTATCTTTGTATACTACTTGGATCGTATTCAAACCATCTGTGTGGGTTTGAATACCTTGTCATCTTTGTGAGACAAACACTTTATTGTGAATAATACTTTGATTCATAATAAACTCTGTGTTAAAATTAATCTTGTTTTCCGCCTAGATTAATTTAAACTTGTTTGATATAAAACTTGGATATAAACTAACACGTTGAGATAACTGTTATTTAATCTGTATCTAAGTTTTGGGAACCTTGTGACCCAACAATTTCAACTCATGATTGAGATTGAATCACTTTGTTATTATTAGTATGCATATTATATTATATAACTCACATTAAAATATATATGTGAAATCAAAACATGTTAGTATTTTCTATATAGAGGGTGAAGGTATAGATGTATCTTTAGAACCAAGTTAGCGGTGACAGGTATGTACTTTCGTACAACAGAGTCACATAAGCAAAGGTTCAGGTTGAACAAACACCAGCCTGAACAATTAAACTAGAGGGTACAGGTCTGTACATTCGTACTACAGAGTACCACAGTTTAACACAAACCAGTACGAGGCAATCTTTTTATAACTTTTCTTGTACATTTGTACATTATATTTTAGAATTTTGGAATGCCATGGGTACGTAATAGTTGTCTATAACTTAACATAGACGACGTACCTAAGTTCTTTTCAAGAATATATTAGATGAAACCAGGTCTGTATTGACATACAACAGAGGAGACGGCTAATATATTCCCCCAGATAACACCATACAAAGACCCTATATTTTAGATCATAACATGTTTATCATCCAAATATTAAGACTAAGTGTCAAAATATTTCGGACATTTATGCCCTTATTTCAACGTAATGTCATACATATTAATGTGTCGTTATATAAAGAAATATGCATATTTAAGAGTTAAGCTTTTTAGTAACTTTAGTACAAATGTCTACCAATACATCATTTGATGAAGCTAATATTTATAAAAGGTATTTCAAGTATGCTAGATAAATCTACTGACACATCAAACATAAACCTTAAAATTCAATCTTATGAATGTCTACTGATGTACTATCATTTCCCAAATTGTTTACAGACATAATTCAACGTCCGTTTTAGCAATGTTGCAACTATTGCGTTTCTTTAAAACTAACAAGTACAAAGAGTGGCAGTTGCGTGTTTTTTTTTTTTTTTAATCTAAATCCAAGTTCAAAAGATAATTATGACCAGAAATGGAGAGTTAGGCACTACTCAAACTTACCATTATAATCATAAAGACTAGCTCATCAAATCGACTACGAGGGAAAGCTTTTGTGAAAAGATTTGTGTTTTGCTTAAGAGTAGGGATTTGGACAAGGTCAATTAGATTCTTCTCATAGCAATCCTGTATAAAATGATAACGAATTTCAATATGTTTGGTTTTTGAATGTTGTACGGGATTGCGTATGATGGATACAGCAGCTGAATTATCAATATGAATAGGAGTAAGAGTTAGAAGTAACCCATAGTCACGCATTTGATGTTGAATCCAGAGAACCTGGGAACAGCAACTGGCAGCAGCAATATATTCTGCCTTGGTGGTTGAAGTAGAGACAGTTGTCTGCTTCTTGCACTGCCACGAGACTAATCGGTTTCCTAGAAACTGATATCCTCCAGTTGTTGACTTTGCATCCACTGAGCAGCCACCATAATCAGAATCTGAAAAAGTAGTTAAGGCAAAATTGTTTTCGTTAGAGTACCAGAGACCCAGAGAGGGTCTCTACTTTAGGTAACCTAAGATACATCTGACTGCCTTTTCATGAGAAGCTTTAGGCTTTGCTTGATATCTTGAACAGATGGACACAACGAATAATATGTCCGGCCTAGATGATGTGAGGTACATAAGCGATCCTATCATAGAACGATAGTCTCGCTGATTTACATCATCTTCTTCATCAGCAGGTCCAAGTTTGTGACTAATGTCAATGGGAGTTCCTTAGTGTTTCGCATTGAGCATCTGATATTTTGTCTAGATGTCCTTAACATATTTTGTCTGATGAATATAAATTCCCTTATCAGACTGCTCGACTTGAACACCTAGGAAGAATTTGAGTTCTCCCATTGCACTCATCTCAAACTTAGATTTTATGACTTTCTCGAAATCTCTGCACAACACCTCATTGGTCGAACAAAAAATAATGTCATCCACATATACCTGCACAAGCAACAAATCCTTTCCCGTCTTTTTAATAAAAAGAGTTGAGTCAATCTGCCCACGGGTGTAACCATTTGTGAGCAGATGTTGAGACAGCGTTTCATTCCAAGCCCTTGGAGCTTGATGAAGACCATACAGCGCTTTGTCGAGTTTGTAGACATAATCAGGATGCACTGAGTCTTCGAAACCGGGAGGTTGTTTTACATAAACCTCTTCGTTGACCTTCCCATACAAAAATGCACTTTTCACATCCAGTTGATAAACACGAAATTTCTTGTATGAAGCATAAGCAAGAAATATCCGAATTGATTCCAAACGCACAACTGGAGCAAAAACCTCGTCATAATCCAATCCTTCAATCTGTGTAAAGCCTTGAACGACCAGACGAGCCTTTTTCTTTATCACCACTCCTCGATCATCTTTCTTGACACGATAAACCCAGCGAGTACTAATCGGATAGAATCTCTGAGCAGTTTAACCAGCTCCCAAACTTCTAACTTTTGAACTGTTGGAGCTCCTCTTGCATGGCTTCTACCCAGTGAGAGTCAGTTAATGCTTTGTTAATATTTTTCGGTTCAATTTGAGAAAGGAAGCATGACTCCATTTGAGCTAACTGGCACTCTGTTTGCCCTCTGGTTCTAACTCCATCTTGTAAATCACCAATAATGTTATCGACCGGGTGATTCACATTGACACGGCTAGTTGGAATCTCTTCATGTTCAATGACAGTTTCCAAGTTTGTATCGTCTCCCCCAGAGACTAAAGTCTCTTCGTCTACCTCTGTGACATATTTTACTTCACCGTCTGATAAAGCCGGCATATCTGGATCTGTATCAGGGTCTTGAACTGTTTCTGTAGTGGGAGAAGGAGGTGGTGGTGTTTTTGTAGTAGACTTGGATACATCAGAGTATATATCAAGTCCATGAAGCAGTGTCACCACCTGTTCAACTTCATCCTCAGCAGGAAGTTTGAATGAGTCACATACGGTCATAGTCGAACAAGAAGTCGGGTCCCGTTCCTTGTGAAGGATGAGAATAACGCAGACACGTTACTTCGAAATGTTCCTCCACTCTCTTTGTTGCTTTGTTATACGCACGTTTATTGGGTGAATTATTTGAAAAACCCAAAGAGTAGCCTTCACTCGACTTTTTACCGAATTTAGCCACTCTTTCTTTTGTGTGTATAATCATACAGGGACACCCGAAAGGCTCAAGAAACCGTAAATTTGGTTTACGGTTGTTAAGGAGCTCATAACAAGTCTTGTTGCGCTTCTTAACCGTGGACACTCGATTCAGAATGTAGCAGGTTGTGTTGACCGCTTCTTTCCAGAACGTGATAGGCAGTTTTGAATCAGCTAACATAGTCCGTGCAGCTTCAATGAGAGTCCCGTTCTTGCGTTCAGCAACTCCATTTTGTTGTGGAGTTCTTGCAGCACTGAACTGGTGATCAATGCCTTTCTTTAAACAGAACAAACCTAGTGTTGAGTTCTTAAATTTTGTACCATTATCACTCCTCAGTTTCTTGATCTTCAGATTGCACAAATTTTCCAGCTTGTCGAACAAGTAGATAAGAATTTCGGTAGTCTCATCCTTGGAAGCTAAGAAATAAACCCAAGAGAACCTTGAGTAGTCATCAGTAACCACCAAACAATACCATGCTCCACCAATACTCTTCTTACTCACTGGTCCAAATAAGTCCATGTGCAATAATTCCAACGGCTTTTCAACAGAGTTTACCAATTTTGACTTATGGGTCTTCTTGTGATGTTTCCCTTTTTGGCATGGAACGCAATGGTCATTGAGCCCGAATGATTGTTTCGGTACACCACGCACAAGATCATGTTTAACCAAATAATTCATTTAACGAAAATGCAAATGACCCATTCGCCGGTGCCACAGTAAAGATTCTTTTTCAGTGGCCTTAGACAGAAAACACGTTTGCTGCTTTGTTTCAACAGCACGTATATCCAGAATGTATGTGTCTCTGTCCCGAGGTGCCCTCAGTAGCACCCATTCCTCGGGAATAACAAACCCCGACTTCAGAATGCAACACTCACTTTTCGTGAAAACAGTAGTTTACGACTTATCACAAACTTGCGATACACTAAGTAGATAGTGTTGCAGCTGTTCTACAAAATTTACTTTTTCAAAGCTCACTCGGCCGTTTGAGAGTGTGCCTTGACCAGAAAGTATACCTCCTTTGTCACTAGAATAAGCAACATATCCCCCATTATACGCATGAACATCGGAAAGCAGGGATATATTGCCGGTCATGTGCCGCGAGCAACCACTATCGATATACCACTTGCTATTCATTACGGCTTCAGATTGCTGAAACGGAGACCCAAGCCTTTACAGACTCGGGCACTCCAGTAGCATCATCCACAATGATCACATCAGTCAAAATTTTGTTTTTGAACATATCTGAAGTGTTGCCTGATGTGACACTGTTGAATGTAGAATCACTTGATGATTCTTTCACTTTCCAAATCTTTTGAGGTTTGGAAGGTTGCTTGTCAACAATTTTGAGTTTAACAGTTGATGATTTGGTTGGCTCAACCTTGCTGAAATTCTTAGCGGGTGAGGGAGAACGTGAACCTTTAAAAGAAGAAGGTTTAATCGAAGAGTTTCTAAATTGTTTAACCGAATAGTTTCTAAATTTAGAAATTCTAGGAACACTTTTCCCAAACCGCTTTTGAGCAAGCAACGGGCAGTCATTTATTAAATGACCTTGTTTCTTACAATAGAAACAAGATCTTTGCTCAACAGGTTGTTGAAATTTTGGAGCAAACTTATGAGGATGGTTGAGTGAATCATTAAAGGAACATGTACACTTATGTGAGCATGTTGAGTTCGACGCTTGTTTAGAGAAAACAATGGATTTAGAAGAATTTTGATGCCTTTTAATGTTTTCTTTTATTTTCAAAATCTTCTTTTCAGGCTCAGCTTTAGCTTTGCCTTTTCCACTTAAAGCCATGACTGGAGTTTCATTAATTATGATTACATTGTTTGGCTTTACATTTTTCTTTTCAATCTTAGAGTACTCCTCTTCGGTTATGTCCTCAGTTTCCACAATCTCCTCTACAGTAACTGGAGAATCACATGTAGCCTTACTTAAAGCAGGCTTACTAACATCACAAGGGTTAACATACTCAGCCTTGACACAATCAGTAACTGGTTTAACAGATTCAACCTCTTGAGCCTTAAAAATCTCAGGTTCACTAGTTTTTGCCTTAACAGATTCAGGCTCACTAGTGCTAGGTTGTTCAGCAGTTAATTTAACCTTTTCAGCCTGAAGTTGCACAGGCTTACTTATTTTGACAGGAACAGATCTAACAGGATTTATGTCTACCTTTGAAAAAGTAGGCACAAATTCAGTGATGTCATCCATAACAAGCATAGAAAAATAATTTTTAGGAGGCGAAACTTGATGATAGCCAAGTCCAGCCTTGCTTTTTGTATCAGTCCTTTGTGCCTGAAGGATCTCATCAAAGACTAGAGAGGAGGCTGAAAAGTTTGATAATTTTCCTTTTAAATCAAGAACTTCAGCCTGAGAATCAGCAGGTTGTTTCTTTACTAAGGTGAGCATATTAACATAACTTCCTATCTCATCTTGCTGTTCAAAAATTTTGGCTTTTAATTCTTTCTTTTCTTCAAAAATTGCTTTTAACTGTTTATCACAAGCCTCATCATTATCTTTTAACATATTATTTGAAGCAGTTAACTGTTCTATGTTGGCGATAAGGCGTTCATTTTCTTCTCTTAGCCTGTTCACTTGTCCAGTCAAACGAATACAAGATATACAAGAGAAGGGTTCATTATCAACCTCATGTATGTTGGCCATGAAAGCTTTGTTCTGTTGATCATCATCAGCCTGTTCTGACCAGTCAAATGCTTCATCGGACAACATTAAGGCAGCAGATACCATTGCCTTTTCTTCAGCTTTAGCCTTCTCTGTAGATTTGTTCGGAGTAGGCCTTGTGAATCCAGAGAAGGGCTGTCATGTTTCACATTCACGAGCAAAGTGTCCATAGTTTTGACACTTGTAACATTTGACTTTTCTCTTGTTGAATCCCAATCCCTTATCATTTGGGTCCTCGAGCGACTTCTTTCCTGTTTTCTTAAAGTAGGT
The DNA here is from genome assembly GCA_963930675.1 of Gnaphalium uliginosum. NCBI lineage: Eukaryota > Viridiplantae > Streptophyta > Magnoliopsida > Asterales > Asteraceae > Gnaphalium > Gnaphalium uliginosum. The sequence continues at coordinate 10,469,867 of OZ005683.1, read as the reverse complement.
CTTAGCTCTTCGAGTAAGCATAGCCAAGTTCCACCTTAAGTCCATGCGCTCCAATTCATCATCATTGATTTGACGGAAATCTTCTTCGGTCAAATCCATAAAACTAGCTTTCTTACAGAGAAAATCATCATAGGCGGAAAGCAACGCTGAGAAAAGTGCAGCATGATCTTGTGAAGCTACCGGGATAGGTCCTTGATGACTTGGTGGTAGAAAGTAAGAACCCCCAGAAGAAGCGCTTAGTTGATGACTTGAGGATCCACCAGTTCCACCAGCCAAGAATGCAGAGCCAGATGTTCCAGTTAATGAAACATCCACTCCGTAGATCTTAGGATTTTGGACATTTGCAATAGCCTTGGTTTCCTTCCTTTGAATGTCCAGAAGATAAGCTTCTAGCTGACCAATAAGATCATCAAGAGACATATTCAGAATGTCTGGATCTTTTTCCATCATTAAAACTCGAGTATCCCATTTGTCAGGGAGGGATTCAAGAAGTTTTTTATTTATTTCAGTTTTATCCAGAGTTATTCCCCCTTCTATTATCTCACTAACCAACTGTGAGTATCTAGAAAACAAATCAGAAAGTGACTCGTTTGGAAGAATATCGAACACATCATACTGCTTCTTGACTAAACGCAATTTATTCAGCTTATATTGTTCACTACCACCGCATCTTTTCTCGAATGCCTTCCATAGATCATAAGCAATTTCCAGATGTCGAAATTGCTTGAGGATTGACGGTGGTAATGCCAAGGTGATTGCAGAATGAGCCTTTTTATCATTCTCAAAGGCTTTGCGTTCCTCAGGAGTCATTGATTTAATAGACTTTAATGGTGCTGAACCGGTATAAACTCCAGGACTGACAGGACATTCGTATCTTTCGGTCAATGCAACCCACATCTCGGGATCATTGAAAGAAACAAACGTTTCAAAGCGTTGACGCCAGTAGGGATAGTCCATACCGAGAGTATACATAGGTGGTTTATTCGTACTCCCTACTTCAGAGTTTTGCTTGAGAAGATCTCCAACACGTTGTAATGAAGAAGACGCCATTAGGAGAACCTGCAAAACAAATACACAAAAACACAATACACTGTTATGCGACACATGGGTTGTGTCGCTAAGTCAGTTGGCGACACTAAAAATGTGTCGCAAAGATTTAAATAACAGTTAAACAGGCGACACAGAAACTGATGTCGATAAAGAGTTATGTCGCAAAATCCAAACTTGTGTCGCTTTTCGTGTCGCTGAAACCCTACACGCGACAGAAGATTGTGTCGCAAATACCCTAAACGTGAGAGAAGCTGTGTCGCTTAAACCCTAAATGCGACAGAGGTTGTGTTGCTGCTTGTGTCGCAATGTCGGGGAGAGCTGCAACAGAAAACCCTAAAATTCGCAAACTTCCGAAACCCTAACGAAAAACCACGAACAATGGACGAATCTAAACACCAAAATCTTCTAGAAAATGTAGAATATGATCCTTTAACACAAAACGCAAAGATCTAATTCCAAAAACTAGTCGATTTTAACCAAAAACACGTACTAACACGATCCAATAACACCAAATCCGTAGATTATGGCTCTGATACCACTTGTAGGTTCCCTTATCTTGGTCCTAATCGAATCAACACACACAATCGAGAGGTGGAATTCAAACGATTGTATATAGTACGTAGAAACACAAACGAATCAAACGCAAATCAAATTGTATATTGATATATTTGTTAATTTGCTTGATACACTGAAATGCCTTACAATATGCTCTCCAAACTCCCTGATTCGTCAACCCAAACAATGAGGCCGAAATGCTCTATTTATAGCGAAACTGAAACTCACCTGCGACACATCCCTACAGCCGACTCATGCGACACAAGCCTTGTGTCGCATAAGCGACACAGGCTCTATGTCGCCTAAAACAAAACTTGTAATTTACTTATAATAAACAAGACGTCGTAATTTCATAACAAACTATTACAAGCTAAGACCAACTGACAGACATATAAATATGCACCAACAAAAAACATTACAATGATTAAATAAAAAACACAATAATTAAAATAAAGTAGTCTAATTCGAGCTCGATTCGTCGGTTTCGTTCCCGGCTTGGTTCTCGTTTTCGTCTTCGTCCGAGTCTCATCCTCCATACGTATCTTTATATTGTTCAACAACTTCTTTTCGAGCGGTTTTGATAATTTTCAATTCCTTTTTTGACGCATGCTTGGGTATTTTTTTACAAAAAAAGCTCAACACTATGTAAGCCGTTTTTTTGATATTATTCGCGGTAAATGTTGTTATTGCTTTTTGTTGTAATAGGGCGGTATCCTTAACCGCTTTGAGGGCCTTGAGTTTTTCGGAATGTACACTTCTTGAAGAGGAAGCGGCGTCCGATGAAGCCGAACTTTTGGCCGACTTTCGACCCGGTGGACGGCGAATTAGGTCGTCTCGAAACAACCTTTTCATATTTTCTTCAAGAACCGTAGGTATTGGGCCGGTGTCCTCGTTAAGATCGATGGGATCGGCTTCGGGTTGAAATTGCGTACTACCCATTACGCCCTCCTCGGCAAAGAATTTCGGGTGATGTTTAAGTACGTCCCAACTTTACTCGTAAATAAATTTACGTTTTCCCATTTGTTGCTTAAAACCTTTACGGGTCGCATTTAAAACATCCTCGTCTCCGGCACCGCTTTGAAGACAAGTCTCGGCAAATCGTTTGTAAATGCCTTGAAATACTTTGACGTCGTGCGAGATTTTATTCCATTTGCCTGTAAGTGAATTAAGGTTTCGTTTTACGGGCGCAACGGAGTTGTAACCTTGATGGACTTGACGCCAAAAACTATCGTTTGATTGATTTTTTCCTTGAACGCCATTTTTCGAACAATGTATCCACCGTTCGGCCAAAATTCTTGCCTCCTTATCGGACCACCTAATTTGTTTATGTTTTCCCTTTTCGGCCTCGGGTTGGGTCTCAGCCTCGGGTTAGGGTTCGGGTTCGGCCTCGTCCGAACTTTCGACTAAATTTTGCGTTTCGGGTACGGAGAAATTACTTTGTTGAAAGTAGGGAGAATATGGACGGTTTTGTGAGTATTGTGGGCTATATGAAAATTGTTGGTTTTGGTACCACCCGTGGTGTTGGTAGTTGGTTCTTGTGTCATCGGGTGCAAGTCGAAACAGTTGCGAAATGGGTGCGAAACTTGCGAATCCCGTAGGTTGAGATGGACCAGGGTAGTTTGATTGTATGATCGGATTATTTAAAAGGTTTTCGAACATATCGGTTCCAATATTGGCTTGATCTTTGGATTTGGATTTGGATTGGGATTTATTGTTTTTTGACATTGTGTGGTGTTTGAAATGGAGGTGTTTTTGTGTTGAATATTTGAAAATTGTATAGTTAATTGTAGTGTGCAAATTGGGTAAAATGTAGTATGTATATATAGTGTGGATTTTGGTTTGATTTTTAAAAGAAAAAAAAAGTAAAAAAAACAAAACAAAATGGTAACATGACCGTTTGAATTTTTTTTTTTTTTTTATTCCAAACGGTAAACAAGCAGCCTGGCCCACACGCGAACAAAAGCGACGGACGTCGGAATACCGAAGGAAAAAACCGACGGACAGAAACCGACGGCCCGTGCTATTGGTGTCGGTTCCGTCAGTTTTTTCCGACGAGAAACCGACTAGGCCGATAGGAGAGGTCTTAGGTGTGCTTGTTTGAAACCTACATGTATTCGAACATCCTGGACTTCTCAAAACCCAAGTCGTCGTTATTATTGTTGCTCCCAAACGGTAAGTTCATTAAAACCCAATTATTGTAATTCTAACAACTTCTAATTTCGAAATCTACTGTCACAGGCTTCAAATTGTGGTTTCGTTCGTTGGTATGATCCACCGATGTGTGAACGCGCAACGGATATAATTCCAGGGTTGTTGAGGGCTAAAAACCGAACTGAAGAATTACTAAGAGCTAGAGAACAACGAGGACTTCGATTGAAGATGTACTTGATATGTAGCTGGATTTTGTTTGTTATTTACGTTAGCGTTATGTAAAATAGGTCTAAGTGTAGTAACAAGTGAAGTAGCAGGTTGCTTTTGACAGTAGTGGATGTCAAATTGACCAATTTTCACATTGTAATGATCAATTTTATATTGTATTTCAGTTATTATGAATGTAATGTTATTTTGTTAATCGATTGTAAGCATTGTGTTATAAATTCAGTTGTTAAACACTGATATGTTTTGGTCTCAATAATGGGGTCAAATGCAGTTTTTAGTGGCATAAAATTGACCCAAAATCACATGCAGTTTTTGTTATGGGCTAATTTTTATGTCTAGAATGCAGGATCCCGAATCAGAATATGATTATACTCTACAGGTATTCAGGATCCAGGATATGTTCAGGATCTCGTTACAGGTTCAGGATCCCGGATATTCAGTATCCCGGGATCATATGCTTTTAATATGTGTTTGCTTGTTTATTTGACCAGGTCATACAAAGACTCGAACGTGACTAATTGACTCCGTAATGCATGGATCGAGACTACTTCAAATTCAAACGGAAACAAGTAAACGTGTGAAATAACAAGTCAAGGAGAGCCCTGGGTGATTCCGGATATTTCGGGATAGTCAGCAGAGTCTTTGTTGAAGACCGGAGGATCCCGGATATTTCGAAATTTTTGTTATATTGTATCTAGTATATAAATGAGGCATATGATCGATTAGGAGACACTTCTTACGCACTCTTAACACTGAATCACGACTTTATCACCACACTAACACTACTTTTCTGCAGATTTAACCACTTACTTCACTGATTCATCACTTTCTTCACCATAAACCACTTAGATCGATCATATTGTGCTCTTAGCTTGTATTATCTTGATTTTAATTAATAAAAACAACAAAGGCAAGGGACGATTGTTCCTTCCCGAGGTTTTATGCCGGCGATCTACCAAGATTAAGGGCTTTCCTTGTATATCCTTGTGTCGATCGCATTTACTTTACATTTTGATTTCTATACTTGCTTTATATCGACTTTTCATCAATCTAAAACTTGATTATCTTGAAAATCACTTAAACACTCTGCCTCACTTTACTAATTTGATCACGGAATTATACTTGGTAATTTTTAGTCAAAACAATTTGGCGCCCACCGTGGGGCAAGTGGTGCTTTTCATCATCAAGTTTTTGTTAAAATCATTATTTAATCACCTTTTTCAAAAACTTCTATCAAAAATGTCGACTTAAGGATGACCTATGTCTTCTGCCATGACCTCTTCGAGCTCTGCAATGACAAGCCTTCCTCCTACTCAGCCTATTTCATCATCACACCCTAGGCCGGAGACCATCTATAGAAGGACAACTTCGGCAGGATCTACCTTTTCAGGATCCGGTATTTCGGATTCTAATCATGTCATTATCTCTAATCAGGATATTTTATCTATGTTTTCAAAGGTTAAGGAGCAATTAGGGCGAGTCGAACGCAGCAACGAAGTTCTGAAGAAAGATATGGAAAGTCTAAGGACGAGGGTTAATACCCCCAATCCTCCAATAACTACTCCTATAAGGAGCAGGGTCTTAGACTTTGATACTTCGCCCTTTGGAAATCACCGAGGAGACTTCATTCGGGATCCCGGATCCTACTTACTCGGTCGGGACCTCAACCGCTCGAGATCCCGCACACATCCCAGGATCCTCGTTCCAAACACCCAATATCGGTAACATGTCTAATGATTATTCTATTGGTACTAATATCTTGCCGGATTCTGGAATCAACCCTGTCATGGCTAAAGAATTAAAAAAGCTTAAAGATCTGATCTCGAGTTTCCCGGGTGTAGTGCAGCCTATACCCGAAGTGGCTCCATCGGCGCATAGGATCTCCAGATTCGCACCCCCAATATGTGATGCCGAGATCCCGAAGAGATTCCAAACTCCAAGTATGAAGCTAAATGATGGGACCACGGATCCCGAGGAACATGTAGCACAGTACCGGGAAAGAATGGAGATCATTCCCATCTCCTCGGATCTCAAAGAAGCATGTTTAGGCAAAGGATTCAGATTCACTCTAACGGGATCTGTGTTGAAATGGCTACTGAATGTCCCACCTTATTCCATTACTTCTTTCGCTCATTTAATTAATTTGTTTAATAATCAATTCTCATGTAGTAGGACCTTTGAGAAATTGACTAATGATCTCTACAGGGTAGTACAAAGCTCTAATGAGTCTCTCAGAAGTTTTGTAGGCAGGTTTGGACGCGAGTCTCTGGACATCCCGAACCTAGACATGGCAACAGCAGTACATGTCTTCAAGATAGGGATCAAAAGGGATTCCCAATTCTACCAGGATCTTGTGATGAATCCCTGTAAGAATTTGGATGAAGTAAGGAATAGGGCTCTGAGGTATATCAGATTAGAGGAAGATATCCTGATACAAAAGAAGGCAGAGACACCATCCACTTACGATCGTCCAAACAGGAGAATAGAGTCATCCTCCTATAGATCAAATAAGAATAAACCGTACTCCAGAACTGAAGATCACAGAGTCAACGCGGTTGAAGAAGATGATGAAGAGTATCCTAAGATTAACGAATATTGTTTTTCTGTTGATTCCGCAGGCCTCTTATATGCAATGCAGGGTTTGGGAGACAAAGCGAGATGGCCGAAAAAGAATGAAAGAAGCACCGGTTGGAAGGAAAAGTCTAAATGGTGTGCATATCATGAAGATTTCGGCCATATAACAGAAGAATGTATAGCGCTCAGGAAGGAGATAAGCTACCTGTTGAGCAAGGGATATCTGAAAGAACTGTTTGGCAAGAAGAAAGACTCCTTGATGGATTCCAGAAAAACTCAGGATCCTGAATCTCAAATTGATTCCAGGATCCCACAAAGAGCAGGATCACCACCATCAGACGCTAAGGTAATAAATTTTATATCCGGTGGTTCTGACATTTGTGGTACCTCTTATTCTGCAGCAAAGATAAACGCGAAAGTGGCAAAGACTGAGAGAGAATACATGCCTACAAAGACTTCGACTTTCACAGATCAGAGGTTGATTTCTTTCGACGAAGACGATAGAGCTAACGTTCAAGATCGTCACCATGACGGGTTGGTGATCACGTTATATGTGGCCAACCATTTTGTCCGCGGGATCTTGATTGATGGAGGCAGCTCGGTCAACATCATCCGCCTTGAGACTCTAAAAAGAATGAATATACCGGAAACAGAGATCATAACAAAATCTACTGTACTAGTAGGCTTCAGTGGAGAAATCAAGAACACGGTTGGAGAAATAAAGTTGCCAGTGTACATCGAAAGGGTAAACTCTATTCAAAAATTTTGTGTAATTGATTCACTGTCTTCATATAATATCATTCTAAGCGGACCATGGATACACGATATGAAGGCGGTACATTCAACATATCATCAGTGTGTTAAGTTGCCGACTCCTTGGGGAGTGGTAAAGATAGACATTGACCAGCAGGAGGCCAAGGATTGTTATACGACGTCGATGAAATCAACTACCAAACCGACGCCTGCATAGCAATTAAAGAAACAGGAACCAGGCATCTTGGAAACCGTAGAACAGGATGTCAAGGAAATCATCTTTGACCCACAGGATCCTGAGAAAAAGGTGCTTGTAGGATCCAAGATCCCTGAAAATCTCGAGGGGGATCTCGTACATTTTCTGAAAACAGTTTCAAGCCCATTAAACAAAAAAGGAGAAATTTTGAGCCGGAGAGGAATGCCATTATCCAAGCAGATGTGGATAGATTGCTAAGAAGTAAAATTCTCAAGGTGGTTAGCGAATGTGATGGTAGTTCAGAAAAAGAACGGGAAGTGGAGAGTGTGCGTGGATTATACTGATCTCAACAAAGCATGTCCCAAGATCCCTTTCCACCACCACACATCGATTCGATGGTGGATGCCACAGCTGGCCATGAAATGCTGACATTCATGGATGCATCTTCGAGATTTCAATAGATACAGATGGAACCGTCTGATCAGGAAGATACCACTTTCATGACTCCCACATGTATATATTGCTATATTGCTATGCCCTTTGGTCTTAAAAATGCAGGTGCAACATATCAAAGACTAGTCAATATGATGTTCAAAGACCAACGTGGGGACACCATGGAAGTGTACATTGACGACATGGTAGTCAAATCAAAGAAAGCAGAGGATCATCTCCGGGATCTCAAAGTAGCATTCGATATCCTGGACCGGTTCAACAGAAGCTAAATCCTGCCAAATGTCATTTCGGTGTGGGGGCAGGAAAATTCCTGGGTTACATGGTGACCAAAAGAGGAATAGAAGCAAGTCCGGAACAGATAAGAGCTATCCTGGATTTGAAATCTCCATCAAGCCCAAATGATGTACAAAGATTGACAGGGATATTAGCAGCGCTGAACAGGTTCATTTCAAGATCATCGGATAGATGCAAGGAGTTTTACGATATCTTGAAGAAGAATAAAAGATTCGAGTGGGGTGAAAAACAAGAAGGAGCATTTCAAGAGTTGAAGGCATATCTTTCATCGGCACCATCGTTGATGAAACCAGAAAATAGAGAGTCTCTGTTCCTATACCTTGCAGTATCCCGGAATGCTGTAAGCGCAGTACTTGTCATTGATTTCGATGGTCAACCACATTGTCGCACCCCCAAATTACGATGCAGCGGAAGTCGGGTCGGGGCGCGACTAATCATGGATCATTACACAAAGCTATGGCAAACGACTCTATATGAGACGTTTTGAAAATAAAACAAAAGTGATTACATTAGTAATTCAATTGTTTACATCAAATTCTGAGTTCGCGAACAGTTCGAGAGATTCTAATACATAACTAATGTTACAAAATAGTAATGCAAGAAAAATCTCCGATATTTGCAAAGCATGCGACTCGAGCTATCGTGTCCTGGGGTAGTCCTACTCCTGTTGTGAACCTGAGAAGACATACTAAAACGGTCAACGTAATGTTGGTGAGTTCATAGGTTTGAAACAGTTGTCAAAAGTTGGTAATAATCACAAGATTTCATCAGTGTTGCACGAATGCAAAAATAAAAGTATACTATTGCCATGAGTCTCACAGTTCGACGCTTAACCTAGTTTTTGCCTCGGGCAGACGTGCAATCCAATACACCTGTAACAGTCAAATATTAATGCGTCCGTGGGTCGGCTAGAGCGACTAGCCCGGACGGGGATGTCAATCCCCGATAGATCTATCCAATAATACTCGCGCTTATGCAATTAACGAACTATGATAAAATGAGGACTTTTAGTGGATTAAAGGTCTCATGCAATCCGTATAAGAGTTGTTTCAGTTACTTGTGATTATAATAAACAGTGTATGTAATCTCACCCCATGGTATAAAACAGTAAAGTGGGGCTATGAGACTCACCTGAGTCTTGAAGCATGCGTTTAAGTTAATAAACATTTATCCAAAGTGTAACCTTCTGGCGCCCTAAACGCACAAAGTTATGTATAAGTGAATGTCTCAAAAGATCATTCATGCTAGTTGTCCACTCAACTAGTTATGTCCAAGTGTTTGTTCATTGTTTGCGTTTAGAAAACGTGTACGGCCCGTTGGTGACGTTTTGTAATAATAATTCCCACGGACATTATTATTATGTTTCGTTTCGTTGTATACTTGTAATAGTATAGGTGTTGTGTGTACAAGTAGCGTCGTATATGATATAGTGGTTGTTCCCGAAAACGTTCCTTAGTAAATTAGGTTTTCAATCAGACTGTTTATGCGACACAGATGTTGTGTCGCTATGAGGTGTTGCGACATGAGGGTAGTGTCGCTGATTGTGAATTTAAGATAATCTTTGCGACATAAGCATTAGTGTCGCAGGTCATGATTTTTCATAAGTATGCGACACAAGTCATCGTGTCGCTAGTTTCAGCGACTTCGAAATTAGTTGGCGACACAAGGCATATTGCGACATTAGGTTAGTACTGTTTGATGATGTAGCGACACAAGCTTTGTGTCGCAGATTAGCACTGCTGTCATTACGACTTAGCGACACAAGCCTTGTGTCGCAATAACTTTGGGCCTTCTGCGACACAGACGGGCTGTGGTGTTTTTGATTTTTCGGGAACTTGTTCAAATGTGCTCGGTTTGACCCGAAACTTTTAGGGAAGTCTTAAATATGTTATTAGAGCTTAGAAAAATCATCGTTACGTTCCGTGGTTGACCCGAAGGTGTCGTTTCATATTTATTGCAAAATCAGTCCATGAGTTTGTTTTCTTAGTTTTTGGGTTGTTTTCGGGGTTCGTTTTGACTAACCAAAGTTTCAAAGTGAACTCCAAGAAAAATCATAGTTGTTCCTACATATCTTAGCTACTTCTAGTAAAAATTTCATAACTTTTGGTCAAGTATAGCTCACGAAATCGTCCAAGGATTAGGCAAAGGTCCAGCAGGTCGATTTTTGGACCTTTGCTCAGTGTTTGGTTCATATCTCACGATTTACAAAGCTTCAGAAAAAGTGCGAGTACAATTTTGAAAGGTAACAGAAAAAGCAAACTTTTCCAAGTGGTTTCAGTCGTTTTGGAGTTGTAGATCTCGAGATAAGCTTTCCCAAAGTTGGTCGATTTTTCTGTTCAAAATGGCAGTCCGGACACATTTTCTTGTAAAATCGTTTTCGTATATCAAATGACCTCAGAAAATCGTCAGACCACTTGGGTTCGAAAGTAGACTTCTTGAACTTGATTTTAGATTCAAGAATCGTTCGATTTGGTTAAGAAATGAGTTAGATATCATGTGTCAAAGTCGGGTTAAGTTTTTGTCCGAAGGTTAATAGCTTTACCCGGAAGTTTTTAGCATTATCTTTTGGTTTTCGGTTTAGATCTTGGACATAATTAGCATAAATGAACCTCTAACATGTTTATTAACATCATCCAAGGAAAATGAACAAGGTTTGAAGAGATTCTTACAAAGAAAGCTTGATCTAAAGTCGAAATGAGGAAGAAGAGGGCTGCTGTGATTGTTTCTCGTTCCTTGGTCCGATCTTCTTCTTCGTGGTGTTGTAGATGATGGTGGTGATGTCCAGGGACCTTGGAAGAGGCTGAGGATGATGGTGGTGGTGGTGGTTTGGGGCTGAAAGTGAGAGGATTTAGAGAAAAGAGAGTGTTTGGTGGTTTGGTGAAAAGTGTGGGTGTGGAGTGTATATGTGTTTAAAATGAGGAGGTGGGCCAAAGACATTTGGGCCGATCATGGGCTGAGCTGGGCCGACCTTGGACTTGGCCCAATGTTGGTTCTCGGGCTCGCGTCTTGCCCCTCGATTTCGTGTTACGTTATTCGGTCGGTTAAACGTTAATCACGTGTTTTAGAATTTAATCGTAATTATTTAATTTTCGTGTTTTGTTCATGGCACCAAAAGTGTTATTTTAAATTGGTGGGATGTTCTTAAACACTTTAGTGGATCTCTTCCACATATTTGCCGGGTTTCGTTCGGTGTCGGGTTCTATTCGCGCGTTTTCGTTGTGTACGATACGTTTTGTAGAAAACGTAAAACGTTTTAGATATTATCGTGATAATATAAGTTAACTAACAATTTATTGTCATAATTATGTTATTTAATAAAAATGTTTTTCACCAACGTCCATATTTATTGTGTCGGATTCCATCCGATCGAATTTGCGTAATTTACAGTTAATTACGTACGTGCGTATAGTACAATATACAAAGTGCTATAGTAATTAGTCCTATTTCCCACTAATTACATGTAATAATGATCTATGATTAATCACTAATGACGGCCTAATTTGTCGGGTGTCACATTCTCCCCTTGTTAGAAGAATTTCGTCCCGAAATTAGTTTGTTGCCGTGGTTTGTGTGGTATCTGAGAATAGGTGCGGGTATTTCTGTTGCATCTGGTCTTCCCGTTCCCATGTGAATTCAGGGCCACGCCTGGAATTCCACCGGACTCTGACGATGGGAATACGACTCTGTTTTAAACGCTTGACCTCTCGGTCCATGATTTCAACGGGTTCCTCGACGAAATGAAGCTTGTCGTCAATTTGAATCTCATCGAGTGGGATGATAAGTGTCTCATCAGACAGGCATTTCTTAAGGTTAGAAATGTGAAAAGTGTTGTGCACGCTACTGAGTTCCTGTGGTAGCTGCAGTCGATATGCCACCGGACCAATCCTTTCCAGAATTTCAAACGGTCCGATGTACCTAGGGTTAAGCTTTCCACGTTTACCAAAACGAATGACACCTTTCCAAGGTGACACTTTCAACAGTACTTTGTCCCCGACTTGAAACTCGAGGTGTTTGCGTCTCACGTCAGCAAAGCTCTTCTGACGATCACGTGCGGCTTTCAGCCGGTTCTGGATACCTACAATTTTCTCAGTGGTTTCATGTATAATCTCAGGACCGGTGAGTTGGCTATCTCCCACTTCGGTCCAACAGATGGGTGAGCGGCATTTTCGCCCATATAGTGCCTCGAAAGGTGTAGCCTTTATGCTGGTGTGATAACTGTTGTTGTACGAAAATTCGCACAGAGGCAAGTGATTTTCCCAATTCTTACCGAAGTCAATTATGCAAGCTCGTAGCATATCTTCTAGGGTCTGAATGGTTCGTTCGCTTTGGCCATCGGTTTGCGGATGGTAGGCCGTACTCATATCCAAACGAGTGCCTAGTGATTTTTGTAATGATTGCCAAAAGCGAGAAGTGAAACGGCTATCTCTATCTGAGATGATTGAGATGGGTACGCCGTGTCATGTGACGATTTCTTTTATGTAGATGCGAGTCAGACGCTCCATCTTGTCCGTTTCCTTGATTGCTAGGAAGTGTGCAGATTTGGTGAGACGATCGACGATCACCCAAATGGTATCGCAACCGCTCGGTGTTTTTGGCAGTTTGGTGATGAAGTCCATGGAGATCTGTTCCCATTTCCATTGAGGTATTTCAGGTTGTTGCAATAATCCGGAGGGTTTCTGGTATTCGGCCTTCACCTTTGAGCAAGTAAGGCACTTGCTAACATAAGTAGCTATGTCAGCCTTCATATTGGGCCACCAATACGACTCTTTGATGCCGTGATACATCTTGTCGGCTCCAGGATGTATAGAGTATCGAGATTTGTGAGCTTCATCCATCACCAAATCTCGTAAATTTCCAAAGTTTGGTAACCATATCCGGTTAGAGAAGTATCGGGCTCCATCGGATTTGATTTCGAATTGTTTATCCATGCCTCGAAGGGCTTCGTTTTTCACGTTCTCTACCTTGAGTGCTTCGAGTTGGGCGACATGGATTTGAGTGGTGAGGTTGTTATGCACAGTCATACCGAGGGCTCGAACTCACAGCGGTTTAACTCGTTCCTTTCGACTCAAGGCATCGGCCACAACGTTCGCTTTGCTTGGGTGATAGCGGATTTCGCAGTCGTAATCGGTAAGTAGCTCGACCCATCGGCGTTGTCTTATGTTCAGATCCTTCTTATCAAAGATGTGCTGAAGACTTTTGTGGTCAGTGAAGATAGTACACTTGGTACCATATAGGTAATGTCTCCAGATTTTAAGTGCGAAAACCACAGCTCCTAGTTCCAAGTCGTGAGTCGTATAGTTTTTCTCATGGACTTTGAGTTGTCGGGAGGCATAAGCTATGACTTTTTCTCATTGCATTAACACACAACCAAGTCCCTGGTGTGAGGCGTCACAGTAGACCACAAAGTCATCGTTGCCTTCGGGTAATGACAGGATGGGTGTGCTGCAAAGTTTTTGTTTTAATAGCTGGAATGCCGACTCCTGTTTGTCAGTCCAATCGAACTTCTTTTCTTTTTGAGTCAGTGTGGTTAAAGGTTGAGCTATTTTTGAAAAATTCTCAATGAATCGCCGATAATATCCAGCGAGTCCTAAGAATTGACGTACTTCGGTTGGAGTTGTGGGCGCTTGCCAGCACTTATTGGCTTCGATTTTCGATGGATCGACATGTATCCCTTTGCTGTCGATGACGTGCCCTAAGAATTGTACGGTTCGGATCCAAAATTCGCATTTGGAGAATTTGGCGTATAACTCCTCGCGTTTGAGTAATTCAAGAATGGTTTTCAGGTGTTGGCCGTGTTCTTGTTCGTTGCGAGAGTAAATCAGGATGTCGTCGATGAACACAATGACGAACTTGTCGAGATATGGCTTGCACACCCGATTCATAAGATCCATGAATACTGCTGGCGCGTTGGTTAAGCCAAATGCCATGACCTGGAATTCGTAGTGACCGTATCGAGTTCGGAATGCGGTTTTTGGGATATCGTTGTTCTGAACTCGCAATTGATGATAACCTGACCGTAGGTCGATTTTTGAGTAAACACTCGATCCCTGGAGTTGGTCGAATAGGTCATCGATTCGGGGAAGTGGGTACCGATTCTTAACGGTCAGCTTGTTCAACTCTCGGTAGTCGATACACATTCGGAAGGACCCATCTTTCTTTTTCAAAAATAGGACCGGAGCTCCCCACGGTGAGGAACTTGGTCGAATGAATCCCTTATCCAAGAGTTCCTGTAATTGAGTAGACAACTCCTGCAGTTCGGAAGGGGCTAAACGGTACGGAGCTCGTGCCACGGGTGCTGCGCCGGGCACTAAATCGATTTGAAATTCGACTTGTCGGGGTGGTGGGAGGCCAGGCAAGTCTTCAGGGAAGACTTCAGGAAAGTCTCGGACGATAGGCACATCTTCAAGTCGCTTCTCCTCCGACTTCTTCTCAGTTACATGTGCCAGAAGTGCCGGGTATCCTTTTCGTAGATATTTTCTAGTTTTCATGCATGATATGACGTTCACCCTCGATCCCCCGGTCTCCCCTTGTATGATTAAGGTTCCACCGGTGACGAGAGGAATGCGAACGAGTTTCTCGTGGCAAACGATTTCGGCGCGGTTTTTGGACAACCAATCCATACCTACGATGATGTCGAAGCTCCCGATTTCGATGGGAATTAAATCTATGGAAAAGGATTCGTTTGCTAAGTTTAAAGTGCAATTTTGAATTACACTGTCGGCCTCAATCAGTTTACCGTTTGCTAATTCCACTATATATTTAGCACCTAAGGTCGTGGGAGTAATATTGAGTAGCGAGCTAAACTCATCGGATATGAAACTCTTATCAGCACCAGTATCAAACAAGACAGAGGCAGTTAAGTTGTTGAGGAAAAACATACCCGTAACCACATCAGGGTCTTGTCGGGCTTCTCCTGAGTTAATCACAAAAGCTCTACCGCGAGCGTTGTTGTTCCTGTTGTTGTTGTTGTTGTTGTTCTTCAGCTTCGGACAGTCATTTCTGAAGTGTCCGGGGTTACCACATTCATAACAGGTTCTTGGTGTACCGGGTTTGGCTGTGGTGTTGGGAACTCTGCAGTCCTTAGCTAAGTGGCCCTGTCGTTTGCATTTGGCACAAACGTTGCCACATGGACCATCGTGATGTAAGGTACACTTGGGGCAGTAGGGTCTGCTCCCTTGGTACTTTCTCTTGTCATCGGTTCCCGTTGTATAGGCCCTCAGAGTCTCCGGCCTTCTGTTCTGTTGTTGGTGGTTGTTGTTGGGGTTTCCTTCCCATTTTCTTTTGTTATCCCCAAACCGGTTTCCCGTGTTCACAGCAGGTGTCCCACGTCGGACCACCTGAGCCATTAAGCTGTGTGCCATACGGACGGCACTATGTATCGTTCCGGGGTTTGATGCAGTTACCATACCTTGAATCTTCGCTGGGAGTCCCCAGATGTATCTCTCAATCCGCTTGTATTCGGGGTCCACCATGGTTGGACAAAGGAGCGCCAACTGGTGAAAACGGGTGGTGTAGCCAGTGATGTCGTCGCCCTTAACTGTGAGGTTCCAGAATTCTACCTCTAGTTGTTGTAGTTCCTCCCGGGGGCAATACTCCTCCGTCATCATCTTTTTCAAATCCTCCCAGGGGAGTTGATAGGCGGTGTCGATCCCCACAGTTTGCATGTAGGTGTTCCACCAGGTAAGTGCACCGTCCAAGAAGGTGCAGGTGGAGTACTTGACCTTGCACTCTTTGGTGCAGTCGCAGATACGGAATACCGATTCCATCTTTTCAATCCATCGTAACAGACCGATGGCTCCTTCAGTACCCTTGAAGTTTAAGGGTTTGTAGCTCATGAATTCCTTGTAGGAACAAGGTTTAGTTGTTGGGGCAGCATTCGAGGTGTTTTCACTGCCAGCATGTGGTATCGATCCAATGTTTTGGTTTGCTCCCTGAGCAGCCAATGCGTCGGCTACTCCTTGAGCGATGAATTGCGCGAGTTCCTCAGCGCTGAAAGTTTGTCTTCTAGGCGGCATGATTCTTAAATAAGGATTTGAAAGAAATGTGGGTTAGTTCATACGAGGGTTATGATTTTCACAGATGTATATTTATGAAGGGGTAATATACAACAGCACAAGTGACAATCACAGATTTAAGCCGCAAGATTTGATATCATTCAAAATACAAGTTCGAATGTTTACAGAATTTAAAGTTTACAAAAGAGGCCGGAAAATTTTAAGTCCGGTCGAGACATAAGTAGCTACTCGGTTCGTTACATGACAATTATTACCCTAATCCCGACGTCGATCTGCCTGTGGTAGTAGAGTGATGATCCGATCGACCGCTTCTGCGAGTCTGCCAGCCTGTCGCGCACTCTCCTCAGCTAGCGTTAGACGTTGCTCTAGCATACGCGAGAGCTGTTCAGCCATTGGGAACGCTGCTCACATTGTTGCATTCTAATCCGCAACTCCATAAGCTCGTCCCTCGTATCCGTTGCTAGGTCGTTTGTGAGGTTCACGACTTCTGCTATATCCTCCTGGTTCTGGAGGGATTGAGTCATGTCACCCCGTAATTCTCTTTGCTCCATTCTCATTGTCTCGAGTCTCCTCTCGTGACGGTGAAGTCTCGCAGCTAACACTGTAACAGTGTGATGAGTGGGTTCCTGAGTGTAGGGAGAAATATCCATGGGTTCTGCGGTTTACTGGATCCCTTCCTCGTGTCTCCAGGTTTCTAGTGCGTTTGACAACCAGTCCCACTCGCGTGTTCCCGCTTGACGGTGGTCTCTGATTCGAATGCCTGCGGCGTTTCTCGACCGAGGTCTGGCCTGGTTGGCTCTGGTATCGCTCCTGGTGCGTGAGCGACGGGACCCTGAAGGAGCACGGGTGGATGAGTTTGGAGTTTCGTCTCCCTCGGTGATAGTCATGCGGTTAGGAAAGTCTGCCATTCTGTGGTCAGAGTTTTAGTACGTGAGGACTATATATATACGTATGACACACAATACTCTAATAAGTATAGCATGGAATACTTTTGTCCTGCCTCTAATGTTATCAAAGTCGTCTAATGTATTCCCATTTACCATAATCAGGTCAAGTCCTGCATCGATTCCCTTTTAATTGTACATAGTTGATCAGGCTATGTTAATTAAAATTGAATGATGAAATTCCTGAGCTAGTTATGCCTAATGAGGAATACTACCTAAGAGTTATAGTCTAGGTCTACTAATGCAACCTAGTTCGCTATAACTATGGCTCTGATACCAATCTGTCGCACCCCCAAATTACGATGCAGCGGAAGTCGGGTCGGGGCGCGACTAATCATGGATCATTACACAAAGCTATGGCAAACGACTCTATATGAGACGTTTTGAAAATAAAACAAAAGTGATTACATTAGTAATTCAATTGTTTACATCAAATTCTGAGTTCGCGAACAGTTCGAGAGATTCTAATACATAACTAATGTTACAAAATAGTAATGCAAGAAAAATCTCCGATATTTGCAAAGCATGCGACTCGAGCTATCGTGTCCTGGGGTAGTCCTACTCCTGTTGTGAACCTGAGAAGACATACTAAAACGGTCAACGTAATGTTGGTGAGTTCATAGGTTTGAAACAGTTGTCAAAAGTTGGTAATAATCACAAGATTTCATCAGTGTTGCACGAATGCAAAAATAAAAGTATACTATTGCCATGAGTCTCACAGTTCGACGCTTAACCTAGTTTTTGCCTCGGGCAGACGTGCAATCCAATACACCTGTAACAGTCAAATATTAATGCGTCCGTGGGTCGGCTAGAGCGACTAGCCCGGACGGGGATGTCAATCCCCGATAGATCTATCCAATAATACTCGCGCTTATGCAATTAACGAACTATGATAAAATGAGGACTTTTAGTGGATTAAAGGTCTCATGCAATCCGTATAAGAGTTGTTTCAGTTACTTGTGATTATAATAAACAGTGTATGTAATCTCACCCCATGGTATAAAACAGTAAAGTGGGGCTATGAGACTCACCTGAGTCTTGAAGCATGCGTTTAAGTTAATAAACGTTTATCCAAAGTGTAACCTTCTGGCGCCCTAAACGCACAAAGTTATGTATAAGTGAATGTCTCAAAAGATCATTCATGCTAGTTGTCCACTCAGCTAGTTATGTCCAAGTGTTTGTTCATTGTTTGCGTTTAGAAAACGTGTACGGCCCGTTGGTGACGTTTTGTAATAATAATTCCCACGGACATTATTATTATGTTTCGTTTCGTTGTATACTTGTAATAGTATAGGTGTTGTGTGTACAAGTAGCGTCGTATATGATATAGTGGTTGTTCCCGAAAACGTTCCTTAGTAAATTAGGTTTTCAATCAGACTGTTTATGCGACACAGATGTTGTGTCGCTATGAGGTGTTGCGACATAAGGGTAGTGTCGCTGATTGTGAATTTAAGATAATCTTTGCGACATAAGCATTAGTGTCGCAGGTCATGATTTTTCATAAGTATGCGACACAAGTCATCGTGTCGCTAGTTTCAGCGACTTCGAAATTAGTTGGCGACACAAGGCATATTGCGACATTAGGTTAGTACTGTTTGATGATGTAGCGACACAAGCTTTGTGTCGCAGATTAGCACTGCTGTCATTACGACTTAGCGACACAAGCCTTGTGTCGCAATAACTTTGGGCCTTCTGCGACACAGACGGGCTGTGGTGTTTTTGATTTTTCGGGAACTTGTTCAAATGTGCTCGGTTTGACCCGAAACTTTTAGGGAAGTCTTAAATATGTTATTAGAGCTTAGAAAAATCATCGTTACGTTCCGTGGTTGACCCGAAGGTGTCGTTTCATATTTATTGCAAAATCAGTCCATGAGTTTGTTTTCTTAGTTTTTGGGTTGTTTTCGGGGTTCGTTTTGACTAACCAAAGTTTCAAAGTGAACTCCAAGAAAAATCATAGTTGTTCCTACATATCTTAGCTACTTCTAGTAAAAATTTCATAACTTTTGGTCAAGTATAGCTCATGAAATCGTCCAAGGATTAGGCAAAGGTCCAGCAGGTCGATTTTTGGACCTTTGCTCAGTGTTTGGTTCATATCTCACGATTTACAAAGCTTCAGAAAAAGTGCGAGTACAATTTTGAAAGGTAACAGAAAAAGCAAACTTTTCCAAGTGGTTTCAGTCGTTTTGGAGTTGTAGATCTCGAGATAAGCTTTCCCAAAGTTGGTCGATTTTTCTGTTCAAAATGGCAGTCCGGACACATTTTCTTGTAAAATCGTTTTCGTATATCAAATGACCTCAGAAAATCGTCAGACCACTTGGGTTCGAAAGTAGACTTCTTGAAATTGATTTTAGATTCAAGAATCGTTCGATTTGGTTAAGAAATGAGTTAGATATCATGTGTCAAAGTCGGGTTAAGTTTTTGTCCGAAGGTTAATAGCTTTACCCGGAAGTTTTTAGCATTATCTTTTGGTTTTCGGTTTAGATCTTGGACATAATTAGCATAAATGAACCTCTAACATGTTTATTAACATCATCCAAGGAAAATGAACAAGGTTTGAAGAGATTCTTACAAAGAAAGCTTGATCTAAAGTCGAAATGAGGAAGAAGAGGGCTGCTGTGATTGTTTCTCGTTCCTTGGTCCGATCTTCTTCTTCGTGGTGTTGTAGATGATGGTGGTGATGTCCAGGGACCTTGGAAGAGGCTGAGGATGATGGTGGTGGTGGTGGTTTGGGGCTGAAAGTGAGAGGATTTAGAGAAAAGAGAGTGTTTGGTGGTTTGGTGAAAAGTGTGGGTGTGGAGTGTATATGTGTTTAAAATGAGGAGGTGGGCCAAAGACATTTGGGCCGATCATGGGCTGAGCTGGGCCGACCTTGGACTTGGCCCAATGTTG
This sequence comes from Gnaphalium uliginosum, assembly GCA_963930675.1. Lineage (NCBI taxonomy): Eukaryota > Viridiplantae > Streptophyta > Magnoliopsida > Asterales > Asteraceae > Gnaphalium > Gnaphalium uliginosum. Next base: position 10,449,765 of record OZ005683.1, on the reverse strand, counting down.
GTTCTCGGGCTCGCGTCTTGCCCCTCGATTTCGTGTTACGTTATTCGGTCGGTTAAACGTTAATCACGTGTTTTAGAATTTAATCGTAATTATTTAATTTTCGTGTTTTGTTCATGGCACCAAAAGTGTTATTTTAAATTGGTGGGATGTTCTTAAACACTTTAGTGGATCTCTTCCACATATTTGCCGGGTTTCGTTCGGTGTCGGGTTCTATTCGCGCGTTTTCGTTGTGTACGATACGTTTTGTAGAAAACGTAAAACGTTTTAGATATTATCGTGATAATATAAGTTAACTAACAATTTATTGTCATAATTATGTTATTTAATAAAAATGTTTTTCACCAACGTCCATATTTATTGTGTCGGATTCCATCCGATCGAATTTGCGTAATTTACAGTTAATTACGTACGTGCGTATAGTACAATATACAAAGTGCTATAGTAATTAGTCCTATTTCCCACTAATTACATGTAATAATGATCTATGATTAATCACTAATGACGGCCTAATTTGTCGGGTGTCACACAAATCCCGTGTACTATGTAAGTAAAAGTTTACTAGACGCGGAAACCAGGTATTCTCATCTTGAAAAACTTATTTTAGCATTAGTTATGGCCTCTACTAAACTTAGACATTATTTTGAAATACACCCTATCCATATTAAGACCAATTATCCTATAAAATGTGTGCTAAGAAAGCCCGAAATGTCAGGTAGGATGGCAAAATGGTCAGTAAAATTAAGTGCCTATAACGTAGTATATGAACCTAGAAATGCTAAAAAATCTCAAGCTTTAGCAGACTTTGTGGCAGATTTCAGTAGTGATCTACAAAATGAAGTAAACTTAGAAGTTCAGCAATTAGGAGAATTGAAAGAAAAATAGAGACTATATACGGATGGTGCCTCTAATATAAAAGGAATAGGATTAGGGATCATAATAAAATCGCCATAGGGGGACATAATACCCCAGTCTATTAGTTGCGAATTTCAAGCAACAAATAATGAAGCAGAATATGAAGCCTTAATTGCAGGATTACAATTGGCTAGGGATATAGGAATTAAAAGTTTTAAGGTATATGTCGATTCCTTGTTAATTACTAATCATTTCAATGGTTCCTATGATGTAAAAGGTGAAAGACTAGTATTGTACTTGGATATATTGAAAAAACTTGCAGGAAGTTTTGATATATTTAACATTGAACAGGTGCATAGAGAGGATAATGTTGAGGCAGATGCCTTGGCTAATTTTGGTTCAGCCCTCAGGATCCCTCCAGATATAAAGATTTCAAGGATACATATCACAATACCAGCCATCGATCAGGAACAACAAGACGAGAAAGGGATATTTAATGTTCAAGATCCTGAACCTCAGGATACTGGAAATAGTTCGGGATCCTGGACTCGCCCAATAGTAAAGTACCTTCAAGATGACGTGATCCCAGAAGATGAAAAAAATCCTAGGGCATTTCGAATGAAGGTATCTCGTTTTGTTATTATACGTGGAATATTGTATCGTAAATCACTTGCAGGTCCATATCTAAGATGCTTGAAGAATCCCGAGACACAAGAAGTCCTCAACGATATTCTAGAAGGAGACTGGGGTAATCACACTGGGGGCAGAGCACTCTTCTCCAAGATCCTAAGGACAGGATACTACTGGCCAACCATGAAGAAAGATGCTACGGGATGCTCAGAAGTGTGATGCTTGTCAAAGGCATAGTAATATTCTTCATCAACTGGCAGAACCAATACATCCAATCATTTCACCTTGGCCATTTATGAAATGGGTAATGGATATAGTGGGTAAACTACCTAAAGCGCCAGGAGGAAAGGTATTTATGCTGGCAATGACCGACTATTTTTCCAAATGGATAGAAGCTGAAGCCTTTGCTCAAGTCAAAGAGAAAGAAGTGATATCCTTCATTAAACGGAATATCTTGACGAGATTCGGGATCCCGGCAGAGATAGTATGCGACAATGGATTCCAATTCATTGGCAAAAGGACTACAAACTTTTGCGCCAGTTGGGGAATCAAGATGATAACCTCAACACCGGTACATCCTCAAGCCAACGGACAAGCATAATCAAGCAACATGATCATTATCAACAACTTGAAGAAGAGGTTGAGTGATAAGAAAGGAAGATGGGCTGAAGAATTACCTTTCGTATTATGGGCAGATCGAACTACAGTAAAGGAGGCGACTAAACATACTCCTTTCTCATTGGTGTTTGGTGCTGAAGCCGTGATCCCGATAGAGATGGTGATCCCTACGGCAAGATCCCAACTACAGACATTGAGGATAATTACAATGCTTTGACTCATGATCTCGACACAATAGATGAACTTAGAGATACTGCGAAAATACGGATAGCAGCATACTAGCAAAGAATATCAAGATCCTATAATAGGAATTTGAGGATAAGAAGATTCCAGATAGGGGATTTGGTGTTAAGGAAAGTGTTGTAGAATACTAAGGATCCTACTGATGGGAAGTTGGCACCTAAGTGGGAAGCCCCATATCTGATCAACTCAGATGCTGGAACGGGAGCATATTGGTTAGCTACAATAGAAGGAGAGCTACTTCCAAGATCATGGAACGCAATCCATTTAAAGTTCTATCACACGTAAGCCTAAATCAAATTTTAATATGAGATGGTACGTCAACTACACGTAAGCCTAGTTTTCATTATAAACCCTAAACCCTAAACCCTAAACCTTAAACCCTAAATATAAATAATAATAATAAATAATAGTATATGTGTATATGAATATAAAAATAATGGTCTCTAAGAAAATATTTGGTAGGTATTACAATGCTGTACAAAAATAATAAAGAAATTTACAAGTTTTGTGGAACAACTAGCCTATATGTGACGGAAAAGGTAAAAGACGTATCTTCACTGTAAGATATCAAAATACTGACTTAAGCATCGGAGGGGTGTTAGCCAAAACTAAAACCCGCCATCACCCAAGATCTTATGTTTTGTAGGAGGATTACACGAAGACTAGAGGCTGGCCACCTCTCTACGTTTAAGGGACTTAAAAACCCCTTCTAAGGTTTAAAGGTTTCCGTACGGATAAACACCTTTCTATGTCTTGGGTTTAAACACCCCGCCTGGAACGCACGATGTTCAATTATAGAATCAGGAGATTGGAATCGGTGATGCCTCTGGTACCCGACAACTTCATGATCATTGATCTATAGATTGAACTCTTACGAATTGTTAACACCGAGTGCACTAAGGTGTTAACCCAAACGAATAATGATGTTCCATACGTCATTCAAACGGTAGTAACATTTTTATGTTACTTTAAAACTTTTGGCATTTTCATGTCATAATAAGTTTTACCTAATTATCTTGAATTCAAGATCGGGAAATACCCCCAGTATCATCGGGAAATACCCCCAGTATCTCAAAGATAGAAGATAAAGTAAATATCCTAATATATTATGAGCAAAATATCCTGGGAACTATATATCTCAGGAGTGAATGTTCACGAATATCCAAAATAAAATTAAGTGGCCAACATAAACCACTTTACAACTCCACCATGGTCGATCACACCAGATCGATCTCACCCCAAATTAAATTGTTTGTTACGCCACAACCCTTAAGAAAATAAGTTTTAAACGACTAAAAACCTGGGCTCAGGCCTGGTCAGTATTACCATCATCGCCCAGGGAAACGTTACCACCTTCCTTTGCTGCTAGATCCTTCACCACCTCAGCCACAGGATCCTTCTCACCACTTGCTACTGTATCAGCCTTGCTTGCCGCCACCTTGAGCATCTTGCCACCCGTATCATCAAGAGTAGCATCCGCAGCAAGATCCTCATCCTTTAAGCTCGCCAGTTTCTCCTTCCATGCTTGAACATTCCAAATTGAAGTGTCGAAACCTTTGGAAGTAGCTTCTGAAGCCATCAGAATCCTGGCTTCAAGCACTGCGATAGTGGCATCTCTTTTAAACTCAGCTACCTGCAGCTTTTTCTCCTTCAGGACCTTGGGATTTGAGATCCTTGTTCTCCTTTCTGAGCTTGGCAAGTTCAGCAGAATCCTTTTCAGCAGCAGAAAATCCTAGCATTAGCCAACTTCTGCATACTCTCGATTGTTTCCAACTTCTCGTGATGGCATTTGGATAGTTGTTCGAGAATCTGTCAAAGATAGATTAATTCATAATATTGGAATTATATTTCAGGATCCGGGATCTTGAAATAAAATTTATGTACTAACAACTGTAAATGCAAGGGGTGAGAATTGCATGAGGAAATACCTTGTCGAAATCAAAAGAAGAGTTGCTCAAATCTATTATATCTTCAGGCTTCTTTCTTTTGGCAGCTGACTTGGATCTCAAGTTGGGAACATGTGCCCTGGATTGTGCAGTAGCAACCTTCTCCTTCTTGATCAGTGGAGTTTCAGCATCAATATCGGAGAGAGAGAAGTGGGCTACAAATTTGAAAATATATTAGAAGTCAAGCAGGTAAGTTTTGAAAAATATATTTTTGTTTACCTGACATGGTTGCTTCAGATTCTCGAGATCCTATACTCTCGGTCTGTTGGGGATACTTGAATGTCCTTTCGTTGCTCAAAATCTCCAAAAACTTTCTTATATTGCTCTCGGTATCTTCAAGAGGAGGAGCCAATTGCGCGAAGTTTGCTGCAAGTTCAACCGACAGGTAAGAAAAAATACATAAAAGTTAAAAACCCTAGAAATCTATGTCCTACCATTCAGGATCTAGGTAGAAGAGATATGTTCGCCATTTGGTAAAGAATCCCGATCAACAAAGAAGAATCTCCCTTTCCACTTGGGATCGTTTTGAGTTGCGCGAAGCACAAGATGTTGACGATTGGGTTTGATTTGAAACAGAAATTAGTGGGAACCATGGTTCCTGAGATTATAAGTTTGGGCCAGTTCAGGGATACTAAGATTTAGGTCGTGGAAATCAATAACAGTTTGGATGAGGAGAGAGTACGCCAAATCATCGGCGTAGTTTGTGCGTAACACAATCCAGTAACAGAGAAAAACTCGTTAAATAAAGGGGGAAAAGGAAACTTAACTCCCAAAGTGAATGGGAACTCTGGAAAGCAGATCCATTGTAGGTTCCCTATATCGGACCTAAATCAGAATGTTGACCTCGAATGTAATTGCGGAATATAAACAAACGAGTATCGAACGTTTAATCGATTTACACAATTCTCTATAACGTTTTCTTTGTATTAACAATTGAACTATAAACGTTTACAATCACTTTCACTCTTTGCCTCTCTCTCTGACTCGTCTGACCAGCTCCAACACGACCAACAACGACAAAACCGAAACCCTAACTCAATATATATATACTAACCCTACTGGACCCTGCGACACAAGCCCTATGTCGCAGGCCCAACCCATTGCGACACAGCCTTTGTGTCGCTATAGCGACACAGGCTCTGTGTCGCCTAAACAATATATTTTGTATATTCTATATTTACATTTCGATTACAGACTCGAACATACAAACTCAACACTTCACATACTTAGACTAATTGACTTTGACAATTATAAAAGTTTGACCAAATGACTGACACACATTATGCACCAACAAACTCCCACATGTCAGCAGCTTGGTCAAATAATCTTCAATTAGTCTTCATAACAAACTCCCCCATTGGGATAGCTTGGTCTTCAGAAATCTTGATGTTCAGTATCATGTAACTGACATACAATTAGATCTTCAAACTAAGTGAGCAACTCTTTCTCATTCATTAGCATCTTCTCCGATAAAGTTTATCTTCAAAGTCTTTGGAGAATAACAGACATCCTTTACATCTTCAACATTTGACTTTAACAAGATATATGACATTGATGAAAATAACACAAAAGTAAAATCTTTTTGTAATTTTCTTTATAAGACAGAATTAAAATACTCAAAGCAATAAATAGATAAACAATCTTTTTGGGGACAGAATTGTTTTGGTCTGGTTAGGGATCATATCAGGATAACATGCAATTATTAGGAAATACTAAGTGTTATTTCGAATATCAGTATATTTGTCCACTTGAAATTTACGTGACATATTTAAAGCAGTTTTTCAAAAAATTAGATCAAAATGATTATCGATATTGTTGTCCACCTAAACATTTCATACTTAAGTTAAAGAACTTTTAACAGTCCTTTGATCTTATTATGAGTATGCATATTATTTGATATAAAACATATTTAAGATATATATTTGAAATTAAAACATATTAGTATTTTCCATGTAAAAAGTAGTAACATAGTAATATCTTTAGAACCAAGCTTAAAGGTGACAGGTCTGTACAACGTACAATAGAGTCACATAAACATTGATTCAGGTTGAACAAACACCAGTCTGAACAATTAAACTAGAGGGTACAGGTCTGTACTTTCGTACAACGGAGTACCATAGTCTAACACAAACCGGTACTAGGTAATCTATTTATAAATTTTCTTGCATATTTATACAATACTATAAGTTTGCAAGATTACTACGGGTGCGTAATGTTTGTCTGTAACTTAACACAGACTACGTACCTATGTCTTTTCAAAAAATATATCAGTTGAAACCAGGTCTGTATTTTCATACAACAAAGGAGACAACCAATATATTTTCCCAGATAAGACCACATCAATATTTTAAACATAGATCATAACATGTTAAGCATCCAAATATTAGGACTACGTGTCAAAAATTCAGACTTAAAGTCTTATTTCAACTTAATGTCATACATAAAAATATCTTTTATATACAATAATATGTAAGTTTGACATTATGCTTTTTAAAAGTTTAAGTATGCATGCCTACCGATACATCATGTAAGGAAGCTAATGTTTAGAAAAACTGTTTTAACTATGTCAGATAAATCTACTAACACATCAAACATAAAACTTAAAGTTTCCATTTTGTACATGTTCCCTGATGTACTATCATTTCTGAAACGTCCCAGATTTTTTATTTTTTTTATTTTTTTTATACTCATTTAAATTCTCAAAACACTTTATATATTAATATAAAGTAATATTCACATTGTTATCACAAAACATACTTTTTGTCTTTACAAAATGTTACACGTTAATATAGAGCATGATTCTCCGAGTCTCTTCTCTTACTATATTACCATAGTAAGTCCATCACTAGCAGCCCTCGGGTCGCTTTCCCGGATCCCCACCCTTCATACCTCTTGATGTACCTATCACACACAACAATCAACACGTAAGCATTTCGCTTAGTAAGCACAGGAAAGGTACAATCACATGTAAATAATTAGCATAATTGATCACTCAGCAATTGGCAATTCAACTCCTACAGCTAGGCACAATTGATCACTCAGCAATTGGCCCTTATGGGTACAATTGATCACTCAGCAATTGACCACTCAACTCATACAGCTAGGCACAATTGATCACTCAGCAATTGGCCGTTCAACTCATACAGCTAGACACAATTGATCACTTAGCAATTGGCCGTTCAACTCATACAGCTAGGCACAATTGATCACTCAGCAATTGGCCGTTCAACTCATACAGCTAGGCACAATTGATCACTCAGCAATTGACCATTCAACATAATCAACCAGTTAAACTCTTTACTCTCCTACTACTTACCTCGAAGGCGACGTTCAGATATTCACAACTTGCTATCCGAAATACCTGTCAAGGCGACCGTATTCAATTAACTCTGATTAACTATCAATTTACAACTATTAATTTAATCATATCACAGAACATCTCAGTTCGCAATACAACTCGGTTCGCAGAACCACTCGGTTCGCAGAGCAATCTCACTTCGCAAGACATCTCACTTCGCAAGACATCTCACTTCGCAAGACAACTCAGTTCGCTTCGCAATCAAGCTCTGCGAACTGAGTTCATCTTCATGCTGCGAAGTTCGCTGCTGAACCCAGAAACTCGAACGAAAATCTTTCAAAACTCACGAATTCGACTTCCTAACATTCAATTAATCTTCCTAGCAACTTATATACATCAAATAAGTTCATATAACATCTGTTCAAGCTTAAATTCATTTCAATTCGCAAATGGATTAATTTCATAAAAACCATTATAAACACTAAATTTACTTACTGGAAATCAAGACGATGATGATGATACGAATATGATTATTACTTCACCAGCAATTACTTCGATTTTGTACTCAAATTTCGGTTCGCAGAACACTTTGAAAGTGTATGGAATGTTTGAGAATCATTCTCTGATTTCACGTACGTATATATATATACATTAGTCCAACCCAATACCATTACGATTTTAGTTCCCTTCTTACTCTATTATCTGGAACGTAAAACCATTTTGCGAAATCGACAATTTTAATTTCTCATATTTCGGGGTGTTACAACTCTCCCCCACTTACTTAGGATTGTGTCCTCACAATCCACTTTTGATACAACGAGGGATAATAACGAAGAACCTCACTCTCTGGTTCCCATGTAAACTCTGATCCCTTTCGACCCTTCCACTGGATTTTAAACATTCGAATTTCCATATTTCTTAACCTCTTTATCTTCTCATCCAATATCTCAATTGGTTCTTCAATATAATTCAATTTATCACTTACTTCAATTTCGTCCATTGGAATATAGGCTGTCTCATCAGCCAAACATTTTCTCAAATACGACACATGAAAAGTGTTATGAATATTTGCCAACTCATCTGGCAATTCTAAACGATACGCTACTTCACCCACTCTCGCTAAGATTTTAAAGGGTCCAATAAAACGAGGACTCAATTTCCCCCGCTTTCTGAATCGAATAACACCCTTCCAAGGAGATACCTTTAACATAACAAAATCTCCTTCATTAAACTCGATTGGACGCCTTCTTTTATCTGCATACGACTTTTGTCGATCTTGTGCAGCTTTTAAACGAGCTCGAATTTGATCTATCTGTTCTGTAGTTTTCAGCACAACTTCGGTACTGGCCAACTCACGTTGTCCAATTTCACCCCAACAGATCGGAGTTCTGCATTTTCTCCCATATAACACCTCATATGGTGGCATTCCAATGCTAGAGTGGTAACTGTTATTACAAGAAAACTCAGCCAACGGCAAATAAGCATCCCAATTTCCTCCGAAATCAATAACACATGCTCTCAACATATCTTCCAACGTTTGGATTATCCTCTCACTTCTTTTGTGGGTGATATGCAGTACTCAAATTAAGACGCGTTCCCATCTCTTCTTGGAACTTTGCCCAAAATCTAGATGTAAATCTACTATCCCTATCAGAGACAATAGATACTGGAACACCGTGTCTTGCCACCACTTCTTTTACATACAAATCAGCCAATACTTCTGAAGACGAAGCTTCTCTTATCGGTAAAAATAATGCACTCTTAGACAATCGATCAACAATTACCCAAATGGCATCATGATGCTTTAACGTTTTCGGCAATTTCGTAATAAGATCCATCGTGATATGTTCCCATTTCCATATAGGGATGTCTAACGGCTTCATCTTTCCATATGGTTTCTGATGCTCAGCTTTAACCTGCGAACAGGTCAAACACTTTTCCACATATTTGACAATTTCTCTTTTCATACCCGGCCACCAATAATCTCTTTTTAAATCATAATACATCTTCGTGGCACCATGATGGACCGAATACTTGGATTTATGAGCCTCATCAAATAAAAGTTCTCTCATTTCCCCAGAACTCGGTACCCAAATTCTTCCATAACGGGTCTTTAATCCGCGGGAATCATCAACAAAGTCTTGCTCTTGACCTTTTATTCGTTCTGCTCGAAAATCACCACTCTGTAACACTTGTTGTTGAGCTTTATTCATCTGCTCAATTAGATCAGTATCCACAATCATCCAAAAAGATTTCACTTTTAACACCAAATCAACAGTCTTTCTGCTAAGAGCATCTGCCACCACATTCGCCTTTCCAGGATGATATAAGATTTCACAGTCATAATCTTTTACTAAATCAAGCCAACGCCTTTGCCTCAAATTAAGGTCTCGTTGGTCGAAGAAATACTTTAAACTCTTATGATCCGTATAGATAATGCACTTTACTCCATACAGATAGTGTCTCCAGATTTTTAATGCAAATACTACAGCTGCCAACTCTAAATCATGAGTGGGGTATCCTTTCTCGTGTGTTTTCAACTGTCTCGAGGCATAAGCTATCACTTTTCCTCGTTGCATGAGCACACAACCCAAACCCACACGAGGTGCGTCACAGTACACCACCATATCATCATTCTCTTCGGGGAGTACCAATATAGGTGTTTGGCTCAACTTTTCCTTCAAGATATTAAAAGCCCGGTCCTGTTCGTAACCCCATTAAACTTGGCATTTTTACACGTAAGCCTCGTAAGCAGAGTCGCAACCTTAGAGAAATCCTGAATAAATCTCCGATAATATCCTGCCAATCCTAGGAAACTTCGAATCTCCGTTGGATTTTTAGGAGGACTCCATTTCATCACTGCTTCCACTTTGGCTGGATCCACTTTAATTCCTTCTCGGTTTATCACATGCCCCAAAAATTGGACCTCTCGAAGCCAAAACTCACATTTTGAAAATTTAGCATAAAGCTTTTCATTTCGCAACACTTGCAACATTTGCCTCAAATGCAACTCATGCTCACCTTCCGTTTTTGAATATATTAAAATATCATCGATAAACACAATCACGAATTTATCGAGGAACGTCCGGCAAACTCGATTCATCAAATCCATAAATGCAGCAGGAGCATTTGTCAGTCCGAATGGCATTACCACAAACTCGTAATGACCATAACGCGTTCGGAAAGCAGTCTTGGGAGCATCCTCTTCTTTTACTCTTAACTGGTGACAACCAGATCGTAAATCAATCTTTGAAAAATGGGTAGCACTCTGGAGTTGATCAAACAAATCGTCAATCCTCGGCAACGGATAACGATTTTTAATAGTTACCTTATTCAACTCCCTGTAATCAATACACATACGCATACTCCCGTCTTTTTTTTAACGAACAATACAGGCGCTCCCCACGGTGAACTACTCGGACGGATAAAACCCTTCTCCAACAACTCTTGTATTTGTTTCATCATTTCTTGCATCTCTGACGGTGCAAGTCTATAAGGGGTCTTAGCAACAGGAGTAGCCCCCGACACTAGCTCAATTCGAAACTCTACTTGCCTTTCAAACGGAATACCCGGTAACTCTTCCGGAAATACATCTGGAAACTCATTTACAACCGGAATATTCTCAATATTCCTCTTATTCTTTCGCGTATCAATAACGTGAGCTAAAAATGCCTGACAACCATGCGACAAATGCCTTCTCGCACAGGCATAAGTGCATATTGACAAAGATGGTCTAGGTTTTTCTCAATATATGTCGATCACTCCCCCACTTGGAGCATTGATACGAATAATTTTCTTTTCGCAACGGATAACAGCATCATGCTTACTCAGCCAATCCATGCCCACAACGGCATCAAATTCACCCATTCTCATTGGGATGAGATTTATCATAAACATTTCATCATTAATTTCTATTCGACACCCTCTATACACTTTAGTCACATAAATAACACGATCATCAGCTATCTCAACATCTAGGGGTGTATCTAGCTCACTCAACATTAATTGAAAACTCTCACTAAAGTTTTCAGAAACAAAAGATCTAGAAGCTCCAGAATCAAATAACACATAAGCGGGTAATGAGTTAATAAGAAAAGTACCCGTAAGAACATCCGGAGCATTCTTCGCTTCATCTGCAATCAATTGAAAGGATCGGCTTTTCACTCTTGACTGGTCTAACACCTTCCTCTCCTCATTTTTCTTTATCCCACTAGAACCTGTTGAACTCTTCAATCTCGGACATTCACTCTTTATATGTCCAGGTTTGTAGCAATTAAAGCACACTCGTACCGTCTTTGTACAATCACGGCTAATGTGGCCCTCTTGCCCACATTGAAAACACGTCCTCTTGTCGCCTGCACAATTCTCAAAATGCTTTTTATGACATTTCGGACACATAGGCACTTCTCGTCGATCCCCTCTTTTAAAACTTCCACTTGACTTGAATCTTTTAAAAGATTCCCCAGCTGGCTCAGATTTTCTCTTTGACGATCCATCATCCTCACGATGAATCTCAATTTCCCTCCTTCTCGCTTCATTCACAAACTCTTCAAACTTATTCCAACGACTCGGGTCCACAAACTGCCGAATCTCTTTCTTCAATACCTCATGAAAATCATTCATCAACCTCTTTGGATCCTCAGTGTATTCAGGGCAAAATCGAGCCCTATCAAGAAATACACCTGTCAACTCATTCACAGTCTCTGTCGTTTGTTTCATAAATAGAAATTCCCGGCGAAGCTTAGTCAACTCAGCTTCCGGTGAATAAGCGGTCACAAACATATCTTTGAATTCATTCCAAGACAAATTACTAGCACGCTCTTCTCCCATGGATTGACGCTGAACGTCCCACCACTCTTTTGCTCGTGCCTTCAATAAACTGGCACTATACACCACTTTCAACTTCTCCGGACACTCAGAAATGGCAAACACTGCTTCCATTTCAGAGATTCACCGATAACATTTAATCGGATTTGTTTCTCCTTTAAACTCAGGAGGTTTACATGCTACAAAATCTTTGTAGTTCACTTTCTTTTTCTCTTCTTTTATCACACTAGTCTTCTCAGACTTCTCTGTATCTCTCTTTTGCATCTCATCTGCCAGAACATCTCTGACAGTCTCAGTAATTCTTTCCAACAAATACGGAAGAGATCTCTCTTGTGCCAGCGCAACTTCTTCCGTTATAAATTTTCTCATCTCGTCTGCACTCATAGATGATAAACTCTCCGTATGCCCTTGCTCAGAGCTCTCGGTATTTTGCTCATTAAAATTCTTCCCTTCCAATTCACACTGAAAGGGTTTATTCGCAATCACACTAGATTAGACTAAAATTCTCATTACACATTAGTCTATCTTTCACAATTCTCTTTAATATCACACAACAGTCATGGTATCGTTTGAGTTCATATAATAATTATTACGTTGGCCAGACGTAATCGTTATTACATAATGCTCTCACAATACTTTGACATTCAGCAAATTATCACATCTCATTAATAATAACAATTACTCAATTATCAACTCATAATACAACACTCTCATCATGCTCATTAGACTCATCTCTTGGTCTAATTTCAAGTACCTCTAATGATGGATACTCGAATCTCTTAAACCAATGCTCTGATACCAACTTGAAACGTCCTAGATTTTTTTTTTTTTTTTTATACTCGTTTAAATTCTCAAAACACTTTATATATTAATATAAAGTAATATTCACATTGTTATCACAAAACATACTTTTTGTCTTTACAAAATGTTACACGTTAATATAGAGCATGATTCTCCGAGTCTCTCCTCTTACTATATTACCATAGTAAGTCCATCACTAGCAGCCCTCGGGTCGCTTTCCCGGATCCCCACCCTTCATACCTCTTGATGTACCTATCACACACAACAATCAACACGTAAGCATTTCGCTTAGTAAGCACAGGAAAGGTACAATCACATGTAAATATTTAGCATAATTGATCACTCAGCAATTGGCAATTCAACTCCTACAGCTAGGCACAATTGATCACTCAGCAATTGGCCCTTATGGGTACAATTGATCACTCAGCAATTGACCACTCAACTCATACAGCTAGGCACAATTGATCACTCAGCAATTGGCCGTTCAACTCATACAGCTAGACACAATTGATCACTCAGCAATTGGCCATTCAACTCATACAGCTACGCACAATTGATCACTCAGCAATTGGTCGTTCAACTCATACAGCTAGGCACAATTGATCACTCAGCAATTAGCCGTTCAACATAATCAACCAGTTAAACTCTTTACTCTCCTACTACTTACCTCGAAGGCGACGTTCAGATATTCACAACTTGCTATCCGAAATACCTGTCAAGGCGACCGTATTCAATTAACTCTGATTAACTATCAATTTACAACTATTTATTTAATCATATCACAGAACATCTCAGTTCGCAATACAACTCGGTTCGCAGAACCACTCGGTTCGCAGAACCACTCGGTTCGCAGAGCAATCTCACTTCGCAAGACATCTCACTTCGCAAGACATCTCATTTCGCAAGACATCTCAATTCGCAAGACAACTCAGTTCGCTTCGCAATCAAGCTCTGCGAACTGAGTTCATCTTCATGCTGCGAAGTTCGCTGCTGAACCCAGAAACTCGAACGAAAATCTTTCAAAACTCACGAATTCGACTTCCTAACATTCAATTAAGCTTCCTAGCAACTTATATACATCAAATAAGATCATATAATATCTGTTCAAGCTTAAATTCATATCAATTCGCAAATTGATTAATTTCATAAAAACCATTATAAACACTAAATTTACTTACTGGAAATCAAGACGATGATGATGATACGAATATGATTATTACTTCACCAGCAATTACTTCGATTTTGTACTCAAATTTCGGTTCGCAGAACACTTTGAAAGTGTGTGGAATGTTTGAGAATCATTCTCTGATTTCACGTACGTATATATATATATATACATTAGTCCAACCCAATAACATTACGATTTTAGTTCCCTTCTTACTCTATTGTCTGGAACCTAAAACCATTTTGCGAAATCGACAATTTTAATTTCTCATATTTCGGGGTGTTACAATTTCCGAAGTTGTTTACAGACACAATTTAACATCCATTTTTTTAGAAATGTAGCAACTTTGCTTTTCATTAATACTAATAAGTATAAAGAGTGGCTATTGCATTTTTCAAGAATTTGCCTGTTCATAGTTTGCTGACTTTTTAAATCAGAATTTTAAAATTACTCCCCCTGAACAACAAATTTTTTACTTAAAAACAAACAAATAAATAATCATTAAAGAAAACAGATGTGACAACTTTGCTTATCTTAATGTGCATTAATTAGAACACAAGAATTTGCCGTTGCCATTTTAAAGACAAAATGTTTAAAGAAAAATGTCAAGTCACATATCAAATCAAATTCAAATCCTTTTAGCACTTTTAACTATCTCGTTTCATTTCAGAAATATCATCCATTCACTCAAACATCATCACCACAAATGATCACCTAGAAATCAACCTTCTTCGTCACATCCTTGCAGTCACTAAAAGTATTAGCTATAAAAAATCAGACTGCATCACCACAAACAAACATTAGTACTTATGAGACACCCAAGCCTTGATAGTCTTGGGTTGTCCACTGTCATCCATAACCATTACATCAATGAGTTTATGATATTTTAAAAACTCAGTTGATTTCATTGATATGTTGTTTGTGGATTTAGATTTCCAAACCCGTTTAGGTTCGGATGATTTGTTTTCAACAATGTTGTGCTTTTGGACTTGAGGTCTACTGGGCACACATTTGTTTACTATAGCCATAGGTTTTGGAGAGTTGGATGCATAACTAGATATAGGCGAAAACGATCCACGCCTTGAAAATGAATTTTGAAAAGAATTTCTAAACAATGAAGTTCTTGGCATCCCTCTACCAAACCTATCTAGGGATAATAAGCGACAATCCCTAATGATGTGGCCCTGTTGACCACACCAAAAGCACGACCGCCTTTTCACATACGGCCTTTTCCAGTGACTCCCCTCAAATTGTTTCGATGGAGGATTTACTGAAGGAGGCTTAGAGGTTGAGGCATTTACAGAACATGAACACTTATGCGTACATGTTGATGTAGAAGCCTCTAAAGTTGCAGAGGGAGATGTTGATGGTTGTTCATTCTTAAATTTTTCATTTGAATCCTTCTTTTGAGTTTTCATCTTCTTGGATTCATTTTCAACCTTGTTTTTACCCGTACTATAAAAAACCTTTTCAGATTCATTAGTAATTATATGATTTTTGGGTTTAACATCAACATTTTCAATTTTAATCTTAGCCTCTTCAGTTAAGTCCTCTACCTCAACAATCTCCTCAACATTAACTGGAGGCAGAACTTTAGCCTTAACAAACTCAGGCTTACTTATCTTTAAGCTAACTGCAGGTTTAACAAGTTTTATGTCTATCTTGGAGTAGATAGGCATAAAATCATTAATGACTTCGCTTACAGGCATAGGCAGATAATCATTAGGAGGCGGGACTTGATGATAACCAAGTCCAGCTTTACTTTTGGTATCACCTCTTTGAGCCTGAAGGATTTCATCAAAGACTAGAGAGGATGTTGAAAACTTAGATAATTTTCGTTTTAAATCTAGAACTTCAGCCTGAGAATCAGCAAGTTCTTTCTTTACTAAAGTAAGCATATCAACATAACTTCCTATTTCATCTTGCTGTTTGAAAATTTTGGCTTTTAGTTCTTTCTTT
This sequence comes from Gnaphalium uliginosum, assembly GCA_963930675.1. Lineage (NCBI taxonomy): Eukaryota > Viridiplantae > Streptophyta > Magnoliopsida > Asterales > Asteraceae > Gnaphalium > Gnaphalium uliginosum. Next base: position 10,433,426 of record OZ005683.1, on the reverse strand, counting down.
TCTTCAAAAATAGCTTTTAACTTTTTATCAGATGCCTTGTCACTTTCTCTTAACATTTCATTAGATTCAGTTAATTGTTCTATGCTAGTGTTAAGGCGTGAAGTCTTCTCTCTATACCTATTAACCTGATTGGTTAGCTTAATGCAAGAAATACAAGATAAAGGTTCATCATCTACTTCATGTACTTCTGCCATAAGAGCTTTATTATCGCCCAACTCATACTATTTCTTCACAAGCTCCAGCTTACTTTGTTTATATTTTTCACTTCCACCACACCTTTTCTCAAAGGCTTTCCATAAATCATATGTAAGCTCATGATGTCTAAGTTGCATCATGAGTGGTTGTGGTAGTGCCATGGTGATCGCCGCATGTGTTTTCCTTTCAGTATCATAAGCCTTGCGTTCTTCAGGATTCATGGATTTGATAGGCTTAACTGGAGCTTCTCCAGGAAAAACACCAGTTCTAAGAGGACGTTCATATCTTTTCTCTAAGTATATTTGCATATCAGAATCATTGAAAGCAATGAATTCCTCAAATTGTATTCTCCATTCAACATAATGAGTATTGCCAGTGAATAATGTAGGTTTACTCTCACTACCAACCACACTATTGTAAGCTTTATAAAGAGACATGTTTAAACAGAAATTTACCAAATCACAAACACCCAGATGTTGAATGGTGAGTTTTCAATTTTATCCTTTTTTTTTTTTGAATTTTTCCCTCCAAAATTTGGTTCGAAAATATCAAAAACTGTCCGAGTAAAACGAAACTTTTTCAAAACTAAAATTAAGAACTTTTAAGCTTAAGAACAGAATTTGGTAATGAGAAAAATTTCCCGACAAAATTTGGTAAAACGAAACTTTTTTTTTTTTGAGTCTTTAGCGACACTAAGTTAGTGTCGCAGGAAAAGTGTCGCAATGTAGTGTCGCACTCTTGTGTCGCAAGCTAGTGTCGCAAAATCCGATCTGGTGTCTCAAGCTTATGTCGCGAAAACCTAAACACGACACAATGCTATGTCGCAGAAACCCTACACGCGACACAAACGTTATGTCGCAGCTTGTGTCACAGTGTAGTGTCACAAAAACATTATAGGCGACACTAAGGTTAGTGTCGCTAGATCGCGGCTGTAACCTCCAAAAACCCTAAAAATGAAAATTTTCGAAACCCTAATGAATTTCGAAACCCCAAGTCGAATGAAACTTCCAGAAAATCCCAGAAAACTCAATCTTCAAGCAATCAAACCCGGAAACAAGAATTAATCACTGAAAACCTTCGTAAACAAACTGAAAAACGTTTGTAACACGATCCAAAACCGTTGAATAACTGATTCACGGCTCTGATACCACTTGTAGGTTCCCTATACCGGACCTAAATCAGATCGTTGACCTCGAATGTAAGCGCGGAATACAAACAAACGAGTATTGAACGTTTAATCGATTCACACAATTTTCTATAACGTTTTCTTTGTATTAACAATTGAAGTATAAACGTTTACAATCACTTTCACTCTCTGCCTCTCTCTCTGACTCGTCTGACCAGCTCCAACACGACCAAGAACGACAAAACCGAAACCCTAACTCGATGTATATATATACTAACCCTACTAGACCATGCGACACAAGCCCTATGTCGCAGGCCCACCCATTGCGACACAGCCTTTGTGTTGCTATAGCGACATAGGCTCTGTGTCGCCTGAACAATATATTTTGTATATTCTATATTTACTCATGCTCGCTTATCGAAACGCTTAAATATCTCACCTAACTTTATTCGTATTGATGTTCTATAGAAGTTGTATCACCATCAGGATCATGATAGCGGTACAACTTGGGGGCAATTGTTGTGGGCTAATTTTTATGTCTAGAATGCAGGATCCCGAATCAGAGTATGATTATATTCTACAGGTATTCAGGATCCAGGATACATTCAGGATCTCGTTACAAGTTCAGGATCTCGTTACAAGTTCAGGATCCCGGATCTTCAGTATCCCGGGATCATATGCTTTTAATATGTGTTTGCTTGTTTATTTGACCAGGTCATACAAAGACTCGAACGTGACTAATTGACTCTGTAATGCATGGATCGAGACTACTTCAAATTCAAACAGAAACAAGTAAACTGTGAAATAACAAGTCAAGGAGAGCCCTGGGTGATCTCGGATATTTCGGGATAGTCAGCAGAGTCTTTGTTGAAGACCGGAGGATCCTGGATATTTCGGAATTTCTGTTATATTGTATCTAGTATATAAATGAGGCATATGATCAATTAGGGGACACTTCTTACGCACTCTTAACACTGAATCATGACTTTATCACCACACTAACACTACTTTTCTGCAGATTTAACCACTTGCTTCACTGATTCATCACTTTCTTCACCATAAACCACTTAGATTGATCATATTGTGCTCTTAGCTTGTATTATCTTGATTTTAATTAATAAAAACAACAAAGGCAAGGAACGATTGTTCCTTCCCGAGGTTTTATGTCGGCGATCTATCAAAATTAAGGGCTTTCCACGTATATCCTTGTTTCGATCGCATTTACTTTACATTTTGATTACTATACTTGCTTTATATCGACTTTTCATCAATCTAAAACTTGATTATCTTAAAAGTCACTTAAGCACTCTACCTCACTTTACTAATTTGATCACGGGATTATACTTGGTAATTTTTGGTCAAAACAGTTTTTTGTACCAAAACTGCAAATATAAATGCCCAGATTACAAAAACTACAAATACAAGTACAAAAACACAAGGTTTACCAAAAGAAGCATTTTATATTAATCTAGTCATAAACCATCCATTAGTCCATACATTAATCTACTGAATGCCAATATAGATTTCCAAAATACATCCATAATTACTAGGCTACCACCATATCAAAGTCAGACATTACACTATAATAACCAAAAATACAAAAACAAAAGTACATTGTCTTCTTCAGCCAACAAAAGTACCACCATCTATTTGGTCTTTGCAGCAACACTTCCTTTGCCCTTTGTTTTTCTAGTAACTTTAGCCCTACCACCTGCTGCACCTGCACCTGCTTAACTAGTACCGACATGGCCACCCCCTTGTACTTTGCATGTTTCGGAGTTATGGCCTCTATTACCACATTTTTTGCAACTTATACTCTTCCCAACCCTCGATAATTTCCCATCTCTCACTATCTGAGCTTGTTCATAAGCACTATTTTTCCTCCTTTTCTTGGGACTGCCAACTTGGGTATGATGTATTGGAGGTATTAGTTTTATTGGACATCCATTCCTTGGCCACATGGTTGTACCACAATGTGTGGCCAGTCTATATGCTGGATGTACCCAGTCCTCGGGAATGCCAATTTGTATACCATTTTCACACATATTCCACATGCTAACAACTGCATGTTTGCATGGTATACCAGTCAACTCCCACCTTCTGCAAGTACAAACTTTTTGCCTCATGTCTACCACACATTGGTCACCCCATGGACCTTTACATTGGAATGAATCCCCCCGTTCCATAGAACCTTGATTTCATTTGCTGTTGTTTTTATGTTTTCAAAAATCGTCGTTGCAGTAGGTGTTAACAAATCATCACTTTTCTCAATTACCTTCTGTACAATCACTATTCTTTTCATGACATATTCTCTAATGTATTCCAAACAAGTAATGATTGGTTTCTCCCTTTGATCCAATAACTTACTATTAAAAGACTCACATATATTATTGAGTAATATATCACAGTGTGCCCTACCTGTAATTCAACCAAAACGATGCAATGGGATATCCAACAACTTACTATTAAAAGACTCACATATTTAACACACTATTGCAAAAAAAAAAAAAAAAAAAAAAAAAAAAAAAAAAAAAAAAAAAAAAAAAAGACTAACCACTGAAATGAGATATTGCCCAACGATGCAATGGGATATCCGTAAACTAGTATTAAGGGATTCCGCATCTTAATACCTTAGATAACCTCGTTATCGATCCTATTACATACGGACTTACAATTGGTATCAGAGCCTACGGCTAGATACGCGTAGGTTCGAGGTTATTCGGGATAATAACGGTTGATTTAGGGTTGTTTTTACGTGCATTAGTGCGTATTTGCGACCAAAATCAGTCTCCGGAAGGTTTTAGCTTCGTATACGTTTGAAATCTTAGGGTTTAGACGTTCAAAAACCTAAAGTTTTCGTTTTTGGGGTTTTCAGCCGAGTCTCCGAACTGAGTTGCGAAGCGAAGTGAACTTGCGAACCGAACTGAGAAGTGAAAACCAAACTGAGTTTGGCGAACTGAGATTTGCGAACTGAGTTGAGTCTTGCGAACTGAGTTCCTGCGAACTGAACCTTCTAATTTTTTTGTGATTTTTAATTTCTAAGATTTGCAAAGATGACTGACTTAAGTAGAATGATTGAGATGGAACACGAGGTCGGAAAGTCTAATGTTCCACCTAAATTGCTCCGACTTGAAGACTACTATGGATGGAAGGACAGGTTTGAATCCTACTGTCGCTTCCATGATCTGTCAATTTGGATGTGCATTAAGAATGGATATACTGCACCTACAGCGGTTGTTGAGAATGTAACTGTGGCCATCCCTTATAATCGGATGAGTGATCAACAGAAAAGGGAATATGAAATTGAGAATAAGTCTCATTCTTCAATAAAGATTAGTCTTCCAAAAGAGATCAATCATCAGTTAAAGTCTTTTCATACAGCTAGAGAGCTCTGGGTAGCTCTTGAGAAAAGATGTGAGGGAAGTCCACAAGTTAAGGCTGTCAAGAAGAATCTCCTAAAGAAGCAGTTTACTGTGTTTAAAGCTTTGAGAGGAGAAGATCTTAATGCTTACATCACTAGGTACTACCATCTTCCGAGTGAGCTAGATGACCATGAGATTGTCTATACTGATACGGAGAAAACCAACAAGTTTATTGAGGGTTTTCCTTCGTAATGGGAAATGCATGGAGTTATGCTCAAAGATAATGATGAATGTTATGCCACAATGACTTTGGAGCAGGCTATTGATAAGCTCCGTGGATATGATTTCACAAAGAAAACGAGAGATACAGATTCTGATCAGGTACAGGATCCTGGGCTATATCATGGAAAATCAACTCTCTCGAATGCATCATCCAGTTCGACCACTACTTTACTAGTTGGTGATACTGGAGAAACTGGTGAATTGATATCTAGGATTTGTTCTTTATAACTTCATCTAGAAGTGAAACAAAAGGCAAAACTACTGGGAAGTCAACTCAGGAGCATCACAAGATGCCTATGAGTGTGAAATCCGCTGAATAGCAACTGTCTATTCTTGCTTCTTTTGTTGCTTCATATGAGAACTACATTCAGGGAAAGATCAATGATCCAGCTAAGTTTGATGAGGATTATGATCAAATCGACCCTGATGATTTGGAGGAAATGGATCTCCAGTGGCAACTTGCTATGGTGTCAAGGAGAGTGAAGAATTTCCTAAAGCGTACTGGTAGGAAGATAGTGGGAAATAAGCCGGGTTTTGACAAATCAAAAGTGAAGTGTTATAACTGTCAAACATATGGACACTTTGCTAGGGAATGTCGAAGACCTAAAACTGAGCAAACTGCGAATCCCGGAAAGCAAGGTTCAACCTTAGCTTCAAAAGCTTTGTTGGTTCAGCAACTGGATGGGTCTTATGATTGGAGTGCTTTGTCTGAAGAAGCACTCATGGCTGAGATAGAAGATCAAGATAAGACTGCTAAAACTACATCCTACATGCCAACTGTGGAGGAATATCAAGTGAAGGTACCGGAAACAAAGGTACCAGGAGTGGCTGATGATGTGCTGGATATGGGATCAACTGAAAATCTGTGTCCTGAAGACTTCGTGGCTCAAATGGCTGAACTACAAATCGATAAAAAAACCGGTATGTCTTGATGTTCTCACTCTTATTGATGTGCGTCAATTAGTTTCTAGTTTGCAGTCCCAAGTTAATGTATTTGCATAATCACATAGGGCTTTGACATATGAACTAGAACTAGTTAAAAGTGATGTACGTAGGTTAAGTGAGGATAAGCTAGACCTGAAAGAAAAGATTAAGTCTAATATGGCAGATAAGACTGCTCTTAGAGACACTATTAATGAACAATCTATTACTATAGACGGTCCTTAAGAGACTTAAATCAAAATATTTCTAGCAAAGACAAAGAGTTGGCTGAGTCTAAGTTAAGGTTAGTTGAGATGAATCGTAAGTTTGAAAGTTATAGAACATCTTTTTGACTTTAGATCATATTATTGGTTCTAAACGTAGTGTAAAGGATGTGACTGGTTTGGGTTATAACGAAGTTCCTCCTCCTTTTAATTCAAATTACACGAATACTTCTATAGACTTAGAGATGACTAATGTGCCAGTTAATTTTGAAAATAACCTAAATAATAAGTCAGAGGTATTTGAGACAGAAAAGCCTGTTATTAAAGATCCACCATCTAACGAGTATAAAATTCAATTAGATGTTAGGATAAATAAAGAACATGAAAGTAAGCCTTTAGTGTCTCAGGAACATCCTGACTTAGAAAAGGCAAAAGAGGTTAAGTCTAGGAAGCAAATGTCGTGCTTCAAATGCCACCAAAAAGGGCACGTGGCTTCTTGTTGTCCTAATAAGAAGTCAGAAGCAATGCATAGATCGGTAAACAGAGACATGTCACCGGTTGCTTCTAAGATAAATGTAGACAGGTCGAGTTCTAAACCTGGGTTGGGTAGTAAACCTATGACTAAACCTGTAAACATTTTGAAAAGGGAAGGAACACACAGTGTTTCTCCACCTAAACCTAAACGGATTTTAACTCAAAATGATAATTCTTTCAACCAACCTAGAGATAAAACACCGTCGAGATTTAGGACCCCTAGTAGAAACCATAGTCATTATGAGAATGGTACTACTTTACGTACACATGGGATTAACTACGGGTATAACTATAATCGTAACCAAGGACAAAAATCCCAAGGTTATGTGTCAGGGAGGATTGCATTTCATTCACCTCATAGACCCAAGACCACTGATCATCAACAAGCACAAAGTTCTTTGAAAGTAATCAAGACTCCTGATGGGAAACAAGGTTACTCTAAAGAAGTAAAGTTTGTTGATGATGAGGGACAAACCAAGACCGCTATGGCTTGGGTCCCTCTCGATAACTAATTGTGTACAACTGTCATGTGCAGGGGCAGACTGTGAATGAGGATAGTTGGTGGTACGTAGATAGTGAATGTTCAAGACACATGACAGGAGATAGAAGTCTATTGAGAGACTTCAAAGGAGGATTGAAACAACGAGTGAATTTCGCTGGAGATAAAGGAGGAGTGATTACCGGGAAAGGAAAAGTTTCTAACAGAACTTTGACTCTTGAGAATGTGAACTTTGTTGAACAACTGGTTCACAATCTAGTGAGTGTTTCCCAAGTCTGTGATAAAGGCCACCCAGTTCATTTCAATGAAAAAGAGGCCTTAGTCCTGAAGCCGGGTTTTGTTATTCTCGAAGAATGGATATTGATGAGGGCTCCAAGGAAAAAGGATATCTATGCCATCAACATGGGTGCTCCTGCCTCTTCAATGGCGTCGACATGCTTGTTATCCAAGGCTTCAGAAGCAGATTCTATCTTATGGCATAGAAGGATGGCACACTTGAACTTTCGAAAGATGAACTATATAACCAAGAATGGGTTAGTTTTGGGTGTACCACAAAAGAGCTTTGCATTTGAGGACAGGTGTGTTCCTTGTATGAAAGGAAAACAGTACAAGAAACCACACAAGTCTAAAACTGTAAACTCTATCTCCTCGCCTTTTGAGTTGCTATATATGGATCTCTTCGGCCCCATAAGCAAGAGAAGCATAATTGGCAAATGGTACTGTTTGGTTGTCACCGATGACTACTCCAGATCCTCATGGGTATTCTTTTTGGGATCTAAAGATGAAACTCCAGGAATTCTTATGGAGTTCTTAGATTTAGTAGAGAATGTCTATAAAACGAGAGTAAAAAAGATTCGTAGTAACAACGGAACTGAATTTAAAAACACAACACTCAATGTCTATTGCCTAAGCAAAGGAATTCAACATCAATTCAGTGCACCTTATGAACCATAACAAAATGGTGTTGCTGAAAGGAAGAAAAGGACATTGATCGAAGCTGCTAGAACAATGCTTGCAGATTCAAAGCTTCCGGTCTTCTTTTGGGCAGAAGCAGTGAATACAGCATGTCATGTTCTAAATATGGTCTTAACTGTTAAAAAGCATAACAAGACTTGTTATGAACTTTTGAACAAAAAGGCACCTAATTTGAAGGGATTTGAACCCTTTGGTGTATCGTGTACACTTTTGAAGACTAGTCATCAACCGAAGTTTGGTGAGAAGGCCGACGAAGGATATTTCCTAGGTTATGTTCCTAAATCACCAAACAAGAGAGTATTCAACAAAGTCACGGGGCGTGTGGAGATTGTTTACAACATTGAAGTTACAAGCTACACACATGACTCACATAAGGGATTAGATTGGCAATTTGATTATTCAGATCTCTTTAAGTCATTTAAAGTTCCCATCAGTGACTACACGGTTGATCCAGAAGTTACTGCACATTTATTGTCGAGTGATGGGAATATTGGCCTTACACCAACGTCGAATGTTCCAAGGTCTCATTACAGGACCTCTGATTCCGATGAACCATCTACTAATGGATCTAAAAGACCTTCAGTAGACAAACTTCAAGAGGACAAGGACCTGTCAGAAGTTAAAAGAAGAGTGATGGACACTATCCTTACTCCTACAAGACAGTTAAGGGAACGAATTACTTCCGATAACTTGGATAGTTCTGATGAGGAATTGGTTAAATTGGAGGAAATTGGCACTAATCTAGATGATGATATTCCACTTGAACCGATAACTGCAACACGTACTAGTAAAAATCATCCGGTTCAAAATATCATAGGTGATACAAACGCACCTGTTCAAACTAGAACTAGTACTACATCTGAGTACTCTAGCCTCGGAGACTGGGATCATAAATCAATGTTCATACTCGTGCTTTATCTCAAAAATTGAGCCTAAGAATGTTCAAATGACATTGAAAGACAGTTCGTGGGTAGAAGCAATGCAGGAAGAGTTGTCTCAGTTCTCAAAATTGCAAGTTTGGGAGTTGGTTGATTTACCAGTTGGTGAATATCCAATTGGAACTAGATGGGTGTTTAAGTGCAAGAGAGACGATCGGGGAATCGTGACTCGCAATAAAGCTCATCTAGTTGTTCAAGGTTTCAATCAACAAGAAGGGATTGATTACACTGAAGTGTTTGCTCCAGTGGCTAGGCTTGAAGCATTTAGGTTGTTCTTAGCATTTACAGCATCAAAGAAAATGAAAGTTTATCAACTGGATGTTAAGAGTGCCTTCTTGTATGGCAAAGTCAAAGAAATAGTGTATGTTTATCAACCGCCAGGGTTTACTAATCCAAATTATCCAGATAGAGTATATCGTCTTGATAAGGCTCTGTATGGTTACATCAAGCACCTAGGGCATGGTATGAAACACTATCAACACATCTTCTTGAGAAGGGCTTTACAAGAGGAAAGATTGATTAACACTTTTTGTGAAATGGAAGAAGAAAGACTTTCTGCTTGTTCAAGTGTACGTTGACGATATCATCTTTGGGTCATCCGACGAAAAGATGTGTATTGAATTTGAAGAAGTTATGAAGAGCAAGTTCGAAATGTCCGCTATGTGAGAACTAAAATTCTTCTTGGAATTACAAGTTGATCAAAAAGAAGATGGTCTCTTCATTCATCAAACAAAGTATACAAATGAGCTTTTAGAACGCTTCAAAATGGATGAAACTCGAGTTTATCACACTCCTATTCTGGAAGCTCATGGACTTGGTCCTGATACATTGAGTGATAAAGACGTGGATCCTACTCTTTATAGGGCCATGATTGGATCGCTAATGTATCTTACTGCATCGAGGCCCGATATAATGTTTGCGGTATGTGTCTGCGCAAGATATCAAGCTAATCCTAAAGACTCTCATATACAAGCAGTTAAACGAATTTTTCGTTACCTCAAAGAGAAGTCGAAGCTGGGACTTTGGTATCCAACTGATGGAGACTTAGATTTCGTTGCTTACACTGATTCTAATTATGGAGGATGCAATCAGAATAGAAAGTCTATAACTGGTGGATATCAATTTTTAGGAGGTAGACTCGTGTCTTGGCAGTGCAAGAAGCAAACCTCAGTAGCCATTTCCACGTGTGAAGCTGAGTATGTTGCAGCTGGCAGCTGTTGTTCTCAAGTGTTATGGATACAACAGCAGCTGCAAGATTATGGGTTGAATTTTACAAACACTCCGATGTTGATTGATAATGAGTCCACCATGTCAATTACCAACAATCCGGTAAAGCACAGCAAGACGAAGCACATTGATATTTGTCATCATTTTATTAGAGACTGTGCCGAGAAGAAGCTTATTAGGTTAGTCAAAGTTCCCTCTACTGACAACTTGGCAGAACTATACACTAAAGCTTTCGACATGGCGCGTTTCGAGACATTGGTTCAACTGAACGGAATGAGGAATCCGGAGTAACTCGTCTTCCAAAGGAGTATGTAATAGTTAGTAGTAAGTTTTATTTTTATGTCTTATATCAAAAAAAATCAAAAACAATGAGGGCGTATGGCATTCATTTGCTTGTTACCTTAGGGGAATCGCCTCCGATAAAAGAACAAAAGTAGTTTCTTTTAGAAAATGTTTAAGTTTTTATCTGTAAAAACTTGAGAAATGATAGTGTATTAGGAGAATAAGCTTAATAATAATAAACATAAGGCCTAAGTGCGATATGTTGGTAGATTCCAATAAGTCTCATTAAGATAATGACTTTAAACTAAGACTTTACTTATATTTATCTTATTATACACCTATATCCACTGATTATAACTTGTCTTTTTGTTAATCAAGTGATAAGAATAACTCAAGTCTAGTTAGCGTCATCATATGATATACTGGTAGGCAAATTATGCTTTGATTTTCAAGCAGTTAAGAAATTCTAAATTTTCTAGTGTCTTATCATTTGTGAATTGCTATATGATGTATGACATAAGTCTTAATTGTTGAATGACGGTATTATGCACTATTATCTTAAAAAAAAAAAATGGAGGATACAAAGTATCTAAGTTTTAAGTGTATGTAATATGTTTCTAAAGAGCATCATTTAGTAACCTCTACCTTACATATGAAAGATACAAAGTATCTCATGGCAAGTGTATGTTATATGCTTCTAAAGAACATCATTTAGTAACCCCTACCTTACCAATAAAGATACAATGTTATGTGTTTTACTCGATTTCTTCAGTATGTTGTATAGTGGAACACACTAGATTTGGTTCACATTAACAATCAAAGGTTTGCTCAGAAATCCGCGTATAATTTGTTTATGTGGATCATAATACCGGTAATCGTCTTGAATTGTCTATGACATATGAACGTTCACTTTTGTGAATAATAAGTTCTAAATAAATAATAAGTTATTTTTCTTTAAATGTTATATCGTGTGGATAAAGGTAAATAAGATATAATTTTATAAATATAAGTTCATAACTGGTTAAGTTGTAATTTTTCTGGTACTTATTTGAATTTCATGAGGTATGTATACTAACAATCGTCTTAGACTTATTAAAATCTAATAAGCATAGCTTATTCTTACTAATATGATCTCTAAGCAGATAAACTCTTCTTCATTCAAGAATGTGTATTTTTAGCTTAGTTAGTTTAATTAGTACATTAGTTTGTTTCGTTTAGCTTATGTTTATTCTTATTTTGTAACTTTTCATTTTACGAATAAATAAAGTTTTTAATTTTACTATGTTATCCTTTGGAATTAAGTTAAACTGCAATTTATCGTTCCGTGTTCAATAAATGTGACAAAAGCGCAATGGAAAGTTCCAAATTTTGACTTATAAAAATATTAAAAAATTCAATTTATATTTAAAGCTAAATTCGCATTTTTGGTCAAAATAGTGAAGTTGACCAGTCAAACTTGCGAATCGAGTTTGGAATATAAAAGGAACAAGTCAACAAGTCCACATTTCACTTTCCACATTCCCTCTGCGAACTGAAATCCACCTACTGCGAGACGAACTTTGGCGAAGCAAATCGAGTGTAGATTTCATTTGATTTTCGATTATCAAGAACGAGGAATGGTTTTTCACTCCGAAGAACATTTACACCTTTCGATTACGCATCATTTGAAGTAAGTTTCACTCGATTTCACCGTGTAATTTGCGTTTAATCAATAGTTTTACGTTTTCGTATGTTTCGGTTTAGTTTTTCACGGATTTACTATGAATTAGTGAAAGATAAAACATGAAACTCTTAGGAGATGTTAATCGGTGTATAACGAACGTGTTCGATCATTGATTTTGAATTTGAAGTTGGTTCCAGACGCTCCTGCGAACTGAGATTCAATCTCAATTCGCAGCCCGTCTGTGCGAAGTGAACAGGTTGACTCGTGTTGACCGAAGCGAAACCAAACACTTCGTTGAATTTCATTGACCGAAGCGAGGTGAACTAAACTTGCAGTCGCTTTTTGCGAAGCGAGTTGAGATGTTTGACCCGCGTTGACCTTTGCGAAGAAAATCCAAATAGTTTACTTTTGTTGACTTTGCGAGGCGAATTAAAATTTTGAATTTTTAACTTTGATTTGCAAACTGAACGTTTGACTTAGTCATAATTCAGTTTACGAATTTAAAATATTAGACTTGTTTTCGATTTGAGAACTTTAAGTTTACAAATAAATTACGAGTTGAGACTTGTTAATTATTTGTTATACGTTTAGAATTAAGGACTTACGATTATAAGTTAAATACGTATAATATATGAATTTTTGAGTTATAGGTGCTTTAAGTAGTTTATAACATATATGTGAAGTTCTTTTCTTTCATATCGAAAGACTTCCGACTCATATGTAGACGTGCGGCGTGTTCCGATTTTCTATCGGCGGTATGATGATTCAGATTCTCTACTATGACTTACGAACTGTATATAATTTAGAGAATATAATTGAAAATTAAGTTTAGTCTACTTAATAGTTCAATTAAGTTCAGTAAATTAAGTTATTAATTAATAGTAAACTTGGATGTTGGTGATCATGTTTGTTCACAATACATACAAGTTTAAAATTAATTAATGTTCGATAAGTTTTACTATTCTATGAGCTAATTGCCATTTGTGTAAGTCTTATGATTACATATATGGTTGCTCGATCTTTCGCTCCTGGTCACAATATATTGGTAAACTTAGATGTGAATGAGCGTGGTGCTGAGCGCTTTACAGAGATCCTGACGTATTTGGCACGTTCGAGGATTCGATATGCCATTACGGAGTCTCCACCATTGTCTAGCAATCTACTGGATCAGTTTTGGGCAAACATTGAGTATGATGGTGCTGCAAACCCTCAAGTTATTCGTACTAGGGTTAACCAACACCCCGTTGTCTTCTCTGCTGATGATCTGAGACAGATATTGCATCTGGGGACAGTCGAGCAGGAAGCAGGTCCTACTGTATATTCCATGGACTTCAATGAGGGTGCTTTGGGCAGAATGGGATATTATGGTCCAAAGAGAGGACGCGAGTTCGTCAAAGTGTTTGTTCTTGGACAATGGAGATTCCTATTCAACATTATTGTTACTATCTTCGGTAACAAGAAGGGAGGTTACGATGAGCTGAGCCCTGAGCTTTTATCTGGCTTACTGTCCCTAGTTTATAACAAACCATACAGTTTCTCTTCATATATATTCAGCTCATTCATTGGTCAGATCACTGGAGCAGTTAGATCAAAGTTTATGATCTATCCGCGATTTTGCATGCTTATCATTCGCCACCGCATTCCTGACTTGCCTAATATTCAACCAGATTTGCAAGTAGATCGGATTGGACTGCGAGGTTACAACGCATGTTTTCTTCATTCTTCTTGGCGTCCAAAACAAGTTAAGCCGGAAGCATGTGATCTTTTCGGTCATCTTATTGACGAAAACTACGTCGCTCCACCAAATAAAGGTTGGATGGATGCCGGAGCTCAACCTCAAGCTCAAGCACACCCGCAAGCTCAACCTCAACCTCAGCCAGCAGTTGTGGCTCCAAACCCTGAGCCGCAAGAGCTTATCGAGGATGTTTTACATCAGGCTACTCAACCTGACATTGCTGCTCAGGTTTTGCATGAGGTTCTAGTACAAAATGATGATGCCAATGATCCGATCTTAAACGAGATAGATCAATCTCAAGTATTTTTGGTATTATTATCAATCAATTTGAGTGTATTTGATATACTTGCTTATCATCCATTGTACATCATCATGAATAGGATCCTGAAGCTGTAAACCCAGAGGTCATTCGACCTGAGGGTGAACGGGATCAGGGTGGTGCTGGTACTTCTGGTGCTTCTCGCAAGGACGGTGCCACTGCATCCGATTCGGATTCTGATGACACGGATGATGATATTTTGGATACTACTGCTAGAGGAAAGCGTAGGTTAGTGGATGTATCTTCTGATGAAGAGATTCAACCTCTTGAGACTTCTCGCCGTAAGCATATCAGAACTGCTACTCCACAACTAACGATTGGCGATTTGTCTCGACCAGGTGAATTTCTATACTTATGAATATTTACTGTGGTGCAAATCCTGTATGAGAAACTGAGATAGATATTTCTATGACAGTCGCTCAGGATAGACAGCCGTCTCAGGCTAGCGCTACAATGCAGCGTCCGACTGCTCAGATATCTGAAACCTTGGAGAAGGTTAGAGATATGACTTTGGTTCACGTTGTCATACTTAATCAGCGATTGAGACATATTATTCTGTGACTATTACTGATATAAGTTGTCTAATCGGAACCTGTTGCTGATGTTCCTGTTGTTTTTAAGATTACAAAGGCTAGTCGAATTGCTGCTAGCTTACTTTTGAAAGATGTAGCCACATAGATAGAACAACGAAGTATTCAATCTGAGCCAGCACCTGCTTCACAGCCTTCTACTCCTGTTAGAGCTTCTGAGAAGATTTCCAATTTGGAATTTCGAGTTCGGGTTTTGAAAACTCAGAATGCTACTCTTGCAAAGGAACTCACGACTCAAGGCGAAGCTTACACTCACCTGATAAAGTCTCACACGCTTTCAATTAGAGAGGCTGAGGATCAGCAGAGACAGCTTGATCGATTGGAAAGACTTGTTTCTAATTTGTTGAAGGACAAGCCGTCTCAGGGGGAGATTTTGCTATATCATGAGACCTGCAAAGAAGGTGAACTTCTAAAGAAGAGACGTGATGATTCAGATGATGATCCCAACCCACAAAAAAATAGAGAGCCGACTGGTCCTTCAACGACTGGTGGGCTAGCTATGATTCAGGGGGAGTCTGCTGGTGGAAGTGGTGATGGTGGAAGTGGTGCTTGTACTAAAGATGTTGGTGCTAGTAATGTTGGTGAGAAACTGACTAAGTGATAGTTTTAGATGTATTCTTAGATTAGTTGTAATAATATTTATAATCAATGAAAGACTTACATTAAAAATTCATTTGCTTTGTGTTAGTATTATTGTTTTGTACATGATTGAAATGATAAAGAAATTCTTAGATTTACTATTTCGATGAAAGAATTTATATTATTCACATTTAATTCATGTCATGTTTATCATTTGTAGATATGAATGTTGAAAGTGACTCAAATACTGAAATTCTTAATAAGGTCGAAGAAGAAATCGATTATGATCTGGAGGAGGGAGAGTTTGTACCTCCTAAAGATTGGACTTTTATTCCTGATGTTGGGTTAGAAGAAGGTGTAGATCCTGATGCTAATATAGATGAACACATCGTGAGCCCATCAAAGACAAAAGTTGTTATTCAGGATGAAGATGGAGAAAGAGTTGTTGATATAGATGAAGATCTAGATTAGTCAACTGATTCTAATTCTGAAGATGATATTCCTGATAAATTTAAAGATAATCCGATGTTTAGACCTCTGAAAAAAAAAAAAAAAGGAAAAGACTGTGATTAGTGAAATTCATATCACAGGAAAGTGTGTACCAAGAAGAGGAATTATTGGATGGTATTACGACGCAGATTTGAAGCTTTTTGCTATAAAGAGATTTGACGGAGTTCAATACTTTGAGAAGAAGCTTGTTGTTTTCAATTCTTTGCCTAGGTTTGAGATTCGAGACTTGGCTAGATTGGAGTTGAAGAACCCCAGTAATGATCCTTTTGGTAGATATGTCGAAAAGATTATCAAGACTAAGGGTTGGTCAATCAAATTTTTTTGTGACAACAGATCTAGCTTGTAATAGTACTTTTGATAATTATAATCAAGTTTGTAAATTGGTTTTGAATTGTAATGAAAAATATTAGTTGGTAAACATTTTAGAGGTAAATGTGAAATGCTGCAAAATGTTGATCAAGTTTGATCAGAGAGCTGTGATGCGAACTGATGCGTGTTAAGTTGTCGTTAAAAATAACAAGTTTTAAATTAAAAAGGAAATACTAAAGTTAACTTAAACACAACCATGCAAGAATACCTGTTCGTATTATAGTATAGCTTTAATGTAAAGATTTTATTTTACAAAGTTCATCGAAAGTCCTCGGTAGCTCCATTGATCATACACAGAAGCGGAGGAATAGGTCAGCGCGAGACGTATTAAAAACCTATCCCTTTTGGGAAGCATAGCGACCCTCCTTATACCTCTTGCTGTGTTGTATTCACAATGGGTGAGCCGATTTTTCAATCGATTTACAATATAAAATAAAATTATATTTTACAGGGAAAAATTAAATATTATAATTTGACAACCGATTCCCCGGCAGCGGCGCCAAAAACTTGATGCGTGTTAAGTTGTTGTTAAAAATAACAAGTTTTAAATTAAAAAGGAAATACTAAAGTTAACTTAAACACAACCATGCAAGAATACCTGTTCGTATTATAGTATAGCTTTGGTAAGACCGAGTCGATCTCAGGGAAACGGTGTAAATTAAAATACTTAATTAAACCTTAAAATTATAAATTACAAATAGATAAGGGGGCGTTTAAGTTCCGTACGGACAAATTCTAATAAGAAACTTAAATAAAACTAAAGCAATTAAAGATAATTAAAGATAGAAAATAACTTAAGAGTAATCAGATAGATAAACATGTATTTACTTAGAATAGTGATTTCTAGATTCAGGTTTCAGATATGTTTATTGAATTGTTGATTATTTATTATGGTGATTTCAACTTATATGGACAGCCTCCTGTTAAGGTTAACTAATCCCTAATAAAACTTACCTTAATACTAGATTCTCTTGAATACACTAAGGCGTGTTATTAACATAAGCTTTATGTTATTAATCTTATCAGCAGATCATTAAGATTCACTCTGACTCTGCGTTTGCTTTGAGTCCATAATTATTGGTTTTCTAATTATCACACCTATTAGGTTATATTAATTGCTAGTCTCTTAACCCGTCACCAGTTACAGTCTCAAGCCACAATTAACTAATAAATTACTTAATTGCAGATAATCGACTCATACAAACGTTAATTCTAGCATAAACCTATTGACCACGTTAAGTAACAATTAATCAACTCACAATCGATATGGATCTTTCGAATAAACTTAATAACCATTCATAATTTAAATCAACATAAACATATCATGAAACCATTATCTATTAATCATTCATCTAAGTAAATACAATAAAAGAATTAGCTCATGTTTAAATTAAACCTAATCAAATCTAGAAACATGTAATGAAACATAGTAAATAGAAAAGAATAAGAATCAAACCCAAGATACTGAACCAAATCTTCGTTTAGGGTTGAAAAGCTTCAAACCCTAGCTAATAAATTGTAAATATTAAATGTCTATTTTAATTATGTGTGTATATTATCTAACTTGTGTGATAATTTGTGTATATAGAAAGTTTTTAGCTGTATTTAAAATGGAAAACATGCAAGTGGATACAGCGGAATTTAAGGACATTCAGGTCAACGAAAGTACGGTTAAGCTGATTCGGACAATTAGTCAGAGTATCGAGAATTCACCTATGGAAAGGGAACCATCTGAGTTTGATACTTCGCTAGGATTACTCACAGTGCACGTATTTTCAGATCCAGAGGATATGATTGATTGTTTGGAATATCACCAAGGCAATATTCGTTTTCTAATTGCCACCATTAGGGCATCCACTATTGAATTTACCGTTTATCAAAGGCAACTCATTGAGCAATTGGAGCAAGAATATGAAAAATTTCGAAACGCTGAGGCTGATTTTGATCCACAAATCTTTGAAGATACCATAATTGAGCTAAAGAAGAATTTGATACCAGGAGAATTGTTAGATGCTGATTACTGTGAGGAGCAGAAAAAACTCTATAACTGTGTATATCGCGCTTTTAACAGATCTTCTTTCCCCTACTCGGATAAACAAAAGCAATTATTGGAAGAAATCAGGGAGAACACTCGGTGGGTCACTGGTAACTTAAGCGACATGCGAGATATAGTGGCATTAGAGCAAGTGCAGAAGTTCATATATTGATGAAAACTCGAGATCATCTCAATAATGAGAAGTTTTATGTGGACTGCACAGTGGAGTATTACGTTCAAGAAATAATTGATGACCTCTTTTATCCTGCTTCCGAAGAAAACCATTTGCGAATCCCTGAAGATTTCCAAAACGATCCTAAAGTGCGTCTTGCTACCTATGTGATAGAGCAATTAAAATCTGTTTATCATGGTGTTCACTTTGAGACACACCAGAATCTATTTCATTTAGGTATGTCCGAGATTTATAACCGTATGCTAGGTATTTTCTGGAACTCTGGATTACTTCTTCCCATCCATTTGAGAGAAACGATGAACAGTATATTAGGAGACATTGGCAAAACCATTAGAAACCCGACTTATTAGGAATAATGCTAACTTGCAATTAGGTTTCTACGGATTCATGGATGCATTAAGACACGTTTTGCCAGAGAGGGAAATGAAGATTGTTGGTGGATACAAGGTCATTGATGAAGAGGGAATTGTTGCCAAGGCTGTAGCTAAAATTACCAAGGAATTCAATGATTTGCAAGATGCCGCAGAAATTCATCATAAGAGCTTTCAAGATTATTCATCTTCTATTTCTGACATTACTAAGCCCTTGCTTCATCACTTCTTGCAGCTTTATCCAAAAGATTATAAAGAAATAGTGACAGTGGATTTGAGAAAGAGATTCCGTGCTCCAGCATTGAACGAAGTCTTATTTGACCGTACAGACAGAAATTGACTAAGATTTTTCTTGCACTTATTTCCTATTATTTTGTTTAGTATTTATACTTCACTAGTTAGTTGTAATTGATTTATTATGAAATATTATTTACGATTTAATTAAAATTTTCTTTGGGTTGTTAGTTAAAGATTGAGGGAAGCATGTCCATAGTAAGGTAAGTATAATTGATTATATATAATAAAAGAATTAATAAAATTTTTATACAAAAACATATTTTAAAATTATAAACGATTAAAAAAAATGTATTCTGAAAAATCAAACCAATTGCCGGTTGAGTTTTTCAGCCGACGGTTGTATTTAAAAACCAAATTGGGCCATAAACGATTTGGGGTAAACAAACTGGGCCTATTGGACTAACAATCCAACCGCCAGTTGAATTATTCAACCGCCGGCTGGACGTACAGGTGTTAAACCAGTTAACAGATTCATCTTCTTCATTTTATTCAAAATCCAAAACCAAAAACTCACATGAAAATTTCTGGCTAAATCATCACACACTTCATTATTATCATTGCAATTTTGTTTGTTCTCCTACAAAGGTATGTACATTTCACTCTCTAACTCATTAACTCATGGTTTTTTGTATTTCGATTTCTCATATTGGGGTTTCATATTTAGGGGTTTTTAATTCTGAATTGTATATAGTTTTTGATATGAACCAAGTTGATGTAATTGAAATGTTAGATCCGTTTTCATTTAGAATTCGTATTTGGAAGAAATATAAGTTCGGGTTTGATTTGTGCGTACACATTTGCTTAGGGGATTTGCATGAAGTAATTAAGTTCGATAATAGTTTGGTTGGGGATTTTTAATTGGAAAAAGAGTTTTGGCCGGAATTTGGGGAACAAAGGGGTGTAACCGACGGCTCAGGTGTCCAACCGCCGATTGAATTATTCAGCCGGCGGCTGGATCTGTTTTCCAGAAATTAAAAATTGTTTAATTGTTAAATATTAAATAAATATAGTGTAACTTATGAATTATTATTAATAAGCAAAAGTTTAAGTTCAAATTAATATTTAACCCACATTAGAGTGCTCAACATAGTTTGATTAAAGTTATAACGCTTGTATAATTGTTACATTATTGTTAATATTTGTATATGTTTGCAATATTATGTCTATAATACTAGTATAACGCATTGAATTTTATTTGTCTAAATTGTAGTTGTTGTAACGCTATGAAATTATAGCTAGTTATTATTATGTCTTTGTAATATATTATGTCTAAATTGTTGGTCTAAATTGTTACAAAATTTTGTACTATTTTAAATATATTATTATCGTTAACTTGTAAATTTTCTTTTGTAGATGATATTCAACAGGCGAAGAAACCGAGGGGAGACATTTGTAGCCAACCCCATTATTCGGACTCATCCCATTTTTGAGTTCGATCATGCCGCTTACACCATATCTCAGCGAGCAAGATTTCGCGATCGATTAGCTGCTAATATCGATCAGCATATTATAGCACCAGATGTACTGGATTGGGGCTTTATTGATCGAGTGTTGGACCCGAACACTTTAGCGTCGGGCATATAGACGCTCGAGCATCTTCTGGCCGCCAGTTATATATTGCCAACTGGCAATGTGGGCTACGTCTCTTATGCTTGGAGATGACTTTTCAGCATCCACGAGATCATCTTCAAGGAACTCGTGGTCGAGTTTTACAGCACAGTCAGATTTGACATCGATGATGATGATGTCCGACTTCACGGGCTGACATTTCAGCTAGGCGGGATGCCTCGTGCATTGAGCCTGGTTGACTTTTCACGTGCTATGGGATTACATACTTTGGATGAGGAATCCAATCCTCATTTACATGCTCATTTCACAGCTGCTCGCTGTGAAAAGTATTCTGCTTTAGAGCTGGGCCAGTTTTGGTCCGAGATTGGGAACGAAGACTATGGTGAGAGAGGACCTTCAGATTTGATGGTGAGAGATCCGGTCCACAAGTTGGTACATCGTTTGCTGGCCAACACGATAGTTGCGCGGAAGACGGGGAAGGAAAAGGTTCACAGGCCTGACTTTTTCTATTTTCACTGCATTACTCAGGGTACACTGGTAAATGTTCCCTGGTGTCTGGCATATTGGCAGGCTCGAAAAGCCACTGGTACGAGAGCCTTGCGCAGCATTTGTGGAGGTCATTTTGTGACCCGATTAGCTAGATGGTTCGGTGTCCCCGACACGATGTTTCAGTCGTGTACACATGTCAGTCCCGGTATACAGCTCTTGGGACAACAGCAGCTGCTCGATATTGACATTATTCGGAGGCCCATCGAGGGAAATTATTTTATATGGGCGACTCCACTAGCTGCAGGAGGGGCACCAGAGCCACGAGTCAGGAGGAGAGCTCGTGTGCCAGCGGCTGATACAGCATCAGTACCACCAGCGCCGGAGGATCCACCGGCACCTACTTATGATTTGCATCAGCGTCAACTTTAGATTGCAGATATCAGGAGGATGCAGGAGCAGCAGCAGATTGCTCATCAGAGGCATGTTCAGGAGCAGGCTCATCAGTTCGAGTATTGCATTTACCTGATGCACCAGCTTATGGGCAGTCCAACCGCTCACCCAGGCCCGATCCGTCCCTATGTTCCATGGGATTTTGGTTCCTCCTCACAGCAGCAGCAGCAGGATCAGGATGACAGTGATTGAGCATTGTATTTTAGATATTTTTCTTATTTTTTATTTATTTTATTTTATTGTCGGATAACTATTTAACCTTAACTATTTGTTTCTTATTTGTTTAGGATAATTAACATTCTTATTCTGTTTAATTATTTAACATTTTATTTTTTTCTTAAAGCTATATTATCCTATGTTTGAACTTTGTGGGTGTGTTCCCTGGAAACTCTCACGAGACTATAATTCATCCACTCGGGATACCGAGGGGTTTAAAGGCTTATTGCATACGCTAAATGCAATCCAGATTGCCTACGGAAGTGAGCTGTTGTATATTTCATATCAGATCGAGGAAACATGTACTTCACATATCAGGGGAGTTTTTTGTTTCCATTTCTTTTCTCATTCTTTTGCGCTTTTCTATGTTTAAGTACAATGGAGGCATTGTACAATTTAAGTGTGAGTATGGGAATAGAAAAGAAATAAAGAGTTTATTTGTCCTTATTAAGCTAAATTATGAAATTTTTGTCATATTACATAAAATTTTGCGATACTATTATTTGTGGAGATGATAGTACATAGAAATACGTATAAAAATTGGGATTCTTAAATACTATTATGATATGTTGATAGGCTTAACTAAACATGTTTAAATCTAATTTTTCTAATTTTACACAAAAGTGTTAGACATCTTCATTATATGATGTATTGATAGGCTTTCTATACAAAAGTTTTTGAATTTTAAGAAGTAATAATTTAACTTGAATATAACTCTTTGAGGAACACAAATTGATATACGGCTATATAGTCTTAATTTCTGTATGATATCATGTCATATTCTATAATCTTGGGGTTTAAATTGAAATCATTTAAAAGATACGCTGATTGACTCCTCTGTTGTACTAAGTACAGACCTGGTTTCATCAGAATATCTAAGAAAAAATATATATATAAATAAAAGCAAAAATTGCTTAAAAGAATATAAAGGTTAGTCAAGTTATGTCGCTCTGTAGTACTGAGGTACTGACCTGTCACCACTGTCTTGACTAAAATCTGTAAGAAGGGTTACACTTCTAAAAATGAGTTAAGTTATGTCGCTCTGTTGTACTGAGATACAGACCTGTCACCAATGTCTTAACTCTTAAAAAGATGATTCTTCGATTACTCATCCATTATATAGAAATATGATCATGACTTGATTACAGGGGTATATCAATTGTGGGAGACATAAAGTTATATTCATAATAATAATAAGGTGTTATTCTTGAGCTGTAGTATAGAAAGTTTATAGAGGATTATAATATCGATAATCATCTTGAAATGTCAAAAGTTAGAAATTTTGAGTTTAAAAAGTATTTAGTAAGGTTTAATGAGGATTTATATCAACAATCTTGATATGTTTAATTGTTCCTAATTAATAGCATATTGTCTCATATGATCTCAAGAATAGTTCAAAAGATATTCGCGAATTAAGTGATATGTACAATATCCTATGGGAGAGAAAAATTCTAGTTTTGTTTATATCAGAAATCTACTTGAGGACAAGCAGAACTTAAGTGTGGGGATATTTGATAGCATCAAATAATGTCATATTTATATAATAATATTCCCTTATTTTTAAGCCTTTTTAATACAATTTAATTATAAATGCTACTGATTTCGTTTGTATTTACAGAAAGAGGTTTAAAATAAAGAAATGAAGAAAAGAAGCGAAAACGGGCCCAAAACTGAGGAAAATAAAGAGAAGATTAAAAGACCAAGAAGATTGGGCTTTGAAGGAAGAAGAACCCAAAGAAAATAAGATATTGGGCCAAATTAAAGATTAAAATTCGGATTAGTAATAAAGAAGTGGCCCAAGAAGAGAAGCCCAGTCCGCCTGCAAGAAGATTCTGGAATGCACATTCAACCGGCGGTTGAAGCTTTCAACCGGCGGTTGAACCTAAATAAGGAAGGCGGTCGAGTGCGCGGGTCAAGAACCGGGTTATCGAGTTAAATTCTAACCCAACCGCCGGTGGAAAAATCCAACCGGCGGTTGGATTCGCGGACCTGAAATCTATAAATAGGGCCATTCTCAACCTTAAACCATACACATTCAGTATCGAATTAAGTCGTTCTTAGTTCGAATCTAGGGTTTAGAATCCGACTTTTGGGGTTATTTGGAGGATAGGAAGCTAGGGTTTAAAGCTTTTCAACCCTAAACAAAGATTTGGTTCAGTATCTTGGGTTTGATTCTTATTCTTTTCTATTTACTATGTTTCATTACATGTTTCTAGATTTGATTAGGTTTAATTCAAACATGAGCTAATTCTTTTATTGTATTTACTTAGATGAATGATTAATAGATAATGGTTTCATGATATGTTTATGTTGATTTAAATTATGAATGGTTATTAAGTTTATTCAAAAGATCCATATCGATTGTGAGTTGATTAATTGTTACTTAACGTGGTCAATAGGTTTATGCTAGAACTAACGTTTGTATGAGTCGATTGATTATCTGCAATTAGGTAATTTATTAGTTAATTGTGGCTTGAGACTGTAACCGGCGATGGGTTAAGACTAGCAATTAATATAACCTAATAGGTGTGATAATTAGAAAACCAATAATTATGGACTCAAAGCTAACGAAGAGTCAGAGTGAATCTTAATGATCTGCTGATAAGATTAATAACATAAAGCTTATGTTAATAACACGCCTTAGTGTATTCAAGAGAATCTAATATTAAGGTAAGTTTTATTATGGATTAGTTAACCTTAACAGGAGGCTGTCCATATAAGTTGAAATCGCCATAATAAACAATCAACAATTCAAAACCATAAATAACCCCAAAAGTCGGATTCTAAACCCCAGATTCGAACTAAGAACGACTTAATTCGATATTGAATGTGTATGGTTTAAGGTTGAGAATGGCCCTATTTATAGATTTCAAGTCCGCGAATCCAACCGCCGGTTGGGTTAGAATTTAACCCGATAACCCGTTTTCTTGACCCGCGCACTCGACCGCCTTCCTTATTTAGGTTCAACCGCCGGTTGAAAGCTTCAACCGCCGGTCGAATATGCATTCCAGAATCTTCCTGCAGGCGGACTGGGCTTCTTTTCTTGAGCCACTTCTTTATTACTAATCCGAATTTTAATCTTTAATTTGGCCCAATATCTTATTTTCTTTGGGTTCTTCTTCCTTCAAAGCCCAATCTTCTTGGTCTTTTAATCTTCTCTTTATTTTCTTCAGTTTTGGGCTCGTTTTCGCTTTTTTTCTTCATTTCTTTATTTTAAACCTCTTTCTGTAAATACAAACGAAATCAGTAGCATTTATAATTAAATTGTATTAAAAATGTTTAAAAATAAGAGAATATTATTATATAAATATGACATTATTTGATGCTATCACGAACCGAGTGGGTTCGCAGGGCAGATCCGCGAAGCGAGTCGAGTAGACTCGCTGGGCCAAGCTGGACTGTGAACCGAGTCGGTCCGCAGAACCCAGAACCTGCGAATCGAGATGGGTTTATATACAAATTAGGTTTTAAACCTAAAAACTTTTGGCCATAATCTCCGAACGAATTTCTTAGTATTTCCAGAGATTTCAAGACATTATAACGGCTAGGTATTGATTGATTAACACCCGTTCTAATCAATACAAAGCATATTAGTAATCGAGCTCGCTAATTAATAGCGAAACAAACCGTTTACAATCCGTAAACTAGTATTAAGGGATTCCGCACCTTAATACCTTAGATAACCTCATTATCGATCCTATTACATACGGACTTACAGGTCTGCAAATCCAAATCATCACCAAGGCATCTCAGGAACCATGTCCAGGAATTTAAAGTTTCTGCTTCTACTATAGCATAAGCAACATGATATATACCATTGTTTGCATCAACCCCAACTGCAGTTAAAACTTGTCCTGGATACGGCCCTTTCATGTGTGCACCATCCACACCTAAGATCTCCTTTTTAGAAGCTTAAAATCCCCTCTTTAAAGCACCCAAGCAAATATATATTCTTTTGAAAACTCTTGTTTCAGAATGAGGATTGGGTTCTGGTTGTATTTCAATCTTTACTGAGGTACCAGGGTTTCTTTACTTTAGCACCAAACAGTAGTCCCTTAGTAGAGCATATTGCTCCTTGTAATCTCCCTGCCTATCTTTCTTTGCTTTTTCCATTGCTCTGTAGATGGTTTGCTTTTTAATGTTAAGTTGAAGTTGCTTGGAAATGAGATCTGTAAGCCCTCTTGCTATAATCTCCGGTGTAGAAGCAATTGTTTCACCTACTTGTTTTGTTAGAAATGTGGAATTGCAACACTTTAATTCCCTAGTGTTCACACATTTATGTTCCCCAATAAATGTTTTCACCGACCATGAATCTTCACCAATACCTTTACTAACTTGTAAAGTCCAAGGACATACGGGTTTGTCAAGAACATTATCACTTGAAATTACTTTCTTACCCTTACTCATTTCATTTGACTTTCCACCCTCACCAGTGCTTCCAGTTGTCTTTTTATACCCACTTTTTTAAGACTTGTTCTTTTGTTGATGGTTTATACCCTAGACATAAACCAAAGCATCTAGCTCTTACCCTATTAAGATCATTTTTTACACACTTTAAATCTCTCCTTGTTTCAACTGCATGCATGTTTACCATTTGTGTCACTTTCTTCTTTGAGTCAAAACCTTGACCAACATAGAATTTAGTTTTGAAAACACTATCCACACTTGACTGTTGCTCTCTTCTTATTTTTCTAAGTTGTCTTCTTTTATCTCCATCTGGTTGATCTGACCCATCACCACTATCAAACTCATCAAAGTTTATTCCCAATAATTCATTATCTACAGTAAGATTATCAACTATAGGTTCCACATTTCTAATATTCCTTTCAACAACTATAAACTTGAAGTTTCTCATATCAACCTCAACATCATGCATTTCATTCATCCCATCTTCAATAAAGTCAGCTTCCAAAGGAGTTGGTTCTTCATTCCCAGCTGGTAATTCATCATCAGTTGCAACCTCAACAACTATATCATCTTCCACTCTTTCATTGACATGTTTATTTGTATTTACAGTCACCTCATCTACCAAATCATCATCAAAAAAAGGAATCATGAAATGGATTATCATCTACAACTTTGTCCCTCACCTCATTTATCACATTACCATTACCATCATCATCATCAATATCCTCCACTACAACCCTCCTCACATCAACATTAGCATCAACCATTTTTCTATCTCAATAATGTCATTTTTTTAAGTAAACTGCCCCTCATGCAAACTATCCATCCAACCTAACAGTAACCTTTTTTTTTGCATTTCTTTTTAACAACCTTCTTGTCAACAGGCTCATCATCAAATTGCTCAATTACAACCTTATTTCGATTAGGTGATCTCCAATAATTTGAAACTGTGATGATTTCATGTTCAATGTATACATTAATAAGCCTAACATTTCCAACATATGATATCATGTTAAGTACATCTTGATCACACCCAAGTGCCAACCCATAATCGAAATCATATCCAGGTTTCTTGAAATGATAGTACATAATATCCTTAACATTATACCCTACTCGTGTTACCATCTTATCAAGTTCAATAACAGAAAACTAATCGGTATTTACCAAATCCACGTAGTGTGATGTCCTACCAACGTATTTTCTTCCTGGATATTTCGAAAATGTACCACCGTGATGCATTTTAATCGAGAACAACGTCGGGTAACGATCTGAAAATTAGATAAAAAATAAGCTATCAGCTACCAAATTTACTTTATAACTTAATGTTAACATGTTTAATCGATATCATTGGATTTTTTTTAAACCCTTAATTATTTGAAATTATGTACCGTATACTTCATATACTTCGTCAAGATCATATTGATCGAGTTTTTCAACTCGTATGCCCCAACAAGGAGCTCCAAAGCGTATAGTATACTTCATATCTTATCAATTTTGACGGATTTGGTGAGATTCTACAGTTCAGGGGTTTTGGTCGTGAGGTGAGACATGTAATGTGCGTGTTTTTCAAATAGGAAAATAGGGAATTAATCGGGATCCAGAATAAGTGTATTGTAAAAGTTCTTGGTCCAGAAAATGGGGAATGAGAGGGATAAAATGGAAGGGGAAGTGGAAAAGACCTTGGTGCCCACACGTGTGTGTCACGTGTGACCACTTAACGTGCCAATTTAACTCCAAATTGACGGAAGGACAAAAAAAATAGAAATTTAATAAGATAGAGGATGACTGCAGCGAAAATAAAAATTAAGGGACAAAATCAGCGAATTGGAAAAACCACAGGGACAAAAATTGCAGTTTACCCAAACCGGTTTTATAGTCAAATCGGAGAAGCTTTCATTTGCGGTCGGACCGGTCGAACCGGCCGATTTCAATTTTTATGTGTTTTTTTTTTTTCAATACTATTAAATGTACATTTAACCTTAACATTGCTTAAAACACACATACAAATTCAAACCTTAAATAGTTCAACATGAATAAAAGTCTTAATTCAAAGTTCAAACACATTAGTATCAATCCAAATAATAATAATAATAATAATAATAAAAAACTTGAAAACCGGTTTTAAACAGGTTCCGGTTCTGGTTCAACCGTCCAGTTCGCGGTCGGACCGGCGGTTCGCGCCAAAGTCAATAATGGTCAAAAACCGGTTTACAACCGGCCGGAAAGCTTCGATTTTCCGGTTCAACCGGTCGAACCGGTTTTCAAAACATTGTTAATAGGAAGGATTATATATTGCTATTTAATTTAATAAAGAGTTTCCATGTTATCTAATTGAAAGAAGGGCATAATTGTACTTTCAAATCTTGAAAGTGTAAGTTGAAGAAAAGAGTTGAAACTCTTTATAAAGCAGTAAATATACGACAATATCTACAAATTTTATTATTACACATCTCAAAATTTGGACTTTATATGAACCGAAAGAGGTAAGAAAGGATTTTTCATGTTTCCTTTCAATTAGAATGGGCTAACCCAATATAAACAGGGCTACATTAATAGATAAGATACACAGTACAAAGGGCAATGATTTGATGCCATCAAATTTTTTTCGTATACCACTAAATATGCTTTAAGTTGTTATAATGTACAACAGTCTAAAGCATGGTTAGTGGTATACGGAGAAATACTTTCATTTTATAGTTTAATTTTATCAAATTCTTATTCCATTTATGAAGCAAACGGGCCTTTAATTGCACGGAACTACGGAAGAGGACCAAGGCCATCAAATGGAAGAGGTCATGCAAAAATTGGGCCTCTCAGATGGGCTACACACTTAGGAATTTAATTCTCAATTGAAGCAACAAAGTTGTGTAGAGTAAATTCATTGAGAAATCTAGAAAAATTGTTGACCAAAGTCTATTGAGCATTGTAATCCAAGATGTTAGATGGCACATTATATTTTAATTCCAGTAAAAGTTGTTGATTCATCATGAAAAAACTTAACAGACGTACTCTTAATGAATACAAGTGAACATTGGCAAACGAGGTATGGATCTAAATTCTTGATGCCCGATATCTTATGGTGACCAAGAGAAGGTACATAGGATCAATATCTATGAACCTGTTCGGGCCATTTCGACATATATATACGTGGTGGTTCAACTTCAAGCGACACTTTAGGTTCTATGGAGGTACAGAAATGTCGTGCCTTTCATTCTAAATAATCCTAAAGGTAGTACTCTTTGTGATGATGTTAAGCTATATCTGCTTTGGTGCTAACTACTTCTTACATGTTTAGTTTATAATGTAATTAACTAAATTAAAAAATATAAAAACTTTATCCACTACCGATCAAACTAGGGCTAACAATTTCCGATACAACACGAAATACGACACAAAACTGACTCGAATATAAGTAGATTTGGGTCAGGATTTTTGACCGGTGACGCTCACCCAAAACTCACCAACCTGTTGTTATTTCTGATTGGATTTGGGTCACTTAATGAGTTTTGGGGTGATGCGACAACCAAAATAAATCTTAGTATTAATTTTAATTTTGATTTGATTTAAATATGACAATAGTTTTCGACCTCTCAGTTATCACCGACGTATAGCTCACACTCCCCACACCCGAAACTTACATAATTGTAATTTTGTATAATGCATTAAATTCTTAAATTTTAATTTAGAAATATGCTTTATTTTTTAATGATATTTTGTATTGAATTTAAATGTATATAATATGATTTAGGATAATTTGTGATTTTATTAACATTTTTATACTTATTTATAATTATCTGTTATTTTTATTTTTTAAAAGGCTGTCTCATTTAACCCATGTGACCAATTTGATCCGAAACTCATACGCCAACTTGTTTACCTGATTAAAAAATAGTTTATTACTTGAGTCAGGTTTGATTTAGTAGGTTCTGGGTTGGATTAGAATACTGGGTTGGATTAAAATACTCAACTCGTAAAATAATATCTGATTGGGTTTAGATTGACTAGTTTTGACCCACCATCCCGTCAATCCTAACCCACCAACCGGCGTAATCCGAATAGATTAAACCCTTAATTTAACCAATAAAAAACTTTCCTATTCCATTCATAATTCCAATGACCAATCAAATAAATTAAAAAGATGCCCTAAAAATTCTAAACCATGTTACCCTTTTTTTCTCCTACGGTTTTACGTTTTTATAATTTTTTATTATTATGTGTATAATGAAATTTGTTTCCTATTTTCTACAAATCCACTATTACACAAAAGTAGGATTTTAAGGTGCCACTAAAAAGTGGTCCAAGAAGGAGAACTGCTACAAGATTTAAAATGTGAGTTTCTAATCGACTATAAGATGGATTTTAGACTAAATAAAGCAGTATAAGGAAAAGATATAACCATTTTACTTTATGTAATTAATTTATATACACTATTTTAAAAACTATTATATATCTAAGACAAACTCGTGCAATGTATGTACTCAGTTACCAGTAGAATAATACAAGTGGGAATAAAATAAACAGAGTCAATAGTAATTTTTAATTTAAATTATATTTAAAATAAAATAAGGAGTAAATCATGAGAAGTACCCGACAAGTACGGGAAATATGTACAACCGCTTATCCTACCACATGAAACGATGCTTCAAGTGGAGCTTTTCCTTTTTACATATTTTGTTCCTTAGTGAGTAATAAAATAGTTTTCAATAGTAAAAACGAAGTAAAGAAAAACGATATAATTAACTAGAAAAATAATTTACTAGATTATTAATTTTTAACAAATTGTTATTAGGTAAAGTTCTGAGAGAAAGTGTTAGAATAATAAAACCCCGTAGGCTAATGTGTTACATATGAATTTATTGATAGAGTACAATGAAATATACCTAAATCCTAATGGACCATAAACTCATAATCGGGCTTGAGCCAACTATTCTAATCTACCATCTAACACTCCCTCGCAGTTCGAGCGACGAAATCGCGAAAGCTCGAAACTGAAGCAAAGAATTGTACATATTAAAGCATTAAATCTATGACAATTTTGTTGATGAAGATATCCGACATCAAGCAGATGCGAATCTTCAAGCAGCAGCAGCAAAAGGAAAGCAGTAGCAAAAGCAAATAAAAGTAATAACTATTTTGTTGATGAAGATATTCGACAGCAATCGAATGCGAATCTTCAAACAGCAGCAACAAAAGCATAATAAAGCGGTTGAAAGATGCTAATGGCATCAATAGCAATCAGCAAGTGGGCATCCATTGTTTTTTATTTTTTTTATGAAAATAAAATAAGAATATTGATAAAAAATTTTAGAAAAGAAGTACAAAGAGCGATCAGATTAGGTACAATTTAGAGGATAGGTTAGAAGAATTAGAAAATTTGAGGAGATGGATTAGGGAAAATACTGGCGAGAATTAGAATGTGATTTGAGGATTTTTTTTTTTTTTGTTGGTAAAAATAGAATAGAAAGAGAGTGAAACTAAAACATCAATACAACTTTAAACAAAAGAGAATCGACAAGAATTTTTTTTTTTTTCTTAACGGCAGAACGGTATTAAACAAAAAGTTTTTTTGTTTTTTTTTTCGTATCATTTTAATCACTAACATGATGATGATAAACAATAGAGCAACGAAAGTTGAGATATTGCAAGCGACGAAGATGTGAAGCAGAGTATCTTTTTTTTTTTCCTTGAGAAAAGAGATCGGAATGAGAATTGTAAAATCGCAGACGGAAAACGCGAACGCGAAGAGAAAGAAGCGGAAGCGGTAGGTCAAAGGGTTAAACCCGCTCCGCTCTGATACCATGTTGAATAATGAAACCCCGTACGCTATAATGTGTTACATATCCATGTATTTATAGAGTACAATCTAATATACCTAAATCCTAATGGACCTTAAACCTATAATCGGGCTTGGGCCAACTATTCTAATCTACCATCTAACAGGAAGAAGTAGCATGACAGATTTGCTGCATTTTAGAATGAATTTGTAGGGGTAAAATGCAGTATTGTTAAAATGCAGTCAAAATTTTTAGGTGTAAAATGTAGTGTTGTTAAATAAAGTCATTGATAACGTGCGGTGAATCTAAACGTAGATCACAAACAAATTTATCTTAAACCGCAACAATTTCGGTATGCCCCTTCTTACCTTCTTTTTCCCTCATTTGAGGTCTTCCCCTCTAATCTTCCCTATCACTATTATGTTTTTTATTAAAACAATTGTTCAACTCATCATATGAATTAATTCAACGTTGTCCAAGTTGTATAGTTTTTGAAAATTAAATACTTTTAAAATTTATGAATTGAAAGTATAATTAAAACTTAAAAGTATATATAGTTTATAGGGATGATGGTGTGACTAAATAGGCACACTCTTCTTTGACGTTATTGTTTCTCATTTAATTTACTCTATTTTGATTGAACTAATATTATTTTTTCCTTTCTACCAAGATCATATCTAAGTTATGTGCATTATTTAGCGAGGCACGTTATCAACAATTTACGATAACGTACATCACGCGATCTTTTCATATAAGCAACCGTACATATCGCTACTTTTGCGTCTCGTTTTTTTCACAACAACAATTAATAATACTTTAGGGCTTCACATTCATCACATAGACCACAACGTCCGAGCCGGAACTCGCGTGAAATAAGCCTTAACGTTATGGGCTATGCACTTCATTGGTGGTAGGTATATTTATGATAAATAATACTCATGGCAGGTTTCAAGCCCATGATCTCAAAGAAGTCATGGGCTACCCTTATCGCTAGACTATTTAGTCATTGGTTATATATATATATATATATATATATATATATATATATATATAGGGTAGAGATCAAGAGGGAAGTAATTTTTGGAGGGAAGGAGGGAAGCTAACCATTCATTCGCGATGAATGATAATCAAACGTAAAAAAATATATTTTTACCAAGAAGTATTAACCAAAACCGATGTTATAACTACTAATATTCATATATATATATTACTTTTTATAACTTATAATATCATATGATGAATATAAAGAGAATTTTCTAATATTCATCGTTAATAAATGTTAACCGATGAATATTATCATTTTCTTTGAAAAATTATTCGTTAGAATTCGTCAACCATTGATGATAATCAAAACGTATAAAACCATATTTTTACCAATAAATATTAATCAAAACTGATGTTATAACTACTAAAATAGTGAATCATATTGTTTTTCTCTCTTCTCTCTCTAAAAATCTCTCTCTTTATCTCACTCATATATATATATATATATATATATATATATATATATATATATATATATATATAATACGTTTATAGAAAAGATATATTTTTAGACTACTTATATCGTAAGAGTATCACATCCATGCATATGGCTAGGATCTATTTATGTTGAAGTCAAAATGACAGATCGTGTTTTCTAACATAAAAAAAGTAAAATAAAACATAAATACATAAATAAAATAAATAAAAACATCATGAGACTGGTATAAATTATAGGGCTTAGTGCTTGGGAATGCAACTAACTTGTGTCCGATATTTATTGTGTGTACCCAACTTAGGTTTGCTATTTTTAATGTATTAAACTTTCAAAAACGGTGTTTTAATGTATTTTGGTGATGTGTCGCTGGTTTAAGGTGCCACGTGGCATCCGGAGAGTTTGACACATAATCAAAATATCACCAAAATACACTAAAACACACTTTTTGAAAATTTGATTTATTAAAAATAGCAAACCTAAGTTGGGTACACACAATAGATATCGAGCACAAGTTAGTTGCATTAATAGGCACCGAGCCCTAAATTAAATTAAAGAAATCAAATACTTTATACATATCTAACATCATACTGACACTTTTAAAACCGCTGAACCACGAATTGCTTTTCTTTTTTTAAGAAAAAAAGAAATAAAAAACAATAAAAGAACATCTGACACAACTATCGCCCAACTAATTGAGATATTAAAATATATAGGTCAACTATAAGTACGGTAGTCTCACCAATGGCTCCTACATGTTCATGTCCATTACCTAATTATTAATTTACTTTTAGTTCTTCAAGTTTGACCAACCTATAAAAGTATAACTATTTCAATTTATTTTTATAATATACGAGTAATTATTAGGTTTGCTTTGGTTGATAGCAATTAATCTTTCTATAGGGTTTGGAGTTTAATTAACGGTGGACGTCACCGACGATGTCAACAAGTGCATTATATGTCAGCGAATATGTCATAGAGAGGGGTGGCTCGAGGATAAAGTTAGTGAAACTAGCGTTTTAGGCCCTCGAATTCGTAAGACCCTAAATTTTTTGATATCATATATATTAGTATAAGATAAGGATCTCCAACGTTTTTATTTTTGGTATTTTAAAGTCTTGGAAAAAATACACTCTAAGAGATTATGCTCACTATATATGAAAAAATGACATTATTTTTTTACCAGCTAAAATAATATTATTAAAAATCAAAGCTAGAGAGAACATAGCAAAAAGATAGATACATAAGAGGGCAAAAATAAAAGGAATTAAAACAACACCTAAACCTATGTAAAAACACACACATCAGATGTGAGTCAAGGCTCCACCATCGCATCAATATAATCCAAAGCTCTTTTGTGACTTCGCAACCCACAAAAATATGATGTTCTGTTTCCATTGAGTTATTACAGAGTGGATACAATAAAGAATGTAAATCTACACCCCTTTTGTCAAGATTAAAGAGAGTTGGAATTCTTTTATTTCGATTGAATTATTTTATCATAATCTTTATGTTTCCGGATTGAATTCTCCAGTCATTCTTTTTACGCATTATCATGTATCATATTGCTCAAATACAAAGCACAATTACTTCAAACATGACTTGTGGTTAAGTAGATAAATTAATTCTAAATCTAATAATTAGTATAATCTAATGTTACATATAATTCGGCATTAATATATTATTTGATGGTCTTGAAGAAGAAATCACGACATATATGATATCAATATATTAATTAAATATTTTTAGGTTATATGAATAAAATACGTGAAAGTATCGCTATATTTTCTATTCCTAGCTAAAAACCTCGACAAACTTTAAGTCTATCATTGATCAATAACTCGATCTCCTTTGAAGACTTCATATTATATAAGTAATAGATTTAAGATTATTATCTTCTTTGAAAGAACATTTTGGTTTGGTAATTTTTTTTCTTTTTATCAAAACATACTAAATCAATAACAAATTATTTGTCGACGTACTATGTCACAACGAAATGGATGTATTAGCCTTTTTAATTTAGAAAATAGATTGTTTGAACTATACCGAACAAATTTTATTGAATATGCATAAAAAAGATGTAGATATAATCAATTATATTAAGGCCTCATATCTTCAATTCGCTTTAGGTCCTAAAAGACTTTGAGCCGCTCTGGTGATAGATTAGTAAGGGCTTCAAACTTTCAAGGATATACTTGTTATCACCGTAGTTCCAAACCCGAAAATAGGATCGTAGTGCCTCATGGAACGAATAGTTAAAACATTGTCTCATGTTATAGAATACCGATCATGAATGTGTAATCGCGAATTTTACATAGGAAAATGCTTCAAGACTAACACTTTTTAATGAACAAATAAAAAGTCACTTTTATCGAATTGAGGAAAAATCACACCCTTACTATCATTACATTTATAACAATTTTCATATTATTACTGAATCGTTTTACACATTTTAGAGCTATGATCACTTTGAGCTAGTTAAAGATCATAGAATAGGTTCTGTCGTTTTTCCTCACTTAAAAAACCTTAATTACTTGCAAATAATTCCATGAGAGTCCCTTAAATGATAGTCTTTAATCGCTATTTTTATTTATAACGCATGTAATATAAAATTTGGACACCTTTAAAATCATAGTTTTACTAGCTTTACTCTTGAGCTACCTCTTATTTCATAGATTAGGGCTTTTGAAAGTATCAAAAGTTTAATCTCAACCGCACAATAAGGAATCTCATTTAGGTTGTTGAATCAGTTAGTAGACAAACTATGTAAGGGACTACTAAGTAATATCTATTTATCTTTCACGTAATGGGGTAATGGGGCTAACACGGTCTGTCGTCAAACAATTCGATATTTAAATCTTTTAGAATACATGAAATATTGAATTCCGTGAAAATTGTACAACGACGAGAACCTACTTCCTCTAACCGAGCTTAAGCATAACTGCTTGTAACCGGGATCACACAATCTACATTACAATTGGCTACACACATAAATGTACGTATGTGTATATAACCACACGTGAGTTGCCAATTTAGCTGTTCAAAATCTTTCTGTATATATGAAGATATAATTTGCGCTTAACATATACATGTAGATCGAGGAACCAGTGAAGGTTACTTGTAGAAATATTGTTTCCTATGATACCTAGTAATGGTAAGATTAACCAAGTATGGTGCCTATGTTGGTGATGTACTGATTAGTACTGATTTAATATTCATCAGTACACTAAAAAAAATAGAAAGTCAGATGGATGCCTAGCGATGACGCAATGTCGTCGCAGAAAGCCAGAAACAACAAAATTTGTACCTTTTTTTTACTTTGACCGTAAAGATGGTGACTTTTTCTATTGCGACCACGCAATAGAAAAAATGTTTGATTTTTCGATCGGGCCAAATGAAAAGATTTCCTGCTGTCGTCGTAGTACTCTTTCAACGACGACACTAAAAGGTTAATACAATGAAAAAAAGTTCTTTTATTTTTATATTTTTTTGTCGTTTGGAGTCAAAATGAAAAAATTTCCACCAAGACTTCAACGACGCCAAGTTAAAATTAAAAATCCCTCCAAACAAAAAATGTTCCCGGTTTCTTCTTTTTGTCATCCCTAAAGGTCTATAGAGTTGTATAACACCTGATATTTCCATTCTATTCTACAACAAATTAAAACAAACCTATATATAACATTAAAGAAGTTTTCTATACTACGTATGTTTTCCATTCAAACTTGTAAAAGTCAATAGGGTTATTTTAATTAGGATATATAAAGCTGCTCTAGTTGTACATAAATAAATCTTGATAAGAAGATTAATAAGACAAGTCTCCGAAAAGTACGGCAAAATATGTAGACTTGCTTATACCAACACATGCAACGATGCCCACAAGTGGACCTTTCTTTTATGCTCTCTTTTAAAAACAAATTGAAACTATATATTTTGTGTGGCATAAGTAAACTAAAATGTAATTAAAACTATAGGTATTTATTACTCATTCCGTCCCAAAATAAGTGTCTACATTTCTATTTTTGTTTTTCTCAAAATAAGTGTTCGATTACTTCCAAAACTTATATTAATTTTACCATTTTACCCTTAATATATATTTCTCAAAACTAATACCTCGGTGCGCGTTTGGTTCAATCTTTTGGTGGGATTTGGATTTCAAAATCCTTATAATCCCATGTTTGGTAGAAGCTTTTTAAATGCAAAAGAATTTCAAAATCACGAGTAAAGGAGTTACAAATTCATCGGATATGTGAGGGATTTGAAATACCAGTACATTCGGAAGTTCATTTATCCAAATTTGCAAAAAAAACCCTTACTTATTATAGCTCTAAGAACATCTTCTTCCCTAAATCTCCTTTACCGTCACTGCTTTGATCAAGAACGCTTGCAATCTGATCGATCAAGCGTATTTCATCTTGAGTGCAATAAGAGTGTGGATTTATGGGTGATTAAGCTATTACACTCCAATAATTGTGCAAATCCAGTTCGAGATTACACTCAATCGAGGGTGGTAATGAACTTAATCCTTAGAGAAAATCGTAATCAAATAATCTAAAAGTTTATGAGGTGTTGGCCTGAAATTAAGGCATGACACTAGTTTTTATAATGAAACCCTGATGAAAACTCTAGTTTCTAGAAGGTTCCAGAAGCATGATCGTTTTAGGGCCTTGATCATGGGGACATTCTTTGTGTCCATGCTGACGTGAACAAATGAGAATGCCTGTAACACCCCAAAATTTAAGGTACTGATTTAAAAGTATAATATTATTATATTAGAAAATGATTTTATATATCGTATAAAATGTTAAGAGTTTTAAATAAATAAATGGGATGTGGGTGAAGTTGCTAGACAATAAGTGATTGGGTTAATAGTGTAAATACTATTTAAATGAAACAAAAACTTATATTCATACACATACATCGACATATACATACATACACATACAGTGAAGCTTCTAAAACTTTCCAGGGAGCAAGATAGAGAGGAAGAAAACCGTGGGAACAAGAAGGACACAGACTCTAAACCCAAATCAAAACCCTAGAAAACTCAATTCATCATCTACCTTATACTCCTAAACCTAATTAGTGTTATTTTTACTCTTTCTTTTAACCTAGAAGTGATTTTGATGGGGTTTGAATGGGTAGCGATTTATAAAACGAAATTAGGGTTGAAATATATTTAAATTATGTTTAATTAAGCTTCTAATACTTGTGCTGTTATGATTCTAAACTAAAAGTGAGGAATCTGAGTTTCCCTCCCATTTTCTTTTGTTATCACCAGACCGGTTTCCCGTGTTCGCAGCAGGTGTCCCATGTCGGACCACCTGAGTCATTAGACTGTGTGCCATACGAACGGCACTCTGTATCGTTCCGGGGTTTGAAGCAATCACCATTCCCTGAATTTTTGCTGGGAGTCCCCAGATGTATCTCTCTATTCTCTTATACTCAGAATCCACCATGGTTGGACAGAGAAGTGCCAACAGGTGAAAACGAATAGTGTAGCCAGTGATGTCGTCACCTTTGACTGTGAGGTTCCAAAATTCCACCTCTAGTTGTTGTAATTCCTCCCTGGGGCAATACTCCTCCGTCATCATCTTTTTCAAATCCTCCCAGGGGAGTTGATAGGCAGTGTCGATTCCCACAGTTTGTGCGTAGGAATTCCACCAAGTTAGGGCACCTTCCAGAAGGGTGCAGGTGGAGTACTTGACCTTGCACTCTTCAGTGCAATTGCAAATTCTGAAGACGGACTCCATCTTTTCGAACCATCTTAATAGACCAATGGCTCCTTCAGTGCCCTTGAAGTTGAGGGGTTTGCAGCTTAAGAATTCTTTGTAAGTGCAGGGTTTGGTTGTTGTATTCGTATTTGTTGTGCCCTCGCTGTCCGCCCGTGGATTTGATCCACTATTTCTGTTTGCTCCTTGAGCAGCCAGGGCATCGGCCACTCCTTGTGAGATGAGTTGTGCAATTTCGGCGGGACTATAGGTTTGTCTTCTTGGCGGCATGATTCTTGAATGAAGGAATTAAAAGAAATGTGAGTTAGTTTATACGAGGATTATGATTATCACAAATGTATATATAAAAGGGTAATATACAACAAAACAAAGTGACAATCACGACTTAAGGTAATAAGATTGTAATCATTTAAGATACGAGTTCAAAAGATTATAGAATTCAATGTTTACAAAAGATGCCAGGAATTCTTACATCCGGTCGAATTACAAGCGGTTAATAATTAGATTACATAATGGATACTACACTAATCCTGGTGTAGATCTACTTGTGGTAGTAGGGTGAGGAGATGATCCACAGTCTCTGCAAGTCAGCTAGCTTGTCCGGCGTTTTCCTCAGCCATAGTTAATCGTTGTTCCAGCATGCGAGTGTATTGCTCAGCTTCTTGTGAGCGTAGTTCACATTGTTCTAGTCGTAGTTGCAAAGCGGCGACCCCGTCTCTAGTCTCGACCACTTGGTCATGGGTAATATTCAGGGTTTCAGCAAGATCTTCTTGATCTTGATAGATTTGTCCGATTCGGCCTTGTGCCATGTGCATCCAGCTTGAACGTGTTTCGAGTTGTTCTAGTTCCATATCATCGAGTTTTTTCTCGTGACGGTGTAGTCTAGCAGCTAGCACCGGGACAGTGTGATGTATGGATTCTTGAGTGTAAGGAGAGATGTCCATAGGTTCGGCGGTGATTCGCATACCTTCCTCGGACCTCCAAGTATCTAACATGTTGGGTAGCCAATTCTATCGGCGAGCGTCTGAGCGACGGCGGGTTCTGGTA
Source organism: Gnaphalium uliginosum (assembly GCA_963930675.1). Taxonomy (NCBI): domain Eukaryota; kingdom Viridiplantae; phylum Streptophyta; class Magnoliopsida; order Asterales; family Asteraceae; genus Gnaphalium; species Gnaphalium uliginosum. The sequence goes on along the minus strand of OZ005683.1, from coordinate 10,393,042 downwards.
GTTGTGTTATCAGTGGTAGTAGTACCGGGATAAGGACTAGCCCGAGGAGAGCCAATAGTTCTCCTATTGGTGCGTATGACGCGTGAATCCGAAGGGGTACGAATGGGTGAGGCTTGAGTTTCGCTCTCTGAGTCGGTTGGAGTTACGATAGGAGTGTCTGCCATTGATGTGGTAAGAGTTTTAGTACGTGAGGCTATATACATACGTATCGTATATAATAGTCTAATAAATATAGCACGTATAAGTTCGATCTAGTCTCTATCGTTATCAAAGTCTACTAATGTATTCCCGTTCGCCATAACCATTTCAGACCTTGCATCGATTCTTCTGTAATTGTACATAGTTGATCACGCTATGTTAAATTAAAGTTGAATGATGAAATTCCTTAACTAGTTATACCTAATGAGGAATACTAACTTAATGGCTAAAGTCTAGGCTCACTAATGCAACCTAGTTCGCTATAACCTTTAGCTCTGATACCAATCTGTCGCACCCCCAAATTTGATGTGCAGCGGAAGTCGGGTCGGGGCGCGACTAATCATGGATCATTACACAAGTTATAACAAACGACCTCTAAATGAGACGTTTAGAAATACATTTCATAAAATATGTTGTTCACAAAAATACATGTTTGTTCTATTCGCGAGTTCGCATAAAAGACTAGAGATCTTACTACATAACTACCAATACAAAAATAGTAATGCATGAAAATCTCTCTGTTTGTTTGTAAAGCATGCGACTCGAGCTAGAGTTCCCTGTAGGCCGTCCTACTGTGTCTGCGAACCTGAGATTACATACTAAAACGGTCAACATAATATTGGTGAGTTCATAGGTTTGAAACAGTTTATCAAAAGTTGGTAATAGTCACAAGATTTCATCAGTGTTGCACGAATGCAAAAATAATGTATACTATTGCCATGAGTCTCACAGTTCGACGCTTAACCTGGTTTGTGCCTCGGGCAGGTGCATAATCCAATACACCCGTAATAGTCAAATATTAATGCGTCCGTGGGTCGGCTAGAGCGACTAGCCCGGACGGGGATGTCAATGCCTGATAGATCTATCCAATAATACTCGCGCTCATACAATTAACGAACTATGATAAAGTGAGGACTTTTGGCGGATTAAAGGTCTCATGCAATCCGTATAAGAGTTGTTTCAGTACTTGTGATTATAAAAACAGTGTATGTAATCTCACCCCATAGTATAAAACAGTAAAAGAGGGGCTATGAGACTCACCTGAGTCTTGAAAGCAGTTATATCAAAGAGTGGGTGTTCGTGTCCCAAAGTGCAATCTTCTAGCGCTCTAAACGCGTAAGATTGTATGTAAGTGGTGGGTTAATGTCCACTTATGTATGCAAGTGGAGGGTTAATGTCCACTTGTGGTAGTCGTCCACTCAACTAGCTATGTCCAAAGTTTGTTTATCGTTTGTGTTTAGAAAACGTGCACGGCCCGTTGGTGATGCCTTGTAATAATAATCCACGAAAACATTATTATCATGTTTTGTTCCGTTATATACTTATAGGAGTATATGTGTTGCGTATATGTGTAGTGTCGTATACGATTTCGTGACTAATACGTGAGTTTGACACTTAGTGTAAATCATGTTTTCAATCTGTTATAATTAGCGACACTAGATGGCGACACTGGGTTGCGACACTAAGATGCGACACTGAGGTTAGTGTCGCAAGATGTTAACATTGGTGATGTTGCGACACTAGGATTAGTGTCGCAGGTGTCAGGAATTTAATTAAGTTGCGACACTAGAGTTTGTGTCGCAGTCGACGAATTTAGTAACTGTGCGACACAAGATTTGGGTCTGATGCGACACTAACGAGCTGTTAGGTGTTCGGGTTTGGAAACTTGGTCAAACATGCTCGGTTTGACCCGAAACTTTTAGGGAAGTCTTAAATATGTTTTTAGAGCTTAGAAAAATTATCGTTACGTTTTGTGGTCAACCCGAAAGTGTCGTTTTAAAACTTTTGCAAAAACAGTCCTTGTGGTTAATTTTTCAGATTTTGAGTCGTTTTTGTGGTTCGTTTTGACTAGTCAAAGTGTCGAGATATAATCCGAGAAAATTACCAGTTGTTCATATACATCTTAACTAATTTTAGTAATTTTTCTGGAATTTTTGAGCGAGTCTAAGTATTTTTAATAATTTCATCTATCCTCTGAGGTCCAAAATCGACCAATCTGGACACATGTTCAAAGATCGAATAACTGAGCAAAATCTACACATTTTCAAATAAATTTATCTAAACGACATTTGTACGTAACAAAATTTGTGAGATTTTGGCGGTGGTTTCAAGTCATTTGGAGGTGTATTTCTCGAGTTATGGACTCGAGAATTTGAGTCATAAACGGTCACCCGTAACAGTTAGGCGACACATTTTTGTAAAATCATTTTCGGGTGTCAAACGGCATCGAAAAATTATGAAATCACTTGAAGGTGAAATCTAACTCTTTAAACTTAATTTTTGTCTTTTGATTCGTCCATTTTGGTTAAGTTTTGAGCACGAAACTTTCCCCTGAAGTCGGGCCAAGTTTCTGCCCAGAAACTGTTAGTGTTTTTATGTTTTCAAAAACGATTTTCGACTTTGTTTTTGGACATAATCTTGTTATATGGACATTATAACATGTTTATATGTGTGTTTCAAGTAATATAAAAGAGAGATGAGGTTGCTTACAAGGAAGATGGCGAAAACACGAAGAAATGGACGTTGAGGGCTCGTTTTCTTGCAAACCGAAGAGGTGGTGCTTATGGTGGTTTATGGAGGTGCTTATGGTGGTTTAGGGTGAAGTTGGGACTGCTTGGGATGCCTGGAAATCGTTGGGGAGAGGGAGAGAAAGAGAGGAGAGAGTTGAGAGAGTTTGAGTGTGAATATGTTTGTGTGTTTGAGTGAATGTAAGAGTGAGGGAGGCATGGGAGGGGTTCTTGAGCATGGGGGAGGATTGGCAGATTTTTGTGGGGCCCACAAGGGTGTGGGTGTGTTATATATTGTTCCTCAAGTTTACGTTACGTGTGGTGCCTATTTACCCGTTCGTTTCATCGTTCGTTTAAATGTTAAACGTTTGTTATTCAAGTTTTTTTTTCGTTAACGATTTATTCGCTTAAGTTTTGGTCGGAGTTTTATTTAAAACACTTTATTTTAAGTTGTTGAAATATAATTCGGGCTTCGTTCGGTTGTCGGGCGCGATTCGCGCGTTTTTGTCGCGTACGGTGCGTTTTATACGAAACGTAAAACGTTTTCGATATTATCGAAATAATATAAGTTAATTAACAATTATTTAATGTAATTTCATTATTTAATAAAATATTTTTCACCAACGTCCGTATTATTGTGCCGAATTCCATCCGATCGAATTTGCGTAATTTATAATTTAATTACGTACGTGTATATATATTTACATACATACAAACTGTTACTGCACTTAGTCCTATTTCATACTAAATTCAAGTAATAATGATCTATGATTAATCAATAATGACGGCCTAATTCGCCGGGTGTCACACATGAATCTTCTGGCACTCGTTTGTAAAACGAGTGATGAATTCTTTCAAAGATTTTCTGTAACGTTGCTTGATTTCTAGACAATAAAGATGAGTGAGGGTGTGTTGCTTCATATTGTGGTACTGCTGCAAGAACTTGAATCTGAGGTCCGCATAGCTTATGATACTCGCTGGTGGAAACTTCTCTAACCAATTACAAGCGTCTGACTGCAAGACCTAAGGAAACATGTGGCATGCCACCGCATTCTCCCAATGCTCAATTTTGATTGCGCCTTCGAAACGCTGAAGGAATTCTTGGGGTCCGTATCCTCGGAGTATGTTCCAATGGTTAATGGTGTGGTCAACTTTGCTGGAAGCGGATGATTTGCAATATGAGGTGTGAACCGCTCAGTTTGTGCTGGAACTGGCACATGCTTCTTTACCTTTTTTCCTTGCATGGATGCAAAGAAATTCGTGATCATAGTGTTGACCACAAACTCGCTAGAAAAAGTGGGGATCACTCCAAGTGGTGCCTCACTGACTATAAGATTAGCCAGGAACATGCGGCTTTCAGCCGGTGTACTAGGGTTTGACAGCGGTTGTTGCCCTTGGGATGGGTGCTGCCGTTGCGGTGGAGGAACAGATGTCTGTTGCGGCTCTGTCACCACGTAACCCATCTGGGCCAGCATCGGTTGCGCCTCAGCAATTGAAATTGCTCTGGGAGCAGGAGGAGGACGCAAACCAGAAATTGCTGTTGGGCATTCTCCTGCGGTGGAACGGTGCTACCACTGCCGCCTATAATGACGTCAGAGTCATTTTGGCCAAAGTTCAATTGGCGGGGATCTATCCTGTGTCCCACTGTTCTAGAAGCGGAGGTGAAGGGTGTCATGTTGCCTGCACGACGTGCACCAGCGGAGACTGGTTGTTGGGTGGTGGCGGGTTGAAGCATCCTAACTGGGATTCGCATCGTGTGTATAAATGGTAACTATCATAAACACTTATTTTTTTGAGGAAAAACAAATTCCGGTGTATGGACGGTGGTTGTTTGAGAGTTTTAACAAATTTACCGTGGTCTTTTTTGTTGGTTAAACCGTGGATGGCGCCAACTGATCAAGCGTATATCATCTTGAGTGCAATAATGGTGTGTATTTATAGGTGATTAAGCTATTACACTCAAATAATTGTGCAAACCCAGTTCGAGATTACACTCAATCGAGGGTGGTAATGAAATTAATCATTAGATAAAATCGAAAGCAAATAATCTCCAAGTTTATTAGGTGTTGGCCTGAAATGAAGGCATGACACTAGTTTTTATAATGAAACCCTAATGAAAACCTAGCTTCTAGAAGGTTCCAGAAGCATGATCGTTTTAGGGCCTTGAGCATAGGGACATTCTCTGAGTCCATGCTGACGTGGACCAATGAGAATGCCCGACCTGGTTAGTGGGATGGTCATGCAAATAACACCTACATGAAATATTTTCCAGTTGTTTGTCGGGAGGTCATGCAAAGTGTGTATAAGGCGAGCTCAGGAATGTTACGATCTGAGCTCGGATGGCGCATCGCGGAATGGCGAACTCGGGAAAGAGTCCCAATGTCGCGCAGAATTGTTGTTAAATAACCGAGCTAAGCTCGTGATCCAAGCCCAAGTCCGTGAAGCTTCAACTTAACCGTGATGGGAACTATCTGTGATGGTATGTACATCATTACTATCCTCGGCCTTTGAAAACCCTAAAAAAGAATGATAACTTCAATTTTGCTTGTATAATAGTTTTTGGTCGAAAGTTTTAGCTTTGGAAGATTTCCAAGGAAATGAAAACTTTTGGATATTATCAAAAAAACGCTGATCACACGTTGTTCTTAAAGAAGCAACATGGCGATATCATAGCTCTTATTATGTATGTTGATGATATAATTGTTGTTGTGGGCTAAATTTTATGTCTAAAATGCAGGATTTCGAATAACGATATTTTACAGGTATTCAGGATCCCGGATCATCAGTATCCCGGGATCATATGCTTTTACGTGTTTGCTTGTTTATTTGACCAGGTCATATGAGGACTCAAGCGCGACTTATGGACCAAGATTATTTCAAATGCAAACGGAAACAAGTAAACGTGTAGAATAATGTGTCAAGGAGAGTCCTAGGTGATCCCGAATATTTCGGGATACTCAACAGAGTCTTTGCTGAAGACCGGAGGATCCTGGATATTTCGGAATTATTGTTATATTGTATTTAGTATATAAATGAGGCATATAATCGATTAGAAAACACTTCTTCCGCACTATTAACACTTTATTACTCCTCTGATCAAAACTCATTTTTACTTATCTTTTTACGAAATTCAACACACACACACTTTAGTTCGATCATATTGTGATCTTAGCTTGTAATATCCTGATTTTATTTAATAGAAACAACAAAGGCAAGGGACGATTGTTCCTTTCCGAGGTTTTATGCGGCAATCTATCAAGATTAAGGGCTTTTCTCGTATATTCTTGTGTCGATCGCATTTACTTTATATTTTCATTGTTAATCTTGTTTTATATCAAGTTTTTATCATTTGTTAAATTGATTATCTCGAAATTCAATTAAGCACTCTACCTCACTTTACTAATTTGATCATGGAATTATATTTAGTAATTTTTAGTCAAAACAATTGTTACAGGTGATGACCCTGATAAGTGTTAAATTACATATATTGTTATAAAGTATTTAAATTAGATTTATTAGTTATTTAGTTAGAATATGGTATTTATTTGTTTATATTTGTTTTATTTTGTAGTTTGAAGCTGAAATGAAAAAAAAAAAAAAAAGAGAAATTGAAGGACCAAAATGCAAAATTGAAGATTTTCGGATGCATAACTCGTCGAGCCTCTGGATTACTCTCCGAGTTGGAGTCACGGGAAAAATCTGCTGAGATATTTATGAAACTTAATAAGGAAGAAAAAGGAACCAACTTAAAGTCATTTCAAAATGAAGAGATAAAGATGATGATAGAATTTCGTAACCGATTTAGAGGAAAATATCTTTTAACATTGACCGAATGGAGGACTAGATTCATTGAAGAAAAGATAGAATTTCAACCGGCAGAGACTCTCGAGCTTGAAGAACTACTTGACGAGTTCTCATGACGGTCCAACTTCAGCTACAAATAGAGACACATATTCTCATTTTCATATATACTTGAATATCACTTTTTCTTATCATTTCTCAAATATTAGAATTTTACTCTAAGTATTAGTTTAGTTTAGCATCTATAAGGAAGGCAATGAGCATTCACTCAATTCAATTGGAAAAGGTAATAGTATAGTTTGCAATTATCTTGTACTTTGAATTATGATTTTCTTTCATATTGATCATTTGTTTGTACAACTAATTTGTCTATGAATTAGTTATAATATTCTAACGTTGATTGATTACTGGAATTGAAATAGTAAAATTGATTTGGTAATATATTTATTTTAAAAGATTTCTCAATATCTCTTTTATGATTTATTATTTTATAATTGACACATAATCTATAATGTTTGATTACAAAATAATTCCATGTAATCCTTGTAAAGGTAGGACATGGATTTGTGAATTAAAAAATGATTTATGTTAATTTAATTATTGAATGGAAGTTTCTGTGACAAGAAACTCAGCGAGTTCTGTCATAACTCAGCGAGTAGCTATCCGAATTTTATACTTATTTTAATTATGCATTTGTTGATGACTAAATATTAATAGGTTTTTATTTATTAATCTAATTTAATATATATTTTAACCGCATATACGTTATTAATAATATAATGATTTATTCATAATTTAATTAAGGTTTTAAAAGTAGTTTCAAGGAAAGTCTATCATATCTATGTTTAATACCTTGCTGGATTTATATTTGTTTATTTGTTTATTTATTTATTATTTTATTATCAGATTTATTAGTTTACTCTTAATATATTTCAATCACATTCCTTAGAAACAATTTTGGTCAACTTATTATACTATGCTATTGATTGATATGTATGTTTGCCTATATGTGTTAATTGGTCATATTATGTGTATTTGCTAAGATTATTAATTAAAATTTAATTTGACTTTAATTAACGAATAAACCAATCTGATTCGCTATTACGGTAGAAAACACGTCAGAGCCCGATGAACAAAAGGCTCTCCAAGAGTGTCTATCTTGTGAATTTGAAATGAAAGATCTAGGTCACTAAAATACTTTTTTGGGATTGAAGTTTTTCGATCAAAGCCAGTGATATTTCTATCTCAAAGGAAATATACGCTCGATCTTTTAGAAGAAACTGAAATATCAGGTGGCAAAGCAGCTGTGTGACACCCCGTAAAATTTTAAATACAGTCACATGATTTTATATTAAAAACCTTGTGTGGTGTTTATATATATGACGATGATTTTTAATGATAATAGTTGAGATGAGAGAATGGTAATAATAGATGTAACACGCCATAAGTTCTAAATTTATTGTATTCATGACGAATATATTTTCTTATATATATATATATATATATATATATATATATGCACATGAAGATACAAGTACTACAAATCATGCCCATAGTCATATGCAATATTTAATACAATATATGATGCTAAACTATGTACACATAACCTTACATATTCACATATAATAGAATAACAATAAATGTAAATAAAGATATATGTAAAAATGCAGAGTAAGTACTTATCATATGATGTCGGTGTCTTCACAATGGGTTGCCAAGAAGAAAAAGAAACAAACACATTAAATGAGTTGTCCCTATTATATAGTACTAGTTAGTAAATGATATTTGTCATCTATTGAATTTAAAAAGTGAATATGCGAATTTCACGGCGTAATATGTGTACCTATGTCGAAATTGTACTTATAAAGAGCATGAGAAATTCATAAATGGAATCACAAAAACTCCATCTTCTCTCTGACAATACTATAGTATAAAACGATCAAGTGTTGAGCTATTCAGAGAGTAAAGAAATCAAGTCACGTCTATCATTAAAGTTATATGATTAGCCATTTCTAAAACACGGTAAGTTTCTATATGCCTCCACTTTGAGCCTATAGTTCATTTCTTTATGCTGGATCAATTCTGTTTCACTTTTATTCTGCTATTAGCTAAATTACTACTATCTCAAAGCCAGTGTTTTTCGATCAAAGCCAGTGATATATGCACATGAAGATATAAGTACTACAAATCATGCCCATAGTCATATGCAATATTTAATACGATATATGATGCTAAACTATGTACACATAACCTTACATATTCACATATAATAGAATAACAATAAATGTAAATAAAGATATATGTAAAAATGTAGAGTAAGTACTTATCATATGATGTCGGTGTCTTCACAATGGGTTGCCAAGAAGAAAAAGAAACAAACACATTAAATGAGTTGTCCCTATTATATAGTACTAGTTAGTAAATGATATTTGTCATCTATTGAATTTAAAAAGTGAATATGCGAATTTCACGGCGTAATATGTGTACCTATGTCGAAATTGTACTTATAAAGAGCATGAGAAATTCATAAATGGAATCACAAAAACTCCATCTTCTCTCTGACAATACTATAGTAGAAAACGATCAAGTCTTGAGCTATTCAGAGAGTAAAGAAATCAAGTCACGTCTATTATTTAAGTTATATGATTAGCCATTTCTAAAACACGGTAAGTTTCTATATGCCTCCACTTTGAGCCTATAGTTCATTTCTTTATGCTGGATCAATTATGTTTCACTTTTATTCTGCTATTAGCTAAATTACTGCTATATTGCATTCGGCGTGATCCAGTAGTTTCATGATTATATTGAGCGATATTATTTATCGCGCACTTTGTTATTCACTGATAACCCGAACGTTTGAGCATGCATAGTTAAAGTTACAATGTAAGAATGATAAGGAACGAGTCATTTCTATTAAATTTGAATGACTAAGTTGAATGATGATTAAGGAGTCCGTCCCTATTAAATTAGGGCGACTAATATGTATGGCGGGATGTTTTATATGAACACACCCGTGTAATGATCAGGAACGTTAAAGGAAAGTATTCAAAGTTATATTTTTAAACAGAATTCTAGGCTTATAGGGAGTTATCTTTGTACTCATTTAACTCCATTTTTCAGTTGGCAACTGAATGTATTATTGATTACCTTTTCTACTAGATGACCCCTACACCCACTTGCATTAAATATCCCCACCCTTGTGTATAGAAACTTGCTGGGCGTTGTCGCTCACCCTTACATTTTCACACTCAGGTTATGAAGCTGGAAAGGTTATCGAGAACAAGAAAACTTACTAGTAGTTATAATATTTATTGTTAATGTTTTTCTATTGTACACGTTAATCTCATTGAATTGTAATAACATTCAAGTAATGTAATATGTTCGATTCCACGAGTTCATTTAGAACTCCACCCTTTCATTCGTTGCCATTAAATAAATGAGATTTACGGCACTCGAAAGTAAGGGGGTGCGACAAGTTGTTCAGAAAGAATGTCGACAATCAAAATGTTATGGTCTACACAGATGCAGATTGGACAGGATCAAAAGCTAATAGTTGGTCTGACTCTGATTACTTTACGTTTGTAGGTGGAAATTTGGTGACATGGAGAAGCAAGAAACAAAATATGCTCTCTCGATTAATTGCAGAAGCTGAATGCAGAGTAGTGGCTTGCGACCTGTGTGAGGCACTATTGTTGAAACTTCTCTTAAAAGATTTATGTTATCCTCTCAAGGAATCAATAGAGTAATATTGTGATAATAAAGCAGCTCGAGATTTTCACACAACCATGTACACTATGACCGTAAAAACATGTTTGAGTTGATAGATTCTTCATCAAAGAAAAGTTGGATGATAAGTTGATAGAATTGCCTCAAATTTGGTTAGAAGATCAACTTGCAAATATTCTCACCAAAGTCGTCTGAAAGAAAATATTCATTAAACTCTTAGACATGTTGGGCATTTATGTCTAAAAATATGGGGAGATGTCACACCCCCAAAATTTAGAATAATCATAATAAAGGCGGAAGCTCGGGGCGTGACTCGATCAATCAACATTAAATCGAGAGCATATGATTATCGCAGAACATCTAATATATTAAGATGCAAAATAAAGTTTTACAAAGTTACGGCTTATCAAGCCTTCAAAATGGTAATGTTATCGAATACATTATTTTACAAAAAAGATACATTTTTCAAAAGATGGTATCCTAATTATCATGGGAAGTACGGTCCCAATAATGCATGAGTTCCTACGGCATGGCTGATTCCCTGAAAAACATATTTAAAACGTCAACATAATTGTTGAGTGAATTCATAGGTTTAAGACTCAATCATAAACCGTTATTTAGTAAAGTTCATCAGTAAATCAAAAAGTGGCATCGAAGGCCTAAGCTACGATTATTTAAAGTTTGAAACAAAGACGGTGATCCCCCAATAGGTTTGCAAGTCCTATGAGTTAATATGCCGAAACTAAGCCTATAACCAAACCACGACTTATAATGAATCGTTGCCTTGGACAATGTAAATATACGATCCTCGTTGCGAAAACAATGTCGCTAGTTAGCGCGACTAACGAAAACAGTGGGGGGGAACGTCCCCATGATAGTACTATCCGTATATTCAGTGGCTAGCGTCATCTAGCTAATGGTTATAGTCATTGTAAGTGAAAGGACTTCTATGCACTACAACTTGAGAACTTAGGCTCCCATAAGGATTCGTTGTCAGGTTTCAATAATCGCATAAATCAGTTATATGTTTTTCACCCCAATGTTTGAAAGCATTAAAACAGTAAATTAGGGGCTGTGAACTCACCTGAGTCCGAGTGTGCTAGCAAAAAGAGTAAACGAGCCCAAATAAGCTTCTTAGCGCCGTAAACGCATGAGGTCGAGTTAATAAATGTAGACGACTTGATAGTCCGTCTATGCTAATCGTTCACTCAATTAGGGTTTTATGTGCCTTATAGGCGTGTGCGACACGTTGTGATCATTTATAGTTTTCAAAATACTACAATCGTGTTTCTCAACCTTATAATATATTATTATTCATAATATATTCATAGCGATGATTATTGATTCGTTATATGTATCGTTCCGACCGTATTTGATTCGAGGTTCATAATTTCGTTTAATCAACTTATAATTGAGTGTCGTACGTTATTATAATATAAACATGTCGCTTAGATATAACATACATTTTTAGTAATGTTATAAGTTTTATAATTCATTTTTGTAACGTTTATCGTTAACGTACGTTTTAACTCGTTATAATTCGGTTTTCACGATTTATCGGTTTATACGCTAATCATGACTTAATGTATATTTTTATAATAAAGTCCCCTGATTTATAGAGGGTCCTTAACAGCCCTCAAAGTTTCTAAGTGACGGTTTTAGTCCTTGTAGTTTCTATTTCGTCATTTTAGGTTGAATCGTTCAGTTTCTTCGATTTTTACCGTATAAGTTAGATTCTCGACATCTTTTCTTAGGGTTTTCATTTGTAGGAACTTAAGTTATTGTTTTTAGCCTTAAGTCCCTGAACTTTCTGATTTTTCACTATTGGACCTTAAAGTTCCAATTATTTCATTTTTAGCTCAAACTTTCGGTTTATCGACTTTTAACCACACAAGTCTTGATTTTAACACTCTAAACTATAGATTGAACTTTAATATCATCATACTTACTTATTTTATCAACTCAGCCCATAACTTATAGGTTTTACACTTTTAGTCCCTCTAGTTTCATTTAATCCATTTCTTGCACAATACTTTGATTTGTTAGTGTTTAACCACATGAATATTATTTTAAATCATGGTTTATACTATAATATACTTAAATTAATTACTTTCACAGCCAAGGTACAAAACTTTCTGTTTTTACATGTATGGTCCCTCTAGTTCTCATTTTTCCACTTTTAACCCCATAGTTTAATTTTCTTGGTTTTTAACCACAAGGGTTTGGTCTTTAACACTTTAATCCATAGATTAACATAATAAACCATAAATAAACTTTTTTTAACTTTATAGTCCTCAAAAATTCGGATTTTACATATTTAGTCCCTTAAGTCTTCTTTTTGATATTTTTCACCCAAAAGTGTATTTAGTTAGCTTTTAAACCACAAAGTTTATGTCATTACAAGTTTATTGTGTTATTTAGTTTAAAATAACTATTTTAACATAAATAAGAGTTTATTACATATAAATGAAGAGTTTAAAGTGTAGAACATATATTTTGCATTTTTAAAGTCTCTAAACTTCTTTATAGACTTTTTATTTGTTAAACTTACTAGTTGATGTTTTTAAAAGACAAAGTAACTAGTTTAAAAACATATTTTAGTATGAGTAAACATTTTTAGCATAAACATATATATGAAGTTAAATACTAGAGAAAAAGTCTCCTTACAAAGCTTTTAGGATGAGATTTGAGCAAGATGAGAACTTGATTTCTTGGTGAATGATTCCTAGCTCCAATCCTTGTATTTAACTTAGTTTACCCATGAGAATGTAGTGGAGTTAAGGTTTGTAGGTGTTTATATGTTAAAAGGGCTTTATTTTGTGTTTTAAAAGTGGTGGTTTATGGTGGTTTAGGGTGATGTTCTTGAAATTAAAGTGAGAGAGGTGTGAGAGGGGTGTTTGGGCCGTGAACTAGAGAGAAGGAGGTGAGAAAGTGTGTGTGTTTTTGCTTGTAGGAAAGTGTAAGTTGAATGAAAGGGTAAGTGTTCAAGTAATCAAGAAAAAGGGTGATGGTATGGGGACAAGTATGGTGTGCAAGGCATGTTGCAAGGAAAGGAAAAAGAGGGGGCCCTAGGGGCCGGTTTTTGGAGTGTGAGGGGGAGGGGCCCCTTTTGATTTTCACTAGTTAGTTTAAGTGTAGATATTTAAGTCATTAGGCACTAATCTTGATTAGTTAAGTGCTAATCATGTAATTAAGGTGATTTAGTGGTAATTAGGGTAAATTAATGGTATTAGAATATTACTAGTTGGTTTTAATAATATTCGAATGTTTATCGTTAGCTCGTTCGATAAATTACGAAATTTAACTTGTCGTTCTACGTCTTTTAGTTCTCGTGAACGTTTATTGTTTATTAAAGGTTGTTATGCTTATATATTAGCATAATTATCATAATATAAATAACTACTATTTATATTCGAATAGATTTATGTTATTTATGAAAATTGATCACTAACGTTCGTGGGTGTCGGTCTCTACCAATTGTTTGTGTAATTCTCAATGATTACGAATGCATCATGCATTAAAATAATGTGCATAAGAATATGCATTGTGGGCTTTGTGCTAGACTTATTTTTTGATAAAAATGAATTCATGTTGAGTAGTAGGGAATTAACCTAAGAATGCATGTGATTAAGTACGAGGTTATACCGTAAATTTGGGGAGTGCCACAGGAGAGTTGTTGTAGAATCATTCCTTATAGCAGGAATCGTATGAACGATCTTTTTTATTTTTAATTTCATCATATGTACACTTTTTGTAAAATAAATATTACTAATATTATTATAATTTTATTCTCTTAAATATGAAATTGATTTATATATATATATATATATATGATACACAACTTGTATCACAACTTTTTGTTGTGATACTATGATACACACTAATTTTTTTATAATGTGTATCGTATTTTTTTTTAAATTATCTCACATTAAACAACATAAAATTCTGATACTTTTAATATAATTTTTTTATCAAAAATATTTGAAAATATAAATATTAAAAATAAAAATATGCGTTATTACCGTTCATATCATAAAAAGTGTTCATAAAATATTTTTCAAATATAGACATATGGCTAATTACTTACTTACACGTTATTGGATGTCACATGCAGTTTTTGTTGACTCGCAGACATTACAAAGACTTAAATGAGATAAAATAAATAGTTAAAGAGGCATATCTTCGACGAATTTTTACTTTTGTATCAAGCTAAGTAATGAACCTATGTTATTACTAAAGTAGGTAGCGAACTTTCAAATTTTGTGATTATTTAGGTAATATGTATGACGTGGCGTATTACCGTAATACCACGTAAAACATTTTTAATAATAATGAACATAATATAATAGATTCGTTACATAACTCGGTATAAAAGTGAAAGTTTGTTACCGAAGACCTAAACTTGTAAACTTAAATATATGCTTAAAAATTTAATTGGTAGATGTGAAAAGTTGATTGGATAAGATTAAAAGAGAGAAAAATTCAACCAATAAAAGTAAGTCTAATTTTAAATATATGTAATTAGAATTATACAACATTACTCTTTATTATTTGTATGTAGATTTAACCCATAAATAAAATATAGGGGATTGAATTAAAAAGTTAGGGCCAAATGACGTTGTTGGATGTCCGTACAACCTTTGACTTTTAGAATAAAGACAACTTGTATTATTCGACCTACTTTCTCCAACTCATGAAAAATGATGAAACGTTCCGGCGCTTTTCAAACTTGTTATAATTAAAAGAAAACAAAGTTACGAGATTAGACTGCATTTTAAAAAGAAGTAATTAAGTATATACAAGATCAACCACTTAAATTCGCAAAACTAGTTATACATAAAAGACATTGTTGTTAATTAAGATTCGTTAATCATATAAATCTACGATTGAGAGCGTTTGCCCCTCATTCCTCTCAAAATGCTACTGCCACTCTGAACTTTACCCGAAAACAAAATACATATACAACACCTTTTACTCTTTTAGAGAATAAAAAATGTATTTTTTTCATAAATTAATTTATACCTCATAATTCAATATGGGTTAACGCGCATTGCAGTTAGGAAAAAAATGTTCAGTACTTTTATAAGTTATCTTCTTAAAAAGATTAAATAATGTTAAGAAATAAATTATGTTGTAGAGCTTAATAACTATATCTTCTTAAAAAGATAAAATGATACATAAGTATGTTGTTAAGTAATAATTAATAAGAATTCTTATATATGAGGGGTGTGAACTCCATCAGATGTTACAGATCGCGCTTGGCTAGCAAAAATTACAGATCGCGCTTGGCTAGAAAAATAATGGATTTAAATGCCAAAATATTTAAAGGCAAACCGTTTAATGTGTGTTGCAAATATCAACCTCATACTTTTTTTTTTCACCATAATTTATTAATACCATCAAGGTCAACTCTCTAAACCATCATTTTTTTCTTATATATACTCTTGAACCCCTTTTACTCATAAGCACACCTACATCTTAATCTTCTCACCCAATTATCAAATATTATCAACTTCAATTCCACATTTCTTTTATAAGTAACTTCCTGATCTACTATACATCTTTAAGTTTAAGATCAACAAACCATGGCATACCCAGCCACCATTCCCGAACATGAAGAATTCACGCCACGGCAGACCTTCGCGCTGCCCGTGGATTCTGAAAATAAAGCCACAAAGATGAAAATATTTTCAGTAGCACAACCGCATATGAGAGCGTTCCATCTTTCATGGCTCTCTTTTTGCACTTGTGTTATCTCCACATTTGCTGCAGCCCCTCTTGTTCCGATTATTCGGGACAACCTTAACCTCACCCGTTCAGACATTTCAAACGCTGGAATAGCCTCCGTCTCGGGCAGCATTCTCTCCCGACTCGTCATGGGAGTGCTTTGCGACCTTGTGGGTCCCAGGTATGTAGAGAAACAAATTCACAAAAAAAAAAAAAAATCGACATTACCAGCTCCATATAATTTTTTTAATTTCGACAAACTTAATTATAATGTATTCCACTTACATGTATTATTACAACAAGTATATACACTTTCTAAAAAGTTTTATTGGTGACAAGTGTATCTGCGTTTTGTGATTGGTTTTTGCGTTCCAAATATAACATTAGGTAAAAGGCTTTTCAGTGCATTATCAATTATTATGTACTTGTTTTCTATCTCAAGCATTTGACATGTAGATCCGACTATGTAGGTACGGTTGTGCGGTGATCAACATGCTGGCTGCTCCGGTCGTTTTCAGTGTTTCGTTTGTGGCGGATGCTGGTGGTTATGTGGCAGTCAGGTTCATGATCGGGTTCTCATTAGCGACGTTCGTATCTTGTCAGTATTGGACGAGTGTCATGTTTAATGGGAAGATAATTGGGGTCGTGAATGGAGTGTCTGCAGGGTGGGGTGATCTCGGAGGTGGGGTTACACAGCTTCTAATGCCGGTACTCTTTCATGTCATAACTCATATGCTTGAAGCTACACCGTTTATGGCTTGGAGGATTGCTTTCTTTGTTCCTGGTTGGTTTCATTTGATTGTTGGCACTCTTGTTTTGGTTTATGGCCAAGACTTACCTGATGGCAACTTTTCTCAAATTCGAAAGGATGGACAACCTTCAAAGGATAAATTCTCTAAGGTAACCTGCAACATCTGACTTGACACATGTCAGAGAAATATGGATTGTAATAAACAGGGTGAATAAAATCAATAACTGTATAAATATTTGTGAATCGTGTTTGAAAATCACTACCTAATCAGTGTCCAAAAATTTAAAATTACACTAAAATTAGCAACAACACATACAATACTATTCGTCGGATGTTAAAACACTCTTCAACGAACTATTAATTAGATATTTCCTTGTAACTAATATATTCTATCGAATGTAGGTGTTTCGGAATGCAGTCACAAATTATAGGACATGGGTTTTTTTCTTGGTCTATGGATACTCAATGGGAGTGCAATTGTGCTTAAACAATGTCATCTCCGAATACTTCTACGATAGGTAACTAACTTATTTTAATTTTCGATTTCCATTTCATCAAGAATAAGTTTTTCTTTTCTTTTGTGTAAGCTTGTTAACAATTTTTTTTCTAACGTGCAATAGGTTTGGTTTAAAGCTTCACACAGCCGGAATAGTGGCAGCCAGTTTCGGTATTGCTAACGTCATTACTCGTCCATTCGGCGGCTATGCATCCGACTTATCAGCTCGTAAATTCGGAATGAGAGGAAGGTTATGGACATTATGGATCACACAAACCCTAGGAGGAGTCTTTTGTATATGGTTTGGCCAAGCTAACTCTTTACCTATCGCGATCTTTGCGATGATGCTAATGGCCGCAGGAGCACAAGCCGCTTGTGGAGCAACTTACGGCATCATTCCCTTCGTTTCAAGACGATCTCTCGGTATTCTATCCGGTCTGACCGGAGCCGGTGGCAATGTTGGTGGCGGTTTGACCCAATTATTATTTTTCTCCGGTGCTAGGTTTTCGACGGCATCGGGGTTAACCTGGATGGGTGTGATGACGGTGGTTTTTACGATTCCGGTGGCGTTTATTCATTTCCCACAATGGGGGAGTATGTTTATACCACCATCAAAGAATGAAAAATATAATGAAGAGTATTATTATAGTTTGGAGTATACCGAAGAAGAGAAAGAAATGGGTATGCATATCGGAAGCATGAAGTTCGCCGAGAACAGCCGGGCAGAGCGTGGGAGGAGATCAGTGGTCGCCGTCACGGAAACTCCGCCGAATACTACGCCGAATCATGATGTTTAAAGCCATAATTAATAAATAAGGCAAGTAGGGTTAAATTATGTGAAGAAGAAGTAAAGAAAAAGAATTTGAGTTGTGGGAAGGCATCATACCATGTGGTTGTATAGGCAACCGTGCTTATTATCGCAACTTGTGATTATTATAAGATTACCTCTCGTGATCTTCTTCTTATTACAACACTCTACTTGTACTACATTGATATAGATTTTATGAAGTCATGGCTTTATTTTGTTGGTTATATGTTTACAATTTAATGGTAACTCGTACATAGAGTATATAAATCAGATGTCGTACATGTTCTTAAAAACGTTGTGTACGTACACTTTTTTGATTCATAATCTGAATGCTATTATATCTAGTTATACCAATAGTTTAGAGTTAAAGCACGATCAATTAACCGATGACCCACTTAACCGGTTAAACACTTATTTATTACTTCTTCCGTCTTAAAATTATTATCACCACACAAGAAACCAGTGGCGTAGCTTGAACAGTTTCAATTTGTAGTGGGAAGACCAAATTATTCTAGCCTAAAATATAAATTTTTCGCTTCGTTAAAAGGCATATATATAGTTATCTCTAGAAAAACATACTAACGTACGTATGGGATAAAAACTTCATAACAACACCTAAAATGGGATAAAAACTTCATAACAACACCTAAAAGTATTGAGGGGCCACAACCCTTCCTGGTAGGGGTGTTCAAATGGATGGATCGGTTTAAAACCGATCCATATACATGAATCCAAATGGATTATAGTTTTAAAATATGAATCTGATCCGTACAAATGAATTCAAAAACCGAACCAATCCATCTGAATTATTATTTGGATGGATCAGTTTGATTTTTAGATATCCAAACACATACACAAATATATTTGCTAAAAATATGTTAGATATTATAACAAAAATATACAAAATAGATGATACTAAGTTTGATTTGTACAAGTTCAAATCAATATCATCTTCACTATATATTATAATGTTTGTGAAATTATCTATCACATTTATAAAAATTAATATGATCTTTAGCATCAACTATTATATACTAGTATTATATTTAAATAATTATTGAATATTAATAATCTAGTAAACTATTATATATATATATATATATATATATATATATATATATATATATATATATATATAGGTTTTGGTTCAACTAAAAAGATCTTTAAACTAAAAAGGGATAAAAAGTCATATTAGAGTGACATGTATCCATTTCAAATAAACAAAATCATTTACAAATAAAAGGACATTTTAGTTATATAAGCTTTGCATACATACAATTAACGGTTATCAATTGTTCAAATCGTGGGCTTTTTGTGACTTCCAACAAAGGATCATGAATTATGCTCATTGTATCAAATCACTATGTATCAATTTACTATTATGTACTATAAAGTCTCAATGTATGTATCAATCTCGTTGTGCATCATCATGTATACAGAGAAAATCTATGTGCATCACTTTTTATATACCCTTTTTATTTTAAAAGTCTTTTTACGATAACCAAACTATATATATATATATATATATATATATATATGAAATGTTTGAAAAATTAATATTTATTTTTCAATTGGTTTTTTTGGATAATCCGGATTGTAGTTTACCAACCAAAACCAATCTGTAATCCGAAATAATAAGTTTGGTTCTGATCCGAGCCAATCCAAATATCCAATTATCCAAACCATATAGTCCGATCCGAGTTATCCAATTGGAGAATCCGGTTTTATCCGAACTGTGAACAGCCCTACCTCCTAGCCCTTAAAAGCTATGTCATTGCAGGAAACACACAGTTTAAGAAAAGTGGATTTATTACTGTTGACCATCAATAAAATTTCATCTTTATCGTTATCAAACATTTTAATTGGTTAATTGTGGAAGAAGACAATTATTTTGAAACATACTAAAATAAAAAAAGTATCACGTAACCAACTAGAATACCAATTAGAATAAGATAAAATACATTAGGGTGGCAGGCTAGCTGTATGTCGACATACTTGAGTAATGTGGCTAAATTTCACTTATACACCTCGTATAATAGTAAACGGTCATGTAATGGCCTCCTTATGAAAAATATTTATATAGGAAAGTTTCAAATAGGAACAATTATTAAATTATTATTCTAGAACGGTAAGAATAATAATTTTTTATTTAATTTCAAAATTATTTAAACTTTTTATTAAAATATGATACCAAAATGATTGAGGATTTGAGAGGTAAAGGGATATGAGATTAAAGAGGCATGAGAGTCAGCACGATTCCTACCGTCCATTTCAAAATCTAACGCTCTAGATGGTGTTACATCACACGGATGTTTGTTTTGCAAACTCTTTTGGAAAGAGGGACTTAAATGCAATTTAAATTAAATTAGTTTTGGTGGAAGGACCTAAATGAAATTTACAAATAATAAGGAGAGAGGGGTTAAACTTTGGGCGGCTATTTTTTGGTCATGCATTCCTCATTCTCTCTTCAGAAAAAACACACACAACACACAAATACTCTCTTTACACACACTAAATTCACACACACAGATACACACTCACCACCACCTTTTACCGCCACCACCTTCACCACCACCACCTTCACCACCACCGCCACAACCACCTTTACCGTCTACTTTCACCGCCACCACCAGCTTCACCGTCAGTGTCCACCTTCACCACCACCTTCACCGTTACCGTTCATATTCACCACAACCACCACCTTCACCTTCACCTTCACCTTCACCTTCACCTTCACCTTCACCTTCACCACCACCTTCACCGTCCACCACCACCTTCACCGTCACCGTACACCACCACATTCACCGTCACCCTCCACCACCACCTTCATCGTCACCGTCCACCACCTTCATCGTCACCGTCTACCACCATCTTCACTATCTATATCTGAAAATATAGATGTATATCTATTTTTCAGATCTAGATCTGAAAAAATTAAATCTAGAAAAAATCACTGCATTTTACATATAAGTTACTGTATTTTAGATCTAAAAGTAGATCTAGAAATAATCAACTGCATTTTAAGATTATTCTACTGCATTTTACATTCTCTATATTTAATTGATATCGATTGATGATTTTTTATTAGTTATTAGTGTATGAAATTTGTTGAATTTATGAAATATTGATCTAGATCTAAAAAGTAATCTGAAAAGTAGATCTACTTTTTTAGATCTAAAAAGTAGATCTGAAAAATCAACTGCATTTTACATTTCATTTGCTTTCAAATCTATATTTTAGATCTGAAAAAATCCACTACATTTTACATTTCATCTAGTTTTCAGATCTAATTTTTAGATATGAAAGAATCCACTAATAATCCTACAAATCCGTGCCATGGAAACATATCATTAACCTCAAGGTAATTCTACAAAAACAGTCTATTAGAGCATCCACAATGACTAAGTTACGAAGCTTTTTCTAAAGCTTTTTCTTATAAAGTTTTTTATAAAAAAGTTTTTGCTCCATCAATAAAAAGCTTTACAAAGCTTTTTCACAATTTTATATAATATAATTACAAGGAAAGAGATTGCAATTACTTGATAAATCTCAAGTCATTAGACTCTCTTTCATTCAAATTATATTGTATTTAATTGTGGAAAAGCTTTGTAAAGGTTTTTATTGATGAAGCTAAAACTTTTTTGTAAAAAGCTTTATAAGAAAAAGCTTTAGAAAAAGCTTTGTAATTTAGTCATTGTGGATGCTCTTAATTTTTTTTCTTGAAATTGTTAAGAAGAAAGTTAATAAATCAGATAATTGACTTAGTGGACAAAAAGCAACGAAAATGGGTTGATTTTTATAAATTGGGTTTGGTGTAAATCCACAAGGAGTGGTCAAAAGGAAGATATAGTCTGAGGGATAAGTGTCTTGTAATGCTTTTAATTTGACTCAAATATCTATTGTGTGTATCTTATTTACGAGTAGTGTTTTTAATGCATAACATATGTAAATTCGCTTTATTGTATGTATTTTACCTACAAAAGGATTATGTGGTACCGGTTGCAATATTTGTGGATGACTCGATGACACGTCAGACGTCAAATCATCACTCCACCTAAATATCTATTGTGTGTATCTTACTTAAGAGTAATTTTTTTAATGCATAAAACACGTAAGTTCGCTCTACTGTATGTATTTTACCTACTAAAAATGCTTTATAATCTAATCGTAGTTCAAATAATTTTTCGACCACCAACATCGAGGCCACCTGGATCTGAAAATTCTTTATGAGTCTATCGCCGGCACCATCCCCGAGTTTGGATCTGGATCTAGAAGAGCTTCACGGAATTGATGGTTCTTGTGCTCTTGGTGGTGGGTAAACAGATCAGCATCAACAACGGCAGTGGTGTCTGAGATTTGCAGGGCCGTCGGCGGTCCATTCTCCGGCTAACCCTTCTGCCCAGAAAACAACAACAAATTCGATCCTCACTATATTGATGTAATGTTGTAGAAAATTGTTTTCTAAGTTCCCAGATTTTTTTTCTTTTGTTTCCCTCTAGTCAAGGTTAAAAAACCATTTGTGTCTCACACATTAATGAAATCTCAAAATTTCATTTAATAGAAATGTTCAACAAAAAGGGATTGTGGCAACATTAAAAATCGAACATGTAGTAATTTATATAATTCTGTCAATGTTAGGCCGAAGATTACTTCAGATCAGGGGACGGTTACAGTTTTTCGGCCAGCGGTCGAGTATACCGGCCATAATCGAACAGCCATCATCAAAAAACGAACCGCCGTCACCGGAATGAACCAAACCGATGACACCATTTTACGGTGAGTGTAAAGTACATGAAGGTGAAGGCTACTCCCAAATTAAAAAGATAATATGAATAAAAAAAATAAAAACACTGAAGGCTACTCTCAAATTAATTATTTAATTTTTTAGACTCAACTGAAGGCTACTCCCAAATTTATCATCAGTGTAACACAACTGATTCCTACATACGTATAATTACATTAAAAAAATACACCAAATAATAACAAAGTGATACATCAAAAAATAGTAAAATGATACACAACAAAAAAACATAAAACCCAAAATAACAAAATTGAACAACAGATGGCTCAAATCAACCTGTTCGCGGGAATTTCCGTTCGGAATTTCTCCCCGATGGCGATCAAAGTTGCGGTCGTTTAGGTATCGTTTCCCGAAAGTTTTTGCTAGGATCTACTCCCGGAAATTTGTTACGGGGATTTCGGTGTCCATTTTATAGGGTTCCGACGGTTGCTGGCGGTTGTTTGATGACAACGAAAACTAGAGAAAAGATAAAAGGCAGGAGTTATTTTTCTTTAACTTGAAAAAAATTATTAATTGGTGGCGTAGGGAACTCCGGTAGCAGCGGTACAGTCGGAGCTCGGTGGTAACGGTTGTGAATGTTGGAGATCGGTCGAAGTTAGGCCGTGATAATTGCATAAACAGAACAAGAAGTGAGAGGGCATGGAATTGTTGATTTGGCAGATAATTTATGACATGTCAAGCCACATATACATTTTTTTTAATTCAACTAGTAACCGGTTAAAGGCTCGGCAGTTCAAAAAGTATATACAATAGAGCGAGTTTACGAGTAATATGTATTAAAAATTAAACTCGTAAGTAAGATATATACAATAGATTTTCTGATCAAGTTGAATGCATTCCACCGCACTTATCCTTTAGGAATATGATCTCCAGAACCTTTTATCTTATTGCAGCCTTTGTGAAGCCACATATTCGTGGAAAGCTTATAACATTTGTTGGAATAAATTAAAATCTGAATCTCAGTCGGTAAAAGCTGGTCTTTGAGAATGGGAAGATTAGAATGACTGCACTAGGAACCTCACTCTCAAAAAGGTCCATATATATTCTAATATAAGGTATTAGCTCAATATTGATTATCGACAAAGATAAATCTGAATGAGATGGATTGATCTCGATTCTAGGAGATGAAAGCTGTGTAATGAAGATCAAGAATCGGCATATCACATGTTCATCGATTGTAGAATTGCTCAACAATTATGGTTGGATATAGCATATTGGTGGAAAATAAAACTGTCCTTTTAATGATGTTCAATTGCTGCTTTGTTTCAGGGATCAAACAATAGATAAGATCGGTTGCAAATTGTTTTTGGATGCGGTTATCAAAACGGGTCTCTGGATCCTGTTGCGTTTCATAAACGAATCCAATTTCAGTCTTAAACATCCAATTTCAGTCTTAAATTCTTTCCTTTCTATGGAAGTAACCCAAATTTTATTCAGTTCGTTGTAACTCCATGTAATCGTAATCATTTTCCTACATAACTTCTTGCTGGTTTGTATATGCAAAAAGTGCAGTTCAAAGAAAAAAAATCAAACACAATACCACTAAAATTGGTCATTATATATAACGAAACACGCCATGTTAATGTACGTCTTTTTTCTAGAACTTGAATTACTCAGTAGCAAACATATTAGGTTACCTCAATACCACTAGAGTCTATTGGTCTTTTAGTTATAAAAGTATGTTATTATTAATTTATGAAATTGGTTAGTATATATATACAATATTCATGCACCAATTAAACATAACTCAAGTGGTATCGTCACTGTAAATGCCTAGAGTCTACATGTGTGACATATAGGGTAAGGGTTCAAATCCGTTTCTCAGCATATGTGGTTGATTTGTGGATAGGTGATTTGTCCGGCGTTAATGCTCTTTGTGGGTGGTATGGACGCGTACCATTAAAATATGGTACAGCGGCCAGGGGAACCCTGTAAACTATTCTTTACAATATTTATGCTTGAAATACAATTATAAGTTATAAGTTATACATATCAAAACTAATTAATTAATAATAGCCGAAAGAAGTTTAGTTAACAAAATTTTTAATATTACTTTCTCCGTCTAGGTAAAAAGTTCACTTTAATTATGAACACAGTTTTAGAATTATCTACTAACTACATTTTTCATCGGTCAATAACATACCTACTAGTAAAGTCTGTTTTGATCGGTTATAATATGAACGTGAATACTTTTTTGAGACAATCTAAAATAGTAATTTGGACACTTGTAGTGGAACGGATGAAGTATTATATGTAAGAAGAAACATACGCTTATAACTTGCGCAACGTAGATAGCATACACATGATGTTTCCAGGAAGTTACATTCACAAAATATATTATACAGAAAATAAAGAAATTAACTGATAAGCAAAGGGTCCACACGTCAAGTACAACAATATGTACGGCTGCTTATACCACACCACATGGGGTATGAGTCCTGCCCAAAATAAAGTCCACTATTTTATTTTATATTTTCCTAATATTTCTTTAATAGTATATGCTTTTTTATTTTATTTTATCCTTTAATTAAAATAAAATTAAACATGATGGTTAGGGGTGCTATTTGGTGGTGTTTCCGTCATGGCCACCACGAACCTCCGCCCACGCTCCGCCCGGCTATTCTCGGCGAACTTCATACTTCCCATATGTAAACCCCGCTCTCTTTCCTCTTCACTATACTCCAAACTATAATAATACTCTTCATTATATTTTTCATTCTTTGATGCCGGTAAAAACATACTACCCCATTGTGGGAAATGAATAAACGCCACCGGAATTGTTAAAACCACTGTCATCACACCCATCCAAGTTAACCCCCATGCCGTCGAAAACCTAGAACCCGAGAAAAATAATAGTTGGGTCAAACCGCCACCTACATTGCCACCGGCTCCCGTCAAACCGGATAGAATACCAAGAGATCGTCTTGAAACGAAGGGAATGACGCCGTAAGTTGCACCACAAGCGGCTTGGGCTCCCGCAGCCATTAACATCATTGAAAAAATGGCGAGTGGTAGAGAATTGGCTCGACCTAACCATATACAAAAGATACCCCCTAGGGTTTGTGTGATCCATAATGTCCATAACCTTCCTCTCATTCCATATTTACGAGCTGATAAGTCGGATGCATAGCCACCGAGTGGACGGGTAATGAAGTTAGCAACACCGAAACTAGCTGCTACTACTCCGGCCGTGTGAAGATTTAAACTAAATCTGTCGCAATTAGATAAAATTAACAAAGTTGTTAGCGCACTAATCTATCATAAGATGAATTAATTAATTAGTTGGAACAAATTAGTACTATACCTATCATAGAAGTATTCAGATATGACATTATTCAAGCACAACTGCACGCCCATTGAATATCCATAGATCAAGAAGAAGATCCATGTCCTATAATTTGTGATAGCATTTCGGTATACCTGTAGTAGATCGATCGATTAGATAAAAAAGTCAAATCGACATATATTCTTCATCCTTCCCAAATTTATTGTCCATTTTCCCTTTTTTAATTGTCCAAACTTTAACCCAAAAAATGGATTTATATAAATAAATTTCCATATCATCTCTAAATGTATATATAGACCAAAGACCATATAGATTAAAGGGTAAGTTGAAAAGGGAAAAACTTTGATCTTAAACACAAAGAAGACTATAATTATGTTACTTACAAATTTGGTTAACTTAATTATATGTATAATCTATATACCTTGGAGAAGCTATCCTTTGAAGGTTGTCCATCCTTTTTAATTTGTGCAAAGTTTCCATCAGGCAAATCTTGGCCATAAACCAAAACAAGAGTCCCAACAACCAAATGAAACCAACCAGGTATAAAGAAAGCAATCCTCCAAGCTGTATACGGTGTCGTATCCAACATATTCGTTATAACATGAAACAAAACCGGCATAAGAAGCTGAGTAACCCCACCTCCAAGATCACCCCACCCTGCTGACAACCCGTTTACGACCCCGATTATCTTCCCATTAAACATGACACTTGTCCAATACTGACAGGATACGAACGTGGCCAACGAGAAACCGATCATGAACCTAACCGCAACGTAGCCTCCAGCATCGGCTACAAAAGAAAAACTAAAAACAACTGGAGCAGTTAGCATGTTGATGACCGAACACCCGTACCTCGGGCCTATGAGGTCACAGAGAACACCCATAACGAGACGTGAGAGGATGCTGCCTGAGACGGAAGCGATTCCAGCATTGGAAATGTCCGAACGGGTGAGATTAAGGTTGTCCCGAATGATGGGAACGAGAGGGGCGGCTGCAAATGTGGAAATAACACAAGTGCAAAAAGAGAGCCATGAGAGATGGAAAGCTCTCATGTGGGGTTGTGCTACAGAAAAGAGTTTAAGCTTTGTGGCTTTGTTTTCGGAATCTACGGGGAGGGCGAACCGTGGAGTAGTAATGGTGGTTGCGGAAGCCATTGTTAAGTTGGTTCTTGCTCGATCTCCAAAAGTTTTGGGGATGGCTATAGCTAATAGTATGATAAGAAGAGAAAAAGTAACGAGAATAGAATAAGCTGTAGGTGTGCTTATAAACAAGATGTGTTTGAGCTTATTTATAGAACTATTTTGAGGTTTTAATTTCATAGTTGACTTTTTGAAAAAGTATATTCCTTTTGACAAAGAAAATAAACATGATTTTTATAGAGAGAAATGTCTAATATTTTCATAAAATTCGTTTAAGAGCGTTAATAATAGATACAAATTTTCAAAGTCCAAACCATGGTTTCAACGAAGAATGCTAAAAAATAAATAATAAGAGAACCAATAGGAATTTTTTTTTTCTTTAAAATTCAATTTCCACTCGAATTTTCAAAATTAAATATCTCACAAACGGTAAGATAAAAAATTATAAAAATTACATATTCAGGAATCAACGTTTTTTTCTCTGCGATCAGAGATCCGACAAGATATAGTTTCGACAAACCTTTTTTTTCTTTATTTTTGTCGGGTCTTAATTATTTGATTTATATAATCACATGTGATTTTATGTATAATCACATGTGATTTTATGTATAATTACATGTGATTATGATAAAAATATAATATTGGTACACAATTATTTATCAATGGTGAATGTTAACTCACACATTATTACGATTTAATATTCATTCACATAAATAACTATAAATAAGATTTTAAGAATTGCATTTGTTTACAGCCAAAATCACATGTGAATATTGATTTGAGGTTTAATTACATGTGTTTTTCAAATGAAGTATGTGATAATAACTGATAATTCACATGCGATTTCTGATGGTTTTCTATTCCCTTACTAAATTAACATACAATGCAGAAATAATAATTAATCTAGGGCATGAAGTAAACTAAACCCTAAAAGATCTTAACTTAATAATAATAAGCAACAAAATAAAATAAATAGATAAGAAAATACTAACCTTTGAGAAAATCAGATTTCTCACACATGGACCACCTTGACTTGGAGGCGAGTACTCAAACCAGAGCACCTCTAATGGTTCACACCCACGAACCAAAGAGAAAATTCCAACTCCTAGGGTCCCGAATTTAATCGTGTAAACTCTTACAAGGAGAGGAATGAGAAAGAGAGAATTGAACTTGAACACCTTGAAGTCATGGCCTACCCCCTATTTATATAGGGAGAGAACGAAAGTTTCTTCCCTTGGCCGATGTGGGACAACTTGATTCGGCCATCCAACTGCCGGTTGGATTATCCAGCCGCCGGTTGAGTTTACTTAATGCCCAAGTATCCGAGCCACGACCCGCGTGCTCCACCGCTTAGCTCCAGCCGCCGGTTGAACATTCCAACCGCCGGTTGGATTTGACTTCTAGAATTTGTTTTTTTAGTTTCTAATTAATTCATCAACTATGATAATTAATAAACTAAATAATTTACCATAATATTAATTCCAATTAATATTATCTCTCATTTATTTCTCTTTAACTATTCGTTGAGTGCGACCCAAAAAGGACTATACTTTTAATGATATACTTACCAATTAGTTATGAACTTGGACACTATATTTAACAGTCTCCCACTTGGACAAGTCATCAACTATCATTGGTCTAAGTCTATCCCATTAACTAAGCAGAGAGTGTCATCCAACGCTACTGCCGAACTCTGAATCATATCTAGAGACGGCCCTCAGATAAGTGATCAAATATTCCTTTGTTCTACTGATATCGTATGAAACTGAGACATGGATTTTAATCAATCTCAAGATTCAAAATTATGTTTTCTGATTTCTGATTATTTTGACTATATGATACTACTGAATTGTGCACATCAACTTAGTCTCGGCTAGGCCTAGCACTTTAGAGTCAACTTTTAATCATCAGAGGGCCCATGATATCGCTTTTCCATTTTGGCAAAAGGAACAAATAAATTTCGACTACATAGTACTAGTCAACTCATCATGTTACACCTAGCATACCCTTTATAACTGGCATTTACGCGCAGCGTTTTAATAAACTAAAGTATAACAGATTTGAAAAACTAGAAACTCACTGTATCTCCATTTTAAGAATAGAGGATATTATCATCTTAAAATCACTCGTGATTTTAATCCATGAAGTGATCTCTTTAAGTACGTGTCTCTCCTATACTCAAATCCCCATCAAGTACTCATGAGTGTTACAGCATTCTTCATGCTATGTCTAATCTCCATAGACAATCTACTAACACTCCATGACAGTCTTAAATCAACACTAATTTCCTATAGTATGAACGACTGAGGAGGTTTGAGTAAAACTAATTACTCGGGAAGTGAATTCTAAACATGCAAAACGAAACACAATGACAAACAATAGTAAATGGTAGAACTCTTTCAAATAAATAAATCTCCATTATTTAATCACCAAATCTATTACATTTCAATCATTGCTACAATGTTTCAAACTCAAACTAACAACTAAAATTTTATATTATCTCTTAAACCTATGCTCCTAGCATGTTCATCGTGTTTGGACCTTGCCAGTGCCTTTGTGAATGGATCAGCCGGATTATCCTCTGATCGTACATGCTTCACAATCACGTGTCCTTCTTCTACTTTTCTTCGAACAAAATGGTATTTCCTTTCTATGTGTTTTGACTTCCCATGATCCTTGGGTTCTTTAGTCAAAGCGACTGCACTTTCATTATCGCAGAATATATCGATGTGATCTTGTACTGTTGGAACAACTCCAAGATCTCCAATGAAATTCCTCATCCATATGGCTTCCTTTGAAGCTTCGCAAGCTGCAATATACTCAGACTCACATGTGGAGTCTGATTCTGTATCTTGCTTTGAGCTTTTCCATGTCACCGCTCCCCCATTCAGTAAGAATACCCAACCAGACTGTGACCGACTATCATCTCTATCTGTTTGGAAACTTGCGTCATTATAACCAGTTACTCTGAGTTCTTCCTCTCCGCCATAAACTAAGAACCTGTCTTTAGTATTTCTTAAATACTTGAGAATGTTCTTTACAGCTGTCCAATGACCTTCACCAGGATTCTGCTGATGTCGACTCACCATGCTCAAAGCAAATGAGACATCAGGCCTTGTACACGTCATGACATACATGATCGATCCTATAGCCGAAGCATATGGGACTCGACTCATTCTGTCCAGTTCTTCCTCAGATTTCGGACATAGATCTTTACTAATCTTTATGCCATGATGTAAGGGTAGATTCCCTTTCTTAGAATTTTCCATTTTAAACCTTTTCAAAATTTTATCTAAGTACGTGTCCTGGCTGAGTCCTATTAGACGTTTCAACCTATCTCTGTAAATCTTTATATCAAGAATATATGTTGCATCTCCCAAATCTTTCATAGCGAAACATTTTTCCAACCAATCTTTTACACTTTGTAATGTTGGGATTTCATTTTCTACGAGTAGTATATCATCTACATATAATACTAGGAAGACTACAACACTCCCACTGACCTTAACATATATACAGGAGTCATCTTCGCTTCTAGAAAATCCAAACTGTATGACTTTCTCATGGAAGCAGAGATTCCAGCTACGAGAAGCCTCTTTAAGTCCATAAATGGCCTTTTCAAGCTTGCACACTCTTTTAGGATACTTTACACTTTCAAAACCCTCTGCTTGTGCCATAAACACATCCTCTGTAAGTTTTCCATTAAGGAAAGCGGTTTTGACATCCATCTGCCGTATTTCATAATCATGAAATGCAGCTATTGCAAGCATTATCCTCATTGACTTTATCTTAGCTACAGGTGAGAAGGTTTGAGTATAGCCCTTCGCTACCAACCTAGCTTTTTAAGTGTGTACCTTCCCATCCATGCCTGTCTTCTTTTTGAAGATCCACTTACAACTCACCGTCTTAAGACCGGGTGTAGTGTCAACTAAATTCCAAACTTGGTTGTCATACATAGACTGAATCTCGCTTTTCATAGCCTCCTTCCACTTGGTAGCCTCAGGGTCTGCCATCGCTTCCTTGTAGTTAGCAGGTTCATCCAAATCGACTAGTGTACTATCACTAACCTTGTCTTCTTCTTCAATATGGAAACCATAATAGAACTGGGGAGGATTGCTAACTCTACTACTTGTTCTGCGAACGGGTAAGGATATGTCATAAGGTTCAACATGTGTAACTACCTCTTGTTGAGTGTCAGTGTTTACTATAGGTTCTTCATCGGTCGATTCTTGAATCTCTTCAAGATCTATATTACTCCCACTGTCCTCTTTAGATATCATTTCTTTCTCAAGGAACACTCATCTTCGAGCTACAAACACCACATTGTCCTTGGGTCTATAAAATAGATATCCAAACGACTCTTGTGGATAACCGACGAAAAGACACTTTTCAGATCTGAACTCTAGCTTGTCCTGAGTTTCTCGTCTAACGAAAACCTCGCAATCCCAGATCTTGATGTGAACAAGAGAAGGACGTTTTCCTTTCCACATCTCATAAGGTGTCTGTTGTGGGCTAATTTTTATGTCTAGAGTGCAGGATCTCGAGTTAGGATATTATTATTTTACAGGTATTCAGGATCCCGGATACGTTCAGGATCCCGTTACAGGTTCAGGATCCCGGATCTTCAGTATCCCGGGATCATATGCTCTTGATTCGTGTTTGCTTATTTATTTTGACCAGGTCATATGAAGACTTGAACGTGACTTATTAAGTCCGTAATACATGGATCAAGACTTATTCAACTTCAAACGGAAACAAGAGAAAGCGTGTTGAATAACAAGTCAAGGAGAACCCTGGGTGATCCCGGATATTTCGGGATAGTCAGTGAGTCTTTGTTGAAGACCGGAGGATCCCGGATATTTCGGAATTTCTGTTATATTGTATCTAGTATATAAATGAGGCATATGATCGATTAGAAGACACTTCTTACGCACTCTAAACGCTTAATCACGCACTCTAAACGCTTAATCACGACTCTATCACCACACTAACACTACTTTTCTGCAGAATTAGCCACTTACTTTACCGATTCTTCACTTTCTTCACCACCAATCACTTAGATTGATCATATTGTGCTCTTAGCTTGTATTATCTTGATTTTGATTTATAAAAGTAACAAAGGCAAGGGACGATTGTTCCTTCCCGAGGTTTTATGCCGACAATCTATCAAGATTAAGGGCTTTTCTCGTATATCCTTGTTTCGATCGCATTTACTTTACATTTTCGTTACTATATCCGTTTTACATTAACTTTTTGTCGCTTACAAACTTGATTATCTTGAAAATCACTTAAGCACTCTACCTCACTTTACTAATTTGATCACGGAATTATACTTGGTAATTTTTGGTCAAAACAGTGTCTTTGAAACCTTCTTAGTGGGTATTTGATTTAAGATATGTGCGGCTGTCTTTAATGCGTAACCCCAGAAGCTTATTGGAAGTGTTGTCCGAATCATCATAGACCGAACCATGTCTAACAGGGTTCTATTTCTCCTCTCCGCAACTCCTTTAAGTTGTGATGTTCTAGGAGGAGTCAATTGTGAAACTATTCCACAATTTCTAAGATGATCAAGAAACTCGATACTAAGGTATTCTCCTCCCCTATCGGATCGGAGTACATTTATCTTTCTGCCCAGTTGATTCTCTACTTCGTTTTGATATCTTTTGAATATTTCAAAAGTATCGGACTTATGTTTAATCAGATAAACATATCCAAATCTACTGAAGTCATCAGTAAACGTAACGTAGTAGCGATTTGCATCTTTTGTGGCGCATCGGAATGGTCCACATACATCTGTGTGTACCAAGTCCAATAATCCTTCTCCTCTTTCACATGATCCAGTGAATGGTGATTTAGTCATCTTGCCCAGTAAGCAAGATTCACATACATCATCCGATTTGATGTCGAATGATTCCAACCCTCCATCCTTTTGGAGTTGGGCGATGCGTTTCCTGTTTATGTGCCCAAGACGATAATGCCACAATTTGAATTTATCAAGCTCATTACACGAATCAACATTTAAAATTACATTGCTAACACATTCAACATTTTCATATATGCCTTTGTAAGGAGAAGCTTTAAAAATAAAACTACCATTTAAATAAACCAAAATATCTCCATTCTCATTATCAAATGAAAATCGATAACCATCCTTGAACAATACATAAAATGAAATTATGTTTCTTGTCATTTCTGACGAATAACAGCAATTATTTAAATCTATCCTAACCCCAGACTTCAGCATGAGCTCGAACTTTCCAATCTTGGTCACGGGTGTGATTTTCCTGTTTCCCATGATTAAGTTGAGCTCTCCATGCTTCAACCTTCTACTTTCCTTTAGACCCTTTAATACAGTGCAAATGTGAGTACCACACCCTGTATCCAAAACCCACGAATCAGAAGTTGTAGTATTATGGAGTTCGATCATAAACATACCTGAGTGACTACTCTGTTCGACCTTTCCGTCTTTAAGGTCAATAAGATATTTTGGGTAGCTACGCTTTCAGTGCCCCTTTGTGTTGCAGTAAAAGCACACTGCTTCTTTTAGATCATTTGTAGGTGCAATCTCAGAATCAAACTTTCTTTTGGAACCACGACGGGACTTTCCAGTCTTTCCTTTCCAAGTTTTTCTTTTCTTTGCATTGTGATCAATAGCCAACACAGGAGCTGCTGAGGTAGAGGGCACATCAATCTTCTTGATCCCTTGCTCAGCAGTTTGCAGCAAGTTATAGAGTTCCATTATTGGGGTTTCTTTCTCATTCAAATTCATTTGATATGAGATTATAAACTGATTGTAAACAGCTGGTAGGTGAGATAGAATTATGTTTATCGAGAGCTCAGTATCAAACATTAGTTCAAAGATTCCAACCTATCAAGGTACCCTTTCATCTCCAAGACGAAAGCACGAATAGAGGCTCCAGGTTTGGGTTTGCAAGCAATGAGGGATTTAACCACATCAAGGCGTTCTTTGCTTGCCTTTGCCTGAAACATTTCCTTTAGCTGTTGGTTCATTTCATAAGCCCAAATATTCTCAAAAGTCTTTTGCAATTCAGGGCTCATGGAAGATGCCATGATGCAAGACACTTTGTTTGCATCATCATAATGTTTTCGGTGAGCTTCAATCTCCTCTTGGGTTGAATCATGATCAATAGTGGGAATCTGCTCATCGAGAACATACTCCTTGTTCTCGTACCTAGGGTAAACCTAAGGTTTCGCATCCAGTCCATATAGTTTGGACCGGTAAGTCTTTCCCTCCCAAGAACTGAGAGTAGTGAGAAGTTCGAGTTATTTGTGGAACTGGAAAAGGGTGAAATAGTACCATTTTCAGTAGACATCTATAATATAAAACAGTTTTCGTTAGTATGAATATTCCTTAATTGTTTAATTACCCAATTCTAAATTAAGGCTAGGATCCATATTTTCGATTCGTTTTATGAAGAGGTTTGCCGTAATCATATCACGAATTTATTTTAGGTAGACAATGCTTTTGTCAATTTCATTCTGTATGAAATTCCTAGTTCTTTTGAGATTCATTGATTCAATTAATGGCATGTTAATCTCGGATATGCTTATCTACCATTCATGACTGGGAGGCCGAGGATCATGAATAAGATAGTGAACGTAACCATGCAAAACCCGCGTGGTCCCCGGCCTGAGTACGCTCGAGAATCGCGAGTCTCACATTACCTCTCACTTATGTCCTCTCATTAATGTGACGGTAAACCACACACGCTCCATTAATAGTCCATATGAGAGATATGTGGTTTTCATGGACTAGCATACAATTCACATTTGTTATACTTAAAACGGGATTTTGTTTTAGTACTTTAAATCAATACTTTTGATCTTGACATCATCCTATCAAAAGTCCTCGGTAGCTCCATTTAACGCACAAAGAAGCGGAGAAGTAGGTCAGCGCGAAGCATATTAAAAACCCACTTCTTTAGGGAAGTAAAGTGTCCCGCCTTATACCTCTCTTATAGTTTGTTCACTATGGGTGAGCCGATTTATCAATTGACTGACAACGTATTTAGATTTTAAATGATACATATATATTTATCGTAATATATATAGATCTCTTTAAACTTTTAAAGTTAAGGGTTCTATTTTAAACATTTTAAAATTTTAAGGGTATCATTTAAAAATTCAAATATTAGTATTTACTCTAGATCCATATTAACATTTAATGATCATACAAATTTATCAAGATTACTATTTACGATTAACCATTAACTAAGCAGTAATCCCATGTTAACTAGATAAGAAAATACTAACATTTGAGAAAATTGGATTTCTCACACACAGACCACCTTGACTTGGAGGCGAGTACTCAAACCAGAGCACCTCTAATGGTTCACACCTACGAACCAAAGAGAAAATTTCAACTCCTAGGGTCCCGAATTTAATCGTGTAAACTCTTACAAAGAGATGAATGAGAAAGAGAAAATTGAACTTGAACACCTTGAAGTCATGGCCTACCCCTATTTATATAGGGAGAGGGAAACCAAAGTTTTTTCCCTTGGCCGATGAGGGACAACTTGATTCGGCCATCTAACCGCCGGTTGGATTATCCAGCCGCCGGTTGGGTTTACTTAATGCCCAAGTATCCGAGCCACGACCCGCGTGCTCTACCGCTTAGCTCCAGCCGCCGGTTGAACATTCCAACCGCCGGTTGGATTTGAGTTCCAGAATTTTTTCTTTTTAGTTTCTAATTAATTCATCAACTATGATAATTAATAAACTAAATAATTTACCATAATATTAATTCCAGTTAATATTATCTCTCATTTATTTCTCTTTAACTATTCGTTGAGGGCGACCCAAAAAGGACTCTACTTTTAATGATATACTTACCAATTAGTTATGAACTTAGACACTATATCCAACAATTTCACCATTATATTTATTTACATTTATACTTATAAAAAATTATTTTCGTATTTATTTACACTTTATTCACATGTGATTATTAATTTAATTTTTAATCAAATGTGATTTTAAACTTATAATTGTCAAATAAATTATTTTTATGTGATTTGAAACTTATAATTTGTAACCTTGATTATTCACAAGTGATAATAGCTAGTGATTTAAAACTTATAATTTGATTGTAAATATATTCACATGTGAGTGTTAAATCACATGTGATTTAACATTACGAATTTTACATTGCCTATTAGATTACGGAAAAAAAAGTTCATCGGAAGTATGTCATGTGAGATCTCTAATTAAAGATAAAAAGACATTGATTTTAACGGTGTATTTTTTATAATTTATAAATATATGATTTGTGAGATATTTAGATTTAGAAAAAAATGTGAAAATAGGTAATTGATATGGAACAATTATATTACTTCATCGATAATTTTTTAGCATTCTACGTTTAATTTTCCTCGACTGATCATATTAGTAAAAATATCATTCGCCTTAAACTAAATTTTCTTATTTATTAATTTTATGTTGTTAATGCTTGTACTGTTCGCTTCATGACTTGTTCAACTCGATGTATATCCGTGCGCTGTTCATTTAGTTACCTCTTCAATATTTTTTATAATCATTGGTGGGCCACCCAAACAATCATTTCACACGTTCAATTCATGAGATGCAAATCGTTAATGGATACAACTTCCATATCATCACTTTGTAATGCAAGTTTATTCTCATACAACTTTACATCACCATAATCACTTCTACACAACTCTACATGCAACTCACTACTTATGCTCTAATATCGTTTATTGATAAAATATTTAAGTTTATTATTGTTTACTAAATATGATTAACAATGCACTTTTACTTCATCTTTCGGGTTTGGGCTCCAGAATTAAGCTCGGTGATTTTAAGATTGGTGCTTGGGCTTTGACTTCATCTTTCAAGTCGAGGTCCGGGGGTTTTAAGATGGGTTGTTGGGCTCGATCTTCGGCTTTTGAATGTGGACTTTTGGATCGGCATAGTAGGTGAGCTTCGCGTTTAGGATAGGTTCTATTTAGGATAGGTTCTATTGGATTGCAGTTATTTATGTTCGAGTTCGATGAACAGGCTTTGGTTTCTTGTTTCGGCTTAGAGATTAGGATCAGTGATTTGGCTTGGGAAACTTGGCTAAGGTGATTAGACCACTGCTAATGGATGCGTTTTCCTCCTGTCGTTTCACTTCCATGTAAAGAAGCCATTGGCACCGTTCCGTCTTTGGAGCGCCTTTTTCTTGCTTCGTCGGTACGAAGACGGAGAGAGACAGATGAGTGGTAGGGCCAATTATTTATTTCTTTTGGTATATAATAAAAGTATATTGGTAATGTGAGGTCTATAAAAGTTCAGTTTTTCAGTCCACTATTGACAGTGTTCAGTCTTTGTTCAGTCTTTGTTCAGTCTTTTTGAGGAAGTGTTGACGTGACAGTGAGTTGTCAGATCAGTTCTTCAATTCTTCAGTCCATCATTAAGAGTGGTCTTACAGGTTTGGTTTAGTATGGTGACTGGGATTTATTTTATAGGTTGGACTTTAGAGTTGGATCCATGGCTAGATGTGGATTGGTTTAGTATGGTGACTGGGATTTATTTTATAGGTTGGACTTTAGAGTTGGATCCATGGCTAGATGTGGATTTGGGGAGGGTTTCAGTCATAGGCTTAGGGATTAGGTTTCTAGTTTGGGGCTTAGGGATTGTTATTTATGTTCTTGGGCTTAGATTTATTGGGTTGTTGGGCTTTATGTTTGGATTTCGGGTTTGGACTTTGGGATTTAGCACGGTGTTTGGGTTGTGAGTTTAGGATGGGTTTATTGGACTACGCTTATTAACGTTTGAGTTTAGTGGATGGGCTTTGGTTTGTTGTATGGGCTTTGAGATAGGGTCGTGGTTGGGCTTGACAACCTTGTGCTACGGCTATGATGATTTTGTTTTGACTAAGAAGGTGTTTAGGCTTTAGAGTGGGGCTCGGGTTTTGGAGTTAGGGATGTTAACTGGGTCAACCCGACCCTAATAAGACTTAATCGGGACGCATTAGTTGGGTTTAATTGTAAAATAAAACTAGCACGTCACCTGGCCCTATTAAGCATTCAGATTTTTCAATTCGGGTTAATGGGGTTGCATGTTCAACGGGCCGCGTTAAAATGGATTACGGGTTGACCCGTGTAACTTATAGTTGTTTTTTATAGTAAGTGCATAAAGAAAGAAATAGTCAATTGATCAAGTCACTAACATTTTAATCAATAACATATTTATAACTAATATAGTCATCATTTATGACTCATGCATACTGTAGCATTCAGGCGGTGAATCACCTAACTATGGTTATTAGCTGATTTTTCAATCTATTGCTTGAAACTTGAATGACTACTTAATTAACAATAATAATCAAAGTATATGTAATTAAGTAACGAGTAAGAGTGAGAAAGATAGAACCGTAGAGACGACAACGTGATTTATAGTGGTTGGGGGTGGTCGTTAACTAGTCCATCTTAATCTACTCCCCAATAGCACGACGTCGTGATTTATCTACTCAGATTCAAACATTTTCACAAGTAGGTTTGAAAACCATTCAAAGTGTTGTTTCTCCTTCAATAAGAAACCAACACTACTCTTCTTTATCACAAAGATGATCATTGGTTAATAGTGTAAATGTTCTTTGTTTTCAGTCGTGATCTTTAGACATCACCAATCATGTGGTTTGGATCACCACATTTGAAGCACTTTCTTTGAGGCTTTTTGTCCTTGTTGTGGTTGTTGTAGTTCTTCTTTGAATCATATGGTTGTTTAACAAATTTCCCTCTTCTTTTAAAGAACTTTCTAAATTGCCTTACCGCCAAGGTCATGTCTTGATCATTTCCACCCAATAGAGATTGTTCATCATCACTTGATTCACTTAAAGTATCCTTGCTTGCTTTGATTTAAGGCAAGCGCTTTAACTTGGTCTTTATTCAATTTGGAGACTTCTTCATCTTTCTCCATGATGATTTCATAAACCTTGAGATTACCAATAAGCTCATCCAATTCCAAGACACTCAAGTCTTTGAATTCTTCAATGACCGTCACCTTTGCTCTTCATTTTGGTGGTAGTGCTCTCAACAACTTCATTACATATTTCTTGTTTGAAAATGATGTATCTAAGACTTCCAAACTAGAAATAATAGTGTCAAATCTAGAAAATCGTACTTCTACCTTTTCATCATCAAGGATGTTGAATTTTTCATATTGTTGTACTAACAATTCAATTTTCTAATCATTGACTTGTGGATTACCTTGATCAGTGACGATTAAGCTTTTTCAAATTTCATTTGCCGATTTAAACATAAAAATTCTTTCAAATTTCCTAGGTAAAGCATGATATAAAAATTGATTTTGCTTCATAGCAACACTTTTCTTTTCTTCTAGTGTCATAGCTTCTTTAGGAATTAAAACATTTTTTTCTAAATCTTTATCATATTTAGTTGCTACAAAATCTTCATTCTTAATGATTTCTCACAAGTCAAGATTGTTAAAAATGATTTCTCACAAGTCAAGATTGTTAAATTTAATAAAAGTCTGAAACCTTTGTTTCCAATAGCAAAATCCTTCGATTTCAACCACTGGTGGCCTAACCATAGAACTCCCTTCACTATAGTTTTTATTTTGAAAATTCATGGAACAAACTCAACCTTTTGTATTATTATTTTTTCAAGAAAACTTTTTAATGGCTAAACCTTAAAACAAAATTTTAAATAAAAGTAATAGCAACATGCTCTGATACCAATTGTAAGTTAGTAAGAGAGGTGTGAATCATCTAACTATGATTATTAATTGATTTTTCAATCTTTTACTTGAAACTTGAATAACTAATTGATAAATAATAATAATCGAAGTAAATTTAATTAAATAAAGTGTTAGAGTTAGAATGATAGAACCATAAAGACGATACCATGATTTATAGTGGTTGAAGTGGTCGTTAACTAGTTCACCTTAATCCACTTTCAGATAGCATGATAAAGGGATTTACCCAGAAGATTCAAAACTTTTTCACTAGTAGGTTTAAAAACCATTCAAAGTTTTGTTTCACCAACACTACTTTTCTTTACCACAAAGAAGATCACCTAAACAAACTCAAGCTTCCAACACGTTTAGGGAGCACATGCAATCCAACTTCTTAAATAAGAAGCCTGATAACTAACTCAAATACTTCTTCTTTCTAGAAGGAAGTAAATAATCAACACCCACCAGGTCTTCTCCTAACAAGTAGAAGACTACTAACCAACATAACATCTTCCTACACCAATATGGAAGATCACAACGCCGATACTTCTTCTTTAACACTAAAAGAATTCACACGAGGAATACGTTCATCACACACTTGGAAGAGCACACCTTCACCACAACACCTTCTTAAAACTCTTGAAGGAACACAATCACCAACAAAACAAATACAAGTCATCCCCTAACAAAAAGAAGACACTAAAAACTCACTGTATCTTCCATAAACACATGAGAGAGAATCAACACACCTAATACCTCTAAAACACTTTACGGGTTCAACACATAGTAGCGAATACAAAATAATACAAAAAATGCCTCACTACAAATTAACCCTTTGTTTACAAGCTTTAATCTCTCACAAACAATTAGTGTAAATAATATGAGCACGATATCATTTTTGAAATTAGAGAATTCTGTATTTTAGATGCTAAAGATGATGATCTTAAAGTTAAAAATGGGCTAGATATTCATAGTTAATGTTTGATAGATTTCAAAATATTTCCGTTGAAACTACAGTCGATTTACGGCTCTAGCCGTGCATCGACCGCACCATGTCAGTCAAAAATCTTTCAAAAATTGATCCATTTTAAATCAATCTATAACTTACTTTTTTAAAGTAAAACTCTATAAATTAGTTTCCTATACCCTACAAAAGGCTTAATCATATTTTGTTCAAAGGGTTAAAGATTACCATATTAGATAAATACAAAAGTACAAGTGCTTTAATCCAATAGATATTGTGTTATTTAGTTTGACTAACTACGATTTAAAAGATTTAGTTTCTAGCCATTTCTTCATTTTATAAAACACTTTTTATATTTTTAAAACATTTATAAATATTTTATTAAGTTTATAAAATACCTTTGTTTTTGTAAAGTGTTTAGTATATGTAAAATAATTGTGATCAAACTCGTATTATTTAAGCGATAAAGATTTAAATAACATTTGTTAAATGGAGTTAAATGATTATTTGGAGATACGAGTATTCAATTGGTTGACCCGAACTTTGACCCGACAAAGTGTTACTACTCGAAAAACACGTATAGATTGCCCCTAGTAGACCATGGAAATTTGACCCGACAAAGTGTTACTACTCGAAAAACACGTATAGATTGCCCCTAGTAGACCATGGAAATAGCGAAAACTCATAAAACACGTGGTCCGTTTGTCCAAAAATCAAATATTTTTATATTTTTTTGAGATAGGTCATGGTTAAAATAAACGGACCACGGTTCCTACTTGTGAACCGTCGTCTATTCTCTTAAAAGCAAGGACCATAATTCTAATTACATAGTAGTAGTCTATTATTATCAAAAGGGCCACAGTTCTCATGCAAATAACCGTGGGCTATTTGAATTTTCAAAAAGACCACGGTTCCTTGTGTGGAAACTGTGATCTATTGTCTAAAAAATTTATAATTTTCAACTACCAGCCCTTTTTCTTTATTATTCTCCAATATTCTGCGAGACCACTTCTCCCTCTATTATTTTTCTCCAAAAACCCCTCATTTGCTCCATTTTCATTATATCAAATATTCAATCTTTAATTTTAAATCAAAAATCCAGTTTCATAATCTTTTACAAATATCATCTCCATTAAAACACTAATTCTCCTTCATGTACGATCATTTATTTTTCTTTTTATTTTCTCTACATTTACCTTCATACTTAAAGCTTGTTCTCTCGATTTACTACAATTCTCCTTCAGGTGATTTGTTACTTGATTCTGTTTCCTTATTTATTTATTACTTCGATTGTTGGCTCAACATTTGTTCTTGTTTCTTCGATTTGGTTAATTATAGTTGTTATTTTTCTTTGATATTTTAATACAAAGGTTGTTGTTGGGAAAAACAATGATCAAACCTAAGTTATAAATCTGAAGAGTCAAAATCTAACTTGGTTGTATTCAGGAAACTTAGTGAAATTCCTGAGTCTGTGTTTCTGAGTCTGTGCTACACAGACTGAAGAATTGTTTCTGAGTCTGTGCTGCACAGACTGAAGATCCTCACAGACTGAAAGCCATGCTCTTTCTGAAGACTTATGAATTCATCATCTGAAGAATGAAGATTGAATACAGAAGGCTTCACAGACTGAAGTTCACAGACTGAAGATCACAAACTGATGAGCACAGACTGAAGAGCACAGATTGAAGAATGAAAGTACAAATGTACAGGAGATATTCTTCTTTCCTTAGGCTAGATACAACTGATAAGATGTTTGAGAAAGGTTAAACATCATATAAAGGTTCTCTTCTCAGCAAAGAAACCTTTTACCTTTTTGCTTTTTCTATTTCCAAGAAAAGCAAAAAGGAAGGCGTGCAAAGTTGCCCAAGATGCATCTGTTATCCCTTGGACAACTATGTAAGCTGGATAATATAGAGTTACATCCAACTCTATAAATAGCAGTTCAAAAAGCACTGCTATCATCCAAGAAATTCAAGAGAATTAGTATACTAGACCTTTGAGCTTAGGCTAAAGCATTACCACACTTACTGTGAAGTTTGTAGTGATAACTGTATCTTTGTATACTACTTGGATCGTATTCAAACCATCTGTGAGGGTTTGAATATTTTGTCATCTTTGTGAGACAAACACTTTATTGTGAATAATACTTTAATTCATAATAAACTCTGTGTCAAAATTAATCTTGTTTCCGCCTAGATTAATTTAAACTTGTTTGATATAAAACTTGGATATAAACTAACACGTTGAGATAACTATTATTTAATCTGTATCTAAGTTTTGGGAACCTTGTGACCTAACAACTGGTATCAGAGCAAATAAAGATTTAATCTTTAACGATCAAAGGAACCCAGTTTATCAAACAATCATCTAAATTCATTTTCTCTACATTTTTCTTCCTTAAAAAATGACTTCTTCTATTGCTATGGCTGGGAAGGGAATTCCAATCTTCAATGGTGTAAATTTTACCCACTGGAAATTGAAAGCTGAATGGTTTCTTGCTAGCATTCATGATGAAATGCTTAGAGTCATTCAGGAAGGACCCATTATTCCTGGCAGAATAGTTCCTGCAACTTTAGATGCAAATGGTATTATTTTGACACCTGAAAAATTTGTTGAGGCTGCCAAAAATACCTGGACTGATCTAGACAGGCAACTATATGCTTTAGACTTTAAGGCCAAGTCCATACTGGGCAATGCAGTTACTGAGCCTATCTTTGCTAAGATATCTGGCTGCAAAACTGCTAAAGCCATATGGGATATGCTAACTGACCAATATGATGGTGTAAGTTTGGTACAATCCCAAAAGAAGAAGAATCTCATAAGAAATTATGAGAACTTCTCTGCTGGCCAAAATGAGTCATTAACTGATATTCATACCAGATTTCAGATCTTAATCAATGATCTTGAAAGGTATAATATCATCATGGGACAGTTTGAAATCTGTGCAAAATTTGTTGATGTCATTCCAAACACTTTTTCTGAAGTTATCACTTCATTAATTGTAAGTGAAAAATTGGAGACATATGATCTCTCTGGCTTGTTTGGACTTCTACTAAATTTTGAAGAAACCAAAGCCAGAAAGGATCTAAATGCCAAAAGGATTGCAAAAGATCCATCTGCTGCCCTTGTTGCAACAACAAGGAAAAATAGAGAACTTTTCTCTAGAGCAGATTAACATCTTACTCTTACAGACTCAGAATCAGATGATGAAACTGAGTCTCTAGAAGCTGAAATGGCATTGCTAGCCCAAAGGTTAGAAAAAGCAAGATTCAAAGGTTCAAAAGGAAGGCCAACTTTTGATCCTAAGAAAGCTACTTGCTATAAATGTGGGCAAGTTGGTCATATTTTGTCTGACTGCAGAGTGAAGATTGCAGAATCTTCAAGTTCTGATAAGTGGGAAGAAAAGGCCAAGAAGTACAAGAAAAAGTACTTCAACTCCAAGAAAATTGGAGAGAAACAACAACCAAAGAAACTAGAGAAAGCTTTGGTTGTTGAACAATGGATAGATGAAGAATCTTCATCATCTGAGGATGATGAAGATATGTGCTTAATGGCTATCACAGAGAGCCAGTTTGACAAAGATGTCAAATTTGCAGAAAAGGCATGTGTTCATCCAGACTGGGACAGAGGATCTGCTTACAATGTAAATCATTTTAAACTTTACTATAGTGATGCAGAAAAACAGAAAATGTTTGAACACATCTATGTAGATTTTTTGAAAAGA
This sequence comes from Gnaphalium uliginosum, assembly GCA_963930675.1. Lineage (NCBI taxonomy): Eukaryota > Viridiplantae > Streptophyta > Magnoliopsida > Asterales > Asteraceae > Gnaphalium > Gnaphalium uliginosum. Next base: position 10,348,398 of record OZ005683.1, on the reverse strand, counting down.
CTGGAGGAAATACAAGATTTAAAAACCAAACTCAGTCAAGTTCAAAAAGATCTACAATCAAAAGTGAATGAAATAAATCAAAATAAACAGTACAAACTTGAGCTTGATGCTCAATATGACCTTCTCAAAAAGATCAAGCTGGAAAAGGAAGCTTATAAAAACAAAGCTGATCATTATGAAAGGATCTGTAAATCTTGGTGTATTTCATCACTTAAAAATGTGGACTGTTTATCCAAACAGATTCCAGCTCAGATACAAGCGGTCATAGGTGATGAGTTTGATCTTAAAAGTCACATAAATTCAGAAATAAACTCAAAACCTACTATATTTGTACCTGAGATTTTACCTCATACTTTTAGTCATACTGTGGGAGACAAAGTTATATTGACAAATGCTTTTGTTAGACCAAAAATAGTTACTAAAGAACTAGTATATGAGACAGAGCCAGACTCTGAAGACACAGACTCAGAAATCTCAGTCTGTGAAACTTCTCAATCTGAACAGCCTGAACTTATAATCACTAATGAATCTTTAGAAACTATAGAACTTGAAAAGAAAAGATTTATAAAAGGCAAAGATAATATTCCCACAGTACCATCTTTACAAAGACAAAAAGAGGTAAAAGGAATCAAGAATAAACAGAAAGGTTACAATGTGTTTGAACCTTCCACATCTCAGTCTGTAACTGGTCCAGACAATTATATGCCAAATGATAAATCTAAAGGCATAAAACCAGTAACAAAGGAGTTAAAAAGATCTCAGTCTGTGAGATCTAACTGTCAGTCTGGAAAAATCAATTTTCAGTCTGGCAAACTTAACTCCAAATCTGTTTGTGTTAACACTCAGTCTGACTCTCAAAAGTCAAATCTTAACAACCAGACTGAGACCATTAAGCTGCTTAGTGAAAACTTAATGAAGTTAACCACAGATTTTAAAACATTTGTTGAGTCAAAACAAGAGTTTAACAGAGGATCTAGTGCAAATAATAACCCAAAATCCAAAAGGACCATTATGTTGAACAGAAAATGTTACAACTGTGGAAATCTGGGACATGAAGGTATTAAATGCACAAAGTCCATTCTTAAACAGCCAAAGGCTGCTTTGATCAAACAAATGTCTTCTACAAACAACAAAATCAAAAATAGAGAGGTTGAAAGTCAACTTCACAGACTTAGCACCAAAACTGCTAAAGAATTGACTTCAACCAACTCTAAAGAACCCATCAAAAGATGGGTTCCCAAAAGTAACTAATTGATTTTGTTTGTCCTGTGCAGGGTAACAGCAAATGGTACCTAGACAGTAGATGCTCAAGACACATGACAGGTTCCTTGAAGAATCTGTCAGAGTTTGTAGAAGAAGAAGGACCTTCTGTCAAATATGGTGACAACTCTGTTGCCAAGATAAAAGGTTATGGTGTGGTGAAGGCTGGCAACATCAGAATAACAAAGGTGGCCTATGTTGAGGGATTAAAGCATAACCTGCTTAGTGCTAGCCAGATTTGTGATGATGATGGTGAAATCAGAATCAGAAAGAAGGCTGGTGTTATCTATAATTCCAAAGGCAAACCTATATTAGTTGCCAAAAGAGAAAGAGATATCTATCTCTTGGATCTTTCTTCTGCAGACAACAATGTAGAGACCTGTCTCTATACTCAGTCTGTGCCAGAACTAAGCTGGCTTTGGCATAGGAGGTTATCCCACCTGAACATCAAAAATATTAACCTCCTGTCAAAGAAGAAACTGGTTAGAGGTCTGCCTGATGTTACATTTGCAAAATACAAACTTTGTCCTGCATGTACACTGTGACACCCGGCGAATTAGGCCGTCATTAGTGATTAATCATAGATCATTATTACATGTAATTAGTGTGAAATAGGACTAATTACGATAACACCTTGTATATTGTATTATACGCACGTACGTAATTAAATTTAAATTACGCAAATTCGATCGGATGGAATCCGACACAATAAATATGGACGTTGGTGAAAAACATTTTTATTAAATAACATAATTAGGACAATTAATTGTTATTTTACTTATATTATCACGATAATATCTAAAACGTTTTACGTTTTCTACGAAACGTATCGTACGCAACGAAAACGCGCGAATCGAACCCGACACCGGACGAAACCCGGCAAATGTGTTTAAGAGATCCACTAAAGTGTTTAAGAACATTCCACCAAGTTAAAATAACACTTTTGTGCCATGAACAAAACACGAAAACTAAATAATTACGATTAAATTCTAAAACGCGTGATTAACGTTTAACCGACCGAGGAACGTAACACAAAATCAAGAGCAAATCATGAGCCCAAGAACCACAATGGGCCCAGGCCCAATGGCGACCAGATCCAGCCCAAAAAGCAGGCCCAACCAGCCCCCCCCCCTAACCCCCTTGGCCCATCTCTTTACTTGCCTCATTTCTCACACACAAATTCACTCATTCTCTCCCTCCATCACTCCCTCCCTCTCCCTCATTTTCTGCTCAAATCACCACCACCACCTCTCTCAGCCCCTTCCAAGTGATCTAGCCACCATCTCCATCATTTACAACGCCACGAAGAAGAAGATCGAGCAAAGAAACAAGGATCGAGTCACAGCAGCCCTTTTCTCCTTCATTTCGACTTTAGATCGACCTTTTCTTGTAAGAATCTCTTCAAACCTCGTTTATTCTCCTTGGATGATGTTAATATACATGTTAGGAGTTCGTTTATACTAATTATGTCCAAGATCTAAACCGAAAACCAAAAGATAATGCTAAAAACTTTCGGGTAAAGCTATTAACCTTCGGACAAAAATTTAACCCGACTTTAACACACGATATCTAACTCATTTCTTAACCAAATCGAACGATTCTTGAGTCTAAAATCAATTTAAAGGAGTCTACTTTTGAATCCAAGTGGTTTGACGATTTTCTGAGGTCATTTGATATACGAAAACGATTTTCTAAAATAATGTGTCTGGACTGTCCTTTTGGACAGAAAAATCGACCAACTTTGGGAAAGCATATCTCGAGATCTACAACTCCAAAACGACTGAAACCACTTGGAAAAGGTTCCTTTTTCTGTTACCTTTCAAAATTGTACTCACACTTTTTCTGAAGTTTTATAAATCGTGAGATATGAACCAAACACTGAGCAAGGGTCCAAAAATCGACCTGCTGGACCTTTGTCTAATCCTTGGACGATTTCGTGAGCTATACCTGAACAAAAGTTATAAAATTTTTACTGGAAGTAGCTAAGACATGTAGGAACAACTGTGATTTTTCTTGGAGTTCACTTCGAAATTTTGGTTAGTCAAAACGAGCCCCGAAAACGACCCAAAAACTCGGAAAATAAACCCATGGACTGATTTTGTGACAAAAATGAAACGACACTTTTGGGTTAACTATAAAACGTAACGACAATTTTCCTAAGCTCTAATAACATATTTAAGACTTCCCTAAAAGTTTCGGGTCAAACCGAGCACATTTGAGCAAGTTCCCGAACAACGAAAACATCACAGCCCGTCTGTGTCGCAGAAGGCCCAAAGTTATTGCGACACAAAGCTTGTGTCGCTAAAACATAAGACAGCAGTACTAATCTGCGACACAAAGCTTGTGTCGATAAATCATAAAACAGTACTAACCTGCGACACTAAGCTAGTGTCGCAGCAAATTGAACTAACAGTAGTAACCCTTGTGTCGCAGTAATTCAACCAACAGTGTTAACTGGTGTCGCAATTCCCTGCGACACTAACACTTCTGTCGCTAAAACAAAATCGAAATCACAACTTGCGACACTAATCCTGGTGTCGCATAATAACTTTGTGTCGCATAATACCCTAGTGTCGCACATAGCGCACATAGCGACACAGCTCGACCCCAGCCAGGGGCTCTGCCCCTTGGACCCCGCCAGGGGTTGCCACCCCTTGGACCCCGCTACCAGGGGCTCTGCCCCCGGACCCCCGTCATTCAGGGGCTTCGCCCCCTTCCCCTTGTCGCACTAATCAAATAACCAAAACCGGAAAAGTAGAAAATGCGTAACATAATTTATCAAATCTGTGTTTCCACAAAATATCACCAACGGGCCATACATATTTATTTTTCTAAACGCAAACGATAAACAAACACTTGGACATAACTAGTTGAGTGGACAACTAGCATGAATGATCTTTTGAGACATTCACTCATACATAACCTTGTGCGTTTAGGGCGTCAGAAGGTTACACTTTGGACAAACGTTTATTAACTTAAACGCACGCTTACAAGACTCAGGTGAGTCTCATAGCCCCGTTTTTACTGTTTATACTATGGGGTGAGATTATATACACTTATTTTGCATTTGTGCAACACTGATTAAATCTTGTGATTATTACCAACTTTTGATAACTGTTTCAAACCTATGAACTCACCAACATTATGTTGACCGTTTTAGTATGTATTCTCAGGTTCACAACAGGAGTAGGACTACCCCAGGACCCGATAGCTCGAGTCGCATGCTTTACAAATATCAGAGATTTTTCTTGCATTACTATTTTGTAACATTCGTTATGTATTAGAATCTCTTGAACTGTTCGCGAACTCAGAATTTGATGTAAACAATTGAATTACTAATGTAATCACTTTTGTATTATTTTCAAAACGTCTCATATAGAGTCGTTTGCCATAGCTTTGTGTAATGATCCATGATTAGTCGCGCCCCGACCCGACTTCCGCTGCATCATAATTTGGGGGTGCGACATACACTAGGGAAACAGACCAAGAACCATTTTCCATCCAAATTGTTAGCTACAATTGAACAACCACTGCATATGCTCCATATGGATCTGTTTGGACCCATGAGCATTAGCAGTTTGGGTGGAAAGAAGTATACACTTGTGGTTGTGGATGAATACACAAGGTATACTTGGGTCATCTTTCTTAAAGCTAAAAGTGATGCTCCTGAAGAGATTATTAATCTAATCAAGAGGGAAGAATTGCAGAAAGATGCACCTGTCAAGCAACTCAGGAGTGACCATGGTACAGAATTTAAGAATTCTACTCTCATTGAATTCTGTACTGACAAAGGCATTATTCAAAACTTTGCCTCTGTCAGAACTCCTCAACAAAATGGTGTTGCTGAGAGAAGAAATCGTACACTCATAGAAGCTGCAAGAACCATGTTATGCCATGGTCAAATGAAGGTTTATTTTTGGGCAGAAGCAGTTAACACTGCCTGTTATACCCAAAATAGATCTATTTTGGTCAAAAGGCATGGCAAAACTGCATATGAGTTGTATCATAAGAAGGTTCCAACCATCCATTACTTCCAGACCTTTGGTAGTAAATGCTATATTCTCAATCAAAGAGATCAATTAGCTAAGATGGAACCTAAATCTGATGAAGGAATTTTTGTTGGCTATTCATCTATCTTAAAGGCCTACAGAGTCTACAACAACAGAAGGAATAAAATTGAAGAAACCATCAATGTCACCTTTGATGCTTCCTCTGCTAATGATGAACATGTTTCTCAGTCTGATGTTCATTTGTTAGAAGATTTATCTGTTGTGGGATCTGAATCTCAAATCCCAGTTGTTGTTAACCAACAACAGGACTCTGAAAGTGATAATGAAGATGCTCAACCTGCTCATTCTATGACAATACCTTCATTAACAGAAGATGAATCTGTGTCCAGAGATTCAAACTCTTCTGATACATGTGTTCAGTCTGATAGTTTTCAGTCTGTGAACTCTACAGACTCAGACTTGCCCTGTGTAGAAGATGATGCAGAACTCAGTCCTGCTATTCTTCCACCAAATGAGAATGATTTACCATTCAATGATGAATCATTTCTAGGAGTCAAAGAACACAAGTATCATCCAATTACAGAAATAATTGGAGATTATGTTTCTGGTGTACAAACAAGAGCTCAAGAATCAAGCTCACCTACTGCAAATTTCTGTTACTTCACAAATTTCCTGTCAATCATTGAACCAAAGAAAGCTGAAGAAGCCTTGAAAGATGATGATTGGGTTGAAGCAATGCAGGAAGAGTTAACAGAATTTGACAGAAACAATGTTTGGACCCTAGTTCCTGCTCCAAAAGGGAAAACCATTATTGGAACTAAATGGGTTTACAGAAACAAGATGGACAAGGATGGAGTGATAATCAGGAACAAAGCAAGGCTAGTTGCTCAAGGCTACAAGCAGGAAGAAGGCATTGATTATGATGAAACCTTTGCCCCTGTAGCCAGAATTGAAGCAATACGGTTATTCTTGGCATATGCTGCATTCAAGGACTTCAAAGTCTAACAAATGGATGTCAAGAGTGCATTTCTGAATGGCAACTTACAGGAGGAAGTCTATGTGAAACAACCTCCAGGTTTTGTAAGTTCCACTTTTCCAAATCATGTCTATAAATTGCAGAAAGCACTATATGGACTAAAACAAGCTCCAAGAGCTTGGTATGACACCTTATCATTCTATCTTCTTAGTAATGACTTTACTAGAGGATCAATTGATAAAACTTTGTTCTTCAAAAGGAACAAGGCAGATGTCATACTAGTCCAAATCTATGTTGATGATATTATATTTGGGTCTACTGATGAAAAATTGTGTAAATGGTTTTCGAACTTAATGTCAAAACAGTATCAAATGAGTATGATGGGTGAATTAACATACTTTCTTGGTCTACAAGTACATCAGAAACCTGATGGTATCTTCATCAACCAAGGTAAATATGTCAATGACCTACTTACTAAATATTCTTTAAAGGACTGTTCAAATATGAAAACACCAATGAGCACTGCAGATAAGTTGGATAAGGATCAGTCTGGTAAGTCAGTCTGTCAAACCACTTATAGAGGTATGATAGGATCTCTACTATACCTCACTACAAGTAGACCAGATATCATGTTCTCAACATGTTTGTGTGCTAGATATCAATCTGAACCTAAAGAATCGCATCTAAAGCTGTAAAAAGGATTTTTAGGTACCTAAAAGGTACTCCCAACCTGGGTCTTTGGTATCCCAAAGACTCTGATATCCCAAAGACTCTGGTTTTGATCTAATTGGATATACAGATGCAGATTATGCAGGTTGTAAATTAGACAGGAAAAGCACTTCTGGTGGATGTCAACTGCTAGGTGGCAAACTAGTCAGTTGGTCAAGCAAGAAACAGAATTCTGTTGCTACATCCACTGCAGAAGCAGAATATGTGGCTGTTGGTAGTTGCTGTGCTCAATTGCTATGGATGCAACATCAACTAGCAGACTATGATTTGGTGTTTACAAAAACTCCAATCATGTGTGATAACCAAAGTGCCATTGCCATCACTGAGAATCCTGTGTTTCACTCCAGGACAAAGCATATTGAGATCAGACATCACTTTATCAGAGATTGTGCTGAGAAAGGTAAAGTGATTCTCAAATATGTGCCCACAAATGACCAATTAGCAGATATCTTTACTAAGCCTTTAAATGAAGATAGATTTTTGTATCTGCTTGGTCAACTAGGAATGCTCAACCCCTAGTAAAACCTTGAATCTGTATGATTCAATTCTCAGTCTGTGTCTGCTTTTCAATCTGTATAACTGTATTCTCAGCTACATACAATCAAAAAGCACAGACAAAGAGATGTTTTTGTACATACTTTCTAAGAAAATACCAAAAAGATTTTATACCTTATGTTATTTTCTCTCAGTCTGACTGATTATATGTTTTAGTCTGTGTGACTTCTTCCAGATTAACTACACAGACTGACCATATTCATTCAGACTAGACCCTCTATTTTTGTGCTTTATTAATTCATAAGGTTAGTATTTTAGTACTATTAGTATTTATACTGCTAGTTACTTTTAGTACTACTGGTTAATACTGATAAGACTTTTTAACACTGCCCCCATGAATTCGTATTTTAGCACTGCTGGTAAAGATTGGTACAATTAACACTGTTAATGTAGCAAGTTACTACTGTTAGTTAACTTTAGTACTGCTCACACCAGTTACCACTGTTAGTTAACTTTAGTATTGCTCACACCAGTTACCACTGTTAGTTAACTTTAGTACTGCTCACACCAGTTACCACTGTTAGTTAACTTTAGTACTGCTCACACCAGTTACCACTGTTAGTTAACTTTAGTACTGCTCACACCAGTTACCACTGTTAGTTAACTTTAGTACTGCTTTCGCAGTTACCACTGTTAGTTGATTTTAGTACTACTTTGGCAAGTTACCACTGTTAGTTAACTTTAGTACTGCCTTCGCAAGTTATTACTGTTAGTTAATTTTAGTACTGCTTTCACAAGTTAGTACTGTTAACAATATCAATCTGTTACCACTGCTGGCACAAAAGTTTTTTTTAAATTCTGTTATTTTCTCTTAGTCTGTCTGTTATATGGCTCAGTCTGTGTGACGTCACTCAGACTCATTGCACAGACTGATTATATACACTCAGACTAAATGCTTTTTAATTTTAATATATTTATTTATTTATTCTATTTTTTTTAACATAAATAAACAACAATATCCTTGCATTTAATGCTTTAACCATCTTTATGGTAATAATCATTAAAAGTTTTGGCGCTTGTTGTCTATTTATCTGCTCAATACAAAAAGTGCATGTGCCTCAGCGCTACTTTTGCAGAAACAGGGATAAACCGTCCAAGTGGGTCCCATTTAACGGAAATTTAATTTCTACAAATACCCATTTATGTTTTCCCCCTTTCTTCTTCATTCGTACTTGCACACCAAAAACAAACAGAGTTTATAAACCCTAAAACGCTCAACCATTTTCAAAATCAATTTCTAAAATTTCTTCAATGGCTAATCAATGGGTTTACACGGCACCTGCCAACATCGCTGCGGCTAAACCCTTCAAACAAGGGAAACAGGTAAAACTCTGTATCAACAATCAAGTAGCTACCATTTCCATCCCTGATTCGAAAAAGAATAAAGGGTTTGAGGAACTAACTGCTTTTATGTCTGCTCATCCATTAAGGGGAGCATTCTTTAACACAGTTTCTCAAATATACCCACATTTTTTAATGGAATGGTGGTATACTTACTCCTCAAATAGTACCAATACTGCAATTACTGGTACTATTGATCATGGTAAACGGGCAGTTACCATTGATCAGGAGTTAATTAGGAATGTCTTAGATTTGCCTTTGGGAAATAATTTTGAACCTATTCCAACCAAAGAAGCAGCAAGGGCTTCTCTTACTTTGGTTGGATATACCAAAGAAAAAGGCACAATTTTGATGTCAGGATTCACCCCCAAATGGAAATTTTTAATTTCTAGCATCATTAGAAGTCTAGGAGGTAAATCTGGTAGCACAGGGGAGCTAAATGAGTTTGAAACTCAACTGTTGAGCTCATTCATCACTGGTTTAAACATCAACTTTGCAGAGTTGTATTTTCAAGAAATTTTAAAACTGGTGAATGAGTCAAACAGAATTTTTAATGTACCTTTTATAAGGCTACTCTTCCTGTGCATCCAATCCAGGTTAACTGGGTCTGTATATATGTCCTTTAATAATAAAGTGGCAGATATACCTGTTCCTGTGCTCACATATAAAGTGTTTAACCATCCGGTTCCACTTTCTGGAGCACCTATCACTGCTGCTATGCAGCACTGGATTGATCACCCATATGTGGCTTCTGCATCCATGGAGGGTGATGATTCAAGTGATAGTATGGGTAATAAGACCCAGACTGTTGAAGAACGTGTGGCTGAAGCAGAGCACACAGACTCCAGGGATACAGACTCAACTTAGTCTGTGCACTTGGAGTCAGACTCAAACATTCCTGAGTCTGTTCCATCTTCAACAGAAGATGCAGGTAGTACTTCTTCTTCATCTGAGGACATGGATATAGATCAACCTTCTTATCCTAGCCCATCCTCACCCACAAAAGAGAGTCACAAACAAACCAACCCAGATGAGTCACCACTCACTCTGGAGGAATCACCAGACTCAACCCTCAAAAGTATAGCACAAATGGAATCATCATCCATGGAACTGGATGTCAACAGAACACCTTCCAGTGCTGTAGACCATTCCATTACAGCTATGCTAGAGTCTGTGGTGCCAATGGCTACCCAACTAACCCAACCTACACCTAGTTTAGTCAGCTTGGATACCCACATTGTTGCTGCTACACTGACCCCTGTAGTAAGCATTGAAGAAGATGCTCCAATCCTGAGCACTACCAACCCCCTCTTTACCCCACTCACAATGGCTGGACCCATATTGACCACTAGTCCTGAACTAGTTCACACTCCAGTGAGTCTTTTCTTACACCCCTCTGCACAGATTGTCAATGCCCCAGTCATGTCACAGACTGAGGTATAGATCTCCTCTTCTTTGCTCCATGATCTACCATCTTATCACCAGATGGTTAGTGAGGGCATACAAACTTCAACATCAGTTGCCAGTGATACTGTTCCATTACACCAGGAACTGTTTGAGGTAACAGGTGCAACACAATCATTTCCCAGTGATATCTTATCCTATCACCGGATTAGATCTGAGGGAACAACTACACCACTCAATGCCTATGATCGCTTTTCCATGCACAGGACACAGAGTGAGGCAAAGAGTGCAACACCAAAAGATTCCAGTAATCTTGCTCAGTTTCAACATGAGTCAAGTGAGGAACACATACCATCACCCAATTCTAACCCCTCCAACCCGACCCAGTCTGTGCCTTCTAGTACACTTAATGATGTGCTTTCTGCCATCAACAGGTTGTCTGAATGGGTACAGACTGAGTTCAATAATAATAAGAAAGAGCTAGAGAAGATGAAGCATCTAGTCTCTACTATGGTGGATAAAGTGGATATGCTGGAGGAAAAGGTATCCAATAGGTTAGATGAAATGCAGACCACCCTCTCAAACTTGGTAGATGATGTCAAAAAGGGGGAGAAGATGAAGCATGGGTCTGCAGAAGCTAAAACCTCAAAAGATAAAGATTTAAATAATAAATCCTTAGATTTAGGGGGAGATAGCAGTGAGGGAGATGATGGAGATGATGGACCCGAAGGTGCTAGGGTGAAGTCTCAGACTAAAGCTCAGTCTGTGCCACAGACTGAAGATATGAGTGCACAGACTGAGGGGGAGCAAGAGAGATTGCAGTTAGGTGAACATGCTGAGATGGTTGCACAGACTCAGGGGGAGTCATCCATTGTCTTACACATAGACCCAATTGCAACTATCTCAACCCAAGGTCAGCTGGAGTTGAAAAGACCAAGGGAAGAAGAAGAAGAAGATGTTCAACCTCTGTTAATCAAGAAAGCCAGGAAAATGAAAAGAATGGCCAGGAGGATTCCTGAAAGGGATATCTTTTATTCCCAACCAAAAATGAAGGGGATCAAAACCTGGGACCAGTTCTTAAAGCTGGCAGAAGAACAGGACAATGACGGTGATGATGATGATGCCATCAATCCTGACTGCAGTTCTGAGTCTGAAGTTTTCAGAAGATCAGATGATGATGAAGATGATGCTACTTTTGGAGGTGTAGGTGAAGGAGCCTCAAAAGTCAAGACTGGAGAGTCTCAGTCTGTGCCTTCTGAACCTGCACAAACTGAGACACAGCATCAATCACAGACTCAGAGCTCAGAGCAACCAGCAGCAAGCACTGATGTTCTAATTATCAGTGCTGAAGCCATTCAAGCTGAAGCCTATCCTGCTAGACCAACCACATTAACCAGAACACTGCCTCCAGGTAGAAGTGAGATTGAAGACAGAATGCAATGGAGAAGTGCTCATCTGATAAGCACTTATCCTGGGTCAAGCTCTACCATGGAAGAAGTAATGGATAAGGGTAAGGGCAAGGAGATTGCCTTATCCAAGCAGGAAAGATTAAGCAAGATCAAGAAGATGGTGGATGATCATGCTGCTGGAACAAGAAATCCTGAACTGTCAAATCTACAGGATGAGCTCTTGCAACAAGAAGCTACTGCTCAAGGTATGACCTTAACCGAATACTTAAATGTATTATCAATTGAAGAGCAGAAGCTGAAGGAAGCAAGATTTGTTGACATGCTCTCCAAAGAGTTAGAAGATGAAAGTTGTTCACAGACTCATATCAGAATGAGTCAAGTTGAGCAACAGATCAAAGAAGATGAAGAGCTGTCAATAAGATTACAGAAGATAGAGAGCCTGAAACCAAAGCTACAAGCCACTTTCCAAAAGTCAAAGCTCAAGCAGAAGATTAGAGAATGTCATCTGAACAAGATTGGACAGAAATTAAAGCTGGAGCTGACTTTGACCAAGAGCAAGAAGATGGTATGGGTGGATGAACTGTACGCTCTAGGGCTTAAGGAATGGCAATCCATTGCCAATCTTTTGAAGAGTGCAGCTGACAAGGATCTGAAGAAAGAAGTTCTGGATGAGCTATCTTACCTGATTGAGCTAGTTCTCAGTCTGGGGCTCATCTCAGAAGAAGAATACAAGTTGTTTTGCATAGCAAACAACTTTGTAATCAAGAAGAAGTCAGTTGGGTTATCCATAGAGAATGAGCAGAGAAGGGAGCATCCTCTACCCAAAGGTATCATTTTCATTGATAGATCATATGTACAGACTGACAGCATTGAAGGTCTGTGCTATAGAGATATCAACGGGATAGAGTGCTTCCAGGATCAGAATAGGTTATATGGAGAGTCTCTGCTGCATTGCATTGCCCTGCTGAAGGAATGCAAACATTCTCAAGCCAGACCATTCAGAAGAAGACTGATCAGCTGGTTATTCAACAACCTTTCCCAACTCAGGATGATGACTGGACTTGAAGATATCTGCAAGAAGATCATCCTAGAGTATCAAGAATTTGAAGACAAATCTGATAAGGAAATGGAAGAACTGTTGAAGAGGAAAGTGGAAAAGATGAAAGAGATCAGGGCTCAGAGAAAGGATTGAAGATTGTTAAATTTTTGATTTACAATCTTATGTAATAATTGTAATATTTTTGTGAACTAACTGTGATTCTGACTTTATATATATAAGTCTTGATCCATATGTTATGATTCACCTTAGTATTTATTATTTCTCTATTATCTTTTGTAAATAGATTTTGACATCATCAGATAGGGAGAGATTGTTGGGAAAAACAATGATCAAACCTAAGTTATAAATCTGAAGAGTCAAAATCTAACTTGGTTGTATTCAGGAAACTTAGTGAAATTCCTGAGTCTGTGTTTCTGAGTCTGTGCTACACAGACTGAAGAATTGTTTCTGAGTCTGTGCTGCACAGACTGAAGATCCTCACAGACTGAAAGCCATGCTCTTTCTGAAGACTTATGAATTCATCATCTGAAGAATGAAGATTGAATACAGAAGGCTTCACAGACTGAAGTTCACAGACTGAAGATCACAGACTGATGAGCACAGACTGAAGAGCACAGATTGAAGAATGAAAGTACAAATGTACAGGAGATATTCTTCTTTCCTTAGGCTAGATACAACTGATAAGATGTTTGAGAAAGGTCAAACATCATATAAAGGTTCTCTTCTCAGCAAAGAAACCTTTTACCTTTTTGCTTTTTCTATTTCCAAGAAAAGCAAAAAGGAAGGCGTGAGTTGCCCAAGATGCATCTGTTATCCCTTGGACAACTATGTAAGCTGGATAATATAGAGTTACATCCAACTCTATAAATAGCAGTTCAAAAAGCACTGCTATCATCCAAGAAATCCAAGAGAATTAGTATACTAGACCTTTGAGCTTAGGCTAAAGCATTACCACACTTACTGTGAAGTTTGTAGTGATAACTGTATCTTTGTATACTACTTGGATCGTATTCAAACCATCTGTGTGGGTTTGAATATTTTGTGATCTTTGTGAGACAAACACTTTATTGTGAATAATACTTTAATTCATAATAAACTCTGTGTCAAAATTAATCTTGTTTTCCGCCTAGATTAATTTAAACTTGTTTGATATAAAACTTGGATATAAACTAACACGTTGAGATAACTGTTATTTAATCTGTATCTAAGTTTTGGGAACCTTGTGACCTAACAGTTGTATCTTTTTGGGTTGTACTTCAAAATTTTACTGATTATATATCTTTTTTACTTGAATTTTTGTTTGGTTTATCTTCTTCATTTATTGATATTGCTTTTCATTTAGGTGTTTGATGTGGTGCTAAAGGACCAGTACTTTGCTTCGATGTCGATGGATATAAGAACCCCACGTTATAAAGATGATAATTTCATTCATTGTTTGCTTCTTGTTATTAGTTTAAACATTGTATAAGAAATAGTTTGACTTCAAGGGTTATATTCATTATTAAGGTTTGATGTAACAAGTATCATTTGCTTATACTACTTATAAAGAATAAAGATAAACAAAATATGTTTTTGTTAGAATCATAATTCTATTACCAGTTTTGTAATATGTTTTTTATATAATTAATGAACTAGAAAATAAATAAAAATTAAATATGAAAAAGTATATTTTTAAAATTAGTCAAATAGAGCACGGTTCTCAGTGGGAATTTGACCCGGTCCTTTTGCTAAACAGGCCACCTCAAAAGATACGTGGTCCTTTTGTTTTCAAATACACTTCTCCCTTAATAGATCGCCCCACGAAATATGTGGTCTATTTGTGTTTTTACCGTTGGTCGTTTTGCTTTTTTGCAGTAGTGTGTAAAATGAACTACAGGAACACGGTCGATCTACAGTCCGACTGTATATCGGTCGTAGTTCGAGCTCTAGTATTTTTCACTCTTTCTCTTGCCGATTTGGCCTGTATTTTTCACGCAATGCAATATAAATATATAATTTCTATCAATTAACAATCTTAGATTCATCATATCTAATGCTTGTAATTGTCAAAATAAGAGTGTGCAGACTGCATCATTTATGATTAAGTTAAGTCAAACTTACACTAACACATACAATTTATTATCATTTTATGTACACAATACAATGTGATTAGTTTTATAAATACATGCTCATATTTATTATTAGCGAAGATTACGTTTAATTATATATCATAATCGATTAATAAAATATGTAAGTCGGACTTCTATTACTTAGTGGACTAATAATGTGGGCTACATAAAGTATATAAATTAATGAAAAAATGTCCTAGGTTAAATCGAGTCAAACTCGCACCCGATCAAACTTCTTTATTTTAACGAGTTAATTTTATAAATAGTCTCTGTGGTTTACACGGATTTACAAAAATCGTTTATCAACCTTTCTTTGCGAGTTTATTAGTATTTATATGTTAGTGTAAAATTTATTATCTTGTAACGGGTCCATTTATGTAATGCTTCTAAAATATATAGTCTTTATTATTGTACTAGTAAATAATTTAGTTTTGCTAAGCACAAGGCAGATTTTTTTAAAACCTTCTATGTAAAGATCATATGCTTTACATAAAATTGAAAATTATAATGTATATGATATAATTTCGAGATATATAGCCATTTGTGTACAAATACATATATAGAGACATCTCAGGAAAAACTTTCTAATCTATTCTCCTCTAATCAATAAAAAGTTTATTTGGCTAGTGAAGTTGTTAATCTTTGTTAAATGCTGCTAAGTGACAAACTTTGAAAGTTGATAGTCATTATTTGATGTTAAGTATCAAAGTTTGAGATGTTTAATATAATGAGCCACTTAAAAATTAAAAGATTGCTTTTATTAGTAATGTTGATGTTGATGAAGATTTTAATTTAGTTGTGAAGTTGTTAATCCTAGGTTACATAGTAAGTGTCAAATTGAGATGCTTATGTGTCTACTTAAACCCTCTAAAAATCTAATAGGCTTTGTAAATACATGAATTATATATCAAGGAAAAAAATATAATTTTGATAATTAGTATAATGAGGACATATGTCATCTTAAGAATGAAGTAGGTTTTGCTTTTATATATATATATATATATATATATATATATATATATATATATATATATATATATTAAGATAAGTTAAGATAAAATATTATAAAAACAAACTTCAAATTTAGCCAAATATATGTTCGTTATGTAATGTTTAGTTATCTATATCATAAAGTTAATTAAGTGAGATCCTTTGGACCCGATATGTGACTTACACCACTCCTAACGCGTTTCTTCGTCACTTCTTACTTGTCAGTTGTACCAGCTCAGCGCCACATCAGCACTCTCAAAGCTGACATACAACTTACACACCTCTGTCAACAGTCTTTCGTGAGTTAAATTTCTGGGACCCATAAATTATTAATTTAAATTTTACAACACAAATTGAATTAAAACTATTTCATTAAAATTATAAAAAACATTACATTAATTAAAATAAAATATTACAATAATTTGAATAAAATATTACAATAATTAAAAAAACTATTACGATAATGAAAAGAACACACTAAAATTAAAATAGAATTCTAGTCACTGTTGAAGAACTCACTTTGTCGCAAACTTGTACCGAACATCGTAACGAAACCTTGTTGATACTTCTTTACCACATTCCCTAGATTCTTCAAGAATTCTCACTTCGTCTTCCGTTAAGTGCGTCGGCATCAGCTTTTGGATAAAATTACAAGATTTCATCACCATTTTTGATTTTTGAATCTCCATTTTTTGTTGTGTTGCCTCCTTAATAGTTTGCAAAGTTTCTTATTGGAGTCTTGCGGATTGCAAAATTGCCTCCTGGGTCGCGTTGGTCGAATTTCTTGAAGAAGTTGCATCTGATGAACCCGAACTTCTTTGACTTTTCCGACTTGTGTCACGACCGGGTTGACAACGAATCGCGTCATTTTGGAATAGCCTTTGTATATTGTTCTCGGCTAGATTAATTGGTTCCGCATCATCTTGGAGCACGCATTTGTTGTTCATGATTCCGTGATCGGCATAGAATTTCCGTATATATTTTACTATGTGCCACGCTTGCTCGTAAATAAAGTTCCTTTTCATTTGTTTCTTGAAGTGTTCCTTTGCCAACCTCACAACGTCGTCGTCTTGGAACCCGCTTGGCCGAGGCTCGTTATAATTTTTGTAGATGCCGATAAATTTCTTGACGTCGGTTTTAATTTTATTTCATTTACCGGTGAATCGATTTTTTGAACGTTTCACATCAACTAACCAATTGTAATCCTCGACTATTTTGTTTCAAAAACGGATACCGATTGCGAATTTCCTTCGACATGATTTTGGAATTGGTCGACCCATCGCTTGACCAATGTTTTTACTTCATAATCCATCCATTTCGTTTGTTTTCTTTTTTGTTTTCCATTGACATTAACCTCGTCCCCGCCTTCGGATTCTACGTCTTCTTGGTCTTCGGTTTGTGTTTCGAAATATGTTTGGGGTTGTGAGTGTTGGCCGACTTGTGGTTGTGAGTATGGTTGAAAACTGTATTGTGGTTGTGGTTGGTAGCCGTGTTGGCACGGCCTCGTCGGTTGCTTTCGTCGGTTTGGCTCGTCGGTTTGGCGACGAAAGAGAGGGGGTTGGGTTGGGTCCCACATGCAGTAATATATATATATATATATATATATATATATATATATTTTAAATAGCCGCTTGAAACAAAAAAAAAATATTATTCGTTTTATATCAGATATATACCCTTTTTTTCAAAAAAAGAAATTATTTTTTTACTCACTTTTTCCAATCTTAATTCTTATATAAATACATACTTCACCCTACCTTATTCTACACTACAATTCAACTTTCTTTCTCATACAAATTTACCTTCTTACACTTCCGATTAACAAAAAAATGTCTAAACCCCAATAACAACGATTTCTTTAAAAATTCAACACTCTCATACCTTACCCCAATTCACCGGTTAATTCATCTTCGGCAACTACCTCCAACAATTCACCAACCGGTTTCGCATAATATCAATTCCAACCCCAACAATAGTATCCCCAACAACCACAAACACAATACGACTACCAAACATACCCACTACCACATTACAGCTTCCAACAACAATCACAATACGGCTACCAACCACAACCACAATACGGCTTCCAACGATACTCACAACCACAATCCAGCCAACACTCACACTCACAACCCGAAACTCTTTTCCAAACACAACTCAAAACTCCTTTCCAAACATAAACCGAAACCTAAGATAACGTAGAATCCAAAGGTGGGGATGAGGCTAATGTCAAGGGTAAACAAAAAAGAACACAAATTAGATGGACGGAATATGAAGTTAAAGTGTTGGCCGAGCGATGGGTTGACCAATCCCAAAACCATGTCGAAGGAAATTCGCTATCCGATTCCTTTTTTTAGAATAAAATACGCGATGACTACAATCGGTTATTGATGTGAAATGTTCAAAAAGTCAACTAACATGTAAATGGAATAAAATTAGAACCAACGTCATCTACAAAAAGTATAACGAGCCCGGCCAAGCGGGTTCCAATCGAGGACGTTGTGAGGTTGTCAAAAGAACACTTCAAAGAACAAGTGAAAAGGAACTATATTTACGAGCAAGCATGGAACGTAGTCAAAGATATCCCGAAGTTCTATGCCGATCACTGTATTATGTACAACAAACGCGCATTTCAAGAAGACGACATACCAAGTAATCAACCCGAGGACGATACCGACGCGAATCAGAACCCCAACCCCAACCTTGCTAACAATATGAAACGATTATTGAAAAAGGACGCGATTTGTCGTCCACCCGGTCGTGACACAAATCAGAAAAGTCAACGAAGTTCGGGTTCATCGGATTCAACTTCTTCAAGAAATTCGAATAAAGCGACCCGTGAGGCCATTTTGTAATCCGCATTAATCCAACAACAAACTTTGAAAACTATTAAAGAGGTGGTGCAAAAAATTACGGAGTTTTATAAATAAAAAATGGTGATGAATTATTGAAAATATATCCAAAGGCCAATATCGCCGCACTTAACGGAACACGAAGTTGCAATGTGATGTAACGTAAAAAGTCATATTTTTACATACAATATTGCTCACTATTTGAGCTAATATTTGGTGAAAACATCTTAAATCAACGTTTATGTACTAAAATTCACTAAAGTTGTTCAAATATAGACTTTGCAACAAAAATCACTAAAAAGGTCCAAATAACACGCAAAACGAGGCAAATAAATATCAACCGATTCTTTCCTTCTTATTTACCTTGTGAGATACACTTCCTAAATATTATTAAATGATTTCATAGATAATTACGAGATCGGAGAATCGAGAATCATGCAAAACGGGCAAAGAACGGAGAATACATGACATTTAGAGACCAACCGATCACATTCCGGCTACGTATGATCTAGAGACATAAATAACTCAAATTGGTATCATTAGAAGCGTAACGGAATTACGAGATCGTAGGCGAAATAATCAAGTCAAACGGACAAGTAACGAAGAAGATACGACCAAAACAAGTAACGAACGAAAAACCGAACAACGAAAGAAAAGTAAACGGCACACTAGGTGCCATATACGGCACCTTTAGGTACCGTATACGGTATCTAGAGGCTGTATACGGCCCCGCATTCGTTTCGGGTGCTTGTATCGCTTGTAACTTGTATTTTGGAGCTTGTACATGGACTTTGAGGCTTTCTAATAAATAGATGGTCTCCTCAACTACCTCATTCACACCTTTCACCTCATTTCTCTCATTCACTATTCTCTTTCACACACTCTTTGTCTCTCTAGTCTCTCTCTCTAGTTTCTCTCTCTAGCTAGTTAGTTAGGTAAGTAGTCACTTAGTTCTTGGTTAATATTTAACCAAGACTAACGGAGGGGCTTTATTGTAATATTGTTGAGGATACTTGGAGGGGGTATTATTGTAATATTATCAAAGATATTCGAACATTCCGCACGTTGTAATCTTTCAGCATATATTCAAGTTACGCGCTATTTATGGTTATATCTTTACTTATCTATTACAATGTATGTTATTACAGTTATTATGCTAGATTTAAGATTACATGTCTTGATTAGTGAGTAGTTATATTGTGTGTTTTTTGTGATGTAGTTAGCCATATTAGTTGGGATGATGTCATTATAAAACAACGAAAATACGGTAAAATGGCCAAGTACTCAGTATAGCGATGGAAACACCTTCGGGTGTAGTACAAATGTGTGGAAGCCACGAAAGGCTGTTGGTAGAGTACTTTGTGGATCAGTGTTTCAAACTGTTCTATTTTATAAATGAAAACTTGGTGCTTTGATTACACGTTCCATCTATGATATTAAACTGCATTTTCAACTAACGTCTTTCCTTCAATAAACGCGGTTAAAACCTTTTGATAACACGTCATATCAGGGGTAATTAATTATCTGTGTTTTGGTTTTGAAGCTGTGGAAATAATAACCAAATATTATACACTGTAAATAAACTATGGATTAATTATTTGTGTTTAAATAACATGCTCTACTTTTGAAGCCGTGAAAATATTGTTTTAAAACAAGTAGTGTACACTGTGAATAAACGAAAGATTTATTGGGTATATTTAAGTGAGTGCTGGTTTAAATCATAAATGGAGAATATCTGATCTAAAATACAAACTTAGTTTATAAATCCAGAAAGGAAGACGTGGAATCATTAAGTATTCCAAATTTGTATATCACCCCTGGATTCTACAAAACTATTAATGGAAAGTAATCAAACACCAACCGAGTCTTAAACTTAAATGTTTTATACAATTAAGTATCAATGTGGTGTTAAGAACGGTCCGAATGTTAGTGGGTCTGTTACTCTATTCATGCACCTAGGAATCTTCGTATTCCAGGAAAGGGTCACTATTCCGTAACAGGGCAGTGATGAGAGTCGAGCAGCCTCCTCCGATCAGAATCACGATAGCCTAGTTACTCAATGACATACTGATTGAGCAATCAATCAATAGGGTACTAGTGTTTACACCACAAATACTTAAAACAAATAAAAAACAAATCCTTAGAAAGACTTTTTCATAACTTAAACTAAAACATCATCCCAAAGCAAGGCTAACGATGTCACAACAAACACCCCCTCCATCTAGACCGCTACGCCTTTATTTTACCTTATTGCCTAGTTTTAATTAGTAGTATAATTTAGAAAACAAACCAAAATCAACTCCCAACTATTTTCAAAACTCCTTCACTAGATAGATTTGGACATCCCGATTACTCTGTTTCACAATACATTTGATATTGAAAAACGACCATAGGTTATACTTGCTGCTATAGAAACTTTGAGTCACATGCACTAGTAAAACTTAGGCCTCCAACATTTAAAAATATTAAAATACCCATGACACGTCGTTAGCAACCGTTCTAACGACAGGTAAGTTCCTGACTGACCGCTGGTAGCGCGTCATAATGCTTCAAGAAGCTACGGAAAATGTGGTAAAGAAGTATCAAGAAGATTTCCTATTGATGTTCGGTACAAGTTCGCAACAAAGTGGGTTCTTCGACAGTGACTAGATTCTTATTTTAGAATTATAATGTGTTCTTTTTTATTATTTTAATATTTTTTTAATTGATGTAATGTTTTTTTATATTATTATAACGTAATGTTTTATTTTAATTAATGTAATGTTTTTTAATTTTAACTAAAGAGTTTTAATTTAATTTGTGTTTTAAAAATCAAATTAATAGTCAGTGGGTCCCAGAAATTCAACTGAAGAAATGACTGTTGGCAATGTTGTGTCTGTCTTTCATCAAGTTTGGGTGTGCTGACGTTGTGCTGAGCTGGTGAAACTGAAGAAAGAAGTGATAAAACAATGGTTGGGAGTGGTCTTAGACCACTCTTAAGAGTCCTTTCGTTAATTTTATCCTGTCAGTTGTGTCAGCTCAGCGCCACATCAGCACTCCCAAAAACTGACACACAACTGACACACCTCTGCCAACAGTTCTTTCGTCAGTTGAATTTCTGAGACTCACACATTATTAAGTTAAATTTTAAAACACAAATTTAATTAAAACTATTTCATTAAAATCAAAAACCATTACATTAATTAAAATAAAACATTACATTAATTTAAATAAAATATTACAATAACTAAAAAAATATTACGATAATGAAAATAACACCCTAATATTAAAATACGATTCTAGTAACTATCGGAGAATCCACTTTGTCGCGAACTTGTACTGAACATCATAACGGTATCTTGTTGATATTTCTTTACCACATTCTCCCTAACTTCTTCAAGCATTCTTACTTCGTCTTTCGTTAAGTGCGTCGGTATCGGATTTTGGATATAATTCCCAGATTTCATCACCATTTTTTGTTTTTGAATCTGCATTTTTTGTTGTGTAGCCTTCTTTATAGTTTGCAAAGTTTCTTGTTGAAGTCTTGCGGATTACAAAATTGCCTCATGGGTTGCGTCGGTCGAATTTCTTGGAGAAGTTGCATCCTATGAACTCGAGCTTTTTTGACTTTTCCGACTTATGTCACGACCGGGTGCACGATGAATTGTGTCATTTTGGAATAACCTTTTCATATTGTTAGGAAGGTCAATGGTGGGGTTCAGATTTGGGTCGGTATCGTCCTCGGTTAGATTATATGGTTACGCGTCGTTAGTGATCGGGATAGAACTTCGGGATATCTTTTACTACGTGGCACGCTTGCTCGTAAATAAAGCTCTTTTTCGTTTGTTGCTTGAAGTGTTCTTTTGCAACCCTCACAACATCGTCGTCTTGGAACCCGCTTGGTCGAGGCTCGTTATAATTTATGTAGGTGCCGATGAAATTTTTGACGTCGATTTTAATTTTATTCCATTTACCATTTAGTTGATTTTTTGAATGTTTTACATCAACTAACCGATTGTAGTCCTCGACTATTTTGTTCCAAAAACGGATCCCGATTTGCAATTTCCTTCGACATGGTTTTGGATTGGTCGACCCATCACTTGGCCAATGATTTTACTTCATAATCCATCCATTTCTTTTTTTTTTCTTTTTTGTTTTCCCTTGACATTAACGTCGTCCTCGCCTTCGGATTATACGTCTACTTGGTCTTCGATTGTGTTTCGAAATGAGTTTGGGGTTGTGAGTGTTAGCCTGCTTGTGGTTGTGAGTATGGTTGGAAGACGTATTGTGGTTGTAGTTGGTAGTCGTATTGTGGTTGTGGTTGTGGTTGTGGTTGAAAGCCGTATTGTGGTTGTGATGGTTGTGGATACCATTGTTGGGATTGATATGATGCGAACCCGAGAGAGTTGAGTAAATTTGGAAAGAGGTTGGAATTAGTCTCAACACAATGCAATGTCTAAATTACCCTTGACTCATTTAATACATTTTCATTAATAAAAGCTATTCCCCATTAATAACATATAATTACTTAAATACCTCCTTTTTATTTTAAATTAAATTAAATATTTATAAATAAAAATACTACTCCATATAAAATACATACAGCTATTAGTTTTTCACTAGCACCGCCGCTACTATCACCGTCACCTACCACCGTTACATGCACCGCCGCATTGAGCGGGTATTATTATTATTATTATTATTATTATTATTATTATTGTTGTTGTTGTTAATAATAATAATATATATATGTGTGTGTGTATGTGTGTGTGTGTATGTGGTATGGATTCTGTGAGAACTAACAATTGATGAGAACCATGAGAACTAACTGAAAAATACAAAATACATTTAATCTAAAATAAAATTATTAGAAATTATTAGATGTAGTTTCTATTTACGTCTAGTTCTCAAAGTTATAACCAATTGTTAGTTGTTAGTTCTCACTCGATCCCTTTACTATATATATATATATATATATATATATATATACTCTGAATTACATTGCTTCTAAACAAAATGTATATATCATAGACGTTAGACCTTGTCTTTCAAATTTAAAAAGAAATTAATAAAAAAGTATTATTGTGATATTTGTAATACAAACCTACCGTAGGTAAAAGTACAACTTTATCTAAGGAGTGGAACTTTTCATTCATGTGAAAATTAATTAATGGCTCATATTACTGTATGATGTATGACAACGTGTATTAAAGTGGGGGTCATGATTTATATATCACTTTGTTTTTAATTCGTATAGATCAAATATGTACAATGTATCATACTATATAACATCGTAAAGAATATTTAGTGTTGTGTGGATAAATATTGATGGTATAGGAATTATTGTTCATTGATCCGGAAATACGTCAAAAAATATATAAATATGTTAATTGAAAAATATAATAACTTAGAATAAGTTAAACATCAATCACATCACATTTTAAATGATGATGATGGTTGACCTTCATATTATAAAAGTTATATTTTAGTTATGATCAGCATTTCAATCCTGACCAAGGATTAATTGAATATTTAAACTCTATTTTAATGAGTTTGAACATACCGAATGCTTTTAGTTTTTAATTTAATTTGGTATTATTTTAATCTTAAATCTTAAATAAATTATTGAACGAAAATGATGATGTCATTAAAATTTCAATTAATCAATTAAATTCTTTAATTTTGTCCAATTAGTTAAGATTTAGGATATGATGATGTTCTCCGTTCTAATTTTATTGTCCCCCAATAAAAATTATTGGATTTAATATAGTGTGAATAAATGTAACTTTTTCCCTAATATTTGAGGCAAGTTTGACGTCAAATATTTAAAAAATAAAATATTGAGAGTAATAAATTATGGTATAATTGGGAGTTTAATGTTTTTTATAGTTATTTTTTATAACTGTACAATCATTTTGAACAGACAAAAATAGTAAGGTGGATAATAAAATTAGGAGAGAAACTATATAACATAAGAACAAATTAACTATATTTAGCATTCTTATCTTTTTCTTAACTATAATAGCATATAAATTATTATTATTATTATTGTTATTATTATTATTATTATTATT
Organism: Gnaphalium uliginosum; assembly: GCA_963930675.1. Classification (NCBI taxonomy): domain Eukaryota; kingdom Viridiplantae; phylum Streptophyta; class Magnoliopsida; order Asterales; family Asteraceae; genus Gnaphalium; species Gnaphalium uliginosum. Next base: position 10,323,651 of record OZ005683.1, on the reverse strand, counting down.
ATTATTATTATTATATTATTATTATTATTATTATTATTCCACTTCCAATACTACCGTTCCTTTTAATCACCAAATTAACTTATAAGAACAAAATATTTGATACTCATATATATAGGGGTGGGTTCAATAAAAAATGATAAAAAGTGAATAATAAGAGAACTAATAGAATTGTTTTATTTCTCTTAAAACCCAATTTTTACTTGTATCTTTAAAATCAAATATCTTACAAAGGTCATGACTAAAAGTTATAAAAATTACGTATTCGAAATCAGCGTCTTTTTATCTTCGATTAGAGATCCAACAAGTTATACTTTCGACAAAAAATATTTTTTTCATTTTTGTTGGGTCGTAGAAAATGTGACTTATATAATCACATTTGATTTATGAGTAAATATAACATTGATACACGACTATTCATCAATGGTGGATGTTAACTCACACATGATTACAACTTATTATTCATTCACATAAACAAATATAAATAAGATTTTAAAAACTATATTCGTTTACAGCCAAAATCACATGTGATTATTGATTTGAGGTTTAATAACATTTGTTTTATAAATGAAATATGTGATGATAACTAATGATTCACATGTGATTTAATCTTCATATTTATTTACATGTATAATTATAGAAAGTTATTGAAATCCGTATTTATTTACACATTAATCACATGTGATTACTAATTTAATGATTAAATACATATGATTACAACTAATTTTTTCTCCGTAGGTTTTTAAATTATCAAATAAATTATTATTATGTGATTTTAAATTTATCATTTGTAAATTTGATTGCTCACATATGATTGTAGATAGTGATTTAAATTGTATAATTTGATTGTAATATAATCACGTGTGATTTAACATAGGAATTTCAAATATCCATTACAAAATGGAAAAAAAAAGGTTTGTCGGAAGTATGTCAAGTTAGATCTCTAATTAAAGATTAAAAAATGTTAATTTCAATGTTGTAATTTTTATAATTTATAGATATACAGTTTGTGAGATATTTAGATTTTTTTTAAAGTGGAAAGTATTATCTTCTCTCATAAAAATCTCAAAGAAATGAAAGTGAAATTTAATATAGGCTAATCAGAATCGATACTATGAATGTTAAGCTTCCTTGATAAATTTTTTCTGCAGGTTATAACATCAATTTATGAATATTAGACCCAAAGTCGTTAATATTCATCGCGGTGAATGTTAGTTAACAATCATGGTGATTAATGTTAAAATTAAAAATATTCTTCAAATAATGTGATGCTTTAACATTCATCGTAATGAATATTAGGTAACATTTATTAAGGTGAATGTTAAAAATTTATTAAATAAATATTCATCAACTAATGTTATAACATAAAAATGAAATTCATCCATTAATATATTCTTTATAGCATCGATTTTGATTATTATTTATTGGTAAAAATAATTTTTTGTTGACGTTTTAATTGGTAAAATGTAAGACGTTTCATGATAAATAATAACGCTTACCCCTTCCCCCAAAAAAGCACTTCCCTCTTGATTACTACCCTATATATATATATATATATATATATATATATATATATATATATATTGGAATGATCTAAGGGGAGTGTTTTTTTAGGGGGAAGGGGGAAGCATTAATAATAATTAAGAAACATATTACCTTTGCCTGTACAAATCTCACAAAAAAATAGGTGAAATTTAAAAAGTGTTAATCAGAATTGATGCTACGAATGTTAAGCTTCTTTGATAAATAATTTCTGCAGGTTATAACACTGATTGCTGAATATTATATCCAAAATCGTTAATATTCATCGCGGTGAATGTTAGTTAAAATTCATGGTAATGAATATTGAAATTAAAAATATTTTGTGATAGTGTGATGTTTTAACATTCGTCATAATGAATGTTAGTTAACATTAATCACGATGAACGTTAACAATTTATTAAATAAATATTCATCAACTAATGTTATGATATAAAAGTTAAATTCATCCGTTAATATATTCTTTATAGCATCGATTTTGATTACTATTTATTAGTAAAAATAATTTTTTGGTGACGTTTTGATTGGTAATTAGTAAAAATAATTTTTTGGTGACGTTTTGATTGGTAATTAGTAAGATGCTTCATGATGAATAATAACGCTTCCCTTTTCCCCCCAAAAAAGCACATCCCTCTTAATCACTCCCATATATATATATATATATATATATATATATATATATATATATATATATATGGTTGGTGTTTGGTGAAAATAATGAGTTAGAATAAAAATGATAAAAACGATCTCAATTTGTATTCACAATTATTTTTTTTGTGAACTTTTAATTTTTACGCTTCACATACATTTTTTTATTGTGAACTGTTAAGTTTTTTATGTATTCCAAAAAATTTTCATTGTGAATCTATATATTTTTTTTTGTTTCACAGAAATTTAGAAATTTTTTAACTGTGATTTTTTTGGTTTCACATAAGTTTATGAATGTGTGAAGCTTATTTTTTAATCTTCACTATATATAAATTTTATGTGAAGTCAAAAAATAAGCTTCACATTTAAAAATTAAGTGTGAAAAAAAAATCAACTTCACATTTTATAAATTGTGAAGCTCAATTATTTTTATTGTTTTTTTTTATCTCCAATGATTAATTATTTCTAATATATATTTATCATTATCTGAAACGTCCCATTTTTTTTTATTTTTTTTTTATACTCGTATTAACTTTCTCAAAACACTTTATATATTAATATAAAGTGACAACCACATTGTTTATTACAAACCCGTTTCTCATCATTACAAAATATTACACGTTATTATCGAGCATGATTTACGAGTTTCTCCTCTTACTATCTCGTCATAGTAAGTCCATCACTAGCAGCCCTCGGGTCGCTTGCCCGGATCCCCACCCATCACAACTCTCGATGTACCTATCACATACAACAATCAACACGTAAGCATTATGCTTAGTAAGCACAGGAAAGGTACAATTACATACAAATAATTTAGCACAATTGATCACTCAGCAATTGGCCGTACAACTCATACAGCTAGGCACAATTGATCACTCAGCAATTGGCCGTACAACTCATACAGCTAGGCACAATTGATCACTCAGCAATTGGCCGTACAACTCATACAGCTAGGCACAATTGATCACTCAGCAATTGGCCGTACAACTCATACAGCTAGGCACAATTGATCACTCAGCAATTGGCCGTACAACTCATACAGCTAGGCACAATTGATCACTCGGCAATTGGCCTCTCAACAATCTCATAGGCTCAATTGTTCACTCAGCAATTGGCCTCTCAACAATCTCATAGGCTCAATTGTTCACTTCAGCAATTGGCCTCTCAACTCAATTTCATAGGCTCAATTGTTCACTCAGCAATTGGCCTCTCAACTCAATGATGCACTCAGTTATGTACTGCAACTTTGTAACATAATTAGTATTAACGAAATCAGTCAATTATATTCCTTACATTCCTACTACTTACCTCGAGGACGACGATCGGATATTTACGAACTGCTACTCGAAATACCTGTCGAGGCGATCGTACCCAATTAACTATAATAATAATTAATATTATTTAAAACATCAATTAATCCTGCGACACTACCCTCTAGTGTCGCTACACCTTCTGGCGACATTAGATTAGTGTCGCTTAACACACTTTTGCGACACAACCTGCGACACTAGCTCTTAGTGTCGCTAAAACAATGATTTCAATTAACAGTGGAAATACGCGACATAAGCTGCGACACAAGCTCTTTGTGTCGCTAAAACAACAGTACTAAGAAACAGTATTAATTCGCGACACCGTCACTGCGACACAAGATGCGACACAACCCTTGTGTCGCAACGACGAACAGAACAGCAACAGCTTCGATTTCTTAACAATTTTCTGGGTAAAACCCAATAATTTACTGAAGATGATAAAGCACGTAATAAGCACAAACTCTTACCTAAAATTTGTTTCAAAACTTCACAAGAAACACTTTCAAAGATTAACCCTTGATTTCTCTTTAATTTCTCTCTCTCAAAACACCAACAACACACCTACAATGAACCTGGGAGTGTTTTACTAGTTTCTGGAAATCTTGGGAATGAAAAAGTGAGGTTTACCACTCTGTTTTACACTTTTAACCCTTGCTAACCGCCTTTTGACCCGGCACTGCGACACAAGCCTTGTGTCGCACTGGGCTTTGTGTCGCTACCTGCGACACTAACCCTTGTGTCGCATAACAGAACACAATTTTTAAATTTAACGAATTTCAGGGTGTTACATTATCTCATTTTTCTATATTGTTTAATGCAATAGCAATAACCATCAAGATGATATGCGGATGTACTAACATTCCTTTTGTGTTTACTATTCCATAAAAATTTACATCAGATTAATAATATAGGGCAAATAAATTGTAGTGTTGATTGTACAGTTTCAATACGAAGTAGTACCTTGGCCAATTATCCTTTCTCAAAATTTACATATTTTATATGTTTGATTTTCCAACCTTTTTATATATATACACAAACGAGTTTTAAGATCTATGTGTAAACACGAGTTAATGTAAAAATAATACATATTTCAGTTTTTAATTGTACTAATCATAGTTTTTCTTTGATCAATATAGAGTTTTAAACTCGTGTATACACACAGTTAACGTAAAATTGAACTAAGTATAATTTTTCTTTTACTCATATAGTGTTTAAACTTTAAACCCGTTTATGCACATGGAAACTGTTAAATGAATACTTCATCCGTTCATTGTTATTAATATATAGATAAACTCGTGTTTACACATAACACAGTTAATGCAAAATGAAACTTAAGCGTAATTTTTTTAAATCATTATTAATATAGTGTTTTAAACTCGTTTATGCACACGGAAACTGTTAAATGAATACTTCATCCGTTCATTATGATAAAATATGAGCTTGTTATTGTTAATATATATAATAAATTATAAAGATAAAGTTTTTGGGGAATTATTTTTGACATTATTTTTTTTCTAAGTTAGGTTTTTTAGGAAAATTAATTGATTAGATTTTTTAGGAAAATTAAATTATTTGATTGGTCAATTGTTGATGAAATTAAGAAATTTAATTGGTTAATAAAGTTCAATTTTGCATAGAAACTTTTTAAGAAAGGTTTTCTTTTATTTAGATTTAGATGGTCCCTCCAATAATATGAACAACACAGTTTAATTTGTGCAGTTCAACATTACAAAATATTTCCCGAATAACATATTGAGCAAACAAAAACATTTTCTTACTTATACAACAACTTTGTATGTATTTGACAAAGAGCATGTGGTGTAGGAGGTTAGAATTCTTATACAAGTGATAAAAATGGAGACGTCTAATAGTCCATAATAAGTGATCGCTCTTCGTATTCTTATTGATGTTTTTTTAAATCTTGTTTGAGTTATCGTGATAAACCAAAATATATAGACCGTATATGTTAACAAAGACGAAACTTTTATTTGTATAAAATTTATTATTTTACCTTGCATACCATGTATGTATACACATATTTAAAGACTAATTATATATATACTATACATGTTTACGTTATTGTTGATCATAGTATAAAATTTAAATAAAATAAATAAAGCTTACACTTAGTTTTTCAAAAGCATACGTAAACCGGTTAATTAGAAATAATTACCAATTACTAATTATTGATAGTAGTTGTGTGCCCGCACATAACAGCGAAACGAAAACATAATTTTATTATTTATGATTTGTTGATTGTCGAGTCACTAATTTTATTGTTTATGATTTACACTATCTTTTATTATTAATTTCTAGTCAATTAAGATGAAAAATATTTTACTGTTTATATTTAATTATAAACATAAGACAAATTGACAATTATTACATCGAACCGAAAGAACTCAACAATGTCCACAGTTCGATTTAAAATTAATTTAGTCATAGTGTCTATGGATGTTTTTTTAAATATACTTTTGGAATTTTACCTACATCTTTTAAAAGAGAATTTATTGAAATGATATATTACGATTAAATAAGGATTTGTAAAGTTTAAAATGAATGGTTGAGTTTTATAAATTAGTAGTTCATTTGAAGATCGAGGATAATTAATGAAAGTTTAAAGGAAATTTGAAGTTTAGTCATTGTTAAATCTAATTTTAATAAAACGATAGAGATGTTTTACATATAACTAGTAGCTTATCCGCGCAATGCGGCAGAATGATATTTAAATTGGTAAACAAAAGGTGATTAATCTTTGTTAAACTGGTTTGATTGATAAATCTTAGATCAAACATATTGTTACAATTACGACGTGATATTATGAATAACATTTGAAATATTATATTTTATAATGTAGTATTGGGGTTTTACTTTTTTAATATAAATAATTTTTATTTATTTAACAAATAATAATAATAACATGAACAATATGACGAGAAGGATAATTAATTAGAACCACTATTACATTTACAATAGATGACCCACATGATTAATTAGTTTTTGGCAGTAGTTATAGTCAATTTTTTAGTAATTAAAAATTTGAAATTGAGGCTCAATGTCGACATACTCCACTAACGTGGGTTAATTTCACTTGGGCCCTATCTATTGGTGAATGGGCATATATAATCACCTCCTTACTGAAAACGATAGATACTTATAACTAGTTAAGGCATCTCGACCGTACTTTTATACTATCAATTTATTATTAAATACACCGAGTTTCAAACGAGAACTACTAAAAATTATAAACTGTAAAAACAAAAGTATTTACATGTTGTTAATATACGATTCAAAATATCTATAAAAATATAAATAAAGAAAAGTATAATCTTTGATAACTGTAAATTATGTGTTAAAACTGCTTTTAACTAACTTTAACCGATTTGTTTACATGCGAACAGATTTTAGACCTTTTTTCATGTGAAGAAATGTGTTTTAATGTATTTTTAGTCACGTAATGTTGTAGTTTTTTACTTTTTTTGTTTCTCATTCTTACATACATTAATGTTAACATGTGCATGAAATTAATCATGTGTAAGCAAACATGAATTCTCAACTTTTTAGTGGTTTTAAATATGAATCTTTCCTTATATATAATTTATTTACAACTAAAAGCTTATCTATAATATTTACTTAAAATAGTATGAAGTAGTTTATAACATATATAGCGAAGAAGAGATATTGAAATAAAATTTGTAACCTACACAAATAACATTTTTTATTACAATTATTTAACGTTTACTTTTTGGAATAAAACTTCTCTTTCATTCACGTTTCTATTAGTGGATGGATTACATAGTTCATAACAATAGTCTGTATCTATGATTTGCTTATGTCGAGCAAGAGATTCTTGAAATCTACTTGTATATATCATGTTGAACAATATTAACTTGATAGGTTGACAAGAGCGGAGTTAGGAAATTATTTTTGAAATAGCAAACTTAAAAAAAAAACTTTTAAGAGCGAATATCAATAATACCTTTAAATATATATAAATTTTATTATTTTTAAAGGGACAAAATTAAAATTACCCTTAAAAAGGCTACCTTAAGGCATGCCTTGACTTCACTGCTCGCACTGCTACACTGAGGACAACTGTCTACACTGCTCGCACCATGCTGCCCTGCAGGTTGGTGCATACTTTAATTCTCTAAATGTTAATTTGAAATGGTGTTTTGATCTAATTAGTTGACAATAATTAATTTTATTTCAAAGGAAGGCACGATAGAGTAATTGACTTAATGATGCACATAATGATCGAAAATATGTAAGCTAATCTTTCTCTGTTGGTTTTAAGTGATAACAAATATTGTCAAGTGGATTTGGTTCGGTGGTCGGATAATTTAATTTTGAGATGCAATTTCCATGCAAAATTGGTTTGAAGTTCTTTAATCATGCCAATTTTTGAAAAATTAATTAATTTAGAGGGGATTTGGTTAAGGTTTTCTAATTAGGAGCTTAATAGCTTTATTGCATCAATAACTAATTAATCATACAAGCATGTTTTAGGCTTCTTTTACTGCAACTACGGTTCCTTGCTTCCGGTTGATACCAATAAACTTTTTTTTTTTAATTAGTCGTTAGCCTAATAGTGTACGAGTTAGAAAAAATGTATATATATTCATGAAAAAGTTGTACATAGTCGTGGTTGATGTTAAAGGTGTTGAAAATAACTAACCCGAATAATCGACCAGACTTTAATTGAATTCGGGTTAAACGGATCGGATTGACTTATTCGGTTTATCAATCAAAATAACTTAAATCCGAGTGTCGCACCCTCAAGACACGTGGCAGCGGAAGGTAGGGTGTTGCGTTGGGGGCGCCGACCAAATCAAATATCACAACACAAGAATTACAACAAACGACCTCTATATGAGACGTTTCAAAAATCATTACATTTCGTAGTTACAATGTTTACATATGTTTTGCCAAAAGTAGAGACGCATCTAGTACAAGATTACAACATATCATAATGCAAGCTAATCTCTGTTGTTTGTGAAAAATATGCGACTCGAGCTATCTCCTTCCAAAAGCAAACCTACTGCGGTTGGTCTCCTCAGAAATACATACTAAAAGGTCAACATAAAGTTGGTGAGTTCATAGGTTTGTAAACAGTTGATATAACATCGTATGGAACACAAGATTTCTGTTTGTATCATTCAACAATGATAAGTAATGTATTGCAAAAAGCAAAAATAGGGTATATTGTTGTCATGAGCTCATAGTTCGAGCTTAACTGTGGTGTCGGGTCACAATCAAGTGCCACGATCGGGGTGCCTCCTAGTGAGTGCCTAATCCAACACTCGTAAGAACAAATGATAATGCGTTTGTTTGACCAGTTAGCGCGACTAACCCGAACGGGGGGAGTCAATCCCAAATAATACTATTCATTAACATTCACGCTATAACGATACTAACAAACTATGATGTGGGTGACTTTCAGGATTAGTAAAATAACTCATGCAACCAATATATCGAGTTTAATACTTGTGTTCACATGAAAATAGCGGTATAAGAGCAGTTGTATGTATTCTCACCCCAGTTAGATAACAGTAAAAAGGGGCTATGAAACTCACATGAGATTAGTAGGCAAATAGCAAATAGCAAATAGCAAGCAATGTGTGATTCCAAATGCAACCTTCTAACGCCCTAGACGTATAAAGTTGTATAAGTAGATGTCTCAAAAGATCACCTATGTAAGTGGAGGGTTAATGTCCACTTAAGTAAATCGTGTAGGTGGAGGGTTAATGTCCACCTAAGCTAGTTCACACAATTCGAAATGTCCAATTGTTCAGTTATAGTTTGTGCTTAGAAAACATGTACGGGCCGTTGGTGATATTTTGTGAAAACACAGATTTGATTAATTATGTTACGCATTTTTCTACTTTTCAGTTATAGGTAATTGATCAGTGTGGCAAGGGGCGAAGCCCATTAATGACGGGGGTCCGGGGGCAGCGCCCCTGGTAGGGGGTCCAAGGGGTGGCAACCCCTGGTAGGGTCCAAGGGGCAGAGCCCCTGACTGGGGTCGAGCATGGAAATTTTTTATTTATGCTTATATTGCTTTAATAAAAACGTATAGATTCTGTGTTTTTAGCGATACTGGGTTAGTGTCTGTGACACCCGGCGAATTAGGCCGTCATTAGTGATTAATCATAGATCATTATTGAATGTAATTAGTGTGAAATAGGACTAATTACGATAGCACCTCGTATATTGTATTATACGCACGTACGTAATTAACCGTAAATTACGCAAATTCGATCGGATGGAATCCAACACAATAAATATGGACGTTGGTGAAAAACATTTTTACTAAATAACCTAATTATGATAAATAATTGTTATTTAACTTATATTATTACGATAATATTTAAAACGTTTCACGTTTCCTACAAAACGTATCGTACGCGACGAAAACGCGCGAATCGAACCCGACACCGAACGAAACCCGCCAAATATGTTTAAAAGATTCAATAAAGTATTAAAGAACATTTTGCCAATTTAAAATAACAACGTCGTATTCAAATATAAACACGAAAACTAAACGTTAACAATTAAATTTTAAAACACGCGATTAACGTTTAATCGAACGAGTAACGTAACACGAAATCGAGGAGCAAGACGCGAGCCCGAGGACCAACATTGGGCCAAGCCCAAAAACGGCCCAGCCCAGCCATGACCGGCCCAAATCCCTTTGGCCCACCTCCTCACTTTAAACACATATACACTCACACTCACACTTTTCACAAATAACCAAACACCCTCCTTTCTCCTAATTCTCTCTACCCCTCTTCCAAATCTCAGCCACCACTCACCACCCCCACATCCCACAACCCCTTCCAAGTTATCAAAGCACCACCATCATCATCTACAACAACAAGAAGAAGAAGAACAAGCTCACAAACAAGAAAACATTCACAGCAGCCCACTTTTCTTCATTTCGACTTTAAATCGAGTTTTCCTTGTAAGAATCTCTCTAAATCTTGTTCATTTTCCTTGGATGATGTTAATATACATGTTAAAAGTTCGTTTATGCTAATTATGTCCAAGATCTAAACCGAAAACCAAAAGATAAAGCTAAAAACTTTCGGGTAAAGCTATTAACCTTCGGACAAAAACTTAACCCGACTTTGACACAAGATATCTAACTCATTTCTTAACCAAATCGAACGATTCTTGAGTCTAAAATCAAGTTCAAGGAGTCTACTTTCGAACCCAAGTGGTTTGACGATTTTCTGAGGTCATTTGATATACGAAAACGATTTTACAAAAATATATGTCTGGATTGTCGTTTTGGACAGAAAAATCGACCAACTTTGGGAAAGCATATCTCGAGATCTAGAACTCCAAAACGACTGAAACCACTTGGAAAAGTTTGCTTTTTCTGTTACCTTTCAAAGTTGTACTTGCACTTTTTCTGAAGTTTTGTAAATCGTGAGATATAGACCAAACACTGAGCAAAGGTCCAAAAACCGACCTGCTGGACCTTTGTCTAATCCTTGGATGATTTCGTGAGCTATACTTGACCAAAAGTTATGAAATTTTTACTGGAGGTAGCTAAGATATGTAGGAACAACCGTGATTTTTCTTGGAGTTCATTTCGAATCTTTGGTTAGTCAAAACGAGCCCCAAAAACGACTCAAAAACTGAGAAGTTAACCAAGGGGGCTGATTTTGTGACAAAGATGAAACGACACTTTCGGGTTAACTATAAAACGTAACGACAATTTTCCTAAGCTCTAGTAACATATTTAAGACTTCCCTAAAAGTTTCGGGTCAAACCGAGCACATTTGACCAAATTCCCGAACAAAGAAAACACAACAGCCCGTCTGTGTCGCAGCTGGCCCAAGGCCATTGCGACACAAAGCTTGTGTCGCTAAAACATAAGACAGCAGTACTAATCTGCGACACAAAGCTTGTGTCGCTAAATCATAAAACAGTACTAACCTGCGACACTAAGCTAGTGTCGCAGCAAATTGAACTAACAGTAGTAACCCTTGTGTCGCAATAATACAACCAACAGTGTTAACTGGTGTCGCAAGTCCTTGCGACACTAACACTGGTGTCGCTAAACCAAAATCAAAATCACAACTTGCGACACTAATCCTGGTGTCGCATAAATCTCAACTTTTGAGGCAGTTGCGACACTAACCTAGTGTCGCAATATGCCTTGGTGTCGCCCCTAGTGTCGCATAAAACAGAGTTAGAACATGTTTCACCAACTATTAAATACGCGTAATAACGAACGTTCACATATAACACTATACGTACATGAAACTCATATACTCTATTAAGTATACAATGAAACAAACATAATAATAAAGTCTTCGAGAATTATTATTACAAAACATCACCAACGGGCCATACATATTTTCTAAACGCAAACAATGAACAAACACTTGGACATAACTAGTTGAGTGGACAACTAGCATGAATGATCTTTTGAGACATTCACTCATACATAACCTTGTGCGTTTAGGGCGCCAGAAGGTTACACTTTGGACAAACGTTTATTAACTTAAACGCACGCTTACAAGACTCAGGTGAGTCTCATAGCCCCGCTTTTACTGTTTATACTATGGGGTGAGATTACATACACTGTTTATTATAATCACAAGTAACTGAAACAACTGTTATACGGATTGCATGAGACCTTTAATCCACTAAAAGTCCCCACCTTATCATGGTTCGTTAATTGTATAAGCGCGAGTATTATTGGATAGATCTATCGGGGATTGACATCCCCGTCCGGGCTAGTCGCTCTAGCCGACCCACGGACGCATTAATATTTGACTGTTACAGGTGTATTGGATTATGCATCTGCCCGAGGCACAAACTAGGTTAAGCGTCGAACTGTGAGACTCATGGCAATAGTATACACTTATTTTGCATTTGTGCAACACTGATTAAATCTTGTGATTATTACCAACTTTTGATAACTGTTTCAAACCTATGAACTCACCAACATTACGTTGACCGTTTCAGTATGTATTCTCAGGTTCACAACAGGAGTAGGACTACCTCAAGACACGATAGCTCGAGTCGCATGCTTATAAACATCAGAGATTTTCTTGCATTACTATTTTGTAACATTGGTCATGTATTAGAATCTCTTGAACTATTCGCGAACTCAAATCTTAATGTAAACGGTTGAATTACTAATGTAATTACTTTGTATTATTTTCAAAACGTCTCATATATAGTCGTTTGCCTTAACTTTGTGTAATGATCCATGATTAGTCGCGCCCCAACCCGACTTCCGCTGCATCATAATTTGGGGGTGCGACAGTGTCGCTATATGCGACACTAAGGTATTATGCGACACTAAGGCTTGTGTCGCTAAAGGTTAGTGTCGCAGGTTTGGTGAGACAGTAGGACCCATTGCGACACCAAAACTTGTGTCGCAAAAGGTGCCGATTGGGATACTCTTGCGACACAGAGGCTAATGTCGCTAATGTGACGATTCGTTCCCCTCCTGCGACACAAAGACTTGTGTCGCAAAAGGTGCCGATTGGGAAGCTATGGCGACACAGAGGCTTGTGTCGCAGACGATTCGGCTTCTTCTGCGACACTAAGGCCTGGAACAGGTCATTTTTGCATGACTGATTTCGTGATCTAAATGTTCGAACAAAAATTCAAGAAAAATTTGAGTTGTTCCTTAGTATCTTGGCTAATTAAAATAATTTTTCCAGAATTTTTGGGTATATCTAAGAATTTTTAAAAATTATGTTTGTTCCTTGAGGTCAGAAAGTGACCAATCTGGACACATGCAACAAGATCGGATTTCTGGACAAAATCTGCACATTTCCCGAAAACGTTATTTAAACAACATTTGTACCTAACAAAATTTGTGAACTTTTGGCGGTATTTCAAAGTCATTTAGAGGTGTATATCTCGAGTTATGATTAAAACAAGAAGAGTGAATTTTCTGACTTTTTGGACAGCCCGTATACATGTTTTTGTAAAAATCATTTCGTGTATCAAACGAGCTCCAAAAATTGTGAAACCACTTGGAAATGAAAGCTAACTTCTTAAAGTTAATTTTTGCCTTTTGAATCGTCCATTTTGGTTTAGCTTCTAGGGAGAAATGTCTCCTTGAAGTTGAACTATTTTTCTGCCCAGAAATGCATGTGACGTTTTTGAACATTTTAAGCCATGAAAAATGTTTTTGTGTTATGTTTTGGACATTTCCTTGTTAGATGAACATTATAACATGTTTATAGAAGTGTTTCAAGTGTTTTAGAAAAAGTTTTGAAGTCCTTACAATGTTTGTATAACCGAGCAAAAGGAGAAAGATGATGAGAAGGCTTGATCTTGCGTTTTGACTTGATTTCTTCTTGGAAATGTGATGGGGGATGATGGTGCTTGGTGGTGGCCGGTGGTGGTTGATGGTGGTGACAGCCCTTGGGGCGTTTTTGAGAGAGGAGAAGAGAGAAAAAGAGTGTTAGTAGGTGAAATGTTGTGTGAAAAATGAGGAGAATGGAACGGAATAGAGATTAAATAGTGTGGCCCTTTGGCTGGATTGGGCCGAAAATGGGCTCAGTTGGGTCGGTCCAAGGGAGCCTTGGGCTCGTACAATAGTTTTCTCAAGCCCGTGTTACGTTATTCGATCGGTAAAACGTTATTCGCGCGCGTAAAAATTAAATATTCAACTTTTAAATTTTTGTGTTATATTTTTGATACGACATCACTATTTTAATTTGACCAATATCTTTAAAAATACATTATTGAACCTTCTTAAAATATTTGTCGGTTTCGTTCGGGTGTCGGGCGCGATTCGCGCGTTTTCGTTGCGTTTGTTATGTTTTAAGCAAAACGTCTAGGTTTTTCGTATATTATTATTTAATAATAATAATATAGGGTAAATAATTACTATTTAATCTATAAAATAGGTTTACATTATTTATGAAAAATTATCACCAATGCCGTATAGATTGTCGGACCTCGTCTGGTTGTTTCGCGTAATTACAAATAATCACGTAAATGTATATAAACATATACAAGTAGTTACAAGTATTTAGCTTAATCAAATACTAAATACACGTAATTATGGTTCTAGCTTAAGGTAATCATTACCCTAAAGTGTCGGGTGTCACACCGAGTAACCCAAATCTTATTTGGATCGGATTACGAATACATGCTTTTGATCTTGGTTAAACTGAACAAACGAATAACCCGATAAAAGTATTAAATATACAAATATAATTTTATTTATGTTATTTATGATTTATATGAGTCTATCACTTATAATGATTTATATAAAACTATATCATTGTTATATTATGATGTTTACATTGACATGAAAGTATATCAATTTATCTTATTCGGATTAAAATACATTACCCGAATTTGAACCAATCCAAACTGAATCCGAATAACCTCTACCCGAATATCCGAACCTTATTCGATTGAAATATACGAATAACCCGACCCGAATAACTACCCAAAACTTGAAGAGTTTAAGCTAACAACACGTACCCCTATTGGTGTGTGATCTCTTCTTCCAAAACAAAAAAAATTGTTTTCCTATTAAACTCTAGCTTCTCATACATTATACATGTTTGTTATGCAGATTGACTTTTATACACGTAATTATACAAATATCTAGAAATAAAATAACTATAAACATAAATAAATAAATGCTATTATAAGAAGAAGATGACAGACAAGCGAGTCTATCATTAATAAATTTCCGGGAAGTACGGCACCATAGGTACGGCTGCTTATACCACCACGTCACATGCATGCCCCACAAATCCGCATGCGGTACGGAAAATACACGAAATTTATGAACTACATTATATATATTTTATTTTTATTATTTTATATAATAAAAACAAAATTATATTATTATTAAAATTTAACTACTATTCGTCATGGATAGTCTTGAGTTATCCTTTAAAAATAGACATGACGAAGCTAATTGAAGTTAGTACTGATTTGGGATTTGTTCGGTGTAAAATGTGTACTTATTTTGAAAAGAGTTGTATTCTTCGTTGGTAGTACTATTACAGATTAATTGGAATCCCGATTCTATATAAAATGAGTAACATGTTATATGTTATTAACTAGACCCCAACCCCTATATACACACAAACTATTGAATTTGTATTTATTTTTTAAAAATATTCAGAATTAAAATAGATGACAAACATTTATGTCTTCGACGTAGTTGACAAAGACAAATGATCAATGTTGATTAAACAATAATAGATGAAGAGAATGTGGGTCCGATCTTTTATTTTTAATATCTTTTTATTGGTTAAATATTTATTTGTGAGTTACTTTTCACAATTTGTCACTAAATCACTATATATAAAAATGGTTTAAAGTATTGAACTTAGTGTTAGAGTTCACATTCACTAACAAACTGAACCGGTCCAGATGCTCCTGAATATAAAAGTAAGTTATTAAGGTAAAAACATATGAATTTAAACACACAATGAACTTTGAAAGTGAAATATCAATGTAAAGAAGATTATAGTATCGATTAAACTAATAATAACTTATAATATAATACTAATTACCAACTTATAGATCTTTTAGGACGCATGTACCATTGATTTGTAATTTGAATATAAAATAATACTCGGTGAATCTTTTATCACAAGTAATATTTTATGCATTATGTAACTTTTATATTACTTTAGCAAGGATAACTATATCAGTATTATGTTTGTAATAAAGTTTTAAAGTGTTTTGTAAAGAGTTTTTTTTATTTGTTATAATGATTTTTGAATAATATTTAATGTGATTTTTCATGCCATTAATTATCGTTGGTAGGGGTGTTTATTATTTGGTTTAACTGAATAACTCAATTGGTATTTTTTTTACCAAAAATTAACAAGTATAATTTCAGGATCAAATTCATTATGTGAGGTAGTGTGCTTGTTATAATTTTCAAGACAAAAAAATATAAATGAAACAGTGAGTTACTAAAATATGAACTTTAATAATAAAAACGAGTATTGATCAAGATAATACGAGATAATGCTCTGTAAATCAAGATAATACTACTTTTGCGAAGAAAACAGTTTATATTATGCTCGAATTGAAAGACAATGCGATTAAAGTAAAATCGACACAATTAGTTACGAGGAAAGCCCTTAATCCTTTTGGATTGCCGGCACAAAACCTCGGGAATGATCAATAGACCCTTGCCTTTGTTGATTTTATTTAATAAAGTAATGGAATTACAAGTTAAAAGCACAATATGATCTATCTAAGAGTGTTTCGTGAATTTAACCAAGTAAAGATGAATTGCAGAAGTGTTGTGAAAGTACAGAAAAGATCATGTGTCCTATTCGATCATATTGCCTTATATTTATACTAAACAATACATCCCGAAATATCCGGGATCCTCCGATATATGCTGCAATATCCCAACGTTCTTCTTGACCAAGCATCTCACACGACTAAGTCTTTTCCCGTTGAAATAGAACTAGTCTTCATCCAAATAATCCGGGGTTAGTTGGTTGAACTCATCCCGCGTATTGACCTGATCAGGATATATGGAAAAACACACGGATTATTAGCATATGATCCCTGGACATAACGTATCCGGGATCACAGTTATACCAAACAAAGATAGTATCACTGGTCGCATATATCTTCAACTGTGTCGAAGATCATAGACTTTACATCTTCCTTGCATACTTGTAACTTTCTTGGAGGATCCTGCCAAAGAAACTATAAAAACAATACTAGGATCCATGTACTCTCAAGATCCTGATTATCCTGTGTGACAAACATAACATGTTAAACATATCTACTCTTGATAAATATTATCTTACCAAGATCCAGGATCCTGCAATGTTAGTATAAAATTCACCCACAACAATTGCCCCCGAAGTTGTATCGTTTATCGGGATTCCGATGGCGATATAACTTCCCTACATCCTGAACAAAGTTAGGTGAGATATTTATATGTTTCGATAAACGAGCCCGAGAAACTATCGGTTCTTTGATAAAGCAGTCGATCTCCCGTATTCTTCATCATTATCCACTCTTTCGATTATCCTCGTCAGGTACGTTCTCTGTTCTCCGTATTTCTTTTTTAGGGTTTTTGAACTTTTATCACTTTTTTCTGACCCATCTGTTGAACTCGCAGCAAATTTTGCACAATTGGCACCTCCTCTTGAGGATACTGAAAGTAAGATAACGACCTTCTTGGAGATTCCGAACAACGAAAGAGTATTCAGGCATCCCCAGCAGTGTGAGAGCATAGGATCCCAAGAATCTGAAGCTACAATGTCAGGTAAATAAGAATATATTTTCAAAACAAAACTTACATATCTGCTTTCTGATTTATTTTCAAATTTGTAGCCCACTTTTCTCTCTCCGACATTGATGCCGAGACCTCATTAATCAAGGTATGTGACTCTTATCTCCTGCACACTCTAAGCCACGCGTTCCCTACCTGCGATCAAAGTCAGCTGCCAAAAGGAAGAAGACCGAAGAGGTGATAGACCTAAGCGACTCTCTTTTCGACTTTGACAAGGTATGTGACTCTTATCTCCTGCACTCACAATTGTCAGTATAATTTGTGTTTCAAGATCCTGAACCCTGAAACATAATTCCACATCGTTTATTTATCTTTGACAGGCTCTCAAGCAGTTATCCAAATGCCATCACGAGAAGTTGGATACAATTGAGAGTATGCAGAAGTTAGCCGAGGCTAGGATTGCTGCTGTCGAGAAGGATGTTGCCGAACTTGTCAAGCTTAGGAAAGAGAACAAGGATCTCAAATCCAGTATCTCCAAAACGCTTGCTGAAGCCGATGCCAAGATCTTGAAAGAGAAACAGTTGCTGCTTGCTGAGATCAAACGAGATGCCACCATTGCAGTACTTGAAGCAAGGATATTGATGGCTTCAGAAGCAGCTTCTACAGGCTTTGATGCCTCCATCTGGAGCGTCCAAACGTGGAAGGAGAAGCTGGCAAGCTTAAAAGGTGAGGATTCCGCAACTCCTGAAGATATTGGTGGCAAAATGCCCAAGGAGGTTGGAGCTGTGGCAGACGGTGAGAAGGATCCTGTGGCTGAGGTGATGATGGATTTGGCAGCGCTGGAAGGTGGTGATGTTCCCCTAGGCAATGATGGTATTAAAGACTAGCCTGAGCCCAGGTTTTAAAACACTTTTAATTTGTTTTCATATGGGTTGTGGTAAAAACAATTTATTCGGGGTGCGGTGGATCCGGTGTGATCGGCTATGGTGGAGTCGTGAAGTGGTTTATGTTGGCCACTTGATTTATTCTAAATATCTTGTAAACTCTTATTATCCCAGGTCAAGCTAGTCTTGGGATACTTCAGTTGTCAATGCATTTAGTTTTCTTGTCTATCTTCTTCTTTCAGGATACTGGAAAAATTATCCCAGTAACACTTGAGATTATTTTGATGCTCAGGATACCCATATTTCAGGATCCCAAAACATATGTCTTGATTCTGATGGAGTTATGATCACAATTATATCCTGCATATAAATGTTAAATGTTCTAGCAATGTGAATACATCACAATTACTTGAACAAATCGTGGGCCAAGCTAGAAATAACTTTAGGGTAATGTGAAAACATTACAATCGTGCGCTATGGCAGAAAAACTTTAGGGTAATGTGAAAATATTACAATCGTGGGCAAAGCCAGGGATGACGTGAAAACGCCATAAACCGTAGGATGACGTGAAAACGCCATAAACCGTAGGGTTAACACCTAGTGCACTCGGTGTTAACAAATCGTGAGAGTTCAAATTATAGACAAATGATCATGAAGTTGCCGGGCACCAAAGGCGAAACCGATTCCAATCTCCTGATCCTATAATTGAACAACGTGCGCTACATGCGAGGGTGTTCAAACCCGAAAACGTAAGAGAGGTGTTTATCCGTATTTCAGGAAACCTCTAAACCTTAGAAGGAATCGCAGGGATCTTTAAACGTGCGCTACAGGCGAGGGTGTTCAAACCCGAAAATGTAGGAGAGGTGGCCAACCTCTAATCTTCAAACGATCGTCTCCAAGCAGATCTACAATATGTAAGATTCTAAATGAAGGTGGGTGTTAGGTTGCCTAATACCCCTCCGATGCTTAAGTCAGTATCTTGGGTAAAACTTAATAAAAACAATAAGAAGTATATGTAATTTGTCAAATAACTATAGTATAATAATTAATGGAAAGATAAGGATTACAGAGTTACCTTCATAAGTTGAATATAAACACTCAACTTACACATGATAGATCTTCAAATGGATTGCATTCCAGGATCTCGGAAGGAGATCTTCATCAATCGTAGCCAATCTGTATGCCCCCTTACCAGCATCCGAATCGATGAGGTACGGACCTTCCCACTTAGGTGCAAGTTTACCCTCAGCAGGATTTTGAGTGTTCGAAAATGTTTTTCTTAAAACCAAATCACCAACCTGAAATCTTCTTATCCTGATATTCTTGTTATAAGTTCTTGAAATTCTTTGTTGATACGCCGCCATTCGGATCTTAGCCTGATCCCGGAGTTCATCAATCGTATCAAGATCTTCAGTTAATGCATTTTCATTAGCTCCTATAGTTTGCATTCGGGATCTCGCTGTTGGGATCACCATCTCAGTAGGGATCACAGCTTCTGAACCAAATACTAAAGCAAAAGGAGTTTGCTTAGTAGCCTCTTTCTCTGTTGTCCTATCAGCCCATAAGACGAAAGGTAATTCTTCGGCCCATCTTCCTTTCTTAGCATCCAATTGTTTCTTTAAATTGTTGATAATTATCTTGTTGCTAGATTTCTCTTGACCATTAGCTTGAGGATGAACTGGTGTTGAAGTTATCATCTTTATTCCCTAGCTTTCACAAAAATTAGTCGTTCTCTTACCAATGAATTGAGATCCATTATCACAGACTATTTCTGCAGGGATCCCGAATCTGGTCAGGATATTCCTTTTAATAAAAGAGATCACATCTTTTTCCTTAATCTGAGCGAATGCCTTTGCTTCAATCCATTTAGTAAAGTAGTCCGTCATTGCTAACATGAAGACTTTTCCACCAGGTGCAGTAGGTAATTTTCCGACAATGTCCATCCCCCATTTCATAAATGGCCACGGTGAAATAACGGGATACATAGGTTCTGCTGGTTGATGATATATGTTGCCATGCCTTTGGCAATCATCACACTTTCGAGCAAAATCCGCAGCATCTTTTCTCATAGTTGGCCAGAAGTATCCGGTTCTCAGGATCTTGGAGAATAAAGCTCTGCCCCCAGTGTGATTCCCGCAGTCTCCTCCATGTATGTCTCTTAACACTTCTTGAATCTCAGGATCCTCAAGGCATCTCAGGAGTGGTCCTGCAAGTGATTTTCGATATAGTATACCATTTAAGATAGTAAAGCGAGATACCTTCATTCGAAAAGCTTTTGGATTCCTCTGATCTTTCAGGATCTCATCTGTTTGCAAATATCTCATAATTGGTTCCATCCATGATCCCGAACTGCTCGTAATGGTAGACATATCCCCATCATCGTTAGATTCGGCATCAATGCTTGTACACCTTCCTTACTGGTAATGGCTGGTGACATGATATATATAATCGGGATGTTGACGCCAGCTGGGATCCTGAAGGCTGATCCAAGATTAGCTAAAGCATCCGCTTCAATATTATCCTCACGTGGTACCTGATCGATACTGAAGAACTCGAAACTAACTGCAAGATCCTTAACTATCTCCAAGTATAATGCTAATTTTTCACCTTTTACAGCATAAGTACCGTTATAATGATTAGCAATTAACAAAGAGTCAATATATGTGTTTAAATGTTTTATCCCGATATCCCTCACTAATTGTAATCCTGCAATTAAAGCTTCATATTCCGCTTCATTATTAGTGGCTTGAAATTCGCAGCTAATGGCTTGTGGTATAATATCCCCCTAGGCGATTTTAATATGATCCCCAAACCGGTACCTTTTGTATTGGAACCACCATCAGTGAATAATATCCATTTATCTTTCATTTCATCTAATTGTTGCACTTCCAAATCTACTCCATCCTTAAGATCACTATTGAAATCGGCTATAAAGTCTGCTAATACTTGTGATTTTATATCGTTCCTAGGTTCATAAATAATATTATAGGCACTCAATTTTACCGACCATCTTGCCATTCTACCCGACATTTTCGGTTTTCTGAATACGGATTTAATGGGATAATTAGATTTAATGTGTATAGGATGTGTCTCAAAATAATGTCTAAGTTTAGTGGATGCCATAACTAAAGCGAGTATAAGTTTTTCTAAATGAGAATACCTGGTTTCAGCATCCAATAGGCTTTTACTTACGTAATATACAGGATGTTGCTGACCTTCATGATCCTTTGCTAATACTGCACTTACTGCGTTCCGGGATACTGCGAGGTACAAGAATAATGGCTCATTGTTTTCCGGCTTCATCAACAGTGGTGCGGATGCAAGATAAGCTTTCAAGTCTTGGAATGCTGCTTCCTGAGTATCCCCCCACTCAAATTTTTTATTCTTCTTCAGGATATCGTAGAATTATTTACAGCGGTCTGAAGATCTTGAAATGAATCTGTTCAACGCCACTATCCTGCCAGTCAATCTTTGAACATCTTTCGAACTGGTAGGAGACTTGAGATCCAAGATCGCTCTAATCTGTTCTGGGCTTGCTTCTATTCCTCTCCTGGTAACCATATATCCCAAGAACTTTCCTGCCCCCACTCCAAAATTGCATTTGGCAGGATTCAATTTCATATTGTAGTGATCCAGAATGTCAAATGCTACTCGAAGATCCCGAAGGTGGTCCTCGGTTTTCTTTGATTTTACCACCATGTCATCGATATAGACCTCCATAGTATCACCTAGCTGATCTTTAAACATTCTATTCACAAGCCTTTGATAGGTTGCACCTGCATTCTTAAGACCAAATGGCATTGCAATATAACAATAGATACCTATTGGAGTCATAAAGGCAGTATCCTCTTGATCCGATGGTTCCATTTGAATTTGTTGGAATCCTGATGAAGTATCCATAAAAGTCATGATCTCATGGCCAGTCGTAGCATCCACCATGGAATCAATATGAGGCAATGGGAATGGATCCTTAGGACAAGCTTTATTGAGATCAGTGTAGTCGGCACAGACCCTCCATTTTCCGTTCTTCTTTTGTACCACCACCACGTTTGCCAACCATCTCGGGAAATTAACCTCCCTTATCATGCCAGTCGCAAGTAATCGTTCCACATCCGCTTGAATGATAGCATTCCGTTCCGGGGCAAATTTTCTTCTCTTTTGATGCACCGGCCTGAAACTACTGTCAATACCAAGTTTGTGAGTAATAACATCTTTCGATATACCTGTCATATCTTCAGGTTTCCAGGCGAAGGTGGTTTTTCTTTCTCTCAGATATCCTATGAGATCCTGCTCGAGATCCCAGATCCTATGAGTATTTTATCTTCAGGATCATCATCATTTAGGGGCACTTCTTTGACATCCTGCTCTTTTGCTTCCAAAATGCCCAGCGCCCGGCTCTATAATTGCTATGCTGGCGTAGGCTTGGTAGTAGGTTTCATTGATGTCGTATAACAGTCCTTTGCCTCTTGTTGATCACTGTTGATCTTGACTACCCCCCAAGGAGTAGGTAATTTCACGCATTGGTGATATGTTGAGGGTACAACTTTCATGTCATGAATCCACGTTCTGCCTAAAATGATATTATAGCTAGATAATGAATCAATAACACAAAATTTTTGCATCAAATTTAACCCCTCAATGTATACAGGAAGTTTGATTTCTCCCACAGTATTCTTTATCTCTCCGCTGAATCCCACAAGCACAGTAGACTTGGTGATGATCTCGGATTCCGGGATACCCATTCTCTTCAAGGTTTCCAGCCTGATGATGTTGACGGAACTTCCTCCATCGATCAGAATCCTGCGAACAAAGATATTGGCCACATACAGGGTAATAACCAATCCATCATGGTGGGGATCTTGAACATCTACCATGTCATCCTCGTCGAATGTTACCACCTTTTCGTCCTTCGCAATCGTAGTTCTGGTTGGTTTATTCTGCTTTTCCTTTTTAGCCTCCTTGGCGTGTCTCTTTGCTGCAGAATAAGACGTACCACAAATGTCAGAACCACCAGAAATAAAATTGATTACCTTGGCATCCGATGGTGGGGATCCTGCCCGCTGCGGGATTCTGGGATTACTTCCAGATTCTGGATTCAGAATTTTCTCGGGATCCTTGGAATAATTTTTCTTTTTCCCCATCAGTTCCTTTAGGTATCCTTTGCTGAGTAGGTGGCTAATCTCTTTTCTGAGGGCTATGCAATCCTCGGTAATATGGCCGAAGTCTTCATGAAATGCACACCATTTGGATTTATCCTTCGAGCCCGTGCTTTTCTCTATTTTCCTTGGCCATCTTGCCTTATCCCCGAGATCCTGCATTGCACACAGTATACTTGTGGTATCAACATAAAAGCAATAGTCAGTAATATGAGGATAATCATCATCATCCTCTTCAACCACATTAACCCGATGGTTATCATTTCTTGCATATGGCTTGCTCCTGCTCGCCTTGTATGAAGAGGATTCCATCTTTCTATTAGGTTTTTCGTATACATGGGTCTCCAACCGTTTCCGAACCAATGAGTCTTCTTCGAGTCTTATGAATCTTAAAGCCCTATTTCTGACTTCATCAAGATTCCTGCAAGGATTCATCATGAGATCCTGATAAAACTGAGAATCCCTCCTGATCCACGTTTTGAAAGCTTGCACAGCAGTTGACATATCTAGATTGGGTATGTCCAATGATTCACGTCCAAATCTGCTAACAAAGTTTCTCAAAGATTCATTAGGTTTTTGAACAACTCTATATAGGTCATTGGTTAGTCTTTCAAAAGTTCTACTGCATGAAAATTGATTGTTAAATAAATTAATCAAATGAGCAAAAGAAGTAATTGAGTAAGGAGGAACGTTTAATAGCCATTTGAGAGCAGATCTTGTGAGTGTGGATCCAAATCCTTTGCACAGACATGCTTCTTTAAGATCTGCAGAAATTGGGATGATCTCCATCCTTTCCCTGTACTGAGCTATGTGTTCTTCGGGATCCGTGGTACCATCGTACAATTTCATACTAGGGGTCAAAAATCTTTTAGGGATCTCAGCATCGCAAATTGGGGGTGCAAATCTCGATATCATGTGAGCCATCGGAGCAACCTCAGGGATAGGTTGCACAACTCCTGGAACGCTCGATATCATGTCTTTTAGCTTTTGCAGCTCCTTAGCCATAACAGGGCTCATACCAGGATCCTGCAAAAGGTTAGTTCCAGATGTATTATTAGAAGGATATTCGGTGAATAGGTTACCGCCATTCGGGATCCTCGAAGAAGATCCAAGATTCTGCCCGAGATCCCTCATGGTTAATACTGATGTTCCATATATCGGATCCGGGATCCCGATACTTCCTCGCATAGAAGCAAAATCTCCTTCATATCCCGAAAAACGCGGAGTATCAAAATCCAAGGTCCTGGCTCGAATCGGAGTAGCAGCTTGAGTCGCAGGGATGTTTGCTCTTGACCTCAGGTTCTCCATATCCTTTTTCAAGACTTCGTTACTTCGCTCCACTCGTTCCAATTGTTCTTTAACTTGGGAAAACATCACCATAATATCCTGGTTAGATATAATAACAGGATCCGAATCTGGAACTCGAGATCCCGGGAAAACATGAGCGGTAGAAGTTGTTCTCCTATAAGCGTTTTCAGTTCTCATTGTGGTCGAAGAAATGGGTGGTGGAGGAAGATTTGTCACAGTAGAAGATGAAGATGGCATAGTAGAAGATACTGATTGTGCTTGAGTCGACATTTTTGACAAAATCTTTTAAAAAATATGACTCAACAATGATTTTAACAAGAATTTGATTATGAAAAGCACCACTTGCCCCACGATGGGCGCCAAATTGTTTTGACCAAAAATTAACAAGTATAATTTCAGGATCAAATTCGTTATGTGAGGTAGTGTGCTTGTTATAATTTTCAAGACAATGAAATATAAATGAAACAGTGAGTTACTAAAATATGAACTTTAATAATAAAAACGAGTATTGATCAAGATAATACGAGATAATGCTCTGTAAATCAAGATAATACTACTTTTGCGAAGAAAACAGTTTATATTATGCTCAAATTGAAAGACAATGCGATTAAAGTAAAATCGACACAATTAGTTACGAGGAAAGCCCTTAATCCTTTTGGATTGCCGGCACAAAACCTCGGGAAGGATCAATAGACCCTTGCCTTTGTTGAATTTATTTAATAAAGTAATGGAATTACAAGCTAAAAGCACAATATGATCGATCTAAGAGTGTTTCGTGAATTTAACCAAGTAAAGATGAATTGCAGAAGTGTTGTGAAAGTACAGAAAAGATCATGTGTCCTATTCGATCATATTGCCTTATATTTATACTAAACAATACATCCCGAAATATTCGGGATCCTCCGATATATGTTGCAATATCCCGACGTTCTTCTTGACCAAGCATCTCACACGTCTAAGTCTTTTCCCGTTGAAATAGAACTAGTCTTCATCCAAATAATCCGGGGTTAGTTGGTTGAACTCATCCCGCGTATTGACCTGGTCAGGATATATGGAAAAACACACGGATTATTAGCATATGATCCCTGGACATAACGTATCCGGGATCACAGTTATACCAAACAAAGATAGTATCACTAGTCGCATATATCTTCAACTGTGTCAAAGATCATAGACTTTACATCTTTCTTGCATACTTGTAACTTTCTTTGAGGATCCTGCCAAAGAAACTATAAAAACAATACTAGGATCCCTGTACTCTCAAGATCCTGATTATCCTGTGTGACAAACACAACATATTAAACATATCTACTCCTGATAAATATTATCTTACCAAGATTCAGGATCCTGCAATGTTAGTATAAAATTCACCCACAACAGTATTGTTTGTATATTTTGGATTAGGTTATTTGAATTTGGTTTGGTTGTTGGGTGATACCGGATAAGGAATCAGTTTAATGGTTCGGTTTTGGTTTGAATATTTTCAATTAGGGATCCCTCGATAATTCAATTCCGATAGCCGACATACAACTCTAATTACGCATATAACTCAATTACCTCAAATACAAATTCATTTATCCAAATGACCCGATATGAACAATTAAAATTCTATTACTTAGTATTTGGGCAATTCAATTATCTTAATAATCTAAATCATAATTTAAGACTTTTATCTAGATAAATCGAAACCCAGCGAATAACCCAAACACTTATTTGGTTGGTTTGGATTGGATGACATATAGTTTGAATTGGGTCTCAAGTAGATTAAGAGTTGACCAAAAGCCGAATAAATCAAACGTGATAACTCTATTAACTCCAAACACGACCGATTAAACACCCCTATTCGTTGGGATAGTCGTATGCCTACTTTTGATGGATAAATTCACTATATATAACAAAAATTAAAATTTTAATTAGTATCATTTTGATTATGAAAAATATTTATGTTAAAGATATTATATTATGAAATATTAACGACTTATGGTTTCAAAATGTATTAAGTATTACACATTTTATAGTTAATTGTGTCAAACTTTAAAATTTTATATTGTGTTTATTAAAGTTCTAAAAAACATATATTGAATACATTTTGGACATATTTTTCTAAATAAACAGGCATGTTTTTAGTAAGTTTTATACATACAATAGGAAGTTAAGTATATACAAATAGATGTTTTTATAATTAAAATACATACGATAGACATTTTCAAGACTCGTCCCATGAAATAATATAAGTGTATAGTTTAATACATTTTGAACAATAAACTCATGTATCGTAAATCACTTCCATTACTGAATTTGCCATTAAATACAGTCATACAGAGTAGATAACCGTCGCTACCAAAATTAATGTTGGTGGCATCATATCAAGTAAATAAAAATGTTCAAGCCATATCGAAAAATCATAATCGTAATTTAGGATAGTTCAAATCTTCAAGACGTGTATAATCACAATATGAGCAGTTTAAACTCTCGAGTTCAAATCTTCAACCAATTAGGACATCTCTAATAAAAAGATTTCTTTTAAAAATGTTACAAAATCGATCCGTTTCTAAAAACCATTATTCAATTCAATTTAAATTATTCATTCTTTTTTTATTTATTTTTCATTTAATGCATTTATATTGTTTTTAAGCTTTAAAAAGCTTCTTACCGTGCTTTTCAACTTTGATTGTTTTTTCTAAGAGAGACGTCATAGCGATCTAATTCAATAAGTTTTGTCTATTTACATTACATAATAATAAATAAAGGGACTAATTTAATACCGTTCGTTGAAAAATAATATTTTTCAAAACTATTGGGGCCTATGCCATGCTTTTTTCAAAGTCGCTCCAATAATCCAAGGTATCTTACGTAATTTGACTTTTTAAAAGTCAAAGGATGATATTTCATGTTTCAACTACCACAGAACCGTACGGTCGTACGGCTAAAAATTTACAATTTGCTCATAAACATGAAATTAATGACATTTGAACCCTTGCATTTATGTTTTCAACATTTTGGTCCCGTGTAACTTGTATTATTTGGTTGATTGAAATTTTCAATTTTATTATTTGGTTGATGATTTGTGTATATAGCGTCGAGTTTAAATAACTAGTACATAGCACATCTTTTCGAGAGGTTATTTTTGGAAATATGGAGCGGTCTTTCTACCGCTATAAAATTCATCGTTCTAATAAAATTCATCGTTCTAATAAAAGAATTAGATCTCTTGTACCAGTTCTTTAACTATTTAATGTCATTTTTGAAACAGTTATATAAAAAGTGTGACAAGGTAAGTTCAATGTTTTAAAAACGGGAGCTCAGATTCCGGTTAAACAGATCCGATCCATTCAACCGGCTGGTTCAACCAGTTCGATCGGCCGGTTCAACCAGTTGTTGGATTATGTTCATTTGACATCTATTAATTGACTGGACTAGTCAAACTATGACAAATGACAAAAGGTTGAGCAAACAATAAGGGTTTTGTCACTACATGTATATATTTTAAGTTTTCAATGTTTGAATATAACCAAAAACACTTTACACAATAGTACATAGTACATACATTCAGACGTTCATCTATAACACTTTCACCATAAACACCCTTCACAATCTCTTTACAATTTTTAACACCAAATATTACAACAAAAATGTATACAACATAAGTCACAATTCTCAAATTTCAAATAAAAACTTCATTGACCTCCAAAGACAAATGAATCTTCAACACCACCATATCTCTATAATCATCACTGTGATTATTTAGCACCACCATGAAACTCATTGGCAACACACAAGCAGTAGTTACACAAAAAAAAAGAAAAAATAGTTGTTCAAACCTTCCCTAGGATATCTGATTTTGATTTCGTGATGGCCGGAATTGGTCGGAAATGGCCAAAATCAGTTTGCGATTTAGCTTGTGAACCTATTCGTATTTTTTTCCTAATTTTAAAATCATTAAATCAAGAAATAAAAAAAAAAAAAAATTCAGTTCAATTCCAGTTCGAATCAGGTTTGGTTGACAAGTGTGTTCACCCTCCATCTACTCCTCTCTATCTCTCTCCTATAATTCTTTCTCTCTCCTAATTTTTTATATGTAAATAATGCAATTTATTAACTTCAAAATAACAAGACAAATCACTTATATTAAAATATTTAATTATTTCCCTTTCCTGCTTTTTTTTTCAAACCAATATACATTACAAAATTCATCAACAAAACAAACACACTCTTTAATGTTGAATCACACACACACACATGAGAATCAGAAAAAATATAGAACAGTAAAAATTTTTAAATTATCGGAATTTTCACATGTTTAATGATTCAATCACATGTGATTATTGATGTAGATTAATGTTAAAAGAAAAATAGTTTGATAAAACTTCAAAATAACCATTAAAATCAAATTTATATTTTTTGCTTACATGTGCACATTTGACCTGTGCACATGTGAACATTTCATATATTCAATAATTTAACATATTTTTAGTGATTTTTAACTTTATTTTGTCAATAATATGAACATTAAATAACATTTATATGTAATTTGTTGCGTTTACATTTATAAAAATAATATAATTTAAAAGTTCTCGCAGTTCTGTACCTTTTTGTGGTTCTCGTTTGAACCTAACTATATATATATATATATATATATATATATATATATATATATATATATATATATATATATATAGTTTGGATCAAATGAGAACACCTTCAAAATAAGAACGGCTAAGAACGCTTCAAATGCACAATGACTCTTGATAAAATAGTTAGAGTCACATTCGTACATCTCAAATATGCAAAGAAAAATAAATATACACTTCTAAAAATGCACAAAAAATTAAAAAAAAAACGACTGATGCACGATTATCTCTATAATTGTGCGTCAATCGTTTTTTTGATTTTTGTGCATTTTCGAGAGTTCACATATATTTTTTTTACACATATTTGAGATGTATTAATGTGAATCTAATGATTTTGTTAGCTAGTTGTGCATTTATAAGGTGTTCTTAACCATTCTTATTTTTATGGTGTTCTCATTGGAACTATATATATATAGTACGAGAGTTCAAATAAGAATGCTAAATGTCGTCAGAACGTACTATTGACTTCGAAGATACTTTTTTAACTATTCGAAATATAATTTTCTAAAAAACTTTTTCTATGAATATTATTAAAAAAACTTTTGGATGCTTTGATAAAAATATAAATAAAAAATATTAACTTTTCTCCTAACCTTTTTACAGTCGCTATTATTGTGATTATTCTCTAATATATTGTGATTATTATGTGTTCAAGAAAATCACAAAATATGACTTAATAATCACATAATATTCATGTGATTATTAAGTTAAAAACTATCATTATTACAAATAAAAAAATTAATTAAAAATAACATAAGTAAAACGTAAATTAAATATTTAAAAATAGCTTCTAAAAGTTATTTGAATAAGAAACTACGAAGAAATTTTTATAAAATAACGTGTTTTGAATATTTAAAAAGTGATTTTAAAGTCATTTCTACGTTCTTACGAGATTTAGCCTTTTTATTTGAACGCACTCTAAACGTTAAGTAATTTACATAATATTTAAACAATTATTTATTTGCTTAAAAGTTCATTTTTATAAAGACTAGTTTCAAAAATAATCAAAGTATAGAAAAGAAATGTGAATAGAATCTTTAAAACGAAAATGTAACTTCAAATTGGAATGTATAAGACGGTTTTAAATATTTTGTTTCAATGAACTAAAAGTAAAATATAACGATATTTTATTTGTTGAATTGTTTTTCTTTCGTTCTAGAGTAAATTATTTAAGTCGTCCATGTGATTTCACGTTTTGTTATGGCTCGTCCATGACTTTTAAAAGCTATTTTAATAGTCTAATATTTGAAAGTTTATATTTTAATAGTCCCTAACAGCACGTTAAAATTGTCCGTTAAGTGACAACACGTGCATTGCACGTGAGGGTAAATTAGACATTTTATGCTCTTATCTTCTTTGATAAATTGATGGTAGTACTTGAAGCTTAAAGTACAATTGATAATGTTGTAATTAAAAGTGATGATGCAAAGGGTACAACTTTAAAACCATTCCAATTTTTCCCTAACTCCATTGTTCCAACCTTTTTTATCAGATCTTCCAGTATTTTCATCATTTTCGTTGCAAAATTATGGCTGAGAGTAAAACCCACCAATACTCATAAACTACAAACCTCATCATCAGTTTTCGTTGTCTTCATCTCCGGCGAGCCATCCGACGAGCCAAAGTCATGTCATCTCCGGTGAGCCAAAAGCGTTTCGTCTCAGGCGAGTCAAAGCCGTCTTCGTCTCAGGTCAGCCCAAGTCGTATTGTCTCCCGATCGAGATACAAAGCCGTCAGACAAATAAGATATGGATGAAATATATGTTCAGATCCTCTTTCAAACCGCCACCACGACGAAATCAGATCCAAATCCGTTTAATATCCGCCGTTATCATGATGATGCCGGAAAATGTAACTCCGCAATGGTGGTGTGATTTTCAGGTGGGTTTCATGTAGTTGTGGTGGTGGTGGTGCTATGATGATGTCGTTGGCGGCTACAACCATGAGGGTTGATTTGTTGTTATAAGTTTAAATTTGAATTTTCGCTTGTTCATCCCATCAAATGGTTATCTTTTTTTCTGGGTTATGTATGTGTCTCCCTGCGATTTTTTTATTTGGCCGGAAAAGCACAAGATTGGATTTGTAAATGGTGAAAAGTACGAGCTTGGATTTGTATATGAAATGCTGAAATCCATGTATTATTTGTGTTTGTTTAATTAAAGAAGAAATTAGGGTTAATTAATGATGTTAATTTTGTGGTATTGGGTTTGATGATAACTGTGTAATTGTTGTTATCTGTTGAGGAATGAGCGTGTTGTGATTTTCTGGTGGAATGTTAGGGGAAAGAATAATTTACCCTCACGTGCATTGCACGTGTTGTCACTTAACGGACAATTTTAATGCGGTGTTAAAAATTGGACTATTGAAATACAAACTTTAAAATATTGGACTACTAAAATAGTTTTTAGAAGTCAGGGACGAGCCATGGACAAAACGTAAAACAACGGGGATGATTTAAATAATTTACTCTTCATTCTATAAATGAATCGGATTGAAATTTAGTGAAACCAGTAATTAATACTGGTATTAACTCGCGTTATGCAGCGTAGTATAATATTTTATAATAAATAGTGACTCAATGATAGTTATAAATTATTCGCGATAATGAGTTGTTAGCGGTAATATGCATTATAGGTGGAACTTTTTGTAAAAAGTTTTGTAAATGTAAATGATATAAGATGAGTCTAATTTGATATATTTGGAAATGTACAAATGGAGAGTTGTTCTGAATTGTTTTCGTAAATGATATTAAGATAGAGATGTTTGGTATTCTTGTGAATAGTTGTGATTTGTTTTCCTATTTAGCAAGTCAATGAGATTAAATGAATGGTTTTACTGTAAGTTAGTCGTGTTTAAAAAAACCAAAATCGAAACTAAAAAAAAAATTGAAAAACCGGTTCGGGTTTGACCCAAACCGCCGGTTCATAACCGGTTTGGAATATGACCGTTATGAACCGGTTCGATTCGGATTTTTTCAAACCGGTTATTAACCGGTTTTTGAATATATCCGTTAAAAAAGGGAAAATGTGATATAGCCGTTTTTTTTTTTTTTTTTTACCATTTTGACATCTCAAAATTAGTATAAATAGATATGTTGAGTTTGGTTTAGTCACAACACTCAAACACTCTCAAAACACTCTTGAAACACTCAAGACGCATACAAAAACACATACAAAATTCTCATTTCTCAAATGGCAATTCAATCCGGTTCAACTTCCACCGGTGTTGGTTCTTCAAATGCACCAACGATTGTTCAAATTTTAGAAACAAAAAGAAACCAAGAAGTGTGGTGTAATTTCAACAAAGTGTTGTTGTTGGATGGCTCGATTAAGGCTCATTATAAACGTTGCGGAAAGTTTTTGAAACCCGAGTCCAACTCAACGTTGAAGCAACATAAAGAAAATTTTTGTGGTGCACTCAAATCTAATCCGGAAGAGGGACAAGCATCTATGGCACGAGATGGATGTATATTTACAAATGAGGTGGAACGGTGTCGAGAACAATTTGTAAGCTATGTGATTCAAGAAGGTTTCCTGTTCAACCACTTAAACAACCCTCGGCTTACTAAGGTGATTCAAAGTACTCTTCAACCACGTTATAATCAAGTAAATCGTGCTACTCTTAGACGTAATTGTATTAAATTATGGAAAAAAGCTAAAATACAACTAGTAAATGGTTTTGAAAACTTAAATACTAGTGTAAACTTAACAACCGATGTTTGGTCGGCTCCTCATGGTTTGCCCGGTTCGTACTTTTGTGTTACCGCGCATTGGGTTGATCCCGTGACGTGGCAAATGATGAAGCGTACGATTGCTTTTGAAAACTTTGAGTATTCTCACACGGGTCAAAATTTATTTTATATGTTACGAGATGTAATAAAAGAATTTAAATTAGAAAAAGAAGTTTTTTCAATCTCATTTGATAACGCGAGTAATAATACAAACGCCGTAGGAAGACTAATACTAAAATACCCACCACCTTTGAAGGACGTTTTTTTTCATAGTCGATGTGTTGCACACATCATAAACTTGGTTGTGCTATACGGACTAGCGGTTGAACAAATAAGTTTCATAAAGACGCTTCTAAAACTATGTTATAAGATATATTTTGTTCGGTAAAGCTAGATATAAACATTATATGAAATTGTGTATGGATACGGATTCCATTTTTTAACCCCTAATCGGGACGTTCCTACAAGATGGAATTCGACTTATAAAATGTTTTTATGTGGTTTACGCCAACGCCCAACTTTACAAAGTTTTCATGATGACCTTGCCAATAAGGGTAAAACTATACCATTTTCAAACCATTATTGGGATGTTATTATAAAAATAACCGAATCGCTCAAAGTTTTTAAAACCGCAACTACTTTATTATCGGGTATTTATTATCCCACGATACATTTGATACTTAATCAAATTTATTTAATGTGTAAAAAATTAAGCGAATACGAATTTAATGGTGATGTATATCCAATAATGGTAAAGCCCATGAAAGAAAAACTAAAAAACTATTTTAAAGAAATGCCACCGGTAATTATTTGTGCCACCGCATTGAACCCATATTTTAACATTAGCGGGGTGGAACTACTTATCGATTCCATTTGTAATGATTTGGAGTTGAATGACGAGGATCCATAGTTTACAACAAATGCAAAAACTTATTTTAATAAATGTTTTAATGATTTATTTAATGTTTATTTTCATAAATATGGTTCAACAAATGTTTCTTCAACTTCGGTTTCAGCATCGTGTAGTACATCTACATATAGGGATCCGATGATTAACTTATATAATAGTTTAAGACAAGAAAACACTAAACGGGCTAGGGGTGATGGTGACCAACTTGGGATAACCGAATTTGGGAGATATACTGGATCCGATTTTTTATTCACTATGGGACCCAATGAATTCAAACAATTTGATATTTTGGCTTGGTGGAAAGGACGGGAATCTCAATTTCCCGTTCTAACCGTTATGACCCGAGATTTACTAACCGTCCAAGCTTCTACGGTAGCTTCGGAATCCGCTTTTTCTATTAGTGACAAGGTATTATCTATACGAAGAACAAGACTCACATCGGCATCATTAGATATGTGTATTTGCTTAAAGGATCACTAAGACGCATCAGAGCGTATACAACACATTTCAAGTCTTGAAGGTGAACTAGAATACGAAGAAGATTTACACGATGTCGAGGTGGAAACGGGTATGGCATTCTCACTTTCCGATGAAGAAATCGCTCTCGATGAAGCTTCGCGCGAGGCTAGCTCCGAAGAAGATGTCGCTCTCTACGAAAATATGAATTAAGTTTTATGTTCGTATATTAATAAAAGTTGAATTTTATGATGATTTTATTAAGTTTATGTTTCCATTCCAAATGTTCGAATAATGTATGATGAGTTTATTGAATAAAAGTTGAAGTTTACGTTGTTTATTCTTGTTACGCTCAACTTTTTTTCTTTTTTGAATTATATAAAAAAACCGGTTATAACCGGTTTTTAATAACCGAAACGGTTCATAACCGACCATAACCGGTTATGACCGGTTCAGGTTTTCCTTTTCCAAAATCGGTTCGGTTCGTAACCGATTTTTGCTAAAAACCGGTCGTTGACCTTTGACCAATAACCGGTTCGTTTATTGTACCCGAATCGGTTTTAAAAAAAACCCGAGTTTGTACTGGGTAATTCAATCATTTTAATTTCTTTTAAAAAGTATAAAATTCAACATAAGAGACACTTTATTCAATAAATAGTTTATAATAAGTAGTAGTGGATAATAGGAAAGCCACAAAGAGATAGAAAATAGCCCGAAAATATTAATACTGCTTTATCAAAAATTATAATTATAATTATAATAATTATTATTATTTGGGATAAAGGCCCAATTATCTTAACAGTTCAATTCAATTATTAAAAACCGTTATCCAACTGGTAAGGTTTGTAAGCCCTTTGAATTGCCGTTTGTATTTGGGATAAAGGCCCAATTATCTAATGACCGAGGCCCATCTGTGAAAAGTTTTAAAACTCTCGGGACACAAGTATGCAACGATTAGTTTTTGTATAACATGCTTTAGCGCCTTTTCATAAAACCGTTTAAACCACAACAACGATTAATCAACGGTCACATCTTTTCACCAATAACCACCATTTTAAATCACAATAACCGTCAACCGTCACCACCATACCTATATATTCAACTTCCATGTTTCATCACAAATCTCTTTAACAAATTCACTCACAAAATTTCATCCCCAAAAAAAAAAGACTACAAACACACAACAATGGACAAAGATGGCAGTAAAACCCCGCCACCAGGGATCGGTGGTAAACCCACCACCCCACCACCATCATCATCCACCACACCGCCACCGCCTCCAACCCCGCCAACTCCTCAATCCGAACGCACACTAGCCGCGGCAACAACAATAACTAGTCCGTCAGGCACAAAACGTCCCATAACCCCTAGTGGTATTACTAAAAAGACCAAATCTTCGATTTGTCCGGTTTGTAATAAAGATATGTATCATGAAAAGGCGTTGAACGGACATATTAGATGGCACACGCATGAAGAGAGGGAAGCCGCTAATCGAGTTGCGAGAGCGCTTGCATTGAGCGTTAATGTGAATGAAGGCGAGGGTTCTTCTTCGTCTAAGAGAATGAAAGTTCCTGATCTTAATAAACCGCCTCCACCGGAAGATTAAAATGCATGGGATCGATATGTTGCGCACCTAATGTTGGGAGATTGATGTAATTTAATTTTAAGATTAAGTTAAATAATGTGGCAAACTAGTTAGACGATTTGATTTAAGGATTGTAATATTTTATGATCATAATTATTTGCACGGATGGAATTTGCTTGGGTTTGGTTGATTATATTATATGTATTAGTTTACCAAATATGTTGATTGTTGGTTGTCCATGCTTCTTTTGATCTTCTCAAAGTAGATGAAATTTATGGATCTGTGTCGTATCGATCATTTTGTTTGCTTGTTTGTTCTTTGATCATTCAAATGATTGGCGGGAAATTTCGTCTGCCTTTGGAAGATTAATGTCGACTATCCGTTACACTGCCAAAAACTTTGTAAGTACATAATTTAGTTTGATGACGGTTTTGTTGATATAATCATTTCTCATTGATATGATGGGAAGTGTATTTTGTATACATTATACTTGGTTGTTTATGTTATACATGTTCTGGTGATCATTTAGTACTTTAAAGATATGTCAAGTATCATATAATTTTCTTACAGAAATTTACAAGTTCAAAGTAATTTGGCCATCATTAATATAAAATTTAATAGTGTTTGTATAAACAAAGAAGACATTAATCATAAGAAATCAGATTCCTGATATGTAATTCTACAGCTATGTTCCCGATAACAATCAAGAGGAGATCATTCATAGTCAACCTCATAAATTTGGGTAAGATTTATAGAAATCCATGAATTGAGATGCTGGAACTCGAAACTTAAAAAGATATGGTTAGCAGAGGAAATGTTTAGAATCGTTGATGAAATTGTTAATCGAAGATCAATCTCAGATGACGTAGCATATCTTTCTATGCTGAGCATTAAATCGTTGTGGTGTGGTCGATAGTGGGAATTTTGTATGGAACTCCGTAAGTATTGCTAAGCGATCTTTATGTGTGAACGGGTCGATGAAAGGATGTGACAAAACTTACGAGGAAAATTTAGAGATTTTACTATAGAGTAAAACGTATTTTCATACAGAGATGATCAGATCGACTTACCTGGAAACCGAATTGCTCTCATTACAGAAGAATTTAATAAAACCAGTATAGGATAGTGTTCAATCATATACTTTTGGAAACTAGAACCATAGATACTGTTGAAAAATCTGTAAAACAAGTTAAAAGCTTAGATTAGTTTGTAGCAACAAGTTTAAGAGGATATACAATTACTCAGGTATAATTTCTATGCCAAATATTATGATCATCAACTAAACCAAATTCCCAGAATGGCATAACAAGAAAAGTACAATCTTTACTCACAAAAATGCCAAAAACAATTGCAGTAGGATTATCCACAAGAATCTCTTTATGTTTCTTGGACTAATAACTTAACTTTCCACTACCATCACAAGATTTACAAGATCGAGCCGACAGACATTTCGTGCAGTAGCTCCATTTCTTCGGTAGCCTGTCAACCACTTTGTCAAAATTAGTTCAAAGAATTATGTTTTAGTATACGTGCAAAACAAAAATTGATGCAAAAGTACCCGGCTGTGTATCTAGTAGCCATATTCTTTGCATTCAATCTGGCTTTTTCAGCACTACCATCTGACATTCTTTTGAGTACAAATCCTTCACCTTTGCATTCAGGACATAGCCCCGAACCACCACAATCGTCACAAGTTCTTGTTGGAACAGCCTGTCGTTCAAATAAACTAGTAGAAAAATAAGACAATGTATAACAATGCAACTTAGCCACCAAAAGAAAAAATGTTTACGAGGTAAAAAACAACATTTACCTTGGCTGTCTCTATAGACTTAGTTCTCCTAGCCAAAAGAGTAGCCGCTGCACCTACAACTGTGGCGGCAACTGCCACAGAAGCAGCTGTTTCTGGTAACCCATGTGGTACTGTTGCTTCTTTCGGTTTTGTAGGAAATAGGACGTACAAACTTCTTTGAAACGTGTTGTAGTCTTTAAACTTCAATTCTCTTGCTGTTTCATACAACAAAAGTAAATCAATATATGATGCCGAATAAAGTAGCTAATGAGTAAACATTTTTTTTTTTTTTAATAAAAGATTAAATAGAATAATTAAGACTTATGGTAATTGTTAACTTGGTTACAGGATTCAATGAAATATAAAATGATATGGTGTAAAGAGGTCTTTGTATCCAGTCTTTCATTTGTTTCTTTTCGTGTTTCGATTTCCTACTTCCAAACTTTACCATCAGTTTCAAAATACCAAGTCAATTTCTATTTCCTACATGCAGACTTACCCCCTGCAACCGTTCAGTAAAAAAAAAAAAAAGAAGTAATCAGTATAGTATTATCGTGTTGCTGTCAATCTGTCATGTTGGACCAAACCAATCATACTATAATCAAGAAACTAACAGATTCTTGTTTCCATTTTTACAAGCAACTCCCAACAACCCTCCATATTCATTAATCTTTAATTTTATATGAAACTTAAAGTCAAAACCAAAGCTTTGATATAATATCTAAATAAAAAGACAAAATAAATCATACTTGTGCCTGAAGGCCGAAGCTCCTCGACTACACAGAGAGTCAGGTCAGGAAGGAAAGTATCAAGATGGGGTCAGATTCTTGTTGAAAATTGTTAATTACCCTCTCGATTTGTCCAGTCAACTCGATTTTAATAGTTAACATTTGAGGATGACAAACATCTTATATTATATCGTTTTTCGTCTCATTTTTACTTCTATAAAAAGTAAGCAGATTGTTGAACCAAGTACATATGGAGTACTATTATCTCCTTTTCGTTTCCTACAACTATTATTGATTGCAAGTGATTTTCGATCCTAACAAGAACTAATGGTACTATATAAGATGAACCAAATTATGATGAAGCAGGCATCTAGAAACCAACCACATAATTCTTGCAGTTTTTCACAAACCTTAATTATAGTTTCATTAATCATCTTAGCAAGTAACAGAGGATTAGCATAAATCATAATCCCTCATATAGAGTACATGTATTCTTAATTTACAGAACAGTATGTAGTACAACAAGCTAACAAAGATTCATACATACAGCATAGATTATTTTCTGGAAAAAAAAAACAGTATTTGAAATGGGTTTTAAGAAGAAATTGTGAAAAGAAAAGGTGTTAATGATCTTACAAGAAGATAATGAAGCAACAGGACTGATTGACTGCAAAGGAAGCTCCATTTTTTCAGTGGTGTTATTCTTGTGTGAATAAATATCTTACATGTAGATTTCTTTCATCATGTATCACAGTATCACTTATCCTTCATATCCATAGCATTGGTGTGAAATGACATCTATAACCTTTCATGAGCAGATGAAGATAGAAAGTAGTTTTGCTTTTTAAAGAAAGTTTATTTGATGAAAAATTTTAAGTTGTTGAAAAGAAAAAAAAAAAAAAAAACTAAAAGTTAAAAGTATACTCTATGAAAAGTTCTACTTTATTTATAAAGTTAGATTTAGATTTAGATATATGAAGAGAAAAAGTTTAAATAAATAATGACTTGTTTGAGTCGTATTACAAATTCATCTTGATGTGTTTCTGGAAAAAACTTAACTAGGTCAAAAAATATTGTACTTAATTTAGTTTTGAGTTAGATAAACTGCTGAAAAATGGATAATAAATCCATTTTTTTTTGCATTTCGACTAATTTTTGTTGTTTGAAAGAGATAACTACTTTAAAAACATACATTAAAATGTATATATTACCAATTATGAATGATAATGTAAGCCTAAATGCAACTTTTGATGTACAAAAGATTGGTAATGTAAGGAAATGTTATTTTTCAGTTTTTAATTGCAGTTATATGTGTATACCCTTTATGTGAGTTTTAAAATTAATAATCCGTTCTAAACATAAAAAATTAGTCGTACCACAAATGCAAAAATTGGATTAGTTGTTCCTTTTTCCGTCAATTTGCCCTTTTGAGCTACTTGAATGTCAAATATTACCTTCTAAAAATTATATTCACTAATATAAGAATTTTGTGGTAATTTTTAGAGTACCTCTCATGACGTACCGTATTTCAATGGTACGTATTCGC
The DNA here is from genome assembly GCA_963930675.1 of Gnaphalium uliginosum. Classification (NCBI taxonomy): domain Eukaryota; kingdom Viridiplantae; phylum Streptophyta; class Magnoliopsida; order Asterales; family Asteraceae; genus Gnaphalium; species Gnaphalium uliginosum. Next base: position 10,283,210 of record OZ005683.1, on the reverse strand, counting down.
CTTACCCACAAGGAGCATCAACTCGAAGCAAATCACCTTTTCACAAATCACCAACATATACCGATGAACGGATTCGAATCCTTGACCTGGTCACACATGTGGGGTCTTAGTGTTTGCAGTGACGGTACCACGTGAGCTATGCCAAATTGGTTAATATGATAATTTTGAGAACAAACTTCAAAGACTGAACTTCTAAACTGAACTTCAAAGACATTCAAAAGTTGAAGAGTCATCTTAAATAACCGGGCGCTGAACCCAAAATTAAATCATGAAATATAGTTACAGGTTTCAACAATAGAAGTGTTAACCGTCAACCAAATTCTAATAAAAGGTAACAAAGATTATTCAGCAACTGATATCATATATAAATACATAATGCCTCATGTGTCGTGACTTAAACAACATGATTTTATGCAGATTTAGCTGTATAAATCGTCATCATCAGCTCCACCAGCAGATGCAGCAAATGGGTCAGAAGCAGCTGAAGCCGCCTCGGATGCAGCTTCAGGGAATCGGAATTCGGACCCAAAGCATCGTGACTGCTGCAATGTCTGAGCAAATGCCTGGTATTTCCGAATGTCAGCATCACTCACACTTCTACGAGCATACTTCATGGATTCCTCAAAGTGAGCTGCCTTGATCTCTGCCACCTCGTCTTCATCCTCATCCATAGAATAGGGATTTGCACTTCTCTTCCTTTCCTTCTCTATGTCCTTCATCACACAATCAACACAAAAAGGTTAACTCATGCAAGGTATTTAATCATTATGTGGAATCAAGGGGAGTTTAGCATTACATGTTAAGAAGTGATTATGAAATAGTTAAATTACAAAACAGGCTGCAAAAGATAAAATTAGTATGTGTTTATACCGTAAGAAGTTTAGATAACCAGATAAGGCTAATCTTATAAAACAGAAATGTACTTATTGGCACTACAATTCTATACGACCAATGTAGAACATCGTTGCTATTCTATGACAATAGCCCTAATAAGACAATCAATAGTAATTTAATCATTAATCAGTTTTGTAGCAACTACTCCTAAATTGAATAGTTGCCTGAGTAATCAGATAATCAGAATCACTTTCGCTATACCAAACACTACAAAACTTAATTATCTGCGACTTAAATGCACAGAAATCGATAATCATTTCCAAAACAAAATGCCGAAGATCCCTTTAGAAGGATATATGAATGCTTACTTTCTCAATGTTTTCTCTGATTGCATATTTGCATGCACGTTGGCATATCTCTGTAATATCAGCCCCACTGAAGCCTTGTGTATATTTGGCTAGAGCTCTCAAATCAAAATCCTTGGAAACAGGGGACTTCCTCATTGCCGCCTTAAAAATCTGGTGGCGTGAGTCCTCATCTGGTAGTGGGATATAAATTAGCTGATCGAGACGCCCGTGACGTAGAAGTGCAGGGTCAATGATGTCGGGTCTATTAGTGGCTCCAATTATAAAAATAGTCTTTTTGGCAGACATTCCATCCATTTCAGTCAATAGTTGATTCAGAACCCTATCAGCAGCACCACCTGCATCACCAGAACTACTTCCCCTCTGCAATAAATTTTTAACAAATTTAACCTTAGCCAAAAACAGGCAATGGTTTGTATTTAAACAGCAATTGACCAAAAGGTGACCTGAGTAGCAATGGAATCAAGTTCATCAAAGAAAAGGACACGTGGTGCAGACCCTCTGGCCTTGTCAAATATTTCACGAACATTGGCTTCGCTCTCACCGAACCACATGGTAAGCAATTCGGGTCCTTTAATGCTAATGAAGTTGGCTTGACACTCATTTGCAATAGCCTTAGCTAGAAGTGTCTTACCACATCCAGGTGGACCATAGAAAAGAACTCCTTTGGAAGGTGACATGCCAAATTTCTCAAACTTCTCTGGATGCTCCACGGGGTATTTGACAGTCTAAGACATTTCAATAAAACGAACAGATTTAATCGAAGTGGGAAAATGTGGCAATGATGTATACTTTAAACCTACTGCATCAATCCTATAGGTGGCAGTTCCAATTTAAGTTATGTTTTATCTCTGAAGGGTCAAACAGGTAAATAAATTGGGTTTATTACACTAAAAAGTAGCTTGCAAACTTGTTTGTCTATGTATGTTACTTTCAATTTTATAATTTTATATGTAACCAACATTCCAAAACAGGTAAAAATGGTGACATGGCAGACCACCATATCATCAAAAAACTGGTGCTACATCACCATTTTACCTGTCATATAAGGTAAGTTACATACAATGCTAAGAACTAAAACGTACGGAGTATGTCAGAAACAATTGGAGAAAGAAAAAAAAACTTTTTCCTTACATACAATGACAAAAGGGTGAAACTTACATTTTTATGTAATTAACTCTATAAAACATAAAACATTAGCTATAAAGTGAATAAGTTAAAGTGGTCAACTGGAACAAACAGGTCATATATGCAAATCTCACCCAGAGTGTATTTTTATTGGAAGTATATAACCTCCTAAATAGTTTGATCAAAGAAATAGATTATTATTCAAATAGTATAACTTTTGTAACCATGAAATGCTAATTATTTATTAAAACAAACTTGTACCTTCGTGCCAAATAAATGACCACCTTACTATTTTAGTTAGTCCCAAAAAGAATCTTGACTTCCAAAATAATATAGTAAATTTCCCTTTCCACCCTTAATTGGGATGCATGGAGTAATTTGTAAGAAAAAAATGATTCGGTCAACCCAACACGTTTTGACCGGTTACCCAAACCACACTTCATATTCATTACCTCTTGTAGCTCACGCTTAACATTTTCAAGACCTCCAATATCCTCCCAGCTGCAATTGGGAACCTCCACAACCTGTTTACAGTCCAAATACAACGATTATGTTACATCTATAAATGATGATTCATATAAATGAGATACATTTAAATGACTTATGAAGTATAAGTAATTTGTTCTTGGATCGACATACAGTCTCACGCAAAGCAGATGGGTTGCTCGTTCCAAGAGCCGTCTGGAAATGTTCATTCGAGACAGCCATGGAATTCAGTATCTCAGCATCAATAGAATCGTCTTCCAAGTCAATGACCTCCATTTTTTCTCTGATACATTGAAGTGCAGCTTCAGTGCAGAGAGCAGCAAGATCAGCACCAACATAACCATGTGTTTCTTCCGATATCTTTTCCAAATCAACCTGAAAATTTATTTTAATCACAATTGATGATCAGCCAATGATTATGGGTTATTAACACAAAAAATTAGTTGGATAAAGTAAACCTTACATCATCAGAAAATCTCATGTTCTTGGTGTGGATACGAATAACTTCAAGACGTCCAATTTCATCAGGCACGCCAATGTCTATTTCCCTGTCAAACCTGCCAAACCTTCTGAGAGCAGGGTCAATGCTGTTTGGGCGATTTGTAGCCCCCATTACAATAACATGTGCACGAGATTTTAACCCATCCATGAGTGTCAATAGTTGTGAAACAATCCTCCTTTCAACTTCACCATTGGTCTTGTCTCGCTTCGGGGCAATGGAATCTCTCTCGTCAATGAAAATAATTGATGGGGCATTCTTTTCAGCCTCCTCAAACGCCTTCCTGAGATTGCTTCCACTCTCTCCAGCCATTTTAGACATAATTTCTGGTCCATTGATACAGAAAAAGAATGCCCCTGTTTCATTGGCTACGGCCCTTGCTATGAGCATCTTTCCAGAACCAGGGGGTCCATAGAGTAAAATACCTTTAGGGGGTTTCACTCCGATGGATTTGAAAAGTTGAGGGTGCCTTAATGGCCATTCAACCAATTCACGAATTTGAGCCATTTGTTTCCTGACACCACCTACATCATCATAACCAATCTCATCCAGCCTATCCTCGTCATCCCTCTTAATGGGCTCACCCTCGCAAAAGATTTCAGTGTCTGGAGCAACAACACAATACTCCCCTGGGTCAGTCTCAATTACCTTGAACTCTACAGATCTCATCCCTCCTCTAACAAGAAAATGATCTCCTTTTCTTACAGGTTTATACGCTTCTAAGAAGTAGGCTGCATTGATCAAAATTAGGTTCGATTAGACAACAATTCTAACATAAAACTAAATAATATAAAAAACAGAGCTATGCATAGAATAGATCAACAAACTACAGGAATATCAACTCTTACTAAATACAAATGAACATGATAACCATATCATAATGAAACTTCTAATGACTGCATGGTTAGTTGGTAACTGAAATAAAACATCCTAGAGCTTATCAGCAATAAGCGGACAACATGTAAGGATGTACGTCTAGAATCCTATACCAGCAGTTCGAAATATATACATGCAGTAAAAACTGGTATGACCCGACCAACTGCCATTACACATTCTACTCTATATTCATTAGACTACAGGAACTAGGGGGCGCAAAACTTGGAGCAAAACCGTAAAACCAAACTCAAAGTAGCAAATATCTCCGGTTCTTGGTTCCAATTATAGCAAAAAGAACGGTTCTCATTATGGTTTGGTTTCTGTCGGGTCCAAAAGCGGATTTGTCTTTCACTTTGAGGAAACAAAGTCGTTTAGGCAAGAAAACTTGGTAGTCCAAAAGTTTGGGTTTAACACTCCGGTGTGGGAATGAATCTGTTCTACACTGACACCTAGCCCGTACTATATGCTCCGGTTCTCCGTTCTAATAAATTTAAATATCAGGTTCCAGTTTTGGACCATAACTCGCCCCTTTAGAATCTAAATGAAGTTGACACGGTAGAATGAATGGACTGACATTCTATCTCATAACAGTTAAGTATAGCACAACATGCATAAAACAAAATCCTGGTAGTAGAGTAGTTCTGAACTACTAGTTCACAAACAGAAAAAGCCTTTAAGTAATCTATACAGAGTTTCGCAGTTCATATTAAGCTACTACCACTTGTATAGATTACCTAGCTTTGATTGAATATGAACTGCGAAACTCTGTAAATTGCGAAACTTAGTTTTTGTGCGAAACTTAGTCCAAGTTTCGCATGTTGCGAAACTCATTCTGAGTTTCGCAGTATCAAAGTTTCGCAGATATATAGAGTTTCGCAGGTCTCTTAGCAGGTCTATATATAGGAGACCAAATTAGAAAAAAGTTGTTCTTCATTGTAATATCTAATAGAGTGGGAGAGCTTGAGAGAGAGACAAGCTAGTATGTTATGCTTCATTGTCAAATTAATAAAGATTCATTCGGTTCGTTTACACTTGTAATTGATTTCCGCTCGATTACTAGTGATTTGATTAGCTGTAGATTCCTGAGCAATTGCATTAACACTGTTATCTTGAGATTTTATCTCTTCTCGTTCTGCTCAAGTTTTTCTGATGTTTATTTATGTCGAAACCTGCACATGGACAACATCTAGTTTTTCTGTTTAACATGTTTTTAAAATTGTCTTTCCTAATTTGGTTCAACAAAAGTAAAAACATGTTAATCAGACTAAGGTGTTAAAATGTGACGTATCAGTATCACATTAGTCTTCTAACAAACTTAAATCTTTTTAAATGTTAGTTTTCTGTGCTTATGTACCTTGCTTGGTGATGGTAATGAATGTACATATTTGAAGGTTTGGGTAAACAGGTCTGTTAATTTGTTTTACAGGGGAAGAAAATAAGAGATACAGTCTGTATCGCGCTTGCTGATGAAACTTGTGATGAGCCCAAGATCAGAATGAACAAGGTTATTAGAACAAATTTGAGGGTTCGACTGGGAGATGTCGTATCTGTGCACCAGTGCCCAGATGTGAAGTTTGGGAAACGTATCCATGTGCTTCCACCAGATGACACGATTGAAGGTGTCACAGGGGGCTTATTCGATGCATACTTAAAACGTAAGTAAATAATTTCATGAGTAACTTGACCACTTTAGGCCCGTGTAATATAATTTGCCAACACTATGCTAAGAAGATTTTGGTGATAGATGTGTTTTAAAATGTTACTACATTATTAAGCTACAGAGTTTCGCAGTTCATATTCAATCAAAGCTAGGTAATCTATACAAGTTGTTGTCACAGAGTGTTGATTTTGCATCAACAGACTTCCCCTTGACAATAGCTTGTATAAGTCTTCAAGTTGTTGTCACAAAATGTTGATATTGCATCAACAGACTTTCCCTTGACAATAACTTGTAAAAGTCTTCGAATCTTCAACTTTATCTTTATTATCAAGACTTTAGCTTGATTAATGAGCTGATGAGAGAGAGAATTCTTCCCTTAAAAATCTGACTGTTCATTATTAGAATAAATCTTGAATTTCAAGATTACTTCCCCTGAACAGCAGATTTGTCTCCTTGTTTTTGTAACAATTAAGCAGCAACAACTTTAGGAACCCATTGTATCACGGTTCCAATAGGCTTTGAGAGTCTTGAGAGCCATCGATAAGTTGTGTCTATATAATCCAAGGACATCGAATTCCATCTAGAATTAAAACATGGTGTTTCATTTCTAAATTGTTTTTGTGAAATCGATGGTGAAGGAGTTCTCCTTGGGGAGCAAGAAACAAAATCTGTTCGTCTGCACACTATTTGGTATGAACGTGGTGGTGCAAGAGCAAACAACTCCTGTTTGGAGTATTTTACAAACTCTGTTCGCCGATGCACCATATGGTATGAACTTGGTGGTGCAAGAGCGAACAACTCCTGTCTTGAGTATTTTGTCTTACGAGATTCCGGTGAAGGTCGTATCGGTTTTGAAGCTCTTTTTGTCTTCTTCTGATGTCTTGAAACCGATCTTTTAGCACGTTGATAGAAACCAAAATTTACGGCAATCTACCGTATGATGATGACGTCGTTTGGTTGATTGCGATTTCTCAGAGTACTTCTTATTCTTTTGTAAAGAATAATTAGTAAACTGTTAAATCTTTTTCTCACAAACCATCTTTGAACATGGTTTGGAAGATTTACTTGCATAAATCTTTGTCACAACCTTTTCTGGTTGTTTTGTAGAGAGAGAGATTTGAGTGAGTTGGCCACGAAGATCTTGAATGGTACTCAAAGCAAGATCATGATCTTCTTGTAGCTTAATTAGCCCCATTTGTTGATTCTCAAGTTCAAGAATCCGTTCTTCCATTCTCTTAATCCTTGAATGCATTTCTTCACGTTCATTCTCTGTGATTAGCACTTGAGATTGAAGGGCTTTAAGCTCTTCTTCTTTCGTTACCAGCATCCCAGAAACACATTCTTCTGAACTTTGAGATTCCAAATGATCTTTATCATATGAGACTGACAACAAGTTCCATAAATCATAAGCCGTTTCTTGATTTTTGAAACACTTAAACACTTCATTTGGTAAACACAAATTGATCGTCTCATATACTCTTTTGTCATTGTAAAATCTTTTTCGTTCATAGGATGTCATAGTCCCTTTGAGTCTCGGTTTCTCATATGGCCGCTCAGTAATCAAAACTAACAACTCTGAGTCCTTGTATACAATGAAATCCTCGAGCTCATTCTTCCATTTAGTGAAATCACTAAAGAATAGGGACTTAGATGGAGCAATCTTTGAAAAACCCATTTTTAGAATTTTTCCCTCCAAATTTTCGGTCAAGAACGTCCAAAACTGCTCGGGTAAAATGAAACTTTTTCCAAGCTGAATCTTAACACTTTCAAGCTTAGAAACAAAATTTGGTAACACGGTTTTTTTTTTTTTTTTTTATCAAACTACTGAAATGCTACAGTAAATTGCGAAACTTGGAGGAAGTTTCGCAAAAGAATCAAGTGTCGCACTGGGTTCAAGTTTCGCACAAATCTGACTTTCTCACAAGTAACTCTCGCAGTCAACTTTCGCAGTTTGACCTTCACGTAATTCAAGTTTCGCAAATTTCGAAATTTCCCGAGTATAAGTCTGAGTTTCGCACAAAAAGCGGTTATTTTACGAGTGTCGCATGTTCTTCAAGTTTCGCACACCAGCAGTTTTGCAGAAATCCAAAATCACGTAAAACTCAATCAAACTCTCGAAAATGGACTCCAAACTGCTCGGAATTGATGTAGTAATGTTAAACCGGTGTAAATTTACATAATTTACCGTGAATTACCCTCGAATTTGTTCAATCAGTCGTGCGTTCCAAACCGAAGCAAAACCAAACAATTTCTCAATCAATTCACGTTTTTAATCCTCTTCAAAAAGCCGTTCCTACTCTGATACCACTTGTTATTGCAATTGCTCCGGAATCTACAGCTAATCAAATCACTAGTAATCGAGCGGAAATCAATTACAAGTGTAAACGTAAACCGAATGAATCTTTATTAATTTGACAATGAAGCATAACATACTAGCTTGTCTCTCTCTCAAGCTCTCCCACTCTATTAGATATTACAATGAAGAACAACTTTTTTCTAATAAACATTTGGTCTCCTATATATAGACCTGCTAAGAGACCTGCGAAACTCTATATATCTACGAAACTTTGATACTGTGAAACTCAGAATGAGTTTCGCAACATGCGAAACTTGGACTAAGTTTCACACAATAACTAAGTTTCACAATTTACAGAGTTTCGCAGTTCATATTCAATAGAAGCTAGGTAATTTATACAAGCTGTTGTCACATAGTGTTGATTTTGCATCAACAGACTTCCCCTTGACAATAGCTTGCATAAGTCTTCAAGTTGTTGTCACAAAATGTTGATATTGCATCAACAAACAGCAAAGACACATGGACATGTAAGAATCTGTGATGAAAGAAGCAAGTGAACTCTGTCTGCAGATATTAACGATCACGCAGAATCTAGTTGTTTTATCCAGATCCTTCACATTGTTTACACTCAAAAAAGTTTAACATCAATTTTCTAAAAAAAATTATCTCACAAGTGCCAAAGTTGCAAACAAAGCGACGACATTCATCCTCAACATAAACGCATTTAACTTCATATGAAATCAATACACACAATTCGAATAACTTCACTACTAGCACTGATACAAGCTACACTAACTGTTGGGAAAAACAATGATGAAACCTAAGTTATAAATCTGAAGAGTCAAAATCTATCTCAGTTGTATTCAGGAAAAACTTAGTGAATTCCTGAGTCTGTGTTTCTGAGTCTGTGCTTCACAGACTGAAGAAGTTTCTGAGTCTGTGCTTCACAGACTAAAGAATTCTCACAGACTGAAAGCCGTGCTCTACTTGAAGACTTATGGATTCATCATCTGAAGAATGAAGATTGAAGACAAAAGACTTCACAGACTGAAGATCACAGATTGAAGATCACTGACTGAGAGCACAGACTGAAGAGCACAGATTGAAGAATGAAAGTACAATCGTACAAAAGAAGTTCTTCTTTCCCAAGGCTATGGTACAACTGAAGAGATGTTTGAGTAAAGTCAAACATTGGATAAAGGTTTACTTTTTCAGCAAAGAAACCTTTTACCTTTTGCTTTTTCTATTTCCAAGAAAAGCAAAAAGGGTAGAGTGCAAAGTTGTCCAAGATGAATGTGTTATCCCTTGGACAACTGACTGAGCTGGTTAATAGAAGTTGATACTCAACTCTATAAATAGCAGCTCAAAAGCACTCTTCAAAGCATCCAAGTAATCCAAGCACTCAAAGCAAAATAGTATACAAGACCTTTAAGCTTAGGCTCAAAGCATTACCACACTAATTGTTAAAGTTTGTAGTGATAATTGTATCTTAATATACTAATACTTGGATCGTATTCAAACCATCTGTGTGGGTTTGAATACTTTGTCATCTGTGTGAGACAAACACTTTATTGTGAATAATACTTTGATTCATAATAAACTCTGTGTCAAAATTAATCTTGTTTTCCGCCTAGATTAATTTAAACTTGTTTGATATAAAACTTGGATATAAACTAACACGTTAAGATAACTGTTATTTAATCTGTATCTAAGTTTTGGGAACCTTGTGACCCAAAAACTGGTATCAGAGCAAATAAAGATTTAATCTTTAACGATCAAAGGAACGCAGTTTATCAAACAATCATCTAAATTCATTTTCTCTACATTTTCTTCCTTGAAAAAATAACTTCTTCTATTGCTATGGCTGGTAAGGGAATTCCAATCTTTAATGGTGTAAACTTTACCCACTGGAAATTGAAAGTTGAATGGTTTCTTGCTAGCATTCATGATGAAATGCTTAGAGTCATTCAGGAAGGACCCATTATTCCTGGCAGAATAGTTCCTGCAATTATAGATGCAAATGGTATTATTGTGACACCTGAAAAATTTGTTGAGGCTGCCAAAAATACCTGGACTAATCTAGACAGGCAACTATATGCTTTAGACTTTAAAGCCAAATCCATACTGGGCAATGCAATTACTGAGCCTATCTTTGCTAAGATATCTGGCTGCAAAACTGCTAAAGCCATATGGGATATGCTAACTGACCAATATGATGGTGTAAGTTTAGTACAATCCCAAAAGAAGAAGAATCTCATAAGAAATTATGAGAACTTCTCTGCTGGCCAAAATGAGTCATTAACTGATATTCATACCAGATTTCAGATCTTAATCAATGATCTTGAAAGGTATAACATCATCAAGGGACAGTTTGAAATCTGTGCAAAATTTGTTGATGTCATTCCAAACACTTTTTCTGAAGTTATCACTTCATTAATTGTAAGTGAAAAATTGGAGACATATGATCTCTCTGGCTTGTTTGGACTTCTACTAAATTTTGAAGAAACCAAAGCCAGAAAGGATCTAAATGCCAAAAGGATTGCAAAAGATCCATCTGCTGCCCTTGTTGCAACAACAAGGAAAAATAGAGAACTTTTCTCTAGAGCAGATTACCATCTTACTCTTACAGACTCAGAATCAGATGATGAAACTGAGTCTCTAGAAGCTGAAATGACATTGCTAGCTCAAAGGTTAGAAAAAGCAAGATTCAAGGGTTCAAAAGGAAGGCCAACTTTTGATCATAAGAAAGCTACTTGCTATAAATGTGGGCAAGTTGGTCATATTTCTTCTGACTGCAGAGTGAAGATTGCAGAATCTTCAAGTTCTGATAAGTGGGAAGAAAAGGCCAAGAAGTACAAGAGAAAGTACTTCAACTCCAAGAAAATTGGAGAGAAACAACAACCAAAGAAACTAGAGAAAGCTTTGGTTGTTGAACAATGGATAGATGAAGAATCTTCATCATCCGAGGATGATGAAGATATGTGCTTAATGGCTATCACAGAGAGCCAGTTTGACAAAGATGTCAAATTTGCAGAAAAGGCATGTGTTCATCCAGACTGGGACAGAGGATCTGCTTACAATGTAAATCATTTTAAACTTTACTATAGTGATGCAGAAAAACATAAAATGTTTGAACACATCTATGTAGATTTTTTGAAAAGACTGGAGGAAATACAAGATTTAAAAATCAAACTCAGTCAAGTTCAAAAAGATCTACAATCAAAAGTGAATGAAATAAACCAAAATAAACAGTACAAACTTGAGCTTGATGCTCAATATGACCTTCTCAAAAAGATCAAGCTGGAAAAAGAAGCTTATAAAAACAAAGCTGATCATTATGAAAGGATCTGTAAATCTTAGTGTATTTCATCACTTAAAAATGTGGACTGTTTATCCAAACAGATTCCAGCTCAGATACAAGCGGTCATAGGTGATGAGTTTGATCTTAAAAGTCACATAAATTCAGAAATAAACTCAAAACCTATTATATTTGTACCTGAGATTTTACCTCATACTTTTAGTCATACTGTGGGACACAAAGTTATATTGACAAATGCCTTTGTTAGACCAAAAATAGTTGCTAAAGAACTAGTATATGAGACAGAGCCAGACTCTGAAGACACAGACTTAGAAATATCAATCTGTGAAACTTCTCAATCTGAACAGCCTGAACTTATAATCACTAATGAATCTTTAGAAACTATAGAACTTTAAAAGAAAAGATTTATAAAAGGCAAAGTTAGTATTCTCACAGTACCATCTTTCACAGAAAGGTTACAATGTGTTTGAACCTTCCACATCTCAGTCTGTAACTGGTCCAGACAAAAATATGCCAAATGACAAATCTAAAGGCATAAAACCAGTAACAAGGGAGTTAAAAAGATCTCAGTCTGTGAGATCTAACTGTCAGTCTGGAAAAATCAATTTTCAGTCTGGCAAACTTAACTCCAAATCTGTTTGTGTTAACACTCAGTCTGACTCTCAAAAGTCAAATCTTAACAACCAGACTGAGACCATTAAGCTGCTTAGTGAAAACTTAATGAAGTTAACCACAGATTTTAAAACATTTGTTGAGTCAAAACAAGAGTTTAACAGAGGATCTAGTGCAAATAATAACCCAAAATCCAAAAGGATCATTATGTTGGACAGAAAATGTTACAACTATGGAAATCTGGGACATGAAGGTATTAAATGCACAAAGTCCATTCTTAAACAGCCAAAGGCTGCTTTGATCAAACAAATGTCATCTACAAACAACAAAATCAAAAATAGAGAGGTTAAAAGTCAACTTCACAGACTTAGCACCAAAACTGCTAAAGAATTGACTCCAACCAACTCTAAAGATCCCATCAAAAGATGGGTTCCCAAAAGTAACTAATCGATTTTGTTTGTCTTGTGCAGGGTAACAGCAAATGGTACCTAGACAGTGGATGCTCAAGACACATGACAGGTTCTTTGAAGAATCTGACATAGTTTGTAGAACAACAAGGACCTTCTGTCAAATATTGTGACAACTCTGTTGCCAAGATAAAAGGTTATGGTGTGGTGAAGGCTGGCAACATCAGAATAACAAAGGTGGCCTATGTTGAGGGATTAAAGCATAACCTGCTTAGTGCAAGCCAGATTTGTGATGATGATGGTGAAATCAGAATCAGAAAGAAGGCTGCTGTTATCTATAATTCCAAAGGCAAACCTATATTAGTTGCCAAAAGAGAAAGAGATATCTATCTCTTGGATCTTTCTTCTGCAGACAACAATGTAGAGACTTGTCTCTATACTCAGTATGTGCCAGAACTAAGCTGGCTATGGCATAGGAGGTTATCCCACCTGAACTTCAAAAATATTAACCTCCTGTCAAAGAAGAAATTGGTTAGAGGTCTGCCTGATGTTACATTTGCAAAAGACAAACTTTGTCCTGCATGTACACTAGGGAAACAGACCAAAAACCATTTTCCATCCAAATTGTTAGCTACAATTGATCAACCACTGCATATGCTCCATATGGATCTGTTTAGACCCATGAGCATTGGCAGTTTGGGTGGAAAGAAGTATACACTTGTGGTTGTGGATGAATACACAAGGTATACTTGGGTCATCTTTCTTAAAGAAAAAAGTGATGCACCTGATGAGATTATTAATCTAATCAAGAGGGAAGAATTGCAGAAAGATGCACCTGTTAAGCAACTCAGGAGTGATCATGGTACGTAATTTAAGAATTCTACTCTCATTGAATTCTGTACTGACAAAGGCATTATTCAAAACTTTGCCTCTGTCAGAACCCCTCAACAAAACGGTGTTGCTGAGAGAAGAAATCGTACACTCATAGAAGCTGCAAGAACCATGTTATGCCATGGTCAAATGAAAATTTATTTTTGGGCAGAAGCAGTAACCACTGCCTGTTATACCTAAAATAGATCTATTTTGGTCAAAAGGCATGGCAAAACTGCATATGAGTTGTATAATAAGAAGGTTCCAACCATCCATTACTTCCAGACCTTTGGAAGTAAATGCTATATTCTCAATCAAAGAGATCAATTAGCAAAGATGGAACCTAAGTCAGATGAAGGAATTTTTGTTGGCTATTCATCTATCTCAAAGGCTTACAGAGTCTATAACAACAGAAGAAATAAAATTGAAGAAACCATCAATGTCACCTTTGATGTTTCCCCTGCTAGTGATGAACATGTCTCTCAGTCTGATGTTCATTCACTAGAAGAATTATCTGTTGTGGGATCTGAATCTCAAATCCCAGTTGTTGTTCACCAACAACAGGACTCTGAAAGTGATAGTGAAGATGCTCAACCTGCTCATTTAATGACAATAACTTCATCAACTGAAGATGAATCTGTGTCCAGAGATTCAAGATCTTCTGATACAAGTGTTCAGTCTGGTAGTCTTCAGTCTGAGAACTCTACAGACTCAGACTTGCCCTATGTAGAAGATGATGCAGAACTCAGTCCTGCTATTCTTCCACCAAATGAGAATGATTTACCATCCAATGATGAATCATTTCTAGGAGTCAAAGAACGCAAGTATCATCCAATTACAGAAATAATTGGAGATTATGTTTCTGGTGTACAAACAAGAGCTCAAGTATCAAGCTCACCTACTGCAAATTTTTGTTACTACACAAACTTCCTGTCAATCATTGAACCAAAGAAAGCTGAAGAAGCCTTGAAAGATGATGATTGGGTTGAAGCAATGCAGGAAGAGTTAATAGAATTTGACAGAAACAATGTTTGGACCCTAGTTCCTGCTCCAAAAGGGAAAACCATTATTGGAACTAAATGGGTTTACAGAAACAAGATGGACAAGGATGGAGTGATAATAAGGAACAAAGCAAGGCTAGTTGCTCAAGGCTACAAGCAGGAAGAAGGCATTGATTATGATGAAACCTTTGCCCCTGTAGCCAGAATTGAAGCAATACGGTTATTCTTGGCATATGTTGCATTCAAGGACTTCAAAGTCTATCAAATGGATGTCAAGAGTGCATTTCTAAATGGCAACTTACAGGAGGAAGTCTATGTGAAACAACCTCCAGGTTTTGTAAGCTCCACTTTTCCAAATCATGTCTATAAATTGCAGAAAGCACTATATGGACTAAAATAAGCTCCAAGAGCTTGGTATGACACCTTATCATCCTATCTTCTTAGTAATGACTTTACTAGAGGATCAATTGATAAAACTTTGTACTTCAAAAGGAACAAGGCAGATGTCATACTAGTCCAAATCTATGTTGATGATATTATATTTGGGTCTACTGATGAAAAATTGTGTAAATGGTTTTCAAACTTAATGTCAAAACAGTATCAAATGAGTATGATGGGTGAATTAACATACTTTCTTTTTCTACAAGTACATCAGAAACCTGATGGTATCTTCATCAACCAAGGTAAATATGTCAATGACCTACTTACTAAATATTCTTTAAAGGACTGTTCAATTATGAAAACACCAATAAGCACTGCAGATAAGTTGGATAAAGATCAGTCTGGCAAGTCAGTCTGTCAAACCACTTATAGAGGTATGATAGGATCTCTATTATACCTCACTGCAAGTAGACCAGATATCATGTTCTCAACATGTTTGTGTGCTAGATATCAATCTGAACCTAAAGAATCGCATCTAAAAGCTGTAAAAAGGATTTTTAGGTACCTAAAAGGTACTCCTAACCTGGGTCTTTGGTATCCCAAAGACTCTGGTTTTGATCTAATTGGATATACAGATGCAGATTATGCAGGTTGTAAATTAGACAGGAAAAGCACTTCTGGTGGATGTCAACTGCTATGTGGCAAACTAGTCAGTTGGTCAAGCAAGAAACAGAATTCTGTTGCTACATCCACTGCAGAAGCAGAATATGTGGCTGTTGGTAGTTGTTGTGCTCAATTGCTATGGATGCAACATCAACTAGCAGACTATGATTTGGTGTTTTCAAAAACTCCAATCATGTGTGATAACCAAAGTGCCATTGCCATCACTGAGAATCCTGTATTTCACTCCAGGACAAAGCATATTGAGATCAGACATCACTTTATCAGAGATTGTGCTGAGAAAGGTAAAGTGATTCTCAAATATGTGCCCACAAACGACCAATTAGCAGATATCTTTACTAAACCTTTAAATGAAGATACATTTTTGTATCTGCTTGGTCAACTAGGAATGCTCAACCCTTAGTAAAACCTTGAATCTGTATGATTCAATTCTCAGTCTGTGTCTGCTTTTTAATCTGTATAACTGTATTCTCAGCTACATACAATCAAAAAGCACAGACTAAGAGATATTTTTGTAAATATATTAAAGAAAATATCAAAAAGATTTTAAAATCCTGTTATTTTTTTTCAGTCTGTCTGTTATATGGCTCAGTCTGTGTAACGTCACCCAGACTCACTGCACAGACTGATCATATACACTCAGACTAAATGCTTTTTAATTTTATTTTTTTTTCATTTTATCTTATTTTATTTTTTTTATTAATAAAAATAAATAAACAACAATATCCTTGCATTTAATGCTAATACCATCTTTATGGTAATAATCATTAAAATTTTTTGGCGCTTGTTGTCTATTTAACTGCTCAACACAAAAAGGTGCACGTGCCTTAGGATTACTGTTACCGAGAAAGGGATAAACCGTCAAGTGGGTCCCATTTAACGGAAATTTAATTTCTTCAAATATCCATTTCCGTTTTCCCCTTTTTCCTCTTCACTTGTACTTGCACACCAAAAAAATACGCAGAGTTTGTAAACCCTAAATCGATCAACCATTTTTCAAAATAAATTTCAAGAACTCATCTTTAAACAAAAATGGCTGATCAATGGGCTTACACGGCACCTGCCAACATCGCTGCGGCTAAACCCTTCAAACAGGGTAAACAGGTAAAACTCTGTATAAATAATCAAGTAGCTACCATTTCCATTCCTGACTCTAAAAAGAATAAAGGGTTTGAGGAACTAACTGCTTTTATGTCTGCTCATCCATTAAGGGGAGCATTCTTTAACTCAGTCCCTCAAATATACCCACATTTTTTAATGGAATGGTGGTATACTTGCTCCTCAAATAGTACCAATACTGCAATTACTGGTACTATTGATCATGGTAAACGGGCAGTTACCATTGATCAGGAGCTAATTAGGAATGTCTTAGACTTGCCCTTGTGAAATAATTTTGAACCCATTCCAACCAAAGAAGCAGCAAGGGCTTCTCTTACTTTGGTTGGATATACCAAAGAAAAGGGCACCATCTTGATGTCAGGATTCACCCCAGATGGAAAATTTTAATCTCTGGCATCATTAGAAGTTTAGGAGGAAAATCTGGTAGCACAGGGGAGTTAAATGAGTTTGAAACTCAACTGTTGAGCTCATTCATCACTGGTTTAAACATCAACTTTGCAGAGTTGTATTTTAAAGAACTTTTAAAACTAGTGAATGAGTCACAGAGAATTTTTAATGTACCTTTTATAAGGTTACTCTCCCTGTGCATCCAATCCAGATTATCTGGGTCTGTGTATATGTCTTTCACTAACAAATCTGCAGATATACCAGTACCAGTGCTCACCAATAAAGTGTTTAACCATCCGGTTCCACTTTCTGGAGCACCTATCACTGCTGCTATGCAGCAATGGATAGATCACCCATATGTTGCTTCTGCATCTATGGAGGGTGATAATTCAGGTGACAGTGAGGGTACTGAGACCCATGCTGTTAAAGATCGTGTGGCTGAAGCAGAGCACACAGACTCCAGGGACACAGACTCAACTCAGTCTGTGCACTTGGAGTCAGACTCAAACATTCTTGAGTCTGTTCCATCTTCAACAGAAGATGCAGGTAGTACTTCTTCTTCATCTGAGGACATGGATATAGATCAACCTTCTTATCCTAGCCCATACTCACCCACAAAAGAGAGTCACAAACAAACCAACCCAGATGAGTCACCACTCACTCTGGAGGAATCCCCAGACTCAACCCCCAAAAGTATAGCACAAATGGAATCATCATCCATGGAATTGGATGTCAATAGAACACCTTCCAGTGCTGTAGACCATTCCATTACAGCTCTGCTAGAGTCTGTGGTGCCAATGGCTACCCAACTGACCCAACCTAAACCTAGATTAGTCAGCTTGGATACTCACATTCCTGCTGCTACACTGACCCCTGTAGTATGCATTGAAGAAGATGCTCCAATCCTGAGCACTACCACCCCCCTCTTTAACCCACTCACAATGGCTGAACCCCTAATGACCACTAGTCCTGTACTAGTTCACATTCCAGTGAGTCTTTCCTTACACCCCTCTGCACAGATCGCCAATGCCCCAGTCATGTCACAGACTGAGGTACAGATCTCACCTTCTTTGCTCCATGATCTACCATCTTATCACCAGATGGTTAGTGAGGGCATACAAACTTCAACATCAGTTGCCAGTGATACTGTTCCATTACATCAGAGACTGTTTGAGGCAACAGCTGCTACACAATCAATTCCCCGTGATGTCTTTGTAAGTCCGGTTGTGGCGGATCGATAACGAGGTTATCTAAGGTATTAAGGTGCGGAATCCCTCAATACTAGTTATAGGATCTATAACGAATTCTTTCGCAATATATTAGCGAATCAATTGTCTAATTGCTTTGTATCGATTATAACAAGTGTTAACGATCAATACCCAGCCTTTAGAACGTAGAGAAGTTCTCTGGAATCGCAGGGCAGCCGGTTGTCGAAATGGGCAAAAGTTTTAGAATATGAAAACCTAGTTTTTCATATATACTCGTCTCGGTTCGCAGGCTCGTGGGCTCTGCGAACTGACTCAGTTCGCAGCCCATGTTGGCCCAGCGAACTGACTCGGTTTGCAGGCCAATCTTGTCCTGCGAACTGACTCGGTTCGCGGTCAACCTTGGTCAACATTTTTCAAGCTTTTGATATTTAACTCTAAAATGTTTACCAAGCAATATATTTCATTTACAATTCAAAACCAATGTACAAACTTGATTACAATTACTAAAAGTACTATTACAAACTATAACAAGCTAGATCTGTTGTCACAAAACATGTCTCAACAGTCTTATCCTATCACCGGATTCGATCTGAGGGAAACACCACTACACCACTCAATGCCTATGATCGCTTTTCCATGCACAGGACACAGAGTGAGGCAAAGAGTGCAACACCAAAAGATTCCAGTGATCTTGCTCAGTTTCAACATGAGTCAAGTGAGGAACATATACCATCACCCAATTCTAACCCTTCCAACCAGACCCAGTCCGTGCCTTCTAGTACACTTACTGATGAGCTTTCTGCCATCACCAAGTTGTCTGAATGGGTACAGACTGAGTTCGATAATAATAAGAAAGAGCTAGAGAAGATGAAGCATCTAGTCTCTACCATGGTGGATAAAGTGGATATGCTGGAGCAAAAGGTATCCACTAGGTTAGATGATATGCAGACCACCCTCTCAAGCTTAGCTGCTGATGTCAAAAAGGGGGAGAAGATGAAGTCTGGGTCTGTAGAAGCTAAAACCCCAAAAGATAATTCATTAAATAATAAATCCTTAGATTTAGGGGGAGATAGTAGTGAGGGAGATGATGGAGATGATGGACCCGAAAGTGCTAGGGTGAAGTCTCAGACTGAAGCTCAGTCTGTGCCACAGACTGAAAATATGAGTGCACAGACTGAGGGGGAGTCAGAAGGATTGCAGTTTGGTGAACACATTGAGATGGTTGCACAGACTCAGGGGGAGTCAGCTATTGTCTTACACATAGACCCAATAGCAACTATCTCAGACCTAGGTTAGGTGGAGTTGAAGAGACCAAGGGAAGAAGATGAAAATGTTCAACCACTGCAGATCAAAAGAGCCAGGAAGACAAAAAGAATGGCCAGGAGGATTCCTGAAAGGGATATCTTTGATTCTCAACCAAAGATGAAGGGGATCAAGACCTGGGATCAGTTTGTGAAGCTGGCTGAAGAACAGGACACTGATGGTGAAGATGATGATGCCATTAATCCTGATTACAGTTCTGAGTCTGAGGTATTTAGAAGATCAGATGATGATGAAGATGATGCTACTTTTGGAGGTGTAGATGAAGGTGCCTCAAAAGTCAAGACTGGAGAGTCTAAGTCTGTGCCCTCTGAACCTGCACAGACTGAGACACAACATCAGACACAAACTCAGAGCTCTGAACAACAAGCAGCAAGCATTGATGCTCTAATCATCAGTGCTGAAGCCATCCAAGCTGAAGCTAATCCTGCTAGATCAACCACAACAACCAGAATACTGCCTCTGGTAGAAGTGAACTTGAAGATAGAATGCAATGGAGAAGTGCTCACCTGATTAGCACTTATCCTGACCATGGAAGAAGTTATGGATAAGGGTAAGGGCAAGGAGATTGCCTTATCCAAGCAGGAAAGGTTAAGCAAGATCAAGAAGATGGTGGATGATCATGCTGCTGGCACAAGAAATCCTGAACTGACAAATCTACAGGATGAACTCTTGCAACAAGAAGCTACTGCTCAAGGTATGTCTTTAACTGAGTACTTAAATGTACTAACTAAGAAGAGCAGAAGCTGAAGGAAGCAAGATTTGTTGACATGCTCTCCAAAGAATTAGAAGATGAAAGTTGTTCACAGACTTAAACCAGAAGGAGTCAAGTTGAGCAACAAATCAAGGAAGATGAAGAGCTGTCAAAAAGATTACAGAAGATAGAGAACCTAAAAGCAAAGCTACAATCCACTTTCAGAAAGTCAAAGCTCAAGCAAAAGATTAAAGACTGTCATCTGAATAAGATTGGACATAGATTGAGGCTAGAGTTGACTTTGACCAAGAGCTCAAAAATGGTGTGGGGAGATGACCTGTACACTCTAGGACTTAAAGAATGGCAATCCATTGCTAATCTTTTGAAGAGTGAAGCTGACAAAGATTTGAAGAAAGAAGTTCTGGATGAGCTATCTTACCTGATTGAGTTAGTTCTCAGTCTAGGGCTTATCTGAGAAGAAGAATACAAGTTGTTCTGCATAGCAAACAACTTTGTAATAAAGAAGAAGTCAGCTGGGTTATCCATAGAGAATGAGCAGAAAAGGGAGCATCCTCTACCAAAAGGTATCATTTTCATCGATAGATCCTATGTCCAGACTGACAATATTGAAGGTCTGTGCTACAAAGATATCAATGGGATAGAGTGCTTCCAGGATCAAAATAGACTATATGGAGAGCCTCTGCTGCATTGCATTGCCCTGCTGAAGGAATGCAAACATTCTCAAGCCAGACCATTCAGAAAAAGACTGATTAGCTGGTTATTCAACAACCTTTCCCAAATCAGGATGATGATTGGACTTGAAGATATCTGCAAGAAGATCATCCTAGAGTATCAAGAATTTGAAGACAAATCTGATAAGGAAATGAAAACACTGTTGAAGAGGAAAGTGGAAAAGATGAAAGAGATCAAGGCTCGGAAAAAGGACTGAAGATTGTTATATTTATATTATTTACAATCTTATGTAATAATTGTAATATTTTTGTATACTAACTATGACTTTGACTTTATATATATAAGTCTAAGATTCATAAGTTATGTTGTACTTTAGTATTTATTATTTCTCCATTATCTTTTGTAAATAGATTTTGACATCATCAGATAGGGGGAGATTGTAGGGAAAAACAATGATCAAACCTAAGTTATAAATCTGTAGAGTCAAAATCTATCTCAGTTGTATTCAGGAAAAACTTAGTGAATTCCTGAGTCTGTGTTTCTGAATCTGTGCTTCACAGACTGAAGAAGTTTCTGAGTCTGTGCTTCACAGACTGAAGAATTCTCACAGACTGAAAGCCGTGCTCTACTTGAAGACTTATGGATTCATCATCTGAAGAATGAAGATTGAAGACAAAAAGACTTCACAGACTGAAGATCACAGACTGATGATCACAGATTGAAGATCACAGACTGAGAGCACAGATTGAATAGCACAGATTGAAGAATGAAAGTACAATCGTACAAAAGAAGTTCTTCTTTCCCAAGGCTATGGTACAACTGAAGAGATGTTTGAGTAAAGTCAAACATTGGATAAAGGTTTACTTTTTCAGCAAAGAAACCTTTTACCTTTTGCTTTTTCTATTTCCAAGAAAAGCAAAAAGGGTAGAGTGCAAAGTTGTCCAAGATGAATGTGTTATCCCTTGGACAACTGACTGAGCTGGTTAATAGAAGTTGATACTCAACTCTATAAATAGCAGCTCAAAAGCACTCTTCAAAGCATCCAAGTAATCCAAGCACTCAAAGCAAAATAGTATACAAGACCTTTAAGCTTAGGCTCAAAGCATTACCACACTAACTGTTAAAGTTTGTAGTGATAATTGTAACTTAATATACTAATACTTGGATCGTATTCAAACCATCTGTGTGGGTTTGAATACTTTGTCATCTGTGTGAGACAAACACTTTATTGTGAATAATACTTTGATTCATAATAAACTCTGTGTCAAAATTAATCTTGTTTTCCGCCTAGATTAATTTAAACTTGTTTGATATAAAACTTGGATATAAACTAACACGTTAAGATAACTGTTATTTAATCTGTATCTGAGTTTTGGGAACCTTGTAACCCAACACTAACACTTCAAAAAACAATACAAAAAAACCTTTCAATCTGCAAAGAAAACTAATTTTACCTCGCGTTGCCATTTTAATTACATAACAATTAAACAAAACCCTCGAATTTACAGTAAGCATCAAAATTGTAAATAAAATCAAGACCTTAAGCAGTATAGTATCACCGCGAAACAATGCAATATCTCCATAGTGTTAGGATGCATTGCAACAACTGAATTGTCATCATTCACAGCTTCGTCAATCACAAGCCGATTTGGAGATTTCTTGCGCTCTAAGATAGCTGTCGAAAAGTCCTTTTTCGCCGCCGGTTGACCTTTCCTGTAACAATTAACATCCGCATTAGGTTATGAAACAGTTATTAAATCACAATTGTAGTAAATCTTAAATAGATACTGTGAATTTGTATACTTGAAGGTTGACTTACGGTTCAAATGAAGAGGATTCCAGTTGATTGCTCATACTGAAACGACGATGGTTGATGCTCCGGTGACTCGGTGAAGGTCAATCTGATGAATTTTGGTACAGAGGGATTTTTCTTCAACATGCTTTAGGGGAGGTGAGAAGAGAGGCAATAGCTATTATATATAGAAGGACCTCCATCCATCGGCATACCCTGGCCCCTCGGCCCATCAGGGTGCTTGTAACACCTTATCGCGTCAAGTCTAATTCCTCAATATTCAAATCCATCTTTCTCTACCGATGGGCCTCGAGCAAGGGTGGCCACTTCGCGATATTTTTTCGCGCCAATTCCAGTTACAAATTTTATTTGGCAGTTTTCTGGATCTTCTCTTTACAAATTCTCGTGTTCAACTTTAGTACCGGTAAACATTCTAAAAACTCTATTATATATCCCCAATTTTCATAGATGGTACAATATTTTGAAAACCAGTATAGTCAAACCGGAGAGGTCTTCAGTTTCGGTCGAACCGGTTAAACCTGCCAGTTCAACAGGTTCTAATTTTTTATGTTTTTTTTTAATTTTTTTTTAATTTTTTTTTCCAATACCAATAAATGTACATTTAACCTTAACATTGTTTAAAACACACGTAGAAACACATATAAAACAACAATACAATTCAATAAATGTACCAAACTCAAACAATTCAATACTAAAACTATACAATTCAACGTGAATACAAGTTTCAAACTTCAAAACGAGTAAACAACATTACAAATCTAAACCTTAAATTGTTCGACATGAATACAAGTCTTAATTCAAAGTTCAACACATTAGTATCTATCCAAATAATAATAATAATAATAATAATAATAATAATAATAATAATAATAATAATAATAATAATAATAATAATAATAATAATAATAATAATAATAATAATAACAATAATAATAATAATAATAATAAGTTGAAAACCGGTTTTAAACCGGTTCCGGTTCCGGTTCAACCGCCCTGTTCCCAAATGGGCAAAAAACCGGTTTACAACCGGTCGGAAAGCATCGATTTTTCGGTTCGACCGATCGGACCGAACCGGTCAAACTGGTTTTCAAAACATTGAATTTATATCATATTACTTAGCGTTTTTAGAAGGTTCACCTTATAAAATAGAGGGTATTAAAGTTGTGATCATACAATAGAGTTTTTAGAAAGTTCAACTCATACAATAGACGGTATGAAATTTGAGCAATACAATAGTAATGAGTGTAAAATTGAATGCATAACGAAACAATAAACCTTACTTTTTATTGGCATTGGAACCCTTCGATTAGAGTAATAGAGTCAATCCTGAAATGATCCGTTTGGTAAGAGGAAGTGGTAACGGTCGATGGATGTTCCCGGGCGCTATCTGATGAATAAAATATAGAGAAATTTACCTAAATGGACGATCAACACAACCATTTTCACTAAATAGACCGTGTCAGAAATTCCACCGAAATTCAATTACCCGTTCGGCGATTCGGCAAAATTCCTTTAGACAAATAAATGCTCGCCGCGTGTCCCAAAATTTCGCCTAACACATATATTGAATTTCGCCGAACGTTTATTGGTCTAAATGGTTTCGCCGAACGTTTAGTTAGGCGAAATTCAATATATGTGTTAAGGCGAAATTTTGGGACACGTGGTGAACATTTATTGGTCTAAAGGATTTCGCCGACTCGTCGAACGTATAATTGAATTTCGGCTAAATTTGAGTCTATTTTTGAAAAAAGTCTCTGACACGGTCTATTTAGTGAAAATGATTGGGTTGACCGTCCATTTAAATAAATTTCTCTATAATAATTTTACTAGGTAAATTATAAACTACTTCAAATATTGGTTTTCGAGAGGGATGATCATGAAAGGTGAGGGTGAGAAATAAGTCCCGCTCTGCTGCCTTGTGTTAGAGTTACCATTCTATATGAAAGTATAAGGAAACTGATTAAAGATTCAAGCTACAAGTCTTGATCTATACAAAAGGCACTGGTTTTTTTCTTTCTTTCCATTTCATTGATAGAAAAATATATTGACTCTATAGGGGCGCTAGCCCTTTACTAATATAAAGATTAAAAAAGTGGCCTGAAAAACGTGTTGTTTGATCTGTGTGATGTATTGTAAAAATCGGTAATTTTAATTGCAATAAGTTTATAGTTTTGCTAAACTGTTATATTTGACCCTAAAGTATTTAGGATATGCAAGTTTAGTCTATGAGAAGGTTTCTATCCATTGTTTGGTCTGAAATTAACCCTTTTGGCACATATGATAACCATAACTCGTAGAGTCTTTTATAAGAGTTAAGTTAACATTAATAGTTTATTAGTATATATATAAAAATAGAGGGTTTAAATTGTAACTTACTTCAAATAAAGTCGGTTAAAGTAGAATCAACTAATGATGTTAATAAAATGAAAAAAAATATTACGAGCGGAAAACTATACCAGAGTGACAGTATGTCTGCGCATATCAGGTGGGGGTAATAGTTAAAATGATCGGGATCCTTACTAAAATAATTTTTATCTTTATGCTATCTCCTATTGTTTTTTTATTGCGATATAAATGTTTCATGCTTAATTTAATGACAAAATGATGTATATAGGTACTTAATTGCTTTATAATTTGTTATTAAGTTTAAATTAGAGGTTATATGCGAAAGGAACGGATATTGCATCGAAAGCTGAAGAAAAGATGATGAGAAGATAAAAGCTGAATATTTTACGAGGCTTACCTGAGAGGCCGTATACGACACCTAAATGCTTCCATGGTGCCGTTTTTCCGATAACATGCATTTTGGTGCTGATTTGTTCTTGTACCTTGTGTTTTAGAGCTAGTACATGAGATTTGAGGCTTCCTCTATAAATAGATGACCTCTCAAATCATTCCAAGACCTTAATTCACTCACACATCTCACCCTTCATATTTTACACACTCTTCATTTTTCTTTTCTCGCTCTAGTTTCTCTCTCTAAAGAACTAGAGAGAATTATGTAGCCGGTTAGAGTTCTAGAGGAAGGTTTAGCTTGGTAATCACGTTGTAACGAGTTTTCAAGTTCAGACTATTTGTAATCCTTAGTATTACGTTACTTAATTTCCGGTGTTATAATGTTTGCTATGCATGTTATTTCAGTACGTGTTTTTATTATTGCCATGATTATTACGTAGTTTAATAATGTGATTGTTGAAATGTAAATATTAGGTGTAGGGATGATGTTAAATTAATACTTCATATATATATAATTGGAAATTGTTATGCAATGTATCTGGTTAAGCGTATCCTGAATATAGACTTAATTACTCATTCACCCTTTCCAGTTTTTCACGTGACTATTGCCTTAGTATAGGATCTGATCAACCCTAGCTACGAATATATAGTTATCTCTGTTACAGTATAAAGCTATGAGATCTCCGTAAAACGACTCTGTACTTAGTATAGCGTTGGAAATACCTCGGGTAAAGTACAAATACGTGGAAGCTAAGGAAATGTCGTAGGTCTATCTCCTCGTGGATTACCTAGAAGTCACCCTTCAAGAACATGACCTATGAACCATAAAGCTGAGGAAATGCTTATCGCATTGTACAGCGTGAGTAGACTTAGGGATGAACGACTGATGGCAAAGGAGGGTCTAATTCATGACAAAAGTATTTGTGCTTACAGTAATTGGATATGGAGTTTCAAAAAGAAGGCAAAGACTCGGCTGTAGTCTAAGATTCTTAAACATCTTAACTTTACCTAACCGATAGCTTAACATACATAAGATGCAATTAGTATTTGTCTTGATAAAATCAAATAGACATAGGTGTTAAGAAAGGTCAGGAGATAAATTGCGATCTGTTGCCTCATTCCTGCACCCCGGAAATAATTATCCAAAGAGGGTCACTTGGTCTCTTAAAAGACAGTGAGGGGGTTTAAAATAGCCTGATCTGATTAAAATCATGATAACCTATGATTCAGTGACATATGCTTTTAGGAATTTAGACTAAAACTTAGAGTCCTAGTGTTTACACCAAATGCCTGGTAGATGCTTGTCTAGGAGAATCTCTAATTATCTCTATAATGAATCTCATCCCGAAACCCTAATTATCGAAGTTTCAGCAATCACTTTCTACCTATCTGCTTATTATCAATATTTATTTTCAATCATTTATTTCATGTTCTTAGAAAATTTAGAAAATAAACAAAACCAAACCTACCTACTTTTAAAACTCATCCTATTAGCAAACTTATCTTAGGTAATCAAATTCCATTCAATTCGTTCCGATTTAAGAACGACACTCAAGTTATACTTACTACTTACTCACAAAGTCGGTAGTACTTACAGGTTGAGCCCCAACTTATAAATAACAAAACTCTTCCCGACGCGCCGTTCGACGATCGCGATTCCCCCAACGACGGGAACTGTAACAAAAACAGTCGTCGTGTCGCACGTAAGCTGGCCTTTTCCCTTTATCACCTTGTTTAGAACTTCCAGCCTCATCGAGATTATCATCTGATGGAGGAACAATGGATACGACTCTGTCCATAGTCTCGTGAATCATAATTCCTCTAGTAGGAATAGGCCTCCTGGGTCGAGGAATAGGTGGATGATGGCACACCCAGTGGTCGATTTTTGTTTTAGTTACTTCTTTGGAGAGAAGGAAACTATGTCCCTGTCATCGGGAGGACGGACAGACTGCTAGATGTGCTATCGGATTGAAAGTTTTATAATTTGTAATAGCTGGTGCTAAAACTATAAGTACTACCTACTACACTAGGTGAGTAAGCTGCAAGTATAACTCGAGATCGTTCTTCAATCAAAGCAAATTGAAACGAAGTTATCGTCGAAGATAAGTTTTACTTTTAGGATAGGGTTTGTGTAAAGTAGGTAGGTTTTTGTGGGTTTTTCTTAATTAAACTAATTGCGATAAAGTAAATAACAAAATAAAGATGGGTAATTAGTCAGGTAGATATAGAGTGTGGCTGTTGAAACTTCAATAACTAGAGGATCTAGGATGATGTTCATTATAAGGATAATTGAAGATACAATTGGGAGATTTACAGATAAACTACATGTGTAAACACTAGGACCCTACTTGTTTAGTTTAGAACCTAAACAAATATGTCACTAACTACCTAGGTTATCGTGATTCTAATTAGACCAAGCTTCTCAACCCCCCAAACTGTCTGGTTAGGACCATTAACCCATTACGGGAACAGGAATAAGGTAACATACTTCCTTTAAGGATATTCTGACCGTTCTTAACACCCGAATCTAAATGTTAATCCCTAATCATATACTAATTATTAACTTGTTATTCTAAATTATCAGTTTTGTAGAGTCTAGGGTTTTAGGCATCCTGAACCACTGTTGGGCTTATCCTTCTTTTCTAGACTCATTATATTCTGTTTTTAAAGCACAAATACTTTTGTCATGATCTAGACTCTCCTTTATCATCTGTTATTCATCCCTAAGTATGCTTAACAGTGTACAATACTTTCGAGTATTTCCACAACTATATAACCATGGGTATACTGGTGGTATACACTACTTTTAAGTATTTTCACAACTGTATAACCATAGGTATATGCAGTGTATAACACTATAGTATTTCCACGATTTTTTGATTCCTAGACCATGTTCTAGATGACTAGGTAATCCACAATGTACTTAACTACATCTTTTCCTTAGCTTCCACGATATACTACACCAGAGGTGTTTCCATAGCTATACTAAGTAACGAGCCGTTTTACGGTAGTTCCATTGCTTCATACAACACACAGATAACTAGACTACTATATTTAGACGTGATCAGTTTCTAAACAAAAAAACGTAGCAGCCACGCGAAGAACTGAAAAGGGTGATCCATAGACTAGGTCTATATACATGATAAATTTAGACATAAGAGAGTTCAATAATTTTGAATTATATATTTTTAATAAAAGATTAATTTAACATCACCCCTACACCTAATTATTTACATTTCAACAACCACAATATTACACTACTCAATAATCACGACAATAAATAGATCGCATACAATATAATCATGCATAATAAATTTAGACATAATATAAGTATGAGAGAATAGATATCACCTGGAAATTAAGAAAAAGAATATAGAGAAAATCGTAGCGTTGCACCAAGTGCTCGTACATCTTGAACCGTGATTACAAAGCTAGCTTCTCTACTCTACTACTAACCAACCAACCAATCTCTTCTAGAGAGAGAAACTCTAGAGAGAGAAATAAAGAAAGAAAAAAATAACAAAGTCGAAAAAATGAGAGTGTGTAGAAATGTGGAGATGAAGGTGTTGATGTTGTTGAAATGGTGAAAGAAGCCATATATTTATACTAGTTTCTTAACTGTATTTCTCAACTGTATTTTTGCCTTCAAATGCCCAACCGTATTTCTCAAACGAATAAAAACCACCAAAAATACGGGCAGGAACCAAAATACGGGAGAGCTGATGTGATCAAATAAGTCTATATTTATTCTATAATATTCCCATTTTTTGTAGATTTCTATTGTATTTCGTTAAGTTTATATACTTAATTCGTTTATATTTGCAGATAGAAGTTTTAGCATGAACTTGAAATTAAAAGGAACGAAAATGGCTCAAATCAAAGCAAAAATGATGTTGAAAGTGGAAAAATTGGACTTAGCATTTTGGCCCAAGCAAGTTGGCCCAGCTGCGTACAAGGAGGCCTGAAAAAGCGGTCCAACCGTCGATTGGATATTCCAACCGCCGATTGGATATTCCAACCGCCGGTTGGGTTGAGGCGGTGAAATCCCCACCTTCCACGCACGTGCAAGGCACAAAACTCATTTCAACTGCCGGTTGATCGGTTAGGTATACGCGTGAAGATTATGGATAGAACCCAACTGCCGGTTGGAGGAGCCAACTGCCGGTTGGACTGGCAGCCAGAAACCCTATAAATAGCCAACTTATCAGCACATTAACACACTTTTTCTCTCAAAACCCTAATTCGGCTGGAGCATTTCTTGAGCCTTTCTTGAAGATCTTTGGAGGTGGAAGGCACCAAGATTGAAGCCTCATCATCCTTGTGAAGTTACTTCGGCTTTTTGGTTTGAAAACGACATCCGATTTCATTTCAATTATGTTTTCTAGTTTGATTGAGGATCTGATTTTTATAATCAGAACGTTGAACTAATTTCATTTATGTTTACTTAGACATATAGTACTTAGATAATGGTTTGATCAATGAATGATTGTTGGATTTTAATTTATGAATGTTTGTAATGTTTATTCGAAGATCCACATTTATTTGAGGTTGATTGCTTCTACTTAACATGATTAATCTAGTTTAAACTAATACAAGAGTTGGTTTTGATTGGTTAATTATTTGTGATTGTTACTTTATTGAGAAAATTAGGGCTAGAATCTGTAGCCGGATATAGGTTAAGATTCCTAGAGGTAATTGATTCAAATGAATGTGATAATTGTTCTGAAATAATAGGGCGGTTATTAGACCTTAACTAGCGACGGGTTACTAGGGTAAATCATTACAAATGGTGAAGTTTTATTAAATAAATTAAAGTGGACAACGTTTTAACGTTTTCTAGTGAATCATGTGTCTTTCTTGATGTTTATATAATTGGTTGTCCCTAGCCATAAAACTGATTTACTTTAGAAAATTTCCATAGAATAATCCAACAGTTAATGAATTGAGATGATAACCAGATTCTAAGGAAACATAGTCTAAGTAAATGCTTCTTTCTCATTTGATTGTTTTAGAAGTTATTTAAGTTATTTGTTTTCTTAAGTTTATTACTTTTCTATATTTTACTTTATTTGTTTAATATTGGTTTTCACAGATGTTCATACAGAACTAAAACGCTCCCCATATATTACTTAGTAATTGTTCAGTTCAAACCTTTAAGCCCGATTTTATCAAATTGAAATTATCGTTCCCTGTGTTCGACTCGGACTTGTCATAAGCTATACTATTATATGATTAGGTATTCTTGCCTGTATTGTGTGATAGATAACTTTAGTGAGATCCAATTTATAAAAATATATAGAAACTTTACACACATCAAGAGCCAACCGTATTTCGGGTGGGGTCAACGGTATACGGCTGGCACTCAACCGTGTACGACTGAGCTTGCCCGTAAACGGCTGGTCTCAGGCAGTATACGGTCCATGTAGGTCGTATACGGTCTATGGCCAAGCATATACGGTTGGGCTCATTCCTATACGGCTTCGTCTAGCCGTATTTCGGGACCTTCGATGCTTGTATCTTCGTTCGATCGTATCTTTTGCTTCGTGCATCCGTTTTGAGCGATTTATGCGTCCACGTTCTCGTATTTTCCTAACAAACAAAATGATTCCAACTAGAGTTCATATCTTGAAGTTTAGGTTGCAGGTCATTAAAAGGAACGTCTACGAATACTGTTGGTCATTTAGGCTTTGTTTTACACGTTTTTCGTATCGTTTTTAGTGAATTTATAAACACCACTTCCGTTTTGATTTTGTTAACAAAATATAATAAATAAAGACGTTATTGGTGTGGTTTTGTTAACTTTGTGTTTGAAATGAGAGAGATAACGTACGTAAAAACATGACTTTTTACGTGTTATCAGTGGACGTGAGCCATCAAAATTTAAACCTAAGCCACTCGATGTGGACCGAGTAAATCGAGCTCCAGTACCAGGATCACCATCAACTTCACCAATGGGTCGTGAGCGGTATTCAACATTCTCTTTATTATCATCACTCAAAACATCGATAAGGCGTACCTCTACAAATAAATAAGGATGTAAGATTATTAAAGAATTATAGAGTACTATGCTAGAAGATTAAGAGAACGAGAACCAACCCTCTCCACCCCTTATTATGACCGAGAATGAATTGGTTAAATCCCAATTTTGGCTGACAGCAGCCTTCACCAGAACTTCTTCAGAATAAAAAAATCAGCATACACTCAAGAATTGATAAGTAATCACATCATATTCAGTAGAAAGGGGAAGATCATTATACGAGTCATTATTAGAATTTTTCCACTCTAAAACTTCCCTAAAACCTTCACTAACCAAGGAAAACCTATCATTCCAATCTTTCAAACTCGCCTACAACCTAGCAAAATCAAATTAGCAGTACCAGCCTCCAAGAGAATGACCTAAGCGAAAAAACATCATATAAACAAAAATAGTTGGATTTTTACTGAAACCTCTGCAAGCCATTTCAAAAGCAATAATCTTTACAGATCCGAGCGGCGACATTTGAGTAACGTGACACTTATAGTTTTTGAGAATAAAAGGATAAAAGGAAGTGAAAGGAAGTTGAAGGTTGGCAACGTTAAAAGATTTAGTGTAAATTGCAAACATCTTTTCAGACTATTACCTGGCTACAGCGTCGGAGTTCGACAAACAAGGGTTATATTTTACTGGAACCCCATAACGACTACAACAATCCATAAACATATCACTTCTCAACTTACAGGTAACATTGGCTAGGGTTTAATCGGAACCCCATAGCAACTAAGACATTCGATAAGCATATCACTTCTCAACTTTCAGGTAACATTGGGCAGGGTTTCACTCTCCATTACAGAAGATAGTTCGAATTAAAATGATTCCGAAGAAAAACTAACCTGCAATTAGTTGGAAAATGCCAAATCGTCGGGAAAATGGAGTAAACGAAAAAGATACATTAAGAGTTAGAAGAAAATAGAATGTAAAGAAAAATATAACAATTGAAGAAGAAACTTATGCACCTATTTTCCCAAAAAAGTGTGCATAAGGTTAAAACGTCAAAAGCCATGTTAGGATAAACTGATTCGGGTTTAGATTACCACTATTTGTTAAAGCTGAAGAGATCAAGTGATTACCACTGAAGGTTGAAGATTAACACTGATGGTGAAGATTACAACTTCTTGAAGAATCGAAGTTACAACTGCTACAAGGATTAACACTGATAGTTAGTTTTGTAAGTAGTTACCACTGTTTATGTAATTACGACTGTTAGTGTATATTGAAGTGGTTAACACTGCTAGTATCATTTGTACTTGGACTATCATAAATGAAGCAGTTACCACTGTTGGAAGTTAGTTTCCACTGAATGTTCAAATGTGGTAGTTAACACTGTTTATGACTTTGTTATAAGAATGAGTTTGTTATGGAGGTTATCTAATTCCATAATAATAGGAGATTGTACAGGACACTATGTGTTATAAATAGAGATCCTTAGAACCTAGAATTATATACGAAATAAGTGAATAAAAGATAGCGCAGCTTCAAGGTGTAAACCCTAATACAACAAGTGTATTCGTCTTATTCGTATTAATAAGATTGGAGCTTTGATTTTAATATTTGTGTTTTGTAATTTGTTCTCAATATTTATCTTTGATCTTTCTAATATTATTGAGTGTTATTCCGCAACTTCTCAATAATAATTCAAAGCATGTTCAAGGTTACAAGTGAATTGAATTGAAACGGGACTGTCAAGTGGTATCAGAGCTTGGAAAGCTTTGAATACAGAAAGATCTGGAATTTAAGATTAAATTGATTTTTAAGGTGCAGTTTGTGATTAACTATTAAATTCAATGTCAACAGAAAGCAATGAAGGAATCCAGGTCACTAAAATCTCTATGCTCAGGCCTGATGAGTTTGATCTGTGCAAAATCAGAATCAAACAATATATGCTTATCACAGATTATCAGATGTGGGAAGTTGTGGTAAATGGTCCTCCAGTTAAAGTAGATGGTGATGGTGTCAAGCAACAGAGACCACCACCAACTACTGATGCAGAAAGAAAAGTCAGATCTATAGAATTTAAAGCCCTCAGCACATTGTTACTATCAATTCCTAATGAGTACCAAAGAAGGTTTGAAGCCTGTGATGATGCCAAAGTACTCATGGAAGCTATTGAAAAGAGATTTGGTAGTAATGATAGCACCAAGAAGAACAAAAGATCTTTATTGAAGCAACAATATGAGAACTTCAATTCTGCAAAAACAGAAACTTTAACTCAAACCTTTGACAGATTTTCAAAGCTAGTTGGAGACCTGGAGAATCATAAGGTAAAGATTGATAAAGATGATTTGAACAGGAAGTTTCTGAGATCATTAGGTGAGGAATGGACAATCTACACAGTAGGTTTAAAACAGAGTGCAGATTTAGAAGTGAAGGAGCTTGAGGATATCTATAATGATCTGAGAAACTTTGAGCCAGAAGTTGAAAGCAAAAAGCAGGCTTTAGGAAACAATTACAATGCTGCTTTTATGTCAGTAAGTGGATCTCAAGTTGATTCAAATCAACAAGGGTCTACTTATGTTGCTGCAGGAATTGGATCATCACAAAGCAGATCAAATGATCAGATACTGGAATCTTTCTTTGCTAGTAATGTGAACTCTTCACTTACTAATGAAGATTTGGAGCAGATTAATGTTGATGATCTGGAGGAGATGGATATTAAGTGGCAAATTGCTTTGATTACTCAAAGAGCCAAAAGATTTATGC
Organism: Gnaphalium uliginosum; assembly: GCA_963930675.1. Classification (NCBI taxonomy): domain Eukaryota; kingdom Viridiplantae; phylum Streptophyta; class Magnoliopsida; order Asterales; family Asteraceae; genus Gnaphalium; species Gnaphalium uliginosum. Next base: position 10,249,088 of record OZ005683.1, on the reverse strand, counting down.
AAAGGACAGGAAGGAATAACTTTGCAAATCAAAGGAATGATGTTGCTTGGTTTGATAAAAGTAAGGTAGAATGCTTCAACTGTCATAAAATGGGGCACTTTGCAAGGGAATGCAGAAGTCAAAGACAAGAGCAGAATGGGCAGAGAACAGGAAGCAATGGGATTCAGAGAAGGACTGTACAAGTAGAGGAAAGTACATCCAATGCATTAATTTCAGAGGATGGACTTGATTTTGATTGGAGTTATCAAGCAGAACATGAAGTGAAGAATCAAGCTTTAATGGTTATTGATGAAGAAAGCAAGTCATCAGATGTTCCTTATGAGGTACAAATCAAATTATGTTCTCCTGTGTGCAAACAGACTGTTAAACACTATAGAGATTACAATATGAAATTTTGTGAGGAACTTAAGCAATGTGAAATTAAAAGTAGACACATTACTGCTGCCATAGAAAATTTAGAAAGTCAAATTAAGGCATATGAAAAGAATGTAACTCAATATCAATATGATCTTAAGTATGCCAGATGGGAGAGAGATGTATTAAAAGATAAGTTAGAAGCACTGAATCAGAAATTAGTAGAGGTCACATGTGAAAGAGACAATATAAAATTAACAGTAAGTGATCTTGAACATGCTTCTAAGAGTGTAAATCAAATTATCAAATCTCAAATTTATGATAAGATAAAAACTGGTTTAGGATATAATTCTGTTTCCCCACCTTATAATAACAACTATTTTCCTCCTAAAACTGATTTAAATTTAAATACGTTAAAGGAAGGAATAGCAGTTGATGTTACAAAGGTTGATCCAGTTATTAACTTAAAAAATGAAATTGACTTTGATAAGGTTGAAATTAGGGAATGGACTGAGGAAGATGAGTTGGATTTTTCATCTGAAAACAATAAGAATTCTAATTCTGAAACAACTGATAGTTCAAATTCTGAAAAATCATGTGAGAGTAGCAAGAAATCAAATACTTGGTCTAGTTTTAGAACTTAAAAGTGATAAAATAGAAGAGGGTAAAAGATTGTTTCAGAAAAAGATAAAGAGTAATTTGGAAAAGATGAAATCTTCTACTAATAAATCTAGAGCTGGTCTAGGTTACATTAGTAATTCAGTTAAAATAGTTAACAAACCTACTAATCTAAAATCTGTGAACATTAACTGTGCTAACTGTAAATGTAAAGCCAGAATCTCTCTATTACCACCTTCTCAACAATTAAAACCCAGAGGAAATCAAAGAAATTGGAACCAAATGGTTTCACAAAAGTTGGGAAACAATTTTACAGTGGTAAAGGAGAAATCCTGTTTTACATGTGGCACAAACAATCATCTTCAACATGATTGCTATTATAATCCAAAAATTCTTCAAAGGATTAGAAAACAACCATGGACAGAACCTGATATGATCAATAAACATAATTTTAAATCAAAACTTGATCATATTACTACTGCCAAGAAGAAAAATGTTAAGGCTAATAAGTTAAAGACTGCTACAACTATTTCAACTGCATCAGTATTAACTAGAAATTTAGCCAACATAAATAAGGCAAAAACAGTGGTAAAAACAAAAACTGTCAGTGCTAATTATTTTAACACTGTTAGTAAATTTGATAAAACAGTTAAAACTGTTAGATCAATTTCCACCGTTAAGCCTAAAATAAGTTGGATTTGGACACCAATTAAATCTGATAAATCAAAAGGTCCAAATACCAACTGTGCATCACAATCAATGATCTTCAAGAAAGTTGACTTTGTGAATGCACATGGGAAACCCAAAGCCAAATTGGTTTGGGTTCCCAAGAGAAACTAATTTTATTGTTCAATTAAATGTGCAGAGCAAGCCAGCAAACTTATGGCACATTGACAGTGGTTGCTCAAGACACATGACTGGGGATAAGAAGATGCTACAGGACTTCAAATCATTTTTGGGAAAATAACAGGCAAAGGAACAGTGTACAGTAATAAGATAAGTTTTGAAGATGTGTATTTTGTTGACCAACTGAGGTACAATTTGCTAAGTGTGAGTCAAATCACAGATAAAAAGAACCCAGTTCATTTTACTGACACTGAATGCCTTATACTTTCTAAAGAGTTTAAAATACCTGAAAATATGATTTTAATGAGAATTCCTAGAAAGCATAACGTATATAAGTGTGACTTGACAAATATGGAACCTCAACCTGAATTAAACTGTCTTATAAGCAAAGCAACTGTGAATGAATCTGAACTGTGGCATAGAAGGATGTGTCACATGAATTACAAGACTATTAATAAGCTTGTCAAAAGCAAACTTGTTAGAGGTTTACCTGAAAAGGTATATTCATGTGATGATCACTATGTTTCCTGCCAAAAGGGCAAGCAACACAAGTCTTCTTTTAAGTCCAAAACTGTGAACACAAACTTTTCACCATTACACTTACTACATATGGACTTGTTTGGACCAACAAATATAAGCAGTATAGGGAAGAAATTATACTGTTTAGTAGTAATTGATGATTATACTAGATTCAGCTGGGTGTTCTTCCTTAGGACAAAAGATGAAACAGGTGAAATACTTAGATCATTTATAACTAAGATTGAAAATCAAATGAATCTCAAAGTAAAAATCATTAGGAGTGATAATGGCACAGAGTTTAAAAATCAAGAGATGGATAAATTCTGTGAAAACAAAGGTATTGAGAGAGAATTTAGTGCACCTAGGACTCCACAACAAAATGGGGTAGCTGAGAGGAGAAATAGGACACTAATTGAGGCTGCAAGAACTATGTTAGCTGATTCTAAATTACCTATGACTTTTTGGACAGAAGCAGTTAGCACTGCTTGTTATGTCCAAAATAGGGTATTAGTTGTCAAGCCTCATAACAAGACACCATATGAACTGTTCTTTAAGAGAAAACTATTAGTTAGTTTCTTAAAACCATTTGGGTGTCCTTGTACCATCTTAAATACCAGAAGTCACTTAGGAAATTTTGAAAGGAAGGCTGATGAAGGTCTTTTTGTTGGTTACTCTATTCAAAGTAAGGCTTATAGAGTATTCAACAAAAAGACAAGAATCATAGAGGAGTCAATGGATATAACATTCAATGAATATACTGAAAATGCTGTAGGAAAAGGACCAGAATCTTTGTTTAATATTGATGCACTAACCCATGCTTTTAGATATACAAATGTGCAATCAAGTGCAGGTAAAAATGCAGGTACAAGTACTTCAGCAACAGTCATACCAACTGCACAGAAAAGCAAAACACAGGAATATGTTTTATTTCCTGTTTGGTCACCTGATCCACCAGAAGTATTTGACTCCATTCCACAACAGACAACACAGGGTTCAGTGTCTGGCATAACAAGTCAAAAGGATAATGATGGTGGTAAAACATCAACTGACTGGCCTGATGATCCAAATATGCCAGCATTGGAGGAAGATGGAGACGAAAGTGAGAATGAAAATGTGGACAACACAGCTACAGATTTAACTGATCTATCAGCTGTAGAACAGAGAATCATGGATAACATTTTCACTCCCTCAAGACAGTTTAGGGAGAGAATAACATCAGATACACAAGAAAATGAGATGGTTATGAATACAACAAACTTGGAATCTGAGATACCAGTGTCACCAACATCACACTATCATGTTCATAGGGATCATCCTCTAGAAAATGTGATTGGTGATGTTGCCACACCTGTACAAACAAGGCAGCAACACAAAGTAACAGAAGAAGGACTCCACACTTCTTTATATGCATGCTTTATATTTCAGATGGAGCTAAAGAAAGTATCAGAGGCTCTAAAGGATCCAAGTTGGATTGAAGCTATGCATGAGGAGTTGCTTCAGTTCAAGATACAGAAAGTATGGACCTTAATGGATCTACCCAAAGGAAAAAGAGCAATTGGCACCAAATGGGTGTTCAAGAACAAGAAAGATGAAAGAGGGATAGTGATAAGGAACAAGGCTAGATTAGTAGCACAGGGGTACTCACAGGAAGAAGGGATTGACTATGATGAGGTATTTGCTCATTTGGCTAGGATTGAGGCTATCAGACTATTCTTGGCCTATGCCTCATTCAAAGGGTTTAAGGTCTATCAAATGGATGTGAAGAGTTCCTTTTTGTATGGCACTATACAAGAAGAAGTTTATGTATGTCAACCTCCAGGCTTTGAAGATTCCAATTACCCTGATAAAGTGTTAAGATTGGATAAAGCTCTCTATGGCTTACATCAAGCACCAAGAGCCTGGTATGACACATTATCAGAGTATCTGCTGAAGAATGGATTCACAAGGGGTGCAATTGACAAAACCTTGTTCACTAAAAGAATTAAGAATGATATCCTACTAGTGCAAATCTATGTAGATGATATTATTTTTGGTTCTACAAGGGACAGTCTTTGCAAGGAGTTTGAAGTATTAATGCATGACAAGTTCAAGATGAGTTCAATGGGAGAATTAACTTTCTTTCTGGGCTTACAAGTCAAACAACAGAAGGATAGGATTTTTATTCATCAAAGTAAATATGTGAATGACATATTGGAGAGGTTTGGCTACAAGGATGCAAAGGTTGCAAGCACACCTGTGGAGACACACAAATCATTCCATGCAGATCTTTAGGGGGAGGATTTTGATGTTCATCTCTATAGATCAATGATTGGCTCCCTCATGTATCTGACATCATCCAGACCAGATATCATGTTTGCTGTTTGTGTGTGTGCAAGATTTCAATCCAATCCTAAGATGTCACATCTGCATGAAGTGAAAAGAATCTTTAGGTATTTGAAAGGCCAACCAAAACTAGGCCTTTGGTATCCAAAGAATAGTTCTTTTGATCTGCTTGCCTACACAGATAGTGACTATGGAGGTGCAAATTTGGATAGAAAATCCACATCAGGGGGTTGTCAATTTCTAGGAGAAAGGTTGGTATCATGGCAATGCAAGAAGCAAACAACTGTGTCTACATCAACAGCAGAGGCTGAATATGTTGCTGCTGCTAGCTGCTGTGCTCAAGTTCTATGGATTCAGAATCAGATGTTAGACTATGGTTTGATTTTTCTTAACACTCCTATATTTATTGACAATAACTCTGCTATCAGTATCATAAATAACCCAGTTAAACATTCAAAAACTAAGCACATTGAAATAAGATATCACTTTATTAGGGATTGTAATGAGAAAAGACTTATACAAATTTTTAAAGTCCATACTGATAATCAATATGCAGATCTGTTTACCAAAGCATTTGATGTGGGCAGATTTACATTTTTGGTTACCAGCATTGGATTGATAAATTCTTCTTAACTTTTCTCATCATCTCTGGGCTGAAAAATGTTTAAGGGCTTAAACTTGGATTGATACTAATACCCTAATTACTACTGTTAGTATTAATACTGCCAATGTTAATACTAAAGCAAGTTAACACTGCCTTTGGTAATTAGTTCTGTATATTTGTCTATTTTTGCTGTTTTTAGTTAACACTGCGCAGGTGAAATTTCCACTGTTTGGAGACTTAGTACTGCTTACAGGATTTTACAATTGCTTGCGTTGGAATTAGTACTGCTATTTTGATTTAAAAAAAAAAAATTATTACCACTGCTTTCTTTACTTAATATTGCTAGACTATTAGTACTACTTGTATTAAGTTGTGACTGCCTTGGTCGGTTAGTACTGCTTATACAAGTTAGCACTGCTAGCGTAAATAAGTATAAGATGGGCAAGCGCATGAAACCCGTGTTTGGACAGTTATCACTGTTAGTGCAATTTTCTCCGTTACCACTGTTTGTGATATTTTTCACTCGTTAACACTGTTAGCGTTAAAATTGAGGGTTTTTCCACTGACCTAAATTGAACAGTATATAAACCCAAACACTTGTCGTCTTTCAATACGCTCTCAATTCCTACCTAAACCTCTGCGCTTAAGCAATCAATCACCTACTAAACCTTCAACTCAACTTCGATTGTACATCAATGGCTTCCACTTCCTCTTCCACATCACTTGCAATAGGGCAGAATCATAATATGATCGCCTATCTGATGAAACCCAAAGAGGCACAGGACTTCATCCAAATTATTGATTTCCTTCGTGCCTCTCACATCTATCATGCCCTTACAGTATCACCCAGAGTCTCCAAAGATCACATTAATGACTTCTGGGTAAATGCAACCATTGAAGACGAACAGGGGACTAAGAGCATAGTCTCCATGGTGGCCAACACCAGGTTAGTTATCTCTGAAGCCTCTGTTCGTGCTTCTCTACAACTCGATGATGAGGCAGGTATAACTTCTTTACCTAATCAAACTTTGTATGATAATTTTCGTTTGATGGGTTATGAGGGTCCTTTAGATACTTTTACGTTTCAAAAGACTCTTTTCTCCCATCAATGGAGGTTTTTAATACATACTATTTTACACTGCCTCTCATCAAAACGGTCATCTTTTGAACAGTTTGGAAGCAACATTGCTTATGCAATTGTTTGTCTTGCCACTGGTCAAAGATATAATTTTTCTAACCTAATTTTTTCTGGTATGCTCAGGAATATTGAGCAACCAAAATTAAAATTTTTGATGTATCCTAGGTTTGTGCAGTTATTTTTAAATGAACAAATCTCAAATTTTCCTACAGAGGATATTATCATTGATGTTCTCTCTCACAAACCTAAAGTTTTTTCTAATATGAAGAGAGACTCCAAATTTTCTGGGAGGGTTACAGCATTGTTTTCATCAATGCTTCCTGCACCCTCCACCACAGCTGCAGTTACACCCACTGCTGCTGAACCATCTGCTGAGAGAGTTGACATACCCATCATCTCTCAACCCACAGCAGTTGGGGGTACCAAAAGAAAACAAGGGACCCACAAACCAACCACTACTAAAGCCAAAAGGGCTAACACACAGGCATCTGAGGCTCTTGCTGCTCAGGTGTCTCAGTCTAATGAATCAACACAGCATGTGGTCTATAAGGAGTGGGATGACCATTCTGGGAGGGCTGCTTCTACTGCTTCTGGCCAAATGGCAGAGCAAGACAGAAGTAACATAAATAAGACCCAAACAGAGGCAACACCAGAACATGATCCTTTGCAAGAAGGTGATTTTGGTGGACCCAGTACCAAGAACAGAGGGTCATCTGATGACCATGCTAGGCATGAGTCATATGGTAATTCTGTCAATGATTCACCTAGGGAGTCACATCCTAAAGGTGATGAGGCTAGTATGAACTATCAAAAATTGACGGATATGCTAGAGTTCATGTGGAAGGAGGTGGTGAGGCAAAAGAAAATCATTAAGACGCAGCAAGCTGAGATAGATGATTTAAAAAGAGTAGTATTGAAATGCTTGAAGCAGGGTAAGAAATACTACATCATTAATGATAAACACAAAAGATCTATACCTGTGCAACAAGCTAGGGTAGTTCTATCTTCCCCTGAACCCTCAGAAGATGCATTCAAAAAGGAGGAGAATGAAACAGGGTGGAGATGAATCAGAGGTGGTTAATGATTTGGAGAGAGATGGAGGGCAATTGAATGATTTGATGATTATACATCCAGTTGTTGCAGAGCCAATAACATGGGATTTGCCAGAGATTGTTGATTGGATGGTAATTAAACTGCTGATACCTAAGAAGGAGGAGAAAATTAAAATAGTTAGAGCTGATGGGAGTGAATCCTTCTGGAGGTCATTAAAAGAAATTTTAAGAAGGTTAAGTATAGCAGATATGGTGAAAATGTATGAGATAGGAAAGAAGAAAATGGATGGAAAAAGATTTGATAGTATTATTAAAAAAAAATCACATGGGATTGGATAAAAATGATGTTTGAGCCAGAAGAATTTCCCTTTAACTTTGGAACTTTTAAAGTTGGGAGAATGTGGATGTATTTTGAGGTGTCTAGAGTACATCAAGTTATTTTGGAAGATGGTGAGATTTTATATATGCTTACCAATAGAGAGTATGATATGAACTTAAGTTTGTTGAGAAGTTTAAGATTAGCTAAATTACATTCTTCTGTATGTAATGAAGTTGCTAAGGAATTGATTTATATGATATTAAATCAGATTCACAGAAAAGAACAGTTGGGAAAGAAATCTAGAAATTGGTTTTGAAAGCATCTTCAATAAGTTATAATGGAGAATTAGAAGAAACTTAATGCTGTAGATGACAGATTAAGTTTAGGGGGAGATTGTTAGGATAAACTGATTCGGGTTTAGATTACCACTGTTTGTTAAAGCTGAAGAGATCAAGTGATTACCACTGAAGGTTGAAGATTAACACTGATGGTGAAGATTACAACTGCTTGAAGAATCGAAGTTACAACTGCTACAAGGATTAACACTGATAGTTAGTTTTGTAAGTAGTTACCACTGTTTATGTAATTACGACTGTTAGTGTATATTGAAGTGGTTAACACTGCTAGTATCATTTGTACTTGGACTATCAAAAATGAAGCAGTTACCACTGTTGGAAGTTAGTTTCCACTGAATGTTCAAATGTGGTAGTTAACACTGTTTATGACTTTGTTATAAGAATGAGTTTGTTATGGAGGTTATCTAATTCCATAATAATAGGAGATTGTACAGGACTCTATGTGTTATAAATAGAGATCCTTAGAACCTAGAATTATATACGAAATAAGTGAATAAAAGATAGCGCAGCTTCAAGGTGTAAACCCTAATACAACAAGTATATTCGTCTTATTCGTATTAATAAGATTGGAGCTTTGATTTTAATATTTGTGTTTTGTTATTTGTTCTCAATATTTATCTTTGATCTTTCTAATATTATTGAGTGTTATTCCGCAACTTCTCAATAATAATTCAAAGCATGTTCAAGGTTACAAGTGAATTGAATTGAAACGGGACTGTCAAGCCATCATTTCATTTAGTTAATGCATTGCCCAGAAATGTCAACTCAAGCCAAAAACCATGTCAAAAAATGTCACATCCGTCAATCCTATAGATAATCTGTTGGGGAAAATAATTGATCAATCCCATTTTATGAATCTGATGAGTCAAAATGTCTATGTCTAGTGAAAATATGATAAGTATAGAAATAGAGTCTGAAAGGAAGATAGGCCGTCTGATCTCGTAGATGTATCGATTAACGAATCGTGCGGAATCCGAAATCGTTAATTTGATACGTTAAATGTAAAAACTCGAGCAATGTAAATAAGTTCCCGTTTTATTGATGTTAATCAATTACAGAAAACATACAATTAAGCTCAAAACTCAATCTCTCTCAACCTCAGTCAAAATCGCTGCACCAAAACTTAACTAGAATGAACGACACTATCACCTATATATACACATCGGTAACTTGGCGACACTTCTAGTGTCTCTAGAGGCGACACTAGCAAGTGTCTCTAGTTCACGCATAGTGTCGCTAATCTAAACACAATCAAGCTAAGTTTTCTATACAAGCTTTTGTCACACAAATATGTATCAACAAACTCCCCCGTGACAACAGTTTGTATAGAAATCCGTGACAACAGTTTGTATAGAAATCTTCGGTCTTCAACCTTAGCTTGATGAGAGAGTAGAGTTATCTTCCAACGTGTATCCATTTCTTTGAGACCCTTTTGAAAGTTCGTTGAACTTTGCATTCTTGAAAGCTTATGGTCATAAAAACAGTATCAACTCTCCCGTGGCAACAACTTCACGTAAACCTTCAAGAATCTGACTGTTCATTTTGCATTCTGATTATCATTCATTCTCAGAATCTCCTGAATATGCCCCGAATAATCATTAGAATAATCATCATAATTCCAGAATTTCCCCCGGAACAACATATTTCTTCTTTAACTCTTGAAGGATCTTCAAATTTAAGTGTTTCGTTGTTGATCATCAATCGTCATACACGAAGATTGGTAGGGAAGTGACATTAATAAATGTCGTTGGTTTTCTTTCTTTTTCTTTCTTCTTTCTTCATCCATTTCTCTTCTTAGTCTTCTAATAATGTTACTGGAACCACGCTTTTTCTTTTTTTTTACAAAAACTAAACACAACTTTTAGTACCCATTCGAGCACGGTTTCAGTAAGCTTTGAAAGTTTCGTATACCATTTAAGAGTTGTGTCGATATAATCCAAGGATATTGAATTTCATCTTAAATTGAAACGCGGCGTTTCATTTCTAAAGAGTTTCTATGGAAGGAGTTATCTTCGTGGAGAAAGGAATAAAATCTTTTCGTCTCTGCACCATATGTATAGGGCATGGTGGTGCTTTTCGTCTCTGCACCCTATGGATAGGACATGGTGGTGCAAGAGCAAACATTTGTTATCTCGAGTATGTTATAGATTTTGTTTGTCCAGATTTCGGTAATTGTATCGGTTTTGAAGCTCTTTTGGATTTTGGCTTTTGACATCTTGAAACCGATCTTTTGACGCATTTAAAATCTTCAGAATCATAACAATCAACATTTTGATGATCTAATATTTTGGTAAACTGTGAAATCTTTTTCGCCAAACCATGTTCGAACATGGTTTGGAAGATTTAGCCGGGTAAATCTTCTGCACAACCTTGACGGGTGGTTTGGTTGAATTAGAGACTTGAGTAATTTGCTCACGAAGATCATGAATAGTTTTCAATGCAAGATTATGATCTTCTTGAAGTTTTGTTGTCACTGTTTGTTGATCCTCAAATTCAGAAATTCTCTTTTCCAGTTGGTCAATCATTGATTGCATCTCTTCACATTCATTCTCCATGGTTAGTATTTGTGATTGAAGAGCTTTAACCTCATCTTCCTTTTTTACCAACATCCCATTATCATAAGCTTGAAGTTTTCCAATAAGCTCGTCCAATGTCCAATGAGGTAATTTCTTATCCTCTTTTAGAATCATTACACGAAATTCTCATTTTGAGGGTAGAGAATCTAAGAGTTTAGTATTCACGTTAGTGAATATATATGATTTACCAAACTCTTTCAATTCAAAGATTGAGAGAATCATGAGATCAAATCATCAAATGATTCATTCTTCAAATGATTGAAAACTTCAAACTGTTTCTTGAGTAATGCTTTTCTACTTTGCCTAATCTCCTCATTTCCCAAAAGCTACTTTATGAATTTTCCCACCGAAAATTCGTTCAAAAATGGTCAAAAATGCTCGGGTAAAACGAAACTTCTCCCAAACTAAAATTAAGCAATTTTAAGCATAAAAATTTAAGTATTTAAGCTACACTAGGAAATGTTGCTAAAAAAAATGAAGAGTGTCGCTTGATAATCATAGTGTCGCCAAATAACCGTCTTCAACGAGTGTCGCTAAGCTTCAAGGGGTGTCGCCTGATGAACAGAAATGTCGTTAAAAACGCAGACAACTCAGAAATTTTAAAACTCCAATTTCCCTGTTGAATTCTCACAATTAGGTCCGTTCGATGCGAAATCACTAGCTGAAACGAATTCTGGTCTCAATTTACTCTTAACTGCAACATTTAATCGTCGAATTCAATCCGTTGGGTTCGGTGAATACCGTAGATTCAATTTCACGTATAATCCGATCCAAATCACCTCTATTTCAGGAATAAATGGCTCTGATACCACTCGATAGGCCCTCTGATCTCGTAGATGAATCGATTAACGAATCATTATTTTAATATGTGAAATGTAATAACTCGAGCAATGTAAATTAGCTTCTGTTTTATTAATGTTAATCAATTACAGAAAACATACAATTAAGCTCAAAACTCAATCTCTCTGAACCTCAGTCAAAATCGATGCACTAAAACTTACCTAGAATGAACGACACTATCACCTATATATACACATAGGTGACTTGGCGACACTTCTAGTGTCGCTAGAGGCGACATTAACAAGTGTCGCTAGTTCACACATAGTGCAATCAAGCTAAGGTTTCTATACAAGCTTTTGTCACACAAATATGTATCAACAATGGAGAACTTCACGACTAAGTCTGAAACTTCAGACTCTGACACAAGTTTCAGACTCCGACAAGCTTCAGGGTATTTCAGACCCCGACAAGTTTCAGATCCGGAGGAGTTTGAAGATCATATCTATAGCTGGCATCTAAAGGATTCGAAGATATCTACAAACAATTAGAAGATTTATCTTTTATGTATTTATCATGTTTTCGTACTTAGATGTTTGGTTAGTTAGAAACCGATATATTAGAGATACGGTGGGATTGTGCTTTCTATATATAGTACTTGTATAGAAAGGGATTATAGGTTTAGAAAAACCTAACACTTACTTTGTAATCCAATATGTTTTGAATGGATCATACAAATGAAGTTATAGATTCATAACTTGTTGATTATATTCCGCACTTCAACATATATACTTAGTATTAAAAGTTTGAATCACTGTTTGTTAATTGATAACTTAGTTGGTTAAACACATATGTGACCTAACAACGGGTATCAGAGCAAATAAGATTTAAATTGTTAATATATAAATCTTAACGATCTACAGTTTAACCAAAATAATTATATAAATCTTAACGATCTACAGTTTAACCAAAATAATCACACAATGACTGCTCAAGTTATGCAACCTGGTATGATGGGTGGTAAAGGAATACCAATATTCAATGAAACAAACTTTGCTCATTGGAATCTAAAGGATGAATGGCATCTTACAGATGTTCATGATGAGATGTTTAGGGTCATTAGGGAATGACCAATCATGGGATCCACCCTGATGCAAGTAGTCAAAGATGTTGTAGGAAAAATAGTAGAGCTTAAAAGATGGGTAAAGAGGGTCAAAAGCCAATGGACAGATCAAGACAAAGCATTATATGCTCTAGATTCTAAAGCAAAAAGTATATTGGGGAATGCAGTGTCTGAAACAATCTTTGCTCAGATAGAAGGATATAAAACTGCTAAGGAGTTCTAGGATACTCTCATTGTTCAATATGAGGGTGTTATAGTTTTGAAAATTCATAAAAGGAAAAACTTAATAAGAAATTATGTGAACTTCTTTGCTACAAGCAAGGAATCCTTGACTGATATTCAAAACAGATTTTAAATTCTTATCAATGATCTTGAAAGGGTAGAAGTAACAAAGGGTCAGGATGAAATATGTCAAAAGTTTCTTGACATACTTCCAGACTCATTCTCTGAAGTTATAACCTCTTTGGTTGTATGTGAAAAAATGGATGATTATGATCTATCAGGCTTGTATGGATTACTCATGAACTATGAGGAATCTAAGGAAAGAAAGTGGTTGATTGCTAAGAGGATAGCTAAGCATCCAGAAGGAGCTAGCCTTGATTGCTACAAGCAGAAGGAATAGAGAATTATTTTCAAGGGCAGACTATGACATGATGCCTTCAGACTCTGGCAACTATGAGTCTGAAGATGATGAAACAAAATTACTTAAGAATTAGCTTGCCTTAATCACTTAGAGATTGGAAAAGAAGAAGTTTGGTGAATCTAGAACAAGGAGCGACTTTGATCCAAAGAAGAAAATTTGTTATAGTTGTGGTAATGTTGGTCATATTGATGTAGACTGTAAGTTCATATATGAAGAAACTTCAACGATTGACTAGGTTGCAGATAGAGCAAAGAAGTATAGGAAAAGTACATGAACCTGAAGAAGGGAGGAAACAAGTTTCAACCCAAGAAGCAAGAATAGAAGGCTTTGTATGCTGAGGAATGGTTAGATGAGGAGCTATCTTTTGATGATGATGAAGAAAATGCCAACTGTTTGATGGCTATCATAGAAGAGAAGACTACTAGTCAATTTGAATCTGACATCAAAGATGCTAAAAGAATGAATGTAATTCAGACTGGAAAAGATCTTCTGCATACAAGGTACATAATTTTAAGTTGTATTCTGATGAGGAGAAGCCAAAAATGTTTGAAATCCTTTACTTTGACTTCAAGTCTATCTTATCTGAAATTTATGATTTTAAAGATACACTAAAAGAAACTAGACTTGAGTTAAAAGAAAAGGAGGATTACATAAATGCAAACAGGAATTACAAAATTGAGTTAAAGTGTTCAAAAAGAAGCTTACAAAACTTTAGCTCTTGAAAAATATGATTATAAAAAGAAGGCTAAACATTTTGAAGATATTTGTAAATCATAGTGCATTACTTCTCTCAAACATGAAGATTGCTTAAGTTAGCAGATTCCTAGAAAGGTACAAGTTGTACTTGGTGATGACTTTGATTTGAAATCTTATCAAGAGGAGAGTCAAACTCTAAATCAAAGAAGTTTGTTGTTGATACTTTGCCTAACACTTTAGTTATAGAGTTGGTGATAAAACCATCCATACAAATGCTTTTGTTAGACCTTCAAACTCCAAAAGCTCAAGTGAAAATCTTGATCACAATCAGAGACTGAAAAATCAGAGTATGAAGTTTCAGACTCTGATAAGTCAATTTCTACCATTACAGATTCTGACTCCAGCTTGAATGAAAAGAATGCAACAACTACAAAAGTAAATGTTAATAGTGGTAAATCAATGGGGGAAATAGCCCAAAAAAGTAATGTAAAGTTCAAAATTTCTCAATCGAGGGAATATCAATTTTTCAATCGCCCAAAAAGGACCTATTTTTAAATTTTTACCCGAAAAGAATTAGTTTTTCAAAAAACTTAAATTAGGAGATTATCACCCGATAAAAAAAATAGGTAAATACATTTTGTCGGCATCCTACCCTCATACTTTGTTCCATGGTCGGCATCCTACCCATAAAACTATCGATGTATACATTGTACCCTACAATTAGGTGCTAGAATCTTTGAAAATACACATTTGACCGTTTGTTTAGATTTTATGCTGACAAAGCAGCCACGTAGTGTGCCACGTATTAATTTTTTGCCACATAGATTTTCGGTGACGGTGATAGTTTTATGGGTAGGATGTCGACCATGGAACAAAATATGAGGGTAGGATGCCGAAAAAATGTATTTACCCTTAATATTAATTCCACGTAACAAAAAAATATAAATATTAATTGCCACGTAATTAATTTGACCGGCTCTCCCGGTAACTGGTCACCAAAATACCCATATCGAGACAAAACTAACAAGTACAATGTATACATTGATAGTTTTATGGGTAGGATGCTGACCATGGAACAAAGTATGAGAGTAGGATGCCGACAAAATGTATTTACTCAAAAAAAAAATTATACAAAATTGACTTTTGAAACAACTTGCAGGGGTTCCTATGTATCCAAGAGATTCACATTTTTGCATTATCAACACACAAGCAACCTTTAATTCACAATTCACCATCTTTTAGATACGAATTTGTCACTTCAATTTTATAACCTTAAGTGACTATATTCATGACCTCAAATGTTTATAACCATAATTTGTGGTATAAAGTATTTATAAATGATGTGCATCACCCTTAACCGACCTTAATTTTGTATATATAAAAAATTGATTAAGCGATATACCCCTTAAATTAAGATTTTTGACAAAAACAATCCTTTTCTGGTAAAAATTAAAGATTAGAGTCCTTTTTGGGAAATGGAGAAAGTGATATTTCCTTAATTGAGAAATTTAGAACTTTATATTATTTTTTAGGCTATTTGCCCTAAATCAAATGTTAACACTCAAAAGAAGAATAATTACAAACCATTTTATAAATCTAGAATGTATTATTCTTTATAATCAAGTCAAAGTAGTGGTAATTCTGACTACAAATTGAAAAAAATACCAGTGATTCTTACTACCATCAAAACAGGTTTGTAAAGTCACCAAAATAGAATTCAAGACCACATCAAAGTTTCAAGAATGATAATCAAACTGAACATTTTTCAAAACTTGGACATCAATTAAAGAAACTTTCTACTGAATTTGAAAAGCTTTTAAAGTCTAAATTTATTCACTAGTCAAATAGAAAGACTAAAACGAATCCAAAACCTACTAGCAATTTGAACAAATCCTTTTACAATTGTGGTGGCCAAGGTATTCATAAAGTCATTCATAGGGTTGACTGTGATATAAACTTACCTAAAGTCAAATATGTAAATAAAATATGGGTCAAAACTGAAGTGAAAAGAAAGACAAATTGTCCTCCTAAAGAACCCACTTTCAATTGGGTTCCCAAAAGGAACTAATTAGTTTTGATTGTCTTGTGCAAAATGAAAAGAAATAGTATTTGTATAGTAGTTGCACAAGACATATGACTAGGTGCAAGAAGTACTTATCAGACTTTGTGGAAGAAAATGGACCTAATGTGAAGTATGGTGAAAACTCCATTGCAAAGACAAAGGGATATGGTAAAGTAAAAGCTGGAAGTGTTGTAGGGTTGCATATGTTGTAGGGTTGAAGCCGTGTGATGATGATAATGAAGTAAGATTCAGGAAGAAAGCAGGTATTATCAATGATCTAAGAAGCCACTATTGTTTGCTAAGAGGGAAAGAGATGTATATTTATTGGATCTGAGTTCTGCAGCTGATGAACTGGAAACTTGTTTATAATCACAATCTGCTCCTGAATTAAATTGGTTGTGGCACAAAAAGCTATCACATTTGAATTTCAAGAACATAAACTTGTTGTCTAAGAAGAAATTGGTTAGAGGGCTACCTGGTCTTACATACAAAAATATATATATATATGTTCAACATGTGTTCTTGGAAACAAACCAAGACTCAATTCCCTTCAAAGTAATTTGCTTCTATTGATCAACCTCTACATATGTTGCACATGAATCTGTTTGGTCCAATGAGCATTAGAACTCTTGGAGGAAATAAATAATGTATGATATATGATCCAAGGGGTTAAACAACTGTTGATTGCTAAGTGTGACACCCGACACTTTAGGTTAATTGTAAACCTAGCTAGAAACTCTAATTACTTGTATTTAGTTGGTATTAGGCTAAATATGTGTAATTACTTGTATATTTGAATATGCACTTACGTGATTATGTGTTTATCTGTAATTACGCGAAACAACCGGACGAGGTCCGACAATCTATACGGCGTTGGTGATACACTTTCATAAATAATGTAAATCTATTTTATAAATTAAATAGTAATTATTTACCCTATATTTATTGTTGTTAAATAATAATATGCGAAAAACCTAAACGTTTTGCTTAAAACGTAACAAGTGCAACAAAAACGCGCGAGTCGCGCCCGACACCCGAACGAAACCGACAAATATTTTAAGGTTCAATAAAGTATTTTTAAGTATATTGGTCAAATTAAAATAGTGAGGCCATATCGAAAATAAAATACAAAAGTTAAACGTTAACGATTCAATTTTTATGCGCGCGAAGGACGGGTAACCGACCGAATAACGTAACACGGGCTCGAGAGAACTACTATATCAGCCCAAGGCTCTCTTGGACTGACCTAACTAAGCCCAAATCGGCCCAAGAGCCCAGCCCATACCATTAGCCCAAAGCCCACCCTATTTATTCATTATTTCTTTCATTTCTCCCATTTTCACTCACTTTTCACACACACAAACACCAAACACTCTCCTTTCTCTCCCAAAAATCTGCCATTTTAACACCACCACCACCAAAAATCCGGCCACCATCAACCACCGTCATCATTCATCACATCTCCAAGAAGAAATCAAGTCAAAAACTCAAGATTCAAGCTCCTTCAACAACTTCTCTTCAAAAATCACCAACAAATTTGTAAGAAAAATTATTCTCTATCCAAATATCTTTAAAAACATGTTAAAAGGTTCATATAACTAAGAAATGTCCAAAATATAACATAAAAACGTTTTTCATGGCTTAAAATGTTCAAGAACAAAACATGCATTTTCGGGCAGAAAAATAGCTCAACTTTGAGAGGCTGTTTCTCCCTCAAAACTTGACCAAATTGAACTATTCGAAAGGCAAAAATTAAGGTTAAGAAGTTAGCTTTCATTTCCAAGTGGTTTCATGATTTTTGGAGTTCGTTTGATACCTGAAATGATTTTTACAAAAACATGTGTCCAGGCTGTCAAAAAGGACAGAAATTTCACCTTCCTTGTTTTAATCATAACTCGAGATATACCCATCCAAATGACCTGAAACTAACGCCAAAAGTTCACAAATTTTGTTAGGTACAAATGTCGTTTAGATAACTTTTTCTGAAAATGTGTAGATTTTGCCCAGAAATCCGATCTTGTTGCATGTATCCGGATTGGTCACTTTCTGACCTTAGTGAACAAACGAAATTTTTAAAAATACTTAGAAGTACCTAAAAATCCTGGAAAAATTAATTTAGAGAGCTAACATACTAGGGAACAACAGGGATTTTTCTTGAGTTTTCATTTGAACATTTGAAACACGAAATAAATTGTACAAAACCGACCTGTTTCAGGCCTCTGTGTCGCAGAAGCCCAGTAGTCTGCGACACAAGCCTTTGTGTCGCTATAGCACCCGAATCGTCACATTAGCGACACAAGCCTTTGTGTCGCTATAGCACCCGAATCGTCACATTAGCGACACAAGCCTTTGTGTCGCTATAGCACCCGAATCCTCACATTAGCGACACAAGCCTTTGTGTCGCTATAGCACCCGAATCGTCACGTTAGCGACACAAGCCTTTGTGTCGCTATAGCACCCGAATCGTCACGTTAGCGACACAAGCCTTTGTGTCGCTATAGCACCCGAATCGTCACCTTAGCGACACAAGCCTTTGTGTCGCTATACACCCGAATCGTCGCATTAGCGACACAAGCCTTAGTGTCGCAGGATACCTTAGTGTCGCATGATACCTTAGTGTCGCATGTAGCGACACTAACCCAGTGTCGCTAAAAACACAAAAATCCATACACTTTTGGTTAAAGCACTATAAGCATAATACCCAGCTCGACCCCAGCCAGGGGCTCTGCCCCTTGGACCCCGCCAGGGGTTGCCACCCCTTGGACCCCGCTACCAGGGGCGCTGCCCCCGGACCCCCGTCATTAATGGGCTTCGCCCATGCCACACTGATTAATTACCCATAACTGGAAAGTAAAGATAAACGTAACATAATTAATCAAAAGCTGTGTTTTCACAAGATATCACCAACGGCATGTACATATTTTTCTAAGCACAATCGATAACTGAACAATTGGACATTTCTAATTGTGTGAACTTATTTTAGGTGGACATTAACCCTCCACCTACATGATTAACTTAGGTGGACATTAACCCTCCACCTACATGATTGGCTTAAGTGGACAATAAACCCCACTTATACAATCACTATAGATGGTTTTTTGAGACATCTACTTACTCAACCTTATACGTTTAGGACGTTAGAAGGTTGCATTCAGAAAACACGCTTTGCTTACTATTTGCTACTCACTTGCTAATATCAGGTGAGTTTCATAGCCCCTTTTTACTGTTTCTAACTGGGGTGAGAATACATACAACTGCTTTTACACTGCTATTTTCATGTGAACACAAGTACAAAACTCGATATATTGGTTGCATGAGTTATTTTACTAATCCTGAAGTCCCCCACATCATAGTTTGTTAGTATCGTTATAGCGTGAATGTTAATGAATAGTACTATTTGAGATTGACACCCCTCGTCCGGGTTAGTAGCGCTAACTTGTCAAACGGATGCATTATCATTTGTTCTTACGAGTGCTGGATTAGGCACTCGCTGGGAGGTACCCCGATCGTGGCACTTGATTGTGACCCGACACCACAGTTAAGCTCGAACTATGAGCTCATGGCAACAATATACACTATCTTTACATTTTTGTAATACATTACATATCATTGTTGAATGATACAAACGGAAATCTTGTGTTCCATACGATGTTATATCAACTGTTTACAAACCTATATACTCACCAACTTTATGTTGACCTTTTAGTATGTATTTCTCAGGGAACCAACCACAGTAGGCTTGCTCTCGAAGAGGGAGATACCTTGAGTCGCATACTTTTCACAAACATCAGAGATTAGCTTGCATTATATTATGTTGTAATCTTGTACTAGATGCGTACTCTACTTTTGGCAAAACTTATGTAAACATCTTAACTATGTAATATAATGATTTTTGAAACGTCTCATATAGAGGTCGTTTGTTGTAATTCTTGTGTTGTGATATCTGATTTGGTCGGCGCCCCCAACGCAACACCCTACCTTCCGCTGCCACGTGTCTTGGGGGTGCGACACTAAGAGAGAAAGAGATGTTTACTTATTGGATCTAAGCTTTGCAGATGATGATTTGGAAACTTGTTTTTATTCACAGTCTGTTTCTGAATTAAGTTGATTGTGGCACAAAAGGCTATCCCATCTTAACTTCAAGAATATTAACTTGCTGTCAAAAACGAAATTGGTGAGAGGGCTACCTGCTCTCACTTACAAGAAAAAGATATGTTCAGCATGTATTCTTATGAAATAAACCAAGACTCAATTTCCTTCAAAATAATTGGCTTCCATTGAACAACCTCTACATATGCTTCACATAGATCTGTTTAGTCCTATGGGTATTGAAAGTTTTGGAGGAAAGAAATATACACTTGTGATTGTTGATGAATTACAAGGTATACTTGGGTGATTTTTATGAAAGCCAAGAGTGATGCTCCAAAGGAGATCATCAGACTGATTAAAAGAGAACAAGTACAGAAAAGCTTACCAGTGAAACAACTAAGAAGTGATTATGCAAAAAATTTCCTCTGTAAGAACTCCTCAATAAAATGGAGTTGCAGAAAGAAGAAACATAATACTTATTGAAGCTGCAAGGACTATGCTATGTCAGGGTAATCTAAAGATTTATTTTTGAGCTGAAGCAGTTAACACATCCTGCTACACTCAAAATAGATCAATAATTGTGAAGAAGCATGGGAAAACAGCTTATGAGATGTATCATCATAAAGTTCCAGATGTACATTACTTTCACATCTTTGGAAGTAAATGTTATACATTAAATCAAAGGGATCAGTTAGGCAAAATAGAGCCTAAGTCTGATGAAGACATTTTCATGGGATATTCTTCAATTTCTAAAGCTTACAGTGTCCACAGCAACAGAAGAAAAGTCATTTTAGAAACAATCAATGTCACCTTTGATGATACTTCAGTAAATAATGTTCACGCTTCACAATCTGAAATTGATTTACTTGAAAAATTGGTAAATATCAGTTGTCAAACTGATAAACCAAATCAATCCTCATTTGGTGGTGTGCAATCTAAGTTAACTAACTTAAAAAATATCATGTGTACAAAGAATGAGCTGGAGGAGGTAAAGGGGTTGATGACTACACTGCTACGGGAGATAAAGAGTAACAGGATTTTTCAGTCTCATGATTCTTACAGATCAAATGAGCAATTAAAGAGTCTAGGAAATAGATTAGCAGGTGTTGAGGTTGGAATGGATAAGGTAGATAATTTGTAGTCTTGTATCAATGTGTTGCAGACATATTTTCACATGGTAAAGGTCGGGCAAGAAGCCATTTTTGATGAATTGAAATTTGTCACTCCCTCTGATTGTAAACAACGAGCGGTTTTTAACGCACCCGTTGCGGTGGAAAATTTGCATTAAAAAAAAGTAGACTCGGATATAAAATGAAATTTATATTTGCATTATATGCATAAATGTAGTTTGCATAATTTGTGAAAAAAAAAAGGTTGTTCAAATCAGTAATACACCACAGAAGTTCACACACACATAACTACACATATTCATTCCACACCATTAATATAGCAGTTATAACATGGTCGATATACTTTAGTAAGATTATATATACATTGTCTAAACAAATAATTTCATAAACGTGTGACAATATATAAGAGATAGCACATCGATACACGTACTTTAAACATAGTTTAATTTACCGAGTGCATTGCATTGTATCCTAAAATTTACATAGCGCATTGCATAGTGCATTACTTCCTAATAAGACATACATAATACAACTTAAAGGCCAACTTCAGATAAGGTTCCGAAGTAACATCTAATATCTAATAAGAACAAAAAAAGAAACATTTTAATGAGCAAACAACTTCACATGCCTTTCACTATAAGTTGTACGCCTAAAGTCTCCATATACTGCTGTTGAACGATACCCGAGCAGCCAAAAAGTGCACCCCAAAAGATTACTATAAAGATAAGCGAGTTGCAGAACATGGTATCAGAAAAACGTAACCGCATGATATGAAACAATGGTGACAGTTTTATTGCTTCTTACTTGTTTCTGTGATTCTATTCTTGGGTCATGTCACCCATAGAAGCGTGTACTTTGGTTTTCTAGCCAGGTACACTATCAGAATGGTTTTGCTTCATAAGTTTCTCTGTACTGGTTTAAGCACAAAGACTATAAAAAACATTGAGAAGTAGAGATATATACACAAATGTATCTATATGTATGTATGTGTGTGTGTGTGTTTTTAAATAACAATCAAATAAATTTAGAAGGACTACCTGATGTCTTAAAAAGACTTCTGTTAGCAGCTGATTTATGAGGACGTTTAGTCTGAGTGCATGATGAAGCATGTGTAAGCGATGGTGTTGCAGGAGCAGGAGTTGCGGGAGTTGCGGGAGTTGCGGGAGTTGCATTGGTAGACTGCTCTGTTTCAGTAGGAGTTGCAGGAGCTGCATTAGTAGACTGCTCAGTTTCAGCTTCTGTTTGCGGGGCTACCGTGTCTTCAAATATATTATCCACCACAAAGTCCGCAGCCTCTTTTTTACTCGACCCGCTAAATCGCATTTGAAAGATTTTGGTCTTCCCTCTGAGTTCAACCAGTGGGCAGGCAACGTGTGAGGATCAACAAATCCAAGTTGAGTGATCATGGTCTTACAATATGTTTCAAGGAGCTTTGTAGCAGATTCATCGAAAAATGTTGCCTTTGTTTCGGCCGTATCATCAGCTATAGTGGAATCAAGCAAATACCTACTATCAAACTTATCAAATATATGTATGAAAATCCATGATGCCTAAGCATTTGAGATGAGAAGTACACTACTTACACATGTTTAGGCTCCTTTACTGGTTGGTGGTCTTGACACGCAAAATTTTTCCCCAGGGCTGAAGTTTTTTGTGGCACTGATCGCATGCCATGTAATACCACTGTTTGCCCTCATCTACATTTGTGAGGGCCGCTTTGCATGTGAACTGAACACCCTGTAAAAGAAACAACGTTCACAAATTTAATAGAATATGAATAACAAAATTTATAATCTCTTAATACAACAACAAAGCTAAATATATTGTGTAAGGTTTCAAAACTGCATCCCCACATTCATATCAAACTATATAATATAAATATTGCATGTTGTTCTGAAAATATTGTGAAAACTTGAGCCCAATCTAAAAAATAAGAGTGCATACCACATATCGGTTTGGGTTTTGAGATAGCAGTTCGGCAAGTGTAAATTTGTTCCTGTTTTTTCAACCGCAGGATTTTTGGATTTATTATACTCTGTCTTTAGGACTGGATTGGCAGAGATCTGATTACAAACCTGGGATATCAAACTTATTAACCATAAGGATCTTTTAAATCGGTGACTATGGCTAAAAAAGATGTGAAAGGAGAACTTTACTCAGCGGCCATTGTTTTAGCCACATCAATATCAGGATTGATGTAAATGTAGAGGCGGGAGTTGCACTAAACTGTAACCGACCTGTCATATAAAATGCATAGAATTATTATGAGTCCTTAAAAATGTACTCAACATAAAATAATGTAAATCACATGCATTTAATTAAACATCATATTCATTTTTCAAGATAAGGAGTGATTTAAAGGAAAACGTGTAAAATTTGAACAAAGTAAAATAATATGAGTTGCACGAACCATAATAGTCAGTTACTTTTATCGAAGTGACAGTAGCTATAATTGGAGAAGGCAAAGAATTGACAGCTTCCTTGTTAAATGAACATCAGCATCATCCCAAAAGGTTGCATCAATCATGACTTCACTAAAAGACATGAACTAAATATGTTAGACATGCCAAGGCTTTTGAATTTTAGTAGGTTATTGTTTTTTGAGTTAGTACAAACCTCAGACTTTCAAGTTTAATCCTCATGATAGTAGCAGACACAGTTGTGACATGCTCTATCTTCCCGAAATAATCTTAAAAGCAATACAGAGATGTGTCATACAAATATAGAGAGACAAATATATTGATATAGCAATAAAAGTGACATGCATGTAAGTATTGTGTGTTCATAAAGCCTAGAAGATAGATGATCATGATCAAGGAAGTTGAAGCAATAGGTAGCAAAAGTGATGTGTAAAATCTAGTTATAAAAATAAACTTAAAAATACGGTAATTAAACAATACACAACGAGGTAAGTATACCCAATCGTATATAGAATAGCTACGATAAGTTCAAGTTCGTTCCACGGGGAATGTGAAATCAAGAATCGTGTTCGAGTGTAAATTAATCTAAACAAATAAGTAAACGTGGAGGTTTTGTGACCGAATTGTCACGTTGCTTAATACTAACGAAATTAATAAAATGAGTGGACTCGGGAAGAGTCAAATTTGATTGAATTAACTTTCAGATAATAAAAACGATACTTACTTGGATTATTTCACTAGTGACTTCAGGGTGTGTAATTAAAACCAATTATTTAGCAAAACTTGTTCATCTCAATTAGACTAAGCTTAACATTCGCTATTACCTCAACCCTAATCTTGATTCGTTAACTTACAATTTAATCTAGTAAAAGACGTCCGCCAATATTACTAACTTGCACAATTGAGTTTAGTTGTCTAACTTATACCAAAATTGCGTCCGCAATCAAAGTCTAATCATACATAGACATATAATTGATAAATGAAATAACTTTGTAACAAACGTTCTCTATAGTTACTAATTAAATCACCAATAAGCTTTAACAATAGTTTAAAGCTCAATTACACAAGGGTTTCGATTAAACGTAAATTAATTTGCATATAAATCTAAGGATCACACCCCTAATCAGTAGGTAATTCATCCAACCTAGTGTGTGAGAAGTTAGCTACTCATAGTCAAACAAGAACAATCAAAATTAATAATTAAAATCAAAGGAAACATGATTATATTAAAATAAAAAGGTTCACGAGATGATTACAATGATTAATCGATGATTACTCGAGCCGAATGATTAAACACGAATCTAAGAACTCCAAAATTGATGAAATACTCAAAAAGTGTGAAAAAATTCGTAGCCTGGGGTTTGTGGTATCCAAAAGTTAGGTTAACAATCTTTAAAATTCGTATTTATACTATTCAGAAAAGCTGGTGGCCGCCCGAGTACGCGATCCTGGTGACGCATACGCGATCGCGTAATAATACTTAGTACGCGATCCTGGCAAATCTTACGCGATCGCGTAGTTTGTTCTTAGAACCCTTTGTCTCGATTTCAGTACAACGTACGCGAACTTGTAAAGTTCACGTGATCGTGTACCTAAGCTTAGAAAACTTTTGTGACGTTTTTAGTTGTAGGTACGCGGACTTCTAACCCCTACGCGATCGCGTACTCTTCAGTAGTACGCGATCCTTGTGGCTTTACGCGATCGCGTACTACTCTCTTTTCAGATAATCCTGAGTTTTTCTCCATTTCTTCAACATTCGAGCTATTTTCACCAATACTCCGACAATTGTACCTGAAATCAATTTCCAACCTAATAAGTATCGAAAGTTCACGAAATTGACTACAAACAAGTAAAGAAAACGATGATATCGTGAAGTATAAACATGTACAAAATGAGCGATATCATAAAGCCATCACTTGGTATCTCTTGAAACTTTGCTGCTTTTCCAAGTCTTATACTCGTGTTGTGTGGGACAGTGATCATGAATGTCTTGCCAACTTCATAGATGAAGTTGGTTAGGCTTGATCAAGGGATCAAAGTATTTTTTTTTTATCACTTAGGCTTGCACATGCCTGAATAGCATCTCCCTGTAAAACGTTAAGTGTTTAACAATCTAGATAAAAAGATCATCACCACGTTAAGTGCGTCAAATGTTACCTAAAAGAACTCACATTTTTCCCAATGAAAATAAAGCAGAGTTCATGTTTACACCATTCGACCACTTCATGATGACCTTAATTTCAATTGGTTGATCTTCATCTCTAAGCTTAAGATCCTCTATCATTTTTCTAGCCATTTGTATGTACCTGGTAAATATGATTACAACTTATTAGCCATATAATAATATAGTTATCTTATAAGAAATCATACACTCATTACAACACTTACGGTTAAAATAATGCCTTAATCATCAAATGTAAAATTAATATAAAAAGGCGTAAACCTAAAATATAAGTTGGGTTAGAGATTTACCTTGACTTTTTAATAAGAAAAGTGAGCAAAAGATTGATTTCTTGCCCCAAAATTACACGCTAGAATAGGATATCTGGTAAATGATGTTGTTGCTTGATTAGAATGTGAAGTGCATATACATTATAGCCAAAGCTCCGAAAATGGTACAACAATATAAAACTAATAGCTAAATTAAAAAGGATCCAAGCAAATCTAATCACCGTCTTCAAGGATGGAGCAAAATGGTTGAATGGGTACGGAGGTAAGGTAATTAGGTTGAAGGGAAAGAAAATAAATGAAATAGGGATGAAGATAAAGTGGAAAGGTGTGGGCTGAAATGTGAAAAAGATTAGAAGCCCAAAAAGTCAAAAATCCACCCTACCTTCTGTGAAAATATATAGTATGATAAATAAAATATATGATAAGTACAAACTACATGCCACCACATCCAATCCAAATTAGTAATGATGGAACATTGTAATCATTTTTCCTCAAACACACGTTAACTTTCTAAATGGACTTGTGAGTCATCTTTTAGGTTGTCTGCTACTATTTAGATAGGACGATACGGTTTAAACATGTAGTTATTTGTATTAATGAATTCAGTTCTAAACATAATCATTATAATACATATTTTTATGTTATTTGTACTTATGCAAAAAACAACAATCCATACAAAGTTTTTTTCTTCGTTTGTTTTTTCTTTTCTTTTGTCATATCTAATGTGTATACACTTATTAAGTTGTTTACCCAACAATGTACATATGTATTTTACACTAATGTACCTTTTAGTGAATAAATCAAGACTCTCTTCTATTACTTTAAAACATAAAAGACAATTGTTAAAAGAACACTTGGCTACACCATATGTTATGTATTTATGCATCACGATCTTAGCAACATACAGTCATGGCATCAACAATGCCGTTTTTAAATAATATATACATAAAGGAAGAAATAAATATGAAAAGATGCTAACTTACATCGCTGAAACAAAATGCTATGCACTTTTGACCTTGCGTCTAAGTTCTAAAGAAAAGCTAGTCCACCCTTATCTATCTTAACCGTAAAGATACAACTATCCCAAGTGAGACTTTCTCCTGCATTCAGCATGTGTTCTTTGTCTAACAACACATGTAAAGCACTTAAGCACCCAAAATAAAAACTACTAAAAAGGAATAGGGTTAAACGAATTAATACAACTCATGAGCTTCGGTTGTCTACAACAACATATATAATTGCACTTAAATTTACATTAGCCAAAACACCACGCCGCTCATGTGATCATCTTGAAAAAAGATGCACCAAAGATCCTCTAAATATATGCAATATAATCATTATACAATTATTTGTATCATATATGCACAAATCACACATCAATAGATTAAGTGATATAAGAGTGTTTTGTAGTGTATAACAAACCTTATGAACTCAATATTAATTGGTTCATTCACTCAGCGATTCAGCATCATCCTGGATACCATGTCCCTTTATCTAATAATGTTAACAGAAGACACGGGAAAATTTAAGTCTTGAAATAAGTCAGATGAACATGTCATAGCCATCTGCCTAGCACCTTTAGGTCCGGTACTCACCAACTTCAGCTCACGTGACCATCCATGCTTACCAAATAGAAACAACAGTGGAAATTGCAATGCCATATACGAAGGATGCAACTTATTAATTCTTTGAGGCACTTTATCCTTCATATGAATGATTATGTCAAAATCGCTCTTACTTCTAGGTCCACTGTCATACATGATTGCACCAAGCGTACCTGATGCAGGAGCATTATAGCGCATCCTATTCCCACTGTTATATAATCTAATTTTAAATTCAGGAGGGTCTTCAGCAGCACACATATCTCGGACTATTCTAAATAGTCGGACCAAATCATTAGATTCATCAAAGAAATCAATTAAAGTCTGCACGATTTCAGGTTTTAGATCTCCGGATTCACCTCCACTAAAATGACGAAGTCTATTGCAGACCTCATTGTCAGTATCATAGATATACATATGCAAGAACCTTGGATTCTGATCCGGTGGTGGACATAAAGATCCCATCCAATGAGAAATCTGGCTTTCAACCTTGAATACATACGGTTTGGATCCATTATTGATCGAATCATCCACCTTAGCTCCAAAAGAAGTCATGGCAAACATCAAATTATATGCACGAATATTCTTCATGAATTTCTCATCTCTGAAGAGTCCTTTATTGATCTTCGAAGGTTCCCTTGGAAGAGGTAACCTGACTTGACCACTTCTACAACATCGATTGTATCGAGTTGTTCTAACATGATAATTCCCTTTGAGTCGCTCTGCATACCAAAATTGTGCATCACAATACTCGCATACTTGATCACAATCTCCCAAATCTAGATATAATGAAGATGGATCTGGAAAAATGAGAAAAATATACGGTTAATAAAATTAAAAGATAGTCATATGAAAGAGTTAGACCTTTCGTGCACAGAAAACAAACCTTGGGAAGTAGACGTGTCACTAGAATTCTGTACAGCCCTAGATCGTTTGCGTTTAGGACGTTTTGAAGCTGACGATGCGCCAACAACACTATGAGCATCGACATCGCTAATTCGATTAGAAGAAGAGATATGTGGGAGAATTTCAACTTCTTGGGCAGCCCCATGTTGATTAGCCAATGCATTATTCCTCTTATGAGATTGTAAAGGGGTTCGAAGACCCTGTGAAGAAGACTCGTCACTGGAATCATTTTTTTGCCTTTCATGTTGAATGTAAGTATTGCACATTGAGTAAAACAAATTATAATAGCATATGGCATTCAAAGTCATTAGTACAAAAAAAGTTGCATCTTAACACAATGCAAACAAAATAACATATATACATGAGTTCGAAAAATACCTGTGCCCAGAAGTAAGTCAGCAAAACAATCAGAATCCTAAAAGAAGAATAACATGCATAAAAAGTTAAGACCTAATCATATGAGAAAATTTTAAGCATAGGTGGCAATTTTTACTTATTTAGTAATCAAGAAAATTGTATCAGCCTATGTTGCATTTCGAGCGGGCCAAATGAGCAAAATAAAAACAGTCCGCATATAAAGGAGATGAAAGTCCCAAAAAATTTGCATCCAAATACATACCGGCACAATTGTGACAATTGGTCTATCACATAAAATGTGATCTAGCAAATAAGTCATTAAGGCAAACGAAATCTTAGCCCCTACAAAAACTTTTCCCTCTATTATAGCCAAATAAGGTGTTTGTTCTGGTTCAACTAATTCATATGTAGCAGCTAAGCATTTATAAGATCTTACAGAGTGCTACTCATCACCAACACTTTTCCCTCTATTATAGCTAAATAAGATGTTAATTTTGAAAGCAAAATTTAACAGGCTATACCTGAAAGCATCATGATCTTACAGAGTGCTACTCATCACCAACACTTCCAAAAATCCTAATTCTTTTCTCCTCTCCCCTCTCTAGCCGTTTTCATCATCCACACCCTCAATTTTCATTCTTTTGATCATCCGTTTCAAGAATCTTAAACGTTAGTGTCTTCTCCTAAATCCTCGGTAAGTTTGCTCTGGTGTTTTTTTTTTTTTTGACTCCTGTTGTAACCAATTGATGAAATACTTAAAAAATATGGAAATAACAATTTAAATACCAAAGTAACATATCAAAATAATTTTTGATGTATTTGTTTTGATCAAAAAGTTGAGTTTGGTTATTTCAGAATCGGGACAGATTTATTAGTCCGACTTCATAAGGTTATAAACTTGTCATAAAATATTGGTTGAGATGTATCTTGAGTCCAAATTGAAGTTCCTTAAGTCTACTTTTTGTTCCAAGTGGTTTCGTGTCAAAAGGACGAGTTTTGGTCGGTCAAATAGTTATTACAAGTCAAGTGGTCAAAGCTGAGATTTCGGCAGAAAATTTAGATCAAATTTGAACGATAATAACTCACTTAATTTTTCAAGTTAGTGAGCAAAACTTTTTCTGAGATAAGTTTGATGTGTTAAAATTAGATAATAAAAAGATGAGAATTTTTTAAAGGTCGTTATGATCATTAACTTTTATAAAATTTTCTAGTGCGTGAATAGTAACTTTTTTACGAGTAGTTTAGTTTAAGAAATTATTAAAAATAGTAATGTAATAACATAAATTATAGAAAAATTTTCATAAAGTCTTAACATACTAAAGGTTTTGTAATAAATTTTTTGAATATTAATTAATTCGTTTTAGTGTATTTAAAAATACTCAAAATGACATAAAAATTCAGTAAAGTCAATCATATAACATCTTGGAAAAATCAACATATATAAAAACCATTTGGATGAGTAATAAGTCTTGGAATTTGAAAAAAAAAAATCATTTATTAGACTTATATTTGACATGGTCATATACATTTCATCAAGGAGTTACAATGGAAAGGCTTGTATGTCTTTTTCATATTATAACCTAGATACGTATACTTGTGTAGATACTAGTTGGACTTTTGGGAAAGCTTAGGATTTGCTTATTGAGGTGAGTTTCGTAACCCCATTTTCTTATACTTTTCACTTGAGGGAAAAGAATGCTCAATCTATTTTTAATTGTTTTCATGCTGTGAACTTACTGCTTTCTTTTTGGCCAAAATGAATTAATTGTGTGACAATGTGAATTAATGTGACAAACTATGTGGAATCTGATTGGTCGTTGATCTATGTTGAACTTATATGTTATTCGTCTTGCTGAGGCAATGACATCACGCATCGAACTTACATGCTATTTGTCTTGCTGTGGCAATGACATCACGCATCGAACTAAGGTGAATATCAATAGTACTATTGGGTTGCAGCCTAGCTCATGGGTTGGTTAGCCATCTCTGGGTGAATATGATCCATCAGCGTTGTGACGCTCGCACGTTATGAGACTCTTACTACATTAATTTCATTTATGTGTGCCATTTCATTTCATTTGTCCTGCTATAATCACTATACACAACATCTATTTATATGTGTCATATTAAACTTGCGAAATTTACCTGTGTTGACCTTTTCGAGCATCTCTTTTCAGGAAATACTAGCAATTAGGGAGTTGAGACTATGAGGGCTTAGCGAGACCGTGAATTGTATTTGAGACCTATCTTGCATGAAACTCTTATCTTATTATGTTACTTATTTGGGAAGTCGTGTTTGCCTAGACTTATTTGAATATTGTAAAACGGTTACTTAATGTATGACTATGTTTATCGTAGAAGTGAAAGTCCACGGCACAAGTCACCATTTGTGTCGGGCGACGTCGTAACACGTTGTTTGGTTTCATTTAGCGATTCTCTTATTGTATCGATGTGTTGTGATATTTCGTCCATCGCACCTCGTGTTTCCGCCAATGACGGGGTGTGACACCTTTGTGATGTCATCAATTTATAAATTTTCAATTATTCAATTGATTCCCTTAAATTCACCTAATTTTAAAAATAAAACCCTTTAAAATTATTAATTTTTAATATAAGAATTAAAAGTTTAAAAATATATAGAGTATAATAACATATGTCGACAGTATATACATTTGGATTTAAATATAAAGTAAAACTAATTATCTAATATGTTTTCATTTTGACATCTTACCTTGGTAAAATGGGAAATAAGTAATTTTAACATTAAGCCAAGGACACCTATATGGTTTGATCAAAAGTTTTAATTATATAGTTGAGATTATTCACTTTATTAAACACCTTAATAAAACTTGCCTCGGATACAATAAGAACCGACTGATTCACTCTTTGCTAAGAAATTTACTTGATAAATTATTTTTTTTCCTTAACTCTATTATAGAACTAAACTCGATATTATCTTAATTCTT
The DNA here is from genome assembly GCA_963930675.1 of Gnaphalium uliginosum. NCBI lineage: Eukaryota > Viridiplantae > Streptophyta > Magnoliopsida > Asterales > Asteraceae > Gnaphalium > Gnaphalium uliginosum. The sequence goes on along the minus strand of OZ005683.1, from coordinate 10,217,163 downwards.
TTTTTTTAATGTTAATTAATTGACAACTTAATCAAATAACACCGTATCGTTTCAGGTTCATAACATACACAAGGAATTTTTTCTTTTTCAAAGGAGGTTCCTTTCTTAGAGCGAAAATTGAAGCACATAATTTCAAACGCAGTAAATAATTTCTCTGTGACAAGAATAGTCACCAAACAAATAAGACGTCAAATGTGATGTATAAAGAGGTCTTACAAAGGATATAATTTTTGATTCGTATTCAACGTAATCGGTTATAATTGCAACCTACCATTATTACTTCAAACTATTCATTAGATTATGTATAACAAGATACTTTTACAAATAAATGTATTTTGACTTAAATAAAATGTTTATTACCGTTGAAAATTTACGATCTACACTCTCAATTTCAATATAGACTACCTAAATATATTTTAATTACAAACAATATTGAATATCTCTTAACTCATAAAAACGTTCTAATATATAAGGATTTTTTCAATATTGTTGAAAAATAATTACAAATTAATCATGCCGTGTATATAAAATAAATGTCCTTAAATTTTTCAATATTGATAAAAAGATATTAAAATAATTAATTAATATTTACAATCTCAGTAGAAACAAAAAATAAAATTAGAAAACAAAGAGTCTGGGTTAACAGTAAATTCAATAAACGTACAAAGTTAGAGTTTTGGTCTTTAAATACTATATTACATTTGCAATATATTTGAAAGATACAGATAACTACATTATTGGTATTATATATTACTATCTCTATCTATAATCATCAATAATAATATTAATAATATTTATACTAATTAGTTATTATAGTGCACTATAAACAATTGTTATTGTTATTTAATATACGGTATATGTATGTGTATTCAATTAAATATCTATTTTTATAATATTTATAGTTATTAAGATGCATTTATCCAACTTTTCAAACATATATTGATAAAGAAATTAAGAAGAGAAAATAGGTTAGATCAACGATTTATATATTTATTTTAATTTAATTTATACTTTCTGCGTCTCAAAACAATTATCATGTTTTGACTTGTTAAAGTCTTTCTTTTCCAATTTTGACCTTAAATATTTTTGGTTGTGCTATATAATAGTGGATGAAAATTATACCAATGAAAATACATTTAAAACCCAATACATTCATATATTGTGTATCAAGTATTATATAACACAAATAAGAAAATTTAAGGTCAAAGTTGAAAGAAATAGACTTTAAAAAGTCAAAACAGGATAATTATTTTGAGACGTAAGGAGTATTTATTACCTTTATCTTCTTATAATCTAAATATTTTTACTATATCAAAATTGTGTTTATCTTACTTCTAAATATGCTACATGTACGTTACATAAGCTAAAGACACATATATACGAGTAAGAATGTGTCACATTTAACAAAACTCATTTTCCTCAATACTTTTAAAAATTAAATATCTCAAAACAGTAAGTTGAAAAATTATAAAAATTGCACCATAAAAATCATCATTTTTTCTCTTCGATTAGACATCCCTCAAGGTATATTTTCGACGATTTTTTTTTATTTTTTGTAGTTTTTGTGAACAACGAGTATCACATGTGATACTATATTGTACAATTTGTAAAACTCAACAAAAAACAAAGAAAGAAAAGTTTGTCGAAACTATACCATGTGAGATATCTAATCGAAGAGAAAAAAAACAATGATTTTTATGGTGCAATTTTTATAATTTTTCGCTAAGCAATTTTTGAGATATTTAATTTTTAAAAATTTAGGGAAAAGTGAAGTTTGATGAAATGAATGATTGAAATTTATTCATTCATTCTCATCAAAAATTTTATTCTCATTTGAACTCAACTATATTCTTTATTTAGTTAAACCAAAACTATCTATTAACTAATACTATTTTTGTATTTCACTAAATTTTAACCCATTTATATTCCCTAATTTTATTTCAATTGTAACTTTGAATACTCATAAACTAATAAATCAAGTGGGTTCATGAAAATTTAAAAGGATAAGAAGAATGAACGAGAGTCAAGGGTGCTAAAAGTGGAACTTTGAAATTAAAAGCATCAATTTTACTTTTTAATTTCAGGTATTAAATGTAAATACATTATCATCTCCAATTAATAAACATATGGTGCTAATATCATTACCAATTATACTACTCAGTAATAGTTGATCTTGATCTGACAATTTAGACAATTACAATAATTAAAGAATCGAATGATGTGACTTGTGACTCTTATATCATAATAAGAATAACGTCATCATAGATTAACGTAATTAAGTTAATACATGTTATTAAATAGTTTGTTGTCACATAGTATAGTTTATTAATCTTGCATTTACCGCTTAAACAGCCCGTGTGTATACACGGGTTTAAAAGCTAGTAAATATAATATAAGAAACACCTTTATGATATCATCATTCAAAATTAAGATCCAATTAAGCAATTAGGTCTCTCTATTTACTTATCTTTTTCGTTATTTGAAGGTTTATAAAAATTATGTTGTATTTCTAACTAATCTTAAATATAATATAAGAAACATATTTATGATGTCATCAATTATCTAATTTTTTACTAAATCAATTTAGCCTCTCAATTTCACTTTACTTAAAAATAAAACCCCTAAAATATCTCAAATTTGATGATAGATATAAGAAAAACCTTTATGGTGTCATCAATTATCTAATTTTTAATAAATCAATATAGTCCCTCAATTTCACTTAATTTAAAAATAAAACCCTTAAAATATTAAATTTAATGATAGAATATAAATAACAATACTACGGGTCGTTTGCAAAAAATTTAGGACTTTTTGTTACCTATTTGTGTGTTAAAGATTCTTACACTAAACAAACCCTAATTAAAATAAACAACAATATTGATTGCTCCTATACATTGTATCTCTAATGCGTATTTTATCTTTTCATCCCTTAATGATGTTATCAAAATTTCAGTTAGCCAACCAAAATGTTTGATTTTACGAAATTGGCTAAAATTTAGTACATGATGACATGTGGAATAATTTGTTAATAATTTAATAAAATTTAAATGAGGACGAATTTGATTTATATCTCAAAATTTTATTACCCTTTTTTATTTTTATTTTTGGTTTTCCTTTTCTTTTATAGCTATTTATTCTATTTTATTTTCGGTGAATTTTTTAAATAATTTTTAGTTTGATTACAATTTTAGATTACACAAACAGACTTCACAAATTTAAAAACTATTTTTTTCAAAAGCTAATCACATGATCTAAATGACTTTGACATAAATTGATATTACTATATCATGTTCTATAATCCTAACATGCGATAGTTAACTTGCACTTAAGATCAAAAATAACTTGAAATATTATTCTATTTTATTTTTATAAAATTATTGAACTATCGTAATAAATGAAATATAAATTATTGTATTTAATACTTTCTCCGTGTGAAAATAAATTTCCACATTACTATTTATATTTGTCCCAAAATAATTCTTCAATTGTAAAAAATAACTACTAAAAATTATTAAACTCCTAATTTTATTCACATTTATTACTCTCAATCATTTATTATTTAAATAAATTATGTCAAACTTGCCTCCAATACAAGGGTAAAATTGACATTTAATCAAGCTATCTTAATTATAACAAAAAGTTGTGGGACAGTTTTTGTGGGACGAAGGGCGTAGTTACTATAAAAGCCAATCATTTTTTTTGCGAATTAAACTTGCAATCATGTAGGTTTGTTTACAACCATTTTATGTATGAGTTTTATTAACCAATTAAAAAATCTTATTTTTTATTATTATCTATATCTTTTACAATTTATTTGCAACACCAAATACATTGATTTTTCGATCACTAACTTACGGTTAAAATTTTTAACTCTATTTTATGACATACTTCATGTACGACATTAAATTAATGACATGTTAGCCAAACAAAAATATTAATCTCTTACCTTTTGTTATCAAAATTAAAAAAAATCAGATGAATCACTAAATTGTTAGCTTCACAAATATCATGAATCATCGTATTCATATTCATAAAGGTATACATTATCGACAAAGTCTTATAGCTTTTATATAACCAATTGAAAATCTTATTTTCCTTCAAATTAAGTTTTCAACCTATTAGTAAATAAGTAAAGGAGACTTCATCTTTGAAGTTTAAAGAAACCACTCATATATCATGTAGGGATTAGAATTCTTATACAAGTAACAAAATCGTTTAGTTTAGATATTTTTACTTTTTTTTCATGATCAAAATAAATAAAAAATATATACATTGTACATCTTAAAAAGACAAAACTAAGTTTTATAAGAATAACTATTTTACCTTGCATAATTCGTGTGTATAAATTTTCAAATATTCAATTGAGTCCCTCAATTTCACCTAATTTTATAAATTAAAATTATCAATTTTTCATAAAAGAATTTAAAGTTAAAAAATATATAGCGTATAATAACGTATGTCGACACTATATACATTTGATTTTAAATATAAAGTAAAACTGATGATCAACTATGTTTTCATATCGACATCTTAACTTGGTAAAATGAGAAATAAGTAAGTTTAACATTAAACTAAGGACACCTATATAGTTTGACCAAAAATTTTTATTATATAGTTTGGATTATCATTTATTGAACACCTTAATAAGACTTGTACTCGAATACAAAACTAACCGACTGATTCACTCTTTGCTAAGAAATTTACTTGATAAATTGTATTTTTTTCCATTACTCTATTATAGAACTGAACTCGATATAATCTTCATTTATTTTCTTGAAAATGTTAATTATTTGACAATCCAATCAAATAACATCATATCGTTTCAAGTTCATAACATAGACAAGGAAATTTTTCTTTTTCAAAAGAGATTTCTTTCTTAGATTGAAAATTGAAACACATAATTTCAAACGCGGTAAATAATTTCTTTGTGACAAGAATAGCCACCAAACAAATAAGAGAACAAATGTGGTGTATAAAAAGGTCTTATAAATAATATAATTTATTATCCGTATTCAACGTAATCGTTTATAATTGTAACATCTCCTATCTCCTATCTCCTATCTCCTATTATATTTATAAGAAAGACATAATTATGTAGACAATGTACAATTAACCTCTTCAAAATTAATCTTAACCCTTTAAATAATTAGCCTCCATATTTAATCACCCTTGATCTTAAACTTCTTAATTATCCATGCATTAAGTCCCCTTAAGCATGCTTCATTTACCTAACTACCCTAATAAAATGTAATTCAAAACTTCCTAATTATCCATTTAATTACCAAATTAATTAGTTGACTTACCTAAACATAAAAATCGGCTACTTATATATTGTTGAATCAATCCATTGACTCATCCATATTGATAGCACTTGACCGAATGCAAAATTCAAATACAAATTAATAAATAGCTAAAATATTTCATATTTATTCAATTATTGGTAATTAAAAACTCAAAATGAAAAATATTTGATCGATTAGTTCTTATCCTTATAAAATATGACAACATACGTTTTACATCAATGCAAATCGATATACTAATTCAAATATGGAAACATCTCAAATAAATAAATCTAAATATTAATAAAAGAAAATTTTGCTACTTTCAATTTTATTTAAAATCAAGCTCTATTGACCAATCAAATGCTTTGATTTCATCACACTTTCAATTAACCAATCAAATCCATTTATTCACCTAAAATTTCTCTTTTTGAATAAATAAATAAATAAATAATTTATTTATAATTTAAATAAACGAGTTATCCCTTTCATATCTGTCTCAATAAAATAAATAAATAAATATGTTTTTCGAGAAGTTGAATTACCAAAGAGGAAGTAACGGCGAGTTTCAAATATTCCTATTAAAATTAATCTGACTTTTAATTCATTAAATTGATTAATTAATTAACATAATATCATCATACTAATAATCCCTCATTAGACAGGTAATTTAATGTGTGAATGATTTATTCACACTAATACAACTAAAAATCACATTTAACAATATGTGTGTATATACGGGTTTATGAAAAATATTTTTATTCGATACCTGTATGTATTCACAGGTTTAACATTCAAATAAACGAAAGATAGTTTTATGTGAAATGCATGTGTATTCACGGGGGTTTATCAAAAATACTTATAGTGGGTATCCGTATAGTATATATTCACAGGTTTAACATTTAAATAAAAAAATATAATTTTATGCAAAATGCATGTGTATTTACGAGTTTAACATTCAAATAAACGAAAGATAGTTTTATGTGAAATACAGATTTAAATTTAATTATTATAACCGTATGTTTATATATCCATCCCAAGAACCATTAAGTTACACAGTTTAGTACTTAATATTATTAATGTTTAAATAACTAATGGCGTACAAAAGCATCTTAGAAAGCCTGTGTAGTCACGGGTTTATAACCTAGTAAATATTAATAAAGGAAAACTTGGCTACCTTCAATTTTGCTCAAAATCAACCCCTATTAACCAATCAAATCTCTTAATTTCACTCAACTTTCAATTAACCAATCATATCTCTTTAACCCACTAAAAATTCTAATTAGATAAAACTTAAAAAAATTCATGGCAATTTAAATTTAAATTAAATGTGCAATATTTATTTATCCAGTCTTATAATTATCATCAAGTATGGAGAAATAACAACAATAAAAAAAAATCACGGCAATTTAAATATGCAATATTTATTTATTCAAACTTATTATAATTAATTATTAATTAAATCTAATAATGGAACTATTACATATAATTGTTATGTGAAGATTACATTATTGGCATAAATATATAACAATCATATTTCAATAATAATAATATTTATAAATCAATCAAATGCTTTAGTTTTACTAAATGTTCTATTAACTGTACTTAAATAAGTTTTATTAAAACTCATAATATATACACTTCTTACATATTAATCAATCAAATTCTTTTGGTTTACTAAATGTCCAATTAACCCATCAAATACAATGATTTACCTAAAAACGATATCTTTTAAAAATTTAACATTAACATAATATATATATATATGTGTGTGTGTGTGTGTGTGTGTGTGTGTGTGTGTGTGTGCGCGCGCGCGCGCGCGTTCGTGCATGCAACAAATTAGTTTCACTCTAATAATATGATTTAAGAACCACCGAATAATAAGACCCAACTAGAAGAAAATTAAATTTAACATTCAAATATACGAAATATAGTTTTATTCGACATTCGTGTTTATATATTCACGAGTTTAATATTCAAATAAACGAAGAGTTCATTTGACATCCGTGTATATTCACGGATTTGGTTTAACATTCAAATAATTGAAGATAATTTTATTCGACATCCGTGTGTATTCACGGGTTTTAAATTCACATAAACGAAAAATAGTTTGATTCGACATCTGTGTGTATTCAAGGGTTTTCCATTCACGTAAACGAAAAATAGTTTGATCCGACATACGTGTGTATACATAGGCTAACATTACATAAACGAAAGATAGTTTGATTCGACATTCGTGTGTAAATAAGGATTTAACATTCACATAAACGAAAGGTAGTTTGATTCGACATCTGTGTGTATCACAGATTTTACATTCACGTCAACGAAAAATAGTTTGATTAGACATATATGTGTATACACAGGTTAACATTATATAAACGAATATAGTTTGATTCGACATCTGTATGTAAATAAGGGTTTAACATTCAAATAAACGAAAGGTAGTTTGATTTGACATCTATGTATTTATACGGATTTAACTTCAAATAAATGAAAACAAAAAGTCTTTGCTATTGAAATCTTTTGAAAAATTAAGACCTAATATTCAATCAAATTCATAGATTTTATTAAACTTTTGATTAACCAATCAAATACATTGAAAATAATTCTTCCTAAATATTCAAAAAATCAGGATCTCATATATTATGTATTTAATACTCCGTATATATCTACTTTATTACCGTTTCCTTGCTTAACATTTTTCAAGCTCTTAACATCTTATTTCCGTATGTTTCGTTAAATATTGAGTTTTGCTAACATGTGCCCCCGTGGCATACGTTAAGACGCATTTAATGAAGTTGAAATTTTCTTAATATCAGAATTTGTAATTAATATGTGCATAAAAATATAAATACTAGATTGAATTAATGAGTATTAAATGCAAATGATAATATTTGATGAAATTTCAACTTCATTAAATGTGCCTTAACGTGTGCCACGGGGCACATATTAGCAAAACACATATTTGAATAATTAATTTATCTTACACAACCCGTGTATACACGGGTCTATAATCTAGTACCATTATTACTTCAAACTATTCATTTGCTTAGGTATAATTAGATACATTTACAATTAAATGTATTTTGACTTATATAAAATGTTTACCGCCGTTGAAAATTTACAATCGACGCTCTAAATTTCGATATAGACTACCTAAAAATATTTTAATTCCAAACAATATTGAATATCTCTTAACTCATAAAAACGTTCTAATATATCACATAGCATATAAGAATTTTTTCAATATTTTTGAAAAATAATTACAAATTCATCAAGTTATATATATACGAATTTTAGGACTAGCCCAATGATAGCTACTTTCAACTGTGTAATCGTTATCTCTAACACTCATCAATCTCGAGCACTGCTGATGTAAGTCATGCTCAACTTATACAACTAGCAGTCCTCCTAAACTTGACTTTTAAATTTGAAATTCATTTGCATGGTAAACTGAATTGGAAGCAAGCTATGGACTCCGATGTAACTGGGGTATGTCCAGGTATGGACATGAACAAGACCCAACAACAAACGTAAATGATTTACTCCCTTTGTCCTCGAAAATGTCTCCTATTATATGTTAGGTATAAAATGGTAGGGTTAACAGACAAATAGGTTATTTTACTTTGTGAAAATGTTCAACTAAGTTACTGGGGTTTTAATTTGTTCGATTGAATTACTAAACTTAATAAAACATTTTATGTAGGTTACTTACTTATAAATATTAACACTAAGATTATTTTACTTAACTTTTGAATTCAAGTAAGTTACTTAACTTATAAATATTACAACGCAAAAAAGTCTAATTTAGATATGAAAATAGTTTAGTAATCCAATTAAACAAATTAATAGTACAGTAACCTATTTGAACATTTTGACAAAGTACAATAATATAATTGTCTATTAATTCTATATTTAGAAGAAATAAAAAATAAATAATAATATGGATAATTAAATTGACTCGAGGAAAGTATAAAATAGTACGTCAAATACAATATTAGCGATATTAACTATGTGCAACATCCTCCGTCACACGGAAACCAAAACAAGACAAAAAAAACTTAACTTCGTACCGTATGAGGCACAAAAAGATTTCTAGAGGACTAAACTCGCATATCATAATTACTGTAGGGACCAAAACAGCAGTTTAGCGAAATTAATAACCTTACAGCAATTACCAATTATAAATTACAAATTTTACAATACTTGAGATCAAACAATATACTGTATCGTGTACAAAAAGTTATCAGATTTACACCTCACCGGAGCATCAAACGTCGTCGTTTCAGTATGAGCAATCAACCAGAATCCTCGTCATCGGAACCGTTAGTCAACTGTCAACTAAAATTCACTCAATTACTTTACACTATACACATACAGATAGATACAAATTTAAGTTTTTTTAGATAGATTTAGTTTAATCAGACTTTTTGTAACCTAATTGGATGGTTATTGTTACAGGAAAGGACAACCGGCGGCGAAAAAGGACTTCTCAACTGCTATCTTAGAGCGCAAGAAATCACCAAATCGGCTTGTGATTGATGAAGCAGTGAATGATGATAATTCAGTTGTTGCAATGCATCCTAACACAATGGAGAAATTACAGTTGTTTCGGGGTGATACTATCCTGCTAAAGGTTTTCAATTTATTCACAATTTTCATGTTTATTTTAAATGTTAGGGTTTCGTTGAGTTATTATATAATTGGAATTTTTAATTTGTAGTAAAGTTATTAGAAATTAGTTTGCTTTGCATATAGGAAAGGTTGTTTATATGTATTGACTAGTTTAAGATCACGTTGAATTGTGTCTATTATGAAATAAATACATATAAGGAGTTTCTATATATGTAGGATGAGAAGTCATTGATTGATTAGCTACTTGGAAGTTGGCACTTGTGAGATAATTATATATAGAAAATTTGGTGCTGAAATTTTTTGAATGTATATAATGTGAAGGATCTTGATAAGTAACTAGATTCTGCATGATTGTTTATTTTACCAGCGTTTGTATTTGCAGAAAGAGTTCACTTGTTTCTTACATCACAAATTCTTACATGTCATTGTGGATTCGCTGTTAGCTTGAGACTCTATCTCTTATCTTAAATGATCTCTTGATAGGCTGCTCATGTTTTTCTGTTATCAATTTATGTCGAAACCTGCTCATTGACAACATCTAGTTTTTCTGATTAACATGTATTAGTTTTGATCTTCCTATTATGGTTTATGATTGTACAAAATATAAAAACATGTTAATCAGAAAAAGATGTTTAAAGGTGACGCATCAGTAGTCACGTTAGTCTCTTAACAAAATGAATCTTATATTTTGTTAGTTTTCTTTGTTATGTACCTTGCTTGGCGATGGTAATAAATATACATATTTGAAGTTTTGTTTTAAAACGTTCTCTTAATCTGTTTTACAGGGGAAGAAAAGAAGAGATACAGTCTGTATCGCACTTGCTGATGAAAGTTGTGATGAGCCCAAGATCAGAATGAACAAGGTTATCAGAACAAATTTGAGGGTTCGACTGGGAGATGTTGTATCTGTGCACCAGTGCCCAGATGTGAAGTATGGGAAGCGTATACATGTCCTTCCTCTAGATGACACGATTGAAGGTGTCACAGGGGACTTATTCGACGCATACCTTAAACGTAAGTAATTAGTGCTATAAGTACTTTGACCACATGACTACATGAGGCCCTTGTAATAATTGTCAACACTCTAAGAAGATTTTCGGTGACAGATGTGTCTGGAATGTTACAACGTTAGTAAGTTACAAGCTTAAAGTAGTCCAAGAGTCCAGACTCTTTTTTAAGGTTCTCGTACCTCGAGACTTTAAGGTAGTGTTGTACTTAACTGGTATGAGATAAGAGTGTTGGTGCATTCATTCTGCCAAGTCAACTTCATTTGTAGTGGGCTCTAAAGGGGTGTGCTATGGTTCAAAACTGGAACTGAAACTTTGAAAATACTAGAACCGAGAACCAGACCATATACTAGTATAGTACTGGTTCGGTGTCATTAAGAATCAATTTGGTTCCACACCGGAGTGTGAAGTTGACTCCAAGTTTTGGGCTACTAATTGAAGTTTTAATGCTTACACAACGTTGTTTCCTTGGAATAAAAATAAAAAATAAAAACTTTTTGGACTGGACAGAAAACCATACGAAACCGAGAACCGATTTTTTGCTATCATTAATACCAAGAAGCGGACTGGCTAAACAGTTCCGGTTTGATTACGGTTTTGATCCAAGTTTTGTGCACTCCTGGGTCCTAGAGTCTAACAATTATAGATTAGAATGTCCAATGGTGCTTTTCTTGGGCAGTTGGTTTGGTCATACCGCTTTGTATTGCATGTATGTGTTCTTGACTGCTGGTATGAGGATTCTAAGCATACATTCCTACCAATAATTCATAGTTAGCCTGTCATGTAAGGATTCATTTGTCTTTCATGCTGTCAACTCTTTGCTGATACCTCAAGGATGTTTTATCTCTGTTGCAATCCAGTCATTTGAAGTTTCAGTATGTAATATGGGTATACATGTAGGGATCCTTGAGTACGTAGACCTCTAACGCTCATGTTATATACCTCTATAAGCGAGCAGTGACATAGATTCATTGGCACTTATTATGTTTATTACTCCCTCCGTCCCAAATTTATTATCCACAAACGATAAACATACAATTAAAGAGAAGTGCAATCATTACACTATGCCACCAATAAATTCTTACCTTTACATTATAAAAGCTTTTCGGTTGGTTTAAATTCAGAAGTGGACAATTACAACGTATTTTGTGATTCAATAAAATAGAAATGTGGCCCATAAGTTGAGGACGGTGGAAGTAGTATTTAGTAAGCTTTGATTCATATAGTTTGTTGATATTCTTGATGCAGATTGTAGAGAAGTGTTGCTGTGTTTTTTTAATGTTTATTATTATAATGGAATTATTGTCTAATCGAACTTAATTGTGATCAATGCAGCCTACTTCTTGGAGGCATATAGACCGGTAAGAAAAGGAGATCATTTTCTTGTTAGAGGTGGGATGAGATCTGTAGAGTTCAAGGTAATTGAGACCGACCCAGGGGAATATTGTGTTGTTGCTCCGGACACTGAAATCTTTTGTGAGGGTGAGCCCATCAAGAGGGATGATGAGGACAGGTTGGATGAGATTGGTTATGATGATGTAGGTGGTGTCAGGAAACAAATGGCTCAGATCCGGGAATTAGTTGAATTGCCGTTAAGGCACCCTCAACTTTTCAAATCCATCGGAGTGAAACCCCCTAAAGGTATTTTACTCTATGGACCCCCTGGTTCTGGAAAGACGCTCATAGCAAGGGCCGTAGCCAATGAAACAGGGGCGTTCTTTTTCTGTATCAATGGACCAGAAATTATGTCAAAAATGGCTGGAGAGAGTGAAAGCAATCTCAGGAAGGCGTTTGAGGAGGCTGAAAAGAATGCCCCATCAATTATTTTCATTGACGAGATAGATTCCATTGCCCCGAAGCGAGACAAGACCAATGGTGAAGTTGAAAGGAGGATTGTTTCACAACTATTGACACTCATGGATGGGTTAAAATCTCGTGCACATGTTATTGTAATGGGGGCCACAAATCGCCCAAACAGCATTGATCCTGCTCTCAGAAGGTTTGGGAGGTTTGATAGAGAAATAGACATTGGTGTGCCTGATGAAGTTGGACGTCTTGAAGTTATTCGTATCCACACCAAGAACATGAAACTCTCTGAAGATGTAAGGTTTACTTTATCCAAATGCTTTGCTGTGTTAGTTGGCCAATTCATTTGACTGATCATCAATGGCAATTAAAAACAAATTTTCAGGTTGATTTGGAAAAGATATCTAAAGAAACCCATGGTTATGTTGGTGCTGACCTTGCTGCTCTCTGCACTGAAGCTGCCCTTCAATGCATCAGAGAAAAAATGGATGTCATTGACTTGGAAGATGACTCAATTGATGCTGAGATACTGAATTCCATGGCCGTCTCAAATGAACATTTCCAGACTGCTCTTGGAACGAGCAACCCATCTGCTTTGCGTGAGACTGTATGTCGAAATAAAGTCATTTAAATGAACTAGTTTCAAATGTATCATAATCTGTCTTTGAACTCTATACAGGTTGTGGAGGTTCCCAATTGCAGCTGGGAGGATATTGGAGGTCTTGAAAATGTCAAGCGTGAGCTGCAAGAGGTAATGAATATGAAGGGTGGGTTGGGTAAAAGGTTAAAATGGGTTAGTCCGTGTTGGGAGTTTTTATTTTGGGTTTCTTATGAAGAAAGTGTGTCAAATTTGTCAAATATGGTACAAAAGTTATACTATTCAAATACTAATCTATTTTTTTCTTCTTTTTTATTCAATAACATGATGCATGAGGTTTTATACCTTTATTAATCAAAAGTCCATCTGTGTGAGAGTTGACATGTTTGTTCCATTCGACTAATTTAAGCAGTATACGTTGTAGTTACTATTTTTAGAACACTGTACTTTTTTCCCCATTTGAGTACAACATACTTCTAGTTTCTTGCCACAATAGGAAAGTAAGCTTATGTAGCAGGTAAAGTGGTGATGTGGTACCAGCTTTTTATTTTTATTCTTGACGTGGCAGTATGTTACGTTACTGTTTTTACCTGAGTTGGAAGGTTGGTTACATATGTTACCTACAACGGAAATACGCAATTTTTTCTTACATACAATGACAAGAAGGTGAAAGTATGTTGCATTTTGATGTTATAAACCCAATGTTTTTACCCGTTAGAGATGATACATAACCTGAATGGAAACTACCACCTCTAGAAATGAGTGGAGTAGTTTTAAAGTATACATCTTACCACATTTTCCCGCTTCACTGAATCTGTTCGTTTTTTGTAAATGTCAGACTGTCCAATACCCCGTGGAGCATCCAGAGAAATTTGAGAAATTTGGCATGTCACCCTCAAAAGGAGTACTTTTCTACGGTCCACCTGGATGTGGTAAGACTCTTCTAGCTAAGGCTATTGCAAACGAGTGTCAAGCCAACTTCATTAGCATTAAAGGACCCGAATTACTTACCATGTGGTTCGGTGAGAGTGAAGCCAATGTTCGTGAGATTTTTGACAAGGCCAGAGGGTCTGCACCATGTGTCCTCTTCTTTGATGAACTTGATTCCATTGCAACTCAGGTCACCATCTTCTCCATATATCCCTATAAAATACAAACTATTGCCTGTTTTCAGTTAATTGGTAATTTGAATTTTTGTTGGAAATTATTGCAGAGGGGAAGTAGTTCCGGTGATGCAGGTGGTGCTGCTGATAGGGTTCTGAATCAACTCTTGACTGAAATGGACGGAATGTCTGCCAAAAAGACGGTATTCATAATTGGAGCCACCAATAGACCTGACATCATTGACCCTGCACTACTACGTCCGGGGCGTCTTGATCAACTAATTTATATCCCATTACCAGACGAGGATTCCCGCCACCAGATTTTTAAGGCTGCAATGAGGAAGTCCCCTGTTTCCAAGGATGTTGATTTGAGAGCTCTAGCCAAATATACACAAGGCTTTAGTGGGGCTGATATTACAGAGATATGCCAACGTGCATGCAAGTATGCAATCAGAGAGAACATTGAGAAAGTAAGCTTCTATATCTCTTTCAATGTCTTGTGTTTGGCATTGTGTTCTGAAAGTGATTATCTGATTAGATTGCTTATAAGTCGTACATAATAATATTTGTAGTGTTTAGGTACGTGAATATGATGTTTATAATCTGATTAGTTTGCTTTTAAGTTGCAGATTATTTTTTGTAGTGTATGTATGGTGAAAGTGATCGTAATTATCTGATCGTTTAGGCAGTATTCAGTTAGGAGTAGCTGCAACGAAACTGATTATGAGTAAATGATTATCTGGATTTCATTTTACCTGTAGATCTTTAACCAGAATTTGCTAAACACATAAACATGTGATCGTCATATTACTATATTAGGACCAATGTCATAGGATAGCAACGATGTTCTACATTTGTCATTGAACAAATTATTGTGCGATAAGTACGTTGCTGTTTTTTTAACATTAGCCCAATATGATTATCACAACTTCAAGCAACGGAAACACATCCATACTTTATTTTTTGCAGCTTGTTTTGTTACGACTGATTTTGATTGTACACTGTCATATTTCATAATAATCATCACTAATTAATATGTCATGACAAACTCTTTGATTCATGCAATTATTATAATGCTTGGCATGAGTTAAACTTTTGTGTTGATTGTGTTGTGAAGGACATAGAGAAGGAAAGAAAGAGAAGTGAGAATCCTGACTCTATGGATGAGGATGAGGATGAGGTTGCGGAGATTAAGGCGGCTCACTTTGAGGAATCCATGAAGTATGCTCGTAGAAGTGTGAGTGATGCTGACATTCGGAAGTACCAGGCATTTGCTCAGACATTGCAGCAGTCTCGAGGATTTGGGTCAGAATTCCGGTTCCCGGAAGCCGCATCTGGAGCAGGTGCGGCTGCTTCTGACCCGTTTGCTGCCTCTGCTGGCGGAGCTGATGACGACGACGACTTATACAGCTAGATTCACATGAATCATGTTGTTAAGAGGCCTTATTTTATTTATATCTGATATCAGTTGCTGATTAACTGATTTCATTAAAAGCTTTTGTTATGATTATGGTCTGACACTTCTGCTGTCGAAACTTGCAACTACATTTCATGCTTTGAATTTGGATTCAACAAAGTTATTTCAGTAGACTACTGTTTCATTTCTTTCCATTTTAGTCTTTTGGAGTTGGTGTCAAATTTTGTCTACCTTTTTATTGTAGTTTGTTTTTAAGTTAATTGTGCCCAAAATCGCATTCAGTATTAATTTAACAATCTACTAAAAGAAATTGACATTTAACTAACAAAACTAAATTAAGTGATCTTCAACACAAGATATAATTTTCATTTCTATTTTCACTGAACGATGATTGCTTCATTATAATTTGGTTCAAGGTACTTATAGTTTACACGGTGAACTAAAAAAAATTTGCACACTTCTAATTGTGCATTACAGTGTGTTGTATCATACAACACCATATACTTAAATTCAATATTAGTTGTAGGAAAGGAACAGGTAAACATACTATGTACTTGGTTCAACAATTTGCTTACTTTTTATGGAAGTGAAAATGAGGCATGATAGAATGATAGTGAAGGGAAAATTTCATATATCCATTATATTATAGTTGAAAATATTTCATTTTGTCCAACTAAATTTTTTATTATCTGTCACTCTTAACTTCAAAATATATCATATATACTCAAAAATATTCAATTTAGTCATTATAAAAATACAAAAATCCTTAATAGTGGTGCATAAACATATGATTTACCTTTATACCCTTCTTCGCAATTTTTATTCCTAAACATGTAAGAACCCTAAAAGTATTCTCACCAGTTCTTGCCTATTTCTTTCTTTATACTGCTTTTTACCTTCACAAAATATATTTATTTTTATTCATCATTTTTTTATTGTTAAAGTTTGATTCCTAGATTTAATTCATATTAGAATCGAGAACTGATAACTCTTGATAAATTAATGGTGTAATGTCACCTACAAACGTCATTTTAATGATTTCATTTCTAAATTGTCAAATCCATACCTCTAAATCAAACACTTTCTATGATACGGGGGTTAGGCAACAATAAGGGTTATTGCCACCACCAAACGGATTTAACCGAGAGGATACAAGAACACGCAACTCACCACTCTTAGAATCCACCAAGAGATATAGAGTTGTTAGAAAAAGTTCATCACTCAATGGAACTAAAAGACCAAAGAGATACAGAACACGCGAAGTAAACACAATACTCACTTTAGTTTAACTTCAAATTTTCACTTCCCCCTAAAACATGACTTAGGTGGGCTTTTTATAGGCATTTGGAACATCCCTCCAAGTATTAGAAAACATAATTAATACAATAAATAATAGACTAATTATATCATAGAAAAAATAAAGACACATAGTCAATTTTCGGAGTCAAACTGCTCTTTTGACTACCTTGTGTTCAACTTGCCATAACTTTCCCTAGAAAAATCTAATTAATTAACCGTTTGATGTTCCATAAAGTAGACATCCGTACCTTTCCAACCATGTATGATACATAATTTTTGGACTTCAGGATCGTTCCAGGTTCTTGAATCAATTTGACCAAAATTCAGAAACTTCATTTTCACTTCTCTTGTGTTCTTTTCTAACTTTTGTGTTGCTACTATATCATGCTCCCCCGGTTGAGAAGACTCGACCTCGAGTCTTAACATAATTTTTCTTCAACATTTGTATATAGATTAGTAGCTTTAACAATATAAAGGTTAAAAGAACATAACCCAAGAGCACAAATAGTAGTAGACAAATAACACATTTTCACATTAGTGTGAAAAGAACTTCCCTCTCTGGAAAACGTAAATGTTCATTGAATACTCTTAAGATCACCTTTCCATTTCAAAGAGTCAGAATTAGTTGCCAATAAAGGTGAAACAATGAATATCTTTGTGACACCATGAACATCCTTTTCATTGCCAAGTAAAGATTGATTAAAGTGATGCGTATATTCTCCCTCCTTTGATTGATATGTATCCACCATATTCAACACAATAACATTTCCATAAGTTCCACCATCAGTAATGACATCATAATTGTTATCTTAGAAAACCCAAACTTGGCATCTAGATCATTGTTAATAAATAGAATCTCACCTTCATCAGGTTTTGCTGACTTCTCATAGACATCGTAAATTGTCATCTCCCTTTAGCACAACCTGGATTTACTCTTATACCACTTGATACGGGGGTTAGGGAACAATAAGGGTATTTCCACCACCAAACTGATTTAACCGAGAGGATACAGGAACACGCAACTCACCACTCTTAGAATCTACCAAGAGATACAGAGTTGTTAGGAAAAGTTCACCACTCAATAGAACTAGAAGATCAAAGATTTATAGAACACGCGAAGTAAGCACAATACTCACTTTAGTTTAACTTCAAATTACACTTCCCCCCAAAACATGACTTAGTTGGGCTTTTATAAGCACTTGAAACATCCGTTTAAGCATAGGAAAACATAATTAATAGACTAACTATATCATAGAAGAAATAAAGACACATAGTCAATTTTCAGAGTCAAACTGCCCTTTTGACTACCTTGTGTTCAAATTGCCATAACTTTCCCTAGAAAAATCCAATTAATTAACTGTTTGATGTTCCAGAAAGTAGACATTCGTACCTTTCCAACCATGATGATACATAATTTTTAGACTTCGAGATCATTCCAGGTTCTTGAATCAATCTGACCAAAATTCAGAAACTTCATTTCCACTTCTCTTATGTTCTTTTCTAACTTTTGTGTTGCTCATGTATCATTCTATCATTCTATCATTCATACTCATTCCTATTAACGTCCCATTCACATCCATCAAAGCTTCCTCTAAAATTTCTAGGGTTTTAGATGTTTAGGAGTAGGACTAAATCAGTTCAAATATTAACATATTTTTGTAATCTTTTAGTTATTTCTCTAATACCTCTTTGGGAAAGTTAAATATGTTGTTAACTTGTTGCGTGGTGTTAGAATTAAATGAATGGTTAATTCTATCTTTTCTATATAGTTAAAAAAATGGAAGGTTGTAAAATGTAAAATATCAAAGTTTATTAGTTCTATCATTGGTGAGCGACACCCACCAGATATGTCGCCAACAACAGGGATTATATCCATTTTTTAATATATTTTTAGGCACATATACTACCAATCCAACATATCATTTTTTTCCCGGGTGTAATTTGTAAAGTCTCTATCCCTTGATAATCAAAGCGCAAAGATCTATAAATTAGCTCATGCTTAACGAAACGATCCCTACTGATCTTTTTCCTGTTTGGTAACTTTATCAAGGGCTATAGTCATCGTAACCCTCCTATTAAACTAGTTCGACCTCATAGTATTTTTGGGGCGTCCAAAGACTCGATCATTTATGCATGATTGTTTTTCTTGTGCACTACCCCATGGTTCACATTTGTTTTGTGTTTTCTAAGGGAGTAAGGAGGTGTATTCGGTAAACCTTATTTAGGCCACTTATCATTTACAAGTTAATTCCTATAGCATTTTTCTCCAGTTGGTAAAACAATAGAGCATAAAAATATCTATACATACAATCTTTCGGACTCATTTGAAAGAGATGAAACAGACAAACAGTAGAGTCTGCTGTAATAACTTAGTCGAATCCAGATTTAAAACGTGAAATGTTACAAGTTTCGACACCAGAAGTGTCGACCATATTCACGACAAGACAAGAAATCGGTCAATCAGCAACTGATATAGGATAGAAATATATAACGTCTCATGAGTAGTGACTTTAACATGATTTATGTAGTAGTCTAGCTGTATAAGTCGTCATCATCAGCTCCGCCAGCAGAGGCAGCAAATGGATCAGAGGCAGCTGAAGCCGCCCCAGATGCAGCTTCCGGGAACCGGAATTCAGACCCAAATCCTCGAGATTGTTGCAATGTCTGAGCAAATGCCTGGTATTTCCGAATGTCAGCATCACTCACACTTCTACGGGCATATTTCATGGATTCCTCAAAGTGAGCCGCCTTGATCTCCGCAACCTCATCTTCATCCTCATCCATAGAGTCAGGATTCTCACTTCTCTTTCTTTCCTTCTCTATGTCCTTCATAACAAAATCAACACAAACGTTTAAAGATGCCAATCATTATAACACAAGCATGAATCAAAATGTGTTTGCCATAGCATAAAAATTTGATTATGAAATCTGAAATAGTAAAATCGAATAATCAGCCACAAACAAGCTACAAAAAAAATAAAGTTTGGATGTGCTTCCGCTGTTTGAAGTTGGGATGATCATATAGAGATAACGTTATAATATAGCAACGTATTTTGTTGGCACCACATTTTGAGCAATCATCAATGTAGAAGGTCAAGATAAATTGGTTGCTATTCTATGACATTAGCCCTGATTAGACAATCACTTGTTCGGGTGTTTAGGAAATGTATTCAACGATTTACAAGTAAAATGGTATCTAAAGAAACATTTAATAATGATCAGTGCTGTAGGCTTGTAGCTACTCCTAAAAATAATTATTTGCCTAAATAACCAGATAACCAGAATCACTATCACTATACCTAAGCACTACAAATAATAATTATATGCGACTTAAAAGAACACTAATCGAATAATCATACTCTCGGTCACTATACTTAAACGCTAAAAGAGAATTATTATCTGTCACTTAAAGTGGACTACTCGGATAATCATTTCCAAAACAAAATGCCAAAAATCCCTTTAGAAGGATATATGAATGCTTACTTTTTCAATGTTCTCTCTGATTGCATACTTGCATGCACGTTGGCATATCTCTGTAATATCAGCCCCACTAAAGCCTTGTGTATATTTGGCTAGAGCTCTCAAATCAACATCCTTGGAAACAGGGGACTTCCTCATTGCAGCCTTAAAAATCTGGTGGCGGGAATCCTCGTCTGGTAATGGGATATAAATTAGTTGATCAAGACGCCCCGGACGTAGTAGTGCAGGGTCAATGATGTCAGGTCTATTGGTGGCTCCAATTATGAATACCGTCTTTTTGGCAGACATTCCATCCATTTCAGTCAACAGTTGATTCAGAACCCTATCAGCAGCACCACCTGCATCACCGGAACTACTTCCCCTCTGCAATAATTTCCAACAAAAATTCAAATTACCTATTAACTGAAAACAGGCAATAGTCTGTATTTTATAGGGATATATGGAGAAAATGGTGACCTGAGTTGCAATGGAATCAAGTTCATCAAAGAAGAGGACACATGGTGCAGACCCTCTGGCCTTGTCAAAAATCTCACGAACATTGGCTTCACTCTCACCGAACCACATGGTAAGTAATTCGGGTCCTTTAATGCTAATGAAGTTGGCTTGACACTCGTTTGCAATAGCCTTAGCTAGAAGAGTCTTACCACATCCAGGTGGACCGTAGAAAAGTACTCCTTTTGAGGGTGACATGCCAAATTTCTCAAATTTCTCTGGATGCTCCACGGGGTATTGGACAGTCTGACATTTACAAAAAACGAACAGATTCAGTGAAGCGGGAAAATGTGGTAAGATGTATACTTTAAAACTACTCCACTCATTTCTAGAGGTGGTAGTTTCCATTCAGGTTATGTATCATCTCTAACGGGTAAAAACATTGGGTTTATAACATCAAAATGCAACATACTTTCACCTTCTTGTCATTGTATGTAAGAAAAAATTGCGTATTTCCGTTGTAGGTAACATATGTAACCAACCTTCCAACTCAGGTAAAAACAGTAACGTAACATACTGCCACGTCAAGAATAAAAATAAAAAGCTGGTACCACATCACCACTTTACCTGCTACATAAGCTTACTTTCCTATTGTGGCAAGAAACTAGAAGTATGTTGTACTCAAATGGGGAAAAAAGTACAGTGTTCTAAAAATAGTAACTACAACGTATACTGCTTAAATTAGTCGAATGGAACAAACATGTCAACTCTCACACAGATGGACTTTTGATTAATAAAGGTATAAAACCTCATGCATCATGTTATTGAATAAAAAAGAAGAAAAAAATAGATTAGTATTTGAATAGTATAACTTTTGTACCATATTTGACAAATTTGACACACTTTCTTCATAAGAAACCCAAAATAAAAACTCCCAACACGGACTAACCCATTTTAACCTTTTACCCAACCCACCCTTCATATTCATTACCTCTTGCAGCTCACGCTTGACATTTTCAAGACCTCCAATATCCTCCCAGCTGCAATTGGGAACCTCCACAACCTGTATAGAGTTCAAAGACAGATTATGATACATTTGAAACTAGTTCATTTAAATGACTTTATTTCGACATACAGTCTCACGCAAAGCAGATGGGTTGCTCGTTCCAAGAGCAGTCTGGAAATGTTCATTTGAGACGGCCATGGAATTCAGTATCTCAGCATCAATTGAGTCATCTTCCAAGTCAATGACATCCATTTTTTCTCTGATGCATTGAAGGGCAGCTTCAGTGCAGAGAGCAGCAAGGTCAGCACCAACATAACCATGGGTTTCTTTAGATATCTTTTCCAAATCAACCTGAAAATTTGTTTTTAATTGCCATTGATGATCAGTCAAATGAATTGGCCAACTAACACAGCAAAGCATTTGGATAAAGTAAACCTTACATCTTCAGAGAGTTTCATGTTCTTGGTGTGGATACGAATAACTTCAAGACGTCCAACTTCATCAGGCACACCAATGTCTATTTCTCTATCAAACCTCCCAAACCTTCTGAGAGCAGGATCAATGCTGTTTGGGCGATTTGTGGCCCCCATTACAATAACATGTGCACGAGATTTTAACCCATCCATGAGTGTCAATAGTTGTGAAACAATCCTCCTTTCAACTTCACCATTGGTCTTGTCTCGCTTCGGGGCAATGGAATCTATCTCGTCAATGAAAATAATTGATGGGGCATTCTTTTCAGCCTCCTCAAACGCCTTCCTGAGATTGCTTTCACTCTCTCCAGCCATTTTTGACATAATTTCTGGTCCATTGATACAGAAAAAGAACGCCCCTGTTTCATTGGCTACGGCCCTTGCTATGAGCGTCTTTCCAGAACCAGGGGGTCCATAGAGTAAAATACCTTTAGGGGGTTTCACTCCGATGGATTTGAAAAGTTGAGGGTGCCTTAACGGCAATTCAACTAATTCCCGGATCTGAGCCATTTGTTTCCTGACACCACCTACATCATCATAACCAATCTCATCCAACCTGTCCTCATCATCCCTCTTGATGGGCTCACCCTCACAAAAGATTTCAGTGTCCGGAGCAACAACACAATATTCCCCTGGGTCGGTCTCAATTACCTTGAACTCTACAGATCTCATCCCTCCTCTAACAAGAAAATGATCTCCTTTTCTTACAGGTCTATACGCCTCCAAGAAGTAGGCTGCATTGATCAAAATTAGGTTCGATTAGCCAACAATTCTATTATTAAAAGATATAAAGTAATATATGTTAAATATAAACAAATAAACACTATCCGCATAAAATATATATATACACAAAGTCACAAACTATAAGAATATCAAAGATGGAAAGAATCTTAAAGACCCAAGGTACAACACCATATCCCATACCAGTTACAAAACTCCAGGTAGCTCAAAGATGGAATGAACCTGAAAGTCCCAAAGTACGAGAGCTTAAAGAAAGGAGTATGGCCCAACTTTAAGTTTGTAGCTTAATATTGTTGAAACATTCTAAACACCTAAGTTATCAAAATCTTCTCTTGAAAGTGTTAACATATTGTATTACAAATTTACAAGGGTCTCATGTGGCAAAGGTACTTATAACAGTAGTAACTTACGTTTCAGATATGCATCAAATAAGTCCCCTGTGACACCTTCGATTGTGTCATCTATAGGAAGAACATGGATACGCTTCCCATACTTCACATCTGGGCACTGGTGCACAGATACAACATCTCCCAGCCGAACCCTCAGATTTGTTCTAATAACCTTGTTCATTCTGATCTTGGGCTCATCACAACTTTCATCAGCAAGCGCGATACAGACTGTATCTCTTCTTTTCTTCCCCTGCAAAACATTTCAAATGAACTTTTAAACGAAACTTCAAAATTGAATCTTTATTTCCATCACAAAGCAAGGTACATAAGCACAGAGAACTAAGAGAATAAAATATTTAGTTTTTATAAGACTAATGGGACTACTGATGTGTCACCTTTTAGCATCTTATTATATTACAGCCATCAGTAGTAACAAAAACAATTGCTCACGTTTTCATTGAGACAACTGATTAACCAATTAGAAATTCATGAAGCTGAATAAACGATTGAAGCTCAATCCGAACAGATCACGGATCCAATAAGCGATCATAAACCATGTAAGTGGGAAATAGAAGCATGGTAAAACGAAAACTAGATGTTGTCATGAACAGGTTTCCACATAAACTGAAATGAGAAACATATGAGCAGCCTATCAAGAGATCATTCAAGAGAAGAGACAGAATCTCAAGATAACAGCAAAGCCACATGAACATGTCAGAATCTATGATGAAAGAAACAAGCAAACTGTCTGCGAATATAAAAGCTGGTAAAATAACAACAATTTTCTATAGGCAATTATCTCACATAAGCGAAGTAGCATAAATTAGCTAATAATATGAATTTCATATCCTTTTATCCAAATCAACGGATTTTTACCCTACACACAAATAAACTCTTTATGTGCATTAAACTTCATAATATATTAATACATCATTACACACGATTCAAATTAATGAAGTGATGAAGCATATTTCATCTTGAGTATCGATTCTCTACACTCCAATAGCTGTGCAAACCCAACACCAAGAGTAAAGCTTGAATGAGGGTGGTAGAGAATTGATTTAGAACTATGGGAATAATTCTAAATGTTCACTTGTATATATAGGGCTACCATAACTTCTAGAAGGGTTTACAGCCAGAGCCCTCTCATTGGTTGTGGACATGAGAAACCACGTGGACCAAAAGAATAAGGAGACAAGGATATTGGGGGCACCATATCAGGATATATCTTTTGTACGTACTATGTTGTCGGTAATTGTTGGGAGCGGCCAAACCGCCAAATTGTGATACTTCATGATGCCTATATATTGAAGGTAGACCTTAGCTCAGGTCTGAAAGGCCGGTACACCGTTAAGAACTATATTAACACTACTACAAACCACACTAACACGTCAACAGGATCATAAACAATTTCAATTACCACGGATCACATTTCCAATTATATAATAAATCAACCAAACCCTAACATTTATAATAAAGTGAAAACCTTGAGCAGTATAGTATCACCGCGAAACAACTGCAGTTTCTCCATAGTGTTTGGATGCATTGCAACAACTGAATTATCATCATTCACTGCTTCATCAATCACAAGCCTATTCGGCGATTTCTTGCGCTCTAAGATAGCAGTTGAAAAGTCCTTTTTCGCCGCCGGTTGACCTTTTCTGTAACAATTAACATCCAATTAGGTTCCGATTTAACTAAATCTCAAATATATAAATAAAAACTGTGAATTTGTAAAGTAAATTGAGTGAATTATAGTTGACGGTTGACTTACGGTTCGGATGATGAGGATTCCGGTTGATTGCTCATTTTGAAACGACGACGTTTGATGCTCCGGTTGTGAGGGGTGAATCTGATAACTTTTGCAACACGATATTGTTTGATCTGCGGTATCGTAAGTTCGTGTATATTTGTTAAAATGTTACGTTTGGTCCCTCAAGTATTTATGATATGCAAGTTTAGTCCACTAGAAAGGTTTTTACTTTTAATCATTCGGTAAGGAAGTTAGGGTAAGTTTGGTTTATTTCGAGGAACCAAGTTTTTTTCACGGTGTCAAAACATGATTTTTTTTTTTTCTAAGAAAATGATAAATATAGCTCTTAACAATGTAAATAAGAAATTGAAACATATATAAATTATTTATATATTAATAATAATCACTGTTCCTCTTAATATAATTGATCCTAACAAATTTAATGTACCACTAACTTTTGTACAAATTTAATTTTTAATATAACTTTTAGGGCTACAAATAGCAAATCTTTTTTTAAACGTGAACTCATTCTCCATCCCTTACTTGATTCCTAGTATGAAAAAATTATGTCTAAAACATACCTTTTATAGATTAGTTTTTTGTTAAGAAATACGGAGTACCTTATTTAATATTGTGTTATCTTATCTTAAATATAATATATGATTTACTTTTATGATGTTATCATTCAAAATTGAGATCCAATTAAGCAATTAGGTCCCTATATTTACTTATCTTTTTCGTTATTTGAATGTTTATAAAAATTGTGTTGTATTTGTAACTAATACAAAAATATATAAAGAATACAATGATAAAATATTCCGGACGTTCTATAACTTCTATGTATTTGTAATATAATATGTATTATTAAGTTTTTTTATTTAGAATACATGGATATATATTATTAATTAATTAGAAATTGTATCAACATGCTAATTGTTATTATTATAATAAAATACAATGTAACATAAACCAATTATCTAAAACAAAAATATGTTGGCAGAATAAAAATACTCATCTAAGAAGTTCTCAGAAATATCAAACATTTATTAAAAATCATTAATCTAACAACTATCTAAAATCAACCGCATTAATACTTCTAAATAAAATTTTAAGTTAATAAATTTATTAACTATTATTAATTTACAATAATAAAATATAAGGTATGAAAAACAAAAAAAAACTTAAGACGGTACAATCATTCTTATGGATAAGCAGGTAAATTTGAATTACTGTTAAATTATTAATGTAGATGTATAAATATCAATAATATGGATTTATTGTTCAAAATGTATTAAATTATACACTTATACTATTGCTTGACGAGTTTTGAAAATGTCTATCGTATGTATTTAAATTCTAAAAACATCTATTTGTATATACTTAACATCCTATTGTATGTATAAAACTTACTAAACACATGTCTATTTATGTAGCAAAATATGCCCAAAATACATTCAATATACATTTTCTATAACGTAAATAAACACAATATAAAATTTTAAAGTTCGCCACAATTAACTGTAAAAGGTTTAACACTTAATACACTTTGAAACCATTAACGTTTTTAAATTTGGAGAAAGTAATGAACCGATATTCAAGTCTCTTATATTTCATAATATAATATCTTTAATTATATATTTTTCATAATCAAAATGATAATTACTAATTACATTTTTAATTTTTGTTATATATAGTCAATTTATCCATCAAAAGTAGATATACGGATATCCCAACGACTATGGATGTTTAATCGGTCATGTTATAATAGAGTTATATGGTTTGGTTTATTCGGCTTTTGGTCAACTCTTAATCCACTTAAGACCCAATTTAAACTATATGTCACCCAATCCAAACCAACCAAATAAGAGTTTGGGTTATTCGACTGGGTTTCGATTTAGTCAGATAAAAGTCTTAAATTATGATTTAGATTATTAAGATAATTGAATTGCCCAAATACTAAGTAAAAGCATTTTAATTGTTCATATCGGGTATTTGAGGTAATTGAGTTATATGAGTAAATAGAGTTGTATCTTGGCTATCGAAAATTGAATTATCAAAGATAAGTATTAACAATTGATGCTTATTCGGTTTTCGAGTGGTCCCTAATGAAAATATTAAAATCAAAACCAAAATATTAAACTGATTTCTTATCTGGTACCACCCAAAAATCAAACCAAATCCAAATAACCTAATCCAGAATAATCAAACGATATATGGATCGGTCGAGTTATTCAGTGAAACCAAATAATAAACGCCCCTACCAACGATAATCAATGGCATGAAAAATCACATTAAGTATTATTCGTAAATCATGATAATAAATAAAAAACTCTTTACAAAATACTTTAAAACTCTTTTATAAAATATACTAATATAGTTATGATTGCTAAAGTAATATAAGTTAGTAATTAGTATTATATTATAATTTATTGTTAGTTTAATCGATAATGTAATCTCTCTTTACGTTGATATTTCATTTTCAAAGTCAATTGTGTGTTTAAATTTATATGTGTTTACCTTAATAACTTGCAGTTATACTCAGGAGCACCTGGAACGATCCAATTTGTTAGTGAATGTGAACTCTAACACTAAATTCAACAATTTAAACCATTTTTATATATAGTGATTTAATGTGAAACAAATTGTGAAAAGTAACTCACGAATAAATATTTAACCAATATAAAGATATTAAAAATAAAAGATCGGGTTCACATTCTCTTCAGCCACTATTGTTTCATCAACATTGATTGCTTCTCTTTGTCAACTACGTCGAAGACATAAAATTTGCCATCTATTTTAGTTCCGAATAATTTTATAAAATAAATATAAATCCAATGCTCCGGGTGTATACACGGGTTTGGAGTCTAGTCTTAACTCTATATAAATCATCTCTTCCTTTTATCTTAAAATTCTACTCAACGATGTCTAAATACCAAATTACCCTCAAATTAATTAACTATTCAATTTTACCAACCAATCATTGATTTATAATATCTATATTTATAACAATCTTCCATTTTAAACTTTGCATATCCTCTTTAAGAAAATTAACATATCATTCCATTGAACCTTTATCTTTTATCTTTTATAAAATGTAAATAAAGATGAAAATAGATCGTTAAATAATATCATTTAAACTTAAATCGACTTTCACAAACTGTGCATCTATTTATCACCGCTGCTATGTGCGGGTATACTGCTAGTAATTAATTAACTATACTATGTTAATATATAATATATATAATAATATATAATATAATATAAATATTAGAGTTTAAACTCGTGTGTAGACACGTGTCTTGAATTCGTAATTTGATTTTTATAAGTATGTAAATAATACATATGATAACTACAAAATAACGGTTAATTTATCAAATAAAAGTACGGTATTTCTTTTTATTAAATATTGTTATATATGGGGTGTTTTTAAAAAAGTAACTAAAATAAAGTGATCTAATTGGATTTTATAAGTGAAAGTGTAATTTTATATTTATGATGTTATAAATCTGTTTCTTATATTATATTTAACTTAAAATAAGATAAGATGTTGTAAATATTTATATTAAATTAATGATTGATATTAATATTAATATAATATATGATAAATCAATAATATCTATTTTAATTGTTGCTAAAGGTAAAATGTAATATAGATGGTTTACATGTCGATCAAAGATAGTGGATTTGTAAATTTAAAAGTAATTATAGGTAATGGTTATCTAAAATTAATTTATTTAACATTCTTATTTAAATTTAAAATTTTTTACATCAAGTAATCGTATTGGATTATGATTTAAGTTCGTTTTATTAAATTTGAGAAATTTAAGGGGTTTTATTTTAAAAATAAGTGAAGTTAAAGGACTTAATTGATTAATTGCATATTTTTAAATTGATGACATCATAGAGGTGATTCTTATATTAATTAACTAGTCCTAAAATCCGTGTATATACACGGTCGGATAAATTTGTAATTATTTTTTAAAATTATTGAAAAAATCTTTATATGTTATGTGATATTCACATAACATTTTTATTCGTTAAGAGATATTCACTATTGTTTGGAATTAAAATATTTTTAGGTAGTCTATATTGAAATTGAGAGTATAGATTGTAAATTTTCAACGGAGGTAAGCATTTTATGTAAGTCAAAATACATTTAATTGTAAAAGTATCTAATTATACATAAACAAATGAATAATTTGAAGTAATAATGATAGGTTGCAATTATAAACGATTACGTTGAATACGGATCATAAATTATATCCTTGTAATATCTTTTTATATACCACATTTGTCGTCTTATTTGTTTGGTGCCTATCCTTGTCACAAAAGAAATTATTTACTGCGTTTGAAATTATGCGTTTCAATTTTCACTCTAAGAAAGGAACCTCATTTGAAAAAGAAAATTTTTCTTGTGTATGTTATGGACCTGAACCGATATGGTGCTATTTCATTGAGTTGCCAAATAGTTAACATTTTCAAAAAAAAGAATTTAAGATTATATCGAGTTCAGTTCTATAATAAAGTTAAGGAGAAACATAATTTATCAAGTAAATTTCTTAGCAAATAGTAAATCAGTCGGTTATTTTTGTATTATAGTGCAAGTCTTATTAAGATGTTTAATAAAGTGAATAATCTCAACTATGTAATAAAAGCTTTTGGTCAGACTATATGAGTGTCCTTGGTTTAATGTTATAATTACTTATTTTTCATTTTACCCAGTTAAGATGTCGACAGGAAAACATTTTAGATTATCAGTTTAACTTTATATTTAAAATCAAATGTATAAAGTGTCGACATATGTTATTATACTATATATATTTTTAAACTTTTAATCATTATATTAAAAATTGATAATTTTAAAGGGTTTTATTTGAAAAATTAGATGAAATTGAGTGACTCAATTGAATAATTAAAATTTTATAAATTGATGACATCATAGAGGTGTTACTACATTATATTTACTAGATTATAAACTCGTGTATACACACGGGCTCTGTTAAAAAAATTAGTTAATTATATATACGTAACATTTTGTTAGTACTTAAATGAAAATTAACAATGTTAAAGGTTAAATTATTTTCATATTTGGTTGATTAAAATTAGATTTTGTTAGAAGTTTTAGGGGTTTATCATATTAATTGATTAATAATAATTATTTAATGAGTTTTTCAAAAGAGATCTTTTAGGTAAATTAGGGTATTTGATTGGTTAATTGGAAGTTGTGTAAAATTAAGAAATTTGATTGGTCAATAGGAGTTGATTTTGAACAAAATTGAAGTTAAGAAAGTTTCTTTTATTAATATTTATTAGATTTAGATTTAGATTTAGATTAGATTATTATTATTGATAAGATTAATTAATTGAAAATTTTTAAATTGATAACGTGTCATAGAGATGATTTATTAGATTTAAGATACCAAATTAACATACCAAATATTTGAAAAGTTAGTTGTTGTCTCAAATAGCTAGTGACTCATGCGAAGAACTAAAGTCTGTTATTTGGATTAATTTTAACCTAATCTTGTACTTTTAATTAAAGAGTTAATTTTCATATTTTAGGGCCCTATGCACTGGAAGTACAAAGGTCAGGCCTGCACGTTTACTACAAGAACCATGCACAGATGATCGACAGAAAGCCTCCGGCACACCCGATATTTGGAGAAGAGGACCATGTGACAAGTAGACGGGTTACGTACACCCATTTTAGGAATACCACGTTTTCGGAGGGTTTGCTCTTCACGTATACTTTTTTATTTGAACAATCTGACTCATCTAAGATAAAATATAACCTCAGTCGACCCCATCCACAAGTTAACCGGTTGCAATTGCCTCTTCTATGGGTAAGACGAAAAGCTGATGGATGTTGGCATTTTTTTTATTTTTTTTGCAAAATCTCTTTGTTAAGTGGAAAATATTTAAGCGTTTGATTGATGGTTACGACTTCTTTTTTTCAATTAAGTTTTTTTGCCAATGCTGAGAGCCAAACGTTGTATTCTAACATTAATAACTTATGTATTGGGAATATCGAAGATGTGGGTGTGCTTTGACCAATGATAAGAAAAAGAAATATGTGACACAACTTAAACTTGATAAAAGAAAAAGAAAAAGTAATACGTATAGTCATTTATTTAATTATAAGAGTGTACATAACGAATAAAAGTTGAGATTTAATTGTAGAGATGTAAGCATTAATATGGAATTTATGATATGTTAGACTTAGTTACACTTAACTAAGTGAGGTTGGATATATTGTACTAAAGTTTGAGTTATTGATATGTCGTATATATTTTCGTGATTCGTTTAGGTTTTTAAGACTTGTACAAGGAGTTTGATTATCGTTAGATCTTCATCTAACGGGAGGTGAGTCATGCGGATTTACAAAACGGGATATACATCAAAAGTGTGATTTTATACAAATAGTTTTGATAATGTTTGCTGAAATGTTACATCATGCTAAATACGAGTTATTTATATGCTTATTGGCCTTGATTTTATAAATCTTGTTGGAAGGGCATGGATGTCGGTTATCGACTAGGTGCTCTTGCTATTGATATTTGGGTCTATTGTGGTGAAGTGAATTAATTCATTGTCCAAGTCCTAATGTACTCAGTCGATGAGTTGATCCCTTATCGATTTTGAGATTAGGTATAGGTCTCCCCTGTTGTTGGTCATCGTGGAGGCTTCCCGTCGGGTAGATGATGCAAGTAGTGTCGGTTAGGTGGTACCAATTAATTTAAAAAGAAAGAAAGGCTAAATTGTTGGTATTTGGGAAGATGGTTATAATTGTCATGATTATTTAAATGTGATGATTTTAAATAATAAAATGTTGTTTTATACAAAGTATTTTCTTACCGTTTTATGTGTGTTTTACTATATTACACCCATGAACTCACTAAGCGTAAAGCTTACGCGTTGTGATGTATATCTTAGGGTTTTTCGAAGGTGATGCGAGCAAGAGGTCTCGTGGATAAGCATAGGTGCAGTTAGAAGGCATAAATGCTTATAAGATCATTTTGGAGTACAAGTGACTATGTACTTTTGGATAATAGCAACCTACAAAACTTTATTCATGGGATGAGTATATGTTTATCTTTTGGTATTGTAGTAACACCCGTGAGAATCTAGCGTTACGATAGACTAGAATTGTAAGATTAAACTTCCGCTGCAATGATTTTATCTAGTTAAGACTTTTATGATGAAATTTTACGGTTGCTATTTTAATTGAAAATTAAGGGTGTTACATAATCCGTACAATTTTAATATCTTTCATTTTACATCTTCATTTGACATATCTCCTGCTTGTGTTGATGAATGATAACTTATGTAGTTATTAATCATTATTTAAAATTATTTTCAAGCAATAGGGCATATATTGAGTTTTCATGTAAAGTTTCCTTTGTAGTAGTTTTTATTAATATAATATAAATAAATAAATTGTAAATTGTGGTTCATTTAGATCTCCTTGTTTCGCTTTAGTAGAAAGAGATTAATTATTATGAAGTACATATTTTGGATACCATGTTTTTTACGTCACAAAATATGTTGAAGATGATCACTTCTATATACGATCGGACCGAATACCAAAAAGTGGAACTTGAAGGAGCACTTCGTGTAGTATAACAAAAAGGGAAGTTAAAAAAAAAAAGGTTAGAACTTTAAATATTATTTTTTAGTTGGTCAATTTTTTTTGTCCATTGAAATATAAGTGTTTGATGATGGAGCATACGCACACGTTTAATTGAAGACTAAAATAAAATATATTAAAGGCGTGATGCGGTAAGATGGTGGAAAGCAAATGTACATGTTATTAAAGATTGGAGAAAAATATTTAAAAGGGGTTGAGAGCTAACACATAAATCAGAAGAAGAAATAATAGAGCTTTGCCCGTCTTTAAACTAGAAATAGATTATGAGGACACAATTCTGACCTCAAAATTTATAATGCATTATTTTGTTAAATTGTGATATATTTTACAAATAGTAATATGTGGAGTACATGGTTAGGATTAGAACGTAACAAGAAGTAAATAAGAGTGAAAAATGTAAATGTAAACCTAAAGAACTAAAAGGGTCAATAAAAGTTGCTTAAAGATGAAGAAAGAAAAAGTTTTAACGAAATAAAACACCTGACTTATTCTTCATTACATTACATCAAAAATTGCAAAGGGGTGTTGGTGATGTAGGCTTGAACAAGGGGAAAGCGAAAGAAACGAATTTTGAGGAAAAAAACTCAAGTTCAATGTAATTCAAGACTTGCTTAATCACTAAATTCAATTGATAAGGTATATTGTAACTCACCAATTAGAAATTTAGGATTTATGTGATTTTAACCCTAAACGTATAAAGTGAGTAAAGATGCTAAAATTCGTATAAGAGTAACATGTCTATGTAAAAGAGTAATATGTATGTAAGTATATGTATAAAATTGTTAGTATGCATGCTGGTAAACTTACAAAGATGTAATTATGTTAAAAGAAGATGAGTCGGATTGAACTATATAAATAGTGTTGTTTTCATTTTTAATCTTGATGAATTAGTCTCAATTGTGTTTATTAAGTTGAGGTTGACTAATAGAAGTGTTATAAATTGGTTTGAGTTGATTTAAGTAGCTTTATCAAACACTCGAATTTGGAACAGCTTGTAGAGCTAAAACTTGTAAGTTTTTGAAAAATCATAGTGAATTAACCATGACTCATCTTTTAGTGTAGTCAGGAGCGTTGGAAAGATCTGCAAATCTACTTTCCAATAAAATTGGTCTCAAGATTTGAATCGAGGTCTAAGCTGGTTAAATTGTGCAAATGTTACGAACTGTAAATAATTGAAAATATATGTGTTGACGGAAGTAATAAGAGCTAGATTAAAATGCTAATTGGTGTAACATATATACGCTAATTATGTAAAAGAAGTTAGTAGGAAAAAATGCATTAGAGAAGTGAGTAATTTATAATTACCCAAATATCTAAGTAACTTGTATATGTGATTATGTGTAATAGGTGATCAAGAGCTACAAGTGCAAGATAATCTATCATGCAAAGCTAAGGTAAGTAATGGATGATTAGAGCAACATAATAGCATATGGATTACAAGTGTAGTTAAATGCGTATTATCTTGACTGGTTGAGCCAAGTAATGACATTTGAGATACAAGAGTGCTCATATGTACATTTACTTGATGGCTAGAAGTTGATTCTTATGAATTGATATTATTAGAGAATCGAGGATTCTTAATATTGCATATATTATATATGTTGGTAGATCTCATTACCTACTAAGCTATTTTACTTACCGTTATAATTTTATATGTGTAGATGAATCAAGCGGGTCAATCGGTGATTTGGGCAAAAGCCCGTGAAGAGCTAATGGTGGACTTGTTGCTCTAATTGGTAACAAGCTTGACCCTTCTTAAACATGCTCTTGATGAGAATTGAACACCCATTTTGATAAACATAATAATTGATAGTTATTCCTTGTGAACAGACATTAGAAAAGTGCTTTCTATAATTATATCTTGGGTCAAGTTTGTTTTATTGGAAGAAGTTGGTCTTAACCCCAAAGTATGTATAGTGTCCTATTTTGATGAAAGTTGGGTGTCATGTAACTTGGAACAAAATTGTGATAACGCTTCAGTTGGTTATAGTCACGTCAGAAATGGGGGTTTGGTGTTTTTAACTAAAACTAGTTGATGTTATATCATGGTCAAAGTTGTATTTGAAATGGTGTCTATTAGTATTTTGAATCAGATTTTAGTAAATGAAGAAAGGACCAAAAATATATTGTTGTGGTATGTAAATGAGCAAGTGAGTTTAGTAATGGGTAGTCTTGTTTCGTTGAGTGATATTAGTTCTTTTGAAGTGTTTACAAGTTACAAGATAGTGGTCAAATAGTGGTCTTGTTGTGAATTAGTATTTTTTTTTTTTTTTTTTTACTGAAAACAGATCACAAAGAACATTTTTGAGATATTTTGAGTTTAATTTACAATAAAAAAATTTTGTGCAAAATTGGGCTAAAATTGTGGCGTGGGTTTATGTGAGAGTTTATGTTCAGTGATTGTATCAATTGGATGTTAACATTACAATGATCAAGTTTGTTTGTTTGTTTTTTTTAAAGTAAAAAAAAAAATCCGGTTTTAATTTTTTTTTTCTCTCTCTTATGTTATAGTAAACAATATGACGTTGATTTGGGTGAGTTTTGCATGTAATATTACATACCTAACAGTCACAAACTCACTTTCTCCTTAAAAGTAATCTTATAGTAATTTAAAATATGATGATATTTAAATAAACCACTTTAGTTAAAAAAAAAAAAAAAAACAAAAAAAAAACTGCTTAATCTCAATAGTTATAAATAAACCACTTTAGTTATAAAAAAGACTGCTAATTTGCACTCCACAGGCCAATACTCGATTTGTTTGAACTTTAGAAGAACGTTTCCAATTACTGTGAAGCTATTAAAAACTCTAACACATATTCCTTTCGTGATTTGATTAGTAACTAAATCTCAATAAGTATCCTTGCTCTCCAAGGTAGCTTGTTACCTAATTTATCTTGCCCTCAAAATCTCTTTAGTAACTAACCATTATATTAATTAATCAAAATAAATCCTAAGCTTTAAAAACTTAATTAAAATAAGAATCGTATGCTCCCTTTTTTATTTGCATAAAATATACAGCAGTGAATCATGGCCGTCTCTCAGTTCAGAGGCCCTGACCAAAAAGAAACTTAATCGCCAAAAACTCCAATTAAAAGAAAAATTATGGTACATCGTTAATTGTTTGTAAAGTAACTTAATGTTTTCGTAGACCAAATCAACTCAGAACAAATAGCCATATTTTCTTTTATTAATTAATTAACAATGAAACTTTTTATCAAATTGTATATGTAAATATATATATATATATATATATATATATATATATATATATATACTAGATGAAAACCCGTGCGATGCACGGCAATCTAAATCATGCAATATTTTATAAATGCAACGATAATTATCATTCATTCGTTTGATAACAAAGAGGATATCTAAGTAACGAAAATATCAAAATGTCATTCGTTAGCCTAGCTTATATAAATGTAAAAAAACAACACACCCTTTAATACAATCATCAATTCAAGTTACTACTACCATCTACGTCAAATCATTTAAAAAAATAAAAATTTCACTACATAAGACATGTATACATACATATATACATATATATATATATATATATACATATATATACATATATATATATATACATACATATATATATTATAAGGGTGTACAACGATCAATTGATCATAAAGACATCACAATAGCCAACAAAGAAGCATGAAGCATTCGATGAAACAAAGAATCGTAATTTCAAAAAGGTAAATGTAAAAAGTACCTTTTGCGCGTTTCTTTATCCTCATAATTCTGTAAAATCGAACATGATAGTAGCAAAAGCCAAAGTTAGTTAGTATTACTATTAAACCAAACCATAAAACATGAAATTAATATGTTTACGATTGATAGAAAATTCAAATAACAATAATAACAATTAAAATTCTAACAATATACTATAACTTTTGTAACAGTAAATACGGAACAACATAATAGTTAATTGGCGTAAATAACACATATAATTTTTCCCCACCAAGTTGGTGACTGCCGATTATTTAATTTATATATAGGATTGACTCAAATGTGTAGTTATACTTCTGATCAAATTCAAACTTCAATTGACTAATTGTTATAAGATGGAGACCAAAGTTTTATGGTTACAAATATCTTTCTTGAATTTTTTTCATCTTTTAAATTCTTTAAATATGTATCTTCTTAAATTTAGCAAGTATATTTGCCGATTACAATTTGATAAGGATTCTTCCTTTGAGATTAAATATATATTTAATTTGATATTTAAATATTATCTATTTATATTTATATATATTCATATTATTAGTATTAATTGAGTTATTTTGTAGAATAATCAATAATTAAAATTTTGGCACGTGTCAAATTGTGGAGAAACTTTTTACAGTATAATTGTCTACGTGGCAAATTCTGAAGCAACTATTTATACTCTTTTAGTATGTGTGTGTGTATATATATATATATATATATATATATATATATATATATATATATTTGTGGCCATTGTAAATCGAAGGCTTTGAGAGGTCGATCATCTCGTCCACCCTCAAATATGGACCTGCAATCAATATCTACACGTACCCCAACCACATCTATTTAGAGATGAT
This sequence comes from Gnaphalium uliginosum, assembly GCA_963930675.1. Classification (NCBI taxonomy): domain Eukaryota; kingdom Viridiplantae; phylum Streptophyta; class Magnoliopsida; order Asterales; family Asteraceae; genus Gnaphalium; species Gnaphalium uliginosum. The sequence continues at coordinate 10,179,517 of OZ005683.1, read as the reverse complement.
CAAAGACTAGTTTAAACCAGATTTCATTCCAGTTTAGAACAATCTAATTTTTTAACAGAAATTAAAAATCAGTCTTTTCTAGAACTGGTCCAGTTTCAGTTCAGTTTTCTTTCAGCTTTCCAGTCTTCCTAGAGTTTCAGTCTAGTTCCAGACCAGTTTCAGTTCATTTTAGTCTTTTTTCTTCATGGTCGATTATTTTGTCAATAGTTATAATTTGAACCTTTATTTATTTTTATCAAGATTTTATATATAGTAATTAAAAACAAATTTTTGTCCAAAAATATAATTTCATATTTCGTGTTTCAAAATTTTAAATTTAAAATAAAATTTTATGAAGTGTAAAGCTAGGATGAAAATAAAATGTATATATTTAAAATTGTTGATCAATTGACTAAAACAAAAGAAATAAAAGTTCCATTAATAAAGAGATAAAAATGTACATAATAGAATTTACTAGAAAATTTAAAATGTTAAAAGAAAAAAGTCAAACATCAATAAATAAAACTAGAAACTTACCCGCACAATCTAGTAGATATTCGATAAATATGGTGTAATTTTACATTACGAAGAATTGATATGTTAGAACATAGTATGATTTTTAAATGTTGATTTAAGGTTGGATAAAAAATACTTAAAAATAAATACCACCATTTCATAAACGACTTATGATTAACGGAAAGTCATCTAAAATAATAGAAAATGATATCAGCAAATAAAAGATGATGACATTTGTTAAATTACCTTACTTTCCATATTATTATTGTAAATGAAATAGTTTCTAATTATCTATATTAGATGCAAAGATCTTCATATTATTTAAAGAGTAAATTACATAAACCGTCCTTATAGTTTACATGAAATTTCATTGATAGTCCTTTACTATTTTTAATTACAAGGATCATCCTTACTTTTGAAATTTATTGCATCTATAGTCCTTTATGCTAACGCCGTTAGTGTTGAGCGTTAGATTAAATCATGTGCATAACACATGCGGACAAAAATGTCTTTTTACTTTTCATAAGGACCATCCATGAGATTTCTTATACTTTCAAAACTATATTTCTATATCTGGAATTCTTCAGCCAACCTGCGACACCAAATCAACAACTATCTTTGTATTTTCTCTTTTAAAATTTAAAGTTTTATTTTCTAAAATTAAAAAAAGCCTAAAAGGAAATTGAAAACGAAAAAAACAATTAAAACTTCACCCTTTCTTTCTAATTCACCATGAACCAAAACCTTCTTATATAATGTCTTTCTTTCTTTACATTTTCTTTCTTTAATTTTCTTCGAACATTACCAAGAACAATCACTACAAAATATGAATATTTGTTGTTACACCAACTCGAACCATTTTGATATACACATATATTTGTATGTATATTCTTCAACGGTCTCATGCAAGACTTGAAATTAATGTGACTAGAACCACCATTTTCCCGGTCACTGTCAACAAACATGGAGAGGAAAGAGTGATAATTTTGCTAGCTCACAAGTTGTTGATCTGTCAGTAATGATGTTCTTGATTGAGGGATTTTTTCTCTCTTTTTGGTAATTGTTGTTTGTTGTAGAACTCAAGAATAAAAAGACAAAGATCGTGATGCTGAAAAAGAGTTAAATTGGTTGGATCTGTGTGATAGTATATTATTTATGAACCTATTTCTTGTTTCTAAGTTACAAATGTGTTTTTTTAGAAAGAACCGTGATCGAGAAAAAGAAAGAGACATAGAGATATCAGTGTTATGAGATTTTGTGGTTGGAGGGTAAGAAAGAAGAAAGGAAAAATGACAAATTTACCCCCATGTGCAATTCAAATGATATGATTTAAACGGTTGACATTGACGGTGTTAGTGTAAAGGACTACTAATGTAATAAGTTTCAAAAGTAAGGATGATCCTCGTAAATAAAAATGGTAAATGACTGTCAATGAAATTTCACGTAAACTATAAGGACGGTTTATGTAATTTAATCTTATTTAAATTAATCTAAGCGTAATATTATAATTTTCGATCTTCCATGTGTAGTGTAAGGTTATAAAGGTAAACTTTTTATAAAGGTTATAGATAGATTAATGCAAAGATCTCCATATTATTTAAACTAATCCAAGGGTTATATTGTAATTTTTAATCTTCCATGTGTAAGTTTAAGGTTATAAAGGTAAACCTTTTATAAGGGTTATTATTTAAATGCAAAGATCTCTATGTTATTTAAACTAATTTAAGGGTAATATTGTAATTTCCAATCTTCCATATGTAAGTTTAAAGTTATAAAGGTGAAATCTACAGATATAGATAGATACAGATTATAGGAGAAAAGTTCAAGTAAGAATGATACAAACTAGAGAATGAGAGAACTAATAAGATTGCACAATTTCAAATACCCATTTTTACATTTATCTTTGAAATTAAATATCTCACAAACCGTACGTTCATAAATTACAAAAATTACACCGTTAGAACAACGTCATTTTATCTTTAATTAGAGATCTCACATGATATACTTTTGACGATTTTTTTTTTCATTTTAATGGGTCTTAAAAATTTGTAATGTTTAATCACATGTGCTTTAACACTAAATAATCATCACACACGCTTATATCGCCAAGTAAACTTTAAATTTAAATCATTGACGACTTAAAAGGATTTAAATATAAAAAACTAAGTTGTAATCACATGTGATTGAACATTAAAATATCAACCACATATGATTAAAGAGTTATCAAATATGAATTTCAAATCATTGACTATAATTATACAATTAAATAAAAATCAAGTTGAATCATACATAAATTATCATATATCGGTAAATTGCTTATCAAACAATAATTTTTAATTGAAAACCATATGTGGTTATATACAAAATCGCATGTGATTAAATATAAAACTAACAATTACATGTGATTTTTGATGAAAACAAATAAAATTTTTAAAATTTTATTTATAACTATTAATGTGTATGAATATTAAGCTGTAATTAGGTGTTAATTAACATATATCATAAATAAATAATCGTGAACAAATTTTAACTTTTTATCATATATCACATGTGATTATATTGTAAGACTCGATAAAAAGAAAAGAAAAACAAGTTTGTCAGAAGTATAACTTGTGGGATCTAATTAAAGATACAAAAGTGTTGATTCTGAATATCTAATTTTTATAATTTATTGACGTACCGTTTGTGAGATATTTAATTTTAAAAGTGAAAGTGAAAGTGAGTTTTGTAATGAAATGAAGCAATCTTATTAATTCTTCAATTCCTTATTTTTTAGCATTCTTATTTTAATCCACATATAAATTATAGATAATTAGGCTTAAAATAAAATTCAATATTTTTTCAATCTTTAATCACTTTAAACTCAATTTTTAAAAAGTTACGAGAGTACCAACCCGGTCTTTTGTGGGACAGTTCCATTTCAGTTTCGGAACTGTTTCAGTTTTGGGACAATTCCATTCCTGTCGCACCCCCAAATTATGATGCAGCGGAAGTCGAGTCGGGGCGCGACTAATCATGGATCATCACACAAAGTTAAGGCAAACGACTCTATATGAGACGTCTTGAAAATAATACAAAGTAATTACATTAGTAATTCAACCGTTTACATTAAGATTTGAGTTCGCGGATAGTTCAAGAGATTCTAATACATGACCAATGTTACAAAATAGTAATGCAAGAAAATCTCTGATGTTTGTAAGCATGCGACTCGAGCTATCGTATCCTGGGGTAGTCCTACTCCTGTTGTGAACCTGAGAATACATACTAAAACGGTCAACATAATGTTGGTGAGTTCATAGGTTTGAAACAGTTATCAAAAGTTGGTAATAATCACAAGATTTCATCAGCGTTGCACGAATGCGAAAATAAAAGTATACTATTGCCATGAGTCTCACAGTTCGACGCTTAACCTAGTTTTTGCCTCGGGCAGACGTGTAATCCAATACACCTGTAACAGTCAAATATTAAAGCGTCCGTGGGTCGGCTAGAGCGACTAGCCCGGACGGGGATGTCAATCCCCGATAGATCTATCCAATAATACTCGCGCTTATAAAATTAACGAACTATGATAAAGTGAGGACTTTTAGTGGATTAAAGGTCTCATGCAATCCGTATAAGAGTTGTTTCAGTACTTGTGATTATAAAACAGTGTATGTAATCTCACCCCATGGTATAAAACAGTAAAAGTGGGGCTATGAGACTCACCTGAGTCTTGTAAGCGTGCGTTTAAGTTAATAAACGTTTGTCCAAAGTGTAACCTTCTGGCGCCCTAAACGCACAAGGTTATGTATGAGTGAATGTCTCAAAAGATCATTCATGCTAGTTGTCCACCCAACTAGTTATGTCCAAGTGTTCGTTCATTGTTTGCGTTTAGTAAATATGTATGACCCGTTGGTGATGTTTTGTAATAATAATTCTCGAAGACATTATTATTATGTTTGTTTCATTTTATACTTAATAGAGTATATGGGTTTCATATACGTAATAAGTTATATGTGAACGTTCGTTATTACGCGTGTACGGTACTTTGTGAAAACATATTTAAAATAAGTCTGTGTTATGCGACACAATGGTTGTGTCGCTATAGGTTGTTGCGACATGAGGGTAGTGTCGCTGATGGTGAATTTAAGGTAATTTTTGCGACATAAGCATTAGTGTCGCAGGTCATGATTTTTCATAAGTATGCGACACAAGTCGTTGTGTCGCTAGCCTCAGTGACATTGAAAATAGTTGGCGACACAAGGCATGTTGCGACATTAGGTTAGTACTGTTTGAGATTTAGCGACACAAGCGTTAATACTGTTAGTTGAATTATTGCGACACTAACTTAGTGTCGCGAGTTAGTACTGCTTTATGATTAAGCGACACAAGCTTTGTGTCGCAGATTAGTACTGCTGTCATATGTTTTAGCGACACAAGCTTTGTGTCGCAATGGCCTTGGGCCAGCTGCGACACAGACGGGCTGTTGTGTTTTCTTTGTTCGGGAACTTGGTCAAATGTGCTCGGTTTGACCCGAAACTTTTAGGGAAGTCTTAAATATGTTATTAGAGCTTAGGAAAATTGTCGTTACGTTTTATAGTTAACCCGAAAGTGTCGTCTCATTTTTGTCACAAAATCAGTCCATGGGTTTATTTTCCGAGTTTTTGGGTCGTTTTCGGGGCTCGTTTTGACTAACCAAAGTTTCGAAGTGGACTCCAAGAAAAATCACAGTTGTTCCTACATGTCTTAGCTACTTCCAGTAAAAATTTCATAACTTTTGGTCAAGTATAGCTCACGAAATCGTCCAAGGATTAGACAAAGGTCCAGTAGGTCGATTTTTGGACCTTTGCTCAGTGTTTGGTTCATATCTCACGATTTACAAAGCTTCAGAAAAAGTGCGAGTACAATTTTGAAAGGTAACAGAAAAAGCAAACTTCTCCAAGTGGTTTCAGTCGATTTGGATTTGTAGATCTCCAGATATGCTTTCCCAAAGTTGGTCGATTTTTCTGTCCAAAACGACAGTCCAGACACATAGTTTTGTAAAATCGTTTTCGTATATCAAATGACCTCAGAAAATCGTCAAACCACTTGGGTTCGAAAGTAGACTCCTTGAACTTGATTTTAGACTCAAGAATCGTTCGATTTGGTTAAGAAATGAGTTAGATATCTTGTGTCAAAGTCGGGTTAAGTTTTTGTCCGAAGGTTAATAGCTTTACCCGAAAGTTTTTAGCATTATCTTTTGGTTTTCGGTTTAGATCTTTGACATAATTAGCATAAACGAACTTCTAACATGTATATTAGCATCATCCAAGGGAAATAAAAGAGTTTGGAGGGGGTTCTTACAAGGAGAAGTCGATCTAGAGCCGAAATGAGGAGGAAAAGGGTTGTTGTGACTTGATCTCTTGTTCTTCACTTGTTCTTCTTTTCTAATGATGATAATGGTGTCTAGGTGTCTTGGAGGTGGCTGGGATTGATGGTGGTGGTGGTGGTTATGGTTGGAGGTTTGAGAGAGTAAGGAATTGAGAGAGAAAAGAAAGTGTAATTGTGTGAAAAAGTGTGAGGGTTTGAGTGAGGGTGTGGAGGCAAAGAGGGGGAAGGAGGGCCAAGGGTGGGCTGGCTTTTCTGGGCTGGGCTGGCCAAGGTGGGCCTGACCCGTTGTGGTCTCGGGCTCGTGACTCGTTTCCTCGATTTCGTGTTACGTTATTCGTTCGGTTAACGTTAAATCGCGCGTGTTAGATATTAATTGTTAATATTTTGATTTTGATATAAGATTGAAATTTTAAATGGACCAAGTATTTATCAATACATTATTTAACCTCTTCAAAATGTTTGTCGGGTTTCGTTCGGTGTCGAGTTCGATTTGCGCGTTTTCGTCGCGTACGGTACGTTTTGTACGAAACGTAGAACGTTTTAGATATTATCGTAATAATATAAGTTAAATAACAATTATTTGTCATAAGTATGTCATTTAATAAAATATTTTTCACCAACGTCCATATTTATTGTGTCGGATTCCATCCGCTCGAATTTGCGTAATTTACAGTTAATTACGTACGTGCGTATAATACAATATACAAGGTGCTATCGTAATTAGTCCTATTTCTCACTAATTACATGCAATAATGATCTATGATTAATCACTAATGACGGCCTAATTTGTCGGGTGTCACAATTCCAGTTTCAAAGCCGCTTAAGGGCATGTTTGGTAAGGGGAGTTGGGAGTGGAGAAATGGAAATGAGCTCATTTCCTTCGTTTAGTACACACTGAGAAATAGAAAAATGAAGAATTGAATTTCTCAGAGATATTAGTTTACACACTCAATTTCTCTACTTTTGGGATGGAAATTGTTTTCTATTTTTTGTCTTTGAAATAAAAAACACAAAAAAATCAATTTCTCAGCCAAATATGCTTTTTTAGCCGTAGTATAAAAATAAAACATCACGTGAATTTCACATAGCACACAAAAATAGAAAATACCTCCAGACCCTAGCCCCTCTTTTCTCTCTCGTTCTCATACGATTCTTGTGAACATCTTCCCCTCATCAACGTTAGCAGCTCGTCACCTCTGTCCGGTTCTTGCGAGAACGATCTTCTCGTAACGGCAATCAATTACAGGTATGTTATTTCATCTCCCTTTTTCCTCTTGTGGCTCTTGTGAGAACGATTTTATATTGGGATATTCATTTTCTCTTTTTTGCTTGTTTAGATAGTTTGTAGCTACTACATATAATATTTCAAATTAAGCTGCAATTCATATGGGTGTTTTGTTTTGTATATATGTTTGATAAATTTTATCTTGCAACTGAATGTTCCAACCATAATTGACAATGAGAGTCTATGTTTCATGCACTGTCTCTATATTAATATATCTCGGTAAATTAGTTACAATATATAGTATACGAGACATTTGCACTGATTACGGAGTAGTTGTGTAATGTATGTTGCATTTGGTTAAATTTTATGTTTGTGAAAGTGTAGTTGGGTGGGTTGATTAAAAGTGCCAACGATTTTCTCTGTACACAAAAGTTTGAACTTCAAAGGTCAAAGAAATTGTGCATTATTCATATTAGATAGTTTAGACCATTTGTTACTATTGCTTATTGATGTCTTTAATACAATGCTTACTAATAGGGATGCTATCAAGTAAAGTGTAATATGGGTGCTTGATGATTGGAATATGATGGTGAAAGAAATTAAGAGGTGGTGTTAATCTGATCTTATTTGGAGAGCTTTCCTCATCTCATTCTTCTCTTTTCTACAACTAGGGCTTTTTATGTTCCTTCTCTAGTATTCTCCATAAATAATCCCAAATTCCCACTGATTTCACAAATTGTTAGCGTTCTTCTTAATCAAATTTCAATCAACTCAAATCAATCAATCAATCAATCAAGTATGTGGATAGGCAAGTAAAAGGGAAAGCCTACCGGTCGTCTACAATTTTCAACTCCCGAAGAGACGCGTATGTTTTTGTTTCTAATCATATATACATACATGCATACATAATTTTGTTTTTTTATTAATATTAGTTTTATACTGTTCTTTTTATGATTCTGTATGTGTAGTTATTGTGATACAAAGTGGATTCTTTCAAGTTACGACGCCTATTTGAGTTTTATTAGTTTTTGTTAAGTGTTTGTTTATGTAGGGTTTAGATTTAGGGTTTAGCTGATATTGTGGAGTTACAATATTCACAAAGGAGAATTTGATTTTAGTATGCTCTTTGCTTTAGTTATGTTCTAATTGCTTCAAAAATAGTGTTGTGATTTGTGTTCTGTTGTTGCTAGTAAGAGATAACATGACTTGTTTTGTATTTTGAAGACTGACTAACTAAAATTGGAGTAATACGTTAATTAATTGGTTGTAGTTTTTGGTTTAGGTATTGTAGAGAAAAATAATTATAAGGTTTAGTGTAATTGGTTGTAGTTTTTGGTTTCGGAATTAGAGTGAAAAATAATTATAAAGATAAGTGTCGATTTTTGTTTATACCTTTTATGTAGGGCAGCGAGGTTATTGGTGTATGATACTTGGATATAGGCTATTGGGAATGCAACATGTATGGGTGCATAGAATATAATTTATTCTAATAACTTAAGCATTTTGTATACTTAAATAATACTGTTGTTAGGTTAAAATATGAATGTATATTGTGTTTTAAGTTTTTGGTCAAGCAACAAGGTATGGCCCTCCTTCTAATAAGCATATTCGCTGCCTTAAGTTCCAATATACCATGAACATGAGTTAATGTTCCTTCAATTTCCAAAGTGCGATTGACTAGACTTCAAGGGGCTAATTTTCAACCTAAATGTATGCAATTGTCTATTGTTATTATATATAGATAGGCATGTAATGAGTTGGTTGAGCACTCAAAGTTATGTCTACATGCTAGTGATAAACTATTTCGTGCTGTTATGTTGGTTCATTTCTTGAGTATGAAATTTAAAAATTAACCGCAATGCTAATTTTGTAATGTTATGTGTAAACGAGAAAATTAAAAGGTTATAAATGAATATATTTAAATGTCTTGCCTTTGCAGTACTTGAATTACGTAATGTGAACGTTACTTATGTTTTCCCTATTAGTTTGTTTTTTTGAATTGGTTCATTAAGTATGGTATTGTCATTTTTCTTTTCCATCTAAATTTAAATATCTGCAGACTGAGGTTATCATTTTTGGTTGAGGAAGGATATGAATAACTCATGGAGGCAAAGAGAGCTTGCATTTTTACTTGTTTATGCCGTTATCTTCTACATTATCGTCATTCGTTCTTCTCTCCAGCTATCCCATGGTAATCTCTCCTTCTCCTGTTCTCATTGGCACTCTCACTATATATATATATATATATATGTATATATATATGTATATATATATATATGTATATACATATACATATATATACATATATATACATATATATACATATATATGTATATATGTATATATATATATATATGTATATGCTGTATTGTATTATTTTTTTGTACTATCTTTTAGTAGTGTCAGAAAAGAAATGTTCCATGATACTTTTCGTTCCCCATTCTGCTTTGATTTGATATATTGGTTTAACAGATCATTACAACAAACTTTATGGTTTACGGCGTGGATTGATCTCGAGTCAGCTTAATGTATGTATTCTCTTACGTATGTATGCATATATAAATATAATGATCTTTATTGGTTCTAATGGTAGATTTATACATGTATCCTACTTTTTTCATATTTTATTTGCTATGACATTAGAACTTAACTTTATCACTAAAGATCGCGTAAAGCAACTTAACAACAGCTGTTGAAATTATTGTGCCCTACATGATAAAAGCGAATACATGATTTATGATCTTTCTTAGCACATTCATATTGAGCTGTTTCTTATGTATAATTAATTGCATGACATTTAGGAAGAACTTCTGATGTAGTATTCATTTGTAAATATCAAACTTTTGTGTATTTGTATATGGCAAAAATTAAGGATCACAAGCTACACTTCTGGGTTGTTAATTGTTATGACATACCTCTTGTAGTAGTTCAATTTAATATAGAAGTTATCATGCTTCAGTTGTAGGAAGCTCCTGCTGATGCTAAACTTGTTAGTTGTTACATAAATAATGCTGTTCTATAATTCTTTGCAGGATGTATCTGATGCACAATGGAGAAATTTTCGCAGCAATTTGCCAATTTTAACATTTGTTTTTGGACTTTTTACCTTGATTGCTAACATGTTAAGGAGAATTTATAATTTAAAGGCAGAGGGGATGTCCATTGTTTGGCTTTTGATTTCATTGGCTTATTTGTCATATCTACATGGAGCATTGTACGTCATCTAATTAATGCTACTTTCATACCTAAAGGAATGATCTAGAAAATTCTAAATAGACATGGATGTTCTCTTTACTTTTAAATTATTGAAGTATTATATATACAAGTAATTTCAATTATATATATTTTTATTTCTTTTTTCAAGTTAGGAAAGTAATTCATTTGACGCATATAATTGGTTACTTTGATGGTTTTGGATAACACAACTTATTTTCAATGCAGCATCCTTTTTATCCTCTCAATCGCATCAGCCAATTTTCTTTTGGTAAAGGTACAAGTAGATAAAAGCTGTTATGTATCTTTCACTTTTGAATTATGTTGTTTTATACCTTTAGTTTTTGATTATCCAGTTGTTAAAATAAAAGAAAATCAAGAGTATAGTTATTGAAAATTGTCACGCTTGATTGTAAAGATCTTCTATATTGTCATTACCTCTTGATGGATACAAGTTTCTTTTCGTCTTGATGGATAGCATCAAATGGATTATAATTTTTTTTTCATAATTCACATAATGTTATTTGATGTTTCAACTATTTTAGTTGGTATACCAGCTCAGTTGTAGGGAGGCAAATGCCTTGAAGCTTACAATGCTTTTTTATATTTGTAATGCAGATATTTGGACGAACAAAATACTTCTCCGTTTTACTTTGGGTGTTTAACCTAGCGTTTTTACTTTGTAACCGTGTTTATGAGGGTTACTCGTTCACCATTTTTGGGTTAGTCTCACTTCATTCGTGTAATTTAGTATCACTTTGTCTTATAACGTGTTAAATAAATTACTTTGGGAATGCAGAGACCGTTGGTCTTACTTGGATAAAGTTAGGGGCACCTTCAGATGGCATATCTGCTTTAATTTTGGTATTATCTCTGCCTTATGCTTACCAAAATTGTGACATAATTTAAGCCAAAATTTCCGCTATATGTAGACTTATGAGTTATGACCCTATTTAGGCCTCTTTTGGAACATGTATTATAATGCTCACAGATATTGTTTGTACCTCTTTATGGCAGTTGTTTTGCGTATGATAAGCTTTGGGTATGACTATCATTGGTCAGATAATAATGCTTATGTTGATCAGGAGGTATATTTGTTTTTATTTTTCCAAGAAAAGAAGTGTTTTAAACCAGACTCCCCTTAGTTATGCTGCCTTATCAGGGATACTACAATAAGTTTGGTTTCTTGATATGGTTTTTCCAAAATTTATTTTAGAATCTGTTTTTTCTGGCAATTGCAGAAGCAGATTCGACACTGCAGCATGTGTTCTTCAGGGAAAACATGTTACAGAATGTTACAGGCAAGTAAACTTTTTTTTTTTTTACGATTAGTGTTTATGTATCTATCATAATTTATTCTAAACTTAATATTTTTATTTTATCAGGAGAGAAGTGTGGGCAACGAGAAGTTTTCATATCCTATTTACCTATGTTATTTGCTATATGCACCTCTGTACATTGCGGGTCCTATTATTAGCTTCAATGCATTTGTCTCCCAGGTTTTGTGACTTCTTAATAATCTTAATTAACTTCACAATTTACCTGCTATGACATATATAACTTTTGGTCACTAAATTTGTCTAATTTGGGTAGAAGTTCATCAAATAATTGTGATAAACATAATTCTTACTGAGAAGTCTACTTGTACAGTCATGCATGCTCAATTGGTTTCAGCAATTTAACGTTTCCATTTTTGGGTCCCATGTATATCGTGTGAGAACAAATGAAAATGTAAAAGTTGGTCCAGTTTATTTAATTTTGAGGAGAAATGAAGATGTGACCTATAAAATGGAGATTTGAATACGGAGAAAGATGATGTAAATGGGAGGAACCTTATTGTTTTCTTAATCACTTTAAAGAACATTTATCTTTTGTGTATGATTATTTCAGTATCTTTTTTTTTTTTTTGTACGAGATTGTAAAGTATAGTTTTCTATGCGATTCCTTTTCTGGCAGCTGGATATAGCTCAGAAGAGTTATACACAAAAACAAGTGGCTTGGTATGGATTTCGTTGGGCTCTTAGTCTGTTTCTTATGGAAATCATGACACACTTCTTCTACTACAATGCCTTTGCCATTAGGTGAGTCTATTAATAACATGGTATCTCTATATTATATGTAGCTTCTTCATGTATATCGTCTTTGATTGGTTCTCTATGTTGTGTTATCTAGTGGAGTTTGGGAGCAGTTATCACCTATGGAGGTCTTCATTGTCGGATATGGGGTGAGAGCTGATGGTACTTGATTGTACAATTTTACTTTGAACATGTCATATGTATGTCGTGTCGTTTCTATCTTTTCGGCTTTGTGGAAAAGTTTGAGACTTTAAGATTCCATTTTACTGCAACAGGTCCTAAACTTCATGTGGCTCAAATTTTTCCTCATTTGGCGTTACTTCCGGTTTTGGGCACTGGTAAATACATTTAGAAAGCATATTTTCTTTAACTTCTACCTTAGGGTAGAGGTACGACTGTCTTCATTTTACCTCCCCATACCCTACTTTTTTGTGGGATTGGGTAATGTTGTTGTTGTGATTTTCTTTAACTTCTAGGCTTCTAGCTCTATTTATTACCATAAGTTAGCCACATATGACCTTACATTGTTTTTATGTAGTGGTGGAATAAGGGGGCGGGCTGGGTAACAAGTCGAAACACGTAACGTTTTTCGTACAGGTTGACCTGAAACAACTTTCCAAAGCGTATTCGTAGGTAATCAATGCTTATGAATATTTTTTGAGCTAGATGATTTAGGAGGTTCTATGCATAGAAAACACACTTTAGGTGACTTTCAACTTGTTTAAGCTGTTTCCTTTTTAGCTAATTTAGTTAACTTAATCCGTTTGGCCCGTTAGATAAAATAACCCGATTTGACCTGTTTGTAAGTAAACAAAACATTGCCACTTTCTTTCTTCTTTTTTTTTTTTTTTCATAAGACTTCTGGTTTTGTGTTTAAAAGGGTCTATGTACTTTGGCTATGCTTTATTTCTAGTTTTCTACCTAGCCTCACATAATGCTTGGCCAAATTTAACTATAGGTAAGTGGTATTGAAGCCCCTGAGAATATGCCACGCTGTATAAATAACTGCTACAACTTGGAAAGCTTTTGGAAGAACTGGCATGCTTCCTTTAACAAATGGCTTGTAAGGTACACATTTTAGTTGTTATTTTTAGCTTGTAGTTTATCTTTAACTTTTTAATATTATAATAGGATAGGAATGATAAACTTTCTTTTACAAATGAGTATAGGTACATGTACATTCCCCTTGGGGGATCTGGAAGGAAGCTTTTGAATGTGTGGGTTGTTTTCACATTTGTTGCCATATGGCATGATCTTGAATGGTACATTTAACTTTGTCAAAATTACTTGGTGTACTTTTTTCCAGCTCTTCATCTAAATGTTTATTTTATGTACAGGAAACTTCTTTCATGGGCATGGTTAACATGCATATTCTTTATTCCTGAAATGGTTGTGAAATCAGCAGTGACTTCTTTTCAGGTGATCTAATGAGTTTTGTATGTGCTTTTAGGGCTGAAGTAAAATTTCCGCCTAGGTAGATATGAATTGCCCCTTTCTTTTGGAATAGTTGAAAGTCCTCTTCTTAGGGGATTTACTTTTTTCTTATCAACAAAACGTACACTATTCTTCTGAATTGCACAATCCTCAATTTGAAAGCTGATTGTCTGTCTGTCAAATGTTTGAAATACCCTTTAATAAATGAGAAGTAAGTTTTCAAATTGTTTGGCTATTTTTATGTTTTTGCAGGTTGATAATGTTTTCAAGGAGTTCATTTTCCGTGAGCTTAGTGCAGTTGCTGGTGCTATCACAATCACTTGTCTCATGGTTTGTGTATTTTCTTGCATTTGCTTAATATATTAGAAAAAAATGATAATCAGATTAGGACACAAAAACCACAAATATAATGCTGTTCTTTCTAGATTTCAGACAAAGTTCATATCAGTCTAGAATCTAGGATTTAGTTGTGTTTGACCTCAAATCCGAAAATGTATCATGGTTGGAGCAATTACGTGGCTTTCTGTTTGGCAGGTGGCTAACCTTGTTGGCTTTGTGATTGGACCATCGGGCATAAGCTGGCTAAAGTCTGTATTTCTCCAAGCTGAAGGTTTTTCTTACTTACTCTTCTATTTTTTACAACTCATATGCACATAACTGTATCGGAATTGACATAATATTCTTACTTGTTCAGGACTACCTACTCTTTTTGGCTTGCTTATAACATTTTATATTGGCACAAAGGTAAAAAGAATCATCATTACCTTTACCCCCATGCCATATGAAAATTGCATTGTGTACTTGCATTTTTTAGTCGACTATTGATGCTTTCAATTTTGAGTGTACTACTATTTTCACTTTTGAATTGAACTGAAGATTTCGTTCCATGGCAGCTTATGTTTCATGTATCTGATTCCAAGAAAAGGACTCATCAGAGTTGAAGAACATGGACAGCCCTTTCTTTTGAGCTTGATTTGTATATGGAGGATAAACTAACATTTGCAACTGCGATTGATGGATGAAACTCTGATAACTTTTGGTTCGTATGCGCTTGAATAGTGTTACTAATAGTAGAAAGGTGTGCTACTGGTGTTCCGTGATGACTGATTCATCTGTATTACTGTATATGTTATGAAGAGGCAAAGGTGAGCATGAGATGCTTACTTGCATAACATTTTGTAATGTACCAGGAATTGTTATATAGATGCTGATGAATGACTTTTGTGGGTCAAATGACATATGATATGACATCAAAATTGGAAGGGTTTTTTTTTTGGGTAGAATACTTGTGAATACACTTGACCTTTAAATATTATTACAACTCTAAAACTTAAATTGTTATGTGCTTCTAATTGTGAATAAATGATTTTACAATTTAGATTTTAATCTACTTTTGCTTGTTATATATGAATATCATCTCTCATAAAAGTTGCAGCATTTAAAAGCTTATCTCTTCATTTTTAACTTCTGTATATATATCTAAAGTACTCAAGGGATAACGGATATGATTACTAAATCAACTTTCATAAAAAGTTCGTCAACTTCCATGATAAATCATCAATTGCCTTGAAACTGTCAACTGATTATCGTTAAATAATGAACATTAACTGATTATCGTTAAATAATGAACATTAACAGTTTAAATTAGTTTTTTAACCGCTATAAACCAAACACCTCATGAAAATTACTTGTTAATGGCTATGTTTAGCAAAATTCATTAAAATATGTTAAATTAAAGTTTGTGTTAACAATATCTCTAACCGTTAGAGCATAGGGTGTGGGGGCTTTTTTCTGCGTTTTCCGATGAGAACGCCGTCCGATGGCGTTCAGCCGCACCGGGACAGCGTTCCCGACGGCGTTCTCGTGCCGTTCCGGGTTCGCCGTCTCATTCCGAACGCCGGTTTTTTTTTTCTCTTTTCTTCCAACGGATAGTTTTTTTTAAAAAAAATTTAAAAATTAAAAAAAAAACCGTTCAACGACAGCTTTTTAAATTTTTTTTTCCTATTTAAACACACATCAACTACAGTCTCAAACTACAATTCAAAAACACTATCTCAAAAACTCTTTCACATACACAATTAAAACAATCAAAAATTCATCCAAAAATTTTATTTTCTTCATCATGTCGAACAACCAAAACCCGAATAACCCATACCATTTACAATCCACTTGGAACCCATTCACGAGCGAATGGCAAACCTCACAACCGCAACAAAATCAACCATCTTTCAACCCACAAATCCAAGGTTTTGCCCCATACGCTTACAACCAACCGATGCAACCACCACCACAATTGGAAAACGAAAAAACTTTCACAAGTTTGTTGGCGTGGAACTTTTTGAAGGATAAACAGAAGTAGCTACATCCCGATCCGTTTGTCGTCGGTAGACGAAATGTTCCAAGACGCCGCGAGACGGTCAATTTGGATGACTTGGACTTTGATGAACCACCGGAGCAAGAAACGCAAAACCCGAATGAGGGTTTATTTGGGGACGATCAGCATCCACTGCCGGCTGGAAAGTCAAGGAAACAGAAGTCACAATAACCACTTCTTTTGGTTCGGCCGGTTCCTCCCGTGCTTCGTTTGATGAATCACTCGCAACAACATTCGAAGGCATCCGATCCGACAAGCAAGGCTACTACAAGACGAAGGATCTCGAGGCCAAACTTCGAATCTTGTCCATGCCGACTGAGCATTTACCGGAGCAAGCAAGGTTCATCTTGGAAATGGAGAAGAGGAAGATTTGCGAGACAATCGGATGGCCATACGGAACGGGAGCGGGAGATGGTGCTTCGGGTTCGGGATCGGGAAACTGAATTTGTCTTATTTTATTTACTTTTGTATTTTAAATTTTTAGGACTTTTTAAATTATGTATTTTAATTTTAGGACTTGTAATTTTTTTTATGTCTTTTTAATGAATTAAATCTTGTTTTATTTGATTTATTTGTTTTTTATATATTAAATTATACAATTATCATCATTAAAAAACAAATAAAATAAATAAATAAAAAACTCCAGAACACTGTACAGAACACTGTGAATACAGTGTCACCACAACACAAAATCCTCAATTACAACATTCTCCAGAACACTATGGTGATAGTGTCACCACACCCTGTGCTGTTAGAGGTTATGTTTAGCAAAATCAATTATCAATGAAATATGTTAGATTAAATTTGTAAGTTTAAACATTTGAAATTACAAATTTTTTTTATGTATAATTAAGTGACACATGGCGTCTACAAGTAATATTGTGTTCATTTTCTTTTTTCCATCTTTATTTTATTTCACTATGATAGGGCAAGAAATTTTTTAGGATATTCTTACAACTCTAAAGTTGCGTTTGTTCGCGGAATTCAAAGTAATTCGATGGAATTGAAATCTCGATTTCATCATTCAATGAGAGTGTTTGGTTCACAAATGAACTGATTTGGAAGTCATCAAATAATCTCATTCAAAGGAATTCACAATCATTAAAATTTTAATTCCTTTGATGAATTCAAACCAAAAATATTTCACGAACCAAACGCAGCGTAACATTTCTCTTTACCTTTAGTAGCAAGTACTACTAAATTCAGTCACCAAATTTTAAAGGGATAATTACATATATCCCCTCTTTAAACACAACAAATAACATATATACCCAATTAAACTTAAAAATTACATATATACCCAATTCCTTATTTTTTATTAACATTAAAATTTTCAAATCAATAATAACTATCCCCAAACCCATTAAAGACATATATACCCCTAATCTTTCTCCCAAAATAAGATAATTTTCCTTTTTATTTTTTTAGTCTGGCCGATCGACATCCCTACAAGATGATAGTTTTTAGCCCAATTAATTCAAGTCTTGATTCACACTAAGTTGTTATTGATAGGTTATCACATATAAATAATATTTTCTTGTTTAATTTGTGGTTTGTTTACGTAATAAAATGCCAAACATGTCTCATTTTTTATTTTCTTTTTTTGATGCTTATAATAATAAGATGATCATGAGAAAACATCCATGAATTCTGAATTTATTTGTTTGCACGTTTTTAGTGGTTTTGTATTCACGTTTTCTTCCGATCATGTGTTGAAGGGTTTTTAGTTTGTGGAAGAGGAAGAAATAAAGAGAGAATTGTCATTAAATAAATTTCTAGAAAATTATTGGTGAATTTTGAATTTTAATTATAATTAAATTGATAACTTGGGTATATATGATATTTTTAAGTTTAGTTAGGTATATATGTTATTTGTTGTATTTAAGGAGGAGATATATGTAATTAGTCCAATTTTAAAAATCAAAACAAATAAACAATATTATTTCATTTTCAAATAATTAAGCCTCAACCATCCGATATCTTTCTCACACCTATATATAAACCGTGCAGTTCAAGCATTCTACCGCCAAATCACAAAATCGCAAAACATAGACGCCAGTACTCCAGGTTTTGTCTCGATCAACTTTTAACAATTGCGACTCTATTGATTATTTATCGATTATTGCTATATCTATCGCTACTCTAATCTGATCAATTGCGCTCTTCGTTTTTGTTAATTTTCACCGAATAATGTAAATTGTTAACTATACCGTACATGTAGGGCTCCTTTAGGCAGATTTGCTATTATCTATGTATGAATGCAAAGTTATAGCTCAATTTCTGACAATTAGACATGTTTATATCGTATTATACTTGATGATTGATCAATTGAAACCCTAGGTGTTACAATTATTTATTCTGTTAGTGTCGTTATCTAATTTCTACATCTATTAGGTTGTTTACGGTAATCATGAGCTGTTAAGTTGAATTGTTTGTGGATGACTTTGACGTTAAATATAGCAATGTACTTTTTCTGCATTGTGAAAAAGAGATATGAAGAGCTTTGTTTGGAAATAATGTTGTCGATTGTTTTGTGTTGAACTAAATAAGACCTGGTGAATCAGCTATTATCCATGTATGAATATTTTAATTTTTAGCAATTAGACATGTTTATATCGTATTATACGTAATTATTGATTTATTGAAACCCTAGGTGTGTCGGTCATTCCGTTAGTGTTGTTATAAATTTTTGGATCTGTTATGTTGTTTACGGTAATCATAAGATGTTACGTTGAATTGTTTGTGAATTAGTTTGACATTAAATATAGCGATGCATTTTTTTCCCTGTAGTGTGAAAAGAAATATGAAGAGATTTGTTCGGATATATGTTGTTGAACTAAATTACATATTTTCAATCTGTTATACAGATGGCGGAATCACAAAAAGCAGCAGCTCCTCTCAAATCAAAAGAGAAAGGCTCATTGCTAGGTAACTTCTAAATGAAGTCCTTAATTAGTTAATAATCTTGAGATAATTTAGTTATTTATCTATTTTTTGTTGAAAAAAGCGAACGTAAGAATTCTGTAAGTTTACCCACACATTGATTGCTTAGTAAGCATCTTTATGTCTGTAACTGTCATTAACTTGTTGGCATAAGTGATAAAATCAGTAATTTGTTTGGTCCAATAGCAGATTTAGACATCGACAAAGACTTTCTTGGCTCATGGAAGTTGATGTCCATGGGAGGCGATGGTATGGATTTTGACTTTGGACCATCCACCAGTGGGAAGAAAAAGGATTTTAAGTTTGACAAAATGTAAGTGCTTAAAACCTTAGAGTTGCGTATTTACTTGGAGAGTTGCTTTGAAACTATTATCTGGAGAGACATCAAACTTTGTAGATGGAGGACATATTCGCTATTGATTTAAGAGATAATAGATCATATTCTAAGTATCCTCCTGCAGTTAAATCAATTCAGAATTCTATGTAATCATTTCCATTTACATTTGTTATATAACTCTATCTCCAGGGATATGGATTTCTCTATTGATGCTGACTTTGACAAATTATCATCTTTCAAGATGGACATGCCCTCTCTTGATATAGCATCCCCTACAAAGAAATCTGGAACATCAAAGGAAAGATCTAAAGAAGCGTCTTCTGGTGGAGAGCATCAAGCGAAAAGAGATAGCTTTGCATTCTCATTTGATTTTGATGAGTTAGTTATTATATTCATATTCGAGTATTTTCTGTATCAATATATAATATGTCAATCATGTATCTTCTAAATCACCTGGTTTATGTTTTTGTAGATTTGCAGATTTAGACTTCGGGCCAAAAAAGACAAAGACTGGTGAAACCTCTAACAAATCTAAAGAAGTATTTTTAAACACTAGTGGAAGTGGAGATTCTGGAGACCTTTTGGCCAAACATGTTGATGCATCCGAAGATGATGATATATCATTAAAGCATTCAGCATCAAGGGGTGCTTCCATTTCAGAGGTTGATACTCAAATAGAAAATATCAAAGCATATGAGGCTAAACATGTTGATGCATTTGAGGCTAAACGTGTTGATGATGCATCTGAGGATGATGATATATCATTAAAGCATTCAGCAACAAGTGGTGTCACCATTTCAAAGGTCGATACCGAAGTGGAAAACATTAAGGATCCAGATCGCAGAAATGAGGATGCCCACTTGAAATCTGTTGGAGATGAAAGATGTCTTCTAAAACCTGAAACTGCTAAAGAACAAGATATACAGAAAACAATTTCATCTGAGAAGATAATGCCATGTAGCCTTCAGGAACCTATACAAGAATCTCATGCATCAGAGATGAAATCTTCTCCAGAACCTCATGCCCAGCATGTTGCACAGGTTTCGTACGGTAAATCTAGAATTGATAATGTTACTTCTGAAGGTACATTTTCAGACGTGCAAGAAGAAGAATCCAGAACTAGGTTTAGAATGGTGAGCCTGAGCACAGGGAATGAGCAAAATGACAGTTTGAGGCCATCGGCTGAATCGGCTCCTACTTGCGGCTTGGAAAGCTTATCAACAGATATGAATTCACAAAGCCAGCAAATTAAAATATGTGAGGAAAGGGATGATAATGTAATTGTTGGCCATATTGATGGTGATGATACAAGTAAGGTTGATTCACAAGTTGAAAGTTCCATGGAGATAAAGAAATCGGCTCCTGTGGAAATGAATGATAAGCGGAATGGGGATTTTATTTCCAAACTTCATATGGGCGAACGGGATAGGTGAGACTATGCCTTTTATTTGTGCTGGATCTTAGTTGATACACGGGTAATGTTTGGACTTTGGACTTACCTTTGATTGTCAGGGACAGTTGGCAGTCAGATGAGAGTTCACACTTTAAACTAATCATAAATTTGACACTGGAATTGGAATATGTGCAGACTAATGTTTTTGGGGAACTTTTTAAACTTGAAATTTTTTTGATCTGATAGGCAAAGCCCCTGGGCTTAGGTGTAACTATGTTGCCAATCTTATGCAGTGGAAGCACAATTGGTGAATTGGTCCCAGAGAAAGAAAGAGGGAATATTCCTGTCCGGTCAAAATATTTCAAGCGGGAAACTGGAAGTGATTCTGAACTGCAGCAGGCATCAAACTCTTCGACAAAACTCATCTCCATTGGCAACAAAAGGATAAACACCTTAATGAATAATCCTCCTCTTGAAACTGGAAGTGATCATGAACTGCAGCAGGCATCAAATGCTTTGACAAAACTCATCTCCATTGGCAACAAAAGAATGAACACATTATTGAATAATCCTCCCCTTGAAAAAAGGTGAGCTATTTTTTTAGTGCAAGTAACTTGAATAAATCCTTTGAAGAGGAAGAGACCTTTTAAGACTTTTATGAGGAGTTTGTTTGTAGATGTGTAGAATCAAGGTCACTACCCAAAATGCTGAGCAGAGACATACAGGTTCAAACTGAAAACACAGAGACAGGTCATGTTAAAGGTCTTCACAATACTCGGTGAGGTTTCGCTATTTTGAAATGAAGATCTCTGCAAAAAATTTAGGTCTTAAGTCAAAGAAATTTATTAAATCGCTTCAAATATTGTTGATTATAGGGAATGCTTAAATGCTGATAATATAGAACCCAGAAATGAACAAACGACGATCATAGTGACAAACAAGATTGACCCAACAAAGAAAGAACGCGTGTCGAGGGGAAGTGACCAAACCACGGAACTCATGATTGCACTCAGGTTTGATGTCCAATATGGATTTTTGTGCTACTTTAAGTGTTCTGAACTCTCCATATTGTTGCACTCTTCTTTTAGTGAATGCTCTTTCTGTAGTCAAAATTCCTTATTAACTTGGTTCTAGGAAAAGAAATTATCTTATGTGCTGCTAAAGAATGTTAATTTTTCTTATAAATCATTGAGGCAAATCTAGTAAAAAACACGCACCATCTTTTTTGTGGCTGTCTTCTTCAGGTCTGATGTCCACCCATCCAGTTCGATTGAACTGTCAAACAAAAATCTCTTACAGAATAGCCAAGATCCCGGGGTACAAGTTAAAAGCATGACATCTACTCATAACATGAGGAAAACTGTTGTGGAAAAGAATAGGACCCCCCCTACTCAAGCTGATATGAGGATATCTGAAGTTTCTACTCTAAGGGTTTCTAGGTAGGATGTTAGATTTGAATCTTCTCTTTGTTTGTAAAACCATCTTTTAAATATTACCATCCATCTTCTAATGTAGAGCTACAGAACTAAAGTCAAAGCCACTCAATTCTATGTTACCAAAGGGTTTGACATCCATGAGAAACAAAGATCAAGGTATGGAATTGCATGTAAGCATGTCCAAGAGGAACCTTTCTGTTGACATGAATAAGAAAACACCACGCACTCCTACTCTGAAGCGTAAATCATTTGAGGTTATTTTTTCTCCTTTTAAACCTCTGTCCAATAGGTGGCTATTTCGATCTATAGACTTCTGAATGATTTAATTTGGGTTATTATTTACCTGTAATGGGTCAAACTGGTAAAATAAAAGAAGTAGCTTAAAAGGGAATGGATAGTCTTCCTAGGTGTAGTTTTAACCCATTTTGACCTATTACCGAACCCACCTGACCTGTCAATTATGCCATCTCTACACTCTCCCAAAGGTAGCCGCGATCGGCTTTGTGAAGGTTAGGAAGTGCAGTCTTTGCCTGCAGTCGTTCCCGTAACTTTCACCAAAGCTACTATTTCTGACTCGAACTATCACTTTCTTCAAGGCTCACCTCTAAGACCTCTTCCTCTTTCCTTTGCTAATCAGACCATATAGTACCAACTTTTTTTTGTATCATGAGTCATAAATGCTTAATTAAGAAATTTTGGATCCCAAGTAACAGATAATCGCATTTTTTTAATCTTGATTAATGATGCAGGGATCATCTGAAACACCAAGATTAACTCCTCCCTTGAAACGCCAAGCTGCATCACCCTACAGGTCCTACTATTCTAGTACCTTTTTGCGCACTTTATCTGACTCAAATCGTGTCTAAAATTGTTCATTGAAAATCAGCAACAATATTAGAGCATCATCGGAAAAAGCTCTCGAGGAACAGGTATTTCTGCTGGAACAATTTGTATTTCCAAGATAGTGTGGATAATTAGTTTCCCCTTATTGGTTTCTCGATTTTAGGTCCGTAAGCATGTGAGCATGGTAAATGAGAAGTCACCTAGGCTCGGTGTTTCTCTAACAGAAATGGACATATCATCCGAAATAGAAAATGACAGCAATTTTGAAAAGGCTGAGGCATGTTCAAAAGAACTTGAAGATGTAAGTATGCATTATTTTATCATGCTAATAATCATTTGAAAGTGGTTCATTCCGAAAATTTATTTCCTGGTAATCACTACTTGAAACACTTGCGTAGGAACATAAATTAATGGCAGACATATTTCTTAATACAGATCTGTAACATGCTGAAGAAGAAACACGAGGAGGCAAAGGATGTATTAGTTCGAGCTATTGTTAACAACAATAATCTTCTGATGCTTAACCATCCAATCTATCAAGACAAAATATCCTTCCTTACCTATACCTTTTTTCTGCATGCATTCTGTTGGATATTGCTACAGGTGGACAAATGGGCGGGTCGGGTAATGTATCAAAATGGTTCGGATCAGAAAGAGCCGTTTTTGTATTCATATCAAGATGGGCAGGGTTGACCCGCCAATAATTTTTGTTTCTTTTTCCTTGAATATAATATTGATAGATGAATTCAATATGATTAAGAAGCTTATCATTCCGACATTAGATCTGATTTTTAGTAAATAGATTCAAGAAATCTTAAATATTCGAATACACCCTGGGTGTCTTTTGACCTGTTCAACCCAGTTGCCATGTTTCATTTTTAACTAAGCTTCTAAGTTTACCCGTTTGACTTGCTACATTTAAGTGTAGTTTGTACATTGGATGTTTAGGTTATAACCACCATCTGTTTTTATACAAACAAAAGACCAACATCTTTCAACTTGGCATTTGAAGTACTTTTTGTAAATTATGTCGCGGATTATTATATCTGTTTTCAAGTCCATATTCAGTCCATCGTCTACAACAGAAAGGATTATCAAATTATGATTGCTTAAATCCTTAATATCTGCGTTACATCCGCATGGTTGAAAAGTTTGCTGCAATGCTGATGTCCAAGTAGCTTAAACATTTTAGCTGGAAAAAACCATTTCATATAAGGTACGTTTTGTTACCATCCACTATATACAGTACCCATACATTGGTGTTTTGATCATCCTCTTTAGTTACAAATTCTCTTCATCCTCTTTAGTTACAAATTCTCTTGATTATACAGCCATATAGTGTCTTCTTGCTTTTGGTAGAAGATCTGTAATGCTATGAAGATTTCAGGTACTTGTACTGGTGCATACTCTTTTGTTATAAGCCATTTCGCTAAATAAGTATCATTACTTTTGAAAAAGCGTAAGATGACTTGCCATTCATTAGACTTTGGTTCTATAAATGCCTGGCGATTGATTTTTCATGGAGTATCATTACTGCTGTACTGATGTGCGTACTCTTTTGTTATAAGCCATTCATTACTAGTCTCTGCTTTGATTCCGGACTGATGGCCGTCTCTGTAACCAGAGGTGGCAGTTTTAATGTATTCACAAGAATACACGTCCTTCTATTAGTGACGGGTCAAACAGGTATAATAAATAAGCTTAACCATAAAAGAAATGGTTCAATTATTGAAAAACTTGCAACCTGTTGAATTTATATAAAAACATCAAATATAAAACACTAACACACTAACACACTAACACTACCACTACCCAATCCCGCCGTGGACGGGGTATGCGGGAGGTAAGATGTAGACAGTCATACCCCTACCCAAAGGTAGAGAGACTGCTTCCAGAAAGACCTCCGGAAAAACATCAAATATAAATGTGACTAATTCTAGTTTCTTAACAAGTAAAAGCTCGATTAAATGGATAAAAGTGTTTGACTGCAACCCAATGTGACCTGACTCATTTCATGAATATGCCAGAAGATAAATGAATATATTGTTTTAGATGCGTCGGTTGCAAAAGATTCCACTAAATAATGTATAAATTGTTTCTACATGTGTTGGTTACAAACGATTCATGACATGCTGTTATGGGTCATTTGTATAGTTAAATAAAGTACGTGTCTTAGTTTGACTAGTCAATACACATTAGTTAGTAGTTAGTTAGTTGAGTCAGTTAGGCACATAGTTAGTTTGTCATATATCTGGATTAGTATAAATAGGAACAAATGTAACTAGAGTTGTATCTTTGATCATTTTTCTAATTGAATACCAATCAAGAGAGTTCCTCTCTATTGTTTAGTTCCAAAGAGCTGTACTCTTTGTGAATTAAGATTCACTAGTTGTTCTTGTGAGATCTAAGGTTTGATTGTAATTGAATCCTTATCATATGCCAATCACTTATTTCCTTGAAAAAACAAAGTGTCACTCGTTGAAAAAATCAAAACAAAACTAATCAAAACGGTCCTACACATAGTCCATGTTACCAAACTTCCCCATCTCCCCTCGAAAACCAACAACCGCATTCTTACGAGGATACAACAGCACCTTGAATCCGTCTTTCTTTCCCTGGCTAGCCTCCGAGTAGGTTCCTTGACAGTGGTAGAACTGTGACCAGACCACCCCAACAAAAGTCAACGGTTGAATGACCACAAACCCTTTTGCCAGCATTAATCCCTTTTGAGTAATTCACCTCTTGGAAATCAATAAATGAGTGAACATACTCAGTACTCGCATTTCTCTTACTCTTCTTAATCAGATCAGCAGTTTCCCAAATAGGTCTATCAATCAGATCTCCGACCGTGATCTTTGTGTACATTGGAACACAGCCGTTGCCCCAGTAACCGTCTGACAGTGGGGGCTTCACTAGTGTCCTTATGTTGACTGCATATACAAATTTCACCTCTTCATCTCTGGGAACTTTTGAGGCTTTCACCCAGTTCAATTTTAATGAAATTATGTAAAAACACCATCAATCAAATTATTGGTCACATAATGTAAAACTCGAACCGGATTTTTCTTGTAAAAAATTCTTGAACCAGTCCAACTACTCATCTTTCACATGAAAGCACTCTCTGACCACCTCATCATTCATCCCCAAATACGGCACAAAATCCTTATCCAAACACAAAAACTCATCAATCGGAAACTCCATCCTAGCCAGTTCTCTAGGTCCCAACAACTTCTACCGGTCCAAACCGGAACAATTTTTACCTCACTCACATCTCACCCCTCTAGCAATCTCAGTCATAGCATTAAAAAACAAATTCGCCCCAAGCCCATCACACAACACATGGTGCACGGATGCACCGAGTGTATACCAGCCACAACTAAACCGGGTCACTTGTAAGGTCAACAAATTAGGAACGGGAAGTCAACGGTAGCTGGAATGACCAAAACTCCTTTACCAACCGTGCAATGGAGCTCGAACCGGCTGTGTTGATTGGAACAGTGGAGAGAACTGGTGAATTGGTAGTATTTTATAAGGGTTGTGGAGAGAGTAGTGGTGATCACATAAAATGGATCGGTTTGGTTGTTGGTGGAATGAGTGTAGGCTCATACGTAACGAAATGGGACATTCATGCATGGTGCAATCGGTATCAAGGTGGGAGAGAGGGAGGATGTGGTCATCTGTGAAAGGTGGTTGAGAAGGGTAGATTGTGGTGGGTTGTGATATTTTGACGTCCATTATGGTGGTGGTGGCGGTGGTTATGGTAGTGGTTAATTAGTAACGACACTAATGATATATAAAATGTATAGCTTGTAATAAGCTTTTATAAAAAGTTTGAACAAGGGATGTGGACAAATATATAGCCAATCATTCGGTTGATTGTGGTTGGTGAAGTTATTCCGTGATCAAAATAATATAAGTTTGTAAAATAGCACGTTATTAATCAAGACTGTATATGAAATCTATCTCGATTTATAGTGTTACGTACCCTATGAAAAACACTACATAAGATGTCGAGACTACAATAGTACAATGTTGACAAAACTAACATCGAAAACAATAAGATGTCGAGACTGCATTACAATTTACAATGTTGACAAAAAGAACTTCGAAAATAATATGGCGAATTCCGAAGTCAACCACTGCACCTTCCCTTGGCTACTTGATACTGTTGGAGTATATTCCATCGATCATCATCTTTTCAAATGTCAACTTTGTTTTGAATCTTCAACATGCATAAAACACATGGGACTGTACTTTCAAAAATAACTAGAAAAAGAAAAATACGTTTTATTCATCGAGTGATGTTCAAATGAGAATGAAAATTTTTGTGAGAATATAGAAACTAATAGGAATGTGTTACGTGTCACAAAACTCACTTTCACCCACTTTTTTAAAAATATTTCAAGAATGACTCATTGAAAAATTATAAAAATTGCACCATAAAAATCAACATTTTTTCCTCTTCGATTAGACATCCCACATGATATATTTTTGACGACCTTTTCTTTTATGATTGTAAAATATTAGTAACACAAGTGATACTCGTTGGTAACACATGTGATATTCGATGGTAACACATGTGATACTCGTTGGTAACACATGTGATAGTTGTTTACAAAACCCAACGAAAACGGAAAAAAAGTTCGTCGAAAGTATATCTTGTGAGATCTCTAATCGAAGAGAAAAAAACGTTGATTTTTATGGTGCAGTTTTTATGATTTTTCGACTTACCTTTGGAAGATATTTAATTTTTAAAAACGTGAGGAAAGTGGTTTTGTGACACATGACACATTCTTATTGGTTCCTCTATTGAACTCAGTCTTTATTCATTAAAGAAGGGAAATATATATCCCCCCAAAAGCTTTACTGTCGGCCCACCTATTTACTTACACCGGAATCGGTAGTGTTAAAAATATAGTAATATGTAATAGAATTTGCATAGATTAATTTGTTAGTATTTTACGTTTACTTTTTATAATCATGTGACTATGGGTATTTTAGTAATAATATGATGTTTGATGGTTAGGTATAAATACATCCCGTACCCCTAATCATCGTAGTTTTTGCCCTAATCATTCTTGCACACAAAAATCAAAGATCGGCACTAACATTGTATCGTCCCTGTACTTCAACTTCGAATCATCAATAGCTTGATTAGATCGATTTCAATTGGTATCAGAGCCTCGTTATCGACTATTGATGTGCATCCTTTAAACAATTTCGAACAACAACCACCGATTGATTATTAATTTGTGTTTTTGTGCGAAATTAGGTTTTGAAAAATTTGGACGTTTTGATTGATTTCTTTCAATCGAAAGGCGTTTGGAAAGCTCCTCCGGACAAATTGTTCTAGGTAAAAACCGCATATATTGGTATTAATATCATAAGTACTTGTGGAATTTGATTTTGGATCAAATTTTGGATCGAATTTGTGTTTCAACAAGTGTTCTTCACTGAATATATAGCGTATTACACTAAGTTTAGCGTATTATGCTAGTTTGTGTTGAGTTAATACGCTAGTGTTGACACTAAGCGAGCTATTACGTCACTTTTGAGCTATTACACCATTTTTGAGACTTTACGCCATTTTTAGCACATTACGCCACATTTTTTTGGTTATTACTCCATTTTTTGGGTTATTACACCATTTTTTTTGGGTTATTACACCATTTTTTGGGTTATTACACCATTTGTCTGCAGTATTACGCGATTTTGGGTTAGACTTGGAATTTTGGGTTAGACTTGGAATTTTGGGTTATTACACCATTTTGTAAGCATTGAAATTTTGGTTTATTACACCATTTGGCAAGCACTAAAGTTTTGGCCAAGTATTTTGGGTTATTACACCATTTGGTAAGTATTGGAAAATTGGCTAAGTCGTCATGGGTTATTCCACCATTTGTGTATTTTTGGGTATTACGTCAAAGGATAAGAATCAAATTTTTTTACCGTGTCAGTTTGAGTTAGACTAGTAATTTTGGGCTATTACACCATTTTTTAGTTATTACGCCATTTTTGAATTATTACTCTATTTTTGGGTTATCACACCATTTTTGAGTTATTACTCCATTTTTGGGTTATTACGCCATTTTTTAGTAATTACGCTATTTTTGAGTAATTACTCCATTTTTGGGTTACTACGGGTTATTACTCCAATTATTTGGTTATTACTCCAAGTGTGTGCAGTATTTGGATTATTACTCTAAGTATTTGGGTTATTACTTCAAGGACCTATTACTCCATTCATATAGAGTAATACGCTAGTTTCGTCCTGATACACCATCTCAGATTTTGTACCAAGTGTAAATCGTTCAGTGACTTAATGATGTCTCGGTAAGGGCTGTCAATTGGGTCTAAATTTGAATCTGAACAGAGGTATTTTCTTTAAATGAAGATCAATTAATTTTCATAAAAAATAAAATGAACTTATATCAGGACAAGATTGAATTGGAAAAATTAAAGGGTGCTAAACTCGAAAAAGTGGTTGCAAACAACCTTAGAGTTCTAGAAACTGTGGTTCCGGATAAGGCTATTCAAGAAAACCAACTTCTGTTTTATAAAAGGAAACATGATTTATTTACTTCCGGAAATGAAAACCTGACAACTCGAATTTCTGAGTAAAGAAGAAATTTGAGAAATCATAACGTTTGCATAGAGTGTGTATTTTGAAAAACAACTACATTATAATTGAAAATGCAAAGATTTATGCTCGAATCAAAGAACTTGAAGAGAAGTTTCTCAAAAGAGGTCAAATTGATCAAACGATTTTTCTTAACAAATCAAAGGAAATCAAGTATATATAATCCAGGGGAAGGTTTGAGTTTTGACAATCCTTGTTATTTACAAAAAACAATTTTTAAAATAGCACCTGTGTATGCTAAAGAATACATGGGTCGGGGTGTGCAAATGAATTTTCTGAAAATTTCAAATGAGGAAGAAGAAATTGAGAAGTTCAATAGGGCAAGAGAAAATAAAGCTCAATTTTCTTTTAACTATGAAAGATTAAACAAGAGTTATGGTAATCGGAAAATTCCAGTTCCGATGACTATTTCCCAAGTTATTAAAAATCTAAACTTGAATCAAATGATAATGCATCTTCTAATGAAGTTGATCAACAAGTGGTTACCTCTAAGCTTGATTTTGGAAAATAAAATTATTAAATTAAAAAACAAATTACCACTCAACTAAATAATTTTGAAAAAGAACGAGCTAATCTCTTAAGTACTATTGAACAATTCAATAGTACCTCTTCGTTTTCTCAATCACACCCGGTGTCAAAATCCCAGTTGGAACGAGATTTTGACAAAGGCACGGATTCAAAGGTATCTCTTGATGTTGATTTGATTCAAAAGTTTAAATCAAAACATCTCAAAAGGAACAAGGGTTTGATAATTTGCCAACTTCTGATAAACCTCAAGCGTCAAAAGCAGCAAAACCACATATGAATGTTCCATGGAAGATTTACACGGAGAAATCTTTCAAACCATATTCAAAAAGAATTTCCCAGTTTACCAATTATTCTTTACGAAAGAATAAGAAGTATTCTATTAAATCACAATCAAATGGAACATTCGCACCTCAAAAGAATTTTGATCATTTTGATCCTTCTGGTTCTGACACTTTAAGAAGACCGGTTCCACAATTTCAAAAGCAAACTCAACTTTGGAAATCGAAATAAAGTTTTTCTGAGATATCTTCTCAAACAAAATCATTCAAATATTTAAGATAAAAAATGTTTGCACTTGCACCATAAAAACGTTTCTTATCATGTGCAAAGAATGAATGATTTTGTCTCCACCACTCCCAAAAGATTTTACTCACCGTTGACTCCACGAAATGTTTTTCAAAATGAAACACTGAGTTTCAACTCAAAATGGAGTTCAACGTCATTACTCCAAATAGACACAACTTACAAAAGGTTTTTAAAGTTATCAAAACTCATTGGCACCGTGCTAGATGGGTTTTCAAAGTTGTGGTCTAGTTTCAAAAGTAATGGCTTTTGTACATTTCAGTGCAAAACCCACTTTTCAACGTTAATGGAGAATGGGGTGCAGGGTTAAACTTTTAAATGCCAACATTATGAAGAGCACTAATGATTGAAATGAGGGAGGAGTTGTAAAATATGTGAGGTTGAGTGAGGAGTGTGTGAGAGGGTTAAAAGAAAAAGAAAAACCTTTCTAAACTACTAATTCGCGGGGTTGCCACATAATCTATTAGATTTCATTTCTTGATTTCTGGTGTTGAAGAAGACATCATGGACCCAGTTGCAATGCACATTACCCTCCTAGCCACTCAAGTACTTCTAAAAAGTCCTTGTTTCAATTCTCACGGAGATTTAGCACATACTCTATTGACTTCTCATTTGGAGAATGTTGATATTAAAACAGGAGGACAGTTCAGCTCCAGTCCCCGACTTCATTTCTTGCACTTATGGGGTCTAGATCTTAATGTGTCTAAAACACATATTTAGGACACAAGTCTACATTTACACTATATGTCTTTGTGACATCTTTGCAAGTCTTTGTGACTTTGCCGGAACATTCATAAGTGATACCAAATATCGGTATTCAATGATGATTGAATGAAAATCCTACCAATGCTATCATCAAAGCCAACATTGAAAGTAGGTCACTCAATTGCTTCATTTACATGATTCAATTGATGTTCTAACTGGTAATCTAAGTGGTCCAAGAGTTAGCTTACGCGGTGGCTGTCAAAATAGATTGGAGGAAGTTTTCCACCAGGTTTTGGAGAAATTATCAGCTTTGGAGAAACAACAACGGGAATTTGCACGACAACAACAAGAGCTTATTAGGCAGAACTCAGAGCTTCTATCTAACAATAACACACTCATAGAGGCTGTCTTAAAACTTAATCGTAAGGTTCGTTACCTAAGTGTATGCATATCTCATTCTCTTAGTAAGAAAAGGAGGCAAGATGATCAAGACGGTGAAAATCCTGAGGGGGAGAATTCGTCAAAGAGACTGAGAAGTTCCAACCTTTAACAATACAACATACGATAACACAAGAACTTGTGAGTGGCACAAATTAACAAACATCAGAAACTCAGGACAAAGAAGCTGCTGCACAAGCTGAAGTTGATAATGTTAGAAATAATGATGACTTGGGAATATAAGTTGAGGTTCAAGCTGAATTGGAGCAGTCTAATGCGATCCTATCTAGGGTTGAAAAGCCTGACGATAGACTTGCTATAGATTGGCAAGAAGTGAAAAAGGGTAAGGTGCCAAGTTGACGTTATTGATCAACTAGAAAGTGACATCGAGGAACTCAAGAAAGAAATTTTAAAGAAAAACTTAAAGTCAAGAAGAAACAAGCAGGTCGAGATTATATTGTTACAAAGTCAATTCGTGGAATAGACATCAAAGGAATGATAAAAGAAATTCAAGAACGTCTCGATTATCGAAATCAAATCCGAAGTATTGAACAAATGATCGGACTTCGTACTCGTCGGCGAATCACCTACTTTATGCTACATCCTAGGGGGAGATTGTTAAAAACAGTAATATGTAATATGATTTGCATTTGTTATTACTTTACGCTTTATTTTTTGTAATCGTGTGACTATAGTATTTTAGTAAATAATACCATGTTTGATAGTTAAGGTATAAATATATCACTTACCCCTAACTATCACAAGTTTTTGCCCTAATCATTCTTGTACACAAAAATCAAAAGATTGGCAGTAACATTGTATCGTCCCTGTACTTCAACTTCGAATAATCAATAGCTCGATTAGATCGATCTTAGGTAGTATCAAGTGTGTAGATTGTTGGATATTTCGGATGAACATGTGAGAGTCAAAAACATTGTCGCTTCCAAATGCTACAATTGTTGGGATCGACCCTGCTCTCATACCACTCGTTGAGATCGATCTCCACCACAATAAATCACATAACTTTGTATAAGTCAATAATAAATCGCACAAAACAGAAAAAACACGACACACACAGTTTTTGCGTGAAAAACCTCTCAAGCGAGAGTAAAAACCACGGGATCCGTAGGCCACTTAACATCCACTATATGAAAGATATTAAAAAAAGAGACGTTCAACTCTCGACACTTTTGAATATCCTCACATCACTCTCAACGGTTGATTACAATAACGGAATTCATGTCGTCGTTATTAAATCACCGAGACCACCACATGGGACGAAGGGAGACGACTCACATAAACTCTCTCTTTTTATCTCGACCTCCTCACCATAAATTTACAAACAACTCCACTATAAATAGGAAAACCTTGACTTGTCCACCAAGAAACTTGTTACCCAAATTATCTTGATTTACAAAATCTCTTAATTTAGGAAATTAGAATCACACCCCAATAAATCCTCTCTTGATTCAAATTCTCTAAATCTTCACCTCTATGATATGGATCTCATCTTCAACGATAATGAGTGTGATCTTCATCTTGTTGCCGCCGACTTTCTCTCTACCGGATTACGCCGCCCAACAACCTCATTGTTAGGAAGACTTTCGACACAAGGAACCCTCACGATCAACATACTCCTCCGAGACTCATCATCTTTGAACCTCACACAATACACAACATTCTTTCATCTCCATCAAACCCGATAGTTCTCTTCTAAAACGAAAACTTGCGCATAAATTCTCTCCGAACAACTACTTCGAAAAATCATACCGCCCATTTGAACGATCCGATCATCACTAAAATTGTTCACAACGTAGAGCCATGTTCCTTGAACCCTCTTTCCAAAAATCACTGAGATCCAACGGTTAACGAACTCGCAACAATTATTTTCCCACAACTGCATTAAATCCGACGAAAATTTCTGCAGCAAATTTCGACAATACACAACTCTCTATTGAATCCTCAAATCGACAATCTCAACTGTCAGATCTTTGAACAATCTCTTATTAACCTACAATTCAAATTTCACTTTGATCCGGCGGTTAACGAATTCACATCGTCAATTCTTCCATCGCCGCGCAAAATATGACGAACCACACTCTGTTTTCTCTCGTTTTGACTTCCTCCCGGTTATGTGATTCTTCTCTACGAACCTCGCTCTGATACCAGTCGTTGAGATCGATCCCCACCCTCATACTACTCGTTAGGATCGATTCCCACTACAATAAATCACATAATTTTGTATAAGTCAATAATAAATCGCACAAAACAGAAAAAACACGACATGCACAGCTTTTGCGTGGAAAACCTCTCAAGCGAGAGTATAAACCACAGGACTCGTAGGCCACTTAACATCCACTATTTGAAAGATATTTAAAAATTAGAGATACTCAACTCTCGACACTTTCAATATCCTCACATCGCTCTCAATGGTTGATTACAATAACAGAATTCGCGCAGTCGTTATTGAATCGCCGAGATCACCTACATAAACTCTCTCTTTTTATCTCGACCTACTCACCTAAACACTACAAACAACTCCTGTATAAATTGGAAAATCTCGACTTGTCCACCAAGAAACTTGTTACCCAAGTTATCTTGATTTACAAAATCTCGTAATTTAGGAAATTAGAATCACACACCAATAACAATCAAACAACAGTAGTGTTATTTAGCGCCACTGTAAGTGAGCTTGTGGTGCCGTATTCCTACTTCACATTATCGTCCGAACTAAACAAGCTGATAACCATTGGGTGCGATGAATACGCAATTATAGCTCCAATTGTAGGGATTGAAAGCAAGAACTTCACCGGTGGATGTGTCCTGTTTGCTCCAACGTTCAAGATTTTCCTGTCGGTTCATGTTCAGGTTTTGACTTCACAAAATTATACAATTTAAAATTTTATCTAAGATTGGATACTATGTCATATTTGGTCCAAAATAATTACACTATTAATTAAACCAAGGTGCATGTAAACTTTGGTAATAATTGTTAATTATGGAACATAAATAGATATGATATGTTTTTGCAAATGAAAGAAAATAATATCAATATATAATAGTTCATGACCAATTCTTTCAACCACCAATTGATTTTAAATTGAAACCCCAACTAGGTTTATATGTGGAGATTATGGTGGACTAGGTATCGGTCATAGATTATGGTATCAGAGCTATGGTTATAGTCCATGTGGATGGCGCAGGTGTCGTGACCCCCCCTGGTGTGACCTCAACGAACAGAATCCAGCTCGATAAATCCGATCACGCCGTTCAGTTATAGCAGGCCAGGACACGCGTGAATCAGTTGAGCCAATAGATTATCGTTGGAGGGGAGTCCCAATGGTTTCGGATTGGAGGGGAAAATAATGTCAATACATAAGTTCATGGGCTACTCGATCCCTATCACCGGTTGATTTTAGACCCATTGAGTTTAGAATGAAACCGTATCCGTCCTAACAAGCTTAAATTTTAGTTTAATTAAATTATAGAATACTAACAAGTCATATTTTAAAGTATAAAGGAACCAAGGTTTTCGTCCTTCACTTTATAAACCATTTCGACCAACATCAAATATTCGGTGTTCTTTTCGTGCAGACGTACAGAACATACTTTAAGATTCATATTACGATAAAATAATTTCTTAGACACTAACATCAGGGTGTTCTTTTATACAGGAATGGGGTGTTGCTCAACAAGCTTGCCCACAGGTTTAACAACATATCTAGCAAGTGTATTCACACTCAACCATCACACGGAGATTTGGTCTTTCGATAAATGTGGCTACGTTTTTCTTGGAGAGCAAATTGCATATACATTTCGGGGTGCCTCAGATTTCACGGACCCTGATTTTGCCAACCAAATAAATGAAACTGTTCCAGTGGTGCTTAATTGGGTGATTGGGAGTAGAAGCTGTAACGAGTATAAAAACACGAGCGATCATTATTGTCAATATAATAGTGTTTGTGTCGATTTGATCATGAGTTGTATAAAAATAATTTTTATTTATTCTAATTTGGATTTGAATTTTATCTCCTCGTGCGATCTATTTCACTATGTATACATCAACGAGTGTGCAGATCCTAACAACAATCCGTTTAACGGGACTTGTACTAATACTCCCGGAAGTTTTAGTTGTTCCTGCCCTCATGGATATGAAGGAGATGGGACAAAGAATGGGTGAGGTTGCATGGCTACGAATTCAAAATCTCCGGCGCTAAAGTTGTCTCTTGGTGAGGAATATTTCGTTCTAATTTCGTGAGGATAATTTAAGTGTGGAGTACGTGTTCTCTGAAATGTAACAAACGATGACCGAATATTCATACATACAATAGATTGTGGGTCATAGTTTATTACATTTCAAAACATCTACCCCTTTAATTTTCTAGCAAATTAGTGTTATCTTGTTTTTTTATAATAATTCTAACAAACTTAAAGTCTCAAGTATAATAGATTATATTTCTTGTGGGATGGGGTTTGGGTTCTTGTCTATATTTATAGGAATGGGATGGTTGTATTGCAGCCAACAAAGAAGAAAGGTTATGAAATTGAGGGAAAAGTTCTTTCTGAAAAGTGGTGGCATGTTGTTGAAACAACAAATTAATTCAAATAAAGGCGGCAGTTTTAACCGGTCCACAAAAATTTTCACTACTGAAGATCTAGAAAAGGCAACGAACAACTTTTCAGACGATAGGATTCTTGGTCGTGGAGGCTATGGGACGGTATACAAAGGGATCTTACCGGATGGAAGTAATAAAGCAATTGCTTTACTTGTGAAGCGATGTCTCGATATGAATGGCTACGATAGACCAACGATGAAGGAAGTAGATATAGAACTAGAGTGTTTAAGGAAATTAACGAAGCAACCATTGGGTTAACCAACAAGGTAGTTATGATGAGGATAGATCGTGATCAGGGAGAAAACACTGACCTTTATGGTGATTCGGTAAACCCATATACGGAGTCGATCGAGTTATCAACCCGCTACACTTCAGATCAAATTCGTTCCTTATACCCTGCCAAATTCTTTAATTTAACTTGGAATATGTTTTTGTATAGAAAAATGATCATGGTTATAAATATTCCTCTAACGTATTTCTGTGACAACCCTAAAATTTCGATAAATTTCGTACATCATATTACGTGCATATTAGGCTAATTCTCTATTTAATTAATGTGAATTCGTTTTTATTGAAATAAAGTCTAGTACAAAGCTCACGTTTGCATATGAGATACACACTATTTTAATACGAGATGCATTCGTAATCATTGAGAATTACACAAACAATCGGTAGAGACCGACACACACGAACGTTAGTGATCAATTTTCATAAATAACATAAATCTATTCGAATATAAATAGTAGTTATTTATATTATGATAATTATGCTAATATATAAGCATAACAACCTTTAATAAACAATAAACGTTCACGAGAACTAAAAGACGTACAACGACAAGTTAGATTATGTAATTAATCGAACGAACTAACGATAAATATTCGAATATTATTAAAAACCAACTAGTAATATTCTAATACCATTAATTTACCCTAACTACCACTAAATCACCTTAATTACATGATTAACACTTAACTAATCAAGATTAGTGCTTAATGACCTAAATATCTACACATAATCTAACTAGTTGGAGAAGTCAAAAGCGACCCCTCTCCAAACCATCCACCACCTCCCATGGCCCCCTCTTTTGGCCATCACTTACACCATGCTTGCACAACCATGCCCCCCATGTCTTACACTTACTTGACCATTTGCACTTCATTCAACCTACAATTTCTCACCATCAAACACACACACTCACTCTTCCTCTCCCTCTCAAAAATCAGCCAACTTTCCCCCCTCCCCTCTCTCTCACTTTAATTTCAAGAACACCACCCTAAACCACCCTAAACCACCATAAATCACCACTTTCAAACCACAAATTAAAGCTCTTTTAACATATAAACACCTACAAATCATAACATCACTACATTCCCATGGGTAAACTAAGTTAAACACAAGGGTTGAAGCTAGGAATCATTCACCAAGAAATCAAATTCTCATCTTGCTCAAATCTCATTCTAAAAGCTTTGTAAGGAGACTTTTTCTCTAGTCTTTAACTTTATATATGTGTTTATGCTAAAAATGTTCACTCATACTAAAATATGTTTTTAAACTAGTTACTTTGTCTTTTAAAAACATTAACTAGTAAATTTAACAAATAAAAAGTTCATAAACAAGTTTAGAGACTTTAAAAAAGCAAAATATATGTTCTACACTTTAAACTATTCATTTATATGTAATAAACTCTTATTTATGTTAAAATAGTTATTTTAAAGTAAATAACACAATAAACTTTTAATGACATAAACCTTGTGGTTTAAAAGCTAACTAAACACACTTTTGGGTGAAATAAACAAAAAAAAAAGACTTAAGGGACTAAATATGTAAAATATGAATTTTTGAGGACTATAATGTTAAAAACAGTTTATTTAGTGTTTATAATGTTAATCTATGGATTAAAGTGTTAAAACCAAACCCTTGTGGTTAAAAACTAAGAAAACGAAACTATGAGTTTAAAAGTGAAAAAAATGAGAACTAGAGGGACTATACATGTAAAAACAGAAATTCTTGGACCTTGGCTGTGAAAATAAGTAACTTATGTATATTATAGTATAAACCATGATTT
Source organism: Gnaphalium uliginosum (assembly GCA_963930675.1). NCBI lineage: Eukaryota > Viridiplantae > Streptophyta > Magnoliopsida > Asterales > Asteraceae > Gnaphalium > Gnaphalium uliginosum. The sequence goes on along the minus strand of OZ005683.1, from coordinate 10,140,823 downwards.
AAGACAATATCCATGTGGTTAAACACTAACAAACCAAAGTATTGTGCAAGAAATGAAATAAATGAAACTAGAGGGACTAAAAGTGTAAAATCTATAAATTATGGGCTGAGTTGGTAAAATAAGTAAGTAAGATGATATTAAAATTTAATCTATAGTATAGAGTGTTAAAAATCAAGACTTGTGTGGTTAAAAGTCGACAAACCGAAAGTTTGAGCTAAAAACGAGATAATTGGAAACTTTAAGGACTAATAGTGTAAAATTATAAAGTTCAGGGACTTAAGACCTAAAAACAGTAACTTAAGAGTCCACAAGTGAAAACCCTAAGAAAAGATGTGAAGAATCTAACTTATACGGTAAAAATCGAAGAAACCAAACGATTCAACCTAAAATGACAAAATAGAAACTACAAGGACTAAAACCGTCACTTAGAAACTTTGAGGGCTGTTAAGGACCCTCTTTAAATCAGGGGACTTTATTATAAAAATATACATTAAGTCATGATTAGTGTATAGACCGAGAAATCGTGAAAACCGAAGTATAACGAGTTAAAACGCACGTCAACGATAAAGGTTACAAAATTAAGTTATAAAACTTATAGCGTCATTAAAAATGTATATTAGGCATAAGCAACATTATTATATTATAATAATGTATAACACACAATTAAAAGTCGATTAAACGAAATCGTGAACTTCAAATCAAATACGATTGAAACGATACACATAACGATTGATAACCAACGCTATGAATATATTATGAATAATAGTATATTATAAGGTTGACATAAATGATTGTAGTATTTTGAAAACTATAAATGATCACATCGTGTCGCATACGCCTATGAGGGCACATAAAACCCTAGTTGAGTGAACAACTAGCATAGACGGACTATTAAGTCGTCTACAATTATTAACTCGACCTCATGCGTTTAGGGCGCTAAGAGGCTTATTTGGGCTCATTCACTTTAAACTCATTTTGCTAGCACGCTCGGACTCAGGTGAGTTCACAGCCCCTATTTTTACTGTTTTACTGCTTTTAAATTAGGGGTGGAAAACATATGAACTGCTTTTCATACGATGATTGAAAACTTGTTGACTTATGAACGAATTTCATACTATACTTGGTAACATGACAACGAATCCTTGTACTAATCTATGTTTACAGTTGTAGTGCATAGAAGTCCACTTGCTTACAAACTATAACTATTAGCTAGGTACTATCGAGATGACACCCCTCCTACTATTTGTTGGTCATGCCAACCCCTGACTTTATGTCACACAACGAGGAGCGTATATATAACCAGTCCGAGGCAAACAACACAACAGGTCATGGTTCGGTTATAGGACTAGAGGTCGTACTTTAACTCATTAGGCCTAGCTAGCCTTTGGGGGATCACTGTCTTTTTTCAAACTTTAAGTAATCGTACCTTAGGCGTTCGATGCCATACTTTGTATTACCGATGAACTTTACTAAATGATGGTTTATGATTGAGACTTAAACCTGTAAATTCACTCAACAATTATGTTGACGTTTTAAATATGTTTTTCAGGGAGTTAGTCATGCCGCAAGACCTCATGCATTTTGAAACCATACTTGTCATGATAATTAGGATGTCATCTTTCGAACAATATATCTTTTGTAAAACAATGTATTTGATAACATTGCTATTTTGACGGCTTGATAAGCCGTAACTTTTGTAAAACTATTATTGGCATCTTAATATTATAGATGTTCTGCGATAATTATACGCTCTCGATTTATTGTCGATTGATCGAGTCACGCCCCAAACTTCGACCTTAGTTATTATTATTCTAATTTTGAGGTCGTGACAATTTCATTTTCCTATATATACTTCGATTATGGGTTAAAAGCACTTCAAAAAAGTGGGCATGCAGCCAAACACATGTTCTAACTTTTTATAATGTTCTTATTTTGGAATGATATGCTGATGGTACCGATCTGGGAATATATATATACATGCAATATGCATATTACCGAAACACGTTTTGTTTGATTAAAATAAATAAAATTATTGTCTTATATATATTTAAAATAATAATTTTTAAAAGGATGTTATTAATGCATTAATTTTACTAAAAAGAGCATATCTTAGTATTTATTTGTTTCAGAAAAGAATATTTGCTTACTTTAAAACCTTTAATAATTTTCATTTTCAATCACAAACCATTTTAATTGACAAGTTGGCCCCTACAGTTACACCAACACATAATTATTTTATTTATCGACATATTGACATATCACTATCTCACACGAAAGAACACAATATCATTATTAACATAGTACCATACTTTAATGCTTAAATCCAGCTAGGTGTTATCAATTATTAATTTCATAACGTAGTAAAATACTACAATATAGATGTTTAGATTTAGAAGTATATTCAGATACATTATAGTGAATCGATCATGAATATGTTAATAAAAGTAATACGAGTAATTATTACCATCTCCGCCTCAGTCAAAATATCGACTTTGACTATGTATACCGTTTTAAAATTTTCCACTAACTAAAGTTTCTTTTAATCGGTTGTAATATGAAAATTTACACTTATTTAATTTGGGACAACTTAAAATAGTAACGTGAGCACTTGTCGTGTGACGGTTGGAGTATTAACTGTGTTTAAGATCGACATTTATACACAAGCGCTACATCTTTTATTAACTTGTATGAAAAAACACTTTGTGTCCTTGTATGGAATGGATCTTTATTCCAAAAAGGTTTCTTCCACTTCGAACTTCTAGTAATTAGTAGTATGCTAATTCAGTTATGTAGTTTAAAAAATGGTATAGAAAATTGTACATTTATTATTCATACATAGCTATAAACTACGGATGTAATTAAGATTTGTTAAATTGTAACAATCTTTTAACGAAACGCACATGTGACCACGTTGTTACAGGAACCTAAAGGAGCCAAAAGAACATGAACATAGTTTTTTCATAGTCAAGTGTTCAAAAGTTTACGTAAATAACTAAACAAACGAGGCAAATCTTGGTGTTCCTTCATTTTAACCAAACCAAAAGAAAATCATATTTACTTTCACTATATTACTAAAATAAACGAGTATAAATGAACTTATCTAGGTTTATAAGGTGTCGTTAAACATTCGTTTTTATCGTCGTGCATTGATATTAAATATAGAATGAATTAACCTAGAAATATGAACGTTATTTGCAATTATAGTAAACATTCGGGGGTGTTTATGAAAATAGTCATTACAAAGTTGGAAATTAGCCTGAACTATAATAGTGACCCTGTTATAGTTTTATATCAACTATGTCTTTTGTCTTCCATTACACTCTCAGATCCAGGTTAGTTTGTCACTCTTTCCTACATTCTCTTTTTTTTATTCTTTTTATTTCCATTTATATTCCTATATTCTTCATCCTTCAACTACATCTTAATAATGAGTTTGTGTTCATATAATCTTTGAATTAGCATAGTTTCCTCTCACCCCATTTGTGCCACATCTCTAAAATGTATTTCTTCAACCTACCCACTTATTATTTTTGGTAAAGATTCAATCTTGATGTTTCTTGGTAATCATTTTCTTGAAAAAAGTAGGAATATTGCTTAGAGTTGAGTTTATTCTTTTAGTATATGTTTTCAAGATTTGAGTTTCTTTGAGTACTAAATGTGCCCACCAGGTGTTTGTTAAAAGTCCATTGTGAGTTACTTTGATTCTAACTTATGCTATTTTCTATGTATGAATGTGTTTTTTGAACAGATACTAAGAAAGTGTAACATAAGTGTTTAGTTTTGAAGTTGGGTGTAACCATTTAGGAATTGTTGGTTGCAAGGGTGTTAATATTGTTTGATACTATGTTATATATCTGATTATATAGCATAATGGAAGAAATACAGTCTCAATCGGAAAACTACAGATCTTCGTCATCTTCGGCTAGTAGTCCTGCTAGTAGAGTACCATCTAGTAATTTCTTTTACTTAAGAAAACCGGGTGCTTTAAGACAACCGATTTCGTTTGAGGATTCACCTGATTGGGAAGATAATACGGATGTCGAAGTTAGGGTGGAAGAAGAGGGTGGTGACTCCATTAACACCGCCACTACTCCAATTTCACCGTCTCTTTCAAAGATTAATAGTGGATCCATGCCATCCCCACCTTTGCCGGAAGGTGCAGTTGTGGCACGAAAGATTGCAGGGGCTACGATTGTGTGGAAGGATTTAACGGTTACTATAAAGGGTAAACGAAAATACTCCGATCGGGTGATTAAAAGTTCAAACGGGTATGCTTTACCTGGCACGATGACAGTAATCATGGGCCCTGGAAAATCAGGGAAATCGACGCTATTGAGGGCCCTTGCTGGTATGTAGCATGTGTTTGATAGCGTTGTAAAACGAAGAACATTTAGTTGAGTTTTAGGTTTATCAGATTTTAAAAGGTTGTCGTTCTTTTTTAGGAAGGTTGGATGATTCAGCCAAAACGTACGGTGAAGTATTTGTCAATGGAGCGAAGTCAAGCTTGCAGTATGGATCCTATGTAGGTTTTCACGATTTTCTATTAAATAATCATTACTTACCTTTTAGCTGGTTAATTTACATTTCATTTTGTGGGTCCCCTTGGAACGATTTAAGATGGTAAACTAATACGGAGTAATTTTTTTTTTCTTTTTTGCTATTGATAGGGATTTGTTGAGAGAAAAAACACACTTATCGGATCATTAACTGTTCGTGAGTTTCTTTACTACTCGGCACTACTTGAGCTTCCTGGTTTCTTTTACCAAAAGAAGAGTGTTGTAGAGGATGCTATTCATGCCATGTCATTGGGTGATTACGCGAATAAACTTATAGGTGGGCACTGTTATATGAAGGGCCTACCTAGTGGTGAAAGAAGGCGTGTTAGCATTGCTAGGGAGCTTGTGATGAGGCCACAAGTCTTATTTATAGACGAGCCTCTCTACCATCTTGATAGGTCAAATTCATCATACTTTTGCTCTTAATCATTTTTTTTTAGTTTTTTGGCTTTTAATTAACAATAATTTATATTCAGTGTTTCTGCACTTTTGATGATGGTGACATTGAAGAAGCTTGCAAGCACTGGTTGCACCTTAATTTTCACCATTTACCAAAGTAGCACTGAAGTGTTTGGCCTTTATGACCGAATTTGTCTTCTATCAAATGGAAACACACTATTTTTTGGAGAAACATTGGCTTGTTTGCAGGTAATGTACCCTTTTTTTTATACATTTCCTATAATAAGTAACTCTTAAAATCATTAAGTGGTGTTTGAATGTGCTTTTTGATGGTGATTATGTTATACTAAATAAACAACGTCGAAAACATGGTTATAATAAAACTGGTTGCAGAAGACCATGTTTGGATATGCCTTTACTACCCGAAGTTGAAATAATCAGACAATCAGAAGTTTGCATGTTTGGAAGATTCTCATTAGTTAGGTACTTGATAGATAAAATGGCTAAACAATGAAAATGAAGTGAAAAATAAAGAAACATAATCTGAAATGGCAGTAAAATTCTCTTTAATTAGGTTAAAGGGGGTTAAATAGGCATGTTAAGTTTAATCCTAGATAAACAGTTTTGTTGCAGCTGAAAAAGAACTGATTATCCAAAACTAGTTAATTAACCATAAAAATCAAATAATCAGAAGTAAGAATCTTTTATGTTTCAAAATGAAAATCCCAACTAGTTATCAAGGTTAAGAATTATTTACCGATAATAGTAATTACAGGAAATGAGACATCAAACAAATTATTCTCGTGTTACTGAACATGAACATGTTTTTGTGATCATGCAGCACTTCTCAAATGCAGGATTTCCTTGCCCAATTATGCAAAGTCCCTCTGATCATTTTCTTCGTGCAATAAACACCGATTTTGACCGGATTATTGCAATGTGCAAAACCTGGCAGGTAAATTCCTACCATACCTGCTACCGTAAATGTTGCTTATTTTGTTAATATATACTTCAAATTAACCAGTAATGCACGTTTATCACGATTTAAATTGAACAGGACGACAATGGGGATTTTTCAAATGTTAATATGGATACTGCTGTAGCCATCCGTACCCTTGAAGAAACATATAGATCTTCGGCTGATGCATCAGCAGTCCAGACTATGATACATAGGCTAACTGAAAGGGTAAAAATGATTTCAAGATTTCATTTTTATTATGTATTTGGTTAATTTACAAGATCATGGTAAACATAACTGTGTAAGTGCATTAGTTGGGACTTGGGAATTCTAATACAACGTATCTGTTGACTTTATGGTTACAGGAAGGCCCGTCTCTTAAAAGCAAGGGAAAGGCAAGTAGTGCTACAAGGATTGCGGTGTTGACTTGGAGATCGTTGTTGATTATGTCACGAGACTGGAAATATTATTGGCTTCGGTTAATTCTTTGCATGCTCCTTTCTCTATGTGTTGGCACTGCCTTTTCCGGTTTAGGCCATTCGTTGTCTTCTGTCGGGGTAATGTTCATCATATATTATAGGGAAATTCGCATAAAAAGTCAACCAACTTGTTTTAATCCAGAAAAACACCCATCAAAATATAAACAAGTTTGATTGAAGGTAATCTTCTAAGTTAACGTGTTTCCAAGTGCCACGTACATTAAAAAAAGTCAAGTTGACTGAAGTTACTGAAATGTTAGCTGTCACGACATCATCATTATTATTAGTAGTTACTTGTGATTAATGTAAGAGTTTTTTTTTTTTTTTTTTATAATGTTTAATGGTTTTTTCCAGCAATAAGACTGGTTTCTTGAAATAGAATTTGTACCATAATTAGTTACGTTTATATGCAATTAGCCATACGATGTCACAATCATTGTGTTTGTAAAATAATATAAAATGTCAAATTGTTAATCTTGAGGTTTGATTGCAGACAAGAGTTGCAGCAATATTTGTGTTTGTATCTTTTGCATCACTCCTAAGCATTGTTGGCGTACCTGCACAATTAAAGGAGGTCAAGGTAATCGTGATAGTCTTAGTTTTACTGGAAATAAATTATCAAATGCCATATACATAAAGTTAACAAACAGAACTAATCGCATGTTTAATGTAGGTGTTTGCTTGTGAGGATTCTAATCAACACTCGGGAGGAATAGTTTTTCTATTGGGACAACTTTTTGCCAGCTTTCCTTTCTTGTTTCTAATATCGATTTCATCGAGTCTGGTTTTTTATTTCCTCGTGGGGCTCCGCAACGATTTCAGCTTTATGATGTATTTTGTGCTCAATTTCTTCATGTGCCTTTTGGTTAATGAAGGGATGGTGCTCATTGTTGCCACCATTTTGCAAGATATGTTCTGGAGTATCTCAACACTCGTGTTCATTCATGTGAGTTTTCTATCTTTCTCCAAGTTATTAATGTAAGTTAGCCAAATGTCTAAATACCCCTCAATACTACTACATGGACAGAATTTGTCTACCAAAGTCAATAGAATCTATAATGCTAATTATGGCAATGGATAAATAGGTGTACTTTACACGTTGCGACTTTTTTGACATCACATTTTGCAAATTGTTGCAATTATCATAAAAATCTAAATAACTCTGAAATTATTGAATCTAAAAAATCCGTTTGTGTGCTGTTTATAGTTGGTGATGATGCTTTCTGCTGGCTATTTCCGAATTCGAAGTGCTTTGCCTGGACCAGTATGGATGTATCCTGTATCCTACATTGCTTTCCACACGTACTCGATTCAGGCAAGTTTATATGATACCATTGAGCATTAACTCAATATTTTTATTAAATTTGATATGATATCTTCAAAAAGTTCGCTCAAAAAGTTGTGGGTGTTCTTGAAGTTTGAACCTTGGAACTAATTTAATTATTGAACTTGTGTTTTTAGGGTCTTTTGGAGAACGAGTATGATGGAACGTCATTTGCAGTGGGACAGGTTAGGACGATATCAGGATACCAAGCTCTTCATAACGTGTATGATGTGTCTCCAGATGATTATTCGAAATGGAGAAATCTACTGATCCTTTCACTGATGGCTATTGGGTATCGGGTTATTGTGTTTTTCTTGCTGCACATTCATGTGAAGAAGAATTCGTCTTTATTTAGATTTGTGTGTTGTAAACTCAAGATGAATCACAGATGATGAATAAATAATATATTTTATTTATGCACTTTCTTGCCTAATTGGGCTGTTGCTGAGAGTAGGCTTGTAATTTTGGTTGCTCCATTTAGTGTTCATTGGTATAAAAAAATTGTTGTAGGAAATTGTAGGTACCATCTCATCTTTTCTTAATAGTTAATATTGTCCATATTTTGTACTCTCTCGAGTCTCTCGAGTCCCAAATTAATTGTCCATATTTTCTTTTTTGGATGTTCCAAAATAATTGTTCATTTTCAATTTCAACCTAATGATTTAAGTGGTCAGACTGAAATTTGATTAACGGGTTAATCATTGTACTTCTCTTAAACTATGCACACAATTCTCCGGTGAACAATTAAATTGGGATAGAGGAAGTAACTTTTATCTCATGAAATTGTATTTGTGATTTTGTTATAATTAATTAAACAGCATCGTTATGTGTCGTTTAGTATTCGAATTTCAAACAACTAATTTTGGAAGAAGAATAAAAGTTCACTTTACAGCATATCTAAATCTTTTTGAACTCGAACATGCATTGAAAGAAAATCAAGGTCTGCAAACATCATGCCTCGAAAAAGAGGTAAGTTCCAAAAAAAGAAAAAGAAACGTCCTAACTAAATTTTTGAAACAAAATTATGTGCAACATTGGACACTAAAGGAAACATCCCAACATAATATATTTATATTTATAAGGATAAAAAACAAAATTAGACCTAAAGGAAGCGGATGACACTTCCAAAACCAATTGTGCAACAATAAAACCAAATGCAAGTTTTTGAAAAGTAGATTCTTAAAAAAAATGTTGTTTGAAAGCTACATTCTAAGACATGATAACTCCTCCTTTGAAAGATCAAGGCATCAATTGTTTCCCTACATGTCCTATCAAAATCATCTACACGACCACCTGAACCTCAACTATTTTGACAGATCATAATAGGGCCTATCAAAAGCAGGTTCTTGCTTTTCAGCTTGTGTAGCAGCATTACTTATGTCTACCTCAATTCTGTTGATGTGGCTCATGGTTATTGGATGAGAGGGAATCTCTAGCAAGTAGTTTAGTTCATGTGGTGAAAAGTAAGCCACGTATTTGGAAAATCACTATGAGATTCATGCATCTAATTGATTGGTTGTGAACAATCCTACTAGCAAGTTGTAGGTGAAAGTGAACCTATAAAAGGAGGCATTCACTTTTAGTCTATGTACACCAAAGACACTCAACTCTCTCTCCGGTTGTTAGTTATATTCTTCTCTCTAAATTTGTATATTTCTATTATAAGAAATATAATATAATTGGTGGACTGTTGGGAGGACGTAGATAAATTGCCCGAACCTCGATAAATCTTTGATGTTCCTGTGTTTTGTTTATTTTCAATAGCTTAGTTTGGGGTATTGTTATTGTGATGTATTGTGCTAATAAATTATCAGAATAATTCTTTTCCACTTATAATTTATTAGTTCAATCTTTCACGGTCTTTATCCATTCGGCAGAGTAATTAGCGCGATTATTTTCACAACAATTGGTATCAGAGCCGAGGTTATTCTTAGTATGCTTTGTGGTCGCTATTGATTTGATCTTCCACATCATATAAGATATCCGTTGGGCTAATTTGAAAGCTATTGAAAATTATTTGTATCCAAAATGAGCGAGGGAGAAGTTGCCAAACCTTCCTCATCGAGTGAACCAATTTCACCAAGCTGGACAAGACCACTCTTGTCAAATGCAAAATTGGCGGTGGAGGTTTTCGACGGTACCGGTCATTTTGGCATGTGGCAAAGTGAGATTCTGGACGCGCTTTTTCAGTAAGTCTAGACATTGCCATTGAAGAACATAAACCAGAAGATGGAGAAGAACTTTCGGACTATCAATCGGTTAGGTTGTGGTACCATTCAATCATGCCTCTCTAGAGAACAACGATATGCTTTCTCTAAAGAAACATCCGCACACAAATTATGGAGTGCATTGGAAAAGAAGTTTATGAAGAAAAGTTGTCAGAACAAACCGTACATGAAGAAAAGATTGTTTCGCTTCACTTATGTACAAGGTACCACAATGAATGATCATATAACCAGTTTTAATAAACTGGTTACCGATTTGATGAATATGGATGAGGTGTTCAAAGACCAACATCTGCCTTTAATATTGTTGGGTTCACTTCCAGATGAGTTTGAATTACTCGAAACAACTCTACTTACCGGGAAAGATGATGTATCTATGAGCGAAGTTTGTGCTGCCTTATACGGTCAAGAACTGAGAAAGAAGGACAAGCATGTAAGTTCAAGTGGTGACTCTGAGGTTTTGTTAGTTAGAGATCGTTCGCAGAAGAAGAACACCAAAAAACGGTGGAGATCAAAGTCTAGGCATAGACCAAGTAAAGATGAATGTGCCTTTTGTCATGAAAAAGGTCATTAGATGAGAGATTGACAGAAGTTGATAAACTGTGAAAAATCTCAGAAAGGGAAAGCTGTAGCAGAGATGAATGTAACCGAGTGTGATGATTCACAATCTGATCTTTCACTCGCAACATCATCATCCAGAAACGCTTCCGATGTATGGTTATTAGATTCCACATGTAGTCATCATATGACACCACACCGAGAGTGGTTTATGATTTTCACGATCACAAAGAAATAGCTTATACAACAAATGAAGCTCCTCTTGCTACCAATGGGATTGGTTCAGTTTGTTTGAAAAATCAGGATGGATCAATCGTTACTCGATAGAGATAAAGAAGAATCTCATTTCTGTGGGAACTTTAGAGTTTAAAGGGCTCAAAGTTAGAGCCAAAAATGGGGTTATAAAGATTATATCTGGCGTGCTTGTAGTATTGAAGGGAAACCATAAAAGCAACAACACGTATCACTACGTGGGTAGAACAGTTGTCGAAACTGTCGCAACTATTACGACTGGTGATAGAAATTCAGAAGCGGTTAGGCTATGGCATATGCGTTTGGGTCATGCAGTTGAAAAATCCTTGAATTTGCTCATGAGTCACGGATTGTTGAAAGGAGTACGCTCCTGTAAGTTGGATCTCTATGAGCACTGCATTAGGGGAAGAAGATCATGGTCAAATTTAGGATAGCCGTTCATAATACTTAGGGTATTCTTGACTATGTCCACTCTGATGTGTGAGGACCCTCCAAGACAAGTTCGTTGGGTGGGAAGCACTACTATGTGACCTTTGTTAATGACTTTTCTCGGAGAGTGTGGGTGTACACTTTGAAGACAAAGGATGAAGTGTTTGGAGTTTTCCTTAAATGGAAAAAGATGATAGAAACTCAGACATGCAGAAAGATCAAGTGTCTTCGTACAGACATGGCGGAGAATACAGAAAGATGATGGAAATTCATACACTTATAATTTATTAGTTCAATCTTTCACGGTTTTTATCCACTCGGTGGAGTAATTAGTGCAATTATTTCCGCAACAAATTCTTCCTCTAGTTGATGAAAGTCTGCTATAATGGCAGCATCAAACTCATGTTAAGTAGCTTCAACCTTGTTTTCAACTCCTTGATTTTGTTTCTTTAAAGTTAGAGAAACTGGACAGAAGTCACAGTCTTACAACATTTGTAACAAAAGCTATTAAAAATCGGTTTTTCTTTGTCGAAAACATCGGTCACACTAGTGATGGAAAAAAAGAATCAACCGTCTTGTATGATGGAAGGTAATCAGTGCTGATAGAATCAAAGACCGCGAATCTTTTTGATGATAAATCAATCATTCGAGTAGCCTCTTGATTGTCTTTGATCTCGAACATCAATAGTATGTTGCCTTATTTAGTGAACGTAAATATTTATATATTTAACCACTAAGAGATTTTGACAGCAGCCTGAGTTTGAACAGTAAGAGATTTTCTTGAGAAAACTTCTCAACAACACCCGTTACTGTAGAAACTGAAGCCGCTATCAAAATTCGGAGAATTCATAAATAAACATTTAGATTTGCTAAAAATGGGCAACTTACTATCGATGTTTGAAATTGACAACACCACAGCCTACTCGACTCATTGATTTATCATCAGAAACATTCACGAACTTGAAGAAGAAGGCAACATATAGCTAGTTTAAAAACTAAATGATGTACTCCGTAATAAAGATATTTAGAAAGTGATAAGTTTTGTACACGAACTTGAATTAACAGAATTTTTATTCTAGGCAATTTATAGAAAGATATGGTCGGAGACTCAGTAATCTCAGAACACAAACAAGAAAAAGTAACAACACCCCACGAGAATATAGAGTTAGCGTTGACTTTTGAAATTGATATTCATTATCATTTCGATTTTAATCTATAGACAAGAGAAATGTTAGATTCAAAGAAACTTTATAAACAAATATATATGAAATTATGTGGACCAGTCATGTGAATGAAGGGAACCAATAACGAGAAAAATGAATGTTTGTTTGATTGGTCAAACTTTCATGCCATTACGTATATTTTTGTTTGTAAAAATTTTGTATAATATTTATCCATGGAGAAACTGTTGCTCTAAGTGTTTTTAACGGATACAAAAATTTAATTTATTTTTGTTGTTCATCCTTAAGATATGATATTTACCGAATTAAAGTATATAAGGAATGCTAGATGAGTGATATTGATAGATATGTATATCAGTTACATTTATGATACACGGTTACTATTAAGGGTTAATGCACAATTATGGTGGATTTATCAAAAGCAATGGTAGAAATATCAACACCCAAATGGAAATACTCTGACCAGGTCAAACGGGTATCCTTTACCTGGCACGATGACAGTAATCATGGGCCCCGAAAGTCAGGTAAATCGACGCTATTGAGGGCCCTTGCTGGTATGTACCATATGTTTGATAGCTTTTTTAAAACGAAGAACATTTAGTTGTTGAATCTTAGTTTTATCAGATTTTAATAGGTTATCGTTCTTTTGTAGGAAGGTTTTATGATTCATCCAAAACGTACGGTGCAGTATTTCAGTATTTGTCACTAGAGCGAAGTCAAGCTTGCGGTATAGATCCTATGTAGGCTTTTTGACGAGTTTCTATTAAAGGATCATATGTTACCTTACATTTCATTTTCTGGGTCCCCTTGGAACGATTTAAGATGGTAAACTAATATATTTCTTTTCGGCCATTGACAGGGATTTATTGAGAGAGAAAACACGCTTATCGGGTCATTAACGGTTTGTGAGTTTCTTTACTACTCGGTACTACTTGAGCTTCCGGGTTTCTTTTACGATAAGAAGAGTGTTGCAGAGGATGCTATTCATGCCATGTCATTAGGTGATTACCTGAATAAACTTATAGGTGGTCACTGTTATATGAAGGGCCTTCCTAGTGGTGAAAGAAGGTGTGTTACCATTGCTAGGTAGCTTGTAATGATGCGACAAATCTTATTTATAGACGAGCCTCTCTACCATCTTGATAGGTCAAATTCTTCATGCTTAGCTTTTGCTCTTAATCATTTTTCTTTTTAGTGTTTTTGCTTTTAATTAACAATAATTCATTTTCAGTGTTTCTGCACTTTTGATGATTGTGACATTGAAAAAGCTTGCAAGCACTGGTTGCACCTTAATATTCACTATCTACCGAAGTGTTTAGCCTTTATAACTGGATTTGTCTTCTTTCCATTGTAAACACACTGTTCTTTTTGAGAAACATTGACTTCTATTTATTTTATGATTAGTAATTTTTTCAGATATTTAGGGGTGTTTGGTTTTGCGTTTTGGTAGTGATTGTGTGATATTGAATATTCAGTCAAATAATTAGTTGTAATGAAACTAATTATAGAAGATAGTGTTTGGATATGCCTTTACTACTTTGCGTGTTTGGAAGATTCTCATTAGTTAGGGGGACTTGATAGATAGATATTCAAGTGCAACTTTCTGATATGGTAGTAAAATTTTCTTTAATTAGGTTAAAGAATGGGTAAATGGGTAAAATTTGTTTAGCCCTTGATAGATCGTTTTATTGCAGCCGGATGAAACTAAAACTTTGAAACAAAATTTAAATGCAATACATACGACACTAAAAAAACATCCCGACATAGTAAAATTTTGAGAATATGGAACAAACTTAGACCTAAAGGAAATATATGACACTTACAAACACCAACAGTGCAACAATAAGAACCAATTAAAAGCAAGTTCTATAAGCTACATTTTCTAAGACACAATAAACTATGAAAGATTCAAGCTATCAATTGTTTCCTTCTAGGTCCTCACAAAATCATCCACAAGACTACGACCACCTGAATCTCAACCGTTTTGGTAGCTCATAATACGACTTATCAAAAGCAGCTTTTTATGCTTGTGTATATAGCTACATTACTTGGTTTCACCTTTGTCTCCTCACATCTTCCTCTAGACGATGAAAGTATGTTATAATGACAGCAACTTTTGCTTGATGGCTTCAACCTTGTTGACCTAATTTTTGCTGGAGCAAAACACAAATGATCGAGGTATCTGATGATGGGAGTAGGCTAGACATCGATGGTAGTAGGTATTGGGCGGTGTTTCAATAAGCTAGAATTTTTTGGCTTTTATAGACCAATGAGTGCGGGGTAAATATTATAAATAAAATGTAATACAATATTTAGTATATAAATACATGATATTAATGTTTTATAATTGCAATTACAGTTAAGATAGTATAATAAAATAATTACTAGTATATTATGATATTATATAATATACTTTTAATATAATATAATATAATAAATATAGTATACTGAATAATATTTAAATATAATATAATATAATATAATATAATATAATAATATATTATATTAAAACAAAATTGGATTTTAATGTACAAAATTATATTTTATAATATAACAAAAAAAGTATATAATTGTAATAATATAACGTAAATAAATCGAATTCCTTATAGATGGAATTAAGTTACATACATTTTCCATAAGGAATTATATTCCTTTCACTTCATGAAATTTTATAAAGTCAAATTTTATTTCGTATGTCAATCAAACAGCCAATATAATGAAATTTCATTCCATTCCTTCTTATTGTTATCGATCAAACATGTAATCAAACACGTAATGGAGTGACATCTGATTCCAATTCTATCGTAATCCATCAAAATCTTCAAATCAGCGTGCCTTTAATAGCTTTTGACTTTTGAGTGTTTGGATAACAAAAAAAATAGTGATTTGTAAATCACTTTCTTTATACATTCACCTTTAAATGTGTCTATACAACACTCGAAAACCGTGTGTAAATAAAATTAGGTGGTGTACAATCCTAATAGAAAGTACTAGATTTTATCTTGTTGAAGTCGTGTATATAACCGTCATCATTTTCTACAAAAAGAAATAGAAATTGATATTCATTGTACTATGTTTGAGTTTAGTTATGACAAAGTATTACCATAAATGTTTTTAACACATGGAAAAGGTTTAAGAATAATGGAATCGATGGAGTAACATTAACCATATACAAAACATTGACATATCAAGTTATTATTACAAGAAGCAGTTTGGTCGCTTTTGTTTCCTGACAGGACCAGATCCAAAACTAAGAACCAGTTCGGTAAAAAATGGTAGTGGTTCGGTTTTATCAGTAATGAGTGGTATCGGTACTCCTCAGGATCAACTCAATGTGCCTTTTCTGTATGGTATGGGAAGAGGCTGACACTTAAACATATTATTATTTTTCTAGAATTTAAGAACACGTGTAATTAAAAATTTTGAAACGAACTTGAATGAGTTGGTTTGATTATTGGTTTTTGTCTTCTCTTTTTCTTATTCTTTTGGCGAAAACAAAACTTGCATTGAGATAGGATCCAAAACCCCAACTGAAGTTACATGTAAGAGTTTGTAAAATCAATAGATGTATACACGAATACATATCATAAAGCAAAATCAATAAATGAAAATACTTACGGTAATTTGTATTGAAATCGTGATCCAAGTAACTGAAGTACCCCTAGAAATAGATTGAGTTTAAAAGGTTAAAATCGATTGAGTTGGTATAAAATTCGATTGATAATTGTTGTTTATAGATGAAATTGCGAAGAAAAAACCCTAACCTCTTGAACCAAGAAGAAATCGCAGAGCCGGTCATGGTTTTCATCCGTGTTTGTTCTCTGATTTTATTTTAGGTTTTGGGTTCAAATAATACGGCTAGTTATCATTGAGATTTATATATTTTATATTTATACTTTATTTATTTATTTATTTTGTGGATAACAAATAATTAGGGGTGCAAAGTGTAATTATGATGAACTAATCTAGACCGTTGATCGTTAATTAATGAACCTAATCAATTGTCCAAACTTCTCCATTGTATCCTCTTTTAATTATATATATATATATATATATATATATATATATATATATATATATATATAAGATTTCTTTGAATTAATTGCATGACTTTTCATATAAACTCCTTCTAAGTAACTTGCAATAATAAAGATTATTTTCAATTAGACATCACATTTGCTATTTGATTAAATTAGTTGCTTATCATAACATATTTTGCTAATGAATGAATATTGCAATGTAACGTGAAACTTTGTGGATAAGGACGACAAGTTTGTGTGTGTGTGTGTATATATATATATATATATATATATATATATATATATAACTATATGTACATATACGATAATTATATGTATACATAAAAAAGATCATCTATATCTCGACCCGATAAACCATATAAGATATAACAATTGTCACTATTCTGATTTTTGTGTGTATGTCAATTATCATCATTATGTGTCTATACTCAACCATAATGTATTTAGAAAAATGTTAGATGGACCTAAACATGACACATGTGAAATTCAACCAATAAGATTAAGAGATAAAATATACAACCAATGAGTGAATTAGGTCAATGTTTATGTCTATTATCTAATAGGTCTTATGTAGTATTACTCATGTATCAATATTTTTACGATGTTCGAGAATCACTCAATGCTAAATATTATTTTTAATGTCAAAAAATCAACATTTATAGTATATACGACAACAATTGTGGGTAATAATTTACTTATGAATAACGTATGTTAATAATTTACTTTTGAATAATTAATGATATAATTTGCACTTTCGTGCATCGCACGGAATTCACACTAGTCTTTCCTATATACTAAGTGGCTTGCCCCCTAGCTTATGTGGATATTTTTTAAGAGTTAAAATATGATGTGTCATTACTTAGTGAACTCTTAAAAGATAGGTGTACTACGTAGGAAAATCATATTTGTCAAATATTTATATTTAAAAATGATAAAAAAAATATTAATTTAATATTGTCATTAAATAAGACTTTTCATATGAATTAACATTAACTATTCTTAAAATTTTCAATTCTTCATTTTCCCTATTGAATCATTTTTTTTTCTTCCTATTTTATTTTATTTCTTTTATGCTTATTTGCTTAAAAACATGTTAATTAAGAACACCCGGATAATGTTATTTTTCAATATAAACATTCATTTTCTTTTTCTTATAAATTCACAAGTTGCTAATCTTTATTCATTTATCTTCTCTATTTTATTCATCAATTCGAAATTACAAATTATTCTCATCTTCTTGTATGATCCATTAACACGAATTGTGTCCATTTAATTATATATTTTGAGAATAAATGGCTATCTAACTATAACTAATTATTCAAGATGTGTATTTGTATATCATTGTTTTATTATTTTAAGTTTGCAATGAAATTTTATATTCTTTCGTCATCATTATCACTCTTGTAATTTGGTTCAATATATTTTAATTTTTTGTAGTGTTTTCGTTTCAACATATTTTTCAAGATGCATAATGACCTTCAATTAAACGATACAAACAAATGAATGAATGCTAATAAACTAATGGTAGTGAACATAGTTTTTGATATTTTGTTAACCCGTTATACATTTTTGTATATTACATTCAACACGGTTTACCTAAAATGTTATTAAAAATGGTTTACATTGTTGTCATACATTTTTCACATATGACAAAATGTATTACCGATGTAATACATATGTAGTAATTCATACTTGGTTATTCGAAGCCGTCCATCGGACGAGATTTACACTAGTATATATATAATAGAGTTATATATGGTAGAGTATCTCCAACTTATGTGTCTAACTCTCAAATGTGCCAAATCATCAAAATCTTATGTATCAATTCTCAATTCAATTATAATGTTTAACTACTCCGTGTCATCTTCTTGGTCTCTCTTCATGTTCTCAATTAATAACCTCATTAATGACTCATTTGAATGAGATTTATTATGGGTGATGGTTGGAGTGAACTATACATTAATCATAACTAGAAGAAAATATATTTATTCATTTTTTTGTACCTTATTATTTAGTTATTCAAATTCTATATTAGTGGACACTTAATTGAGTATGTTCAAGTACATTCAAAAGTTTTACAACAAATTGTATATGGTTTACTATTTGACGTAATATAATTATCTATCGTCCTATTCTTAGGCATTGATATATATATTATTAAAAAAATTGATGTCTTACTATATGTTTTCATACTATTTATTCAAAGTTTATTATTTGTTAGCTGAAACAATATTATAATCAAACGCTCAACATACAAATATATTACAAGCTAATCAACAATTATTCGAGGTTTTAAATAAACTTTTAAGTTGAATACATCCGGTATATATGTTGATTCAAATATGGGAGTAAATCACCTACACTTAAAAAATAACCTAGTATGTTACACATCAAGAAATTAAGAAACTAAACAATAGAAAAAGATTAATATGTAATTCTTACAAAAATTTGTACAAACTATAATATACAACCGATGCTAATTTTGATAAACTTTAAATTTTATACAGTCATATTTTAATGTATAATAATTTCTATTATAATAGTTGACATTGTCATAGCAATTACCAAATAAAAATATTTAATGAAACGGGTTAGTCATTTCTAATATTTATTCACAATACAAGTTACTCCCACCGTCCCAATTTATTTGTCTATATTTTCTTTTCGAATTTTCCCAAATTAATTGTTCAATACTAAATATAGATAAGAAAATTTTATTAAATTCACTATATTATCTTTACTTGAAATTAAAATTAAAAAAGTAAAAAGAATCTTTAATTAATTAGTCAAGAAAAGGTAACTTGAAGGGTACTCCTGACCCCCATACTATATTCAATGGTACGCGTTCGCCCCACCCGCAAAGCGCATCAACGCCGGGTAAATCACCTGTCCACAAATCAACCACATATGCTGAGGAACGGATTCGAACCCCTAACCTATAGGTCACACATGTAGAGTCTGGATGTTTGCGGTGGCGGTACACTTGAACTTTGCTCAAATAATAGTCATTATGTTAAAAAAAAAGTTTAATAAAAATGCTAAAAAAAAAGATAAACAATAGAAGAACCAATAGGATTGCCCCATTTTAATTACTCATTTTCAAATTAAAAAAAAAAAAAAAATATCTCACAAACCGTATTTCTATAAATTATAAACATTACACCGTTAAATCAACATCTTTTTATCTTCAATTAGAGATCTTACATGATATACTTCCGACAAACCATTTTTTCGTTTTATAACGGGTGTTTGAAATTTATAATTGTGATTATATTTACAATCAAATAATATTTAAATAAATAACTAGCTATATTTACCATTTAACTGTACCTTTTGGTCTCACACAAGGTTGTCAAGATCGCGATCTTGATCGTAGGATCGCACGATCCCACGATCCTATCAAGTGAAAACATGTGCAGGATCGGAGTAGGATCGCTTAGGAGGTAAGATCCTAGTAGGATCGTTGGAGCGCACGTAA
Source organism: Gnaphalium uliginosum (assembly GCA_963930675.1). Taxonomy (NCBI): domain Eukaryota; kingdom Viridiplantae; phylum Streptophyta; class Magnoliopsida; order Asterales; family Asteraceae; genus Gnaphalium; species Gnaphalium uliginosum. Next base: position 10,120,944 of record OZ005683.1, on the reverse strand, counting down.
GATCGTAGGATCCTTATTTCGATTCAATAACGTATGAATAGTTCCTTGATTTGATTTAAGGGCTAATTTTTTTAATTTTTTTATTTTTTTTATTTTTACAATTGACTAAATCTTTATATAGCTCATAACGATAGTTCAAAGCTCAATCTTAGCTCAAAAATTACCACACGTCTCTGTTTTCAAATTCAATCTATCGGTTCTCACCTTTAAAAAAAGGTCTAAAAACTCAAAAATCGATGGTTGAAGTTCCTATTGATATCTTAGATTATTAATTTTCATTTGTAGGCTCGTATACTACTAAACTTATTATGACTAGTGGTGTAATTGTACTATGCTACATTGCTACTATCTTTTATTTCAATATGTTTATCATCCCACTAAAATGTGTTGACAAATTGCATGATTTTTCTAACATAAAAATTTTAATGTTATGTTAATTTCTCCAATTGTTAGTTTTCTACGTGAATGTGGATATTTTTAGATAAATAATAATAATACGGTATGATCTTACGATCTCAATCTTACGAAGACGAAAACGATCTTACGTAAGATCACGATCCTAACAACCTTGATCTCCCATGTTTCTTTATAATTATTTTAATATATTTTGAGCAAACTCTTTCTTCGTCATTTGACGTTAGAAATTTCCCAAATGCTAAAAAAAACGATTTAGTTGACCCACCTTGTTCCAACGACCTGTGGGCGTACGTAACCCGTGTACGCGCCAACCTTTTCTTGCCGTTTCCGCAAAAAATAATACAAAAATCATTTCTTTCTCAAACTTATTGCAACTGTAAATCCATCAAATTCAATTAATTCATGTTAACTTAATTTCTCAAAATTTAACCCTAAAATTAAACCCTGCCAATCATGGCTTCATCGTTGTTAAACGGTGAGAGAGCCGTGGTTATACTCTTTGTTTCCAGCATTACATACGCTACACCTGTATCTATTCTCTTTGAAACCCTAGCTTTTGTGCTTATTACTATTTTCGCTTTGTTCGTCGAGATCTCAGTCGAATCGTACGATTCCGTGTTTCCTTTTAAGATCAGGTAGCTACTTGATCCCTAAAGTCCACTCATTTCATTGAATTGTGTTATTAGGGTTTATATATATATACATATGTATGCATATATATACAATTGAGATATGTAGCTGTCATGTTTTTGAATTCGTTAACTTATATTATTCGAATTGTAAATTTTGAGTAGTTCTTGAGGTTGTTACCGGTATTTAAGTTCTTATTTGATTATATATGTATATATGATTTTATAATATTTTTTGCAAAAAATTGAATTTGTATTTTTTTATTGGGATGTAATGATATTAGGCCAGGTGCTTCTTCTGGGATACTACTGGGGGCAGTTACACTGCCCGGTCTTGCGATTTCAAAACTGATACAATTGTCAAGAGCTTTGTTGGTGAATGAAATAGGGATTGAAGGTACATTGTTCACCTGTCTCTCATGACAATATATCGGTGTTAATAAAAAGTCGTTCAACTTTGTTATGTAATTGACTAATTCAGTTGATTTTGATCTGACTGCTGCCTGCTGGTATTTGTGCTGATCCCAAACAAAATTACATGCATTTTAGGATATTTACATATAATGAGGTTACTAATTAGCAAAATGACAATCTCACCCCTAATGTATTTAAGTTTTCAGACTGAAATGGTTAGTAGTTTTTTGGACAATATAAAATAGAAATGTGGAGTGTGGATAGTAATTTTTTTACTAGAGGGAGTAATTTTTTAGTGGTTTATTTTTGTGATCTTTACCGTCTGGGCTTTGGCATATCTCCTTTTTGCAGATGTTGAATTTATACGGCTACAATATTGGGCTACTTGTACTAGTTGCCTCTGTGTGCTGGTGTTTTTATGCTTAATTTCTCGCCATGAATCTAACAAGACCAAGTCGGTGTCTTTTCTTAATGGTTGGAACACGAAGTTCAGTATTAGCTCCATCGCCTTGTTTACATCCATGTGCTATCTATCTTTTGCTGCAAAATCATCTAGCGGTGAGTTTGTATATTAGATTCTTTCTCAAGATTCTGTCTTTTGTAAATTCGGATGCATACTTAAGGTGAATTAAAAATTGTTTAAACTGAAACTTGTACTGTGATTTACTCGTCTTGCAGAAATGTACATAGCATTTACTTTGTTGTGGATTGTCTGTCATGGATTGACAGCTGTGAAGTTCATTCAGCACGTGCTCCTCACGTTTCCTGCATGTGCTTCATTTGGTACTCCACTTGGTTTCTTCTTTCATATTTTGTTGTCGTAAGACTTATGCGGTGTTATGTTACCTTCTGATTGGATTCCATTAGCTAAGGCAATGTTTTTCCTCAAATTAGGTATTTACATCATTCTTCTTGTTTATAGGGGAGGCACTTTTGGTTACCGCTGGATTTGTTGTTTATTTTGGAGACATGTTTGCATTTACGATTGCAAAGGTTACTATTCACTTCATCACGTTTTTTGGTCAATGTTTAATATAGTCTCAGTGTGAAGAGAAATTTCATGTGTGGCTCTTAGATGAAGATAGAATCCCATGATTACTATCCAAAGATGCACATCCATGAAGTTCAATTCCTTAAGAGGATTATGAGATCCCTTTTTGAAACTTTTTTCCACCTTATTTAAATCATCAGCACGTATCTTGATGAGGTGCCATATTATATGTCTAACACCCAAATTTGTGTAAACAGATTAGCAAGTACCTTGTATCATATGGGTTAAGTTCAATCCCGTATGGGGTGGAAAGAAGCGAGATAAGCACTGTTATTCAGGTATGCTTTTTTAGTTGCTTCATGAAACATAAAAACCCCTTATGCTTTAATGTATGTAATAAATAGTTGGACCTCTCTTTACATTTCTATCCCCGCTCCTCGCTCCTTCCATAACCTTGTTCTCATAATATAGGGACTGCTCCTTGGCCTTCTTCTTTCTCCAATGTTGTTCAAATTCATCCTTCAAAGATGGGAATTTTATACAAGCTCAGGAAACTCGGAAGTCAGACTAAATAATGAGCGTGGACGATCTATTATATTTTATGGGTCTCTAGCATTTATTTTGTTTGCACTAGTTCCATTCTGGATTCAGTTTGTCCAAGATTTTCATGTTCATCCCTTTTTATGGTACTGCTCAACTCTATGATAAATATTACTAAGTGGTTATATCATTGTAGTATGGAACTATCTGTTTAATTTGCATATCTGATGATAAATATATACTCTTTGTCAGGGTGTTAAAGTTTGTTTTCTCTGAACCACACAAAAGGCTTTCTTTGTGTGTATATTGGGTGGCTGTTATATGTGTATCGGTTTTGCGGTTCTACGATATATCAAAGAACAGTAAGATTGAGCGAATTCTTCTGCGAAAATACTACCACTTGGTGGCAGTTCTAATGTTTGTTCCAGCACTTATATTCCAGGTAGTATGGGCTTCCAAGTTTGAATCTATACCATCTTCTAGAGGTGGCAAAATAGGCGGTTCGGATAATGGGTCAAAATGAGTAAAAAATGTGTTGTGGGTCAGGTTGGGTTGTGTAATAGTTTTATCTAAAAAAGTTAACTTTAACAATAAGCATGCATAATATGATTACGCATGCAAATATTATGATATGTCAAGAATACTTTGTAAAGTAAAGTGATTTAGAAGGTTTCAAGCATTAAAGATACTTTTTGGGTTACTTTCAACCAGTTTGACCATTTCTTTGTTTGACCATTTCTTTGTTTGACCAATTAGCTCTTGCACATAACCCACATCAACCCGTTCAAGTAAATGGGTCGAAATTGCCACCTCTACCCCTCTCTTTCTGCTGACTGTACCTTGTCCATTTGAATCTTTAGCTAATGCATGCAAATATCTTGTTCTACTTTTTTTCAGCCATTGTTTCTGAATTTGGCTTTCGGTGCAGCCTTGGCTGTTTTCTTAGTGCTGGAAATCATTCGAGTAAATTCCTATTGAAACTCGCGTTTGATGTTCATCTCAATTGTTTTATTATAAGTCAAATGTCATTATGGGCTATATCATGTTGTTAAGATTGATTTGTTGCCTAGATAATAACATTTTGTTAGGCAGGTATGGAGAATTTGGCCTTTGGGACCAATTGTACATCAATTTATGAACGCCTTCACTGATCATCGTGACTCTGATCTTCTTATAGTCAGGTGTTTATGCGTTTTCTTTCACGTTAATAAAAACATATGTATTATTACATTAAAAAGGAGCATCTGGTTAAACGTTGTGCATCTTTCATTATGCAGCCATTTCTCACTTCTGTTGGGATGTGCATTGCCTATCTGGATGTCTTCTGGATTTAATGATCGCCCCCTAGCTCCTTTTGCGGGAATTTTGAGCCTTGGAATCGGAGATACCATGGTGAGAAACTGAGAATGCGGACAGTGTTTCATTTCCATAAATATTATACAAGGAAAAAAAGATTTTAATCGATACTAGTAAAATGGAAATATTTATCCGTAATCTAACGGATATTTTTAATCCTTTCTAGGCATCTATGGTTGGCTACAAATATGGCGTTCTCCGGTGGAGTAAAACAGGCAGTGAGTAACTTACTTATTGTAGCTGGTGACTTTTGTTTCCCTTCACCCCTGACTAAAAGAATTATGTGTCTGTTTTAGAGAAAACTGTTGAAGGCACCGCTGCTGGCATAACATCAGTTCTGGCAGCTTGCTCTATCCTTCTTCCACTCTTAGCTGCCACCGGACACATGTTCACTCAGGTTTATCTCTATCTGTATCCATCAGAGATGGCAATTTTAACCCATTCACTTATGAATGGGGTGGATACGGGCTATGCTTTTATTCCTAACAAGTCATTTGGGTTAAATAAATTGAGGTAAAAGGAATCTGGTCAAACGGGTCGAAAGTTGCCAAAAATGTATCTTTCTTAAATACATAAACCTCTTGAATAGTTTTATTAAAAAAAAAAAATACATTTATTACTAATTATTTATAATTAGTTGTGGACAAAATGTGTTTTAGGTAAGCTAGATCCAACCCTTACAGAACTTCACCACCTTTTATATATATGCAGCACTGGTTGTCTCTTCTGCTGGCGGTCACGGTGAGCGGTTTGTTGGAAGCATACACAGCACAGCTTGATAATGCCTTCATACCCCTTGTGTTCTACAGCCTTCTATGCCTGTAATTCATTACCAACTTAGTAATAGGATCAGGAAAATAGATATCCCTTTTTGTAGTGTTGGGTTGTACACACATATAAAGAGCAGTAGATTAAATCGCAAATATCTTAAAAACCATACATATATTAGAATGACCCAAGAAATCATAATATACATTGAGTTTTTGTTATCTATTAATTGATGTACTCATGTCTATTATTGAAGTATATTAACTTTGTTTTTCTGGTCCCAAGTAAAAACATGTTAATGTAAAGGGTGTACATCGTGTTTCTTCAAAGAATGTTTCAGGTTTGATTTCCAGTTTCAACTTCTTGCGTAACGTAATGTAACTTTTCCAAAACAAAAAAATGTGATGTTTTAACAGCGGTTTTACCTCTCGGAATGTATTCATCCAAAAACCGGCAGAAGTTAACCTTACATAACAAAGAGGCGTAACTAAAGTGTCATTAAAATTTGGCGTCGCCTGTGGGACCGATCGACGATGATCATTCAACCATCATGAAAGCATTAGCGACTGGACCTACTATAGATTGTAACTAAAGTGTCATTAAATTTGGCGTCGCCTGTGGGACCGATCGATGATGATCATTCAACCATCATGAAAGCATTAGCGACTGGACCTACTATAGATTGCGACTATACTCGATAAAGGAATCCTACATAAAGATCTTTTTCCTAATTTTCCATAAATTCACCATGACAACGTTAACGTATGAATACATCAAGTATTTGCACCCTGATAGGTCTCTGTACTAAATTTGATCCTTGTACGATTGACTTAAAATACTCCTAACTATTTCATATTTAATTTATCATATCTATATGAACATTATATTTAATGTGTTCATCGTCTCATGTGAAACGCCGATAGACGGTCATTTGTACAACATCAAAACTTATTTCATATACCATAAAATATGAATATGAATAACGATGTTACAATGTTATACTCCATATAGTATCTAAAGAACACGTAATTAGCGTTATTCGAACAATATCAAAGATCAAATCACTTGCTCTCTTTTAACTAAAAGAAAACTTAACTTAAAATAAAATTGACAATGACAAGAAAAGCAAGACTCGCTTGTAATAAACCAAAGTGTGGTTGTCTTGTCTTGAGTAACTGAGACACAAACAAAAATAAAGATAAAAATAAATGAAAATGAAAATAAATATCTTTGATCACTCTTAATCAAACCCACTTGTGACTCACTGGCATTTCTGGCCATTTTGATGCACTTTTCTTTTATTACTCGAGGTCTTATTGTACTGCAAGTACCCCCATATGGCCATACCACATATTTATTGAAGGTACAGTTTCACAAACACAAGATACAACACATAAATTGTGTTGTGATTATCATAGTGTGCTGGTTATAGGCCCTGCTGCCATGAACTTTTAGCCATTCCAAGGTCCCATTAACCTGAGAAATTTCAGGGGGTGTTTTATGCCCTTTCGTATTGGATTGAGTTTATCCGTCAACGCTGACTTCACAAATTTTAAGTCGTAATAGAATTTAAGAGCATGTAGAAAAAGTTGTGAAGAACTTGGTTAAATCTCAACACTTCAAAGCAACGCCATTGAGATCCAAATCTTACCCTGGATTGTTTTTCATCTTCGTCAAATCGAGATCATAACATTGGATCAAGATCCGAAGATCATTCTTTAATATTACAGTCTCGTACATATAAAATACCAAATATGTCACAAATTAATGAAATGATCATAGTTCACACGTTATAACAATGACACAATACTACTCATAGGGATATGGACTACTAAATATGTTACTATAACTATAGATTTTCAAATGTTAAACAATTGAAGTTAAAGAACTGATTAAAGGTACATTTATATGTTAATTAGATGGTTAGCCTATTAGCATATTTAGATCGCGCAAGTGTACTTGTACTTTTATAGCTTCTTAATTGAAACTAAGTAATATCGGATCGTAGATCCTACGATCCTAGGTCAGGATCCAGATTTTTAAGCAAATCCTATGATTCCAACGATCTTAGGCAAGATCGACAACGTTTTGTTATTAACGATCGTAAAATCTTATGATTTTAAGATCAAGATCTAGACCATAACAACAACCTTGCTTAAAAGTATCAACAAATTACTTAAATCTTCCCATATTTAAGTGTGGAAAAACTTGTAAAACCTCTAACTTTCAGATTTTGAAGTATGAACTTCTTTTCCATCAATAAGTACACCATCATATGTGTATACATATGCACTTTTCCCCCTATGTTACACATTTAATCTATCTTTGGACACTTATAAAAACGACGAATACTCATTGTATTTGCGCCGTTGCAAAAACTGTAACATGAATTTCACATATTTGTTGTAGCACGAGATTTCTATGGTTTGTTCACAACTCCATAACTCCATTCAAATCAAAAGTTATGATCCTATGAAGTTGGATGGCCTTTTCACGTGAAACAAGTTATCATACTAGCTAGCTCTTGCTATCCTATAAACTTTTGAACTAGTTGCATGTTCACTACTTCAATCTACTATGCATCAATAATTAATAGATACTATCTTACAAACTTTTGACCATTAGATACATATATACATCCCAATATACACATTTATCAATTAGATAAGGTCATAATATTTATTCAATAAAGTAGGCATAGAGGTGACTTTACATTAATAGGGGCCCTTTATGCTCAAAACTTCAATCCTCATGCACATGCAAATGCTCACAAATTTTATCATATCTTTCTATGGCTCTTTATTGGCGTATATAAGGATTCAAATATGATACAAGTTCATTGCAAATAAAGTGCATAGTATTTGATACAAGAGTGTAGAAAGTTGAAATGGGAAAAGAGAGAAATATTAATAGTAAGAAAAACAATGGCATTTTAAAACTAAAGGAGAGATTGCAAAAGGGTCTTTTCTTGGCCAAAAAACGACCAAATTCGTTTTCTGACGAAGATTTGGTCCCAAAAGACGTAAAAGAAGGTCACTTTGCAGTGATAGCGTCTGATGATTATGTTGAAAGAAGATTTGTTGTTCCTATTACGTACCTTCGGCATCCTTTGTTTCTAAGACTCTTGGAGCGAGCTGCAGAAGAGTATGGGTTCGACCATGATGGTGCACTTATGATACCTTGTAGACCGAGCGAACTAGAATGGATGCTAGAGGAACAATCAGGGTCTCAAAATGGTGCAAATTGGACTTCATATGAAACCATGGTGGATAGTTGTTGAAATTATGAACATATTGTTTTACTAAAGCTAAGAACTTAACTTTCTTTGCAAGTGTTTGTTGTTGGCACACGCACATCTATATGTGAATCCTTGACAATGGATTAAAGGGTTTTTTTGGTGCAACATTAAGTGTTGTTTAATGAGTTCTCATCGTGTAATTTGTATCCCCAATCAATGGAGATCTTATTGTCACTATTGTGCCTTGCTACTAGGCCATTTATTTACTATGAAGTTTATTCTTTGGAAGGGTGAAAATGAAGTATAATTTATATAAATGTTCACAAATTTACTTTATTAGTAATATACACGTGGTAGAACACATAATATACATGTTTAGAATGTCATCTATTTATCTAAATTGACCGCTCTTTAAAATGTTTTAAAAATACCATGTTTAGTTTTTATAGAGGTAAAACTTTACTGTGTCAATCCCCTACATATATTGTCCATCTGCATTTCTTTTTCTATTATATATGTTAAGGAAATTTCGTTTATGCTCTTAAATATACTAGCATCATGCTCGCGCCAAAACAACAGGTTTGTGTGAGTGATTATTTTGTTTCTTGATGTTTCGGGTAGTTTCTTCGCTTATGAAATTCAATAAAAAAAAATTAGAGGTAATATTCAGATTTATTTCTAGAGTTGAAATAAAAAGAAAAAAGATCAAGTTTAAATAAAGTTGAGTAATAATATTGTAATAATTACTCCGTATTAACCTTTTATCATATTTTAATTTATTTTCGCTTTACATTCCCGTTTGCTTCTGTTGGAACTTTCGATTAAGGAACAAAAGGATAAACTTATCATCCTACAATGAGGAAAAATAGAAAATGAAAATATCTCGAGAAGAATCACATCAATCACATTTCTAGCTTTATGTGATGAAATGTTTACGCTCGATATGTTGTGGACCAATGACGCGCAAATATTATACAATAAATCACGCGTTGAAGTATTCCAAGGTACAACTAGTAAAAGCTCAGATGAAAATGATTGGGTACAAAAGTTTAACAAAGGTCTGGTCGCAGCCGGTGGCTCCAATGTGGTAGTGGTTGGGGCCTAGTGGTTTGAACTTTTTCCATCTTTGCTAGAACCAGGGACCCAATCACCTGATTAATTTCAGGATACTAAAAATATCATAAATGACACCAACCTACAACGATAATCTAACATGTTTGCTACAGTAGTTAAGTGGTTTCCAACTTCAATAATATTAGGTACTATTAGCAACACATTATAAGCTTATAAGTATTATGCTATAATAATTGTCGTCATTGTAGATTGAACTATATAGTATAGTCCATGAGCCTATAATAGTACTTCCACGAATTTGCATCAGGCGAATATGTGCCCAAAAGAAATGATCGCCAACCGTCTTAATAAATTTTCAAATTGCAATCCAGTTAGTTGCTGTTTTCAATCCAACCCACAAAGCCGCAGTAGTTCATGGTACCAGTTCGTTATGCTCATTGCAGAAAAGGTGATTAATCAAATTTGTAAACAGTATTCACTATGCAGAATCATCATGTTTGTAATCATATCCATAGAGGCCGGGAAATCCACCCGATCGGGTCCAAATATCTGTAATGGTTGTGCCTACGACAGACCAGTTTAAAATCCAAGCTGGACAAACACCAGCCCAAATATGGACACTTCATACAAAGGATACAGATAACCAGTTAAGTATCTGGCTAGACAAGAGTTAAAGATTACATTACCATAGTTTTACATTCACAATCTTGAATAAATATGATATATCACTAGACCAGACAGCAAAGGGTGAAGAGGGAATAGTAGGAACTAAAAGCCCTCACGTACACTTGAAAAATATTTGCATTATCATACTTGTGTTCCACCCTTTTCAGCTTTACGACAGTGCACTTTAATCACTTGATCGATCCGAGTAAAATGTATCTACTGCCCTAATCAGATAGACCAGCCTTACTCCTCAAGTGCTCCTTGAAAGCCATAATATCACCTTGCCAACGAGTTATTGCTTGGTTCTCACACACCCAAATCTCTTGAGCAACCTGGTTAATGAGCCTGAAATCATGGCTAACAAGCACCAATCCGCCATCCCAGTCATTTAACGCGTCAGCTAGTGAGTCAATAGTCTCAATATCCAAATGATTTGTCGGCTCGTCCAAAAGCAACATATGTGGTTGCCTATACGCTAACCAAGAAAATATCACACGGCTCCTTTGACCATCTGAAAGATTCTTCATAGGCATCACTTGAGCTTTCCCAGTAAGCCCAAAGCGACCTATAGCTGCCCGCATCTTCTCCTCTTCATTACCCGGATACTCCGCCATCATATATGTCAAAGCCGACATTTCCAGGTCAAGTTTTTCGGCCAAATGCTGGTGAAATTGAGCAATTCTCAAGTGGTTGTGCCGCCTTACCATGCCATCAAGCGGAACTAATTCTCCAGTCATCAGCTTCAGCAATGTACTCTTACCAGCTCCATTGGGTCCCACCAACGCAACTCGTGAATCAAGATCAACCCCAAAGTCAAGATTCTTGTAGATAAGGTTTTCAGGTGTGTAGCCAAAAGAAACTTCCACAAACTGTAGGACGGGTGGAGGAAGTTTACCCACATCAGTAAAGCGGAAAACCAGAACCTTGTCCCGAGTGACCTTTTCGGTAAGACCACCGCGCTCCATTTTGGCTAGGGTCTTCTCCTTACTCTGGGCCTGTCGGGCTAGCTTAGCAGACCCATGTCCAAACCGAGCAATGTACTCTTTCATATTAGCAATCTGATCCTGCTCCCATTTGTACTGTTTCATCTGGTTCTCTTCTAGTTCAGATCGAGTTTGAACATACTGGTCAAAATTCCCAGAATACATCTTTAATTTCTTATTCTGCATATGGATTATATTCGTGCAGACACCATTTAGAAAATCCTGAGAGTGAGAGACCACAACCAGTATGCGTTCGAATTTCTTTAGGGTTTCCTCCAGCCAGACACAAGCTTCTAAATCTGTAAAATCAAAAGAAAGTGGTTAAAAGACATGGAAATGGGAAACGAGAACAAGTCATCTCTTTCAAAAGGAAAAACAAACCGAGATGATTTGTGGGTTCATCTAGCAATAGTATAGTAGGGTTCATGAAGAGCGCACGCGCCAAAGCAATCCGCATCCTCCAGCCACCGGAAAAGTCTCGTGTTTTCTTTTCTTGCATCATTTTATTAAAACCAAGACCGTTTAGAATCTCAGCAGCACGCTTCTCAGCAGTGGATGCATCCATAGCATCCAACCGTTCATAAACTCGTTCCAGAGCTTCTCCACCACCATCATCCTACATTAACACACACACATAAATACCAAAATAAATATTTTCAAACCCTTGACCTAGTAGAAACAATCATAAGTTGGTAAAAGGTGGCGAAATGGGTGGATGGGCTGACTAATCAAAAGCCTATCATTGTATTCCCAACACAACACGAAACCGACATGAAAATAAACAGGTTAGGATCGTGTCTCAATGAATTAGGATTGTATAATTGGCCGACACGGCTAACCCATTTAATGTATGAATAAAGGTTAAAGTTGAAGTTCCCAGCCCGTTTCGGGCCAGTCTACCCATTTATAAATACAATTACAAAAACTAATATATACCACTATATATGAACATTGATTTCATTTTTTTTTTAAACCGGTGTATGTTATGTTAATAATGGTTGCGTGTTAATATTGATTGTGTACCTTCAGAGGACATTGCAGTTGCTTATACTTATGCCAGGGATGTTCATGGTTTGTCTCCAACCATTTAAACCGGCCGATCACTTCGGTTTGGCCAGGTTCATTTTCCAAAATTGGTCTAGTGGTTTGCGTTTTCACAAACAGTCATATATGGTTCGGTTTGTGGTTACAAGACCAAACCGAACCAAACTGCATAATATTTTCTTATATAAATTGTTAGGTGTATATGTTTAATTCAAAAGATTGAGCATCTCTTTAGCAAGCAAATTCCATATTTGCTTCATTTATGGTATACAAAGTGTTCATCTGCTCGTTTGCCAACTTATGCAACTTATTGAATTCAAATGAAAAATAGTAAAAGAAAACTTCTGATTATGTTACAACGTTATAAAAGTCAATTTTATTGAATGAAATTGTTAAACACTTCTCTACCAGTATTATATTATGTATTAATATCTTTCAAAAACTTGTAAGATAATAACACTTGCTCATATAACGTGACTTAAACATTCGTTAACATAATTTTCATGCAAATTTAAATACAGAAAGGAATTGGTTCAAACCATCTGAACCAAGATTAACGTCTACAAGAGACCCGCAAGATGAGTATGACAAGGAAGATGCTTATGACTGCAAAAGTGCAAAAAGCGGGGCGATGAGGAGATCGATGATGATGAGGTGATGGTAATAGAAGATGAGGAGGAAGTTGCTGGGGATATTGATGATCCCTTTTGTGCCAAGCTTGTGAGGCTTAGCATTCTTTATAGGAGGAGCTTCATACTGTAACCTACGAACTTGTAATGTTCGTTCTGTCCCTGTAAGCTTAAGCTTGAGGAAGTGTTTTAGTATTCTTTGTAAGAGGTCTATACTTTTCCTAGGAACATTGTAACGATTTGTTCTCTACTGTGATTCGCTGAAAGATAGGTGTTTTTAGTTCCTAACTATCGATTATGGAATTAGGGAGTGGATTAAGGTGGATTGATAACATCCGACACCAACCAGCATATCTCGAGCTGTCGTGGATGGTGATATCTTTCTATTTCTATCTCTCACTCTCGTTACTTACTTATGTTATTAAGTTAATTATCAAGAAATTATTATTTTTTTACAAAAAAAAATTGGAAATAGGTGATTAATCGATTTGCTTAAGTTACAAATGATGCTACAAGATAATTGCACACGTTATTGCACCCAGATATAAAGCACATAACTGGGTACATAGCAAAGGAGAATTGTTTTTGAGATAGAAAAGATGATCCTGAAGAAGAAAACTTCAAAGACAATAACAAGTAAAATATATATTTTACAGCGGATTTATAGAGTTCAATCACAACCGGCGGTAAATGGCACCGATCGCTCATTATTTTGGCGAGAGCAAGGTTGTAAAAGTCGTAGTCTGGGACTAGTCGGTTGGGACCTTACAGGGGCTAATCGGCCAAGTCGGGGACTAATCGGATTTGACTTTTTTTTTTACTTTTTTACATTTAAATAATAAATTTCAAATATTATGTGTAAATATAGATGAGAACCCTATACATAAACATGAACTTAAACATAATTGTCTTCAAATATAAACATAATCGTTTAATTGTTCAAACACTTAAAAAATCTTGACCAAAATTTTTTGAACAACTTTGACTTTGAACAATTTTCACCAACGTTGACCGACTTTTTAGACCGACTTGGGCCTAGTCGAGTCGGAGTACTCCCAAAACCCGACTAGTCCCTGACCAGGCGGACTTTTACAACCCTGGACGAGAGTTAGGTTTTGCGGAAAATAGGCTGTTAAATTTTCGAGCTGTACCAACTACCGATTCCCTATTAGCGGAAATGCGGAATACATCATTAATATTTTTACATATTGAGGGTTGAGAAAAAGTTGTTTCCAATAACATTGCTCAATGCAAACTCTAACGATGGATTAGTAGATTCTTTGAAGAAGCATCTAGGTTTGAATGATGCGTTATTTTGTGATAAAGAATTTATGCACGTAAGTTCTAGATCACATGCGTTAAACTTAATCGTACAAGTAGTCAAGCAGGTTTTAAATTAACTGAAAGAACAATTAAAAAGGTTAGGGAGTAGATTAAACATTTTGGACGTGAAGAAAGTTCAACTTTAGAAGGATAATCAACGAAGGTATCCCGAGTTGGCTCTTATGGCTCGTGATGTGTTGAGTATTCCAATCACTACAATTGCTTACGGGTCATGTTTTAGCGTTGGAAGACGAGTTATTTAGCAAATATTGAAGTCCAAGTTCGTCCAAATGCTTTGGCATTGTTATGTATTGATTGGTTGTTCGACCAATAAGGTATTATATTTCATTTTTCATTTTCTTTTTATAAGTTTATCAACTTTAAAATGTTCTTCGAAATTTTTATTATTTACAAGTATAGATGTAGATGAAATGGACGAAGATGCATTAGCAGAGGATACAGGATACAGAAGCATTGATTCCAACTCAACAATGACCATTATAAACTGAGAAGAAGTGAGGTCTGTACTCAAGTGATAGTAACTTATTTTAATAAAAACAATGAGGACTGAATGCCTTCCATGAGAAAGTCGTTTCTTTATCATTGGTATGAAAAATAAATAAATTTTAAGACTATACTAACTAATTTCCTATCTTTATGAGGAGAGGTATTTAACGCTTTTATTTCTTTTTGAACTAAAAAAACCTACTCTCTGTTGCAGAAAATGTGTTCCAGATCTCTTACTATGGTTGGATGGAAGGAGAAAGTTTGGAAGACATGTGCACTAATCCGATGTATTTTTGTACTATACCACACTAAGATGCCTTAAATTCGTCGAAGGAAAAAAAGAGGAGAAAGAAAGGGAAGTTTTTTCTTTCAAACCAGTTCTTGATTTTTAACGATAGAAAGGGAACTACAAGCCTACAACCATTGTGGGATGGGTATTATGTAGTTAGTTCTTTGCAATGACATATTTATAGAATGAGTTCTATTATGTACCGCTTTGGATTTTGGTTTAATTCCTGTTTGCTAGATGTGACTCTTAACTGTTCAACCTGCGATGCTGCTGATTTCATGAACTTACTGGCTCAGAAACAGACAAGAACGATTCCACTAGTTCTTAGCATTTGGGTTCCGGTTAAAATTAAGTTCCGTAACATGGACTTGCCAAAATGGAAGCCAGTTGTGAGATGCACGTTTAATTAGTGTCAATAGTTTTATCTACTGATAATGTTATCAGAATCATGGATACCAGTTGTAGACTTGTAATTTTAACTTTTAAGTTTTACTTATAAATCTTTGGGTTAATTTCATGAGGTTTAGGGTGCACTACTATACTGGATTCTAATAGATGATTGACTTGTTTGTTTTGGATTCATTTGTTTGTGTTTTAGTGTGTAAATATTCGTATAATATGTATGTTCAGGCCATGGTACATATTTGAGATAATACAGATTTTTTTCTCTTCATTTTAGTCATTGATTATCAAATGATATCTATTTGAAGTTCAAGTTCAGCAACAACTTCTATCGCAACGTATACCGAAGTTATTGCAGTAGCATATAATGACAGCAGGTTGACAAAGGGTCTGATGGAAGTCTAACCAATGCGGCCCAACCCAACCCAGACAGACCCTTCTGAGCCGTGACCCGTTTTTACCCGTGAACGGACCCACCCTTTTTCCAGTCATACTAAGAATATTTGAATTCCATAAATGTTGAGGGTTAGATAAGCACCTGTCCAATCAAGCGTTCAGCTTCTTCCTCCAACTTAAGCCTCTCTTCATCACAATTCATCACAGCCTCAAGTGATGACATATCAGAAGCTTCTATCTCTCTAGTAAGATGGAATATGTCCATGTGCCGAGGGATGGGAAGCTCTCGATGTCCAATTGAAGTAAGAAGAGTAGATTTACCACAGCCATTCAACCCAAGTAAACCATATCGTCTAAAAAGCCAAATGCATGAATAAATTACCAAGAAGTAAATAGCCCGTACTTGGAGTTATTGCAGAAAAAAGATAACCTAGTCTACTTTGATTCTTGTTTCAGATAATCATATTCTTTTTACCCATAAAAGTACCAAACTTCCAAAAGGAAAAAATTAATTTACGGTAGCTTTCTGGGTACCATCCTAGCGACATGTGAATAAGGAGTCGACATGGTCAAACGTACTGGTAAGTTATCATTTTGACATAGTAACTTACACAGCTTACCTTTTAAAGCAATCTCAGGGTTTCTATCTAAACATTTGAAACTTCAAGGATTTTTCTGAACGAAGATAGGCATGGTTACCCTAACAATAGAAGTGAATTATATTGCCCTTTTATACAATAACCCCACATAGATATAAAAACAAAAGTGACATGTTAACACGATGTAACTGACACAAACCTCCCATAGTTAAGCTCCAGCTCTGAATCAACAATAAGATCATGTCCATGAAAGGTAAGTGATAAAGACTCTATCTGCAATCATAAATTTGGAGGTCAGAATGTTAATAGTATTGATTTAAGTTACCAAGTTGGCTACATTGAATAATCCAGAGTCCACGATATACAATCTGAATTATATGAAGCAAGGGGCCCAGCTTTACAAATAATTCATAGAATTACCCGTTATAATAAGGTGTAGAATTACCTCTTATAATAACGTGGAATAGATATGACACATTTACAAAAAGGCTAAACTTAAACCAGGCAACGTTGATGGCAGAACACCCTGATAACATACCCATCTGACTAGGCATTCGTCTAGGTGCCGCCACAGCCGTCCAGCAAATGCTATTCTTAACATTGAAAACAATCAAGTATCAACCAATGTAGGAAATCAAATCTACAATATGCAACACTATAAACAAGACTGACACAATCGGTGCGTATTAACTTAATGGAATTTGGCCCATGAAGTTCAAAATCATCTTACTATGAGCTCTTCAATTTGGTGATTAATGTTTTCTTTCTTCCACAAAACTTAATTTGCCTAAACACTGACTTTTTGCTTTTTTAAAGGTCAAAACGTTTCAATAGGTTATAGTACATACAATGCCACCAAATTCATGCTTTTTTAGTTTATCGTAGATAACAAGTAAATATAAGATAATATAATATACACCTTTTTGTTTAATCATAAAATCAAGGGTCGACAGTTTCTTTTATAAATACGTTGAGATTGAGATTGACATGGTATGACTATTCTCCTAGAATTCACCAACCTTACGAATTACAATGTCATCAGTATATATCTCCACCAGACACCAACAGTTTCATGAAGAATTCATCTTCTTCACCAACTTCCACCATTGATGCCATTGAAGGTAAACTTACATCCAACTACATCATACCACAAATGAAGCCAAAAAGATATATTAACAGGTTCATTTAAAACTGATTTTGAGATCAAACACAAATAAATCAGAAAGTTCCCATATCCAACTTGGACAAACCTAAACACATAATATAAACTTCAAACCAAACTGGATTGACCTCAAAATGGCTTCAATTGATCCACTAATGAATCAATGATTGAATGTGAATCAAAAACCATTTGAACCCCAAGATCAGACTTCAACCCATTCTCAATAATCAAGATGCCACTGTTGAGCTGCTGCCTAACATATGAAGTTGGAATATGCTACCGAAATTTTCCTCAACTACAAATGTAGCTCTAGATATATATATAACATTAATAGACACGCTTTTAGTTTCACCAGATAATTACAACATATCACTAGGAACAATTGACTAAAAGTGCTTGATAAATCAAATAATGTGAGAACCTTGGAGGTGGAAAATATCAA
The DNA here is from genome assembly GCA_963930675.1 of Gnaphalium uliginosum. Taxonomy (NCBI): domain Eukaryota; kingdom Viridiplantae; phylum Streptophyta; class Magnoliopsida; order Asterales; family Asteraceae; genus Gnaphalium; species Gnaphalium uliginosum. Next base: position 10,103,075 of record OZ005683.1, on the reverse strand, counting down.
CACTTCATTTTTGTGGTGCAACTATGTGCAAATATATTCTTCTAGTTTTGGAAGACCTCAAATGGAAAAAATTGCAAATTTAATTTAACATTTCAGTCAAGGAAAATGGTACAATATCAAAGGCAAGGAGAGAGTACATTTCAATACCAATATTATACTTGGTAAAAAGGTTGTATATATGATATACTATTTCATCTGTATATGACAAGTAAAAGAAAGTGCTAAATTGGAAAAGAGAAGAAAATTGTATAATTGGCAAATATAGTGGTGCTAAAACATGATGATTGAACATTAATACCGACTAAAACTTAACTCCATACCAATAAAGACTCAACAAAATGTATGGTTCTGAACATGAAACAAATCATTAGGGGTAAATGGTCCTACTAGACTTTAGATCAAAACTCGAATCCCCATAAATCACCAGAAACGTAATGAAGCCCGTAGTTGACATTTTATATCACAAACCGCTAATCTAACCCCCAGTAGAAAAGGAAAATATCATCACCCCAAACAATATCAATCCCGACTGTTAGATCACAAAAAATCCACAATAACAGCTCATTTTAACAAAGACTCTCGGATCATAAAACAAGAATCAGGCCATCTCATCCACCAGATAACAAAAGGGATTTAAAAACAAGCCTAAACACTAATGGCGTGTAGATACAACAATTGCCGAAAATGGAAACAATACCATATCTCTCCAACCCCACAATGCTTGCCAAATTTACAGGCATTGCCAGATACAGACGGTATCTGACATCACTCAATGATTTAGTTCTCTACTTTAGTACATGTACAATAAAGCTAAACAAACAGAAAAAAAGATGTTATTCTAATTACATCATTCAAAAAACAGAGTTACAGACATATATCCATTCAAGAACGCTTATCAAAACAACTTGCAATCTCGCTATTATCGTATTATATCTATACAAGAATGCTTACGAAAAATTCTCACGTTAAATTGATCATATCAATCAATATATACAATAATATAGTATAAAACATCCACAATTCCACATAAATCGATCAATATATATAAATATTACTGTATATATATATATATATATATATATATATATATATACACACTGAACTAATTCTCAAAACCCTAGGTATCATACGTTTCATTAGAAATACCATAATTAATCAAATTCATCAGTAATAATTTAATAATCCATCAAACAATCAATCGAATAGTTTAATCCACACTTACCCTAATATCTCTAGATAACGGATGAGAACACAGAACACCAGTACACGTACGATCAGAAATCGTAAGTGATTCCATTCCGTTGGTCAAATTCTCTTTAGCCGTACCGATTTCGGCCACCTTCTTTGCCGCTGCAACGGCCGCAGCCTTACCGCCTCTTTTGGCGGCGGCTGCCGCTTTCTTTTGAGCGGCTTTTTTCTTGCTTGCATCAGAAACCATCTGAAACAACGATAATAAAAATAACACAAAATTATAATCAACTACAATTATCAGAATTGCAGATTATTGAAACTGAAACAGTAGAAACGGAATTTGATAAATATTACCTTGTGATTGGAGAAACGAAGGATCTAGAGAATTTGGGAGAATGTTAATTATTTAATTATTAGGTTAATTTTGATCGGAAAATAAAATTGTTGACATGAAGTTGATGAAATGTGTATATACAGGTGTGTGAGTGCGGAGGTGACACGTGGCGTGTTATTGTTGCTAAAGGTTGTACACTTGTCTTTTACCCGTTTACGTAACCGAACTGGTTATTTGACCGTTTGACACCCCCATTGACTGTTTAAATTAACAATTCAGAAAAGCCATGTTAATCAATATTTGTTAAACATTAAAAAGAAATCAAGTTAGAATAACATTTTATAAAAAAAAAATTCTAAAACATTTTTTAATGCCACATCACATTACTTTTATTTTTACGTAGTATAAATCTTTTTAAAAGCTTTTTTCATCAAAATTTATACACACTAATTGTTTTTGAGAAACTACACTCATAGTAGCAATTGAGTAATTGAGCAAAAGTTCAATTCTGAATCGATTACGTTGAATATTAAAAAGGGGTTGTCTAATCATATTCGATATTTTTACTCATCGTACTCGGTCAATCATTATCATTACATAATAATTATGTCTTTTTCAACTTTTAATCTTAATTAATGGTCAACTATCATCATCATTATATAATAATTGTGTTTATAACCATGATGTTCTTCTACTTTTTAGATGTAATTAAGTACATAATAATTATTATATTCCTTTTTTTCTATTCCATTTAATATTGAACATTGTTAATTTAAGTAAAACAAGAAACAAACACAAAATTACAAAATTCATAAAAGTTAGAAATGGCAATATCATTTAACAACTAATCTATTAAATTTACAAAAGGTTTTTCAGAATTACAAGGCATAAGACGAGTATTGAGATTTAAACAAATATTGAGATTTAAACAAACCTTTCTATCTTTGGAGCCTTGAACGCTGCTATCCACCGTATGCTTTTTTATTTTTTCTAATTTATTGTTTGAAGAATTGTTATAATGCTAGAAAAAAAAACCCTGTTTATATATACTAAAATTTTCTTTTTCATAAAAAGTGAAAGTTTCAATATTTAAAGTTTTATTTTTTCAAAAATTTAATTGGGAGAGAGTGAAAATTTGACTGAATTTAAAAGTATAATCTTAATTATTGCTCTTCCTCATTCAAAAAAAAGGTTACCAAATTAATTAAGATTTAGAAAAATGGGTGCAGTTCAGAGGAGCAGGGGGGCATGAAAGGATAGACTAATTTGCAATCTTGATAAAGTTGTGGATCTGCCTGAAATTTTGCCCGAAAAAATACTAAAAAATTGTCCAAAAATTTATTCAATCGGAAAACTTTTTATATGCAAGATTCAGTAAAAAATGATAAAGAACGTAAGATGCAGTAAAAAAATATACAGGATGCAACAAATAATAGTAGTTTTTTAAATTCAACAATAAAACAAATATTTATAAACACATAAAAATGCTAAAAAGCATAAGATGCAGTAAATAAGTACTATTAGTTTTTTATTTCAACACGTAAAATGCAGTAATAATATACAAAATGCAGTAAACAAGTACTAACACAAATATACATTAATCGCATTTAAGATGCAGTAGAAAAAATGTACGATGCAGTTGATTTTTTTCATATCTAAAAAGTAGATCTACTTTTCAGATCTTCTTTTTAGATCTAGATCTACGAGTTTCCAGATCTAGATCTATATAGTGGTGGTGGTGGTTGTAAAGATGATGACGAAAGTGGTGGTGATGGTGGTGCGGCGGTGGTGGCGGTGGAGCGGCGAGAGAAGATGGAGAAACGGTCACGGTTGGTTACGTCCGGTGGAGGTCGGTTCACCAACGGTAGTGGTTCTCATCTCAACTCTCCGGCCACAAATTCGTCGTCGTTTCTCCGGTGACGGTGACGGTGGTGGTGACGGGGAGGTGGTGATGGTGAATGGTGACGGAGGTGGTGGTGTAGTGTGGTGATGGACGGCGACGGAGGTGTTGGATGGTGGTGGTGGTGGGTTAGTATGTGAGTGTTTGTGTGTGAAAATTAAAGAGTTTGTGTGTGTTTTGTGAAGAAAGATAGAGAGGGTTGCCCTATTGACCCTTTACAAATTGAATTAACTTAAATTGTAATTCAGTCGCTCTGTTAAAAAATTATTGCAAATGAGCCCCCGTGACATGTTTTAATCTGGACCTTTGATGGAGGAATGAATGGTCCGGATTCACTGCCCCTCCTTGTCCTCACTAACTTTGTGATCTGAAACCTAGAAAAATAAGAAAAAATATTTTTAAGTAAAAAAGTTTCTGGATGGATATTAAAAATCAACTTATTTAACATTTATTTAGAGGTCCTCAATTTGGTGAATCAACAATTATGCCACGTGTCTCCAAAATTTATTGGCGGGTCTACAACATCACATAAATCGGCGTGTACATCTCAAAAGTAACTCTCGTAATATACATAGTACAAAATCGCATATGCGTAATTTTATAGCGTATAAATTGATTTATGTGTTGTATAAATCTCTTATATTTATAGTTAGTAGGTTTGATGATTTCCTAGTGCGTTATCTATGGTTAGTACTTAGTAGCTTTGATGATCGTGTGTAAATTTGAAGACTGATTATGTACACATAGAAAAAATCGTAGAACATATTTTGAAAGAATGGAAATACCAATGAAAATGCGTCACATGTACAAAAATTCATTAATCCCCGAGATCTTAAAAATTAATTATTTCACAAACGGCAAATCGAAAAGTTATGAAAATTGCACCATAAAATTCAGCGTTTTCTCCTCTTCGATTAGACATCTCACAAGGTATACTTTCGACGAGTTTTTTTTTCATTTTTTTGGTAGGTTTTACAAATTACTAACACGTGTTAGTTTTTGGTTGTACATTTGATTTAGGGTAAGGGTTAGGATTTATGGTTTAGGGTTTAGGGTTTAGGGTTTAGGGTTTAGTAGGGTTTAGGGTTTAGTAGGGTTTAGGGTTTAGAATTTAGCAGAGTTTAGGGTTTAGATTTTAGTAGGATTTAGGGTTTAGAGTTTTGTAAAGCGTTTAGGGTTTAGGGTTTAGGGTTTAGGGTTTAGGGTTTGGGGTTAACTTTCAGGAAACCGTCAACCATATATAGTTAAATAGTGAATTTTAACATATTCAGTTAGTTCTTAACCACTATTTACCAACTAACTATGAATTAAACAGATCCCTTAAGATCATATTTAGCAAAATCCTAACTTTATTACTAAAACTAGTCTTAAAACCCGTGTATACATACGATCTGATGAATTTGTAATTATTATTCATAAATATTGATGGAAGCTTATATAATATGTGATAAATTAGAACGTTTTTATGAGTTTGAGAAATATGCAATATTGTTTGTAATCAAAATAGTCTGTATTGAAATTGAGGGTGTACATAGTAAATTTTTAACGGTAAGTATTTTCTACAAGTCAAAATATATTGAATTGTAAATGTAAATAATTATATATAAGCAAATGAATAATTTGAACAAATAATAAAAGATTGCAATTATAAATGATTAAGTTGAAATATGGAGCATAAATTATATCGTTTGTAAAACATCTTTATACTATATATTACATTTGTCGTCTTATTTGTATAATCATATGCCTTATAAAAAGTATATGGTAGTTTAAACCCGTGTATATACACATGCTATTGAATTTAACATTGTTATCGTGTGAATCTATATGATTCAAAGTGAGTTATAAGATCATCTTTTATTCAAAGTGACTTATAAGATCATCTTTTATCGTTTTATAAAGAAACGCTAATATTAATATCTCCATATCATATATGTTTTCAATAATACAACTTCATGTCCTTTAACTTTATTTAAGTAATATTTAAGTATACAGTTCTCTACTTTGATGGTAACTATAACCAAGGTGTTGTTAATATCACCTAACATTTTCCTTATTAATATTTATATTTATAATATATAATATAGTTGCATTATTTAATTTAATACGCATATAAGATTGTGCTGGACGTTTTTAGTCTACAAGTATTATGGTAAGTAAAAAAGCTAATCATTCATTAGCGATTAATGATAATCAAACGTTAAAAAATATATTTTTACAAAGAAATATTAATCAAACCGATGTTATACCTGTTAATATTAATAGCTAAACTACTTTTTATAATTTATAATATCATATAAGTCAAAACAGATTTTATAATATTCGTATAAGTTGTTTTATTAAATTCCTTTTGAACTTTCAGTGATTATAATTAATACTTTAGGTGCTTTGAATTTTGATTCCGAAAAGTCTAATTTTTGTTGTTACGGCAGTTAAGGAGAAATTTGTGCTAGATTTTTTTTCTTTTTCTTTTTTTCTTTTAGTACAAATGTAAATGGTAAATCATGTGATTGAAATTAAAGGTTAGGTAGATCAGAGAACTGGTAGCTTTTAAATAATGGACGTTATAAAATAAAAATAATAGTTTATAATAAAAATAAAACAATAAAAGTTTAATTGACTAATAAAATTAATTTTTGATTAAAAAATAACATAACCACGTATTGTAGTGGGAATTTAGGAATATTTTTTATTTTATTTAAAAAGAAGTAATAAATAATGAACGATGATTGGTTAATTGAACTTCAATTTTTAATGATGATGTCATTATGATGTTTCCTATATTATATTTAAAAACCTACATTCTAAACATATGCATGTTCGTACCTATCAATTTATTATTTATATTCGCAAACCGTTCGGAAGGAAGTTCGTTCATGTCGTTCGTTTCGTTACGTGAACGAACATGAACAAAAGTTTACATTTGTTTAATTATATGAACGAACATGAATATCGGTGTCGTTCGTTCATTTACGTCCGTGAACGTTCTCTAAGATGTTCATTAACGTTTGTTAATGTTCGTTTATTTATGTTTGTTTATAAATAGTTTAATTAAAGTAATACATATTTGTATATCTATTTAATCTCATTTAATCTAAATCTAAATTACAAATATATTAGTGTTAAACATTTAAATATTTTTTAAGATTATTTAAAAGATACCAATTTCACACTTTATTAAACAATATAATATATGTGTAATATATGTATATATGTACATGTACGTCTGTTTGTGTTCATTTAGATTCGTTTAACGTATTAACAAATGAATGCATTAAAAAAATTCATACTCGTTCGTTTGCGTTCGTTTATGTTCGTGAAAAAGTAAATTTTCTTAACGAACGAAAATGAACAACAAAATCCATTGCTTATCCGTTCGAATTTGTTTGTTTGCTCGTTAAAACTTTAATGAACGAACGAACAAGTTTTATTCGGTTCGTTTACGGGTCTACTTACTTTATCAAACGCATTGCCAATTTAACAGTATATTTTATTCCAAAAACGTTCGTTACTGGAATACCAATATTGCAATGGGTCATTGTAGATAAACCTTTAAGACTTGACAACATACTAAGATTATTATTTTTCATAAATCATAATAGTAGTAATAGTTAACCGTTAAGGGCCCAGTAATAACATAACACAGGTCCAGTAAACAATCTTATAGATGGCCCATCACACTCCTTTGCAAGTCCAGTTATACACCCACCTATCAGGCTATCAATATAACTTTCAAAATCATTCTAAGAATATGGGGTCTTTTTTACTTGTTGCAGAAATGGTGTATTTTCTCATGTTAGTAGAAATAGTTACGTCTCAATTTCAAAATGAGGACTATAATCATCCTAATAAAATGGTTCTTAATTTGAAAATAAGGACCAAAAATTCTGTCTCAATAGCACTACAAGAAAACTGTCAAATGCATACGGTCAGATTCGTGGGAATTCTGTAGGTAAACGTGGTTATCCACGAATTTCCTACGATTTTGGTCCCAAGCTAATATGGGTGTGTGTAATCTTGCTTCCGTGGGGAATAGAAGTTTCTGACGGAATTGTCCGTGGAAAATCGGTGGGTATATTGCTAAAAGCTTCTTTAACATTCCATGGGTAATTTAAAAACTTCCCACGGATTTCTCATAGATACATTTCTCACGAATTTCCCACAGGATATGTTGACCACGGATTTCTCATGTAATACATTTCCCAGAGATTTCCCACGTAATACGTTAGCCACGAATTTCCCACATAATATTCCGTCAAAAAATTATTCAATTTGTTCCAAAACCGCAAAAAAAATACGTTTTTCCTATAGGTAAATATTTTACTATATTCCATCTAACATTTGATAAATATTTAAGACACCAATCTACCATTTTAACAAACCTTGAATTGCCTCGGCTTCCTGGTTCCATTCTTTTCTTTTTTCCTAATATAACATAAAACATAGAAACTATATTAAAAGTTTATCACAAACAACAAGAAATCAGTTCAAGCACAAAAGAATTATAGTAGCTACTTAACATACATCTCTAAACACTAAACACATTCAATAATTAATTGATTAATAGTTAGTTAGTAGAGTGTTAGGTCGCAGTCTTTGTAATTTTTTACATTCAATAAGGAAAATTAAAAATATACCGTAGATAAGCGGCAGGGTTGTAAGAATAAGGGTCTGGTGGAACGAGTTATGATGGATCGAGAAGTGAAACGATGTCGCGTTCGTCGTAGTAACTAGTAAGAGGTAGCAACTGGTGCGATTTATCATCCCACGGTGAGAGCATTGAACAAACCATTTTCTAATCTGTGTAATCCTCATAACAACGAGAGATTCAATTCACTCATTTTATCAAATAGAGGAAGCAGTCACTGTCCCTGAATAAAAGACAGTTACTGAAAAATGATAAGAAATATCACTTTACAAGAGTATGTTAGCTCACAGTGAGTGAAAAAGAGTATTATTCCTTCGGTGACTGAAAGAATAAAAACACTAAATCTATCTTTGTACTTACTGATTAAAAGTCCATGATCATAGAATGTCAGCAACATCTTATACAAGTGAAGGATTGTGTGACTTCAAGGTTGATTGTGATTGGAGGATTTCCAAGTCAAACTATTCGCATGATCATAAATGGGGACCATGGAATGTTCTCTAACTGTTTTTTGTTAGAGCAGAGCCTATCAAGCAGCGACATGTTTCATTCTATATTACAAAATAATAGGAGATATCCACGGGACCAACTTAGCTATATATAGAATGACATATTGTACTTAGAAACTTACCGTTTTCGTATTAATCACTTGTGTATTATTGATTAAGTTTGTCTAAGTGCGAATACGAGTCAGCGAGTATGACTGGTTAGTTGAGGCAGTGGATATTCATCAAGTTGTAGTGGATTAGCTTGTTGTAACTAGTTAGATCTTAGCCTTGGCTAGATCTTTCTGTAATCAGTTTTTAGTGTAATTTATTATTAATAAATACACTCTTCAACTACTATTACTTCTTTATTTTATCGCTTTACATAATCATTCATCATACTCTGATTTATTGCATTATATTGATTAAAATTGTTAACGAATTAAAACATGTAAAAACTGAAATTAAACGAATATTTGTAGGAAATCCGTGGGAAAATTCCGTTCCATGAAATTCTCAGGGATTCCCCACAAATATAACCCGTACTATGTATTAATCTCTAAAACTTGTGGGGAATCCATGGGTAATCCGTAGTAATCATAACGTTTCCATTGATTCCCAACACATATGTTTCCCAACTCTAGTTAACCCGTAATCCCTAAAACTTGTGGGTATTCCGTGGATAATCCGTAGTAATATATAAACGTTCCCATAGATTACTCACAAATGTATCACAATAATTATATATATTTAATAATCAATAATCCGTAGAAAATTCGTGAGAAACCTAATACATTTGCCACGAAATTCCTACAGATTACCCACGAAATAACCTCCCCACGGATTACCCAAGGATATATAGATAATGGTGTGGTTTAGAGAAGAAGCCACTTTATGAGGGGCAAACAAAGCAAGTTTTTGACCAACCAAAAAGTGACACGTATCACCCGTGATCCCCCGTTCTTGCCATCAGAGACTATATTACAATTTCAAAAAATTTGTGGATCTGCCCGAAAATTTATTCAATAAAAAATCAAAAGGCAGTTTTCCACCACCTTAAACGTAAAATGCTGTAACTTAAACATAAAATGCAGTGATTTTTTCTAGATCTACTTTTTCATACCAGTTTTCCACACCTTAAAAGTAAAATGCAGTACCTTAAACGTAAAATACAGTGATTTTTTTTCCAAAACTACTTTTTGGATATAGATATGAAAAAGTAGATCTAGATCTACTTTTTTAAGATCTTTTTCCAGATCTACTTTTTCATATAAGTTTTTCACCACCTTAAACGTAAAGTGTAGTGATTTTTTTCAGATTTACTTTTTCACCTTGAACGTAAAATGGAGTAACTTGAACGTAAAATGCAGTGATTTTTTCCATATCTACTTTTTCACCTTAAACGTAAAATGCAGTAACTTAAACGTAAAATGCAGTGATCATTTACAGATCTACTTTTTTAGATCTAGATCTGAAAAGTAGATCTAATTTTACATTTTCAGATCTAGATGGTGAAGGTGAAGGTGGATGGTGATGATGGACGGTGACGGTGAAGGTGATGGTGGACGGTGGCGGTGAAGGTGGTGAAGGTGGACGTTGACGGTGAACGGCGAATATGGTGGTGGCGGTGAAGGTTGACGGTGAAGGTGGTGGTGGCGGTGAAGGTGGACGGTGACGGTGAACGTGAACGGTGTCGGTGAAGGTGGTGGTGGCGATGATGGTAGTGGTGGCGGTGAAGGTGGTGGTGGATGGTGACTTTAGTGTGTATGTGTGTATGTTTGTGTGTAAATTTAGCGTGTGTGTGTATAATCTAGAGAGTATGTGTGTGTTAATAAAGAGAGAAAGTGGTGAAAACTGAAAAGTCATGTGTGTGTTTGTTAAAAAGTATTTGACCACAAGTTGTTGCTCTTCAGAGAAAGTTTTGCATATTTACATTTTGACCCCTATCTCATTTGATGTAAATTACAAACCAATCTCTCCGCTCAAAATAATTAACAACTAAACCCTTAAGTGACATTGCGTGATTTGAGCCGTTGATTGAAGAAATGAACGACTACCATTTTACTGCCCTTCCTACCCCTCACTAAGGGGCTACCCCTTAGATTCTCAACATTAATAGTTTCGTGGGTAATCTGTGACAAATCCGTGTGAAATGTCTAAATGAAGTAATAAAAGATTAATCGTAATTTATGAAAAATATGTGGAAAATCACCCAATTCCGTGGGAAATATATGTGGATAAAGAGCATATTTCTACTAGTACTAATTTTAAAATTAAAAAACGGCTCATGGTTATGGGTGTTTAGTTTAAAGCACAAAAATATGTTTATATTTGTAAGTTTGATGTCCATATCTAAAAGTAATTTTATATTTTACTTTCTCATTAATTTAACTATGACAAATTAGTCCTTCAAAATACGGTTGCAGCACCCAACTTCAAGTGCAATTTACTTGGTATAAGATTTTTCCTTATTTTTTACTACTTTTAATATTTGATAACTTATTCTTACTCGTAGAGTCGTAGTTTCTAAAGCGTTATTTATCGTTAATTAATTACTTATGAGAGAACACAAAATCATGAATATTTTTATTAATGAACTCGATGTTTACGTATATGTATATATGTGGATTAACCCCAATAAAAGATTTGTACATAATGTATAATTATGGAAAAATAATATATATATATATATATATATATATATATATATATATATATATAGTCGTGGGTTCAAATAAGAAGGATATTTTCGTGAGAACGTAGAAAACACTTAAAAATTACTTTTTAAATATCCAAAATACGTTATTTTATAAAATATTCTTCGTAGCTCGTTACTCAAATAATTTTTAAAAGCAATTTTTTCAATAAAAAAATTTCGACGTTTTTGTGTTTTTTAAATTATATTTTTTATTCAAAATAATCACATTTTATAACTTGATAATCACATGAATAATATGTGATTATCAAGTCATATTTTGTGATTATGTCGAACATATGATAATCACATTATATTAGAGAATAACTACATGTGATTGTCATGTTTTATTTTATGATTATCTTTAGTAATCACAACAGTAACGACTGTGATAGTCCGTCTGATCTCGTCTTTGAATTGAATTAACGAATCGTACAAAACCGAATTCGTTAATTTGTACGTGAAATTGAAAACCGCACGCGACGTAAATAAGTTTCTTTGTTATTGATATTAATCAATTACAGAAACACAATTAAGTTCCAAACTCAAACTCTCTCAACTCACAATCCCAGTCTGCACACATGCACTTTTATCATAATGAACGACACTCACCTATATATACATACATGTGACCAGGCGACACTAGCAAGTGTCGCTAGTTTACACAGTGTCGCTAATCTAAACCAAAATCAAGATAAGTGTTCTATACAAGCTTTTGTCACACAAGTATGTTGATTATGCATCAACAAATTCCCCATTGACAATAGCTTGTAATAGATCTTCTAATTCTTCAACTTTAGCTTGATGAGAGAGTTATCTTCCAGCACAAATCCATTTCTTTACCTGTTGATACGAACCTATCCTATACTAGGTCATATCAACATCATCTCCCCATTATCAACAACTTCACAAAGCCCTTCAATAATCTACATGTTCACAATTCTGATCCAAATATTCTCCCATAACCATAATCAGAATTTCATAATTCTCCCCCTGAACAGTAGATTCCCTCTTTAACTCTTGAAGGATCTTCAGATGCAAGCGTTTCTTTGTTGATTACAAAGTGATATTAAGAAATGTCGCTTGTTTTTCTCTATTTTCATTCTCCTTTCTTCCTCATTTTCTTCCCTTGGTCTTCTAACAGAATTAAGCAATAACTTTAGGAACCCATTTGAGAGCAGTTCCAACAGGCTTTGAAAGTTTTGAAAATCATCTGTAAGTTATGTCGATATAATTCAAGGACATTGAATTTCATCTGAAATTGAAACGCGTTGTTTCATTTCTGATAAGTTTTCGTGGAATAAATGGTGAATGAGTTCTCCTTGGAGATGAAGGAACAAAATCTTTTCGTTTCTGTACCATATGAAAAGAACGTGGTGGTGCAAGAGCAAACATTTGTTGTCTCGAATATACGAAAGATTTTGTTTGTCCATATTCCGGTAATAGTATCGGTTTTAAATCTCCTTTTGGCTTTTAAGGTCTCGAAAATGATCTTTTGGCGCGTTTAACGTCTCCGGAATCATAAAAATCAACCTTTTGATGATCTAATATTTTGGTTGATTGCGATTTCTTAGAATACCTCTTATTCTTGTGCATAGAATAATTGGTAAACTGTGAAATCTTTTTCGCACAAACCATGTTCGAAACATGCTTTGGAAGATTTAATCGGGTAAATCTTCTGCACAGCTTTGACTGATGGTCTGGTTGAATGAGAGACTTGAGTAAGTTGCTTACGAAGATCATGAATAGTTTTCAAAGCAAGATTGTGATCTTCTTGAAGTTTGGTCATCACTATTTGTTGACCATCAAGTTCTGAAATTCTCTTTTTCAATTGATCGATCATTGATTTCATCTCTTCACGTTCATTCTCCATGGTTAGTATTTGGGATTGAAGAGTTTTAACCTCATCTTCTTTCTTTACCAACATCCCATTTTCATAAACCTGAAGTTTATCAATTAGCTCATCCAAAGTCCATTGAGGTAATTTCTTATCCTCCTTTAGTAGCTTTACACAAAACTTCCATTTGGATGACAGAGATTCCAAAAGTTTTGTATTCACCTTTGTGAAAGTATATGTCTTTCCAAACTCTTTCAATTCACATATTAACTGAGAGAATCTTGAGATCAAATCATCAGATGATTCGTTTTTCATGTGATTGAAAACTTCAAACTGTTTCTTGAGTACTTCTTTCCGACTTTGCCTCAGCTCCTCATTTTCATCTAAAGCTATTTTTTAAACTTTCCCTCCAAAATTTTGTTCAAAAACGTCCAAAAATGCTCGAGTATAATGAAGCTTTTCCCAAACTAAAGTTAAACAATTTTAAGACTAAAAACAAGATTAGGTAACCCAGAAGTCGCTAAAAATGAAGAGTCTTTTGGAAGGTCAAAGTGTCGCCTAATGAAGAGTGTCGCTTGATAAGTCATAGTGTCGCCTGATAACCGTCTTCAATGAGTGTCGCCTGATAACCGTCTTCAATGAGTGTCGCCTGATGAACATTGTCGCTCAATACGCAGAAAACGCAGAAACTTTGAAAATCCAAATTCACCGTTGAATTCTCACAAATTTAGGCTCGTTCGATGCGCAATCACTATCTGAAACAGAATCCGGTCTCAATTTGCTCTTAACTTCAACTTTTAACGTTGAATTGATCTCGTTGGGTTCGTTACCGTAGCTTCAATTTCTCACGTAAACTCGATTCAAAACACCTCTATTTCAAGAATAGAAAGCTCTGATACCACTTGATAGTCAATCTGATCTCGTGATGTGTAAAATCTAGTTATAAAAATAAACTTAAAAATACGGTAACTAAACAATACACAACAAGGTAAGTATACCCTATCATATATAGAATAGCTACAGTAAGTTCAGGTTCGTTCCACGGGGAATGTGAATTCAAGAATCGTGTTCGAGTGTAAATTAATCTAAACAAATAAGTAAAAGTGGGGGGTTTTGTGACCGAATTGTCACATTGCCTAAAACTAATGATATTAATAAAATGAGTGACTCAGGAAGAGTCAAATTTGATTGAATTAACTTTCAGATAATAAAACGACACTTACTTGAATTATTTCACTAATGACTTCGGGGTGTTTAGTTAAAACTAGTTTATTTAGGTAATAAATGTAAATCTTATCAAGCTAGGATTAGTGTCCACTTTTCCTACACCATAAGTCCAATTTACTAATTACAATTTCATCTAGTGAAAGACATTTGCCAAAATCACTAACTTACACGTTTTAGTTTAATTATCTAACTTATTTCTTATCAGCGTCCGCAATCAAAGTCCCATTATTCATAGACAAACAATTGATAATGAATACCTAAGTGACAAACATTCGCTATAATCACTTATTCATTCACCAAATAATTTAGAACCGCTAATTAAACCTGAATACTTAAGGATCTCGATTAAATGTAATTAAATCGTATAAACATCATAAGATAACACCCCTATTTCATCCAAGCAAGTGCTAGGATATTCAGCTACTCATTATTAAGTAAGAACAATCAAAAGAAGTAATTAGAACCAAAGTAAACATGATTTAATAAATAAAAGATGCAACCCGAGTAATTACAATGATTGTTGACGATTGATCGTAACCGATTAGATTAACACAATGAATGATCTTCAAAAATAATGAAAAACCCTCCAAAGAGCCTCAAAAATTCGTAACCCTAGTTCTAGTATCAAAAAGTTAGGTTAACAATCTTTAAAATTCGTATTTATACTTGATTCAGAAAAGCTGGTGGCCGCCCGAGTACGCGATCCTGGTGACACATACGCGATCGCGTAATAATAGTTAGTACGCGATCCTGGCAAATCGTACGCGATCGTGTAGTTTGTTCTTGGAACCCTCTGTCTCGATTTCAGTACAACGTACGCGAATTGGTAATCTTCACACGATCGCGTACCTAAGCCTAGAGTACTTCTGTGACGTTTTTAGTTGTAGGTACACGGAATTCTAACCCCTACGCGATTGCGTACTCTTCAGTAGTACGCGATCCTGGTGGCTTTACGCGATCACGTACTACTCTCTTTTCAGAGAATCCTGAGTTTTTCTCAATTTCTTCAACATTCGAGCTCTTTTCACCAATACTCCGACAATTATACCTGAAATCAATTTCCAACCTAATAAGTATCGAAAATTCACGAAATTGACTATAAACAAGTAAAGAAAACGATGATATCGCGAAGTATAAACATGTGCAAAATGAGCGATATCAAATTTCTCCACACTTGAACTTTGCTTGTCCTCAAGCAAACCATTATATACCAAATCAAAACAAGACCTCTCTTGCATTTTCAGAAACGAAGATCAGGTTTAATTTGCCAAGCCCGAATGCACGACCTAGCACCTCACATAAGGATAAGTGTTTAAATCACTCACTCTCAACCTATAAAACTACAGGGTAAGGGAATAAACGATATAACACTCGATCAAGCCAAGTCGTGATGCACTTTTACCATAGGCTTGCAAAAGGATCAAATCTCCACCGACTTAGGCATGAGCACAAAGTGAAGTCTCAGAGACGGTATTCTAACAATGTGTTGTAACATAACATATGTGTGAATGGAATGGGTATGTCAGACTCAATAATTGGTGTAAAATGGTAGTCAAAACCCGTGAAAAGGTAATGGAAATGTTGCCTAATCGTTTCAATATGTGACAGTAATATGCATAGGATTCATGTATCAATTCAATTAGAATTATATCTCACTTTCACTTAACAACTTTATATTCAACAGTTGCCAACTTATAATTCACATTGATTCACACTACTGATTGGGCTACTTGCATTCTGTGACTTTCTATGAACCATATTTAGCGAACTTTCGGACCAACCATCCTAGACCGGATAAAGACCTTCGGTGGCTAGGTGAAAAACACCCCTCGAGAAATACTTGTTCAGGAATTCAAAGGCCATTTAGTTGACTACAATTATCCAATCCTTAACATTAAGCTTTAATCTATTAACTTCCATAACTTTAGTTGTTTTCAACTATCAATTATTCAACTTTCACAACTTAAACAATTTCCTTTCAATTACAACTTCAATTAAGGAATTTAACATCTAGAATCCTTTTTAAAACGATTTAAGTCACATTTTAAACAAAATCAATTAAAAATACTAACTAGGCAACAAGGTTAACATTATAATGGTATGAATGTGAAAGTGTCTACAGGTTTCTAGCACTAAAAATGAGTGTTACGACCTGGGTGGACTGGAATATAAATGGTTTTAAGAGAAAATAAGATCCTAAATAATTGAGATTCCTTGACCAATTATTGAGATTCGTACTAATCAAATAAATGATCCATAACAGACTCGATAATTGGTTAGGAGATCAAAATTATTAGGATTAAGCTCCAAATCCTACAGAATACCTCATCATCATACTACCTCACCTATATCACATTTCCGTGATCTCACAGCGGCCTCGAAATGCATCACTAAGGCAAGTTCTAGAACAAACTACAATCACTGGCACACTCATAGCAAATAAACAATATAAACACTAAAGTGAAGTGTTTTATCAATAAAGGCTCAAAATATCTCACAATTTAATAGTGGGGCTACAAGGGTGCTAGTCATGCAATTCACCCAATGAAGTTGCTTTTATAACACATCTCTAAAAAATTTTCATGCAAGAGAGCAGATTAAGTCACTTTAACTAATATTCATCCTACGTTATGAAGCAACTAATCTTACGAGGACAAACTAATTCCTAGCAAACTATCATTCCTTGATCCGTTATTGGGATTCGTAAAGTTCTATTTTGGATAAACCAAGATCAATAACAGACCCGATAAGAGGTTAGAAACAATAGTTTACTAAGAATGAAATTCAAGTGAATTTACAACCTCCCCACACTTAAGACGTGCATTGCCCTCAATGCAACAAAAATATGCAATAAACACATGTGCGAAAGTAAAAGGGAACGAGTACTTCCCCGGGGGTTTATGCAGAAATCGTTGGAATGCCGTGTATATGATGTCGCTGAACTTACTGCCAACATATGCATGTCAATCCATTCTGAATATCCTTCTAACAAAATATAAAAAACTAAAAATAACTTATAAATAATAAAGATAGGTAGAGTGACATTGTAGAAACCGTACCCAAATGCCACTCACAACAAGTTTAGACCAAATATCCATAATAGCAAACACAAGTCTAACAACCAAACAAATAAAAGAAATTTAAACATAACTAAATACTACAAATAATAATAATGTCTCATGATCACAAATCATCCACTCTACTGCCAAGCTCCCCAACATTCCTGGGAAGGATCCGATGGGCCACCCTTATCGGACTGCTGCTTCAAATGCATCCTAACCTGGTGCTGCCTCTGCAACTCCACCAATGCCGCATCACGATCATACTCTGGTACCGGCAGATCAGCTCCAGGCTGGCCCCAACGCGGAAAATGATGATATGGTGTAGGATAAACATTCTCAAGTCCATGACAAATTCGCTCTGTGTTATGAATTAGCCACTTGGTTTGGTATCACTGAGCCCCAATCTCATACCTCATCTCCTTCTGAAAAGCTGCCTCCTACTGTCAATGTTGTTGAGTCTGCTCCCAACGCTCGTTACTATTTACCCGCATATCATCAAAACTGCGCATCAAGCCCTGCACCCAGCCAGGCTGACCCTGGTGCTGAGAGCTCGTGCCGTCATGAGGAGCATCATGCATCGGATGATCATACTCATCATTTTCCACTAATCGCTCATACTGCTGCCGAGGTGGCCCCTGATGGCTAATCTCTCTTCGGGGCGGTTGTGAAGTACTAGTAGAAGAACCGCTAGATGTGTACTCAACGTACTTACCCTTTACTCTCGAGACAGCCTTGGCGGCGTTATACATCTCATACCCTATCGTCAGCATAGGCTTACTTTCTTATATTTTGCGATCAACGTAACAAATTGACCCCCACAAACCTTGGATTTCCCCCAATACCGCTGGCATAAAAGTTTAAGTAACGCACCACGCAATATGGAATGTTAATCCGTTCCCCAAGTCTGAACCGCTCTAAAAACCACATATCCAGAACATTAACTTTCTCCGCATTTTTCCCATGGAGAGTAAGAGTATGCGAAAGAAACTTCTGGATTAACCTCAACCGCAAATTTTTGATAGCTCTCGAGGCATTACCCCCGATGAATACTCGGCATCACTCAAATTTCCCCAAATGTCACTAACAACAAAACCTTCAGTCAGTTTAGCTCCTCCCAAAATATACTCATCAAAATAATCGGCAGTAAGCTCCTCCTCAGTATAAATGCCTAAGCATTTAGCCATATCTCTCATCGACATCTAGTGATTCCGTCCACCTAACCGGAACCACAAGAAAAGATCGTCATCCATAGTGGTAACCTTACGGAGCGCCACAGTTGAGTAAAACTCCAAGCACAACTCCTTATAAATTGGTTCCCTGATTGCAAACAACTTTTCCCACTTACGAAGTTCAAGAACCTCGCCTCTCCACCTAATGGTTTGCCTAATCTCACGTCTCATTCCGTAAGCAAGTCTAGCCTCTTCCAATGGATGCCAATCAATGGTTCTCGGACATTCGAATTGTTTATCCAACATTTTCATCAATTTCTCGTTCCAGTTTTTAAATTCCAAGGACATCATGACAATGAATTGCAAATGTGGGTGAATATTCTCGGGAACCAGCTGGGAAGTGATAGACATTGGAATCGACGGTGCTGGAATCGAAGTTGAAGCGGCATCTTTGCTCTTCTTACTCCTATTTCTCTACAAAAGTCAACACACAAAAACAAACGCATACATGGACCTCATGTGTTAGTGTTAGCAATAATCGTAGGACATTTGACATTAAGAATCATAGAAAATGAGCGATTAATTATCAAAACCATCTAAGTCATAGCATCAACATTCTTCATAGTCTCTAACATATCAGAAGACTCACCAGTTGTTTTATCTCATCTAAATAATTAAATTGCGTCAACCTAGCATCCTAAGCCTAGACAATACCAAGTAATCAATCATATCATTTAATAACTCAAACCAAACAACTATGTATGTCATTGTTCAATCCAAACATATAAACATCATGGAATCATATTCGTGACTCATCCAACGGAAACAAGCTAAGCCTTACAATCAAGCTAAGCCTTACAATCATGAGTGATACGTAAATTTAAACAATTGTTCATCACAAAAGGCATATTCATTATTTGCATCAATCCACATATACCACAATATTCATTAACTTATAAAAGTAATCCCACAATTCAACAAAATAGAAGCTTGTAAGCGTCAAACTATATGCGAATTAACCACCTTCAACATCAAACAACCAAATCATCACAATTCACCTAACTGCATAAACCCTAACTCATTGTAATTTACAATTAGTAGAATGAGTAACTAAATCGTGCAACGGAAACACTAATTATCATAATGAACATATCTATTAATACAAACAATCACCAAGAAACCCCCAATTCAGATTACCCCAAATTTGGGATGAACCCTAATTTCACAAGTGCCCAAATTATGCAAGTAAAACCCAAATTCGTGTAATCAAACCAACAAGCAACACTTAGCAATCACAATAAGCATGAAAAACATACAATTAAACACCCCCACACTCGGATTTAGCCAAACCCGAATGCAAGTAGAAACCCCCAAATATCTTCAAATCAAATGGAGAAAAGGGCGTAATTAATACCTTTAAAAGATTAGCCATTGAAAGTTAGTGATTAATTGCAGATTTCGTGTGTTAATCGGTGGTTAAAAGTGTGTAATGTGTGTGTTTGCGGCGGCAAGTGGGGAAGAAAGGGGAGTTTGGTGATTTTGAAAACCTAGGCCCGTAAGAATTATCCCCGCCGAGGTACGCGATCGCGTAATGTAGTACGCGATTTGGTAAAGGGTACGCGATCGCGTGAATAAACGCGTAACACTCTTACGCGATCGCGTAATGTTGTACGCGATCGCGTACGTACAACGTGCAACTTTCTGATCACTTTTCTTTGAAAGGTACGCGATCCTACATGGGGTACGCGATCGCGTACTGTAGCTTTTTTTTTAAATATGAAATTTAAATTTAAATGACATGGAGTACCAGACACGGGTTGTCTCCCGAGAAGCACTTGGTTTATTTACAAGTCCAAAGCTAGATTCGCCTCCGAATTCAGTTGTCCTTGGGGAAAATTGCGAGCGTTTCCCACTCGCTTCCACCATCCTCTTCATGATACAACTTCAATCGATGACCATTCACAATAAAACTACCACCATCTGTTTTAAACAACTCGACATAACTAGAAGGATAACCGTGCTTGACCGTATACGGACCAGTCCAACGGGGTTTAAGCTTCGGTTGTTTCAGTTTAAATCTAGATTGGAATAAAAGTACCTTATCTCCAGCCCTGAATTCTTTTCTCATCTTCAGCTTCCGGTTATGCCAAACTTTGGTGCGTTCCTTGTATAGCTTTGAATTCTCATAAGCTTGCAATCTAAGCTCATCCAACTCGTGAAGTTGAAAAAATCTTTTCTCACAGGCTTCCACTAAATCCATATTACAACTCTTTAACGCCCAATAAGCCTTATGTTCAACTTCAACCGGCAAATGACATGTCTTACCATAAAGTAAATGGTAAGGTGTCGTCCCAATCGGTGTTTTGTAAACGCCCCAATGCATAGTCCAACTTATTTGACCAAATTGCCCGGTTATCTTTTACAGTTTTCTCTAATATTCTCTTCAATGCCCGGTTAGTGTTTTTGTTGGGTCACAAGGTTCCCAAAACTTTGATACAGATTAAATAACAGTTATCTCAACGTGTTAGTTTATATCCAAGTTTTATATCAAACAAGTTTAAATTAATCTAGGCGGAAAACAAGATTAATTTTGATACAGAGTTTATTATGAATCAAAGTATTATTCACAATAAAGTATTTGTCTCACACAGATGACAAAGTATTCAACCCCACACAGATGGTTTGAATACGATCCAAGTATTAGTATATTAAGATACAATTATCATAACAAACTTTAACAGTTAGTGTGGTAATGCTTTGAGCCTAAGCTTAAAGGTCTTGTATACTATTTTGCTTTTAGTGCTTGGTTTTCTTGGATACTTGGATATTTTGAAGAGTGTAATTGAGCTGCTATTTATAGAGTTGAGTATCAACATCTATTACCCAGCTCAGTCAGTTGTCCAAGGGATAACACATTCATCTTGGGCAACTTTGCACTCTACCCTTTTTGCTTTTCTTGGAAATAGAAAAAGCAAAAAGGTAAAAGGTTTTTTTGCTGAAAAAGTAAACCTTTATCCAATGTTTGACTTTACTCAAACATCTCTTCAGTTGTACTATAGCCTTGGGAAAGAAGAACTTCTTTTGTACGATTGTACTTTCATTCTTCAGTCTGTGCTCTTCAGTCTGTGCTCTCAGTCTGTGATCTTCAATCTGTGATCATCAGTCTGTGATCTTCAGTCTGTGAAGTCTTTTGTCTTCAATCTTCATTCTTCAGATAATGAATCCATAAGTCTTCTAGTAGAGCACGGCTTTTAGTCTGTGAGATTTCTTCAGTCTGTGCAGCACAGACTCAGAAACCATTCTTCAGTCTGTGCAGAACAGACTCAGAAACACAGACTCAGGAATTCACTAAGTTTTTCCTGAATACAACTGAGATAGATTTTGACTCTTCAGATTTATAACTTAGGTTTGATCATTGTTTTTCCCAACAATCTCCCCCTATCTGATGATGTCAAAATCTATTTACAAAAGATAATGTAGAAATAATAAATACTAAAGTACAACATAACTTATGAATCTTAGACTTATATATATAAAGTCAAAGTCATAGTTAGTATACAAAAATATTACAATTATTACATAAGATTGTAAATAACATAAGTATAACAATCTTCAGTCTTTTCTCCGAGCCTTGATCTCTTTCATCTTTTCCACTTTCCTCTTCAACAGTTCTTCCATTTCCTTATCAGATTTGTCTTCAAATTCTTGATACTCTAGGATGATCTTCTTGCAGATATCTTCAAGTCCAGTCATCATCCTGAGTTGGGAAAGGTTGTTGAATAACCAACTGATCAGTCTTCTTCTGAATGGTCTGGCTTGAGAATGTTTGCATTCCTTCAGCAGGGCAATACAGTGTAGCAGAGACTCTCTATATAGTCTATTTTGATCTTGGAAGCACTCTATCCCATTGATATCTCTATAGCACAGACCTTCAATGCTGTCAGTCTGTACATAAGATCTATCTATGAAAACAATACCTTTGGGTAGAGGATGCTCCCTTCTCTGCTCATTCTCTGTGGATAACCCAACTGACTTCTTCTTTATTACAAAGTTGTTTCCTATGCAGAACAACTTGTGTTCTTCTTCTGAGATAAGCCCCAAACTGAGAGCTAACTCAATCAGGTAAGATAGCTCATCCAGAACTTCTTTCTTCAATTCTTTGTCAGCTGCACTCTTCAAAAGATTAGCAATGGATTGCCATTCTTTAAGCCCTAGAGTGTACAGTTCATCCACCCAGGTCTTGATCCCCTTCATCTTTAGTTGGGAATCAAAGATATCCCTTTCAGGAATCCTCCTGGCCATTCTTTTCATCTTCCTGGCTCTCTTGATTTGCAGAGGTTGAACATCTTCTTCTTCTTCTTCTTCTTCTTCTTCTTCTTCTTCCCTTGGTCTCTTCAACTCCATCTGACCTTGGGCTGAGATAGTTGCAATTGGGTCTATGTGTAAGACAATGGATGACTCCCCCTGAGTCTGTGCAACCATCTTAGTATGTTCACCTGCCTGCAATCGCTCTTGCTCCCCCTCAGTCTGTGCACTCATATCTTCAGTCTGTGGCACAAACTGAGCTTCAGTGTGAGACTTCACCCTAGCACCTTCGGGTCCATCATCTCCCTCACTGCTATCTCCCCCTAAATCTAAGGATTTATTATTTAAATCTTTATCTTTTGAGGTTTTAGCTTCTGCAGACCCATACTTCATCTTCTCCCCCTTTTTGACATCATCTACTAAGTTTGAGAGGGTGGTCTGCATTTCATCTAACCTATTGGATACCTTTTCCTCCAGAATATCCACTTTATCCACCATAGTGAGCACAGGTACGGGTATATCTGCAGTTTTGTTATTAAAGGACATATACACAGACCCAGTTAATCTGGATTGGATGCACATGGAGAGTAACCTTATAAAAGGTACATTAAAAATTCGGTGTGACTCATTCATCAGTTTTAAAAGTTCTTGAAAATACAACTCTGCAAAGTTGATGTTTAAACCTGTGATAAATGAGCTCAACAGTTGAGTTTCAAACTCATTTAACTCCCCTGTGCTACCAGATTTTCCTCCTAGACTTCTAATGATGCCAGAGATTAAAAATTTCCATCTGGGGGTGAATCCTGACATCAAGATGGTGCCTTTTTCTTTGGTATACCCAACCAAAGTAAGAGAAGCCCTTGCTGCTTCTTTGGTTGAAATGGGTTCAAAATTATTTCCTAAAGGCAAGTCTAAGACATTCCTAATTAGCTCCTGATCAATGATAACTGCCCGTTTACCATGATCAATAGTACCAGTAATTGCAGTATTGGTACTGTTTGAGGAGCAAGTATACCACCATTCCATCAAAAAATTTGGGTATATTTGAGGAACTGAGTTGAAGAATGCTCCCCTTAATGGATGAGCCGACATAAAAGCAGTTAGTTCCTCAAACCCTTTATTCTTTTTAGAATTGGGAATGGAAATGGTAGCAACTTGATTATTAATACAGAGTTTTACCTGTTTACCTTGTTTAAAAGGTTTAGCCGCAGCGATGTTGGCAGGTGCCGTGTAAACCCATTGATCAGCCATTTTGAATGAAGAAATTTTAGAAATTGATTTTGAAAATGGTTGAGCGATTTAGGGTTTATAAACTCTGTTTGTTTTTGGTGTGCAAGTACGAATGAAGAAGAAGGGGAAAACAGAAGTGGGTATTTGAAGAAATTAAATTTCCGTTAAATGGGACCCACTTGACGGTTTATCCCTTTCTCTGCAACAGTAACATTGAAGCACGTGCACTTTTTGTATTGAGCAGATAAATAGACAACAAGCGCCAAAACTTTTAATGATTATTACCATAAAAATGGTTTTAGCATTAAATGCAGAGATATTGTTGTTTATTTATTTTTATTAAAGAAAATAAAAATAAAAAATAAAAGAAGGTTGTGCCGGCAGTGGTAACAGATTGATATAGCTAACAGTACTAACTTGTGAAAGCAGTACTAAAATTAACTAACAGTAGTAACTTGCGAAGGCAGTACTAAAGTTAACTAACAGTTGTAACTTGCCAAAGCAGTAGTAAAATCAACTAACAGTAGTAACTTGCTACATTAACAGTGTTAATTGTACCAATCTTTACCAGCAGTGCTAAAATATGAATTCATGGGGGCAGTGTTAAAAAGTCTATCAGTATTAACCAGCAGTACTAAAAGTAACTAGCAGTATTAATACTAATAGTACTAAAATACTAACCTTATGAATTAATAAAGCACAAAAATAGAGGGTCTAGTCTGAATGAATATGGTCAGTCTGTGTAGCTAATCTGGAAGAAGTCACACAGACTGAAACATATAATCAGTCAGACTGAGAGAAAATAACATAAGGTATAAAATCTTTTTGGTATTTTCTTAGAAAGTATGTACAAAAACATCTCTTTGTCTGTGCTTTTTGATTGTATGTAGCTGAGAATACAGTTATACAGATTGAAAAGCAGACACAGACTGAGAATTGAATCATACAGATTCAAGGTTTTACTAGGGGTTGAGCATTCCTAGTTGACCAAGCAGATACAAAAATCTATCTTCATTTAAAGGTTTAGTAAAGATATCTGCTAATTGGTCATTTGTGGGCACATATTTGAGAATCACTTTACCTTTCTCAGCACAATCTCTGATAAAGTGATGTCTGATCTCAATATGCTTTGTCCTGGAGTGAAACACAGGATTCTCAGTGATGGCAATGGCACTTTGGTTATCACACATGATTGGAGTTTTTGTAATCACCAAATCATAGTCTGCTAGTTGATGTTGCATCCATAGCAATTGAGCACAACAACTACCAGCAGCCACATATTCTGCTTCTGCAGTGGATGTAGCAACAGAATTCTGTTTCTTGCTTGACCAACTGACTAGTTTGCCACCTAGCAGTTGACATCCACCAGAAGTGCTTTTCCTGTCTAATTTACAACCTGCATAATCCGCATCTGTATATCCAATTAGATCAAAACCAGAGTCTTTGGGATACCAAAGACCCAGGTTGGGAGTACCTTTTAGGTACCTAAAAATCCTTTTTACAGCTTTTAGATGCGATTCTTTAGGTTCAGATTGATATCTAGCACACAAACATGTTGAGAACATGATATCTGGTCTACTTGCAGTGAGGTATAGTAGAGATCCTATCATACCTCTATAAGTGGTTTGACAGACTGACTTACCAGACTGATCCTTATCCAACTTATCTGCAGTGCTCATTGGTGTTTTCATAATTGAACAGTCCTTTAAAGAATATTTAGTAAGTAGGTCATTGACATATTTACCTTGGTTGATGAAGATACCATCAGGTTTCTGATGTACTTGTAGACCAAGAAAGTATGTTAATTCACCCATCATACTCATTTGATACTGTTTTGACATTAAGTTCGAAAACCATTTACACAATTTTTCATCAGTAGACCCAAATATAATATCATCAACATAGATTTGGACTAGTATGACATCTGCCTTGTTCCTTTTGAAGAACAAAGTTTTATCAATTGATCCTCTAGTAAAGTCATTACTAAGAAGATAGGATGATAAAGTATCATACCAAGCTCTTGGAGCTTGTTTTAGTCCATATAGTGCTTTCTGCAATTTATAGACATGATTTGGAAAATTGGAACTTACAAAACCTGGAGGTTGTTTCACATAGACTTCCTCCTGTAAGTTGCCATTCAGAAATGCACTCTTGACATCCATTTGATAGACTTTGAAGTCCTTGAATGCAGCATATGCCAAGAATAACCGTATTGCTTCAATTCTGGCTACAGGGGCAAAGGTTTCATCATAATCAATGCCTTCTTCCTGCTTGTAGCCTTGAGCAACTAGCCTTGCTTTGTTCCTGATTATCACTCCATCCTTGTCCATCTTGTTTCTGTAACCCATTTAGTTCCAATAATGGTTTTCCCTTTTGGAGCAGGAACTAGGGTCCAAACATTGTTTCTGTCAAATTCTGTTAACTCTTCCTGCATTGCTTCAACCCAATCATCATCTTTCAAGGCTTCTTCAGCTTTCTTTGGTTCAATGATTGACAGGAAGTTTGTGAAGTAACAGAAATTTGCAGTAGGTGAGCTTGATACTTGAGCTCTTGTTTGTACACCAGAAACATAATCTCCAATTATTTCTGTAATTGGATGATACTTGTGTTCTTTGACTCCTAGAAATGATTCATCATTGAATGGTAAATCATTCTCATTTGGTGGAAGAATAGCAGGACTGAGTTCTGCATCATCTTCTACACAGGGCAAGTCTGAGTCTGTAGAGTTCACAGACTGAAAACTATCAGACTGAACACATGTATCAGAAGAGTTTGAATCTCTGGACACAGATTCATCTTCTTTTGATGAAGGTACTGTCATAGAATGAGCAGGTTGAGCATCTTCATTATCACTTTCAGAGTCCTGTTGTTGGTTAACAACAACTGGGAATTGAGATTCAGATCCCACAACAGATAAATCTTCTAACAAATGAACATCAGACTGAGAAACATGTTCATCATTAGCAGAGGAAGCATCAAAGGTGACATTGATGGTTTCTTCAATTTTATTCCTTCTGTTGTTGTAGACTCTGTAGGCCTTTGAGATATATGAATAGCCAACAAACATTCCTTCATCAGACTTAGGTTCCATCTTTGCTAATTGATCTCTTTGATTGAGAATGTAGCATTTACTTCCAAAGGTCTGGAAGTAATGGATGGTTGGAACCTTCTTGTGATACAGCTCATATGCAGTTTTGCTATGCCTTTTGACCAAAATAGATCTATTTTGGGTATAACAGGCAGTGTTAACTGCTTCTGCCCAAAAATAAATCTTCATTTGACCATGGCATAACATGGTTCTTGCAGCTTCTATGAGTGTACGATTTCTTCTCTCAGCAATACCATTTTGTTGAGGAGTTCTGACAGAGGCAAAGTTTTGAATAATGCCTTTGTCAGTACAATATTCAATGAGAGTAGAATTCTTAAATTCTGTACCGTGGTCACTCCTGAGTTGCTTGACAGGTGCATCTTTTTGCAATTCTTCCCTCTTGATTAGATTAATAATCTCTTCAGGAGCATCACTTTTAGCCTTAAGAAAGATGACCCAAGTATACCTTGTGTATTCATCCACAACCACAAGTGTATACTTCTTTCCACCCAAACTGCTAATGCTCATGGGTCCAAACAGATCCATATGGAGCATATGCAGTGGTTGATCAATTGTAGCTAACAATTTGGATGGAAAATGGTTCTTGGTCTGTTTCCCTAGTGTACATGCAGGACAAATTTTGTCTTTTTCAAATGTAACATCAGGCAGACCTCTAACCAGTTTCTTCTTTGACAGGAGGTTAATATTTTTGAAGTTCAGGTGGGATAACCTCCTATGCCATAGCCAGCTTAGTTCTGGCACAGACTGAGTATAGAGACAGGTCTCTACATTGTTGTCTGCAGAAGAAAGATCCAAGAGATAGATATCTCTTTCTCTTTTGGCAACTAATATAGGTTTGCCTTTGGAATTATAGATAACAGCAGCCTTCTTTCTGATTCTGATTTCACCGTCATCATCACAAATCTGGCTAGCACTAAGCAGGTTATGCTTTAATCCCTCAACATAGGCCACCTTTGTTATTCTGATGTTGCCAGCCTTCACCACACCATAACCTTTTATCTTGGCAACAGAGTTGTCACCATATTTGACAGAAGGTCCTTCTTCTTCTACAAACTCTGACAAATTCTTCAAGGAACCTGTCATGTGTCTTGAGCATCCACTGTCTAGGTATCATTTGCTGTTACCCTGCACAGGACAAACAAAATCAATTAGTTACTTTTGGGAACCCATCTTTTGATGGGTTCTTTAGAGTTGGTTGAAGTCAATTCTTTAGCAGTTTTGATGCTAAGTCTGTGAAGTTGACTTTTAACCTCTCTATTTTTAATTTTGTTGTTTGTAGAAGACATTTGTTTGATCAAAACAGCCTTTGGCTGTTTAAGAATGGACTTTGTGCATTTAATACCTTCATGTCCCAGATTTCCACAGTTGTAACATTTTCTGTTCAACATAATGGTCCTTTTGGATTTTGGGTTATTATTTGCACTAGATCCTCTGTTAAACTCTTGTTTTGACTCAACAAATGTTTTAAAATTTGTGGTTAACTTCATTAAGTTTTCACTAAGCAGCTTAATGGTCTCAGTCTGGTTGTTAAGATTTGACTATTGAGAGTCAGACTGAATGTTAACACAAACAGATTTGGAGTTAAGTTTGCCAGACTGAAAATTTATTTTTCCAGACTGACAGTTAGATCTCACAGACTGAGATCTTTTTAACTCCTTTGTTACTGGTTTTATGCCTTTAGATTTATCATTTGGCATATTATTGTCTGGACCAGTTACAGACTGAGATGTGGAAGGTTCAAACACATTGTAACCTTTCTGTTTATTCTTGATTCCTTTTACCTCTTTTTGTCTTTTTAAAGATGGTACTGTGGGAATATTAACTTTGCCTTTTATAAATCTTTTCTTTTCAAGTTCTATAGTTTCTAAAGATTCATCAGTGATTATAAGTTCAGGCTGTTCAGATTGAGAAGTTTCACAGACTGAGATTTCTGAGTCTGTGTCTTCAGAGTCTGGCTCTGTCTCATATACTAGTTCTTTAGTAACTATTTTTGGTCTAACAAAAGCATTTGTCAATATAACTTTGTCTCCCACAGTATGACTAAAAGTATGAGGTAAAATCTCAGGTACAAATATAGTAGGTTTTGAGTTTATTTCTGAATTTATGTGACTTTTAAGATCAAACTCATCACCTATGACCGCTTGTATCTGAGCTGGAATCTGTTTGGATAAACAGTCCACATTTTTAAGTGATGAAATACACCAAGATTTACAAATCCTTTCATAATGATCAGCTTTGTTTTTATAAGCTTCTTTTTCCAGCTTGATCTTTTTGAGAAGGTCATATTGAGCATCAAGCTCAAGTTTGTACTGTTTATTTTGGTTTATTTCATTCGCTTTTGATTGTAGATCTTTTTGAACTTGACTGAGTTTGTTTTTTAAATCTTGTATTTCCTCCAGTCTTTTCAAAAAATCTACATAGATGTGTTCAAACATTTTATGTTTTTCTGCATCACTATAGTAAAGTTTAAAATGATTTACATTGTAAGCAGATCCTCTGTCCCAGTCTGGATGAACACATGCCTTTTCTGCAAATTTGACATCTTTGTCAAACTGGCTCTCTGTGATAGCCATTAAGCACATATCTTCATCATCCTCAGATGATGAAGATTCTTCATCTATCCATTGTTCAACAACCAAAGCTTTCTCTAATTTCTTTGGTTGTTGTTTCTCTCCAATTTTCTTGGAGTTGAAGTACTTTCTCTTGTACTTCTTGGCCTTTTCTTCCCACTTATCAGAACTTGAAGATTCTGCAATCTTCACTCTGCAGTCAGAAGAAATATGACCAACTTGCCCACATTTATAGCAAGTAGCTTTCTTAGGATCAAAAGTTGTTGCAACAAGGGCTGCAAATGGATCTTTTGCAATCCTTTTGGCATTTAGATCTTTTCTGGCTTTGGTTTCTTCAAAATTTAAGAGAAGTCCAAACAGACCAGATAGATCATATGTCTCAAATTTTTCACTTACAACTAATGAAGTGATAACTTCAGAAAAAGTGTTTGGAATGACATCAACAATTTTTGCACAGATTTCAAACTGTCCCTTGATGATATTATACCTTTCAAGATCATTGATTAAGATCTGAAATCTGGTATGAATATCAGTTAATGACTCATTTTGGCCAGCAGAGAAGTTCTCATAATTTCTTATAAGATTTTTCTTCTTTTGGGATTGTACCAAACTTACACCATCATATTGGTCAGTTAGAATATCCCATATGGCTTTAGCAGTTTTGCAGCCAGATATCTTAGCAAAGATAGGCTCAGTAACTGCATTGCCCAGTATGGATTTGGCCTTAAAGTCTAAAGCATATAGTTGCTTGTCTAGATCAGTCCAGGTATTTTTGGCAGCCTCAACAAATTTTTCAGGTGTCAAAATAATACCATTTGCATCTAAAGTTGCAGGAACTATTCTGCCAGGAATAATGGGTCCTTCCTGAATGACTCTAAGCATTTCATCATGAATGCTAGCAAGAAACCATTCGGCTTTCAATTTCCAGTGGGTAAAATTTACACCATTGAAGATTGGAATTCCCTTCCCAGCCATAGCAATAGAAGAAGTCATTTTTCAAGGAAGAAAATGTAGAGAAAAAATGGGTTTAGAAGATTGTTTGATAAACTGGGTTCCTTTGATCGTTAAAGATTAAATCTTTATATGCTCTGATACCAGTTGTTGGGTCACAAGGTTCCCAAAACTTAGATACAGATTAAATAATAGTTATCTCAACGTGTTAGTTTATATCCAAGTTTTATATCAAACAAGTTTAAATTAATCTAGGCGGAAAACAAGATTAATTTTGACACAGAGTTTATTATGAATCAAAGTATTATTCACAATAAAGTATTTGTCTCACACAGATGACAAAGTATTCAAACCCACACAGATGGTTTGAATACGATCCAAGTATTAGTATATTAAGATACAATTATCACAACAAACTTTAACAATTAGTGTGGTAATGCTTTGAGCCTAAGCTTAAAGGTCTTGTATACTATTTTGCTTTTAGTGCTTGGTTTTCTTGGATACTTGGATATTTTGAAGAGTGTAATTGAGCTGCTATTTATAGAGTTGAGTATCAACATCTATTACCCAGCTCAGTCAGTTGTCCAAGGGATAACACATTCATCTTGGGCAACTTTGCACTCTACCCTTTTTGCTTTTCTTGGAAATAGAAAAAGCAAAACGGTAAAAGGTTTCTTTGCTGAAAAAGTAAACCTTTATCCAATGTTTGACTTTACTCAAACATCTCTTCAGTTGTACTATAGCCTTGGGAAAGAAGAACTTCTTTTGTACGATTGTACTTTCATTCTTCAGTCTGTGCTCTTCAGTCTGTGCTCTCAGTCTGTGATCTTCAATCTGTGATCATCAGTCTGTGATCTTCAGTCTGTGAAGTCTTTTGTCTTCAATCTTCATTCTTCAGATGATGAATCCATAAGTCTTCAAGTAGAGCACGGCTTTTAGTCTGTGAGATTTCTTCAGTCTGTGCAGCACAGACTTAGAAACCATTCTTCAGTCTGTGCAGCACAGACTCAGAAACACAGACTCAGGAATTCACTAAGTTTTTCCTGAATACAACTGAGATAGATTTTGACTCTTCAGATTTATAACTTAGGTTTGATCATTGTTTTTCCCAACAGTTTTCAACGTGACCACTCGTTTGAGGGTGGTAAGAAGTCGAAAACCGGTGATTAACCCCATACTTCTTCAATAATTTCTCGAGTTGTTGATTTGCGAAATGACTCCCACGATCACTAATCAACGCTTTCGGGATCCCAAGTCGACAAAACAAACCTTTCAAGAAGTCAGTCACAACCCAGGCATCATTCTTTGGCAAAGCATTTGCCTTCGCCCACTTTGCCACATAATCCACCACAACCAATATGTATTCACACTTACGAGAAGGCTTAAATGGAGCCATAAAATCGATGCCCCATATATCAAACACCTCACAAACGTGGATGCTTTGTTGAGGCATTTCATCTATTTTGGAGATGTTGCTGGTTCTTTGGCATGCATCAAAAGTTTGACAAAGAATTTGTGCCTCTTTAAAAATCGTGGGCCAATAAAAACCCGCATCGAATACCTTTTTACCAATAACAGAAAGTCCATAATGTCCACCGGTCGGTCCATGATGGCACTCATCCAATATTCTCCTTGTTTCAGCTCCGGATACACATCTCCTAATCATTCCATCCGCATATACCCAAAACAGATACGGGTCCTCCCAAAAATAATACTTCAAATCAGAAAAGAACTGACTCTTCTGTTGATGTGTCATCCCTTTCCTTACAATACCTGCAACCAAATAGTTAGCAAAATTCGCGAAACATGGTGCTTCCTCCTCATCCTTAGCATCGTCACCTACTTGCAACAAATATTCCTCTGGAAAGGCATCATCAATGTCAGTATCGCCTAACTTGTCTAGGTTTGGATTTTCCAACCTTGACAAGTGATCGGCGGCAAGGTTATCGGCCCCCTTTTTATACTTTATCTCAATGTCAAATTCTTGTAATAACAAAATCCAACGAATGAGATGGGGTTTGGCATCCTGTTTAGCAAATAAATACTTAAGGGCCGAGTGGGCGGTGAACACAACAGTTTTAGACAACACAAGATATGGCCTAAACTTATCAAAATCAAATACAACAGCTAAGAGCTCATTTTCAGTAGTTGTATAATTTTGTTGAGCCCCATTAAGTGTTTTACTAGCAAAGTAAATTGGCCTAAAATGATTACCCTCTCGTTGTCCTAAAACTGCACCTAATGCAAAGTCACTAGCGTCACACATTAACTCGAAAGGTTGTGACCAATCGGGTGAAACCATAATGGGTGCATTAGTGAGTCGGTCTTTTAAGGTCTCAAATGCGTTCAAACAGTCATCATCAAACACGAATGGCACATCCTTTTCTAGAAGTTTGGTCATAGGTCTAGTGATCTTAGAAAAGTCTTTAATGAACCTACGGTAAAAACCCACATGACCTAAGAAACTCTTAATGGCCTTCACATTGGTGGGAGGAGGTAACTTGGCAATGACATCAATCTTTGCCTTATCAACCTCGATCCCCACACTAGACACCTTGTGTCCCAAAACAATCCCCTCATTAACCATAAAATGGCACTTTTCCCAATTCAAGACTAAGTGTGCCTTCTCGCATCTTGTCTAAGTTAGACAAGCAAGATTCAAATGAATTTTCAAAAACTGAAAAATCATCCATGAAAACCTCCATGGAGGTCTCAATCATATCCTGAAAAAAAGCAATCATATACCTTTGAAAGGTGGCTGGGGCATTACACAGCCCGAAAGACATCCTTCTATATGCATACGTACCAAAAGGACAAGTAAAGGTCGTCTTCTCTTGATCTCTAGGGTCTATAGGGATTTGAAAATATCCCGAAAACCCGTCAAGAAAACAGAAGAACTCATTTCCTGCTAATCTCTCTAACATTTGGTCAATAAAGGATAAAGAAAAATGGTCTTTACAGGTGGCATCATTAAGTTTCCTATAGTCTATAGAAACAT
This sequence comes from Gnaphalium uliginosum, assembly GCA_963930675.1. Lineage (NCBI taxonomy): Eukaryota > Viridiplantae > Streptophyta > Magnoliopsida > Asterales > Asteraceae > Gnaphalium > Gnaphalium uliginosum. Next base: position 10,069,364 of record OZ005683.1, on the reverse strand, counting down.
GTCATCCCGTGACTGTCCTAGTTGGAACCAATTCATTCCGGTCATTCGTTATTACAGTCATACCCCCCTTTTTAGGTACACAATGGACCGGGCTCACCCAAGGGCTATCAGAAATCGGGTAAATAATACCCGCATCAATTTTATTAAGTATGAAGTTGAATTTTTTTTTGCTTCGCAATTAATTTTTAAATGTGAAGCTTATTATTATTTTTTTTTTGCTTCACATAAAATTTATGAATTTCGAAGGTTGAAAATTAAACTTTACACATTCACAAATTTATGTGAAGTCAAAATAATTAAGCTTCACAATTAAAAAGATTTCTAAATTTCTGAAAGAAAACTTTTTGGATAATGTAAGGGTTCACAATAAAAAAACGTATGTGAAGTAAAAAAAATAAAAGTTCAAACTAAAAACAATTGTGAATACAAATTGAGATTGTTTTCACCATTTCTATTTTAACTCTTTGTTTTCACCAGAACTCTACCCTATATAGTGAAATGATCAGGTGACAACTAAATTATGGTGAGAACTATGAGAACTAGGCCTTTAATCCATTTTCATAAGCGGACTAAAATTTATGAGGGCTTTTGGATTAAAAAGCCGACAGACACCTATAAACTTGTACGCTCCTGCTCTTCTCTCTCAGTCAACGTTAAATTTCACCAACCCCTTTTAGGGCACAGACGAGTAACAACGCGTATATCATCGTCGCGATCAAATTATGAAGAGGGAAAATTGAAATTGAAGAAAACAAAAGTTGCAACTACACTTTGTATCCAGATCTGAATCTCTACACGCAAACAAAGAACAAGAAAAAACGCCTTACAATTTTTGAAGTTGCATCGAAGAAGAAATAAGAAAAGATAAGCATCAATTTTGCTATCAATTTTTGAATTTTGCTTTAAAAGAAGACAAAATGAGAATGGATAAGCATAAATTTTTATTATTATTATTTTATTCGTTTGAATTACCCTCAATGGCATTAGTATGGTAACAATTCAATTTTGTTTTCTTATGTATGTATATGTACTGTATATTATGTTGATGTAAGCTAGTTGTATACAATTGATTTTGTTTATAGAACCATTTCAATTTCATATAGTTTTTCCATTTTTATGTTTTTTGACTTTTTACAAATCGCCGTGAAAATTGCAATAAAGTATTTTGCACCCAGGTGAAGAATCTAATTTGCACATATGAATCAGGTGCAGAATCTTATTTGCACTCATAAATCATGTGCATAATTAGTTTTGCACCCATGAGTTAGGTGCAGAATCAGTTCGCACCCATATATCGATTGCAGAATCAAAAATTAATGATGATTAAAAACTGAATTTAGTGATGTTATTTGTTTAATTAATGCAATTGGTATATTTTGTTTGATTTAAATGCTATTAGTTTTAAATTAGTTTTCAGAGTAGAGAAATGGTGCATATAGTTGTAGTTCTCACAGTTGTCACGGGATCCTCACCCTATATATATATATAGTAGTAGGTTACATGCGCAATGCTGCACTAGTACGGCACCTTATACGTAAAAGACGAGATTAGTTTATAGGGTTGAGTGATAAAACTTACGTTTGACAGTTTGTGACACCCGGCAAATTAGGCCGTCATTTGTACCTAAGCTAGGTCATTATTACGTGTATTTAGTTTGAAATAGGACTAAGTACAGTAACATTTTGTATATTGTTATATACACGCGTACGTAATTATATTTAATTACACGAATTCGATCTGATGGAATCCGACACAATAAATACGGACGTTGGTGAGAAACATTTTCTTAAATAACGCGACTATATTAAATAATCGTTACTTAACATATATTATTATGATAATATATTAAACGTTTCACGTTTTGTACAAAACATACCGCACGCGACGAAAACGTGCGAATCGAACCCGACACCCGGACGAGACCCGACAATATTTTGGAAAAGGTTCAATAATGTATTTAAAACTATTTGGCCAACTCAAAATAACAACTTCGTATCAAAAACAATACGCGAAAGTTAAACATTAACGATTAAACTTTAACACGCGCGATTAACGTTTAACCGATCAAATAACGTAACATGAAATCGCGGAGCGAGTCATGAGCCCGAGGCCCAAGATGGGCCAAGCCCATTTCGGCCCAGCCCAGGCCCAACCGGCCCCCTTTGACCCCCTTTTCTTTTGACTCCACACCCTTTCAAACTTACATATTTCACAAACACTTAAACCTTCTTTTTCTCTCAATTCTTTACTCTCTCTCTCTCAATCTCCAACCATAACCACCACCACCACCACCACCATTCTCAGCCTCTTCCAAGTGTTCTAGTCACCACCAACATCATCTACATCGCTACGAAGAAGGAGAAGAAGCGAAAAAACAAGAATCAAGTCGCAGCAGCCCTTCCTTTCTCATTTCGGCTCTAGCTCACGTTTTTGTTGTAAGAATCTCTTCAAATCTCGTTAATTTTCCTTGGATAATGTTCATATACATGTTAGATGTTCATTTCCACTAATTATGTTCAAGATCTAAACCGAGCACGTTTGACCAAGTCCTCGAACTCGAAAACACATCAGAAACGTAGTGTCGCACCAGGCCCAAATTGGGTGCGACACTACCCCTGTGTCGCTACTGTTAAAACCAGTACTAACCTGCGACACTACCCTTAGTGTCGCACACTTATTGATTTTCTCGACTGCGACACAAAACTTCAGTGTTGCAACAAATTAAATTCTTGCCACTTGCGACAATAAGCCCAGTGTCGCTACCATTTCAAGTGTCGCATTTACTTTCTCTGTGTCGCATAAAACAACTTAATCACAACTATGTTTTCACAAAGTATTAGACACGCGTAACAACGAATAATTACATACGACACTACTCGGACATGCAACGCATCTACTCTTATAAGTACACAACGAAATAAAACATAATAATAATGTCTTCGGGAATTATTATTACAAAAATGTCACCAACGGGCCGTACATATTTTCCAAACACAAACGATAAATAAACATTTGGACATAACTAGTTGAGTGGACAACTAGCATAAATGATCTTTTGAGACATTCACTTACTCATAACCTTATGTGTTTAGGGCGCTAGGAGGTTACATTTTGGATATACGTTTATTGATTTAAACGCACGCTTTCAAGACTCAGTTGAGTCTCATAGCCCCGCTTTTACTGTTTTTAAATATTGGGGTGAGAATACATACACTGCTTTTCATGAACACGAGTACAGAAACATACATATACGGATTGCATGAGTGGTTTTACTTCTAATCCACACAAAAGTCCTCTACACATCATAGTTTCGTTAGTATGGATCTTAGCGCGAGTATTAATGAATAGATCTATTTGGGATTGACCATCCCCGTTCGGGTTAGTAGCGCTAACTGGTCAAACGGGCGCATTATTATTTGTTCATACGGTTAAGCTTCGGACTATGAGCTCATGGCAGTAGTATACATTATTTTTTTGCATACGTGCAACGCTTATAAATCTCGTGGTTCACATTTATACTTTGATATCTAAACCTATGAACTCACCAACATTATTGTTGATCATTTTAGTATGTATTTCTCAGGTTCATAGCAACAGTAGGATTCCTTCGGGAGAACCACATACTAGAGTCTCATGATTTCACAACTACATTACCAGAGATTCATTTGCATTACTTTTTATAAACTGTTATGTAATAGAATCTCCCGTCGTAGACGCAGACTCTAGAGATTATATTTTGAAACGATGAACAATATGTTTTCCAACATCTTATCAATGAAATCGTAATTATTTCAAAACGACTCATGTAGAAGTCGTTCGTTGTAACTTTGTGTAATGATTTCTGATTAGCCGCACCCCGATCCAACTTTCGCTGTACAGTAAATTTGGGGGTGCGACACAGTTAATATGTGATAATTGTAATTGTGAGTGTTGAATTATGGATATGAATTATAATGAATTAATAAGAGTCATCGTTGCTGTTGCAAGTGTTTTGATTTATATTGAAATGACAAGTGCTTATAAGATACATATTTTTGTTGGTGTTGGTAATGAAGTTATACAATTAATATTTATAGTTATGTTTGAGTCAACATATAATATTTGTTTGGAGTTGATTTATGTAGCGATTTGAATTTGACGAGTCATTTATTGTTTTAAAAATTAAATTACTTTTTTATAGTAAGTCTTGATTTACAAGTAAATGATATTACTTTTAATTAATTTGATGTAGTTTATTAATTATTACATATCGATTCTCTAAACCTTCAAAACAAACACAACCTAAACTCTTATTTTCGCGACATATATTATTGCTTTAACAATTTCCAAATAAAGCAAAACTTATGATGGTGGTTTGTTTCCACCAAGTAAAAATGTGACAAAAATGAAAATGGTATCATACGATCATGATGGATCGTGCGTGCTATCACCAAATGTGGGGGCCCTGAGATCCAATATAAGTCATCCTATGTGACAATTTATTCTTTTTTAGACCTCTGTCAACGGCCATCGGTCGTGGCCGTCGGTTTTTGCCGACGTAGCCGACGTTGTTGGCACGGGTCGTTGGTCGTGGCCGTCGGTTTTTGCCGACGTAGCCGACGTTGTTGGCACGGGTCGTTGGTCGTGGCCGTCGGTTTCCCGCGTCAGTTTTGCGACGGGAGAGAGAAGCGTCGGTGTGTTTTTCTCTTTTTTTTTCTTTTTTGTTCAGTTGCAGAAGCCAGGAAGCCATGAAAGAAGGATGAAGAGGTTGATGATGGATGAAGTTTTAGGTTATTTTAAATAAGTGGGCTTTAAATAGATTTTTTATAATAAATGGGCCAGATTTTTTTGGTTTTTAATTAGGTTTTCTTCATGATAAATGTGCTTTTAAATTAATGGGGTTTTGTTTTAATTTTTTAATTATTTAATGTTTTTTTTAATTTTCTTTTTAATTAATTTATTGTTTTTAATTTTAATGAAAGTATTTTGTCTAAGTTTGTAGTTTAAATAAATAACGTAAATATTGTGTGGGGTCCAGAAAAAACTGAAGTGATGTTACTATTGGCAGTATAATGTTAGTTTTGTGTCAGTTTTGTAAACTGCTGACGTGACGCTGATTTGGTAAAAACTGACGGCGTCAGTTGTGTTCACTGTTGGCGGTGGTCTTAGTAAATGACATTCATCGTCCATAATATTTTTCATGCATTTTACTCGGTCGAATTTTTCACGGGTTCAGTCCCTTGATTTGAATTTTCGTTTCACTCACCATTCCCTAAAAGGTAAAAAAGTCTTAAAGGTTTGAGAGTATTCTAGTCATTTCACGAGGAATGATGGACTGTGAGTGAAACGAAAATCCAGGTCAAGGAACTCGAAAAAATTCGACCTCACGACGAAGTGTACAATGTATGACAAAACATCATGAACGAGAAATCTAATTTAATCTTTCTTTCTTTTTTTTCAATTTCATTTCCTGGTAATGAAAGTTTTGTAACTAATTAATTAATGTATTAATTAGTGATAACATTGATGATGTGACATTTATATAGATTCAAGGGTTACTGCACTGGAGGGTCATCCTACTCTTCAAAAAAGTTCCTTTGGGCATTGTACTATTTTTGCGTCTATTCAGATCATTGTACTAAAACTTTTATACTTTTAAGTTATTGTACTAAAAATTATACCCCTGAGTTACTATACTATATGAAAATATGCATTTATTTAATTATACTATTTTTTCCCTTTTAGATAACTAAACTTTTGAAACGTGATATTTTCAAATCATTAAAAATTTTCAAAACAGCTATTCGAAAATATCATTATATGGTTCAGAAATATATGTGTTAATTATGGTCCTGTATAAATATTTTTCAACTTTAAATTATAAATTTTAATTAATGGTGGTGACTAAATGTTTGAACATTATGCGTTTGTAAAGTAGTAAACGAACCAAACAAGCTCAGGTGATGTTTATTTGTTTACGTTTGTTCATTTATGTTGGTTTTTGTTTGTCGATTTAATAAACGAACATCAACGAATTTATTTTTTTAAGAACGAACAATAACAAAAAAATTCATTTCGTTTTAAGCATTCATGGTCATTTATTTGCTTACAAACATCATTTGAGTTTGTTACAACTCTACACGCGCATAATATTCAAATATTTATCCACCACCATTAATTAAAATACTTGATATAAAGTTGAAAAATATTTATACGCAACCACAATTAACCTATATATGCATGAAGTAACAATATTTTTGAAATGTTATTTTGAAAAAGTTGAATGATTTGAATAACATATTCTAAAAGTTTAGTTGCTTAAATGAACCAAAAAATAATATAATGAAATAAATGAATAATTTATATAGTACGATAACTTAAAAGTACAAAAATTTTAGTACAATGATATGAATAGACGAAAAAATAATACAATGACCAAAATGAATTTTTTTGAAGAGTACAGTTACCCTGCAGTGCATTAACCCTAGATTTAAAATTAAAATAGAGGTAAAGAAAAGGGCTGGAAAAAAGATCAATTTCGTTTTTAAGTTTTTTCTATTTCGTGGACATACATAACGAATGTATTATATTCCTTGTTTTTGTCGCTCTTTCTTCTTCTTATTCTTCTTCTTCTTCTTCGTATAAACCAAAATCTCATAGAAGAATTTGGACTCTTCGATGAGTTTCTATTTTGCGATTCAATGGTGAAGATTTAAAGTTTTGTTAACTTTTCAATTAAAATTAAAATTTATGCTATAGTTGAAAAGGAAAAAAAAAAACCCGGCCATTCTCCTCCCGAGTCCCAACTATCATGCACATAGCCATGAAAAAAATACGATGGCGAATTTTTGTCTGGATACAATTTTAATCTATGTTTTAGTACAAGGTACGTGATCCTGGTGAGGGTACGCGATTGCGTACCTACAATGTGAAAGTTTCTGTGACATTTTCTTTATTAGGTACGCGATCGCGTGACCCCTACGCGATCGCGTATTGAGTCCTGGGTCAACTCAAGTTTTGAACTCAAATTCAAACGGGTCTAACTTTTGACTCGTAAATAATCAACTCACGAAATCTTCACATGCATCTTTTACTTGACCTAACAAACATATTTAAAATGACTCTTTTCCAAATTTCACAATAATTGACGATTATGACTTTCAACTCAAAACGGCCATTTTGAGCAGAGGCTATGGACACCGGACCGAAGACTACGGCCATTTTGGTACTCCTTGCAACAAATGCAGAGGCTATGGACACCGGACCGAAGACTACGGCCATTTTGGTACTCCTTGCAACAAATGCAGAGGCTATGGACACCGGACCGAAAACTGTAGGGTCAGAGTCTGCTTCGAGTGTGGAATCGCTGGACACTTCAGGAATGATTGTCTGAAATTAAACAACAACAACAACGCCCGTCAGGATCCGTAACTTTGTTTCGGGTATGATACTTCCCGACCACTTAATTATTTCAACCTTATTCGATACTGGGAGAGCTTAGTTCACTACATTATCACGCCTCAATGACTGAGATACTAAGCACTATTGTATGACTGGCACCGCAGAATCAGCATCGTAGAACTTGCCTTTGAACTTAACAAGCGAATTCTCTCACACAAACTACGAACTACATAGGAAAGTTTTTCCTACTACGAACCACATAGAAATGTTTTCCTACTACGAACCACATAGGAATGTTTCCTACCACGAACCACATAGGAATGTTTTCCTACCACGAACCACATAGGAATGTTTTCCTACTACGAACCACATAGGAATGTTTTTCCTACTACGAACCACATAGGAATGTTTTCCTACTACGAACCACATAGGAATGTTTTCATACTACGAACCACATAGGAATGTTTTTCCTACTACGAACCACATAGGAATGTTTTACCTACAATGAACTATATAGGAATGTTTTCCTACAAGGAACCCTATAGGAAATGATTTTCCCTACGATTGACTAATTAGAAATGTTTTTCTTACAATTTGTAAACTGGAACAATTTTCCAAACATATACGAATGAATGTGATTACATCACAAAAACGAACTTTCTCTCCTAGACTTAATGAACGCTAGGAATACCAGCACTTCTCCTTAGACCCCACATGACCTAGACTACGAACTAAATTTCGGGACGAAATTTTTCTTAACGGGGGGAGAATGTGACAACCGACACTTAAGCGTATTAAATTACCTTAAGCTTGATTATCATTACTGGTATTTAGTTCGAAATAGGGCTAAGTACAGTAACATTTGTATATTATATATACACACGCACGTAATAAATTGTAATTACGCTGAACGATCGGAAGGATTCCGACACTATAAATACGGACGTTGGTGAAAAACATTTTCTTAATTAACGTAACTATATTAAATAATCGTTATTTAACTTATATTATCACGATCATATAGCAAACGTTATACGTTTCGTATAAATCGCACCGTACGCGACGAAAACGCGCGAATCGCGCCCGACCCGAACAAAACTCGACTTATATTTTAGTAACTTAAAATGAAATATTTTAAATAAAACTTCAATCAAACTTACGCGAATAAATCATTAACGAAAAATTGGAATAATAAAGGTTTAACGTTTAAACGAACGACGAAATGAACTGGTAAACGAGCACCGCGCGTAACGTAAACTTGGCGAACAAAATTAAGACAACCCACATCCTTGTGGGCCCCCCTAAAACCAGCCACTCTACACCATACCTCCCTCTCCCTCACTCTACACCATACCCCCTCACTCCCTCATTCACTTTCACACTCAACCATTCTCCCATCTTCACTCAATCTCTCCCAACCTTTTCTCCTCTCACTCTCTGCGATTTTCAGCAGACCACATCACCACCACAAGCCACCACAATCACTACCATAAACCACCATAGCACCACCATTTCGGTTTGCAAGAAAACGCAAGAAAACGCAAGAAAACGAGCTCACGACCTTCATTCTTCGTGCTTTCATCAACTTCTTTGTAAGAAACTCTATCCCTCTTTTATATTACTTGAAACACACATATAAACATGTTATAAAGTCCATATAAAAAGATTATGTCCAAAAACAAAGTCGAAAATCGTTTTTGAAAACATAAAAACACTAACAGTTTCTGGGTAGAAACTTGGCCCGACTTCAAGGGAAAGTTTCATGCTAAAAACTTAACCAAAATGGACGAATCAAAAAACAAAAATTAAGTTTAAAGAGTTAGCTTTCACCTCCAAGTAATTTCATAATTTTTCGACACCGTTTGATACCCGAAAATGATTTTACAAAAATGTGTCGCCAAACTCTTACGAGTGACAGGTTTTTGACTCAAATTCTCGAGTCCATAACTTGAGAAATACACCTCCAAATGACTTGAAACCACCGCCAAAATATCACAAATTTTGTTAGGTACAAATGTCGTTTAGATAACTTTCTTTAAAAATGGGTAGATTTTGCTCAATAATTCGATCTTTGAACATGTGTCCAGATTGGTCAATTTTGAACCTCAGAGGATAGATAGAATTATTAAAAATATTTAGACTTGCTCAAAAAATCCAAAAAAAATACTGAAAATAACTAAAACATAGTAGAGTAACCATGAATTTTTTTGAAATTTAATTCGGACATTTACTTAGCCAAATCGTGTGGACAAAATGTATGATTTTTCTGGAAAACCTGCGAAGTGAGATTTGAGAGTTGACTTTTTGACCGCGAATTGAGACTTGCGAATTGACTTTTTGACCTGCGAACTGAGACTTGAGAATTGACTTTTTGACCTGCGAACTGAGACTTGCGAGTTGACTTTTGACCTGCGAAGTGAGACTTGACTTTTTGACCTGCGAACTGAGACTTACGGGTTGACTTTTGACCTGCAAGTTGACACTCTGACTTGCGTTTTGAGACTGTACGAACTGACCAACGAGCATCGAATTCGCGTAACGACAACTATACTTCATACGATATAACTTACACATATAATACATATACTGTTATAAGTATACAACGAAACAAACATAATAATAATGTCTTTAAGAATTATTATTACAAAACGTCACCAACGGGCCGTACATGTTTTCTAAACACAAACGATAAACAAACTTTGGACATAACTAGTTGAATGGACAACTAGTACAAGTGGACATTAACCCTCCACTTGCAAACATAAGTGGACATTAACCCCCCGCTTACCTACAATCTTATGCGTTTAGGGCGTTAGAAGGTTGCATTTGGGACAAGAACACCCACTAATTGCTATATTTTCTTACAAGACTCAGGTGAGTCTCATAGCCCCACTTTTATGAACACACTGCTCTGTTTTTATGAACACAAATACTATGAAAACACTTATACGGATTGCATGGGTAACTAAACCAAACTACGATGGTCTCCAACAAATATCATAGCCCGTTAATACTAAGCGCGAACATTATGGATAGATCTATCGGGAACTATGAGCCCATGGCAACTACGGTTAATGTCCTGGTTTATACACTTAACTGGAGACACCAACTACGGTTAAGCTTCGGAACTTCGGGTGCGACAGAATGTGTGTAGCTCATACGTGCTCGGAATGCGTTCAGTTGATCTTCGGGTGTTATATCTTCTCCGCTCTTTATCCATTTTGCTTGATTCTTGATTCTTGATTCTTCAATCTCATAATCACCTATGAATCATAAAATAGTAGTTAGGGAGTATATATCATAAGGTAAATAAAAGTGGAAGAATCAAGTGAAGTTTATTTGCTTTGTTTTGCATGTTATTCGGACGTTTTTAGTGATTTTTGCTGCAGCGTCTATATTTGAACCTCTTTAGTGAATTTTAGTAAATAATCATTATTTTAGGATGTTTTCACCAATTAATAGTTCAAATAGCGAGAAATATTGTACATAAAAACATGACTTTTTACGTTACAACAAAACTCATTAGGACTCTTTTCATACACTTTCGACGATCATTTTTGGACAAATCAATATGCCAAATGGGTCGATTCATAATACGACCCAAACATCATTTTAATCAATCATATTTATCACCAAAATACTTAAACTTTAACTTGGCTCAAATCACAATCATTTTATAACTTTCACAATCCAAAAGTTAAGTATTAGTTTATCCAACCTTTACAATCCCTTTTACAACCAAAAACATTATTTAGGCCATTTCGACTCATATCACCATTACACCCTCTTTACTAGTTTTAAACCACATACATACAACCATTTAGTCACAAACACTAAAATTTACAAGATGACACTTTAACAACTCAAAAGGAATGATTTCAACCCAGACCTACCCTTTTACTGTAAGGAGTCTTAAAAGATTACATATTAACTTTTCAAAATAGGCATTCCAATATATATCTAGAGCATGATTAAAGGATTACTTACTACAAGCAAGTAACAAGTCCACCACTACTCCTTTTTGTGCCCCTTGACCCACTAGGCTCACCTACATACATTACAACAAAAGGGTAAGTCGATGTGCTTAGTAAGTAAGGAACATAACAATAACATGATTAATAATAACATTACAACATAATCATCAAATTAAGGATCCCCAATTTTATACATTTGGACTCAAAGAGTCTATCACATGGTGTCATGTGCATAGCTAATTGAATACTTTTGTATCTCAATTACCACCACTTGAATTCCACCATTAAGGGATGCACATTGAACACTCTCATGTATCTCAATGACACACCTTGTTAACAACCTCAAATGGTACACACTTAACTACTCTTTGTAATCCGAATGCTACCACTTTAATACATACTATTCCATTACTTACCTTGCAAGAGTGGTCAATTAAGCACAAGCAATCATTTCCACTCTCAATCACCTATACATATCATTACATATACATGAGTTACTAACAACTCAATTTCACCTCTTTTACACACTCCTAGTTAAAATTTAAGTGTCCCATCTCTACTACTAATTTCTAACTAGTCATTCATGTACTTACCACATACAAATACATACACCCAAGAGTGATTAAGTTGTCATTTAACAACAACAACTACAACCTAATATCATCATCATACATAATTACTTATAAGTCATCAATTCTCATAATATGATGAATTTAGTTCTTCTCTATATAGAATCATTATTATAAGTTCATAACAATTCAACATCAATCATATAACTTTCCTATACTCATAATTTCATCATTCCCTAAATTTCTCAAGTTAGGGTTTATCATCCAAAATCATACAACCACTAAATTAAAAAGTATAGGATATGATTCTTACCTTAGAATAAAGAATTAAAGTATTTGCAGCTTAATTTCAAGAACCTAGCTTCAATTTTGTTTCTCTTCTTCTTGCTCTCTTTTCTCCCTCTCATTCCAACACACATATGGAATTAAGTTTCCAAATTTTAGAAGAAACAAGGGATTTATTTACATATATTCACTTCCCACCCTCAAGTATCTCCATTAGGCACTTTCAGCCCCTCAACTACTACTATTAATACTTTGAACCCCTCAACTATTATCTCATTTTGTAACACCCCGAAATTTATTAAATTTAAAAAGTTGTGTACTGTTATGCGACACAAGGGCTAGTGTCGCAGGTAGCGACACAGAGCCACGTGCGACACAAGGCTTGTGTCGCAGTGTCGGGCAGAAAGTCGGTTTTGAGGGGTTAATTGTGTAATTAAGTGATAAAATTAAAAATAAGACATATTCAAAACATTTCCAGAATCAGGTACCAAGTGAAGAAACCTATCTTATATGTGTTTTGAAAGTTTTAGAGAGAGAAAGTAAGCAAAGTCAAAGAGAAATCAAGGAGAAATCAAGAATTGTTAAGGAATTGAGTCTTGAAAGTGTTGATTGATAATTACAAGCTATCTCAAGGTAAGAATCTGAGTTTATTATGACTTTGAAAGTGTTAGTTTGTGGGGTTAGTGAGGATGAAATTTAAAATGTAAAATTTAAGAATTGGGTAAAAGGTTTTGTTTGTTAAAGCAAGCTTGGATGTGTTGTGTCGTGCTTTATCATCTAAGAAACTTAATTGAGTTGAAGAGTGTGAATTTTACCCAGAAACTTGTCAATCTCAGAAGGTTTCTGCTGCCCTGTTCGTCATTGCGACACAAGGCTTGTGTCGCAGTGACGGTGTCGCAAATTTAAAACTGTTGCTTTAGCGAACTACTAGTTGGTACTGTTGCTATAGCGACACTAAAAGCTAGTGTCGCAGCTTATGTCGCTTGTTTCCACTGTTAATTGTAATTATTGTTTTAGCGACACTAAGAGCTAGTGTCGCAGGTTGTGTCGCAATAGTGTGTTGAGCGACACTAATTTAGTGTCGCCGGGAGGTATAGCGACACTAGGGGGTAGTGTCGCAGGATTAATTGATATTTTAAATAATATTAATTATTATCAGAGTTAATTGAATACGGTCGCCTCGACAGGTATTTCGGGTAGCAATTCATAAATATCTGATCGTCGTCCTCGAGGTAAGTAGTAGGAAAGTAAAGAATTTAATTGGCTGATTTTGTTAATAATGATTGTGTTACAAAGTTGTATTGAATAACTGGGTATATCAATGAGTTGAGTGGCCAATTGCTGAGTGAACAATTGTGTCCATGAGAATGAGTTGAGTGACCGATTGCTGAGTGAACAATTGTGCTTATGAGATTGAGTTAAGTGGCCAATTGCTGAGTGATCAATTGTGCCCATAAGATTAAGCCGAATGGCCAATTGCTGAGTGATCAATTGTACCCATGTATATGTGAGTTAAGTGACCAATTGCTGAGTGACCAATTGTGTCTAGCTGTATGAGTTAAGTGGCCAATTGCTGAGTGGTCAATTGTGCCGATTGAATATATGTTGAATGTAGTAAATGTATGATTGAATGCATTTTTCCTTTACTTACTAAGCGATGTGCTTATGTATTGTTGGATGTTGTGTTGATAGGTACACCTAAAGGGATGAAGGGTGAGGATCCGGGCAAGCGACCCGAGAGCTACTAGTGATGGACTTACTATGGCAAGATAGTAAGGAGTCGATCTTGAAAATCATGCTCTGTATAAACATATGACATTTTGTGAAGATAATGTACAACTTGTGTTGAACAATTGTTAAAATTTGTTTACATTAATATATAAAGTGTTTTGTCAAATTGAGTATATATAAAAAAAAAATATCTGGGACGTTTCACATTTATAGTTTCAACCCTTTCAATAATATTTGCATTTTAACACACATTTATATGATATAAACTTACAAATTTGGGTCTTAAAAAATACATATTAATTATTGATTGTATTACAAACGATTTAGAGGGAAAAACATAAAGAGTATGGTTTCATGAGGTTAAAGATAAGATATATGAAGTTATTGCAGCGGAAAACTCAATGGAACATCAAAAAGTTATTTATATTGCTACAATGAATGCATTAGTTATTTATTAATTTTGTATTTTAAGTTTGTTTTGTTATTCCTTTTACGGATTGGAATGGAGTTGATTATGGTGTCTGCTAAGTGTTTAGTATATGCTAAAATTATCGAGTTACTTATCTAAACTCACCCCGAGCCTTTTCTTTAACCTCTCCTCTCCAATTCTCGATCAAACTTGCGTCTCCCAAGCGTTATGAAATCAGGGGATTTAGATGACCGTAAAAACTCGATAAATGACTTCCTTTTTTACCCAGAAGTATTCATTACATTAAAGGTACCATGACTCCAACAGAATCCCAAACTTATTGCCAGTATAATCTTATATACTTCTCTATTCCTTACTAGCTGCATGATCTCTCATCTTTGAACGATAAATTTTATCATCTTTTACAATAATATTACAAGACAATAACCTGATGTTAGAGGCCATGGTCATTAAGACCCATTTATTTGTGAATACGTTGTTTTGGGTAACATTTGGTTTCCAATTGTTCAAATATAGATATAATGTCTTCATTTTGCAGGTCCCATTCTATGCGATGAAATAAATAAAATTTAAAATCAGATCTACAAGATGGCAGATGAATCTTTTTCACAATTGCTACTTTCTGAACTCATACAGTTCATAAGAGGTGGCAAAATGGGTCGTTGAACGGGTTGCGTAAACAGGCCAGGTCAACTCCGAAAATGGGATTGCCTCGAGGGTAAAGGAGTGCTATTGGCGGTTCATATTGGCTAGTTCGAAATTACTTTTAGTTATATAACAACAACAAAGGTTGTAACAGCATCTAAACTTTAGACCATAGATTTATTTTTAGGTAAAATGTAAATTAAACAACTTTTATTTACACACTAAAGTGTAGTTTGTTAATGATGATGCCAAAGATAAATCTTACATATGATGTTTAAAGTATTATATATATTATTTTAAGAACTTATTGTAGATGCTCGTTTTCTTATAAAACATTCACTTAATTTATTTTGTTACATATTTTCAATCTAATTATGATGCTAAAGATGAATCAACAATTTAATTATGTGAAGTCAAAGGTTCATATATTCTGTAATTTAATATTTTTCATCATCATGTGACGTTTGAGGCGACACAATGCTCTGATTATCAACTCTCAATTACATGAATTTTACCTTGTCATTTTGATGATGCATTGAGTTGAAATGTCAATCAAATAGTAATGTTAACAAACAGACTTTTTTTTTTTTTTTTTTTGTCAAAAATTACAAATTTCTAATTGAAAATTTTACAAACTTAAATATCGTAGATCGGATTATCACGGGTCCTTCGACTAGTTAAGTAAACAACATAATACCAAGTGTGAGATTATCTATAATACTCGTATAATATTCCTTGTTTTTGCCAAAAAGAAATAAAATAAATAAATACAAAATACAAAAACAGTATAGACAATCAGTTAACGATAACATTGAGAATGTAAATTTTTAAGATATAAAGTTAAAAAGAAATAAAGAAAAGAAAAGGGCTGGAGTAAAGTAGAGAATATTGACAGAAAGGTTAGAAAAGAAGGCAAAAAGAGGCGGTGTGCTACTGTACTACACTACTACTATGCTATATACTATAGACTTATTACATATTACACACGGAGTCCCTCCTTTATAACCGGGCGATGATATTTTCACTAAACAATTTGATAAATTTATCATATTTGTGCAACTAAAATTTCTACTGTACATTTATAATAAATTTATCATAAACTTTGATGGATATATCATCACCCCTATTAAATAAAAGAAGACGATTAGAGTAGATCTTAACCTTCAGTCAACATTAATAAAACATTATATATTTTATATTTTTGACCTTCCAACTTATATATATATATATATATATATATATATATATATTTGATTTGATCTATTTGTTAATACTAATAACACTCTTTGATCCGTACAGTTCAACGGTACAAAATATTATCCATTATCTTAAATGACAAAACTTTCAATGCTTTATGAATTACAATTGTTTAGCTTCTTTAAAGTTTGCTTATCTTGATAAAAATTTTACTTTGAATTTAATCATATTAGTTTATATTAATTGAATGATTTATTTATTTCAAATTATTAAAGTTGCGTACTGCATTATATAGAACTAACTCAGGACGCATGTATCCACAACGTAACTTGCGTAGAGTGAACTACTAAACGTAAATAGTAATAATAATAATAACAATGGTAATAGTAGTGTGATTTTTAATTTTAAGACATATTTACAGTTTTCGACTCAAACCTAAACAAAATTAATTAAAAAATTCAGAAATTGTATTTCATTAATGGGTATTGATTTCGGGTTAAATATTACGTAATTTATAACATAAGCGTTTAGTTATCTATACTACTATATATAATTATTTGAGCAAAAGTTTTTTAAAAATAAGTAGTAAATGACTAATTTACCCTTCTATTATCTTATTCAACATTCAAACACCTAAATTGAATTTAATATAATTAACTACAAAAGTTAATATATCACTAATACTATCAGTAATACTATCACTATTAAACTTTAAAAGTAATAAAGATATGACATTAAATTTTAATTCATTAAAGCTTTTCTATATGTATCTATCTATACTAATATATAACACATTTGTGTTGCTTTTTTTTGAGAAAATTTACTAATTTCCCCTAATATTATTATTAATATTTAAAAAATCTAATTGAACTTACTAACATAACCCTACATATAAATTAAATTCTCATTTATACTATTATCATTGAAACTTAAACTAATAAACATATGACATAACTTTTTAAGCGTAATGAGTTACAGAACATGTTAATTATGGACGGAAAGGTCGGAACGAGACGAACATGCTAGTAAACTGTCATAGACGGTTTATCCACTGTTTGTAGTCAAATTCCATCACTAAATATCCCAAAATCAATTTTTTCCAATTTTAGATGTTTTTTAAGTTTGTAAAAAATTAGAACAAACTCTTAATGGTGTTTTTTATGAAATTATAAATTTATGCGTTTATTTACATTTTTAGTTTCGTATTTATAATGTCAATTCTTATATTTGATAGTTTCAAACTTTTGATCAAATTTTACGATTTCAATTTTACACACATAATACTTCACATATCGCAACTTGCACCTGACCATATGAACATGCAATCTGACCGTCGTAACTCACAACACGAACATCGCGTCAAAGAATTTCTTATATATATATATATATATATATATATATATATATATATGTTTTATTTTAAAAAAGAGAGGTAGATAGGTGATTTCTTACTTTTAGAAAACGTCACATCGTAGTGTATTTTTATATAAATTTTAGTTATGATTTACATACTATATATCAAATGAACATGAAACTTAATTTTTTTTATCCGTTGTATCTCGTGAGTATTTTGATACTATACGTAATCATTCATGTATAAACTATTAAAATAGTTTTATGAGTGATGATAAATTTACTACTATTTCTCATAAATGCACCATCAATATGTATTATTTAGTTATACAATATCATCATGTAATGCAAATTTTATTATTATTAGTGGATAAATAAATGGCAAAGAAAGAATATGTAATTGTGATGGGAAAAATAAGGAATAACACGTGGCAGTCATGTAGTAGTAACGCAATTGTGGCTGCTGCTTCACAGAAGTAGGCAGTAGCCATCCAAACACTTAAAAGTGGGATCGCCACCACCCTGCATCATCACCAGATTCTCATGCGCAAACTCATACACACTACTTGATCCTATTCCGGATCCAAAAATGGGAGTACTACAAAAGTGGTTAATGTGGTTAATTAAATGATAATGTATATCAAAAGTGGTTAATATGTAGCATTAATTAAATTAAACTGGTTAGTTACTAGAGAGAATGATTGTTAGTAGCCCCACTTCAACCCGTTCACCTATCATAACATTAATAACTTTAAAAAAAAAAAAAATTGTTACTACAGACAACTTTAATCCGGAATCCTTTAAATTCGATGCGACCATTCCCTAAAAATTACACCTCAAACAATGTACAACTGTTTCCTGTGAAATCATGAGTGGGAATTGAATACCTGATCTGTTTATCAAAAGTCTTCCCTTTCACGACTTACCATGACGTTTGCACCGGGAGAATAATACCACCGAGGGAATCATAACATTAATAATTTAATATATACACCTTATATTCTAATAATAACACGTCAATTACTGTTTTAATACGGAGTAAAAGTTAGTTCTGTTATATGGATCATGTTAGTATTAAGCAAATAAAGATTTATTACGTACTAGAAAACGTATTCAAATAGTTGTATCGAACTATTCGAGCTTTTGCTGTGTGTAATGAATTTTTAGTTTGTTGCAATTGTATATATTTTGTTGACGTGAAAACTTGTAATGATGTTACGCGTCATCTTATATCGATGACACGATAGTAAAGTATCTCCAATTACATAAACTAATAATAATTAACAAGTTCATTATAGACAGTGGAAGTCGGATAAGTTCGATACATACTATGAATTGTCATACCGTATATTCTGGTACAGTTAACCGGCAAATATATAAAAGATTAATTAATTAGAAAACCTTCTTAACGAGGGAGCATGATTAGAATGAAAATGTAGCAGTTCGTCTCATGACCTGCTTGTAATCTTGTTTATTGATTAATCAAGATATATAAACTACTAACATGAATGTGGGTCACATGTGACATTGACTTTTGAAGAATATGCATGCAAATTGCAATCTTCAATTGAATATATAAAGAAATCATAAAAAATTTGTTAGTAACATATGGATCGATTTTTGTTAATCGTAAATGTTTCTTAAAAAAATTTAATAACTAATGCTTTATAAGTATAAGTTAATAATTAAAGGGAAGGAATATTTAAGTGATTATAAATTAGAGTAAATGGTTCCCTAATTTGGGCATGGTAAAACCACAATCAAGTCATAAAAATGTGAGCATGGTAAAACCCGATCTCAGATCGTCTTCCCATCCCATGTATTCAAATAGAAGAGTTAGTAGATATCCCTAAGGTTATAAACCCTAATACAAAAAGTGTATCCGTCTTGTATTCATGACACAAGATTAGGGATTTGGAGTTATATTCATGATTATCAAACGTACGACTTAAAAAATCTTCTTTGTGTTATTCATATTATATTTATCGTATTTATATATTTTGTTTGGTGTGTAACGGGACACTCAGATAACTTTATGAAAACTTAAAAAGTATTAACTCTGCAATCTATCATCATTTACTTTCTTATAAGAAAACATAACATATCATTTTAGCTACTATATATATGTGTGACATATATTTTTTAGCTAATATATATATATATATATATATATATATGTGTAACATATATCTTTTTTGAGCGTTAGAAGAAAACTTATATCAAGTTTAAAATAAAAGTCAGATTTGAGTCTTATAAGAAAACTTATATAAGGGTATGCCTAAGGTGGCCGGTGGTAATGGAATTTGAGAAGGGTTATTGTAGAATTATTTTTTATAATAAGATCCGTAAAAATGATTTTTTTTTCATTTTTAATTTCATCATATGTACATTTTTTGCAAAAAAAAAATAATAACAATAATATCAAAATTATTAGAATTATATTCTCTTTAATATGACATTAAATAAAAAAAATATACATATATATAATATAAAATTTAAAGTTGTGTATCACAATTTTAATGTGCAAAATACACATCAAAGTTTTTATAATGTGTATCACATTTTTTTAAATACTATCTCAAATCAAAGAGCATAAAACTTAATAAATGTGATATAATTTTTTTAATAAAAAATTAATTAATCTTAAAAATAAAAATAAAGATGTGTTTCTTAACGTTTTCACCGTAGGAAGTATTCATATTTGAACATTCTCGGACTTATGGCTTATAGTCACCACCATCACCGAATTTTTGGTTAAGAATCTTAACCGTTCGATTAGGATTAGACAGTGAACCGGTTAATGGTTAAACTCAATGTTCGATTTGATTTTTGATTAAATTGATGATAATCAAAGTATCACAGGTATCCACTTAAACTTACAAAACTAGTGTCATTGAATCACCAGAAATATTCACATTACTATTTATATATGTTTCAAGATAATTATTCACTTGTGAAAAATAACTATTAAAAATCATTAAAATTCTTTTTTACTTTTATTTATTACTTAAAATTCTTTTATTTATTTATTAAATAAATTCAATCAAACTTATCTTAGATATAGAAGATATATATCGAACATATCTTAATTCAAATAAAAATTACCGAGGAACAATTTTTATAGGAAAAAGGAAGTATAAAATAATCAATCTAAGTTGTTTATAAACTACACTCAAACAACGATGTTTTAATTTTCAACAGCTGACATATTTAATTTTCCCATCTAAAATTTCATTTATCAATTAATTACACAATAACCCTCGAAAACGGACGTATAAAAACAGTTCCATCCAGAGACTTCATAAGCATGTTCATCCCACTACTTTGTGGGAAGAAGTTTTGTTTCATAACCGCCACTCCGTTTTTCCCTAATTAATTCTTTCATTATCATTTTCCCATCAAATCTTAAAAATCATCATTCATTTCATTCAATTTGACATTGACATTTTCCCCCCTCTAATTATTATACAAATCACTTCCTATATCTAATCACCCCGCTACTTCCCATCTCTCCCCCATTCCTGCATTTTCACCAAAATGGCCAAGGTAATTTTTCCATTTCTCTACTAATTTGTTTTTATATCTTTGTTATGTTAGCCATTGATGATATATGGGTTTCCTTAACTTTTTTGGGTTTTACAGAAAATGAACCAAAACACAAACAACAATGAAAAAAATGCCGGCGGCGGAGAAGGCGCCGGCGGCGAAGGTGAAAAGAAGCAAAAATCTGCCGGAGTTACGGTGGTGGTTCTGAAAATGGACTTACATTGTGAAGGCTGCGCCGGTAGAGTTGTGAAAGCTGTTCGTACTCTCGATGGTGATTAAACTTTTAATTTATTTTAGTTTTTTTATTTTATTTTTTATTTATGTAGAACTGAGATAATAATTAGTTTATAGGTGTTGAGTCTGTGAGGATAGGTGACAGTGAGTTAAACAAACTAACGGTGATCGGAAACGTTGACCCGGTCAAACTCCGGCAAAAAGTTGAAGAAAAAACTAAGAAGAAAGTGGAACTTATTTCTCCGGCGACTAAAAAAACCAATGACGGCGGCGGCGGCGGAGATGATAAGAAGAAACAAACAAAACCTGATAAGACAAAAACCGCCGTTAAGAAAGATGAAAAGAAACCAAAAGAGGTGCATGTTAGTGGATTTTAACTTGATGTTGCTAACTTACGCTTTTATAATAAGTTGCATTTGTTGACTGTTTGACTGATTCGTTTTTTGTTATTTAGCTACCGGTGACTACGGCGGTTTTTAAGGTTTCGTTACATTGCCAGGGTTGTGTGAGGCGGATTCATAAACTTGTTAGCAAAATTAAGGGTAATCTTGTCATTTTGTAATTTGGTTAATTTTGTATTTAGTTTTTTATTATTATTTTACTTATTTTGTTAATTGGAGTTTTTTTTTTTTTTTTTTGTAATATTGTTTGTAGGTTTTGTGGATATGTCATTTGATAAGAATAAGGATTTGGTTACTGTGAAAGGGGCTATTGATATGAAGTTATTGGCGGCTGCTTTGCAACAAAAATTGAAAAGGGTGGTAGAAATTGTTCCGGTCAAGAAAGACGGCGGGGATGGTGGTGACGAGAAGAAAGGGAAAGGTAGCGGTGGAGAGAAGGGGAAGGGTGGCGGCGGTAATGACGGTGAGGGGAAGGGCGGCGGCGGTAATGACGGTGAGAAGAAGAGTAAAAGCGGCGGTGGTGGTGTAGACGGCGGTAGTAAGGGGGAGGGAGTGTATAAGATGGAAAGTTATGTGGGTCCGATTGGGTATCCGTATCCGCATAATGTATTCGGGTCGGGTTATGTGGATTATGTGCATGCTCCTCAGTTATTTAGTGATGAGAATCCAAATGCTTGTATTGTTATGTGAAGAAAGAAGGGTAAAATTGGGAACTTGAACTATAGGATTTTTGAAATGGGAGTTTTTTTTCGTAGATATAAAGTGAAGTAATGTTATATTTTTTATAGAACTAAAATGTTAAACTTGTGTCTATAGTTTTGTAGGATGGGAATATGGTAGTGAAGTAGTATGACATCCCATTTAGTAGATGGAAAAGGGTAATATGGTAACTCTGCAAGTAGATGGTTGGTTGTTTAATTGATGATTTTGGGATTTTTTTTTATGGGATAATAATTCGTGTGTTGAACCGCATAAATACAAATATTTTGATACTATATAGAAGTTGAAGGTTAAAAGTATAAATTATTAAAGTTTGTTAACTTCTTGATCGGTCGATATCATATATCTTTTGTGTTTTCAACATCACAAGTTATAAACCCCTCTAATATGAATTACTTGGCCTTTATGGGTTTAGATTCTATTTTATTCTACAATATAGCATTAACATAAATTAAATTATGAGTTTGGATACTGCTTTTTCAGGCATTAAATTATGTCAATTTTGGTTAAATGATTTGTAGAATTGTAACAACATATTGTTCTCAATAATAATAGAGATAAATACTCTGTAAGACATTAAAATGGTTGTTACGGGTGATGATTTGTACTTTACTAATTTTTATTCGTACATCATTTTTTATGTTTTACAGTGTTATTCAATACAACATCATAAAGCATATTTGGTGGTGTTAATATTAATACTTGTTTCGTTTTATTTTACTGTTACCATTTTTAAATTTGTTTGTTTTTAAAAATAATTGATACTATGTGATTAGCTTTCAGATTCTGCTTTTAAGTAATTACTATTATACTATTAAGTATAAAAATATTGCAAGTTTTGTAAATAACATTGTAAATATGAAACATGACATTTTGTTAATTACATCTCGAAACGAGATCTTTTTTATATGACAACAATATTTAATTCCAACAAAAGCAGAGTACAAGGAAGGTAAGATTTATGTGGTCGTAGCTATATCGGATAATAAAACTGAGAATAACCGATCGACCTTGTAATTATTTTGTATAAATTATATATTGCAATATTTTGATGATGGATCCAAGCAGTTTTTCATTGACTTTAATTTCAAACTCAATTGAATTTGTTTATTGGTGTTCATGCAACAACGTACCCACGTTTGGTGTCCCCTACATTATTTTATTTAAGTCAATATTGAAATGTAAACTCAAGTTTTTTTTTTTTTTTTTTTTTTTTTTTTTTTTAATCCAAATCCTTGGATCGAAGGCAGCAACACAAGAGTTTCTTACATTTGATAATTTTTTTATTTTACCTTTTTTCAAATTTTCATTTTTTGCATACTACCAACAATATATTTTTATTTATAGGCTAAAAAAAACTAACCATAAAACTTTTTCTTTCCCACATGACCAAACAAAAATTTTATAAATTGTAAAAGACAACTTTTTGGTAATCTCTCCCACACAATTTCTGCTGAACGACATACAGATCCTTAAGTTCTAAATATATATGTAAGCATACAAATTGAACTATTCCATATTAGATTGATTTAGAAGTATAGTTTTGTACGATTCGGAGTCGTAATTGATGTGTCGGGTTTTAATTCATATTTATGGTTGTCTCTTGTTATATTTTTGAAAGTAAGTAGCGACCCCCACCCAAAACGCGAAAAATAAAATGTCGTTCTCAATTGTTGATTGCCTACTAGCATAGCCCTACATTCGTACATCCAATTTCCTACGTGCTATATTGTCTGATTAATGTATTCATATGTTATGTTGTATGTCTTGTTATGCGGTCTAATAAACTATATGTGCAAAAATATAGAATAGAACCAAAAACATAAGCATAAACATAAATATAATTGTCTAGAAAATATAAACATAATTGTGTTAAATAATTAAGACAAAACCTGAAATACAAAGCTACTGACTTTTAAATTTTAATCAGCAACATTCAATCAGAATCATCAATTCAATCACAATCAAAACTTCAGTAACAACTAAATAATTAATCAGAAAATTCTATATCAGCAACTAGTGAAATCGAGTATTAGATACAAAATCAGAATATAAGAACATTCATGCATGGTGAAATCAAAATTAAAAACTAGTAAAGGTAAATCGAAATCAGAATATCAGATACATGTATATCAAAATTAGACTCAAGTATTGTTCAATAAGAAAATAAAGAGAAAAGAGAAGAAATTAAAAGCGACTTTGAGAAATATACGTACCTAGTGAAATTGAAATCGCGTTTGAGAGAATGAGAACCGTTAGGGGGGTGGGTGGGGGAGTTTGAGTCGTGTAAGAGAAAAGAGAATAACGGTCTAATTTTGAGTATATGACTCAAAACCCTAGTTTTAAAACATATTAAAAACATTGACTAATGTTGATCGAATTTGACGATCTTTTGACCGATTAATCTCGTTTAATCCGAGATTGATCGCTTAATCCCGTTTGTTTTCTCGTTGACCGAGTTTGACCCTTTTTTTTACCGCCCAGGCTCAAGTCGGGGCGCCACCATCCCCTCCACCAATTACTCTCTAATTAATCGGCTGCCTAGGCCGTTTTTTACAACACTACAAGGAGGTAATAAACTTTCAAAACAGTAAAATATTTCTTTTAGTTAAGAGGCATTCATAATAACCTCTAATTAGAGTTTTTTTAAGGGATTATTTTCTTTTAAAAAGGGGTATTATACATACATATATATATATATATATATATATATATATATATATATAGTCAAAAGTTCAAATGAGAACTACAAAAAGGTACAGAACTGCAAAAATTTTTAAATTATATGAATTTTAACATGTTTAATGATTCAATCACATGTGAACCTTGATGTAGAATAAGGTTAAAAGCAAAATAGTTTGAGATAACATCAAAATAACCTTTAAAATCAAATTTATATTTTTCGTTCACATGTGCACATTTGATATGTGCACATTTGATATGTACACATGTGAATATTTTATATATTTTATAGTTTAACATGTATTTTGTTGTTTTTAACTTTTGCTTGTCAGTAATATGAACATTAAATAACATTTCTATGTAATTTGTTGTGCTTACATGTATAAAAACAATGTAATTTAAAAGTTCTCGCAGTTTTGTACCTTTTGTGGTTCTCGTTTGAACCTAACCATATATATATATATATATATATATATATATATATATATATATATATATATATATATATATATAGCCAAATGTTCAAACGAGAACCAAAAAAGGTACAGAACTGCGAGAACTTTTATATTTTAGGGATTTTCACATGTTTGATGATTCAATCACATGTAAATATTGATATAGATTAAAGTTCAAGGCAAAATAGTTTGAAAAAAACCTCAAAATGAGCTTTAAAATCAAATTTATTTTTTCCGTTCACATGTGCACATATGATCTGTGCACATGTGAACATTTTATATGTTTCATAATTTAATATGCATTTTGTGATTTTTAACTTTTGTTCGTTAACAATATGAACATTAAATTATATTTATATATAATTTGTTGTGTTTACATGTATAAAAATAATGTAATTTAAAAGTTCTCGCAGTTCTGTACCTTTTTGTAGTTCTCGTTTGAACCTAACCCTATATATATATA